>OX328110.1:42293568-43688568 GCA_946811185.2 Hippopus hippopus
TCTGTGTCACATTTGATTTGTCCACAGTATTTTCTACCGTTGAAAAAACTAATTCTTTTGTTTGAGTCATATTTGTCATCTAAAAATGCTTTCAAAATGAGGAAGTCAAAAATTTTATCATTTGATAAAGAGTTAACGACAAAGTCATAAACTTGTCAAAACTGAAAGCATTTGCAGACGACAATTCAAATGTAGCTCAATGGATGGAATTTGTCTATGATATGGTAGAAAACATTGTTGGAAAAGGAAAAAATGCTGGTTACTATCATTTTCTTCTTTTCCCACAATGTTTTCAAAAGGTTTCTTTTTTAGGGTTATTAAAACTTGTCATTGTGAGGTAAAGGGTTTAAAAGCAAGTCAGATCTATTTAACTCTTTTACTACCAAGTATATAGTTTATGAATTTTCATTGGCTATAAATATAGTTCAACTGCAAGATGAAGAGATATTTAGACTTTTATCTAAAATAAGTAGTGGACAGTGTACATCAGAGATCAGACTGCATGTTCTGTGCAGTCTGATCTTGATCTACACTGTCCACAAAAGCTTCTGATGTCATCAATAATTAAGAAAGAGTTAATCTGCAAACCATTACATAATGTCAATGACAGGCTATTCTATATGTATAAAATCTTGACAGCTTTGTCTGGGAGGTCCAACAATATGGCGGTTTACATAAAGGTACATAATGTGAAGGATTTACTATGAATACTACGTAATAATTTATATTTCCTTCTACAGATGACGCTTTCTTCTTGTCTAGCAGCAGGTGACTTCCAAAAACATTGTGGGTAAAGGAGATATAAAGAACAGGCTTCTTTTGCAATTATGTTTTTACATTTATTAATCTAAATGTATTATGAACCATGTTCTGTGAAAAGGGAGTTGAATTCATGGGCAGAAAGTATCGACTCAGGTCAGCCTGTCCAGTCTGCGCCGGCTGACCCGGGTCGATACTGTTTGCTTACTTAAATTTTCTGCATGTCCAAGGCCATTCTACTTAAGGATTCAGCCAGTTATTTGACAAAATGGATTTTATAAAATCCATTATGTGATGGCTTACTTGGTACAATGCATCACAGAGATGCATTATACCCTCTCTTGCCTAAGCATAGCTTTTATGCATTACCATTACCTGCGTACTTATTACTTATATCATTCTCACAGGGATGTTTGTTGTCTGCTCCTAACTTCTTTCAGAAAGGAATGAGTGAATGATAAAATGAGTTAACTGGATACCGTAGAATAACAAGGTCGTAAGTGAGAAGTTTTGAGAAAACTTGGGGGAAAAAAAAAAGCACTTTTTATTACTACAATACTAGCCATTTATTCATGACCATATTCAGCGCCCCTTTTTTTTTGATAAGCAAAACAGAATCTGATTTCAATGAAATAACTACAAAATGATAGAGTTTGACATGCTGTTTTAAAATATATATACATCATATAAGGTCAAACTGAACACTTACAACCTCATTATTCTATCCCATCAAACTGTACAAATTCGTTGATTGATCTTGAAAAACAGTTTTAAGATACAATGTTCGGAAATCAATATACATGTATTATCTCAAGGTACAGTATTTTACTCTTTATCTGACAACAAAATTTTGCACTCTTCCAAATTGAAAGCATTTGCAGACGACAAATCAAACTTGCCTTAAATGATGGAATTTGTTTTTGATTGGGTAGAAAACATTGTGGGAAAAGGAGAAAATGCTGGTCTACAGCATTTTCTCCTTTTCCCACAATATTTTCAAGAAGACTTCTTGCTCTTGGTTGTTACTACATGATTATTCAGTAAAGAGTTAATTGTTTGGCTTCAACCAGAAATTAAGTCTTTCTGGAAAAAAAATTCTAATTTGACTTTCTTCATATTAGGCGGGGTGGGAAGTCATGAAAATAAATTTTCTATAAGTCACTTTATTTACTATCATTCTTGTCTCTCTACCACACCAAGTGGAATATGCTGGTAATCAGCATTTCTCCTTTTCTCACAATGTTTTCTACGTATTCAAAGACAAATTAATACTATCATTTAACTCTTTACCAAACAATCCCGGGTTTTCACGACTCTGAGAAAGAAGCCTTTTGAAAACCTTGTGGGAAAAGGAGAAAATGCTGGTAACCAGCATTTTCTCCTTTTCCCAAAATGTTTTCCATCCTTCCCAGAACAAATTTCAATTTTTAAGTCACACTGATTTTGTCATCTGCAAATACTTTCAATTTGGATCAGTCTATAATTTTGCCATGTGGTAAAGAGTTAAAAAAAAAACTGAATTTTTGTCTGTATATTCCTTCAATTTGGACCAGTCTAAAATTTTGCCATGTGGTAAAGGGTTAACAAAAATTATGGTCACATGATAAAATCTGTACATAAAGATATTTTGGAGAGAAAAAATCACATATGAAGAAATAGGAAAAACTACGCAGAAAAATTCCAACCTTGACAAAAAGGATTGACATGAATGATATGCTCTTAAAATTCTCTGCATATATAATTATCTGTTTTGGCAGTTTTAGGTCAAATGTTACAGGAATATAATATAATTTTGCATATGATTTAAAAAAAGCTAAAATACAGCTTGATTTTACAGTATAAGGTTACCCCACTCTTTTTAATAGGGCCTTTCAACCTAACTTTGTACAATTTTTAACAATAGAGGACCTAAACCTTAACCCTTTACCACAAAATCCCAAGTTTCAACGACCCTGACAAAGTAAGCTTTTTGAAAACATTGAGCAAAAAGGAGAAAATGCTGGTAACAAGCATTTTCTCCTTTGCCAACAATGGTTTCTACCCTATCAAAGATAAATTCCATCATAAGAGCTTCATCTAAAACAGATTCCGGTCTTTGATTTCAAGGCCATTTGGGCCAAATATCTCACAAAATAGTGGATATTGTATATACAGCATGGACAGCAGGTTTTGTGCAGTCCAATCTTGATCTACACAGTCCAAAAACATCAAGGTACACTCCTCCTAGAGCTGTACGAGTGAAAAGCATGTGCATTGTTCGTCAATGAAAATTAACGGCGTAAAATCATTCATCAGTCTATAGTATTTATCTAATACATAAAAAATTATCAACGATTGAAAAATACATATGTATGTACATTTACACATATAAACATGCTTATAGCATTTTAAAAAAAGAAAAAGATATCTATTTATAAACTCTTTACCACACCAGAAAAATGTAGACTTGTCCAAATTGAAAGCAATTTGCAGACGGCATTATCAGTGCCGCTGAAACAATGGTATTTGTCTTTAAAAGGGTAGAAAACAATATGGGAAAAGGAGAAGATGCTGGTTACCAGCATTTTCTCCTTCTACCCAATGTTTTTAAAAAGCTCTTTTCTCAGATTCATTAAAACTAATGACTGTATGGTGAAAGGTTCATTAAACAATACAAAATAGATACTGGGTTATCTTACAAGTACACAATGGGTATTAAATACAAAGTACCTTGTCTTCCTTCCCTGTTCTAGTACTCTATACCACAAAACAAAATTTCTGACTCGGTCAAATTTAAAGTATTGCAGATAGCAACTTCAATATGGCTGAAAAGATGGGATTCTTCTCTAAAAAGGGTAGACAACACTGTGAGAAAAGGAGAAAATGCTGATTGCCAGTATTTTCTCCTTTTCCAACAATGTTTTCCAAAGCCTTCCTCCACAAGGTCCTTAAAACTCTGAATTGTGTTGTTACGGGGTAAAGATGGGTTTGAGAACAAGTAGAAAATATTGCAGGGAAAGCAGAAAACAAATGCTAACTAGCTTTTTTTTCCCATTTCAAATAATGTATTCAAAGTTCTTTCTCAGGGTCATAAAAATCATAGAAAAATTCTGGAACATCATGTTCCTTTTGTCATAGACCTACAGATTTTAACAAGAAAATGTTAGTAATGCACACTTATATTTGAAAATGGTAAGAAATTAAAAGCATATACTGACTTGGTGAAAAACTTTTTTAAGGAAGGCAGATGTATTATCATAATGCAACATTCTGACCAATCAAATCAGAGATCAGGCTACCAACCAAACCAGAAATCAGGCTAAAAGTAGTTTGGACACAGTTTACATCATCATATCAGTATTGGAACCACATTTTACACTATTTATATACTAGTCTTTTATGCACTGTGTCCAATATTATCCACATGCAATGCATGTCCATGTATTTGAGCTGTAAAACTTACAGGTATATAATAAAGTATGGTATAAGTTTGTGCACTATTGGAATAATGCTGTCTCAGATTATGGAAGAGTAGTCATTTCTAGTAAAGGCCATTTACATAAAAACAATGTATAAAACATATTATAAAATGCTGTTATATAGTACACTATGTTTTCAGTCAGAAGAATTTTTGTTTCCAACTCTAGTCAAAAGCTTTGTCATTTTGGTAAAGAGTTACAAGACATTTGCAAGCTACAAATGAATACGACTCCAAGAGAAGATGCTGCAGACTTAAAAAAAATCTTTTCAAAATATGACATAATACTTCCATTTTTTGTTTATTATCGAAATATATTATTGTCCAAGGACTTTTTCAAAGTTGTCTGCAGAAAATTTTGTTAGATGAAATAGGGTTGGACGAGTGAATAAATGTGAAAGCACTGTGGATGAAGGAGAAATTAGTAATTATTAGCAATTTCTCTCTTTGTCACTACGTTTTCAGTAGCATAAGCATTCTGCTGCAAGAAAAGCCCCTCATCTATAGGTAAACCTCTAAACAGAAAAAAAGTACATTAATCATTAATGACACAATCTGCAGTTCTAAAGACCCTGTGGAAGAAAGCTTCTGAAAACATCGCTGGAAAAAGTAAAAAATGCTGGTAACCAGCATTTTCTCCTTTTCTCACAATGTTTACTTCTCTATTAAAGGCAAGCTCCATCATCTGTGCCACTTTTGATTTGTTGTCTACAAATTCTTTGAATTTGGACAAGTCTAAAATTATGTCCTTTTAATAAAGAGTTGATATTAAACTTAAGTCACTGACAAACAACATATAATTATATTGAATTACACAACACTTATTCGTAAGAATACATGTGATCTGATAAGGTTATTCCTCACATCTTTGCTTTTTGAACAATAGCACTCAAAGCATCATCAAAATTGTTGCAAAAAAGGAAACAACTAGGCCAACTTTGCTAGCAGAATTCTTCTGTATATATTAGTAAAAAAAAAAAAATCACAATATTTAAAACAGATTCAGTAAAGAAAGGAGTTTAATTTTGTCTAAAACAAGTGCATTTTGTCAAAACAAGCTGTTTACCTGTTGCCAAAATATTAGCCTTGTCCCCATTTAACTCTCTCTCCGACAATGCTGAAAGCATTTGCAGATGACAAAATAAATAAATCTTATTTAAATCATGCTATTTATCTACGAAAGAGTAGAAAACATTGTGGGAAAAGGAGAAAATGCTGGTTTCCAGCATTTTCTCCTTTTCCAACAATGTTTTCTACTGGTTTCCAGCATTTTCTCCTTTTCCAACAATGTTTTCAAACATATTTGTCATCTGAAAATACTTTTGCTTTTGACAAGTCTCAAATTTAACCCTTTATCAAACAATAAAAATATAGACTTATTCACATTCAATGCATTTGCAGACAACAAAACAAACACGTCTGGTCTAAAGCATGCTTTTTGTCTATGGAAGGTTAGAAAACATTGTGGAAAAAAGGAGAAAATGCAGATTTCCAGCATTTTCTCTTTTTTCCTACAATGTGTTTTAAACATATATCTATATATAATGACATCTAGAAATGCTTTCAGTTTGGACAAGCATCAAACTTTGTGGTTTGGTAAAGAATGAATCCATTACCACACAATCCCGAGTTTTAACGACCCTGAGGAAGAAGCCTTTTGAGAACATTGTGGGAAAAGGAGAAAATGCTGGTAACCAGCATTTTCTCCTTTTCCCACAATGTTTTCTACCCTATCAAAAACAGACTTCACCATTTGAGTCACATTTTAATTGTCGTCTGCAAATGCCTTCAATTTGGCCAAGTCTACATTTTTCTTGTGTGGTAAAGAATTAAACGGAAGTTTTTCATATTGAAGGTTAAAAGATTTAAGAGACTGTAACAACAAATTTACTACAGCACTCTTTTCAATCAATGAAAAAAAAAAATGTGGAGTAAGTGAAAATTCTTGAATCTAAAAGTAAAATCACATAAAAGTATATTTCTTGAAACTGTTCTATGAAAAAAATTATATATATATAAAAACAACACTAAAATTTCTGACAGTATATAAAAGAGAAAAGCCGAGCTTTCAACTACAACCGTGTACAACCTTTCCAGTGACTTTTCCATCTTTGTCTTTTGAAACGTTTCATCGAAATCTATCTTACAACCCTGAGGATGTTGGCTTTATTACACATTGTGAGATGTGGAAAAATTATGTGAGACCAGCAACTTTTTTCGCTTTTAATCATGTTCACTTACACTCTCAGAGATAAATCCAATCATTTAAACCGTATTTAACTTTTTACCACAAAAACCCCAGTTTTAACGACCCCAGTGGAGAGGACTTTTGGTAACCAGCATTTTATCTTTTTCCAACAATGTTTTATACCCTTTCAAAAACAAATGTCATCATGTGAGCCTAGTTTAATGTTTCTCCTCTGAAACTGCTTTCAATATGGCTAAACCTTTTGTCTTGTAGGAATAGGTTAACTCTTTCACAACTGAATAAATAAATTGCATTTTCTCAAAGGTTAAAAATATATTACCTCTGCAAGATCAAGAGACAGTTTAGTCATAATCTAGGATATAGCAGTGGACAGTGTAGATCAGAGATCAGACTGCATGTTCTGTGCAGTCTGATCTCAATCTACAATGTCCACAAAAGCTTCTTGTGTCATCTGTGGTATGGAAAGAGTTAAACGACATTTAATATGCAAATGCTTTTGATAATAACAAGTATTAAAGCTGGTTTTCTGGCAGAAATTTAATAATGTTTTTTTTTTTACTACAGCACTTTCAGAAGATTAACAAGAATTATACCAGTAATTACAACTATTATCATAATCATATACCGTGCTATCATTATTTACTTTTTTGTTCCTAAAATAGCTTTACCTTTTGATCACATCACAAAAATGTGCACTCGTCTAAATTGAAAGTATTTACAGACAACAATTTAATCGTAACTATAATGGTGGAATTGGTTTTTTATTAAGTGAAAAACATTGTGGGAAAAGGAGAAAATGTTGATAACCACTATGTTTTCCCCACAACGTTTTCTATTTGCTTCTTTCTAAAGGTTGTTAAAACACAAGATTATGTGGTAAAGGGTTATCTACCCCCCCCCCCTTTTGCAATGTTTGGACCCCTATACCCATAAGCGGTCTGTTTTAAGATACAATTGTTTACACTCCTAGAAGCTTACATCTTTGGGAAGCATTGCGCAAAAAGGAACAGTTACTTGTAACAAACAATTCCTCCTGTATTCCCACAATGCAGTTGACCAAAGACATTTGCCTTTCCATAAAAAATTATTTGCCTGTACATTAATGGAAAGAAAAAATTGCTGTTTTATAGGAGCGTAAGCGAATTTCGCCAGTAATCGAATTTCGCCAACTATGTTCTCGGGCAATATTTTTGTATCTGTGACATCATCCATTCACGGAAATGATTGATATCTTAGCAGCAAAGGTGTTTTGAACTGTCATTTGAATCTAATGACAGAAAAATATCTATCAATAGGAAAAAAGTTCACAAGCGACCTCTCACATGCTTTTTCCCGCCATTTTATTATCACTTTTCAGGTGTCTCCTTTATATGCAGATTTTAAAAGATTCTTTTAGCTTAAAACTTTTTTTGTGTCGTCTATTTTCGGTTTGACTGGTTATCTTTTGAACTTTAATAGCCGAAGTTTCGTATGGGGCACCTAAAGGGAAATATATCCATATGAATGAAAGAGGAGTCCTTATTCATCTTTTCCTAAGAAAATAGATTGAATCAGGTACAAAAATTACTACAAAGACAAGAAAATACCTTTGTTCTGTGAGCTACAAAAAGGTTATCTTTTTTTGAATTTACAGCCTGTTTATCCCCAACACTGTCATTCTGATTTAGATTGTAATATTTCAGTGCCACAGCAGAAATAATTACACGAAAAATCACATAAATGCCGATTTTGTTTTCTGAGAGCTGTGTTTTGTTTTATGTTCTTCAGGTTTTCTCGTAGGAAGTAAATGTAGAGTTAATATCCAAGGGAGGCAATGAATATTGCTGAAATGATGCTGTGAATTTTTCATTTCATTTTACCCTCTCTGGGGCCTCTAATTCTTGGAAAACCAGAGTTGTCGAAATTGGCTTACTCTTTTTACAGATGGCGATTTTGTACTGTCTCACTTCTAGCGATGTTTTAACAGATAAATTTAGATTTTTTAAGTGGTAAAAATTATTTTCACAAAAGTATTTGAATACAAGTGCATAGATATTTGACCAGAAAGAAATTTACCATTGTTTTGTGCAATCCGCAAGAGCAATTTCCCTTGCGTTGGCGAAATTCGATTACACCAGTATAGTAAAATAACAATTTTGCTGAAAGACAGAAAAAGGACTTCTGTGTCAGAAAATTGCAAATTTTGAGTAATTTCTCCATCTGTCACAATGTATGACACCATTTTCATCTCAAGTGACTTACTGCAATTTAGTTTTTTTTATATCCTGGGGTCGTATTTACCATCCATTCAGAAGAGTATTCTTAGGCACATATAAACAGTTTGTTTCAAATTGGCCAATGTCAAAATTAGAAATAATTGAGAAAGGTAGGTTTTCAATGGAATTTTGATAAGAACAGTAGAACTTTTTTACACTCATGAATTGTGTTAGATTAAGGAAAAGAAGTATTTAGTTTGTCTATGAAACAGGAGGTCATGACCTTTCCTTCTTTGTCCTATAGTTTTGACCCCAAATGCGAAACTGAGGGGTCATGGAGCTAGTGGCTGTTTTAAGCTGCTAAAATAAGGGTGCGGGTAAAGGCATGAAAGATTGCGAAAAAACGGCATGGTAACCTGCTATTTTGGATTTTATCCCCAGATTATGTGTTGTTTTGAGTTTCAATTTAGCTTGGCATTTTCAGGTTAGCTTCCTGGGTTTGCATTTTGTGAATTTTGGAATATAGGCTAAAATGGCATATTTTGCGAGTTTTTTTCCGACCATGCCACTTGCCTGTATCGATCAGTAATTTCACTATTTCGCAAGTTGAACATGATTTATTGATAAAATCTAAAGAATTAGGATTGTGCTGTTGCATTTAAGTGCTTTCTATAATTTCAGGCTGATTATGTAGACTTTTATTTGAGGAAGTTCTGTTTGGCGTGTTGTCAACAGAGACCAGTTTAGCTGAAGACCGTGTTCTGCTGCTTTAGTGTTATTCTCCAAGATTTTCTAAATTTGAAAGTAACACAACTTCTGATTGGCTAAACCATCTGGTTTAGCCAATCAGAGGTTGTGTTACTTTCAAATTTAGAAAATTCTGGAGAACAAGACCAAAAACGGTCTGTGAAGACAGACCCTGGATTTGTTTTTAGAAGTATCTTACTGTGCTTTTCCAAAGAACTGAAGCACTTATTTCAACATTGATCGTTAGAACTCCATCTATCCATGGCAGATTGAATTGCAAGCAAAAAATTATGGAAGTTTGCTTCATTCATCTCATTCATCTTAGCCAGTGCTTGAAAGCAACCTTGAAAGCAGTCCAGAAGATAAAATTTATGTGGCTAAAAAATTGAATTAATGTTGGGAAGTATAGAAAACATTATGGGAAAAGAAAATGCTGGTTACCAGCATTTTCTCCTTTTCCGACAATGTTTTCAAAAGCTTTCTTTCTCTGGGTTGATAAAAGTCCGGATTGTGTGGTAAAAGATTATAATCTATTGAGGGGCCAAATGTAAACCTCAAGACAAAATCTGAAATGAATTCTGATTCTAAATAGCTTGAGATTTCAGAGAATTTCATCCAATATCATAACCTTCTGCCTGCAGGAAACAGAGGGGGCTAATTCAGTAAACAGTATCCACCATATTTCTACATTGTGTTGTGACAGGCATAAAAAGTTTTACTATTTCACACTTCAAGACGAACAAGAAGCCATCTTGTACTCCTCAGTGATTTTAAAACATAGATCAAGAACATTCAACAATGAAAGTGCAGTCTGATCCTGAGCCTACAATGTCCGTTCCAATATTTTTGCAGAATGTTTTCTACCAACACAATCTTTTACTTTATTTGGATCCCTCAGCCACCTAAAGCAAATATAAGCCATCTACAACATACATAGCCATCTAAAGCAAATATACAGAGAAGTAGACAAATATTACTGAATATTTTACTAAAACCTTTGTTGTTAGTACTAATTAAAATTGTCTCACCAGTCATTTCTGACGAGTACCCACAATATAGGTTTTAGAGACAAAATGTTTTAATTCATTACCAAACGACAAAATTCTAGCCTTGTCCAAGTTCAAAGCATTTGCAGATGACAAACTTAAATTAATGTGACTAAAAAACTAAAATGTGTCTTTGAAAGGGTAGAAAACATTGCGGGAAAAGGAGAAAATGCTGGTCACCAGCATTTTCTCCTTTTCCCACAATGTTTTCAAAAAACCTTTTCCGCCAGGGTCGTTAAAATCCGGAATTGTGTGGTAAAGGGTTGAGGATTAAAAATACCCCCCCTCTTATCTTGACCTATCTAAAAGCTTATCAGACACCGCGGAGTTGACACAGAGACCTCTGTCAGTAATACCGTCATGTTTCTAACTGTGTAAG
Source organism: Hippopus hippopus (assembly GCA_946811185.2). NCBI lineage: Eukaryota > Metazoa > Mollusca > Bivalvia > Cardiida > Cardiidae > Hippopus > Hippopus hippopus. The sequence goes on from OX328110.1 coordinate 42,304,361, forward strand.
TTTTAAACAGCAAGACCATGCTGTTTACATAAATATGATGAAATTCAGGCACATATTTTGTACATGTTACATGTCGAAAAAACTTTATATAAATCTAAACATTTATCACCCTTGTAATAATATTATTTACAATGTTTGCTGTTTATCATTTCTGTTTTTGGTCTATGCTTTTTGTGTTTTTTTGGCAGACATATCTCTTTACACTGTCTGTCACAGTTTCTATTATAAAATCCACCTTAGCATAGCTGTCATAAAAGTAACCAATAAAACACTCGTCGTTATAGAAGAGGCTCCACCTTCCGGATCCTTTGGTTTGCTGATGGTATATGTCGGACGTTTCGTGGGGTCCCCAAATGTGATATCGGGCGTGGACTGTGGTCTGGGTCGATGTCCGCCCGGTCGATGTCCGCCTGGCCTGTGTACGCCTGGTCGGTTGTGCGTGTGTTGATATGGTGGGTTCTTGTCAGCTGTATCGTCTTCCATTCCCGACCCCGATCCACTGTCCACATCAGCACTGCCCTCCAAGTCGACGTCTGTGATATGAATGGAATCTGAACTGCCCTCTATATCACTTCCACTTCCATCAATATCTAGAAAAAGAATTTAAAACATAAGTGTTGCTGGTAACCAGCATTTTTAACTTGGCCCACAATCTGTTTAATCCTTTCAATGCCAAAGCTCACCATTTGAGCCATAGTTCAACAAGAATCATGTGATCAAAAACCTCTATACAAAAATCCAACTTTTTAACTCGTTAGTAAATGACTAACTCTTAGTCCAAATTGAAAGCATTTGCAGACAACAACTTCAAGGTAACTCATAACATGAAATTTTTTTTCCACAGGGTTGAAAAGCATTTTCTCCTTTTCCCACAATGTTTTCAAAAGTCTTCTTCCTCAAGGTCATGAAAAGTCTGGATTGTTTGGTAAACGGTTAAAGCCTGGGCCCTCTACTGTTATAAAGGTTCATTTAGAATAGGGGCTGAGGTAAACGGTTAACCACAGATAGCAATGTAAATATCAAAATTCAAAGTCACACATACCCACATCAGGGGTCCATGCTACCTCGTAACCATTAAAAGCATTGTGAAGTTTTCCTGTGATCAGTTTGAGGTTGTAAATCTGAATGGCAACGATTCCTGTTTCTTCGGTCTCTTCTACGCTCACCTCCGGGTTATTGAACTGATATGTACGTCCGTCTTCTTGAACCTCATGTACATACCTACAAGAAAGGGTCTGTATTAACTCTTTACCAAATGGCTTTGATTGATTGATTATATGTTGTTGAACGCCATTTTCAACATTATTTCAGTTATATCGCAGCGGCCAGTGCACTTATCCATGCTTTCCTGGAATTTCTGTTACCAGTACTCTGCACAATATTCTTTCCAAGCCACTGGCTGCTTTCCCACATAACCATCATCAAAACGATGGTCAGTGGTGAGAGAGGAATGAATCCTGTCGCAACCACTATAATCAATCCTCGGAAAGAAATTGGCCGAGTCAGAGATTGAACCAGCGACCTCCTGTTCTCAAGTCCTGTATGCTACTGACTGAGCTACTGGGGCTTGGCTTTTACCAAATTGCAAATTTTTGGACTTGTTGACATTGAAAGCATTTCCAGATGACATTTTGTCTTTGTAATGTTAGAAAACATTGTTGGACAAGGAGAATTTGTCTGTTTTACATGGTTAGAAAACATTGTGAAAAAAGGAGAAAATGTTGGTTACCAGCATTTTCTTCTTTTCCCACAATGTTTTTAAAAGCTTTCTTTCTCAGAGTTGTTAAAACTTGAGATTGTTTGGTATAGGGTTAAGCCCTTACCCCCTGAGCCAACCATGAAGGGGATGGTAAATTTAAGAAATAATCTTCTTTCTATCGTGGTTTATCATTCAATAAACCAGTTGTGAGTTATGAGGCACAATAAATAATAGCCTGAGTGGTTTATTCATTGCGCCTCATAACTCACAACGTGGTTTATTGAACAATAAACCACAATAGAAAGAAGATAATTTCGATTCTAACATGACCAACTCTTAATCAAAGGAAAACAAGTTCATACTTAGAGTAAAAATGCAGATGCAGATTATATTCCAATGAATAACTTACTTACTTTATACAGAATGACGTCACTCTAAGTAGAATGACGTCACTCTACATAGAATAACGTAGATTTTACCACGCTTTCGTTGCACTGTGTTTATAGTGCCAAATTCAAGTGTCATGTTAGAATAAAAGTTTTCACATTAGTCCAAAACTGTTCCAGACTTTAATACATTTGGCTTACATAATTAACTTAAAAGCCCAATAGCAGCCGAAAGTAAACAAAATGAGTGTGAAAATGCATTTGAATTTAACAGAATGGAAATTATTGTGAAGACTACAATCTGTAATTGTATGGTTGGTCCAAGTTTTAATCGCTGGCAGAAAAGTGAATTTGTAAATTAAGTAAACAGTGGCAAAGTCATTTTTTCATATTTGAGCAAGCTAGATTCCCTCATGCATGATTAGAGATTTTTTAACACTCACTGGCATAATAATTTCCAACATATAAGTGTACCTCATGATTTGGCTGGCTGTTCTACAAACTGGATGTTATGGATCCACGATAATGAAATGACTTTCTTGGTAGGATGTTTCACAGGGATGCACTAAGCCCTCTTTAACCCTTTACCACACAATTCGGAGTTATAACAACCCTAAGAAGTAGGCATTTTAAAAACATTATGGAAAAATGAGAAAATGCTGGTAACCAGCATTTTCTCCTTTTCCCACCATGTTTTCTAGGCTATCTGATTCAAATCCCATCATTTGTGCCAAATAAATTTCGTCCTCTGCAAGTGCTTTCAAATTGGACTGTCTAAAATATAGTTGTTCGGGAAAGAGTTAACCAGAGCAAGGCTTAATTATTTTATTCCTTTCAAAACAGAGTCTATTTTAAAGCTGTTACCTGGCTCTATCCTGACCATTCCAACAATCATCATCTTCCCCGGGCTGGGCAGCGATGTCTCCATTACACACAGTATATGGTAAATGCACCCAGAAATTGCGGGCTTCTTCAACCTGTAACAGTATAAATATGCATCTTTTTCTCTAGCATTGACTCTTCACCAGACGACAGAATTTTAAAATGGTCAAAATTGAAAGCATTTGTAGAAGAGAAATTAGAAGTAATTCACATAGTGATTTCTGTCTTTGATAGGGTAGAAAACATTGTGGGTAAAGGAGAAAATACTGGTTACCAGCATTTTCTCCTTTACCCACAATGTTTTCATAAGGCCTCTTTCTCAGGGTGGTTAAAACTGGGGATTGTGTGGTAAAGGGTTAAGGGAATTGAAGAAAATGCTGGTTACAAGCGTTTTCCACTTTCTCCACATGTTTTCTAAAATATAAAAGATATTTACAATAATTTGGGGTACCTTTAATTTGGTGTCTGCAATTGCTTCTAATTTGGACCAGTCTATAATTTTGTTCTTTGGTAAAGACTTAAAGATACATCTAAACTTATTTTCAGCTAGTTTTTAACTCATTTTATCTTTATTTTATCAACCTATAACCATTCTTGTATCTTCATGCCAATTGCTGCCCCCAACCATTGTAAGGTTGCATAGATAATGACCAATACAATATGCATTTCATTTTCTGGAGGCCATCAAAGAAATCACTGTTCTGACTTTTCTGGTTCTGTACTGAAGATTTCCGCCAAATGTATTTATCTCTTACACAATATATATCGGTAATTTATCTATGTTTACACAGCTGACACATACAAGCAGACTGATCTTCCTCTATACTCTCCGATGCTCTCTCAGTTTTATAATAATAAAAGTCCCATTTGATGCCAATAAAATTCAAAAAATCTATTTGTGTATTTGTCTAAATTCAAATGCGGCAAGACAATAATGGTTAATCCTTTAGCAAACAATACCTTGTTTTAATATGCTGGCAATGGATCACTTATGAAAACATTGTGGAGGAAGTGCAAAAATTGCTTGTAACAATGTTTTTTACAGTCAAACAAGAGGTTCAAAACAAATGGAGTAAACAAAATTCTTCTCTATGTGACCTTGAACTTACAGCTAAGTGTGTCAATCCTTCTCTCTACATGATTTCCCAACAACGTAAACAAGTTTGTGAAATATGTTTTTTCTTAAATTCGATAAGGAGGTGTAACACCTTGGGAAAAGGAGAAAATACTAGTTACTCGAATTATCTCTGTTTTCCCACAAAGTGTTTAATAACCCTCTTCCAAAGGCTAACGAAAACACTAGATTCTTTGGTACAGGTTTAAGTCTTTATCAAACAACAAAATTTTAGACTAATTCAAATTGACAACATGTGCAGACAACAACTTCAATGGGGACCAAATGATCAGAACTGGCATTGGAAGAATAGAAAACATAAAGGGAAAAGTATTTTCTCCTTTTCCAACAGTGTTTTCAAAAGCTCTCTCCATCAGGGTCATTAAACCTCGGGATTATGTGGAAAAGGATTAACTATTTACCAAACGACAGAATTTTAGACTGGTCCAAATTGAAAGCATTTGCAGACGACAAATATAACGAGACTCAAAAGTTGAAATTTGTTCTGGGAGGGTAGAAAACGTGGGAAAAGGAGAAAATGCTGGTTACCAGCATTTTCTCCTTTTCCCACAATGTTTTCAATAGGCTTCTTTTTTAGGGTCGTGAAAACCAGGGATTGTTTGGGAAAGGATTAAGTGAGTGTTGCCCCAGGTAGGGATTTTGGGACACTGTCCAACCAAAAATAGAAAGCCCATGATGACGCACACAGCCTTGACTTGTCCCTTTCCACTTTATTTGAGAATAAGTCTTTCGTCTATTTGTGTCACTGGTTTTCAAAATTGTACCTCAAAAGCATTAACTCTTTACCACACGACAAAAATTTAGACTGGTCCAAATTCAAAGCACTTGCAGATGACAATTTAAATGCAGTTAAAATGATGGAATTTTTCTTTGGTAGGGTAGAAAACTTTGTGGGAAAAGGAGAAAATGCTGGTTACTAGCATTTTCTACTTTTCCCACAATGTTTTCAAAATACTTCTTCTTCAGGGTCTTTAAAAATTGGGAGAGTGTGGTAAAGGATTAATTTAAGGTAGGTCAAACTTTCTATTCCATAACTTTTGTTTCAATGAGGGTTGTCTAAATCACACGGCACAGTCTAAATCATATACCTTCTCTTTGATATCACGGACCAATTTGTCGAGATTCGTCCCGGCAGCAGTTGATGGTCTCTCCTGTTTTCTCTTACTTGACAGAAAATTTTCCCCGAACGCATAATCTTCGTATGGCGTGAAATCATCTGCACGCTTGTATCTTGCACCCTGACCATCTGGTACGCGTTGGGGTGACCCACATCCCTGAAACATCTGCAATTTACGAAAAAAAAAAGGTATTTTAGTCAGAAATGCAAACTTTTCTTTAAACCTTTATCACACAACAAAATTTTAGAGTGGTCCAAATTGAAAACATTTGCAGACGAGAAATTAAATGTGGCTCAAACCTTAAGATCTGTTTCTAAAAAGTCAGAAAACATTGTGGGAAAAGAAGAAAATGCTGGTTACCAGCATTTTCTTCTTTTCCTACAATGTTTTCAAAAAGCTGATATCCCAGGACTGTTCAAACTCGGTATTGTGTGGTAATGGGTTAAACCTTTACAATGTAACAAAATTTTAGACCTATCCATTTTCCATTCCATATGTTTGAACAAAAGGGCCAATGGCCCTAGAGCGCTCACCTCAGCACAGTGATATGGCATTCTGAAAAAATTGTGGAAACCAGCTTTTTCTCTTTTCCCACAATGTTTTCTACTCTTATAAAAAACAAATTTCAATCTGACCTACTTTTTGACTATACATTAACCTGCTTTCCAACTTGACCAAGATGTTATCAAGACATTCTGACCAATTTTTTATGAGTAGTAGACTTAAAATCTGGCCTCTAAAATGCACACAAGGTAATTAACCATACCTGCACCACGGACGATGTTCGACCGACAACGGGTGATCACGTAAGCTCATCTTGAGCACTTTGTGCTCCGGTGAACTATCAATTCAGTTCAGCGGTAAAATAAGTTTGTCTTGCATAAAAAATTCCCTTTAGACAGTTCACCCTAGAGACTGCCAGGTATGTATGGATAAAGCAAGGTGTCTAGAGTTACTTTGACTTACAGCGAACTTCCATGATGAACGTTCAAGAAAGACATTTGACTATATTTATACCACCAGTGTCTGCTAGAGATCTAAATTGCACTGTAACCACAAGCTTCAGTATCGCACTTAACTCTTTACCAAACAATCCCTGGTTTCCACGACTCTGTGAAAGAAGCCTTTTGAAAACGTATTTTCTCCTTTTCCCACATTGTTTTCTACCCTTCCCGAAACAAATTTCACTTTTTAAGTCACTTTAATTTTGTCATCTGCTAATGCTTTCAATTTGGAACAGTCTAAAATTTTGTCGTCTCGTAAAGACTTAACATACCCTCAAACATGGGCTTTGTTTGTCCTGAAATGCTGAAGCATAACCTAACGCTTTACTGTACAATGCAAAGTTTTAACAACCCTGACAGAGAGAGGACTATGGAAAACATTTTGGAAAAAGAACAAAATGCACAGCATTTTCTCCTTTTTCCACAATGTTTTCTACTTTTTCAAAGACAAACCTGACCATTTCCATAACATTTGTCTGCCAATGCTCTCAATTTGGACCAAATTTTATTGTTTGGTACTCCATACTACTCGACTTCTCCAAAGCATCTGCAGACAAAATTTTCAAACTGATACAGATTAAGGTCTATGGCCCCTAACTCTTGTATTAAAAGATTGAAGCTGCTGAGATTGGCCGAGTAACCTTTACGAAATTGTTGATGTTATACAATATTTACTGATGAGTTAGTGAGTGCACAGCCCCTAACCATCAATACAAACGACGGAAGCTGCAGAGATTGACCAAATAGCCTTTAAGAAAACGTCGATGATACACGATATTTATCGATGAGTTAGGGGTTGTAGACCTTGACTTACATTCTCTTATAGCGCGGAAAACATTGCGCGAATCAGAGAAAATGCTGGTTACTAGCATTTTCTCGTTTTCCACAAAACTTTCACAATCCCTCTTCCTCTGGGTTCTTAAAATCTTTATATTGTGTTGTAAAGAGTTTAATAAAGTGCACATGGTGGGACTGACATGAGGACCAACTGCACTTAAACACAGTCTGTAATAGCTCTTAGACAAGCTTGTGTAATGATGTTTAAAGGATGGAACAGCACTGAACCCAGAATTCCAGAAAAAATTTGACAAACATTATTTCCTCCTCCCTGGAAAACTAATAATGTCTTTACCAGATGAAAGCAAACTCATTTTTTTCTCCTTCCATTTATTTTTTGACTGATAGAACACATGTGCATCAGTCAACAGGAAAGGTACCACTCTCTACTACACAATTAACTCTTTACAACACAGCAAAATTTTGGATTCAACCAATTTGAAAGCATTAGCAGACGCCATGTCAAATGAAGTTCAAAGGATGATTTCTGTCATTGATAGGGTAGAAAATATTGTGGGAAGAGGTGCTAGTTACATGCATTTTCTCCTTATCCCACAAAGTTTTTTAAAAGCCTTCTTCTTTCTTTGAAAGGGTAGAAAACATTGTGGGCAAAGAAGAAAATGCTGGTTCTCCTTTTTCCACAAATGTTTTCTGCCCTTTCAAAGACATTTGAACCACATTTCATTTATCTGCAAATGCTTTCAATTTTGGCCAGTTTAAACTTTTCTTGCTTAGTAAAGACCTGAGGTTGTAAAAACCCGGAATAATTTGGTGAGGGGGGGTAATCACCTACACTGACTGCATAACTGCATTTCTTCTAGATAACACCAATTTACTGATAGGGAAAAGCAAGATAAATTCCTCAGTTTTTTCACAATGGTGATTTACACCACATAAAAAAAATTCCTACACCTTATCGCCAAGAAATCTAGGTTTTTTTTTTTGTAGAAGATATTTGGCCTGAAAACGTTCAGTTTCATGACAGAAATGTGCTTATCTTTCAATGGAATTGGCAGAAACATTTATCTCGCTGGTATATTACTCTTCGAGTGGAAAGTATTGCGTAACCTAACCCCTTGGTTTGATGCATTTTCAGGAACGCACGACGACTGAGCGATGCTCTGGGAAAATGGCATTTTAAGTATTTTCATAATGCACTTTACCAAGATCCTAATAAATTACTTGAGTATCAGACTGAAAATGGATTGTGCACAGGGTTTTTCTAAGATTGGTCTCAAAGATTTAATTTTTGACCTGAGGTGACCCAATTTTGAACTTGTACTATGTAATAAGATTCAAGCCAGTTTTTATGAGTATCATACTGAAAATGTAGCTTCTAGATTGCACACAAGGTTTTTTCTAGGATTGGACCCCGTGACCTACTTTATCATTTGATGCGACCCAGTATCAAACTTGTCAAAGATATTATCAAAACAAACATTCTGACCGCATATTATGAGTATCACACCATAATATCTCCTCTGGAGTGTATACATTTTTTTTTAATTTGTCCTGAATGACCTACTTTTTGACCTTACATGACCAAATTTTGAACTTGTCTAAGATATCAACAATACACACACTCAGACCAACTTTCATGAGCATTGGACTGAAAGTTTGGTCTCTAGAGTGCACACAAGGTTTTTCTAAGAAATGTCCCAGTGACCTACTTTTTGACCTGGTGTGACCCGATTTCAATCTTGGTCCAGATATTATCATCCAAAACATTCTGAAAGTTGCACACAAGCTTTTCCTTATAGTTTTGTCCAAGTGACCTACTTTTCCTTGATATTATCAAGACAAACATTCTGACAAAGTTTCATGGATATTGGACTGAAAATGTGGCCTCTAGAGAAAATTATTTTTACCAACCTTTTCTCCTTTTACCAACAATGTTTTCGAAAGGCTTCTTCTTCAGGGTCATTCAAATTTTGTGATTGTGTGGTAAAGAGTTAAGCCTGATCCCATATTATGAGCCAGTGACATTGACCAATAAACTCTGGGAGGACATGACAACACCCTTTTCTAGTCATATGGAAACCACATTTGGAAAAACTGCAATTTTTTGCTACAAGGAACTACCTTATTACACATAAAATTTTATACAGCTGTCACCTGCAGGTGCTCAAACTGTGTCGTAATATATGGCTGTATGCTAATAGGTTAAATCTTTTATGCTTCATCTACATACAAGTACTTTACACACTTTCCTCGATGATGTCTTTGGGGAAGCAATCTGTAGTAAACATCAATCTCAGACAATCCCAGTCAGGGTTTTCCATGACGAACAAATCCTGCGTCAATGACACGATTTTAACTCAAATGACCCCCAAAATAAACAACTGTGCGTCACCAGTGACGCAACTTTCCAAAATCTAAATTATCTGGGAAATTGAATAATTCGTCAAAAATCCAAATCTGTTCTTGCTTCACTTTCAGACAAACACCGTTCTTTTTTTAACTACAGGGTCTATTTTAGATATAAGTGGTTTTCTGGTAATTTATTTATAGAATAAGATTGGTTTACGCATTATTACCATAAAGTACAGTGGACAGTTGTCCTAAATATGGGCCCAGTCAAAGTCTTAGTTGGGTTCTCTGTAATTTAAAGCTTATCTTAAGTGACTTTTGGTAGATAAAAGTACACATTACCAGTCTGTTCTGTTGGCGGAAAATAATGTCACGACAACGTAAATTGTAGCATTCTTTTTAATCGTTCGCTTCCTACAGCTGCCGATCAAGCCACATTAAGCAGCCATTCGGACGAGAATGTATCGTCTGTCAAGAATTGAAATCGAGCTTTCCGTCAGAAATGACTTAAAGACTTTACTTTCTTGGAGTTTAAAGGTGAAATGTATTGTAATCTGTGCTTGAGACGAAGAGATCCATTTGTTTTAACCTCCAAAGTTAAAGAAATGACCCGCAACTACAGAGGCAGGGGGTCACAATGACCCCCAAATTTTAATGGTGAGGGAAAACCCTGCCCAGTCTTTTCAAAAAATTTTATTTCTAACCATAAGCGCTCTAAAGGCTTATCTCTTTACCATACAACAAAATTTTAGACTGGTCCAAATCGATAGCATTAAGATTTGCAGACGACATATTTAACATTGCTCAAATGGTCAGATTTGTCTGATAGGATAGAGAACATATTGGGAAAAGGAGAAAATACAGTAAAACCTCTCCTCAAGACCACCCCGACAATACGAGCAACCGGCTATTACGAATGATTTTTGTCAGAATGGACTTTTTCCTTCTTAAATATCAATGATCACGAACCCGGAAATACGAGCACCCCACTATTCCAAAATTACGACCACCATTTTCAGTACAAATATGACTTTAACTGCGGATTTTAACCCCGTGAAACGACCACTCAATTTCCGTAACTTCTTTACGACCAGCTAATTTTCACGCGTCCGAAATCACGCAGCACAGACTGTGCCTCAAGTACGAATATTCTTGGGTCCGATGGAATTGACAATCAATTATCGGTATTTTGTTTGTTTATCAACCATTGATTGTATCATGATTGTGTTAACTGATCAGGATGTTACGTAACATAATCAAACGACCTGTGAATTGATACTTTTAAACCATCGGTTCGGCTTTCACGCGGTAATCAAGTGTTTATCACACATCGCTGACCCGGATGATAAACATGTCTACATCCGGGTGATCAAGATTTGTTGTTTATAGCCAGATGATGTAATTGAAGACGCTTGAGTTTAGTGGTGATCGAGATGGGATTATCATTTTGTTTTTGACACTTTACATATTTTTATTATACCGTGACGTGAGATCAACGATTAGCAGGACTGTTCGAATAATCAACTCGGATAAAAATGAAAAAAAAAAAGGGGGTGATGTTTTCTGTAGATGTCAAACATTCAGAGATCAGCACGTATTAGAAAATCTTTGTTTTAAAATGAAAATTGGCACTTGGGATATGAGTTTTTGAGACTACACAAAGTAAAAAAGTAGACCAAAAATGAGAACATGAAAAGTTCTGTCAGTTACAGTAGATTCTTTAGTCTTCAGATTCATCTAGTTATTTATGTACATGCCTGGTTATGACTGTTTCAAATAGGCAATTATGAACTGACATGCTTTTACAGGTGGATTTATTTAATAAAATTGAAAACATATAACTTTTCTATGAACGTGAAAATGTTCCCTAAATGAAATGAATTTACCATTCACATCATTCTTTTTACCATTTACATCATTTAGCCCTGCACACGTCTACTCAGAGCAAGGGTTTATTTCAAAATGTAGGCGTGTGAAACCCGAAAATCAGACCACCCCACCAATGAGACCAGATTTTAAAAGTACCACGGGTGGTCTTAATAGAGGATTTTTACTGTATTTAGCATTTTCTCCTTTTCCCACAATCTTTTAAAAAGCTTGTTTTTCCCTGCATCATTAAAAGTCCGGATTGTTTGGTGAATGGTTAACTCTTTACTATACAATAAAATTTTGAACTTACCCATATTAAGTCTTTTACCACATGACAGAAATGTAGACTTGTCCAAATTCAAAGCACTTGCAGACGACAAATAAAATGTTACCCATATGATGAAATTTGTCTTTGATAGGATAGAAAACATTGTGAGAAAAGGAGAAAATGCTGGTTACCAGCATTTTCTCCTTTTTCCAGAATGTTTTCAAAAGCTATGGTCTTTCAGCAAACATCCTCACTGAAAACATTTGAGCTATGCTTTGTGAAAAGGAGGTTTTAGGTATCTGCAAAAAATTTTAACCCGAATTAGCCTGTGTAGTCTGCGCAACATTTATTTGTCAATTTTCTGCATGTTAAAGAACCATTCTACCTCATGATTCAGTTGGTTGTTAGAAAAAAATTGATTTTCTGGATCTGTAATTATGTGATGACTTGCTCGGTATAATGCATCACAGTCAAAGAGTAGCTCATTAAAATTTTGTAGGCAACAAAATATGGTTCATATAATGGGATCTGTTTTTGAAAGAGTAAGAGTATTGTTGGAAAAAGAGAATGTGGTTACTAACATTTCTGATTTTCCTATAATATTTTCAAAAACTTTCAGTCCTTGTACAAACACAGGATTGTTTGGAAAACAGTTAACACTTTACTACACAATTTGGAGTTTAACGAACCAGATAGAGATGGGCTTATAACAAACATTGCTGAGAGACAGGGTAAAATGCTGGTAGTCAGCGTTTTCTCCTTTTTCATAATGTTTCTTATCCTTTCAAAGAACTTCGGTTGATTTGTAACAATTCTGATTTGTCGTCTGTAGATTCATACTTTTAAAATAAATAAGATCAAAACATGTCATTAGGAAAAAGTTCACTCTTTGCAAGAAAACATAATTTCAGACTTGTCCAAATAGAAAGCATCTGTAGATGAAAAATTCAATGTAGCCCAAAAGATGATTTCTGTCTTTAAAGGAGTAAGGAAAACATTGTGGGAAAAGGAGAAAAAGTGCTGGTAACCATTTTTTCCTTTTCCCATTTTCTAATGCATTCTTTTCCAGGGTTGTTAAATTGATTGCCTGATTGATTGATTGATTAGTGTTTTACACCACTTTCAATATATTTCGGTCATATCATGGTGACAGCACACATATTCATGTATTTCCTGGGTTTCACCAGTACTAGGCTAGGGCTCTTGCCCATGAAAAGCCCACTGGATCCAGTGAGATTCAAACTCAGAGCCTCCATGTCAGGAGTCCTACACTCTACCATTGAGCCACTCAGGAAACACCCCCCCCCCCCCGGGGTTAAAACAGGACTGTGTAGTAAAGGGTTAATGCATATTATGTGAGGTAGAACATACGCATACACCAAACAACAACATTTTAGCCCTTTCTAAATAAAAAGCATTTGCACACAACAAATTAATAGTATCAAAAACACCACAAAGTAATTGTTATCAAAAACACCAATCTTCTATTTTAAAGGGTAGAAAACATTGCAGGAAAAGGAGAAATATTTTGCTCCTTTTCCCACAATGAATTCAAAAGGCTTCTTCCACAGGGTCATTCAAACTCTGGACTGTGTGGTAAAGTGTTCATAAGACATAAAAAAAGTATAACGTGTCATTTCTGAAATATCCTGATGTAATTTCGAGTGCCTCGGAAAATTTTAATGGATCTGTTTAAATCTTATCATGACATTCCAGTTATTACTCCATAGACAGCCTATCACAGCTAGAGGTGCTTTCGGGCCAGTGTTGCTAACAACAGCTAGAGTTGCTTTTGCGGCCAGTGTTGCTAACAACAGCTAGCATTACTTTTGGGGCCAGTGTTGCTAACAACAGCTAGCGTTGCTTTTGGTGCCAGTGTTGCTAACAACAGCTAGAGTTGCTTTTGGGACCAGTGTTGCTGACAGTTGAATAACTCCGAAAATACATTCTGGCATTGACTGACTTAGTGTTTATTTGTTGTCGCTACTGGTTGCCCATATAGGTGACACCCCCCCGGAAGCCTGTTAGTTTTGTTACGGGGGATGGTGTAAGATACAGGACGAAACCCATTCTAAGTTACGCCTGGTTCTTTAATGTGCTTGCTGTATAGCACCGTCACACTTGACCTTGCCAGAGAGAAAGTTTGCCTCAACCTTGTATCAAACTCAACCACCTGGTCACGAGTCCAACACGCTAACCACTGAGCTACCGTGGGGGCAGTTGCTGGTTTCCAGCATTTTCTCTTTTTCCTACAACGTTTTCAACAGGCTCCTTTCTAAGGGTCATTAAAGTTAACCCTTTACCACAAATTCCGACTTTTTAAAAGCCCTGTAGATGAAGGCTTTTGAAAACATGATGGGAAATGGAGAAAATGCTGGCATTTTCTCCTCCTCTCTCCCATGTTCCTAACCTTTCTAAGATGTATTCTGTGATTTCAGCCACATTTAATTTGTTGTCTCTGAATGCCTTAAATTTGAACAACCTTAAAAGTAAAGGATTTAAATAGTGTATAATAATTGAGCTTTTTCTTTGCAGACAAGGAATATAGGTTTTGTTTTTTGCTTCAGTACAGGTTAAAGAATTTGGAGTGGATTGACCTGCTTTCTATATTTTACAGACAGGTTGTCTTGTTGAACTTTCAAAGTTATTAGATGTATTTCAATTTGTTTGTTTGTATTTGAGTTTAACAGCTTAGGTCATATCATGGCAGTCAGTGTATCTATGCTGCTACGCACGTGTTCCTGGCTTTCTTACTCCAGTACTGACACAACTTTTCATCCCAAGTCACCAACTACTTTTCTCATATGCATCAGAGGCAAGTCGTGCACAAATTGCCATAGAGAAAGCTTGCCTCAACTGATTATGGAACCCCCAACCATCAGGTCACAAGTCAGTTATGCTAACCACTGTGCTACCTAGCCAGGCTAGGGTGTATTTCAATGTATAGCATGTATTGGTGTATGATAATGGGTCAACCCTCTACTTAAAATCCTGAGTTTTCACAGCCTGGAGAAAGATGACTTTAGAAAATATTGTGGGAAAATGAGATAGTGTTAGTAACCAGCATTTCTCCTTTTCCCATAATGTTTTCTATCCTTTCTGGGACAACTCCCATCATTTCAGCTGAACTGAAGTAGTCGTCTGCATATGCTTTAGATTTAAGCAAGTCCAAGATTTTGTCATGTGTTAAAGATTTAAACCTGACCACATGACAAAATGTTGGACTGATTCATACTGAAAACATTTGAAGGTGACATTATAAATTTCACTCAAAAAGTGAAATTTGTGTTGATAGAAAGTAAGAAAACATTGTGGGAAAAGGTGAAAATGCTGGTAACCAGCATTTTCACCTTTTCCCACAATGTTTTCATAAGCCTTCTTCTAAAGTTCATGGTTGTAAGAACTCAGGATTGTGAGGTAAAGCGTTAAAGCCCCATCAAAGCAAAAACAGTCAACTTACCCTGTCCTCTATATCTACACCCTCCTCCTGAAAGTTCATTATTGCGCCCGAAATCTGGACATCAATTGGGTTCACCACTGACTCAATGTTAAAGGGCCCCTCCAACCGTGCAGCTACCATTTTTAGGGCCTCTGAAATATTGAAGTAATATTCATAATTGTGCCGGAAATCTGGACATCAATTGGGTTCACCATGGACTTTTAAAGGGACCCCCCCCCCCCCCCCACACACACACACACACCCCAACAGGGCAGCTACCATTTTTAGAGCCTCTGAAATACTGAAGTATAAATATGATCCATTAACCTTTAAAGCGCCTTTCAAGACTGTAGTTGCTTTTGCGGACAATGCAGATCGAGAGCAGACTGCATGTAACATGCAGTCTGATCTTTGATGCACACTGTCTGCTTTACTGAAACATTATAGACAAAAGCAATTATTTGGGTTTTATTTTGGATTGAATAGGTCAGCTGGGTTTATTCCACCCTTTAAGGGTTTAAAACTCTCCAACCATGGCAGGTACCATTTTTAGAGCCTCTGAAAAATTAAAGTAAATCATGGCTAATCAACTCTAACATTTTACCACACAAAAAAAATTTTAGATTAAAAAGAGAAAATGCACTTTACCAGCATTTCCTTCCTTTCCAACTATATTTTCAAAAGCTTTCTTTCTCAGGGTTGTTAAAACTTGTGTCTGTGTGGTAAAGGATTAACAAAGGCCTTGACACTGTTTAACAGGTATCATACTTTCTATGAACCAATTAATAATTGTGAAAACATTGTAGCAAATGAAGAAACTGCTTTGTGTTTAAATTTTCCCAGATATCGTTGCAAGACGACAAAATGTCAGACTCATCAAAATGCAAAGCGCTTGCAAATGACAGACTACATGTGGCTCAAATAGAGGAAATAGTCTTTGAAAGGTTTGAAAAATTTGTGTGAAAAAGAGAAAATGCCAGTTACCAGCATATTCTCTTTTCGCTACAATGTTTTCAAAAGCCTTCTTCTGCAGGGTCATTAACACTCAGGATTGTGTAATACAGAGTTTAGACATCTCAATAATATAACCTTCCCAATCATCAAAATTCCTCCATAAAGGTCTTTTGGTTAAATTCACTTTGTTAAATGATTCCAGTTCAACAAAACATTTGTGAAGTATTTTTTTTTATCTTTTTCTTTGATCCATAAAACTCAAGTTACCATATAATAGTTCTCAAGTTGCTTGTTTTTGTTTATCTCTTTCACTACCAAATAAATAACCTTTTACATTTTTAATGGCTACAAATACAGTTCCAGTGCAAGATGAAGAGATAGTTCAGAAATAATCTAGAATTAAAGAGTGGACAGTGTAGATCAGAGATCAGACTGCATGTTCTGTGCAGTCTGATCCTGATCTACACTGTCCACAAAGGCTTCTTGTGTTGTCAACAGTAAGGAAAGAGTTATAGGAGTGCGAGGACAGCAGTAGCACCAGATAAGCTCGCTCAGTCCTTGAGAGTGACAACAGTTTTGTAGTTTCAAAACCTGACCAGCCAAACTTAATCCTTAGAGAGCCCAATAAAACCCCACAGACTTTTTATGTCCAGAAAATAGACCAAAATAATTACAACATCATGGCTGTTTTTGTCCATAAATAAGACCCAAATTATTGCAAGACCATTGATATTCTGTCTATACAGTTTCAAAACATAAGACAGAGTAGATCAAAGAATAATTCTCTGTCTTTTGACTGGTGGGGGTTTGGTGGGGTGGGGGAAAAAAGAAGAAAGATAGAAATTACTGAAGACAAAAGCATTCAATAAAATTACAGAGATGTAGATCATGCTCATTTCAAGCAGTTTCCCCATTAGTCACAATGTTTTCAATGGCTGCCCTATGCAGTGGCATCAAAAGACTCTCATGGGGAGATAAAAGGCCTTAACCACACAATCACGAGTTTGAACGACACTTGATAAAAAGCCTTCTGAAAACATTGTGGAAAACGGAGAAAATGCTGGCTACCTGCAACATCTTTTTTCCCCACAATGTTTTTACATGTCTTCTTTATGAGGGCTGTAAAATCAAGGGGATCTTTCAAAAAGTTAACTCTATACCAAATGATAAAATTCTAGACCAGTCCAAATTGACAGTATTTTAGACAACAGAATAAGATATGTTGCTCAAAGGATGGATTTTATCTTTGAAAGGGTATAAAATATTGTGGGAAAAGGAAAATATATTAGTTACAAACATTTTCTTTATTTCCCACAATGTTTTTACAAGGCTACTTTTTCTGAGGGCCTACAAAAAAACAAGGGATCACTTGGCAAGTTAATGGGAAATGCATGCAAAATGGTAGTTAGATCCCAGGGGGTACATCTTTTTTTAGAGAAAACACCCATCCAGTCTAAAAGTTCTCAAAAGTTATACCTTATCCTTGACAAACAGTTTTCTATGTTTACCCATAACCAAACAATCCTGAGTCTTAATGACCCTAAAATAAAGGACTTTTGAAAACATTGTGGAAAAAGGAGAAAATGCTGGTAACCAGCATTTTCTCCTTTTCCCACAATGTTTTCTTCACTTCAAAAAACAAACTGCACGTTGTGTGTCATATTCATTTTGTCATCTGCAAATGCTTTCCACTTGGCCTGGTCTAATACTGTGTTGTTCAGAAAAGAGTTCGGTGTTGGTTGTATGGTGTTTCATGCTGTTTCCAATATTATTTTAACTATATCTAAGCCATATGTGCATTTCTCCATGAGTTTCTTTCACCAATATTTTGCACAATATTCTTCCCAAACCACTGGCTGCTTTCACACATAACCATCATCATAACAATGATCAGTAGTGTGAAAGAAATGAATCCTGTCACAAGGACAATCATCAATCCTCGTACAGAAATTGGCTGATCTGGGGATTCGAACCATTGACCCCACACCCCTCTAGTCTTAGGGCCTGTGTGCAGTGGACTGAGCTACTAGGGCTCAGAGCATATTTTCTACTAACAGCCCAAAGAGGTTTTCTTTTCTGTCTAAAAGTTCATGCCATTTCATCTACTTTTTTACTCAGCAAGTCACAAAACATGATAGTGCAGTACAAATAGGTTGAAATATTCACCCTTAAAGCTCCTTTCATAACTTTAGTTGCCTTTGCGGCCAATATAGATCATGACCAGACTGCACAAAATCTACAGTCTGATCTTTGATCTACACTGTCCACTTTGTTATGATATTGTAGACCAATGCAGCCTTGAAATTGCATTTATTTGTGTCTTATATTTTTAGACTGACAAAAGCCTCTTGTGCTTATGTTGTGTCTTAACCGTTTACCACACAATCCCAACTTTTAACAACCCTGACAGAGAAGGCTTTTACAAATGTAGTTGGAAAAGGAGAAAATGCTGGTTACCAGCATTTTCTCCTTTTCCCACAATATTTTCTACCCTTTCAAGGATAAATTTTACAGACCCTGAGGAATGTGGCTTTTGAAAACATTGTGGAAAAAGGAGAAAATGCTGGTAACCAACATTTTCTTCTTTTCCCACAATGTTTTCTACACTACCAATAACAAATTTCAAGTTTTGAGACACACTCATCCTGGCGTCTGCAAATGCTTTCAATTTGGACCAAGTCTGAAATTTTGTTGTTTGGTAAAGAGAACATAATTTATGGTAAGAGGTAAGATCCTGATCTGTTGACATAATGATCCCTACTTTCATTCACAATTTGAGACTTTATTTGCCGAGCATTAAACAAGTATCTCCGATTTATTGGAGAAATCTTCCCCACAGAGCACATTATCATAACTTTGTATGACCTACTTCAATCTTTATCTGCAAGTATGAAATATATGAGGAAAGGAAAAAAAAAACACTTTTAAATATGATCTCTCTCCTCACCAGGTTTTTATCAAGGTTACTTCTTTTAACTCTTTCCCATATGACATAATTTTAGCATGGATCCCCAACATTTCGTCGAAAAGTACATTCATAGAAAACGCTCCCTAGCCCTGACCCTTACCCAAACCCAGACGAATTGTGGCTCAAATCTGCCTCCCAGGCAAAGCTTTTCATGGAATAAATCTAAGAATTTAGCAATTGGTATTTTAAAACATATATGGGTTTCGACAAAATGCCCTTTCGACGAAATATCGTGCACCATTTTAAGCATTTTCCAAATTGAATCCATTTTTGATTGTATGGTATTTAACACCATTTTTCAACATAATTCAACTTATATTGCGGCGACCAGTGCACCTATCCATGCTTTCCTGGAGTTTCTGTTAACTGAACTCCATACAATATTCTTTTCAAGCCACTGGCTGTTTTCCCACATAACCATCAGCAAAACAATGGTCAGCGATAAGAAAGGAATGAATCCTGTCGCAATGACTATCATCAATCCTCGGAAAGAATTTGGCTGAGCTGGAGATCGGACCAGCGACCTCATATTCTCAAGTCCTGCATGCTGTTAACTGAGCTACTAGGATTCTGCTTTCCAAATTGAAAGCATCTGTAGATGACAAATTAAAAGTGACTCAATTTATGCAGTTGTCTGTGATTATGTCAGAAAACATAGGAATAGGAGAAAATGCTGGTAACCAGCATTTTCTCTTTTTCCTATGATGTTTCTACTCTATAACAGACAAATTTTAAGTTTTGAGCTACATCTAATTTGTCGTCTGCAAATGCTTTCAATTTGATCAAGGCAAACATTCTGTTTTTGGAAAAGAGTTAAGAAAATCTGAATTGATCTCTTTGAGATCAATCTGATAGCCAGTGCTTTCTACAATACAACAAGGGGATTTACCTTTTGATAATATCATAATTCCTCATAATTCTTTGCCACGCAACAAGTTTCAGACTTGTCCAGATCTGACCCATTTACAGACGACAACTCAACTGTGGCTCAAAAGACTTTGAGTCCTTTGAAGGGTAGAAAACAACATGGTAAAAAGGCGAAAAATGCTGGTTAACAGAATTTTCCCCTTATTTTGGTGTAGCTGAATGTGTTGGCTTTTAACCTACTTTTTGGTACTGATAACAAATGAATAAATAGAAATTTGTGATTGGTCAAAATTGAAGACATGTTTATTCTAAGGGTTCCTGCCTATTTACTGGCAAATTTACGGCGTCTATCTTTTTTAAAAATATTTCTTGTTCATTTTTTTAAAAAAATTTCCTCCTTCTGGTTGGTAAATCCTGAGATTGTTTGACTGATATCTTTTACAATAATCTCTGTGTTGACAGCCAACATTTTGCAGCCCAGTTTTTGTCCACTCGCCATGACTCATCTAGGTGTTTAGACTAATTCCATTCACAAAAAGATTAACCCTCTACCAAGAAACAAAAATTTAGACTCCTCCAAACCCACAGTATTTGCTGACAATTAATTAAATGTGACTCAAAAGAATTGAAAATTGTTGTAGAAAGGACAGAAAGCATATGAGTCGGAAAAGGAGAAAATGCTGGTTACCAGCATTTTCTCCTTTTCCCACAATGTTTTCAAAAGTCTTCTTTCTCAAGGTTGTTAATATTGGAAAAGTGTAGTAAAGAGTTAAACCTTCATCATACAATCCCTAGTTTTAACAACTTTGAAGAAAAAAAGATTTTGTAAAACTTTGTGGTTTTAAAGATGAAATCCTGGAAACCAGCATTTTCTCCCTTTCAAACAATGTTTTGTACCCTTTCAAAGGCGAATATCACTCCCTGAACCTGATCAAATTTGTTGCCTACGATCTTGATTAGCCTGAAATTGTGTGGTTTGGTCAAGAGTTAACTCTTTCCCAAACAACAAATTTTGGACTCTTCCAAACCGAAAGAGTTTGCAGACTTTTTAGATTTGGAGAAAATGGCAGAAAGTTATCAAAAAGGGTAGAAAACACTGTGGGAAAAGGAGAAATTGCTCGTTACGAGCAATTTCTCCTTTTCCCACAGTGTTTTCAAAAGACTTTTACTGCAGACACGTAAAAACCAGGGCTTGTTTGGAAAAGAGTTAAGCCTTTATTTAACAGTCCTCAGTTTACAAGACCACATGGGGACAGCTTCTATGAAATTTATTATATCTTGTCAGAGAACTTACAGTAAGCTGATTTGTACTAATTTTGAAAATGTGATCTGGAGATATTTTGAAACTGGATGAGTCTAAATTTTGTTGTGTAGGAAAGGGTTAACTCTTTCATTACTGAATAAATAAATTGCATTTTCTAAAAGGCTACAAATACAGTTTCACTGCAAGATCAAGACAGAATTCAGTAATAATCTAGAATAAAGTAGTGGACAGTGTAGATCAGGGATCAGACTGCACATTCTGTGCAGTCTGATCTTGATCTACTATGTCCACAAAAGCTTCTATTGTCTTCTATGGTATGAAAAGAGTTAACAAAGGCCTGAAGATCTAGATAAATCAAGGGAAATACTGAAACCATGAGCTCATCACTAAAAATATTTTGTATTGTATCCAATTGTATGATTTACCTTATCAAGATGACACGATGTTATCCAAGTATTCACAACATAGGTTTTGTACTGAACAGAAAAACTGTTACCTTTGAAATTCCTATATACATGTATACTTCTCACAATTTGCTAGGGATCACTATATTTCATTCAGCCGACATATGTGTGGCATGTATGAGGCATTGTTTTAGGATATGTTACACTGACACACTGATGAAATAAACCACTTGTGAACATAGATGTTTCTAATGCAAAACTGTATTGTTGTAACATGTACCTGTATTGAAATGTCTAAATGATCCCTATCAAATTGTGAGTAGTATATTACCTTCAGAAAGTAGCAAGGTACCAGTTCTCAGAACACAATATGATTGATTCACTGGAATGATTGAATGCTGTTTTATGTCGCTTTCACCATTATTTCAGTCATATAATGGTAACAGCTCACATATCCAACCCATATATGTCCTGGGTTTTACCAGTACTTGGCTGGGGCTCTGAGGTGTCTTACCAAAGGACAATCCCAAGAAATGTCTTTTGGGTTTATTTGACATCGTAAGGGTTAACCCTTTACCAATCGACATAAATGTAGACTGGTCCAAATTGGAAGTATTTGCAGACGACAAATTAAGAGTGACTCAAAAAATGGATTTGTCTTACATAGGGTAGAAAACATTGCTGGTAACCAACATTTTCTCCTTTGCCCACAAGGTTTCCAAAGAACCTTTTCCTTACTGTCGTTAAAACTCAGGATTGTGTGGTAAAGGGTTAACTCTTTACCAAACGACAAAAATTTCAACAAGTCTAATTTGAAAGCATTTGCAGACGACAAATTAAATGTGACTGAAAAATTGCAGTTTGTTATAGAAAGGGTAGAAAATATTGTGGGAAAAAGAGAAAATGCTGGTTACCAGCATTTTCTCTTTTTCCCACAATATTTTCAAAAGGCTTCTTTCTCAGGGTCGTTAAAACTTGGGATTGTGTGGTATAAAGGTTACTTATGTCTGGGCTGACAATCAGCCAGCACAAAACTACTTCCATGAGACATCCCCCATCATTTTTGTATAATTTTGTTACAAAGTTGCTCTAGGGAATATTGGAACCCATACCACAAGCATATGATCATCATTCGTGCATAAACTGACATGAAAGTTGGGAACTTACAACTAAAGTTGCATACCTTAACCCTTTATTTCACAATCCTGAGTCTTAATGAACCTCAAGAATAAAGCTTTTAAAAACATTGTGAGGAAAGGAGAAAATGCTGGTAACCAGCATTTTCTCCTTTTCTCACAATGTGTTTCACCCTTTCAGAGATGAATTTCATCATTTTAAACACTTCCTGTTTGTCGTCTGCAAATGCTTTCAAGATAGACAAGCCTGAAATTTTGTGGAGTAGTAAAGACTTGGCATTTACCAAAACAATATATTATTGGCTATACCAAATTAAAAGAAGCTGCAGATGACAAATTCAAAATGGAATTAAACAAAATGAAGCTCTGTGATAGGTTATAAAACATTGTGGGAAAAAGAGAAAATGCTGGTTATCAGTATTTTACTCTTCTTTCCACAATGTTGTCAAAAGCCTTCTTCCTCAGGATTCTATGGTGAAAGGTTAACACAATAAAATCTGTATGGTTCAAACATGCAAACATCAGGAAATTATTTGTTATAACTTTGTAAAACATTCACTCCAAACAATATGCATAATATATGCATATGACCTATTACCACACTGTCAACAATAACAGAAACAAAGAAGAAACTGACAACAATCATTTTCTATAACTTTTTCCCTTTCTTCACAAGTTTTTTTTTACCCTGTCAAAGACAACTTCCATCATTTGAACAATATTTAATAAGCCTTCTGCAAATGCTTTTAACTTAGGTTAACTCTTTACCACACACAATCCCGAGTTTTAACGACCCTGAAAGAGAAGGCTTTTGTAAACATTGTGGGAAAAGGAGAAAATGCTGGTAACCTGCATTTTCTCCTTTTCCCACAATGTTTTTCATCCAATCAAAGACTACTTTCATCATTTGAGCCACCTTTAATTTGTGGTCTGCAAATGCTTTCAATTTGGACATGTCCAAAATTTCGTTGTTTGGTAAAGAGTTAAACAACCCATGCATTTAGTATAAAGTAAGAATCTGTCCTATACTTGTCAGATACACTGGCAAAAACAGCCCGAGTCTGCAACATCTAGATCTGAACTTCTGTACCATGAATTTATATTTCAGATGATTTTAAGTCTGAGGGTTATAAAACCTTTTACCACACATTCCAGAGTTTAAACAACCCTAAGCAAGAAACCTTTTGAAAACATCATGGAAAAAGGAGGAAATTCTGGAAACCAGCATTTTCTCCTTTTCCCACAATGTTTTTCTATCCTCCTAAAAGCAAATTTCTATTTTTAAGTCTCAGTTATTTTGTGGTCTGCAAAGCTTTCAATTTAGGCAAGTCTAAAATTCTGTCATTTTGTTAGGAAGTATAAGAGACTTCTAGAGTATAGCAATAAAAAGATAACTCAAATTCAAGCCAGGCAGTTTTATTGTCTAGGCGACACATGTCAAGCTTACATAATTGGTAATTGTTATACATGACAATGTTTTTCTTAATTAACCTACAGGGTGACGACTTTTACTATACAATACAGATCTAGGCAGAATTAGGAGAACATTCTTCAGTTTAATCTTGGATCTACATGTTTGATACACTATGTTTGTTTCTTCGTACTGGAATTTAAGCTAAGATCATATCATGGCCTTCATTGCACCTATGCATGTTTCCTGGCTTTCTCACACCAGTACTGACACAACTTTCTTTCCAAGCCAGTGACAACTTTTCTCACATGCATTGCAGGTGAGGTGAAAATTTCGGAAAAGGAAGTTTGCCTGAAATGCATATGCAATCCGCAACCACAAGGTCACGAGTCAGATGCACTTATCACTGAGCTACCCAGAGAAGCTTGAAACATAGACACTCTTGTCAAAAACTGCTGAACATATAACCAAAGCTCTTTTTACTCACTGAAAGGATAAGCTGATTACATTATACTAAAGAAACCTCTTAATTCATCCTACACTATACAATCCCGAGTTTTAACCACCCCAAGGGAAAGGACTTTTGAAAAAATTGCGGGAAAAGGAGAAAATGATCCACACTGTTCTCTTTGCAGAAACATTCTTGAGAAGAGTAACCTTGAAACTACAACTATTTGGGTCTTATGTCTATACTGAAAATGTTCATTTGGTTTACTCAGCCCTAAAAGAGTTATGATATATCATGAACAAAACCAACCACTAAAACAATCAAAGCGTTGAGAATGCTGAAGTGGTATTTGTCAAGGAAGCCATTGTGTGGAATTAATAATTTGAAAGAAAAGAGAAATATTATACAAATATTGGCTTGAAAGTCAACCTACTAAGCAAATGAATACCTATTTTGGTTGAAGGGAGAGTACTCATGACAAAGTTAGGATTATTTGTGTATTGGTGGTCTCCCTTTGATCATTAGAAGGAGTCAGGAGTAACATCCCTTGACAGTAGGATGCATGATGGATAGAGAGAGAAACCATGTGAATATATCGAATAAAATTAAGTTTGTACCTGAAAACTATGATTTGGAAATATCTTTGGCCGTTAACATTTAATTCCCAACATTACAACCAATTATTTCGATCTATAAATATTCATACCCAATCAAATGGAGTAGCTTGCAATCATTGGATGAACAAGCCATGGGATGAACTGGTTTTGGAACGAAAACGCCCAGGACCAAGTGATCGGTAGACAAATTTTGTATCATTGCACCAATAGAAGGGTATGAGCGAGTGAAGCTATTTTCAATCAAAAATCAGTATTTCCATGATCGATGGCCTCACCCAGTGTATTTTAACATGCCATTTCCAATTACACATCTGAGTGCTACCGAAAAACTCATTTGCCTGAGAAAAATTGAGTTTAACTGGGATTATTTCCTTCAGCTTTGCACAAAATATGATACATGGTCTTCAAAATTCAATATTGAACTCATAGTGGTATTGTCTTCGACAAATACCACAACAAAACTGTCCAACACATGCCAAAACTGAAAGCATTTACAGAGTACAAACTACATGTGGCTCAAAGGATGAAATTTACCTTGGAAAGAGTAGAAACATTGTGGGTAATGCAGAAAATGCTGTAAAGTATACTAACCTATGTATTCATTCCATGCTTTGTTCAGGTCTGAATGGAACGCCATGCAGCCTTTCATGGTGTTAAGGCAGTACTTGTTGCATGGTTTAGTCCTGGTTAGTCCTCGACAGTGTGGACAGTACATCATTCTAGTCATACCCCGAGTACAAGCTTCAGTAGGCTTTATCTGCAAACAAAATAAGAATGACATTCTGCATCTGACAGCTTTAATATTAAAATTTGTTCTACAATCTTTGACCACACTAATATAATTTCTAGCATCTGTACAGTGGAGTCAGCTTCAACTTTTTACCAAACCACAATATCTTAGACTCGTCCAAATTGCAGATGACAATTTTAATGTGGCTCAAATGGTGGAATATTTCTTTGATAGGATAGAAAACATGGTGGGAAAAAGACAAAATGTTGGTTACCAGCATTTTCTCCTTTTCCAAAAATGTTTTCAAAGGGCTTCTTTCCCAGGGTCGTTAAAAGTCAGTATTGTGTGGTAAAGGGTTAACCTTTACCCAGGGTTTTCCCTGGACTTCGTCAAATACAGGGTCCAAAGAATCCACTCGTCCGTTCATATTTATGAGTAAGAAATGGATGAGGATGAGTGAAATATCAGTCATGGTCGTCCGGTAGAACGAGTGGGGAATAGGAGATAGTAAACAAGTAAGTTTTTCAGATGAATATTTAACTTATAGGAGACAAAACAGCCATTCAATTATTGTTAAAGCAAAT
Source organism: Hippopus hippopus (assembly GCA_946811185.2). Classification (NCBI taxonomy): domain Eukaryota; kingdom Metazoa; phylum Mollusca; class Bivalvia; order Cardiida; family Cardiidae; genus Hippopus; species Hippopus hippopus. Next base: position 42,330,691 of record OX328110.1, read on the forward strand.
TAAGGGTATTTGGGAAATCAAATATTGAAACAGGACATAAAACGTGCTGGTCACCGCTCCCAATAAAGACCAGGTTCAAGTCAGCTTAATGATATAACCCGGGACCTTTCATTGCAAAAAAAATGTTTTAATATGCTTCGGGTAGATCCAATTCAATACGAGTGACTTTGCTAATTATTTAAACGAACGATATTAACATTAACACAAACACTTTCCTGAAACCAGTTCGAAAAATTGTGTTGTTTTGGCTTTATTAATTTCTATAACTTGACCGGATAAATCGTACCAGTTATTGAAACCCGGTATTTAAGGTTCATTGCTAGGGGAGACAATATAATTAGCGTTTCCATTTCGTCTGAAAAAAAAAAAAGTCATAGACCAATATTAGAAGGGTTTTTCTCGTCAGTCAAGTGAGGATCAAACCAGGGCATGTGTTTTTTCAAAGTCACTTGTCCTACAGGACGAGTGCCTTTTCTGGAAATTTTTGGACCCTGAAATGGGGGTCATTTGACCCCCTTCAAATGAATTTAAGAAGGCAGACACATAAATGTTGGGGGACATTCAGAAAATTTTGGCATCAAAATTTAAAGAAACAGGGGGTCATGGAAAACTCTGTTATCACACGACAGAACTATAGACTTAACCTTTTTGAAAGCATTTACTGATGACAAAATTATTCTGGATAATATGATAAGATTTTTGATGGAAAGGGTAGAAAACATGTGGGAAAAGAAAAAAATGCTAGTTACAAGCATTTTCTCTTTTTTCCACAATGTGTTTTAAAGTCTTATTCCTCAGGGTTGTTAAAAGGTGGGATTGTGTGGTAAAGGGTTAAAAGAATTTTGTTGGGAAAGTATGTATATACATGTAATGTTTGTAATAAGCAACTGCTCCTTTCCAACTAGTATTTTCTGTATCACTGAAGAATGACATTTTCATTTTTTCCTAATTCCTCTTGATGTTCATGAACCTTACAAGAGTATCAGGGTACACTAGATGCCTCACAGGTAATTTACCCTTTACCAAACAATCCCCGAAATTTAACGACCCCCCCCCCCCCAAAAAAAAGCCTTCTGAAACATTGTAGGAAAAGGAGAAAATGCTGGTAACCAGCATTTTTATCTTTTTCCAAACAATGTTTTTTTGCCATTTAAAGACAAATCACACAATTTGAATTATATTAAGCTTGTTGTTTTCAAATGCTTCCAATTTGGGCAAGTCTAAAATGTTGTCGTCTGGTAAAGTGTTTATCACCTTCAACAATGATTGATAAAGGGCCAGTTACTAAGGTTCTACTACAATACTCACACTTTCCATAGCAACAATCACATCTCTGCCAATAGCAAGTCCCTGCACAAACGTTCTTGCAGCCACAAATGCTCGCTTCACTTGGGACTTTAAATTTGCCGGTACATCTCCGAACGGTTTTAAATCCATCAGTTTTAAATTCCGTGTTATGCACTTTAAATAATTTTCCTCAAACACATATTCCACATATGTTAATTCAATCATTCTCTGTAACAATTTTTCGAAGAAATTATTTAAAATTTCGACTAAATTCAGGTTACTTCCCCTATAGTAGTTTGTCAAATCACGAAAAAGATTGGAAAACATTTCTGCATTTTGCTGGTATAACAAACCATATGTTTTTACAAACATTTCATGAAGTCCTTTCTTTGCATTGTCCAAAAGTTCCGTGAAAAATTCTGAAATAGAAAGAAAATAACATTAATTAGTATATGTGCTGGAACCAATCCTTTGTCAAACAACGCAGTGTCTCTGCAACCTTGATGAAAGCTTTGTTAAACATTGCAGGAATTGGAGAAAATACCAGAATTTTCTTCTTTTCAGACCACAATGTTTTCTACCCTTTTAAACAGTGGACCTATCATTAGAAACACATTTAACTGTTTACCACAAAGTTTTGGACATGTCAAAATCGAAAATATGTGCATATCAACCCTTTCCCAAACAATCCCTGGTTTTCACGACCCTGAAAAAGAAGGCTTTTGAAAACATTGTGGGAAAGGAGAAAATGCTGGTAACTAGCATTTTCTCCTTTTCCCACAATGTTTTCTACCCTCCCAAAACAAATTTCAATTTTTGCGTCACATTAATTTTGTCGTCTGCAAATACTTTGAATTTGGACCAGTCTAGAATTTTGTCGTTTGGTAAAGAGTTAAACATAAGAGAAATGATGGGATCTGTTCAGGAAAGGCTAGAAATTATTGCAGGAAAAGGAGAAAACTTTACTTACCACCATTTTCTCCTTTTCCCGCAATGTTTTCAACTGTCTAGTTCAGGGTCGTTAAAACTTGGGTTTATTTGGTAGAGCGTTAACCCTTCACCAAACAATCTCAGGTTTATGATACTGAGGAAGAGGCCTTTTGAAAATAATTTTTGGAAATGAAGAAAATGCTGATAACCAGCATCTGCTCCTTTTCGAACTGCTTTCTTCCATGTTAAAGACAGCTCACATCATTTTGGCCAAATCTGATTTTTGTCTGCTAATGCTTTGACATTGGACCAGTCTAAAATTTTGTATTTTGGTAAAGAGGTAAAGTGTCATCAGTGTCCTGTAAAGGAAGAAAATAGGAAAAAGGGAAGACTTTCCCTTACAAATATATTTAATTGATTGATTGTATGGTGTTTAACGCCGTTTTCAACATTATTTCAGTTATATCGTGGCGGCCAGTGCACCTATCCATGCTTTCCTGGAGTCTCTTTTACCAGTACTCTGCACATTTTTCTTTCCAAGCCACTGGCTGCTTTCCCACATAATCATCGTCGAGACAATGGTTAGCGGTGGGAGAGGAATGAATCCTGTCGCAGTGACTATCATCAATCCTTGGAAAGAAATTGACCGAGCCAGGGGTCGTAGCCAGGGATCGAACCCTGGAGCCCGTGTTCTCAAGTCCTGCACGCTACCGACTGAGCTAGCGGGGCTTGGTACAAATATATATAAGAATTAGTCTTCAGTGCATTTGTCATGAATGTACTTTGTAAATTTCACATTTCCTCAAGTTTATTGAATAATAGTTAACTCTTTGGCTGCTAAGCGCAACTAACAGACCTTTTGCGGTTTTGCAGTCTGATCTTGGATCTACAACGTCCTATAAGGAGATAATTTTCACCAAAAAAAAGAGTTTCAAATGGCATTGGTAAGATTTTTACTATCGGCTTGAAAGTTTTATTGAACTTATTTAGTAGGAAAAGTATTAACCAACTCCCTTCCCCAATCTGTCACTAATCCTCGGAAAGAAATTAGCTGAGCTGGAGGTTCAAACCAGCGACTCCCTGGTCTCAAGTCCTGTGCCGACTGCTCTACAAGGGCTAGTAAAGGTTTAAAACATTGACTGGTGAATAAAGAACCAGGGTCTGTACTCACTAACCATTTTTAAGAATATTCTTTGTCTTATTCTCAAGTATTTTATTAGTCTGAAAGTAACACAACTTCTTATTGACTAGATGACATGGTTTAACCAATCAGAGGTTAAGTTACGTTCAAATTTAGTAAATTCTTCAGCATAAGACTGAGAATATTCTGAAGAATGGTTGGTGAATACAGACCCTGAGATCTAGCTTTGGGATTGCTAAATTTTAGACAGTCAGATCTTGATTTCTGCCGTCTGCAATCTACTTAATGGTGGATACAGACTTCATCTGTAGTATTCCTTTGTATTGAAGTAAAATAAGTGCAGTCTGATCTTGAAGTAACCCATCTATACCATCTGCAAAATCAACTTAGACAGCCTATCAGCAATAAAAAGAGTTGTTTCATTCTGCATCCTTAAACCATTTACGAAACAATTCTGAGTATATAACAACCCCTGAGAAAGATGGCTTTTGAAAACTTAGTGAGAAATAGAGAAAATGCTGGTAACCAGCATTTTCACTATTTCCCACATTTTTTTCTACCCTATTAAAGACAAATTCCATCATTTGGACCAAGTTTAAATTATAGTCTGCAAAATTTAATGGTTTGAATCTGGAGAAGTCTACGTTTTTGTCATCTGGTAAAGAGTTAACCCTTTACCACACAATAAAATTTTAAGACCTGTCAAACTTGAAAGCTTTTGGAGACTACAATTTCAATGTGGCTCAAATGATGGAATTTTTCTTTTGATAGAGTAGAAAACGTTGTGGTAAAAGGAGAAAATGCTGGCTACCAGCATTTTCTCCTTTTCCCACAATGTTTTCAAAACCCTTCTTTGTCAGGACTGTTAAAAGTCTAGAATCGTGTGGTAAAGGGTTTAAGAGTTCATACTCCAGCAACCAGTAGATATATTTATTCCAGTATGTATACACTGTAGCACACCTGTGCTAGTCTGTTGAGGTTCCAAGCCAAGTTTTTTGGTTACCTTTATCAGGTCTCTTAATAAAATTCCAAGTTAAACCCTTTACAAAATTAATCCATGTTTTATCACATTACCTCCCTTGTTTTCAGTGTAATAATACCCATTACAAGTTTTCTTATGTTATACATGTTTGATATCATAATTGTGTAACATCATTTTTGTACACATTTCATGGAAGTGAATGGGTTTTATGGATATTACCTCAGGTGCTTCTATAGATGGTTTTGCATCTTTTGATCTACACTTTGTGAAATATCGTCATGTGATAAAAAGAACCTGACATTCGTTGGCGTCCGAGATGAAAATTTTTTTTGAGCAACATTCTTGTGCAAATGGTTTCAAGTTTTAAATCTAACACCAAGTCCCTCAGTAAAAAGTTGATATAACAGTTTTCAAAAAAATGGCAAGCCTATCTATTGCCGTTGTCTGTGCATGTCATATTCTTTGAAGATTCAACCTGTCTGCTATGACGCTTCACTACGAGGGTCCTCCAATAATGAGTGAGACTGTTGTCATATCTCAAATATTGTCTGACAGATTTTAATGAAACTTTGCACATATATTGCCTAACATATTAGCAACACAAAAATTACGCCAAATGACGTTACGTTATGACGTCACAATTATGACGTCACTTCCTGTGACACAAACAACTGCAACATGGTCAGCTTCACAGCAGAAGAACAACGTGCATATATAAAAATTGAGTATTATAAGGGTAGCACTGGAACAGAGATTTTTCAAACCTTACAAAAAGTTTGTGGGGACCAAGCTATTTCTCGTGCAGCAGTGTTCCGGTGGATTGCACTGTTTTAGGAAGGAAGGACTAGTGTGCAGAAGCAACCCAGCCCAGGTCGGCCAACAGAAGCAACAAGCAAAGAAAATATCCAAAAGGTGAAGGCTGTAACGGAGACTGATCGAAGATACACATGCGAAGAAGTAGCCAATGAAATTGGGATAAGTCATGGGTCAGTACATACAATTTTGACAAATAAGTTAAACATGCGACATGTTGCTGCAAGGTGGGTACCCCATGCACTGAGCTCGGAGCAGAAACAGGCAAGAGTAGATGTTGCCAGTTAATTACTGGAAAGATACAAAAATGAGGGTGATGTTTCTTAACAGGGTAGTGGCAATAGATAAGACTTGGATACGAAGTTATGAACCAGAACTAAAAAGACAATCTTCAGAATGGCACACGCCAGGGTCCCCACGACCCATTAAATTCAGGCGAAAACAAGGAAATTTGAAGATGATGATGATTTTTGCCAATGATAATCACGGCATATTAGCTTACACCATTAATTCTGCATGACAACGCCGCCTGTCACAAGGCAGGTAGGGTGACGTCACTTTTGACGCCCTATAACTGGGACATTTTACAGCACCCTCCATATTTTCCAGACATGAGTCCTCCAGACTTTGATCTTTTACCTAAGTTGAAAGAACCATTGCGAGGTGTGCGTTTTGAGGATTTAGAAGCCCTGGAAGTAGAGGTGGCCAGTCAAATTCGACGCATTAACTCTGGTTGCCTAGCAACGGGAAAAAGAAGACTTCCTCACCGATGGAATTCTGTCACTGAAAAGGGAGGAGCCTATATTGCAGGAATGTAGGAACATTGGATGAGTATTAGTTCAGGTATTTCTTCAATAACTACAGTCTCGCTAATTATTGGATGACCCTCGTATCCACAGAACAGGGGATATTATTACTCCCCTAATAAAGTAGCAATAGAGAAAATGGCTATAAACAATACATCTGTGGAAAAATGTAGCCTGTTTTTTGCTCCAAATATCTTGAAAATTCGTATTTTTCAAAAGGGAAAAATAGTTTTCACAAAATACTCCTGTTTTATAGCACATCTTAGAGTACAGTTTCTAAATATAGACTTTCGGGAAACCAGGATTCGTGGAGTGTCTTACGGCAGACTAATCAACAAGAAGTGTCTGGGCTTATATCGAAGCTAATACCCAAGCCTGTAAGAGCTATTTTTAGAAATGGGCGGAGCATTGGTTCCATGCTGGTTGACCATAGCTGAATGAATTGTACTAGGTAGCATTTAATGGAGTAAACGTTTATTTTGTTTTGAAATTCAAAGTAACGGTTGTCAGTTTGAAAAGTAGTCCATTTCTGCACCCAGAATGCCCACATCACATAGATGCTTATTTGAAAAATGCCACCTAGCAGATGATAATGATCTTGCACCATTTTTATAAGTCTGATCCTAACTATTACCTATGGGCTGGCTTAACCCTTCACCAAACCCTAAAGAGAAGGCTTTCGAACATTTTTGGACCAGTAGAAAACTAGAACTTGTTTTTCTACAAAAAAACAGATGTCTACCCCCTTTTTGGTGTCAGAAGGATTGATATGTCACCAAGGCAATTTCTAACTGAAATAATGGTAATTTTTCTCTAACGGTTTGCCAGTTATAGAGCGGACACGAAATTGTACGTAAAATGAGTAAGGGAAATAATCAAAGGGAAATAACTCAAAAAATATACAAGCCAGAGTTATGGTTCTTGTGCATGACACTTTGTCTCATGGTGTTTTACAAATGTGTGAAGTTTTATCATAATATCTTAAAAGGTTTTCAAGTTACAGAGCAGACACGATTCGTGACGGATAGACAGACAGACGGACACATGGGGAAAAACAATATGTCTCCCAACCCTGACGGAGGGGGAGACATAATGATGGTAACCTGTATTCTATCTTTTTCCAGAAATTTCCCTACCCTTTTAGAGACAAAGAAAATCATTTGAGACATATCTGTTTTGCTGTCTGCAAATGCTTACAAACTGGAAAATTCTTAAAGTTTGTTGTGTGGTAACGAGTTCAATGCTTGGATTTGTCTTTCAAATGTTAGAAAACATTGTGAGACAGGACAAAATGCTGGTGACCAACCTTTCTTCTTTTCACAGTGTTTACTAAGCCCTCTTCTGCAGGCCGTCAGTTAACCCTTTACCACACAACGCAACAGAATTTTAGACCTATCCATATTGAAAGCACTTAATGACAGAAAGTTGACTATGGCTAAAATGAAGGGATTTCTCTTTGAAATGGTAGAAAACTTGTGGGAAAAGTAGAAAATGCTGATTCCCAGCATTTTCTGCTTTTCCCACAATATTTTCAAATCCTGTCTTCCTCAGGATTGTTAAAACTTGAGACTGTGTGGTAAAGGGTTAAGGCACAGGACTTTTTGTGTCAACTCAGTAACTCTTTCCATACCATAAAAGACACCTGAAGCTTTTGTGGATAATGTAAATCAAGATCAGACTGTACAGAACGTGCAGTCTGATCTCTGATCTACACTGTCCACTGCTTTATTCTAGATTATGATTGAACTTTCTTGTGATTTTGCACCGAAACTGTATTTGTAGCAATTTATTTATTCAGTACTGGAAGTGTTAAATCCTTTAAATAAGTTTGAGGCAAACAACTGTGAAGCATACTTTTGCTTAACCCTTTACCACATAATCCCGATTTTAAATGACCCTGACAAAAAAGGCTTTTGAAAACTTTGTGGGAAAAAGAGAAAATGCTGGTAACCAGCATTTTCTCCTTTTTCCACAATGTTTTCTACAATGTTGAAGAAGAATTTCAATACTTGAGCCACATTCAATTTGTCATCTGCGAACACCTTCAAATGGGACCAGTCTAAAATTTTGCTGTGTGGGAAAGTGTATATATCAAGATGAATTAGAAGGGGCCACTTAGGTTTTTATATCTAGAAGTATTATGACACAGACGAATTCTGATGCAAACCTGCACACGCAAAAACTATCAAAAATTGTGGCACACATGTCTAGCCGCCCATACCTCACTCACCACTCACCGCAAGCAGGCTTGACAAAAAAAGTGACACTAAAAAAGATCAAAGTTTACAACAATACCAACTTAAATTAGTAAAACTGACAGACATGCTTTTATACTGCCAGTCAGGAATTTATCAACATGTCAACTACAACTAAAATGTTATTTTTTTGTCCTTTTAAATCTCAGACTATTGTACTTAACTCTACCAAACGACAAAATTTTACTCTCTTTTAGACTCAACTAAATTGAAAGTATTTAGAGACAACAAATCAATGTACCTTATATGATGATTTAGAGAACTGTCTCCGGTAGTATACAAAACATTGTGAGGAAAGGAAAAAATGCTGGTTACCAGCATTTTCTCCTTTTCCAACAATGTTTTCATAACCTTTTCCAGGGTTGTTAAAACTCTGGATTGTGTGGTAAAGGGTTAAACCTCGACACTGTGTCATTTACATTCACACAAACAGTCCAAAACAACAACACATTTTAGTTATATTGCAATGGCCAGTGTGCCTATCTATGCTGTCCTGGAGTTTGTTACTAGTACTTTGTACAATATTCTTCCCAAGCCACTGGCTGCCTTCCCACAAAACCATAGTCGAAAGAATGATCAGCAGTAAGAGAGGTGCTGTGACAGAGAAATTAATCCTATCAGGATGACAATAATTAATTCTAAAAAAGAAATTGGCAGAGCTTAAGATTAGAACCAGCAACCCTCTGTTCTCAAGTCCTGTACAATACAGACTGCACTACCAGGGCTTGGAATCTGTATATTTGGAAATAAAGTTCATTGTTTTAAAAGATTTATTGGTTTTATTATTCTCCCCTCCCCCTGAAGGTGAAGGGATATCCATTCCTCTGTCCATCAAATGTTATCAATTTCTATCAAAAATGGTCTTTTTCAGCTGGGGATATCATTTCAACGAACTTACTTGTTTCATACATTTTGACCTAAAACCATTTGGTTTAACCCTTTACCACACAATCCCAACTTTTAATGACCCTGAGAAAGAAGCCTTTTGAAAACATTGTTGGAAAAGGAGAAAATGCTGGTAACCAGCATTTTCTCCTTTTCCCACAATGTTTTCTACCCTTCCCAAACCAAATTTCAATTTTTCAGTCACATTTATTTTGTCGTCTGCAAATGCTTTCAATTTGGACCGGTCTAAATTGTTCTCGTGTGGTAAAGAGTTAACTCACAGAGTGACATTCTATGGCCATATACTTCAGGCTTGTCATGGTTATCCAGAGGCCTGGGCCCATCTTCACCGATCATTCTCAAAAATATTCTTAGTCTTATGCTGGAGAATTTTCTAGATTTGAAAGTAACACAACTTCTGATTGGCTTAACTATTTCAAATCTAGAAAATTCTTGAGAATTAGACAAAGAATATTCTTATCCTTTCCACACAATCCTCACTTTTATTGACCCTGTGAAAAAAAGGCTTTTGAAAATATTGTGAGAAAAAGAGAAAATTCTGGTAACTAGCATTTCTCCTCTTCCCACAATGTTTTCTTCATTTTCAAAGGCAAATTTCAGTTTTTGAGTCACACAAAATTTGTTATCAGCAAATGCTTTCAGTTTGGAGCAGTCTAAAATTTTGTTGTGTGGGAAAGAGTTAACCCTTTACCAAACAATCCCTGGTTTTTACGACCCAGAGGAAGAAGCCTTCTGAAAACATTGTGGGAAAAGGAGAAAATGCTGGTAACCAGCATTTTCTCCTTTTCCCACAATGTTTTCTTCTCTTCTATAGTCAAGTTTCAATTTTTGAGTCACATTTATTTTGTCGTCTGCAGATTCTTTCAATTTGGACAAGTCTAAAACTTTGTCGTTTGGTAAAGAGTTAAGCAGAGGCTTAGTAGTGCAGTCAGTGGCACACAAGACATGAGAAATGTAAAACTTCTGAAGTCTTATTACCAGATAAACTACATTTCTAACTGTATACAAATATACAATAATTCTGAAGTTCATAAAATTGGGTATTTTAGATTTTTTGTGTATACATTATACCAGAGTGACACAATATCGATATTTCAGTATAATGACAATGTTTTGATGTTATCTTTAAAAACCAACATGTTAAAATTGACCTACAATTTAACTTTTACCTGACGAAAAAATGTTAAACTTGTTCATACTCAACGTATTCTCAGATGACAAATACAGTTCAAATCATTGGATTCATCTCTCAAAGGGAAGACTGATCGATTGATTGTACAGTGTTTAACGCCGTTTTCAACATTATTTCAGTTATATCGCGGCGGTCAGGGCACCCATCCATGCTTTCCTGGAGTTTCTTTTACCAGTACTCCGCAGAATTTTCTTTCCAAGCCACTGGCTGCTTTCCCGCATAACTATCGTATAAACAATGATCAGATGTGGGAGAGGAATGAATCCTGTCACAATGACTATCGTAAATCCTCATAAAGAAATTGGCCAAGCCAGGGGCTTGTACCCATGACCCCCTGTTCCCAAGTCCTGCACATAACTGACTAAGCTACCACTGATCGGTTCTCAAAGGGAAGAGCTCATTGTACAAAAAGGCAAATAGGAGAAAATGTTGGTAACCATGATTTTCTTCTTTTCCAATGTTTTCAAAGGTCTTTTTCCTTCAGACGAATCACAGGATAAGAAATGGGTTAACTCTTTACCGGACGACAAAAGGTTAGACTTGTCGAAATCAAAAGTATTTCCAGACGATCAATGAAATGTAACTCAAAAACTGAAATCTGTTTTGGACAGGGTAGAAAACATTGTGGGGAAAAAGGAGAAAATGCTGGTGACCAGCATTTTCTCATTTTCCCACAATGTTTTCAAAAGCTTTCTCTATAACAGTGTGTTAAAGGGATAAAATGTAAATCTAACAAAGGAATGTAATGATAATTTATGCAGAAAAGATAATATACTACTTGACACAGCTTTCACCTGACTGTAGTATCCTAACTAAATCATCATCAACTTTTTTCCTTGACTTCACTTTTTTTCCTAACCCTTTAGCTGCTGAGCGCGACTTACTGACCTTTTGCGGGCAGTGTAGATCAAGATCAGACTGCACAGAACGTGCAGTCTGATCTTGGATCTATACTGTCCGATATGGAGATATTTTTCCGAAACCAATACCTTTAAAATAGAAAAATTTGAGTTTTTACTGATGACTTGAAAAGTTCAATTCACTTATTTAGCTGGATAAGGGTTAAAACCCTTTACCAGAAAATATTCCAACTTGTCCATATAGAAAGTAATTGTTGATGTCAAAATAATTGTGACTCAGAAATTGAAAATTGTTTTCGGAAGGTTCTAAAAGGTTAGAAAACATTGTGGCAAATGGAAAGAATGCTGTTCTTTTTACAAAACAGATTCTATGGATTCATAATTATGTGATGACTTGCTATGTGTCATGGACCACAGAGATGTATTAAATCCCTCTCTGCCAGAAGACTGCACAAAAATTGATTAAGTTTAGAAACAGTGACTGTTGGTGAATAGAGCCGCCGGCTAAACCTAGGCTGCAGGATGTTGTATTAATGTTTGTAAAACGAGACATCAAAGATAGATGAAAGTTACCTTTATCTATCTACCCATCAAGCTGGAAAAATCACTTCAACCTGGATCTGACATACATATATCTGTATGCTAATATTGACCTATATTGGGTAATATACAGGCTTCTGTTTACCCTTTTCTGAGCCAACATTTAAATGTAAAATTTCATATTGACAGCATTTGCAGACAACAAAATTAATGTAGGTAAAATGATGAGATTTGTTTTATGGTGAAAACACTGTGGGAAAAGAAAACAATTATAGCATTATATGTGGGTGCCAACGCTTGGCTGCAAGTGCTTGATTTTCAGTGAAAATTTCAAGTCCGAAAGGGGCATAACTTTGTAAAAATACTTGATGGTTACCTGCCTCTGTTTTATGCGTTCCACTTTTGACAGTTAACAACAGAGATATTACAAAATGTCGGAGTTTTTTCATGATGACAATGATGCAGACAGCGACAACGCCAGGGCTACAACAGTAACTTGCTGTTTTCTTCCAAAACAGCCAAGCTAACAAGAGCATCATATGGCTTGCAACACGTGAAAAGGGGCATTCAGACATTTGCTTAAAGTGTCGTCTCGAATGAGCCTGTGTAATTTGTGCAGGCTGATCTGAAATGACACTGTCCATTTTTATGTAATTTTCTTTTGTGCCAAAATACTGAAGAACAAAATCATAAATAAATTTTCACAGAAAAAGGGGCATAACTGTGTCAACAACATTTTGATGGTGACCTGCCCATGTTGTATGGGTTCCCCTTTTGACAGTTAACAATTAATCAGTTTGAAGTAAATATCTCCAGTAATGACATATCCCCACTAACGACAGAGATATTATACAATGTAAAAAATTTTGCATGACAACGATGACATAGACGACAAGGCTATGACAATACCTCGACGTTTTCTTCTACAGCAGCTGAGCTAAAAAAAGCTGTTTATCTTCCCTCTATGCTTCAACACTCGGATCATTCTATAGAAAAGTTATCCTTAAAAAGTAAGAACAAAGTTGCTTCAGAGTCAACGTAGACAAAGATCAGACTTTGTCCCTGGCTGCAGTCTAATCTTTGATCCTTATTGTGTGAAATATCCAAATAAACTTTTTTGAACTTTAGTTTACCTAGGTCTTTGTCATTCACTGAGGATGTCCATTCCATTTATTTGGTGCTTCAGTCTGTTGCCTCTTCATCAGACAACAAAATTTCAGACATGTCCAACTTGGAAGCATTTACAGATGACAAAATAAATGTGATTCAAAAGTTGAACTTTTTTTTGGAAAGTGTTGAAAACATTGTGGGAAAAGGAGAAAATGCTTGTCACCAGCGTTTTTTCCCTTTTCCCACAATGTTTTTAAAAGCTTTTTCTCTTCAGGCCTGTTAAAACTTCGGTTTGGTAAACTGTTAACTCAATACCAGCAGAATTTCAGATATGGTGGTACATGTATTGAAAGCAGTTGCAGAAGACACATTAAATTTGGCTGAAATGTAATCATTTGTCTTTGACAGTGTAGAAAACAACATGGGAAAACCATAAAATGGTGGGTACCAACATTTTGTCTTTTTCTACTAATGTCTTCCAATGCCTTCTTCCTCAAGGTTATATTAGGTAAAGATTAAAGCTTAGAGCCCCAAATAAACTCAATGACACTCTCAATGTGGAATAAACCCTAATAAGTGCAATTTCAGCTCAGTTGATCTAATCCTACTGCATGTCTAAGCAAAGTGGACAGTGTAGATCAAAGATCAGACTGCACAAAATGTGCAGTCTGATCTTGATCAACACTGGCCACAAAAGCATCTGTAGTTGTGAAAGGTACTTTGAGGGTTGTAATTGTTGGAAAATTGTCAGGAAGTAATTTCCTATTAAAAATTTATGCCAAAATAAACAACATTTCCGTCATTTCAGGAGACAGTTCACAGACTTGTATTTCCTGTACCATGTCATAAAAGTCTCAGACACCATTTTCATAATGTTACATCTCCATCAGGGGGCTCATATCAGACACTTTTTCAGCTCTTTACTAAACCATCCCTAGATCCCTAGAAATTTTAGAATATTTTTCCTTTTTTCATCCATGTCTTCTACTATTTAACCCTTCACCACAGGACAATATTTTAGAACGGTCCAATTTCAAAGCATTTGCAGACAACAAATCAAAGGGGCCAAAGTGAACAAATTTGTCCTTGATAGAGTAGGAAACATTAACAGAAAAAGACAAAATGCTGGTTACCAGTATTTTCTCCTTTTGCCATAATGTTTTCAAGTCTTCTTCTTCAGTCTTTCTTAAAAGTCTCCTCTAGTTCTTGAAAACTCAGGGTTGTTTTGCAAAGGGTCAAAGGTTGTGGGTTAGAAATGTGCAAAAATAAACAAAGGGATTCAGTAGCTTGGTTGTTTTCAAGTGGCGGTTGTAATAACTATCACTATTGTCTCAAATTATCTCAATATCTGTCACAATTATCTGACATTGTTTCATGATAACTTTCTGAAAATCTGATCAAAACAATAATGTTATCATTATCAACCTTCTCTTTATCACAAGATAAATGTTTTAGATTGCTCTTTATTGAAAGTAGCAATTTTGAAGGCACCTTTTTCCAAACAATTCAGAGTTTTAACCACCCTAAGAAAGTGGGCTTTTGAAAACATTGTGGGAAAAGGAGAAAATGCTGGTATCCAGCATTTTCTCTTTTTCCCCACTATGTTTTCTTACCTTTCAGAGACAAAATTCATCAATATAACCATACTGGATATGTAATCTGCAAGTGCTTTCAATTTTGACAAATCTGCTCTGTCAACTACTATGTGAAATATGGAGAAAGAGGCAGTGAGTTTGGCCAATTTTCCTTTTCTTCAAACATAAATTTTCCCTTTAGTGTAAATCGTTGTTATTTTTGATGAGACCAATTTCAGACTACGCTGGAACAGTTAATCTTCTACCACACAATCCAGGGTTGAACTCCTTACCACACGACAAATTTATTGACTCAACCAAATTGAAAGTATTTGGAGTCAACAAATTAAATTTTACTCAAATGTTTGGACTTGTCTGTGATAGGATAGAAAACATTGTGGAAAAAGGAGAAAATGCTGGGAACCAGCATTTTCTCCTTTTCCCACAATGTTTTCAAAAAGCTTCTTCACCAGGGTAATTAAAACAAGGGATTGTTTGGTAAAGGGTTTGACAACCCAAAAACTGAAGCCTTTTGAAATCATTGTGGGGAAAGGAGAAAATGCTGGTAACCAGCATTTTCTCCTTTTCCCACAATGGTTTCTACTTTACTGTATCAAAGACAAATTCCATCTTTTGAGCCAAATTTCAATTGTCCTCTGCAAATACTTTCAATTTAGACAAGTACAAATTCTTCTCCTGTGGTAGAGTTCAGCCTTTTATTGTATGTCCAAAACTTCCATGAGGTAATTTAATGTTTGGTGTACAAAGGTCACATAGGTGAAACCTAGACAGTTTTCTTGCCTCAGGGATACATAATTATTATTGTTATGTAGAAATTTAAAAGTAACTGTTCAGAGCATTTAACCATTTATTTTAGACCAATCAAGAGCAAGTGACACATAATAGAAAAGGAAAGTGCTTAATAAGAATTGCACAGTAAAGACAGAATAGAAAAAACAATTGCTTGAAGCAAACTACTGCTCCCTTTATATATTAGTCATCTCTAAGTGTTGCTGGTAACAAGCTTTTTCTCTTATAATTGGTATTTTTCCTTATGAAAATAAATCAATCGCACCTTCTGAGCCACATTTCAAAGGTCCAATGGCCAAAAGTAAACAATGTGGGTGTTAAAATGCATTCAAACTAATCATACAAAGTACTGAAATTATTGTGAAGAAGACAATCTGTAATTCTGTAGTCGTTCAAAGTGTTAGTCCCTGGCAAAAAAAGGAATTTAAAACTAGGTAAAAAGTAGAACACCTCACCCCCTTTTCAACACAATCCAGACATTTAAAGATAAAGCAGCCTTTTGAAAACATTGCAGGAAAAGGAGAAAATGCTGGTTACCAGCATTTTCTCCTTTTCCCACAATGTTTTCATCCCTTTTAAAGACAAATGCCATCATTTGACCTACATTTGAATTGTAGTATGTACATGTTTTCAATTACGAAAAGTCAAAAATGTTGTTACTTGGTAAAGAATTAAGGTGAGGCTTTCAACCTTACTGACCGCAGGAATGCCACAAGGGGCCATTTCAAGGGCACTTGGTTGCAGTAGAAGTACAATTTACCCCTACAAAAACTGATACCAGCAGATTAGGGTCCTTATTCACCAACCAGTCTTCAGAACAATCTCAGTCTTATTCTGCAAACTTTTCTAAATCTAAAAGTAACACAACTTTGATTGGCTAAACAATCTGACTTACCTAATCAAAAGTTGTGGTACATGTACTTTCAAATTTCAAAAAATCTGGAATATTAAGAATGGTTGGATGATACAACACAAGATTAATTGCCAACTGCAAAAGACCTGGTTAACCATATGCAATAATTACACCCTTTTATTGTTTTACTTACAGTAATAAAGTAATACATGTATATTAAAACTGAAAATCACTTGACAAAAGTGTGAAAAGATGTAACAGTTACTGTTGATAAAACCGGGTGCTTTCATGATCAAAATATTTTGTCTATCCTTGGTCAAAGAGAAGCCAGTTGAGACATCATGATGTATTACTCTCAGATGATAGCAGTGTCTTTTTACGGTTGGCCAATTTCATAATAATAGGGACAAGAGGGCCATGATGGCCCTGTATCGCTCCACTGGCTAATACGTAAAATCCCTACATGCCAAACATTACAATACTTGACCAATTGGTTTTGAACATAAGACCCCTGAGACAGGACTAAAATTGGTAGCCCTAGTTCATATGGTTAGTAACAAGAAGATTTATAAAGATTTCACTATATAAGCCCATGTAAAACTTCTGACCCCTCGGAGTGAATCAAATTCCACCCTAGGGCTATAATGTATGCACTCTTGGTGAAGGCCCTCTTGATATAGCTACATGCGAAATTTGGTAGCCCTACGCTTTATGAATAAGTACAGGGAGATTTCTTAAGTTTTCTCTATATAAGCCCATGTAAAACTTGTGACCCCCGGGGCAGGGCCAATTTTGACCCCAGGGCTATAATTTGGGCACTCTTGGTAGAGGCCCACTAGATAAAGCCACATGCAAAATTTGGTAGCCCTAGGCCTTATGGCTAGGTACAGGGAGATTTCTAAAGTTTTCCCTAAATAAGCCCATGTAAAACTTGTGACCCCCGGGGCAGGGTCAAATTTGACCCAAGGGCTATAATTTGGGCACTCTTCATAGAGGCCCACTAGATAAAGCCACATGCAAAATTTTGTAGCCCTAGGCCTTATGGCTAGGTACAGGGAGATTTCTAAAGTTTTCCATATATAAGCCCATGAAAAACTTGTGACCACCGGGCCGGGGTCAAATTTGACCCCAGGGCTATAATTTGAAGAAACTTGATAGAGGCCCACTAGACGAAGCTACATGCCAAATTTGGTAGCCCTAGGCCTTATGGTTTCTGACAAGATTTTCAAAGATTTCCAATATTTTTAAGTTTTGTTGCCATGGCAACCAGAGTTTTTGAAGGAATCAAATTCTTTCAAGAAATTCTGAAGAGGACCATGGCAGGATCATTTCTGTGAAGTTTCATCAAAATTGGATGGGTAGTTTCAGAGAAGAAGATGTTTAAAATAAAAGTTACCGGACGGACGGACAATGGACAACGGGCCATGACATAAGCCGGCTGGCCTTCGGCCAGTGGAGCTAAAAACCAGTAACCTCCTCTTCTGAAATACCCATTGTACTCTTTATGTAACTTTGTACTGTTTATGTGATGGAGTAATGCATTTAGCCTGTCTTACCTTTTATGTGTTTGTTTTGTTGTACTGTGTTTGTCAACAAAGGCTTAAATTACCATCTGAGAGTAATAGTATACTGATACCCTAGAGTCTTGTTGTCTTGTAATAACAGTGTTTCATTTACCTGTGCGTCCTGCGTCAGGGACGCAAAGAAATTGCCGAGGACGCAAAACTTTGAGATATGTGTATTTTCGAGACGCACTGATTTTGATATCAATGCCTTTTGCAAAATTTCGTTTGATCCCGATCAATTAAAGTGTTTACATTTTCTATCGAAACACCGGTAATTTTTCTACTTTAGACTGGTACCTTCATTTTCCGGTCTATTTTTAGCCTAAGTAATCTAGTCTATGGAATGGTTTCCGTTTTTCTTTTTATTCGGGTACACGGAATATCGACATCCAGCACGTACGTTATAGATCCTCTCCAAGGCATATTCTTACTTAATTGCAGAAAATTGTAGTCAATATGAATGAACAACTATCATTTCATGTCCTCATCGGCAAATAATTACTTTTTGAATCTTTTTTATACCCGGGCGATTTAGATATCCTCAGACGATTTCCATTTCGTCGAAAAAATTCCAGTGCGTAGATCTATATCTAAACGATGTAATGCGTAAGCAATGCCACCAAAAAAGAAGGTAAAATCCGATCACAAACAACAAACTTTAACTAGTTTGTTTACGAAATCACAAGAGTCTGACCTGCCGATTCATAGTGACTTACATACCGATAAAAATGTCGAGAATAATGAGAAATCATCGGCAGTTCAATCGGCGTGGATTCGGCCCCGGCCAGTTCGAAACCGAGAGAATTCAAGTCACACTGGCTTAAACTTTTTAGTTGGCTAACTTACGAAAGTGAAGAGAATTCATGACAGACAATTCATAAATCAGACCATACAGATTTTTTAACAATTTGAACAATATTTTTTTTAAAATGGGGTTTAACTCATTACCACACGATCCCTAATTTTGACGCCTCTGAGAAAGAAGCCTTTAGAAAACATTGTGGGAAAAGGAGAAAATGCTGGTAACCAGCATTTTCTCTTTTTCCGACAATGTTTTCTACCCTTCTAAAAACGAATTCTAAATCTTCAATAACTTCAATAACTTTTATTTTGTCGTCTGTTAATGCTTTCGATTTGGACAAACCTAAAATTTTGCCGTTTGGTAATGAGTTAAAAGGTGGGACTCGTAAAGTTGGTTTCAGACTCATAGTTTTTCATCCCAGCGAGTCCCAGGACTCACTTATAGCAAATTGTAAAAAAATCACTGAATAAGATACTGTTAATCCTTCCTGTAAAATAGACCTGCCAGGGTCCACATTTACCAAACATTCTTAAGAGTTTTCTTGGGCTTATGCAGAGGAATTGACTAGATTTGAAAGTAACACAAGTTCTGATTGGCTAAACCAATTGGTTTAGCCAATCAGAACTCGTGTTACTTTTGAATCCAGAAATTCTTGAGAATTAGACGAAGAATTAGCTTAAGAATGGTTAGTGAATAGGCACCCTGAATAATTACTGTGGTAAATAAAGACACCATAATAATTATGATATCTTTTCAGAAATGTAAAGAAAACTTAAGGTATTTGAAGGAAAGGGGAGGATTCTCCATAGGTTCTAGTGTTATTTGACCATTCCTAAATACAAACTGTTTTTCATTCATGAAAATTATGACATTTCTTCACCTTCAAATCTGATTTGTTTGTTTGTTCGTTTGTACTGGGAATTTAAACACTGTTGTAACAGCTTACTTCATATCACAGCAGTCAGTGCATCTACGCATGTTTCCTGGATTTCTCACACCAGTATTGACAAAACTTTCCTTCAGTGCCACTATTTTTCTCGCATGCATCAGTTGTGAGAGGCGAAAAATCGCTGTAAAGACAGCTTGCCACAACCGGATATCAAACCTGCAACAACCAGGCCACAAGTCAAATATGCTCAGCACTGAGCTACCCATGGCCCTTCAAAGCTGACATCTAGGAGCTCCGTGTAGATTTATAGAGCTTCTAGTCTTGACCAGACTGCATGGGATTGTGTAGCTCCATCCTAAATCTGCACAGCCTGATAGCCATATAACTGCTGCTTTTTGAAGCTCTTTTTTTCCTTGTGGAAATTTATCTGTTTTGTTTATTTAACATTCTCAGGGTAACAAAAATAAACAGCACTTATCTTACCTACAAAGTTATGTTATCATAAATCCCCATTGCTCCTCACAGGTTTGGAATGTGAAGTCATCCCCTCAGTTTTTACTGGGATTAATTAACCTTTAACACTTTTAATTAAGCCTTTACTACTCAATTATGAGTTTCAACGACCCTGAAAACATTGTGGGAAAGGCGAAAATGCTGGTAATCAGCATTTTCTCCTTTTCCCACAATGTTTTCTACCTTTCATAGACAAATTCTGCCAGTAACATTTTAATTTGCTGTATGCAAATGCTTTTGATTTGGACAACTCAAGAATTTTTGTCATTTGGAGAAGAGTTGAAATGGCCCTTTTTAATTTTGAAAAACAGGCCACTTAATTCTTGCAACATCAAGGTTGTCTTGGCTAGAATATTTTAACAAAGTTGATCCAAGATCATACTGCACATTCTGTGGAGTCTGATCTTCATCTAGTTATATTGTCTGCAAAACCAGCATAACAGTAAGTTGTGCTAACTACCCTACAGGTTAACATAAACACATCAAAGTACATCAAAAGTGCTTGGTCAGGCCTATGACATAACAGAGACATGGTATCAAAGGCATCATCAAGAAAACAAACAAAGAAATGAGATGCCACTGCAGCAGAAATCAATTATCAGAGTCTAGGATTACTTTTTCAAAACTGCATGTCAATACTTTGATCCTGGCAAACAAACTCTAACTCATTCATTGTCTATTTTAGGATGCGATTGTAGGATTCACATTACATTTTTTTTTAGATTCTGCATAAATTCAGACCCAATGCATGACAGTTCCGCTTAAAAATAACGAAAAAGTCACAAAACATATAATTTACTATTGCCTTGCCAAATATACCACTGTTATGAATAAAAAGGCATCATTGCAGAAGTTGTTTCGCAACAAAATTATTATATTCATTTATCTCCCTTGACAGAAGGCGGTCAAAATGGCCCTCTACCAAAACTACGCGGTCCAGTACAGTCCACTTTACATAGTGTTAGATTGCTTTTATTGTAATGAATTAATCAGAATGAATTTTATAAATGTGTTCAAAACTGAATGTAATTTCTAGTGAAGGATATTCCAGAAACTATCTGTTGACACATATACAGGTCTGTAGGTCTACTGTAATACTATGGTCTTGGACAGGAATAAATGCTGTGTTAGCTATAATATATTTTCTGTATGTTCGAAAATTGTCCAGTCTATATTTTAAAAATGCCCCCATATTTTTTTAGATGGAGAAGGGAAATCCGTCCTCATTTTCATTGTCTAGAATAGACACTGCTCATCAACTCATTAATAAACCTGGAATTGACAACTTAGAAAATATCCTTGCAACAATAATAAACATAAAGTAGCCCTTTACCACACAATCCATTGTTTTAATGATCTTCAGAAAGAAGGCTTAGGCAAACAGTAGGAAAAGGAAAAAATGCTGGTGAACAGCATTTTTTCCTTTCCCCACAATGTTTTCCACCCGTTATAAAAGACGATAATATGAATGAATCTAAATAAAATCCTGTTGTCTGCAAAAAAAGCATGTTGAATATTATGATTCCAAGATATTTGAGAGGGAGGGGGTGAAATGAAAGAAGATATTCCAGAACAAAACTGTCTAAGTTTCAGCCATTTAATGTGTAACAGATGGAAAAGTCAACAGAGGTGTTTTAATGCATGATTTACGCCAAACAAATGGCACACTTCACGTCTAAATATGACATACTGTCTGGACCTCAGCCAGTATAGCCCTTTACCACACGACCAATTTTAGACCTGTCCGAACTGAAAGCATTTGCAGAGGACAGTTTCAATGTGGATCATATGAAATGATTTTTCTTTGATAGGGTAGAAAACATTGTGGGAAAAGGAGAAAATGCTGGTTACCAGCATTTTCTCCTTTTCCCACAATGTTTTCAAAAGCCTTCTCTATCAGGGGTGTCAAAAGGCGTCATTGTGTGGTAAAGGGATAGTAAACATCTTTAGTGAACTTTAGCAAGATTCTTTCTTCAACTCACCTCTCTCAACTTTAACTCTTTACCAAACAACAATTTTTTTGACTCAACCAATTTCAAAGCCATTGCAGACAAAAAATTTAATGTTGCTAAAATGATGATTTCTGTCTATGGTAGGGTAGAAAACATTGTGAGAAAAGGAGAAAATGCTGGTTATCAGCATTTTCTCCTTTTCCCACAATGTTTTCAAAAACCCTATCTTTTGAGGTCGTTAAAAGTCGGATTGTGTGGCAAAGAGTTGATCTTTTACCGAGCAATCCCAAGTTTAAACAACCCTGAGAAAAATGGCTTTTGAAAACATAATGGGAAAAGAAGAAAGTGCTGACTTGAGAACAACACATTGCTGGACTTGAGAACAAATGAGCAGATGACAGATTACATTTGTCTCCATTATTGGGATTTGCCTGCCTGTGGACGGATAGAAAACATGGTGGGAAAAGGAGAAAATGCTGATAACCAGCATTTTCTTCTTTTCCCACAATTCTATTTAAAAGCCTTCTTCATCAGGGTCTGCAAAAGTTTGGATTACTGGGTGAAAGGCAAAACGGCTACTCTGTCCAGGAAAATCTGTTTCTTCTTCTACTGTCCAACTTCAAATCATATCATATTCAGAGCTAATTGAGAGTTATTTATGGAAATGCCACTAATGAAGAAATTCAGACACGCCCCTTTTCCTTCATTAAGTGTGTAGACATAATTCTAAAAAGCTTTTGATGAAAAGTTTCTATACTATTGAGACAAATGAAAAGAAAGACCATTTTCTCAATTTGTCACAATGTTTTCTGAAATATCACTTAACTCTTTACCACACGATACCAAGTCTTAACAACCATGACGTAAAGACAAGAAGACTTTTGTTGACATTGTGGAAAAATGAGTTTGGTAAAGAGTTGTCATCTACAAATGCTTTCAATATGGATGAGTCTAAAAATTTTGTCATCTGATAATAAATGTTCTATTGCAGAACAGACCAGAACTTAACTCTTTATCCATGACAAAATTTTATGCTCATCCTAGTTGAAAGCGTTTGCAGGCGTCAAATCAAATGTGACTCAATTGTCTATGAAAGGAGAGAAAACATTATGGGAAAAGGAGAAAATGCTGCATACCAGCATTTTCTCCTTTTCCCAGAATGTTTTCAAAAGCTCTCTTCTTCAGGATTGTTTAAAATCAGTACTGTGTGGTATGGGTTTCAGGGTTCTTGTATCAATGGCCATTGTTCAAATCAAGTGAGTATTGATCCCCAGTGACACAATATGAGTGGTGAGTCACTCAGATGTAATATTCTCATCCCTAAAACGGGGATGTTTAATCATAACAGTGCCAATCACACCTTGCTTTCTTTGGGAGATCATGTAGATGAAGATCAGATTATACGAACCATGAGATCTGGGTCAGCATTCACCAACCATTCTTAAGATTATATTTTGTCTTTTTCTCCAAGATTTTCAAAATTTGAAAATAACACAACTTCTGATTGGCTGAACCATTTGGTTTGATTTAGTCGATTTAAACCTTTACCAAACAACCCCTACTTTTAACGACCCTGAAAAAGGAGGCTTTTGAAAACATTGTGTGAAAAGGAGAAAATGCTGGTTACCAGCATTTTCTCCTTTTCCTACAACGTTTTCTACCCTTTCTAAGACACTTTTCTCCATTTCAGCCACTTTAAAATTGTTGTCTGCAACTGCTTTCAATTTGGATCAATCTAATATTTCGTCACATGGTAAAGAGTTAAGATTTTATAGATCCACAGTGATGATTTAACTGGTATAATGCATCACAGTAATACATTTAAACCCTTTACCATAAAATCATGACTTTTAACGGCCCTGAGAAAGAAGGCATTTGAAAACATTGTGGGAAAAGGAGAAAATGCTGGTAACCAGCATTTTTTCCTTTTCCCACAAAGTTTTCTACCCTATCAAAAATAGATTTTGTCATTTGGACCATCTTTAATTTTTCATCTGCAAATGCTTTCAATTTGGACCAGTTTAAAGTTTTATTGTGTAGTAGAGAGTTAATAAACCCGTTTTCCCACTCAAATGCACTCATGTACTACTCACAACATTAATTGCAAGCCATGACAGTGGTACTCATACAGTAAATGTATTTTATTAGTCTCATTTGAAAAAATAGAAAAGTGATTAATTCATTGTATAGTACTTAATACCTTTTTCAACATTATTTCAGTTATATTGTGGCGGCCAGTTTATTTATTCATGCTTTCCTGGAGTTTCTGTTACTAGTACTCCGCACAATATTCTTTCCAAGCCACTGCCTGCTTTCCCATGTAACCATCGCAAAAGCATTGGCCAGCGGTGAGAGAGGAATGAATCCTATCGCAATGACTATCGTCAATCCTGGGAAAGAAATTGGTTGAGCCGTGGATCGAAATAGCAACCCCTTGTTCTCAAGTCCTTTAAGCTACCAACTCAGCCACTGGGGCGTGGCTAGAAAAGAGGTACCAACAACATTGGTTTTAGTGATTTAAGAATGAGAAACACTTCACTGTCTAGGCAACTAAGACCTGAAGCAGTACTTTGGGACAAAAACACCAGTAGAAAATTTGGCAGCCTGTCAATATCCTCAAGAACGAGAGCAAGGTGAACCAGGTAGCTAATTGCCTATAATATACTTAACACTTCAACTGCTATGCACAACTTACTGACCCTTTGCAGACAGTGTAGATCAAGATCAGACTGCACAGAACGTGCAGTCTGATCTTGGATCTACACTGTCTGATAAGGAAGTATTATTCCCCAAAACATGACATTGAAATGGCAATATTTGGGTTTTTACCATCAATTTAAAAGTTTCATTTTAGTTATTGAGCAGGGCAAGGGTTTACAAAACAGTTATCTCAACACATCATCTTTCTTTTGTATCTAATAATTGCACAGTCTACTTTTAGTACAAAACTGGTACAATTGACACAAAACGACTAAAGTTTGACACAAAAGAAAATTATTCTATTGAATTGTATGAAAATTATTTGTGGTTTGTTTGTATGTTTGAATGGTCTTTAGCACCATTTTCAACATAATTTCAGTTATATCGTGGCAGCCAGTGCACCTATCCCTTCTTTCTTATGGTTTCTTTTACCAGTTCTTTGTACCATATTCTTCCCAAGCCGATTGCTGCATATCCATATAATCACCATTTAACCCATTACCACACAATCCCTACTTTTGACGACCCTGAGAAAGATGCCTATTGAAAACATTGTGGGAAAAGGAGAAAATGCTGGTAACCAGCATTTTCTCCTTTTCCCACAATGTTTTCTACCTTTCACAAAACAAATTTCAAATTTTCAGTCACTTTTATTTTGTCGTCTGCAAATGCTTTCAATTTGGACAAACCTAAAATTTCGTCGTTTGGTAATGAGTTAAACAATCATAAGCAGTGAGAGAGGAATGAATTTTTTCGCAATGACTATCATCTGAGTCCTTGTTAACCCTTTACCACACAACAAAATTTTAGACCCGTCCAAATTGAAAGCATTTGCAGACAACAATTTCAATGTGTCTCAATAATGCGATTTTTGTTTGATAGGGTAGAAAACATTGTGGGAAAAGGAGAAAATGCTGGTTACCAGCATTTTCTCCTTTTCCCACAATGTTTTCAAAAGGCTTCTTTTATAGGGTCGTTAAAAGTCGGGATTGTGTGGTAAAGGGTTAAGGAATTGGCCAAGGCGGAGACTCAAAGCAACAGACCCCCTGGTCTCAAATCATGTCCAAAACCAACTGCCCCAAAGAGACTTGGCAAAAATGTTTAGGGAAGAGGTACACTAATGCTGCATGTTCAAATTTTGTTTGGTTTCTTAGTGTCTCTGGTCAGGCTGGGTACCTCAGTGGTTAGCCTATCTGACTTGTGACTTGTTTATTGCGGGTTCGATACCTGGCTGAGGCAAAATTTCTTTTTGGTGAAAGTAGTCCGTGGTTTTGAAAGAAAGTTGTGTCAGTGCTGGTATGAGAATGCCTAGAAACACATGTGTAGGTGCACTGACTGCAGTGATATGACCTAAGCTGTTAAAACTGCGTTTAACACCTAAACAAATTTAATCTTTTCAAAAGCTGGCCATTTCAGAGATTGCAAAAGGTAAAAAGGTAATAGTTTGTAAAGTAATGTTTTATTCTACTTATAGGAATATCACAGCTTTTTTTATTCACCTAATTCTTTATCATTCCTGTGATACTATGAATAAGAAAATAATAACCTGATATATTTGCAATATTTGATGTTTAAAAATAGAAAAAACTAGAGCTGTCACTGAATGTGACTTAATACCCCCACCAGCGCTTCGACAGAAACAGAGAATTTAACAAAAAATTTTCTAAGTTCAAGGGGAGATTACCCTTGAATCATATGGAGTAGATGATTGAAAACTGCGTCTTGCACAACTTCAGTATACGATCAATGTATCAACAACTTTCAATACAATAGCAGCAAAACTGTAGGGGTTCGCGACACAAAATTACTAGTATTTTGTACACAGACAGACACACGGACGGACACACAGACAGACACACGAACAGACATACGGACGGACAGACAGGCTGATTCCAGTATACCCCCCAAAACATTCGTTTTGCCGGGGTATAATAACAAACTTGGAAAGCCCTTAGACATAACCCTTTACCATGCAATCCTACTTTTAATGACCCTGAGAAAGATTGCATTTGAAAACACTGTGGGAAAAGCAGAATATGTTTGAAACCAGCACTTTATCCCTTTCCTGCAATATTTTCTGATCTTTCAAAGGAAAGTTTCATCATTCGAGAAACATTTGATTTGTCGTCTGCACAGATTTTCAATTTGGATAAGTCTTGAATGTACTATAGTAAATAAAAAGTAACTCTTTACTAAGCAACAAAATTTTAGACTGGTCCAAATTGAAAGCACTTGCATATTGTTACGGAAGACCACTCCTTCATGCATGGCTTCGTCCCGATTTAAATACAATACCTGACAACTGCGTTAGGGAGATATCTCTTTAGCTCAGCGGTTAAGGTATTGGTCTTTTAAACTCGAAAAACAAGGATCTTGTCCGCCATGGGTTCGAATCCAGCCAGATGCAGTTCGTACTGCCATGCATTTGTTCATTTGTTTCTTTGTTACGGACTTTGTAACATTATGTGACTTAAAAACCAAAATTTGTGTTTGGAAGGGTAGAAAACATTGCTGGAAAAGGAGAAAATGTTGGTTACCAGCATTTTCTCCTTTTCCTACAATATGTTCTATTCTTTTACTGAAAGATTTCATCATTTTGATAACATTTGATTTGTCATCTGTAAAAGCTTTTATAATTCCAATAAGTCTTTAATTTTGTACTATGGTAAAGGGTTAAACCCAATTTTTAACGATCCTGAGGAAAATGCCTTTTGAAAACATTGTGGGAAAAGGAGAAAATGCTGGTAACCAGCATTTTCTCCTTTTCCCACAATGTTTTTTACCCTGTCAAAGACAGAAATCATCATTTGAGCTACCTTTAATTTGTCGTCTGCAAATGCTTTCAATTTGGCTGAGTATAAAATTGTGTTGTGTGGTAAAGAATTAACCTATTTCAGACAAAATATTAGGCTTATGTTTCAAAAAGCTGCATATTTTCAATACCAGTAACTCATCAGAATGGATGATTTAAAAGTTATGAAACATCTGTCTATT
Organism: Hippopus hippopus; assembly: GCA_946811185.2. NCBI lineage: Eukaryota > Metazoa > Mollusca > Bivalvia > Cardiida > Cardiidae > Hippopus > Hippopus hippopus. The sequence goes on from OX328110.1 coordinate 42,358,165, forward strand.
TTTTCCCCTGTTATTGCAGGAAGGAGGAAAGGTTATCAGCAGCCATACACCATATTATTTGAGGTGCTGATATGTATTACTCTTGGCAGAAGTTTTTTCTAGGTTTTTTCTCAGGCCTGTCTTTCACTACAGCCTGGAAAAATATTTTACAGGCTTGGTAAACACATGCCAATGTCTGATTCTAAATTGTGGCTTCACTCCTTACGCAGTCGTAACACCGAACGTGTTTTCACTATGTTCGAAAAAATATAGCCAAATAAGCTCATTAAATCTTGTTTGTCTGTATTGGATTTATGCACTGTTTAAACAGCTTAGGTCATACCACAGCGATCAGTGCACCTTTGCATGTGTTTCCTTGCTTTCTCACACAAATGATGACATAACTTTCTTTCCAAGCCACTGACTACTTTTCTCTCATACATCAGAGGTGAGAGGCCAAAAATCCCGGAACAAGAAAGTTTGGCTCAACCAGGTTTCCAACCTGCAATCCTCAGGTAACGCATCAGACACACTAACCACTATGCTATCACTACCCGGACAGGCCCAAACTGGTTCAGACATGCCCGGGAACAGAGTGGCAATGTTTCAATGTCTGCTTACGAACTTTATGGACCGTCTTGGATCGAGACAGGTATGATCATACATATTCACCACTTAACTCTTTACGACATGAAGAAATGCTAGACTCATCTGCACTATTAGAACTTGCAGACAACAATTCAAATGGCTCATATCCTGTGATTTTTCTGTGAAAGGGTAGAAAACATTGTGGGAAAGGGAGAAAATGCTGGTGACCAGCATTTTCTCCTTTTCCCACAATGTTTTTTTGAAAGGGTTCTTTCGTAGGGTTTTTAAAACTCCGGATTATTTGGTAAAGAATTAAGGCTACTCATTCACTGATACTTTCAGAACAGTGTTGGACGTTCTGAGAACAAGTGTAATTTAGTGTAAAGAAGGACTTTCAAGAGCACTTGATTTTACAATTTTCCATATTTGAAAGTGATTCATCATTCTTCGAAAGGATGGAAAACATAATAGGAAAAAGTGAAAATGCTGGTTTCCAATATTTTTTTATTTACTTAACACTTTACAGAAACAATCTCCGATTTCAACGACAGTTAGAGAGCGCTTTTGAAAACATCGTGTTTTTGTCCTTTCAAACAAGAAATCTCATCATAATAGCTCCTCATTTAATTTGTCGTCTGCAAATGCTTTGAAACTGGAACAAGTCTAAAATTTTGTCATTTGGGAAACGGTCCAAAACTTTCATAAGATTTCTTCCAAGGGTTGAAAAACAAATGTTCATTTAGCTGCATTACAGAGTATCCTTCTCTTGTCTTTGGCTGCTTTATGCTAGGTTCTCACTGTCGCGAGATTAGTTACGAGAGCCATGATTCGCAATCTGCAGCTAATTGTGAAACTTATGGGAATTTTTTGGTTTGGATATGAGTAGAGACGTTAAGAAACGATTACTTTTGCTTGGATGCGACATAATTGCGATTGGTCATTTCATTTTGTGTGACCATTTACGATCCGGTCTTACATTCATATACGATCCATTCCAATCTGATAAGATTATCCCGTTCAAGTCTATGACTGAATCCCGATTCAACATGATGATGTAATACATACGTGTGGATAAGTCGAGATATGTTTATAGCAAACCAATGCGCTCTGTTTTGCTAAGATACGATTGTTGTTGCACCACATTTCACGATCATATCCGAGGGAGAGCTGCATTTGGACCCCGATGAGTATATATGGGCCAAAACTGTCCACAGGCATCATTGTCTTTTTGTGAAGCCTAATTGTTGAGGAAAGTTATAATGTGACATTTGCAGTATGCAGAAATTATCACCAGAGAGGAAAAAGATGAGCAGTTGCCAGACCAGCAATAAACATGTTGTTTAGTTGACCTAAGGATACACAATACCACAGATTTTCATTTTAGATTTAGATTAAATTTATGTTTTCAGAATGAGAATTGCTCTTTTTATCTTTCTTGCACACCATAGAAATTTTCCATTCAGCATAAAAAAAAGTGCATTCAAACATTTTTGCTGCATATCTTTAGGATAAGTTAAACATTTTTTTTTTGAGGGTGAAAATGCAGTAATCAGTTCTCTGAAATTCTCTATTTTTGACCTCCCCTTTCAGCCCAACCAACCAGGCTTGCAGGCTTTCGGGAAGGCTTCTGGATTTATTTCCAGAATTGTTGGTATTGGAAAGCTGCTACAGGTAGAACCTGAGTGTTCAATGTTGAAGGGAGTACGTTCGTTTTAAACAGCACCATGTACTGCTGCTGCAAAGGAGGCCGCATTTCTTACTTCGATTGTCTCAATGTGAGGGATCAAAAAGGAGAGCTTACCCTATCCCATTATCCAGCAAATCGAACCAGAGCTTTGCCTTTGCATGTGTCCAAGATTGATCCCGATCAATACGATTTGGAAGCACGATATGATGCGATCTGCTGGATTTTGTTATGATTCAATAATATTAGATGCCACGATTGAAAATCAATCGTGTTGATCGTAGAAAATTCTTTGAGAGCCGAAAAATTTCATACGATTATCACGATTGCCACGATTAACATAAGTTCTAATACGACCTGATAGGATCATCACATCTTGCTTACGATTAAGACCACGATTTCAATCGTGGCGCGAACTGTGATAGTGGGAACCTAGCATTAACTCTTTACAAGATGACAAAATTATGGACTCAACCAAATTGAAAGCGTTTGCAGACAAAAAATCAAATTAGTTCAAATGACAACTTCTGTCTTTGATAGGGTTGAAAACATAGTGGGAAAAGGAAAAAATGCTGCTTACCCGCATTTTCTTCTCTTTCCTCAATCTTTTCAAAATCCTTCTCTATCAGTTGTTAAAACTCAAGATTATGTAGTAAAGGGTTACCAGTCCTGTCCATTTAACCCTTTACCACCAATCACAAGTTTTAATGACCTTTAAAACGACCTTAAGACAGAAAACTTTTAAAAACATTATGGGAAAAGTAGAAAATGCTGGTAACCAGCTCATTTGTACCGACTCATTTGTACTGACTCCTTTGTACTGACTCATTTTCAGCCCATTTGTACTGACTTTAAATTTGTCCTTTGCAAGATGTTTTGTATTTAGGACGGTCTTAAACTTTGTGTGTGAAAAAGTAATAAGGATAGTCTGTTTCACCCAACCACAGCTGTTGCAAAATTTGAAAAAAAAAAAAGAACTTACTGTCAAACTTTCTTGTTCTTGACACAAAAGTTGACTTCATAAACTTGAAAGCATCTTTGGTAACATTTCCATACTGTTTCATACTGAGAGATTTCAACTGGCTCTCCATCCCTGGGGTACAGCAGGTCTTGCCCTGGGGGCAGATCTGTAGGTGATCACCTGTAAATAAACATTGAAGCAATTTAGTTAAGTATATCTAGGTTCACACTTTTGCATTTTGCTGTTTGCATCTGGCTGCAAACCATTCATGAAATATTGTAATATTGTAACAAAAGTAGAAATGGCTTATTTGGTCATTATTTTGTTGAAAGTTGCTTACACTCATTAATTTCTTAAAGCCACTGCGTGTAATACTTCAAAAATTGTTTTCTCCCCTCTCACAGTCAAATCTTGTATTTTTGAGCCACATTTAATTACAAGAATTTCGTTGTTTGGTTAAGAGTTAACCCTTTACCATACGGCAAAAATGTAGGTTAGTCCAAATTGGGAGCTTTAGCTGATGACAAATAACTTTTGACTTAACTCTTTACCACACAATCCCGACTTTTAACGACCCTGAGAAAGAAGCCTATAGAAAACATTGTGGGAAAAGGAGAAAATGCTGGTAACCAGCATTTTCTCCTTTTCCCACGATATTTTCTACCCTATCAAAGTCAGAAATCATCATATTACAAAGATTTAATTTGTTGTCTGCAGATGTTTTGAATTTGGTCCAGTCCAGAAACTTGTCGTTTGGTAAAGAGTTAAATGATAGAATTGGTTTTAAACAGAGCAATAATCATTGTGGGAGAAGGAGAATATGCTAGTTACCACCGTATTTTTCCCCACAATGTTTTCATAACACTTTATACTGGGGGTTGTTAAAACTTACGACTGTGAGGTGGAGGCTTGAAGGCATAAATTTTTCAGACAAACGCTTCCACTTTGAGAGCATTTGCAGACGACAATTTCACATTGGCTCAAATGACACAATTTTTCTTTGATAGGGTAGAAAACATTCTGGGAAAAGGAGAAAATGCTGGTTACCAGCATTTTCTCCATTTCCCACAATATTTTCAAAAGGCTTTTTCCTCAGGGTCTTTAAAAATCATGACTTTGTGGTAAAGGGCTCATGATGGAATTTGTCTTTGAAAGGGAAGAAAGCATTTTGGAAGGGTGTGACTGACAAAATGTGATGGGGTAGGGCAATACCCTGAAACACCCCCCCCTTCCTCCTCCTCACACCCATCAGTAAATATATCTAGGCCTGTTTTCACCAACCATCCAAGAGAACATTCTTACAGAACCTTGATTGTGTTAAAGGAGGAAATAAGTTTGTCAACAACATTCCTTTTCCTTTCCAAATTTTTCTTTTCCTTTTCCCAAAATGTTTTTCAAAATCATTTTTTCCTCAGAGTTATACTCATAGAAACAGAGGATCCTTTGGTATGTAGGATAAAAGTTCAGACTGTGGCTGGACCAGTTGACTGGTGATTCACATTCCTTTGTGACTGAAATGATGCCCTACAGTGATCATCTCAGTGGTACAGTGTACGGTCAATTTCACTTCTGTCAAAGCCACTTCAAACCAAATGCAAATTACAGGTACACATCTAGGACAAGCTGTGCTGAAGGCTTCCTTTACTCCTTACCATTCAATCCTGAGTTTTAACCACTCTAAGAAAGAAGACTTTTGAAATTGTTGCAGGAAAAGGAGAAAATGCTGGTAACCAGCATTTTCTAGTTTCAAACAATGAATAACTTAGACATATTTCTACTTCCAAAGATAAATTTCAGTTTTCAAGTCGCATTTCATTTGTGGTTTGCAATAGCTTTCAATATGGACCAGTCTAAAATTTTATTGTCTGGTAGATTTAACTTTTCACTGCACCTGAAAAGTGACGACCCTGAGAAAGAAGACTTTTGAAAAATTCTGGGAAAAGGATAAAATGCTGGTAACCAGCATTTTCCCCTTTTCCCACAATGTTTTCCTCCCTTCCAAACACATTTTAGTTTTTGAGTCGCGTTTAATTTGTTGTTTGCAAAAGCTTTCATAGTGGACCAGCCTAAAATGTGGTTTTCTGGAAAAAAGTTAACTCTTATCCACACAATCCAGAGCATTTTTTTTTGTTTGAATGGTGTTTTATGCCACTTTCAATATTATATCAGTCATGGCTACAGCTCACATATTCATGTTTTCCTGGATTTTACCAGTACTCGGCTGAGGCTCTCCAGAGTTTTGATGACCCTACGAAAGACGGCTTTTGAAAACATTGTGGTAACCAGCATTTTTTTTTTTTCCACAATGTTTTCTACTGTATCAAAAACAAATTCCATCATTAGAGCCATATTCAAACTGATGTCTGCAAATGCTTTGAATTTGATCTAGTCCAAGATTTTGTCATTTGGTAAAGGGTTAACCCTTCACAAAATAATTTCAGTCCTAACAAGGTGACAGCTCACTTATTCATATGTCTCAGGTTTGACCAGCACATGACTGGGGCTCTGAAGTGTTTTGCCAGAGGAAATTCCCATGAAAAGTCAGTGCTTTGAGTGAGTCAGGATAGAACCTGTGACCTACAAGTTATGAATCAAACACCTAAACACCGAGCCATCCTGGGCCCCCTCACAATAAAAATTCTGTTTTCATAACCCTAAGACAGAAATTCTAATTTGAGCCATGCTTAATTTGTCATCTGCAATTGCTTTGAATTTGGACCAGTCTAAAATTTTGCTGTCTGGTGTACAGTAAACCAATCCACTTGATAATTGGCACATGTTGAAATAATCAAGGTTTCAGATTAAACTACTCTTTTGGACTGATTCAGTTTCACCCTTTACAAAAAATCCTGAGTTTTAACAACGCCGGGGAAGACAGCTTTTGAAAACATTGTTGGAAAAGGAGAAAATGCTGGTAACCAGCATTTTCTCCTTCTCCAACAATGTTTTCTACCCTTTTAAAGATAAACCCAATCATATGAGGAACATTCAATCCATCACCTGGAAATTCTTTGAATTTGGATGAGTCTACATTTGTGTTGACTGATAAACGGTTGTAGCAAGTTACTGACTCTTTGAATTCATAAATAGGTTACAGGTATGTTCAAGTGGGAATATAATGGCTGGAAATATAAGTTAAAGAAACCTTGTGAAAATAGAGATATTGCTTCTTGGAATACGTTAAACCTTTCATAACTGCAGGGGCCTGCTTGGCTCAATGGTAAAGTGTCGGACTCATAACCTTGACGCCCCAGGTTTGAGCCTCACTGGAAGCACTTGTTTGTTCATGGGAGTAGCTTTGGGCAAGACACTATAAAGAACTAGCCTGTAACAGCTGAAACCAAGGATACACAATCGTAAAAAAAGTAAGAGGTCACCATGATATAACTGAAATTATGTAAGCTGAGTAAACACCATTCAATCTTGTACAGCAAAATCAAACCCTAAATACATATAACTATGAGCTCTTATAACAAAGAATGCTGTTTTTCTGACCAAATGGAAAAAGAATAAGGTCTGTCAAAAGTCTGAATCCTGTCTGACAAGGATAATATATTTGTTAAAAGCATTTTTGTTTTTTCCCCACAATGATTTCTACCCTTTCAAAGAGAAATCCCACCATTCCAGACACATTAAATTTGTATTAAACAGCAATGCTTGTAATTCGACTTTTCTAAAATTTTGCCACTGATCAGACTTAAACAGAACTTAGGATCATCCCTCTGGATGTTCTATGAGGTACAGAGGTTAGTAGAGGTCACATACACTATCTATCTAGATAAAATATCACAGCCTTGTTCCACTGACAAAAAAATTCAAACATAACCATTCAATTTTCAATGAATAGGATTTGTGAATTTAACCCTTCAGATTGACAAACAGTCCTGTGTTTTAACGGAGACTTTACAACACGGCAAAGTTTTGGACTGGACCAAATTGAAAGGATATGCAGACAACAAATTAAAAGTTACTCTAAACCTTAAACTTTTTTTATCTAAGGTTAGAAAACATTGTAGGAAACGGAGAAAATGCTGGTTACCAGCATTTTCTCCTTTTCCCACAATGTTTTCAAAAGGCTTATTCTTGAAAAGTTGAGATTGTGTGGTAGAGGATTTAGGACCCTAAGGTAGAAACCTGACAAGATTGTTGACATAGGAGAAAATGCTGGTAACCTGTATTTTCTCCTTTTCCCATCATGTTTTCTAACCTTCCAAAGACAAATCCCATTATTTCAGAAATACCTGATTTCTGGTCTGCAAGTGCCTTCAGTTTCGTCAAGTCTGACATTTAGTCCTTTGTGCAGAATTAACCCTTTAACATAAGATTTTGTGTCAAACTTTCTGCAAAAAGCTTTTATAAATACAGGGCTTGAAAATGCAAATGTGCTGGCCTTTTACTTTCTTTTTGGTACAGATAACAAATGAATAAATAGAAATTTGTAATAGGTAAAGAATGTAGACATGTTTATTGTAAGGGTCCCTGTGGTCTGAAACGTAGACATGTTTATTCCAAGGGCCCCTGCCTAGTGCCAATTTCTGGCAACTTATGCAGTCTATCTTTTTTAGATATTTCTTGTTTCAAGACTAACTCTTCCTGTTGGACAAGTGAACTGAAAGACTCATTTGTCCTTTATTTTGGTTCACTTCTCCCACAGGAAAAACTGGTGACAGTTTTTTTTCACAACTTACAGTGATTTCATTTATATTATAAGCCAGAAGAATAAGGAAGATTATGAAAACCACACAACCCAAGAACACTTACCAGTGCTTTCGAAATGTAAGAACACTTCACAGTGCTTTCATGAATGGCCAACCACACAATCCCCAGTTTTAACAACCCTGACAGAGAAGGCTTTTGAAAACATTTTGGGTAAAGAAGAAAATGCTGGTAACCAGCATTTTCTTCTTTTCCCAAATGGTTTTCTACTCTTTCATGGACAAATTCAATTTTCTGAGCCGGACTTCATTTGTCGTTAGCCAATGCATTGCTTATGGATAAGCCTATAATATTGTCATGTGGTGAAGGGTTAAGGGCTGGAAGCCTGAATCACAGGATTTTTTTTGTAGAAAAAATTTATGAGAATTCACGAAGTTTAAATCAGTTTCACAACAAATCTACATTCTTGCCATTAAATTGGTGGTCAATATGACTGTAAGAATTCTACATTTTCTACATTTGAAACATTCCTGTTCAAAATCCTGTGTTTTGGGGACTTGTTTGAAATTTCTAAATGAGACAATATCATTAAGTACCCACAACATAGGGTTAATCCCAGTCAGAAGAATAAATTAGGGGAATGACTCGAGTTAATACATCCACACTAAGGCACAAACAAAATATATATAATTATGCGGTTCCAGTTACCAGATTGTGTCCAATTTTATGCCTGAGCCAAAACATCTTTTTCATCAGTTTATCATATAAATCATTTAACTCTTTACCACACAATCCCGAGTTTTAACGACCCTAACAAAACAGGCTTTTGAAAACATTGTGGGAAAAGGAGAAAATGCTGGAAACCAGCATTTTCTCCTTTTCCCACAATGTTTTCTACTCTTTCAGACAAAAATTCCATCACTTAAGCCACATTTAATTCATCATCTGCAAATGCTTTCAATATGGACAAATCTAAAATTTTGTTGTGTGGTATAGAGTTAACACACCATAATGTTTTGTTTTGGCCTAAGAGCAAAGTATTTACTATTCTAACATGACACGTGAATTCGGCTCTATAAACACAGTGCAATGAAAGTGTTGTAAAATGTACGTTATTCTATGTAGAGTGACGTCATTCTGTATAGAGTGACGTCATTCTGTATAAAGTAAGTAAGTTATTCAATGGAATATAATCTGCATCCGCGTTTTTACTCTAAGTACGAACTTATTTTCCTTTGATTAAGAGTTGGTCATGTTAGAATTGAAATAATCTTATTTCTATCGTGGTTTATCATTCAATAAACCACGTTGTGAGTTATGAGGCGCAATGAATAACCCACTCGGGCTATCGCCCTCGTGGATTATTTATTGTGCCTCATAACTCACAACTGTGGTTTATTGAACGATAAACCACGATAGAAAGAAGATTATTTCTTAATTTTAATTCTTGCAAAAATTCTCTTCATACTAGGAGTAATCCTTTGTTCTTGGTATCTAATGATCTTGTCTCATTGTGATAATTCTAATGAATACCCACAACGTAGGGTTTTTAAGATTGTTAAATGGTTCTCAAATGAATGAATGAAAAAGTGAAGACAAAACATGCACTGTCATCTTAACCTTCAAGCTGTTGAGCCCGACTTACTGACCTTCTAAGTGCAGTGTATATCAAGATCAGACTGCACAAAAAGTGCAGTCTGATCTTGAACCTACACTGTCCAATAAGGAGATATTTTTCTCTAAGAGATAAGAGATAATTTTGACATTATTCGGCTTTTTATAATCAACTTGAATGTTTAATTTTACTAATTTAGCAAGATAAGTGTTTAACCCTTTACCAAATGACAAAATTTTAGCCTTGTCCAAATTAAAAGTATTTGCAGATGACAATTTTGATGTGGCTCAAATGGTGCAATATTTCTTTGATAGGGTAGAAAACATTGTGGGAAAAGGAGAAAATGCTGGTTTCCAGCATTTCCTCCTTTTCCCACAATTTTTTTAAAAAGCTTCTATCCTAAAGTCGACATTGCGGTAATGGGTTAACTACTGATAAAATGGGGGTAAAAAATCAATTAGGCATGTCTAGTCATCTACAATTTTAATTTCCTGTATACTTAAAAAAAAAATTCAGACAAGTGGAAAGTAAAAATTCCTGAAAATAGCCCAGAATGAGAGCACAGAAATAAAATACTAGTTCCCACAGTCATGACAAATCTTTGGAATCATCCGAATTCAAAACATCTGCAGGTGACAAATTCAAAGTTGGTACAAAGTTACTTACGCTCCTTTATAGGATAAAAAAAACAATGTGGGATATGGAGAAAATGCTGGTTTCCAGCATTTTCTCCTTTTCCTACAATGTTTTTAAAAGCTTTTTTTTCTATGGGGCTTTAAATGTTGGGATTGTGTGGTAGACTGGGTTAAATGTGGGCAAACTTCAGAAATCTTTATGATCTAAGGATGGAAAATGTTGTTGGAAAAGCAGAAAATGGTATTTACCAATAGCTTTCTTCTTTTGGATATTAAATAGTCTATAGCATACAAGACATGAGACCTGGGGATTGCTGGTTCAAATATCCAGCTTGGCCAATTTCTTTCTGAGGATTGATGATGTCATTGCGACAGAATCCATTCCTCACTCACCACTTACCAATGATATTTGTTTCAACTATGTGGGAAAGCAGCAAATTGCTTGGGTGAATTATTGCGCAAAGTAATGGTAAAAGAAACTTAAGAAAAGCATGGATAGCTGCATTGGATGCCATGATGCAACAGAAATAATGTTGTTTCAAAAGTGTGGGAAAGCAGCCAGTGGCTTGGGAAGAACATTGTGCACTGTATTGGTAAGAGAGACCCTACAAAAACATGACTAGGTGCACAGGCTGCCATGATATTACTAAAAATAAATGTTGAAAAAGGTGTTTAAAACAATACAAACTATAAACAGGATGGTAATTACACAAAAATGTTTTGTGAAGACTTGCAATGCATTTATGTTAATGATATTTTCTTCAATCATTGTAACAAACACTTCAGATTGTTTCTAAATATAGACCTTATCTTACAAACAATCACTGTCTTAAGAGAATTTCTCTTTTACTTAATTGAAAATAGACTCTTAGATGCCTCTAACATTCTGCAGAACAACAAAATTTTACACCTGTCCAAATCGAGAGCATTAAAATTTTGCAGACGGCAAAATAAAACAATGTGACTCAAAAATTCAAATTTGGTTTTGGAAGGGTAGAAAACATGGTGGAAAAAGGAGACAATGCTGGTCAACACCATTTCCTGTCATGTTTTCTTATCTTCCTCTTTTATGGGGTCGTTTTCTTCGTAAGGGTAGTTAAAACTCGAGACTGTATGATAAAGGGTTAACAACCCTCTGAGAGTTGACCTTTGAAAACATTGTGGGAACAGAAAATAAATGCTGGTATATAAGCATTCTCCTTTTCCCCACTGATTTTTTTTCTACCCTTCAAAAGACAACGTCCATCATTTGAGCCATATCCAAGTCTTTACCACACAACAAAAATTTAGACATGTCCAAACTGAAAGCATTTGCAGACGACGACAATTTAAATGTTGTTTAAACGATGAAATTTGTTTTTGATGGGGTAGAAAACATTGTGGGAAAAGGAGAAAATGCTGGTTACCAGCATTTTCTCCTTTTCCCACAATGTTTTCAAAAGGCTTGTCCTACAGGGTCGTTAAAACTTGTGACTGTGTGGTAAAGAGTTAAAGGGGGGGGGGGGTTACCAGCATTTTCTTCTTTTCCTACGATGTTTTCAAAGCCTTCTCTCTTAAGGTCATTTAAAACTCTGAATTGTATGGCAAAAGGATAATTTGATGCCTATAAAATCTTTCCATATGAGCAAGTATAAAATGTGTTCTGGTAGAGAATATGCCTTTTAATGAAAGGTTTTTAACCCCAATTAGCTAATTCTGTAGAAGGTCACACCCTTCTCTTAGAAATACTTGAAAACACATGTATTTTTACAGAAATCCATGAATTCCACACAAAACCAATGGATTTCATGCAAAACAGAGTATACACAAAAAGGCACCTTATTTTCCATTAATTTACATATGAAAGTTTGAAAGACAAAGAATTGAAATTTTGAATGGATATAAGACTAAATTCTATATGGGTATACACGATTTAGATTAATATGTAAAATATGGATATTCGCACAAAACTGAGATTTGGCACTGTGCATGTGCACTGATCAGATTCCATTGGCACAGAATCTGCTATCTGATCTTGATTTCGATATCTTGCAAGATGTTGTAGCCAAAACAATCTCAAAATTTAAAAACCATTTTTTCCTTTCGCAACATTAGTTTAAACATATTTATTTTACATCGATTGAGAAACAAGTTCTTACAACTTATACTAATCTCTCTTGATTCTGCTTCCTGGGAACTTCACCAGTACTCGCGCCGATTATGCGGGCCAATGAGAAATCCCAAAGTTGATACCCGCTCCCGGGTATCGAACTCGGGACCTTATGGTTACAAGGCCGACACTTTACCCCACAACCACATACACCACAACATTGTCTTAAAGCAAAATTTCCTTTCTTTTTTTAAAAACTCTTTACTATACAACAAATTTTTAGACTTGTCAAAATTAAATCACTAGCAGACTATAAATGTAAAGTGGCTAAAATAATGGTTTTTGTCTTTGGATGGATAGAAAACATTGTAGAAAAAGGAGAAAATGCTGGTTACCAGCATTTTCTGCTTTTCCCATGATGTTTTCAAAAACCATATTTATCATAGTCGTTTAAAGTCACGATCATGTGGTAAGGGGTTAATGATATATCCCCTAGGTTACCTGTTCCAGCATCTGGCAGATCAATCTTCTAACATACTACAAAATTTTATTCTAGTCCAAAATTCAAAGCATTCGCAGATGACACGAGAAATTTTGATCAAAATGATGAACTTTTCTTTCTACGAAAAGTAAACATTGTGGATAAAAGAGAAAATGCTGGTAACCAAAGTTTTAACAACCCTGAAGATGATGGTTTTTTAAAACACTGTGGTAAATGGAGAAAATGCTGGTAACCAGCATTTTCTCCTTTTTCCACAATGTTTTCAAAATCCTTCTCCCTAAGGGTCATTAAAACTCAGGTTACAGGCATCCTCCTTTACTAACAATGTTCTCAGATGTCTTTTTCCCTCTGGGTCATTAAAACTTGAGATTATTTGGTAAACCGTAATCGGTCAATATCTAACCTTCAGCTTTTCAAAAATGTAATCTAGACTCAATCTGCATTTTCTACATTTCTCACAATGTTTTAAAAGCCCTCTTCCTCAGGGTTGCAACATACAGAATCTCTGGTACAGTTGACTGTGGAGTTGAGTAAATGAGTTTTTGAAAATGCCATGTGCATTTTTTTATGAGTCAGAATGATGCTCCGAGCACTACCAGGAACACTCTACAGCTGCCAGATCTTTTCCCCAGATACTTAAATCAATACTTGGAGAGCGAAAGCAGACAAGACTTTGTTAGTGAGCTGTTATGATTCATTAAGTACGATCTTCACTTCCTTCTTTGAAACAAAGGACCTGCTAGGACTTGTAGGGTACACTGAAATATCCATATATTGAACACATCCCTACAGGTAGAAACACAATAACAGGATTTTGAGATATCATTCACTTCCTTTATTGACTGATTGATTGATTGATTAATTGATTGATTGGTATTTTATACCCCTTCCAACAGTCATATCACTGCCACAGCCCACATATTCATGTCACTTCATTGAAACCTAGGTAGTTGGTACACATATTTATCATCTCTGTCTCACTACCACACAATCCCGGGATTTAATGACCCTGAGAAAGCCTTTTGAAAACATAGTGGGAAAAGGAGAAAATGCTGGTAACCAGCATTTTTCTCCTTTTCCCTCAATGTTTTCTAGACTATCTGATACAAATCCCATTGTTTGTGTCATATAAATGTTGTCGTCAGCAAGTGCTTTCAAACATGACCAATCTTAAAGTTAAACATTGTCATTTGGGAAAGAATTAACTCTTTACCAAACGACAAAATTTTAGACTGGTCCAAATTTCAAGCATTTGCAGACAATAAAATAAATGTGAATCAAAAATTGAAATTTGTTTTGGGAAAGGTAAAAACATAGTGGGAAAAGGAGAAAACGCTGGTTACCAGCATTTTCTCCTTTTCCCACAATGTTTTCAAAAGGCTTCTTTCTCAGGGTCATTAAGAGTCATGACTCTTAACATGCTGGCTTCTGTACTATATGGCTGAATTGATGTACAGCCGTGAGAGAGCATCAATCTCAGGGCAATGACCTTATTTGTGATTGTGCTGCAATGGGTTATTCAACCTGGAGGAAGAAGGCTTTTGAAAACATTATGAGAAAAGGAAGGAAATACTGGTAACCAGCATTTTCTCCTTTTACCCCAATGTTTTCTATACTTTGTAGTCTACAAGTTACTGCTTAGGATTTTGGAATTACGTCCAAAATTCTTTTGTTTGGTCATTTGGTAGAGTTTTTTCTTTACAAGAGGACAAAGTTTTAGACTCGTCCAATACTGAAAGCATTTGCAGACGACAAATTCACTGTGGTCAAAATCACATGACAGATATCTGAAAGGTTAGAAAACATTGTAGAAAAAAGGAGAAAATACTGTTTTTCTCCTTTTCGAGCTTCACTAATACCGGACTGTTTGTTCATAACATTAAACCTTCGAATGCTCATTCAACGCTTTACAATACAAGCCCTTAAGTCTTAACAACCCTTTGGAAAAGGCCTTCTGAAAACATAATGTAAAAAGGAGAAAATGCTGGTAATCAGCATTTTCTCCTTTTTCCACAATGTTTTCTACCTTACTAAAATCAAACTTCAATTTTTGAGTCAAATTTTTTTTTGTCTTCTACAAATGGTTTGAATTTGGAAAAGTTTAACATTTTGTTGTTTGGTAAAGAGTAAAGACAACAAAAAAAAAACTGTGTCCAAACTGAAAGCATTTGAGGACAGCAAAATGAAATGTCATTCAAAACATGAAGTTTGTTATAGACAAGATAAAAAACATTCTTGAAAAAGGAAAAAGTAGTGTTTATCAGCATTTTCTCCTTTTTCCTCAATGTTTTCAAAAGTCTCATTTACAGGTCATTAAAACTCAAGATTAAAGGGTCAATGAAATAGACATCCGAAGTTTTGAGTATAAGACTAAACATTGCAATAAATTCAAGGTTGTTTAGCTGTCAATTACGTTTATAAAATAGCTGTCAATTACTTTTATAAAATAGCGGAGAACGTAGTTCCAAGATCATACTGCACTTTCTATGATATCAGATCTAGACTGTTTGAAAAAAAATTAAGCTTAGCACTAGAACGGTTATCCCTTCAAGCGTGGAATAAACCCAACACACATTTTCAGTTGAAAAATACAACCAAAGAATTGCCATTTCATAGTTGCTTTTGTCTGTGTGGACAGTGTAGATCAAAGATCAGACTGCAGGTTCTGTGCAGTCTGATCTTGATCTACACTGGCTGCAAAGGCAACTTTAGTCATGAAAGGCACTTCAAGGGTTAATATTCATGATTTATGATGGGGCCAAAAAATTAACGTGTGAACCACATGAACTTCTGGCGGCCATTCTGGTGACATTTACTGACACAAGGTTTGATAAACTATACCTGTTTGTGACTGTTACTAAGTTTGTCCCCGTTAACTTTCATACTGTTATTTAACTCACATCACCTAACATCACTTTTTTAACTGTGATACAGGCTTGGGAAAACTACTAAAATTTCAATTTTCATAAGTTTAAAGTTCCATAACTCTTCTCATTTACATTATCGATTTTGACCATCATTTAAATAAACTTTGGTCTTATTACTATGAATACATGTAAAAATTTTTAAACAAATCTGATGAAAAACGTTGAAGCAACCACTATTTAACTCTTTACGAAACGACAAAATTTTAGACTGGTCCAAATTGAAAGCTTTTGCAGACGACAAAATAAATATTATTCATAAATCTAAATTTTTCTTGGAAAGGGTTGAAATATTGAGGGAAAAGGAGAAAATGCTGGTTACCAGCATTTTCTCCTTTTCCCTAAATGTTTTCAAAACCTTTCTTTCTCAGGGTCGTTAAAAGTCTGGATTGTGTGGTAAAGGGTTAACTCTTTGCCACACAATTCCAACTCTTAACAACCCTGAAAAAGAAAAAATTGTGAAAACCTTGTGGGAGAAGAAGAAAATGCTGGTAACCAGCATTTTCTCCTTTTCCCACAATGCTTTCTGCCATTGCCAAAATAAATTTTGTTGTTTGTTAAGACTTACTAGAAACCAGACATTTTCCAATTTTCAAAAAACGGAAATGGCATAATTATTCTTTTTAATAACACCAAGCTTCAACCATAATTAAACTCAATCTGCATTTAATTGACATTAAAGGTACTTAGAAAATTTGGAAAGAGTCCAATAATACATGAAGAAGTTACATAAACCTTCAACAACCAATCTAAGATTTTAACAACCTGGTAACCAGCCTTTTCTCCTTTTCTCACAATGTTTTCTAACCCTCAAGAGACAAATTTTATCATATGGGCAACATATGTCATCTGCAACTTTGAATTTCAATTAGAGTTTTGTTGTTGGGGAAAGACTTAACCCTTTACCAAACGGCAAAATTTAAGACCTATCCAAATTGAAAGCATTTGCAGACGACAATTTCATAGTGGCTCAAATGACGCAACTTTTCTTTGATAGGGTAGAAAACTTTGTGGGAAAAGGACAAAATGCTGGTTACCAGCATTTTCTCCTTTTCCCACAATGTTTTCAAAAGGCCTCTTCTTCAGGGGCGTTAAAAGGCGTCATTGTGTGGTAAAGGGTTAACAGAATACTGAAATGTTTTCAATATCATAATTCAAAAGGGGTCCGACGAATCACCGAAATACCGAAATACCACTGAAACACCAAAATACCCGTATTTTTTTAGTTATTACGATAACTGAAGTTGTGGTTTTTGACCAAATTGTAATTTCATTTATGAAGGAGGGTTAGTGTTAAACCTAATGTCAAAATAGCAACATGTTATTGAGGCCTGCCGTGAAGAATGTGCACCGGAATAGCCTACGGTGCTGTAAATGTCCACCGAAATACCTGCTCCACGTACTAAAATTGGTCAATTCAGGGATTATACCTCCGCAGTCTCCCTTCAGTTGTTTTTGTACAAGATTGATGTGTCTGAAATTTATCCATAAGTATGCTAGAAAAAAAGCTTTCCATTTTTAAGTTGGAAAATATGAGATAAAACGTCACCAAATTAGAAAACCGGCAGCCATTTTGAATGTTTAGTTAGCACGGCACCAGGCGTAAATTGATAAGACAATTACAATTTCGCCGATAAGATTATAAATATAACCATATTACTTGAAAAATAACAAGGACAAACCTACATATCAAACAAATTTGAATATGTTAGCCGAAATTTATGATCGCTTCACTTTAACAGAACAGAAGAGAACAGAACGTGCCGAGAAACTTGTGTGTTTGTCGGATCAGAGACTTACATCATGTAATGTCTGATTTGGGTCTCATCGTCTACTTATTTCGCAAATGAAGTGGATTAGCGCTCTCTTTTGTGTGTGTTGATCATTCAAAAGCAATATAAGTGATAATTTCAAATTGATAAATCTTAGGTCTAGATTGTCGTCATCGAGATCGGGTATTTTGGTGTGTAACAGGTCCGGCACGCCAGTGTTTCGGTGATAGTTCTCAACGTAAATCAATGATCAGTGTATACTAACAGCGTCACTCTTCTCATTAATGATTAATACTATGATTAAGCATGTTTTCTGAAAAAGAAAAGAAAGAAAAAAATCCTGCATACTTTTGTCAGTTATTTGAACCCAACAATAAAAAATACGGGCATTTCGGTGTTTCGTCGGACCGATTCAAAAGTGAATCTTCCCAACAACACCAAATTCTCTCTTAGGTACATAAAAAACCATTCTGCTTCATACTGAAATAAAGGCACCAACAAAATTTGACATGGATCTGATAATTAAAGTTACTTAACTCTTTACTAAACATCAACAATGTAGACTTGTCCAAATCAAAAGCATTTGCAGATGACAATATAATATGGCTAAAATGATGGAATTTGTCTTTGATATGGTAGAAAATATTGTGAGAAAAGGAGAAAATGCTGGCAACCAGCATTTTCTCCATCTCTCACAATGATTTCAAAAGGCTTCTTTCTAAGGATTGTTAGAACTCAGGATTGTGTGAGATAAGCCATGTTTTGGCTTACTTACAGCTGGTAATCAGCATTTTCTCCTTTTTCTAC
Source organism: Hippopus hippopus (assembly GCA_946811185.2). Classification (NCBI taxonomy): domain Eukaryota; kingdom Metazoa; phylum Mollusca; class Bivalvia; order Cardiida; family Cardiidae; genus Hippopus; species Hippopus hippopus. The sequence continues at coordinate 42,376,377 of OX328110.1, forward strand.
AATGTTTTCTATGCTGTCAAAAACAAGTATCTTGACTTGACTCTTTTCTAATATGCCATCTGCTAATTATTTTAATTTGTAGAAACTGCTGGCGACCAGAATTTTCTTCTTTTTCCTCAATAATTTTTACCCTATCAAAGACAAACATCCTGACCTGAGCCTTATCTACTATGCCATATCCGCTAATTATCTAAATTTGCATACAGCGAAAAATTTTGTCATGCGGTAAAGGGTTCTTGGGTAAAGAAAGCAAATACCCGAATACCTATTTGTTACCATTATCAAGGCTGTGCTCAAACACAACCTACCACTAATTTATTTACTAAATCCCTCTGTACAACAGGCTGTATGGCTGGTCATCTGTAGGTCAAATACCTTCACTGCTACCTAAATTGCTTGTATTTTTTCCAAAAATATGCCTGTAATGGTAAGTTCAGAGCAGAGATTATGATCTCATTTGGACTCAATTCTTGTCCTGTTAACCCTATACCACACAATCACGAGTTTTAACAACCTTGAAGAAAAAGCCTTTTGAAAACATTGTGGGAAAAGGAGAAAATGCTGGTTACCAGCATTTTCTCCTTTTCCCACAATGTTTTTCTACCATTCCCCCCCAAAAATAAAATTCAAAAAAATTTCAAACCTTGAGTCACATTTTTTTTGTCATCTGCAAATGCTTTCAACTTGGACCAGTCTATAATTTTGTCGTGTGGTAAAGGGTTAAATAAGTGAAATGAAACTTTCAAATCCATAGTAAAAAGCCAAATTTTGCTATAAAAAGGTATTTTTACGGAAAAGGTATCTCCTTATCAGACAGTGTATGTCCAAGACCAGACTACGCATTCTGATCTTGATCTACACTGTCTGCAAAAGGTCCTGGAGTCCCGCTTAGCAGCTTAAGGGTTGGTTAATAGTGCCCCACTGAGACCTGGGTTGGTATTCAACAAACATTTTTAAGAACGTTCTTGGTCTTATTCTCCAAGATTTTCTGAATTTGAAAGTAACACAGCTTCTGATTCTCCAAGATTTTCTAAATTTGAAAGTAATACATCTTCTGACTGGCATCAACCAAATGGTTTAGCCAATCAGAATGTTGTTTACAAATCAAAGTCAGAAAATTCTGGAGAATAAGACTGAGAACATTCTACAGAAGGGTTGGTCATCACTAACCCTGGATAACTTACGATGTCTTGGTTTGAATAGTGATTTGTGCTACTTCCAACAATACCCCGACTCAAAGTGACAGCTTGATTACTGGCATTTTACCAGTACCAGGCTTGGTGTCTGCAGAGACTAACAAAAGGACAGTCCAACATGACCCCTGTCCCTGTACAAATCACACGTACTGACCAACCGTTCTTTAGAATTTTCAAATTTTCGTACACTTTTTTCCAAAGATTTTCTAAATTTGAAAGTAACACAACTTCTGGCTGGCTAAAGTAAATGATTTAGCCAATCAGAAGTTGAGTTACTTTCAAATTTAGAAAATTCTGGAGAATATGACTAAGAAAGTTCTTGAGAATGGTGGGTGAATACAAATCTTGGATTTTCTGACTACAATCAACACATTAACCCTTTACCGACCCCGAGGGAGAGGCCTTTTGAAAACATTGTTGGAAAAGGAGAAAATGCTGGTAACCAGCATTTTCTCCTTTTCCCACAATGTTTTCTCTCTTATCAAAGGAAACTTCTATAATTTGACCCACATTTAATTTTTGGTCTAAAAATGCTTTGGATTTTTACAAAGTTAAAACCTTGTTGTGTGGGAAAGGATTAAGCACACAGAGCCCAATGAAAGGAGGGTCTCTTATTCTGACATTAAGCCATGATGGACCTGTATCTCTCCACTGCCTAATAGATATTGAACCAAAACTGGCACTGGCAGATCAATGCTCTAGATGAAACAACATTTCTCCTAACACCTGTGAGCCAAAGCTACATTTACTTGTCACTAACTTTGTTTTTACAGTCAACAATTCTACCACATTAGAGTCATTGTAGAAGTATTTTGGATCTGGTATGTTCATTGCACCCAATGTTGCGTCTATATATGCATCCAAGATTGTGATAGGCACAGCAAGGGTTATTAAGTCTTTACCACACAATCCCGACTTTTAACGACCCTGAGGAAGACAGTTTTGAAAACATTGTGAAAAAAGAAGAAAATGCTGGTAACCAGCATTTTCTCCTTTACCCACAAAGTTTTCTACCCTTCCCAAAACAAATTTTAATTTTTGAGTCACATTTGTTTCGTCATCTGCAAATGCTTTCTAATTTGGTACAGGCTAAGATTTTGTTGTGAGGTAAAGAGTTAAAGCATGAATGATCCTCCAGGGATATTTTTCAATTATCATTTTCCTATATTCAATAGAAGTGACATGTGATTGTGTTACAAGCAATACCAGGGTCTCCTTAGTATTACACAATAATGACAAGTAAATAATGACGGAATTGTTTAACTCTTTACCACACAAACTCAACCCTGAGACAGACAGCTTTTGAAATCATTGTGGGAAAAGAAGAAAATGCTAGTAACCAGGTTTTTCTCCTTTTCCCACATTTTGTACCCTTTCCATAACAAATTTAAATTTTTGAGTCACATTTTTGTCGTCTGCACATGCTTTCAATTTGAGTCAGTCAAAGAATTTGTTGTTTGGTAAAAAGCTATAGTATTGAACAAGAACACAATATAAGTGTTTATTCTGTCACAATTAAATGTCCCTTTCTCCCATGTACGCATCTTTTATGTCTTCTATATACAGAGGCCTCTGAAACATTGTGATAAATCGAAAAACCAAATGGTTTAGCCAATCACAAGTTTCATTACTTAGAAAATTCTTCTGAATAAGCCTAAGAATGACTGGTGACTATGGACACTGATCTTGTTTTATCACATAACCTCCCTTGTTTTCAGTGTTACCCATTATGAATTTTCTTATCTTATACACATTTGATATCATATTTGCTTGACGTCATTTTTGACGTCATTTTGTACATATTTGTTTGACAACCATGTGTTTATGGATATTACCGCAGGTGCATGTATAAATGGTTTTGCACATCATCTAATCTATATTTCGTGAAATTTCCTTATGTGATAAAAAGAATCTGACATTTGTTGGCATTTGAACATTTCGCTAGACCTGTTTAAAAACAATTTATCTCAAAAGCCGACTCATGTCAGATCCTATATATCACCTGTTGCTTATATTAGGCTAGGCTAGACCTAAATGTTAATACATTACAGAGTTTTGGGCCCCAGTGGCAAATTATTGAGTTGACTCAGCCAATTGCTCACATTTGGATGAAAACATGGCAAGTCTTGTGGGACATGTAATTTTATTCCAAGTTTTAATATGACCACATATGGCAAACTTCCTTCCATCTGTCATGATATCTTCCATTACACTTGTGAATTTAATAACAGAAAAAGAGAAAACAATGTTAAATGCAATAGTTCCTTTTCCCTTTATGTTTTATACTATTCTAAGAAATTGTTTTCCTTCATAAGTTTATTCTTTGTCAAACATGGCATACATCAGTCATACAACTTCAGATTACTAAATAGGTAATACATTGTATGTTACTAATGTACATGTATTTTGGGTACAATAAGTTGGCCTCATTGAGATGAATATAATGGCAAACTTTAAAATGAACACTTTATGTCTTTCACGATAAACTTGGTAAGTACTGAATTGGCCAAATATTTTTCATTGAATCATCCTGGCCTTACTTTCTGCCAGATTGTCTGTGCAGCATTTTAGCCAGTCTGATCTTAGTCCCGCCGGTTACCGTACCACTCATGAGCTGGTGGTTGTGAGTTTAGTACCTTGTTGAGGCGAACTTTCTTTCAGATGATTTTCCGCCTCTCACCTCTGATGCATGTGAGAAAAGTAGTCAGTGACTTGGAAAGAAAGCTGTATCAGTGCAGGTGTGAGAAAGCCAGGAAACACATGTGTAGGTGCACTGACTGCCTGTGATATGACCTCAGCTGTTAAAACAGCGTTAAACTCCAAATAAACCAATCAAACCAGTCTGATCTTAATCTTAACTGTATACAAAATCCATCACAATTTTTATAGAACTGATAAGGATTAGGGCATTGATATTGACAAATAACTAGTTACTGAAGTAGCTGGCTTGGGGGCACTCAAGTGCCAATTTTGTCACAATTAAGTAATTAACATGACACTAAAATCTCTTTCCTATCACTATTTTAAGACACCCAATAAGACTTTACCGCACAATCCCAAATTTTAATTGACCACACGGCATAGTTCAAGTGGCAGAGCCTAGGACTTGTAAACATCAAGTCTTGGTTCACTTGAGGGTGGCAGTCCAATCCCCACTGCTGGCCATTTAAAATTACGAACAGTCTATCGGATGATAAGTTTTGTCCTGTATCTTGCACTATTCCCAAAAATGGTGACGATAAATAAATGCAAGTTCCATCAACTTTAACAACCCTGACCCATCTGGCTTTTTGAAAACATTGTGGAAAAAGAAGAAAATGCTGGTAACCAGCATTTTCTCCTTTTCCTTCAATTTTTTCTACTCTTTGAAGGGTAAATCTTAGCAAATGACCCTTATCTACTTTGCTGTCTACTGGCGCTTTCAATTTAGATAAGACTCAAATTTTGTCATTCAGTAAATAATAATTACAAGAGACAATTTTGCCCTTCTACTGCTTTGTAACATAAAGGAGATGATTCAGTTTTAAGATTGTTTTAGTTCAAACATAATGCAAAGTATGTACGGTGTAGATTTAAGATCAGACTGCATGTTGAATGTAATGCTGTAAAGTAATTCTCAAAAACTTTCTACATTTGAAAGTAAAACAACTTCCAATTGGCTAAACGAAATGGTTTAGTCATTCATAATTTGCATTAGTTTCTAAATCTAGAATTAGGCTTAAAATGAACTTAAGAATGATCGGACCAAGGTGACGGTAGAGGTTCCAGACCCAAATGAGTACTGTCAACCACAATGGAACTGCCCCACCATTGCCCTAAAATGCTGGTTAGATTTCCAGAAAGCATTCATATTATCTGTGTTTTAACTCTTAGGCTGCAAAGTGTATTTCAAGGGCCTTTTGAGGAAAAAAGGTAGATCAAGATCAGACTGCACAGAATGTGCAGTCTGATCTTGGGTCAACATTGTCCGATAAAGAGATATCTTTCTCCCAAAAAAATACCTTTGAAATGGAAAGGTTTGGTTTTTTACTATGAGCTTGAAAGTTGCATGTTCACTTAGTTAGCAGGATAGAGGTTGACAGTACTGAGGAAGAAGGCTTTGGAGATGCGTGTAGCTTAGTTGATGAGAGTTATGTCAGAAAGATTAGAAAACGTGGGAAAAGGAGAAAATGCTGGTATCCAGCATTTTCTCTTTTTCCCACAATGATTTAAAAGTTTTTTTTTCTCAGGTTCTTAAAAAAACCCGGGATTGTATGGTAAAGGGTTAAAAGTTGTTGACCTTAAGAATGTGTCACAAGCAATAGGGTTGTTGTATAAAAAACAAAAGAAATTTAAGCCATGCTAGGCCTGTTGCTTTTTTATCATTCAAGTACTCACATTATGACAAGTTGTGAACCCATTCAGGATTGATTGACAGCCTTAAAAGTCTAACCCTTAACAGCTTTACTACAGATTCCAGCTTTTTTAAGATATTGACATCGAGCCTTTAAAAACATTGTTGGAAAAAGAGAAAATGCTGGTTGTCAGCATTTTCTCCTTTTCCAACAATGTTTCCATCCCTTTCATAGACAAGTTTCATCATCTGAGCCATTTTTAATCCTTTGATGTCGAGCCCTTGAAAACATTGTTGAAAAAGGATAAAATGCTTTTTCTTCTATTCCAACATTGTTTTCTGCAAAGGGGTTTGACTGATAAAATGTGAGCGGGGATGAAAATTCCCTGGATACACATAAATAAAGTCTAAGTCTTGAGTCATATTTATTTTTTCATCTACCTATGCTTTCAATTTGGACAAGTCTAAAATTTCTTACTTTGGTAAAGAGTAACATCCAAGATATGTGTATATTTAGATGTACCAAAAACCATTACCAAAAACAAAAACAGAAAGGGCATGATGCTTGAGTGAACGAAAAAAAAATTCTTTAACTCTTTACCACACAACAAAATTTAAGCCTGTTCAAAATCAAAAGAATTTGCAGATCATAATATTATATTAGATGTTTCTCAAAACATAAAATCTGTCTTTCAAAGGGTAGGAAACATTGTGGGAAAAGAAGAAAATGCTGGTTACCAGCATTTTCTTCTTTTCCCACAATGTTTTCAAAAGCCTTGTTCCTCAGGGTCATTAAAAGTCGGAATTGTGTGGTAAAGGGTTTAACAGTCATGAAAACATAGAGAGAACAGGCACTTTAGCTTGTCACAAGTAAATTGTCATGAGCCATTGTTCCTTTTATCTCAAAATTTTTTGAGCTATCAACAGCAGGAGCAGGAAAATTTATATACAGTAATGAGATATCAGCATATCTTATGATAATTATATGTACATAATTCAGTTAGAAGAGTTTGTAGTATCTAGTGACATAACAGCTACCTTTTAGGTCTGGGGAAGAAACAGCAGCTACTGTAAAAGGCCGTCAACTCTAGTCATGCAAAGCACAACATAGTGTAATGTTGCATACAGTGCAGAACAATGATCAGAATGCACAGTAATGTGCATTATCTGTCTCTGATCATTGATCTCCACTGTCCACACTGTGGAAGCGATTCCTGAGCCTTTAACTCTTCACAAAATGACAAAATTTTAGATATGTACAAAATGATAGCATTTGTAGACAACAATATACAATTGTGCCTTAAAATTTGACATTTGTTTTGGAAAAGGCTGAAAACATTGTGGGAAAAGGAGAAAATGCTGGTTACCAGCATTTTCTCCTTTTCCCACAATGTTTTCAAAGGGCTTCTTTTTTAGAGTCGTGAAAACTGGTGCTTGTGTGATACAGGGTTACCCTCAGAGTCATAAAAAAAGCAGATCCTATAATGGTAAAGGAATAATACCAAATTGAACTTTTGGCCACTAGACAAAATTCTGAACACATTCACATTGGTAGTGTTTGCAGACGGCAAAATTATTAAGATGGGGCTCAAATAATGGAAGTGGTCTGTGAAAGAGTAGAAAATACTGTCAGAAGAAATATTGGTTACAAACATTTTCTGCTTTTCTTTCAACTAGTATGTTTTAACTCTACCAAACGACAAAATTTTGGACTCAAACTGAAAGCATTTGCTGACCACACATCAAATGTTGCTCAAAGATGGTTTTTGTCTTTGAAGTGGTAGAAAATATTACAGGAAATTATGGGGCATAACTGTGTCAAAAACATTCAGATGGTTCCCTGTGCTTGTTGTATAGGTTCCCATTTTTAGAGTGAACAAGTTGTCCAAGTTGAAGTTATATTTTCACTAATGGCAAATATTATAAACTGTCAATGTTTTTGAACATGTCAAAGTTTTTTACAGGATGATGCAGATCATGATGACATAGGCAACGAAACCAGGGCTATGACAATACCCCTGTTTTCTTCAAAACTGCTGAGTTCAAAATTTTATTGTATGACATGATGAAATAAAAACTCAGAAATACTTCGACAGAGATAAATTTCTATAACAATTTTCCCAATGTTTTCTTGACTGACGAAAGAAAGTTTCAATTACATCAAATGAAATATGATATATCACCATAAGAATACGCATAGGAATTCAGCCTCTTTCTGTCCCACATACATGTATCTATATCATACGTAGGTAAACCAGAGGACAAAAGTTTAGACTCATCTGAATTGACAAGTCAAAAAGTGTAAAAATACTGGAATTTATCATGGAAAAATTTATAAAACATTTTGAGAAAAGGAGAAAATGCTGGTTACCAGCATTTCCTCTTTTTTCCATAATGTTTTCAAGAGCCTTCTTCCCCAAGATCGTTAAAATTCGGAACTGTTTGGTAAACGGTCATTCAAACATGAGACTGCTTGGTAAAGGGTTAACCATGACATGGTCTATCTTTTTGTTACTGTTTTAATTGTAAGTCTCAAATTAGCAAAGAATCCTCATTAATTTTTGTTAGCACATTCAATTTGTTATCATTATAGTTCTTGTTGGATTCCATCATCACTGCAGGTCAAGTATAAGTGCCCAGGGTATAAAGCCCTGTGCAGTGCCTTTGTCTAGTAGTGCAGAAATCAAGGCAACATGTTGCAAACTGATATGAATAAAAAGCAAGTATTGTTGAAAGGAACAATTAAACTCTATCAACCCAAATTTTAACTGTAAGATGGGCTGCTATAAAAGTTGCATTTTCTGAGGAAACATTAGAACAACAGTGTAAGAAAACACATCAATAATTATTTTCATTTTTCAAAACAAAAAAAAAGACATAAAATCTCCATCACTGAAGTGATATTTAGCATGAAGTATGTTTTTGATGTTCATGTTACAAGCATGACCTTTTAACATTCGCTTTTACAGACACGTTTTTAATGATCAGCCGTAGACATCAAATTATCATTTAAAAATAGGGAAGATACCACAGTTTTCAAATGCCAAAATTTTGCACTGATCGAATTTGAAAGCATTTTGCAGACAACAGCATTTTCTCCTTGTCTCACAATGTTTTCTATCCTTTCCAGGACATATTCAAACATTTTAGCACTCTTTGCATTTGGTCTGCAAATTCATTCAATATAGACAAGCCTAAAGTATTGTTGTTTGGTAAAGAATAAACCCTTTACGAAACAATCCGGGTTTAACAATCGTGAGGAAAGACTCTTTTAAAACATTTTGGAAAAAGGAGAAAATGCTGGTAACCAGCATTTTCTCCTTTTCCCACAACGTTTTCTGGTATTTTATAGAAATATCCAGTTTTTCGAGCAACATCTAATTTGTCGTCTGCAATGCTTTCAATTTGGTCATGTCAAAGATGTTGTCATTTGGTAAAGAGTTAAACCAGATCTATTCAAACACAGTACACCATCCCAGTCATAATTGAACCCTTTACCACACAATCCCAAATTTTAACGACCCCAAGGAAAAGGACTATTGACAACATTTTTTTTTTCCTTTTCCCACAATGTATTCAAATGTCCTTTTACCTGCGGTTAGTTAACTCTTTATCATATGACAAAATCGTAACTTTGTCTAAATTGACAGCATTAACATTGCAGGTGACAAAATGAATTAACTGAAATGACAGAATCTGTATTTGATAAGGCAGAAAACATTGTGGGAAAAGGAGAAAATGCTGGTTTTACTCCTTTTCCCACAATGTTTTCAAAAGGCTTCTTCTTCAGGGTTGTTACAACAGGGGCTTAAAACTCTGGATTCTTTGGTGAAGAGGTAACCATGTATCCTACAATGTCGACTTTCATCAAGCCTGGGAAATAGTCCTTTCGAAAACATCGTTGGAAAAGGAGAAAATGCTGGTAACCAGCATTTTCTCCTTTTCCCACAATGTTTTGTACCCTAACAAAGAAAAATTGTACCATTGAGCCACATAGAAATTGTCGTCTGCAAATGCTTTCAATTTGGATAATGCTAAAGTTTGGTTGTTTGGTACAGGGATAAACCAGACCTATTCAAACACAGTACACCACTCCAGTCATATTTTAATGAGGGCAATATTTCATTCTTGGCAATGAACCAGTGAGCTTCACCATTACTTTGTGTTCATTCTAATTCCCCCCAGGTAAACCCTTGCTACAGTCTCCATTACTAAAACATTTTGTTTTTTTTCTTAGTCTGGCGACAGACCAATTTGAAAATAGTGTGGTAAAAGGAGGAATTAGTCTAACAAGCAATTTCTTCTTTGGCTTCTATGTTTTCATGTGTTTTACACCTAAGAAATTAAAGGGCATGATTAACACCCCTATTTCATTGTGTCACTGTCTTGCAATAATTTTGACACAATAACAGGTTAGCATATCGAGGGGTGATTGCGAAACTATTCCGTCTGCGTTTTGAAAAGTTTTACAGGTGAGGGAAAAAAACTTCTCATTTCTCTGAAAAGTATTGTTAGATCGTTTTTTTATATATGTTATGTTGAATTAATTTTACACAATTCAACACAACATATCTGAAAAAAAAAATGATCTAACAATTTTTTTCAGAGAAATGAGAAGTTTTTTCCCTCATCTGTAAAATTTTCCGAAAAGCAGATGGAATAGTTTCGCATTCACCCCTCGATATATTTTTTTTTTGTTATACGTCATTTGGTCCTGTGACCTTAGAAGTCCTCTCCTATTAACTAGGACTACCGTAATTTGCTTAAGTTTTGGGACAGTAAAAAATAATTAATTTTTTTCGTGTCCCAATACACTGGTCTACAAAAAATAATTATTTTGTCAGCTGTCCCAAAACTTATTGTCAAACAAGACAATCTGTCATACCACAGGAATTTGACATTCTATAATGAAAAAATATGATTAAATAAGAAAAAAATATTCCCCTGTATATAAGGAAACACAAGGAATGCAACGCCTCAATTACCGGCGACAACACAAAAATGCCCTACCCACCCAAAAGCACCAACGAAACGAAGTGATCACAATTTCCTTTACCCTAGTAACAGATAACACCAAAATGTACCTATGACATCCAGCGATCCTTAAGTAGACACCTTTTCATCGAGATATCCGTCATTTTTTACTACTTTTTTGAAAATTACAAGCCATCGAGGAGGCCATTCGCTGACGTCACTACATTATGCCCGCAGTAAATGTTGTGGCTGAGGGGTATGTGTATTCTCTGGCCACACTCGAAAAATGAGCCAGAATATTCCCGTGATAGAGTAGAAAAGACTTTGAAGAAAAGCATAAAATGCTGGTAACCATCAGTTTTTCTTTTCCCACTATGTTTTCTAAAGGCTTCTTCCTCATGGTCGTGAAAACCATGGTTTGTTTGTTAATTTGTTGATATTTTCATTTCCGTGCTTCACGAAAAATGATCAGCTGAATAAGGCTAATGTCAAAAGAGTTATGTCCCCTGATGGGTTTTTCCCTATTCATACAAGTGAAATATCCTTCTTTAAAAAAAGAATACCGACAAACATTTTTGCTAGTTACCTCAAGAAAAATATGTAGTATCATGCGATGCACATAAATATATTTTAAAACGAAAATAAATATGAAAATGAAAGTAATATTATCTGCGGGCCTTAAAAAATAGTGACGTCAGCGAATGGCTTCCACGATGGCTTGTAATTATCAAAAAAGCTGTAAAAAATGACGGATATCTCCGATGAAAAGGTGTCTACTTAAGGATCGCTGGATGTCATAGGTACATTTTGGTGTTATCTGTTACTAGGGTAAAGGAAATTGTGATCACTCTTAGTTTCGTTGGTGCTTTTGGGTGGGTAGGGCATTTTTGTGTTGTCGCCGGTAATCAAGGCGTTGCATTCCTTGTGTTTCTTTATATATAGGGAAATATTTTTTTCTTATTTAATCATATTTTTTCATTATAGAATGTCAAATTCCTGTGGTCATACTGGAAGTCACTGGCCGCTAACCCGTCGAATATTGCCGACGTTAAAATATTGCTACGTCATTGATGTCGATAAACTTCCAATCATTTGCAGGTTGGTCTATTTTTAGACAGATTGGAATCCCACCGATCAATGTGAGCACTAAGAGTTTAAAACTTCGCTTTTTCTCATTGTTTTCGTTGATGATTAACTTGTCACTCATTATTGTCTGCGTCCTGGGATCGCGATGAGGATGTTATTTTGCGTTTGTAGATAAATTCACAACATATTTTACCTGCTTACATGTATGTGAGGTGAACGACGTTAATTCCACTCTGACAAGTACCTGCTCGGACCATTCTCAAATTTGATTGGTTCGTCAATCTTCGATCGATAAACCTTGGGTAATGTAGGCCTACCTTGATTTCTGTTTATAAACAACGAACTCGACTGACCGTGAAATACATGCGTGTCAACTCTGTCAACATCGGATCCACATATACACGTTATACACATTATGTATCTTGGATACAAGTTTATCACACCATTTTTACACTTACGTCGGATTTCTTTTTGAATTGGGGTTTAAATTAGACTGTCAGGTGATCGGTTTTTTTGTCTTGAATCAGGAAACTCCCATTGAAATCGGGAGGGTTGGGAAGCATGCTTACGACGTTACGCGTGTAGAAATAAAACTGCACGAAATAAATATTTGCAAACAAACGGTATCAAATGGATTGAAAGATTTTTTTTAAATAGATATTCACTGTCCCAATTCTTTGGAACAAAAAAATACCGATCTCGCTTTGCAATTTTTAGTATGTCCCAAATCTTTGGATCATAAAAAGTAATTATTTTCGCAATTTTTGATGGTGTCCCAATTCTTTGGGTGTCCCAAAATATACGCAAAATACGGTACTTTAAATAAGCATCAGATCTCAATGACTAAATGAAAGTTATATGAATGAAAGTTGTTGTTGAAAGTGTGATTTCTATAACTGATTTCAAAATGTAAATCCACTTTTTTTCCTTCTCTCATTTAACATGCATGTTACAATACTTAAGGTCTATGGCCCCTAACTCATTGGTAAACATCGATGTTTGCGTAAAGGCTATTTGGCCAGTCTCGGCAGCTTCTGTCCTTTAATATGAGAGTTAGGGGCCGTAGACTCACTAACTCATCGGTAAATGTCGTGGAACATCGACGTTTTTGTAAAGGCTATCCGATCAATCTTGGCACTTTCAGTCTTTTAATATGACAGTTAGGGGCCGTAGACCTTAAAACAAAAACATTTATCTTAGAATAGACTCTATGTTTCTCAGCCATTAAATGCCAGGCTTAAGATGTAATCAATATCATCATTCATGATGTCCTTATCGCAGCTCCACTATTAAGTATATTGTTGCTTTACACATTTCTTCATTATTACCAAAAAGGAAAAAAAGGTGAAAATGTGTGTGTTATTTCAACAGTGTTACCACTAGCTTTTTATTTCAAGGGTACATTTATCCCCTGAGCTGTAAATCTGGGGATAAGATTTCATATTAGAGGGTATGACAATAATGTTTCCCAACTAGAGGCACAAAGCAATCCAAATTGATAATTTGCAGCAAAAAAAAAGTCTGTTATATTCAGATACATATGTAAATTCACTGCTTAAAGTCATTTAAAAGCTGAAAAGGAAGTATGAAGTGACTTTGATCGGATAATGTCAAACATACAGTTTGTTGTGTCATGGGTTTCTGCGTTTTTTTGCAATTTTTCATGTCTCTTCGGCCTAATTTCTGGATACATATTTCGGCATGATTTGACAAATATTTGTCAATAAGGGTAATACGTGAGGTTTCATGTATAACCAATACATGTATTTGTTACGTAAATTTCAATTCTATAACGTGATTTATGCAAGAATTTGAGCAAGTGGGAACACTGTTCAAGTGAAATCATATAAGTCAATATAGCTGAATATGGATTACCAGTGAGAAAGAGGATAAATAGAACAAATGGTTTGTTTCTTGGATTAGGGAAGTTTTTGGGCTCTACTCTGGAGTTTTAACCGATTCACCTTACGGGATAAAACTCCTACATCTTGCCCAATAAACTTTCCTAATCCAGGACAACAACCATTCTTCTCACCAGCATTTCCTCCTCAGGACCTTTTTCCTGCAATGTTTTAAACCGACCACTTCCACAACGTCCCTAAAGCACTGGATGGTTTTATAAAGAATTTAAAAACACTATTTCACAAGATAAAGCTCAGGACAAAAAGGTCACCATTTTAACCCTTTACCAAACAATCCTATTTCAAAGACCCTAAGGAAAGAACCTTTTGAAAACACTGTGGGAAAGGGAGAAAATGCTGGTAACCAGCATTTTCTCCTTTTCCAGCAATGTTTTCTATCCTTTAAAATAGAAATTTCATGTTCTGAAAAACAACAATTTATCGTCTGCAAAATGCTTTTTATTTGGCCAAGGATACAATTTCATCATTTACTGAGTTACTTAATATTGCAAATGATAGACTGTATGATGTTAAAGCCATTTTCAACATTATTTCACTCACATCGCGGTGGTCGGTGCACCTATCCATGCTTTCCTGGAGCCTCTTTTACCAGTACTCCACATAATTTTTACTTTGCAAAATAAAAATTTATGAAAAACATGAATTTATATGATAAACAGCCCCTGACAGCAATTAACCCTTTACCACACAATCCCGACTTTTAAAGACCCTGAAAGAGAAGCCTTTTGAAAACATTGTGGGAAAAGGAGAAAATGCTGGTTACCAGCATTTTCTCCTTTTCCCAAAATATTTTCTACCCTTTCCAAAACGAATTTCAATTTTTAAGTCATGTTTATGTTGTCATCTGTAAATGCTTTGAATCTGGACTAGTCTGAAATTTTGTCGTTTGGTAAAGAGTTAATAGAGGAATTCTTTCTTTTTTTTACTTCAGTTTTCCTAAAATATCTGACACTTTAAACCCAAGATCAGACTTCACTTACTTTGGAGACTCATCTACACTTGATCTACCGACGAAAACAAATATAGAGCTGTGATACACTTTGTAGAGGTTAAAAAAAAAATAATATAGAGTTGTGATACACTTTGTAGAGGTTCAAAAAAAAAATATAGAGCTGTGATACATTTTGTAGAGGTTCAAAAAGAAAATATAGTGCTGTGATACACTTTGTTGAGGTTCAGAAAACAAACATCGGGCTGTGATACACTTTGCAGAGGTTCAAAGAAAATTTCATAACATTCCATCTCAGTATATGTCAGATAGTCTGATAACCTTTGTGTTGCACTTTTCAGAGTTGTAAAATTGTTGCAGTGCTTTCAGTTTTCTTAACATATTCCTTTGTTCTTTTTTTATCATCTTGTATGCATATATGAGTCATTCTCTGTGGAATAAATAAATAGCATTTTCTTAATGCCCCCCCCCCCATACAGTTCTGTTACAAGATCAAGAGACGCTACATTTATGATATAGAATAAAGCAGTGGACAGGGTAGATCATCGATCAGACTGCACTTTCTATGCTGTCTGATCTTGAACTCAACTGTCCACAAAAGCTTTTGGTGTCATCCATGGTATAAAACGAGTTAATGGGTCTGCAAAAAGCATTGACCCAGGTCAGCCTGGACAGTCTGCATAGGCTAAACTGGGCCAAAACTTTTTATTTTTTTTGTAAATTTTCTACATGTCCAAGGACCAGTTTAACTCATGACTGAGTCGGCTGTTGGACAAAATGGACTATATGGATCAATGATCATGTGAAGACTTGTTTGGTATAATGCATTAGGGAGATGCATTAAGCCCCCTTTTGCCACAATATGGCTTATACAATGTATCTCACAAAGACGTTTTGTGAGTTTTCTGCTGCAAATTTATTCAGAGGTACTTAAGCTTTCATCAAACAATCCCAAGTTTTATCAACCCTGAGAAAGACAATTTCTGAAAACATGGTGGGAAAAAAAGAAAATGCTAGTTACCAGCATTTTCTTTTGTTCCCACAATATTTTCTATTCTTTCCAAGATAAATTTTATCAACTGAGTCATATTTAATGTAGAGTCTACAATACAAATTTCTTGCATTAAAAGACGAGTCTAAAATTTTGCCATTTGGTGAAAAATTCAGTGTGGCATGCCCACTGACTGTATCTAGAGTGCATGGGTACACTAGGTACATTTTTGTCCCCAGTAATGAAGACAGGAAATGATGTCAACATGTATGTACGAGATAGAGAATAACATAAATTTTGTCATTAATGTTCACCTCAGTCTGCCATAAAAATAAAATTTACAGCTCCAGATATCAACCATGTTACAAGACACCTTTCATGTGTCAATGTATTTGGCCCATCTGCAACAGATATTTATTTATATGATTTACAACTCTTTACCAAATGGCAACACTTTAGACACATCTTTTGCAGACGAAAGAATAAATGTGACTCAAAAACTGAGATAGAAAACAATGTGGGAAAAGGAGAAAATGCTGGTGGTCAGCATTTTCTCCTTCTCCCACAATGTTTACAAAAGCCTTCTTCCTGACAGTCATTTATAAATTGGGATTGTGTAGTATAAGGTTAAACATGCAATAATAAATGTTCACACCTCTTCCAGAGCTCCAGATAGAGGGAGAGATTTTGGTTTTAAAATTGAAAATTTCAATTATTCTCCACCAAACCCTATGTTATGGGTACTCATTAGAATTGTCTCAATGAGACAATTCTAATGAATACCCATAACATGAGGTTTAGAAGAGAAAGGATGGATTAGAATACCATCACCCCCCCCCCTTTATCTGGAGCTCTCCCTCTTCAGCAGACACCTTTTGAAAAGGTGAATCAGCTGCTCCTTTTCCCACAATGTTTTCCATACCATTTTTTTATAGAATGCCAAATGAACAGAAGACATTTTTTCAGTCCAGAGAAAAAAGACCCTCATAATTGCAATTTAAAGGCTTCTTTTGACTATAGCATTACAGTAAAGTGGAGAGTGTAGATCACAGATCAGACTGCATGTTCTGTGCAATATGATCTTGATCTAAACCAGTTGCTAAGGCAATAATATTTGTGAAAGGCACTTTAAGGGTAAAAAGTGTCCGTTCTATCTTACTCCTACTTGCATGACCATAGGGGTCCGTAGTTTGACTCCTGTCACCTGTAGACTATATATTGTAAACAAGGGATTTAACTTTGTAGACCGTTACTCGCCCCCCGATTACAAAAAACAATGTATCTTTTCTACGCTAACAGTTATTCTCCTTATTCTTTCGACAACTGAGAGCTAAAACATTTTTCTACCAGAAAAACACAACTGTTTGTTAGTGGCTAATGCAGTCTGGCTGCTACAGTCGCTCGAACTTGTAAGCTCGCTCAAAAATCTGCGCCATTGACAAGGGTTCGTACATCCGACTTTCAATATATAAAATGCACTTTAGATCCAATGAAACACAGCATTAGCGGTACACACCCTTTAAACATGTTTCAAAAAATTACAGACCTATAGTCTTTGTCTTCCATAACGACGAAACGCCTCAGAATTCGTTGAATTTGTGATCCAGAAGCAAATTTCGTACAGCTGCCGCCATCTTATGTCATATTACACTGTTTTGAACGGGAAATTTGATTGGTTGAGATGTAGTGACAGTCACACATTCAACCAATAAAAAATTCATGCAGCTGATGACATCGTTTGTCACGTGACACTGTTTGGAACGAGGAATTCCATTAGTTGATATGCGCGACTGTTAGTGTCGAATGTACGAATCCTTGTCAATGGCGAAGATTTTTGAGCGAGTTTACAAGTTCCAAGTACTGTAGCAGCCAAACTACATTAGCCACTGACAAACAGTTGTGTTTTTCTGGTAGAAAAATGTTTTAGCTCTCAGTTGTCGAAAGATTAAGGAGAATAACTGTTAGCGTAGAAAAGATACATTGTTTTTTGTAATTGGGGGGCGAGTAACAGTCTATACAAAGTTAAATCCCTTGTTTACAATATATAGTCTACGGGTGACAGGAGTCAAACTACGGACCCCTATGGCATGACAAGGTCTATGGTAACAGGGCCCGCGCTGCCGATCGCCATTTTTGCCAAATGCGAAAATTCTGAACAAGTGGCGAATTTTTTCTTTAACTGGCGAAAATAAGTGGCGAAAGTTTTTTTTTATCGGCAATTCTTAAGTTTTGTCTCAACTCACGAGATAAGTGAAGAAAGGGTGAAGCAGGGAACAAGCTACAGGGCGACGTGGGTAAAGAAGTCTCCTTCAGTGATTCAACTTCGCCTCGTCAAGCTTGCATGGCGAAAAAACTTCGCCTTAAAAAATTCCCGACCTAGCTATATTCATGAAATACTGGCAATCTAAGACAAAGGGTGACACCAGTTATCCTTTATTAACTTTGTCAATTTAGACAAGACAGCAGAGTGTCATGATCCTTATCTGTTACTAACTCCCTAAATCTACCCCTTTATCCCACGAAACCCTGTCTTTTTTCTGATGGGTAAAGCGTCTGCTTATTTGTTTAAATGACGTCAGACAATCAGTACTGATTCTCAACACATGAATAGTCGTAAAATTAAGCAGAATTACCTCTTCTTACTGCTGGAGATGTTCTTTACAAATATTTTTTAATAAATTACAATGATGGATGGTAAACCAAAGGATTAAAAAATCTTGAAAACAATCATTTGCCTTCCTGACATCAGCAACTCGAGCAAAATCTGCAGTGCAGTGTTCTATTTTTAGCATTCTATTTTTAGAATACTCTACACCTTTTCCTTCCTATCAGCTATTTTATTTACTATATAGATTATGTCTCTGTCAACCTTGTTAAATTTAATTCTTTTAATTTTTACACAGTCCTAGTTATGTTTTTGAATAAAGATTGTGGTTGGTCCTCATTACAGCCGTGAAGAAGGTTTTTTTTTTCTTTTCTCATCACTCTAGACATTATTTGTAATCTGATGAGAAATGTCAGGGTTTGAAGTAATGTGTGACTCTGCATCAATGGGGTCATAAATTACAAGGCAGTCAAAACCCAATGGTCAGATAAATGTTCTTTTGAGTCAACAAGTAGATAAAAATCCTTTCTCATTTTTTTCTTTGATAAGCAAATCATATCCAAAAGTGATAGTAAGATTCAACTGTTTTTCACTCAAGGTAGGCATACAGAAATTCTTTCATCAAATACTGGTACTATAATTTCTCCTGTAAAGTTCATGGAAGAAATACTGTCTACTTGCAGCACAAGTCTGCTTCTAGATTCAAACAGAATTTAACTACATTGTGTTTTTACCATGTTTTTTTTTGTTTTAGGAACCCACACAATGCCAACTTTTTAACGACCTCAATAAAGGAGACTTATGAAAACACTGTGAGAAAAGAAAAAAAATGCTGGTAACCAGCATTTTCTCCTTTTCAAACAATGTTTTCTATCCTGTCACAGACAACTTCCACTACTTCGGCAACACTTAAATTGATGTCTGTATATGCTTTGGGTTTGGATGTATCTAAAATTGTGTCATGCACTAAAGGATTAAATCCCCATCATGATAAAAGACTATGTAATTTTCATCATTTATGTTTTCATGTTTGTACAAATGAATTAAAATTGAAAGAAACATAAAAAGCCTTGTTCTCTGTGTCTGATACCTGAACGGAATAAAGGGGGATAAATGGTGGTAAAAAGGAAAGTAGCAAAAAAGTAGAAAGAAATGGCTCATAAATTAAGAAAAGTGGCGAAAGAAATGGCTATTATATTAGGAAAAGTGGCGAAAAAAATGGCTCATACATAAAGAAAGTGGCGAAAAGTTTTTTAAATTGGCGAAAATAGTGGCGAAAGAAAAACAAAAGCCAGAGTAGGCCCTGGGTAAGTTTGTGCACAGAAAAGGAGTCTGATCTTCGATCTTCACTTTGCTGTACAAAGAAATTTTTTCTTACCAAGAAAACTTTGAAATCATGATTTTTTGGTTGTGATTATACACAGAAATTTGTGTTTCAATTTATTCATCAGTTAATTCTTTTCCACACATTCACAATTTTCAACGACCACAATGTAAACAGCTTTTGAAAATATCATGGGAAAAGGAGAAAATGCCGATAACCAGCATGTTCTCCTAGTCCCACAGTGTTTGCTTCCCTAACAAAGACAGAAATCATCATGTGAGCTTCACTCATTTTGTCGTCTGCAAATGCTCTCCATTTGGTTTAATCCCAAGTTTTGTCGTTTGGTAAAGAGATAAAATAACATTCATTGAGAATTACAGTCCGATCTCGAATCTACAACGTTGCTTGTTTGCAAAATAGTCTAGCAAAAGCTCGTATTCAGTTTCACTGAATATTCTGGGTTTTTTTTTTTTCAAAGTACCCCAACATCATCATACAATGCGACTGAAATGTAATCATAAGAACGGTTACATTACAGTACCCGTTGTATCATTGTACTGTTAACAAAACTGAATATTTATGCCAATGAAAGAGGATTTTACCTGAAACAGCGTGTAGTGGAATACTGCTCCCATCACCGAAACCCATTTTTAAATATTCGTTCTTCACTTCCAAACAGGAAAGGTCCTGCGAGCTCACAGACATCATAAACAATAAGAGAAAACAGAGTACAACACAACAGTGTGTGGTTGAGATACACACTGGGTCAGCCATTTTTTTGTTATCACTACACCGAAGAAACGCACTTAATTGGGATTTTTAACGAATTCAAGACATGAGTAGCTCCGACGTGTTTACCTAAATGTATCAAAAAATTATTGTCTTTTCATTAAAATCCATTTTTTCACTCGCATCCAGGGTTTCAAAGTCGGGATCCTATAAAACGAAACACGCGATTTACCGTAATCGTTGCCTTTCACAAAGCCACCGTAACAAATGGTGTGTATTGCGGCTGTTCCATTATTCCCCCTTTGGCACAGTTGCATGTTTTTTTTTTCAGTCTTAGTATAAATATTCGAAAAATAATTCCCAACTTTCTCTTTTTCTGTATTAACTTAAATATTATTTCACTCTCATTAAGAGCAATATCTTCACTAAAATTCAATCACTGTATATTCTCCTTAAAACTATAGTGTAAACCAGATGTAAAAAGTAACAGCCCTAAATTCTTTCATTGGGCATTTCAAACGGAAGACCTAAATCTGAATGAATGTGTTACAAATACATGTGCCAGGTGCAATACAGATTTCACAAAGATGCAAAAGCGGCAATTTAGCCCTTAACCTGCTGAGCGCGACTATTTGACCCATTACGGACAGTGTAGATCAAGTTCAGACTGCACAGAACGTGCAGTCTGATCTTGGATCTACATCTGTCCTATGGAGAGATATTTTTTTCTCCAAAAGAAAAGTTTGAAATAACGTTATTCGGTGGGTTTTACAATCGGCTAGAAAGTTTTATTTAATGAATTTAGCAGGATAAGGGTTTAAGATGAGAAACAAAGAACGGTAGCCTATTTGCTGGCCTGCATGCATTTTAACCCTTAACCTGTTTAATAAGTGAAATTAATCTTTTAGGCCGTAACACCCAAAATTTTGGTATTTCAATGTGATTTTGGAGAAATAATATTATCTTATCGGACAGTGTAGATCCAAAATCAGACTGCATGTCGTGCAGTCTGATCTTGATCTACACTGTCCGCAAAAGGTCAGCGAGTCGCACTTAGCAGCCTAATGTTTAACTCGTTACCAGACAACAAAATTCTACTCTCTTCCATATTGAAAGAGCTTGCAGACGACTGATACATATGGCTTTTTCTGGTACATTTAGGCACTGAAAAAGTAGAAAACATTGTGGTGAAGGGAGAAAATGCATGTTATCAGCATACTTTCATCAAAATGTTCTCAATGACCTTCATCCCCAGGGTCGTTCAAACGTGAATGTTTGGTAATGCAAGACCTACTCTGTTACCTCGGTCGGAAGCGTTGTAGGCCTACATAACTTGGGTGTTCTTTTTTCTTAAAGGGACTTATTCACATTTTTTATATTCTCACCAAACTTTAAAAATCATTTATCACTAAATTTTCTGGGGATGGTAGCAAATCATCAGTAATGAGAGAGGGTAAACGTAAGATGTTTTAACTCTTTACCAGACGACAAAATTTTGCCCAAATTGAAAGCACTTGCAGAAGACAAATTCAACGTGGCTCAAATGGTGCAATTTTTCTTTGATAGGGTAGAAAACATTCTGGGAAAAGGAGAAAATGCAGGGTACCAGCATTTTCTCCTTTTTCCACAATGTTTTCAAAAAGCTTCTATCTAAGGGTCGTTAAAAGTCGGCATTATGCTGTATAGGGTTAATGGGACACGCAGCCTCTTAACCCCTATCCTGCTAAATAAGTGAATTGAAATTTTGAGCCGATGGTAAAAACCCCAATTCTGCTATTTCAATGGTAATTTTGGGGGAGACAACATGTTCTTATCGGTCAGTGTAGATCAAAGATCAGACTGCACGTTCTGTGCAGTCTGATCTTTGATCTACGCTGTCCGCAACAGGTCAGTAAGTCGCGCCTTGGCAGCGTTAGGGTTAAGATATTTTTAGATTTCGAGCAAATGTTCCACAAATACCATAGTACTTGTGAGAATGTAACATGATCAAACACACGCCTCGATTACGAGGATCGGTATTTAAATCAGTTTGATGACGTCATATCTAATATGTAATATAGATAGCCAAAGTAACCGATCGCAGAACGATCATTCGTTTGTCTGCTGGCCAAAATATGCACAATTATGTTACTGAATTTAACCGTACACTTTATACGACGGCAAAGAAATATTTATCTGGTAGTAATTATTGTTCTTTGATAAGAAGTTTGGATTTACTTTATAAAAATAACAAACTAAATATAGGCCTGTTTAAGGCATGTAAAACGCGTCGAACAATGTTTTGAAAAAAAAAAACTATCGAATCAGTCAAGGGAAAGAGAACAGTATTTTTTTCTTATTTTCAGCCGATGAACATTTTGTTAACATTAAACTTACTAAATAAATGAAACTTTTCAGTCGATAGTTAATATCCAAATATCTTGATCTTGATCTACACTGTCCACAAGAGATCACCGAGTCGCGCTTAGTAACCCAATATAGTCAAAATTAATTTCTTTATGTCGGTTGTAAACTCACATTTTCTTCAAAGGGAGGTAATTACTAACTACATTTGCAATGAACTCGTACAGAGTTCTCTTTACTATTAAAGCGTTCAATACTCGAAAAAGCGATCGACTGTTCTCTTTAAATACCGAACGGCAAAATTTTGGACTTTTCCAAACCCAATACAATTTGCAGACCACAAATCAAATGTAGCCAAAATGGTGAAAATTGTCTGTGAAAGAGTAGAAAACATTGTGGGAAAAAGAGAAAACGCTGGAAAATTGTAGATCTTGAAGGCCTACACTGTCGGTAAAGAAAGAACAATGTCACCACCAAAGGTCTGACTGCATCATAAAGATCAGCCTGACTGTCCGTCTATGCATTCCGATCTGTACCTTCACTTACCACAAAAGACAGTAGAGCTCTATTTACAGTGATGTTTGTAGTCTGACATGTGACTTTTACCGTCCGATTAAGCAAGCCTACATAATAAGAGTATTTCTGGGTTGCAGTGGACTGAATTTTGAGACATCGAAAGAAGTAGAGTTTATATGAGCCATGCTCTGTGAAAAGGGGACTTAATGCATCTGCGAAAAGTATCGGCCCAGGTCAGCTCAATTATGTTTGGGACTGAAAACGTAATCACGTTACCAAGCAATCCCGAGTTTGAACGACCCCGAGCAAAATGAAAACCATTTGAAAACATTTTGGACAAGGAAAAAATTTAAGGACACATGTAAATCAATGGGTATTCGGACGTTGTTGAAATATTTATGGCCACTAGATTCTATTAGTAGTTTTTTAGTTGGCCAGCCATGTGACTCGAACCCACACCCTCAAGTGTCCCCAGTCTCATGATTTTTAGTGAACAAGAGCTATTCGGGCTGCTGAGACATAACAGGAAAAAAAAAAAAAATGCAACTCAAAATTTGCCAAGAATCACATTTTATAACTTATGCTACTTTTATTAAGTTGCGGTGACATGAACAGTTGTTTACTTTTTGGAAAATTTATTCAGTTAAAATTAAAATCATGATCATGGAAGAAGCGTGAATATGGCCTACTGAACGTCGATAATCAACATATTTGGATGGCCGTCAGTGAAATCTGAAAATCAGAAAAATTAAAGATTCTGCAAGTCGCTACGTCACGTTGTTGCGTTGCTGAGCAGGTAGCATCGAGCTTGAAGAACCGTTATACCGACCTGGAGTTTGAGTCGTTGAACTTTTTTATCTTTGGCGTGCAGATGCAATACATTACCAGCCAATTGGAACCGATTCTAAATTCTCGAGTCAACGCTCTGTGAGGCCCTACTAACATGCGCAACCTGCCGCTGTGACAACCAATCCTCAAGCAATCCAATGCCACTGTTCATCTCATCTTCGCCTAGATGACGTCTAACCTGTCGATCTGCCATAGCTTAGAAAATGTTGCAACCAAAATTTGACGATAGCACAAGCAAAAGCTTGCTATATGTACAAATGTACATGAAGGCAATTTGCCGCACAAAATGAACAATTTTCACGGATCTGTCTTTCCCTGTGCTTCACATGCAAAGTGTACACTTGTCAAGCAAATAAGTAGCCATCTGATCTTTAATGGTGATAATATGAATGAAATATTTGTCGTTGAAAAAAACAAAAGAAAAAGATCCTTAGCAAACTTTGAGTAGTATAGTATGTATTCTCGACGACTGCCGTGGATTTACTAGCGTGGGTCCAGGGGGTAATAAGGCCTACCCCTTATCGCGGTCTTTTTTTCACAATTTATAGGCCTACTTATTTATGGTAATGAAACGATAATCTGTTCCTTGACTATTACCCATCATTTTTGTAAAGTTAATTTCGAATGAGGAGAAAAAGGTCGGACTGCAACCCAGACTGGATTGGCAGCTTTCGAACAACCACAGCCTTCTACCAACATCATCAGAAGGCGGAGTTAAATCACTGCTTGACCCCACCCACCTCATCACACTAGGTGTATTTTAGATGTAGACGAAGCCTAAAACGTGATGTAAAGAATAAGATGATATGCGAGAAAATGCATTGATACCTCACCACTACATTTTGATTTAAGCTTAATTTATTTGTAATCAACATAGGCCTCAACATGTAAGTAGCGTACGTAATCAACACTGGAGGAAAAAATTACAAAAGTCGTGTTTTGCGCATTTCGTACAGGGACCTTTCGTACCCAGGTCATTTCGGGTGACACATGTTTCGGTAAAGGGCAAGTTCGTAATTCAGAAAATTATTAGCGGTTTCGAACAAAATATTTACACAGAATTCATGCCCCATGACTATTTTTACAATTAAATCAATGGTATCGATTCTTTTTTTAACTTGAAGGGTAGCTTCGGCGTTATTGTTAGGAAACTAGACGTATCGACCCCAAAATGTTGCCCCCATGCTCGATTCCCATCTTGTTATTATGCCCCTCTTTTTCACCCATAGTCATTTCGCCCCAGAACCCTAGTAATGCAGTTTGTTTATTGGATTTGTCATTCAAAGGTTAGAACAATGTGGTAAATGGACAAATGCTGTTTACCAGAATTTCCTCCTTTCTCCATTCTTCAACAGGGTTATTGAAAGTCGTTATTGTTTGGTAAAGGGTTTATGTATCATTTGTTTTTCTCTTTGGAAAAAGATCCTGTATTTCAGTCTTCTTTCTTTTTATGAATGCCCTATACCCTTTTCTTTAACACTTGTACCAGTGCTGTCCTGTAAGACAATAGGCTTAATCCTTACCTTTCCTCTCTTAATTTGAAGGTTATTAGATATTTTCATTTCTTAAAATCACATATTTTTTACTCTCATTATTAGCCAAAACTTTAGGCTTCTGCTGATTGTTTTACACTGATAGTTATTTAAATGAAGTGCTTCTGATCAGAGTCATCCAACAGTGTGAAACTGTCATTTTGTTGTGTCAAGGATTTTCATGTTTGTTGTGGTGATCTATTTTTCAAGTTGGTTGATTTTTTGATAATTTTATCAGCATGATTTGACATGAATTTGTCAATGAGGGTGGCAGGTAACTTGAAAACCTGTCATTTTACACTAGATAAGCGGATCATCATCATTTTCATGCTTTTCATTAATGACATGCCAGCTTTATTGGCTGTGATAGACAGTCGCTTGTGCTTCTTTCACACTAGGTACTTGTTATGTTGAAGGTTTAGGAATCATGTGTATGCATTACTTGTTGCTAGTAGATATGCCAGTGTTTAATTTTTGGAGACATTTTTTTCTAAATTGTGGCATTATTCGCCACTGGAGATAGACAGCTTGGGCCCTGGTTTAGATGCAAACAAAGGCATGATTGAGGAAAGTTAACCCTTTACCACACAATCATCAGTTTTAACAACCTTGAGGAAGAAAGCTTTTAAAAATATGGGAAAAGCAGAAAATGCTGGTAACAAGCTTTTTTCTCGTTTCCCACAATGTTTTCTACAATTTCACAAATTTTCTTCCGTTTGAGCCGTATTTTATTTGTTGTCTGCAAATACAGTACATTTGAAAAAGTCGTAAATTTTGCCTTTTGCTAAAGGGTTAAGGAAATTCTACAGGTCTTTTTGAGAAATAAAGTAGTGAATACTTTTTATTGACAGCTGGAAGAAAGAATTGACAGCTGAACTAATTAATGGACAAATGTCAATAACTTTGATTGGTAGCAAGAGCATTGCTTGTATAGGGGTATTAGGATAGGGGAGGAAACGACTAGGGAGGCAAAACGATCAGTTGGTGTGAAATGACTAGGGGAGGATATGAACATGGGGGAAACATCTTGGAGTCAAAACAAACAGGGGAGGAAATGGTTTGGGGTTGAAACCACTGAGATTATTATTCATGAAAGTGTTTCTCTGCTGTGGAAAGACAGTCACAAAAATCGGAGCTACCCTCTGAATCTGGGGCAGAACAAAATCCAGTCATAAAAGGTAGAACCTAGATTAACTAACTCTATCTTTTATGCTCAGAAATCAAAATTAACTGATGAATGAGTTGAAGCCAGGTATAAGGTGTGAAAAAAAACATCACAGTGTGAATACCACTGTAATATTACCTAGTGAATGAAACCTCCAATCTGTGTAATCTGTTAGTCCAATTTACCAGACTTGTCTGTTCCCGAATTTACTGTGAATTGTCAATTGATACCGGGAGGGGGTAGGGTTATGTAAATCCCAGAAAGTAACTTACTTTGGTGTCTGAACACTGGTAACAAGATATGGTTGATTCAATACTGGATTGTAGTGAAATGTTATTTGAGTTGCCTCAAAATGTAGCTAAATTGAAAATAAATGTGCAATATTATAATTTTGCAGAGTTTTTCTACATTTGGTTTAAATGATTCTTGAGTAGACCTCCTTAGCATACATTAACATCAGCTTGCCATGTAAAAACACAAATAACTTTTTTAGGGCTTGGCTTACATTTTCTTTTGAACTTTTATTGCAATACAGACTTCTAATGAATCATTGCTGTGTCTACTGGTACATGTATTCCAATCTTGGCTCATTTACCTATAAGGAAGTGGAGCAATAAAGGGCCACCATGGCTCTCTTGTACTTATGGGGATACCATTACTTTGATAACAAACTATTTGCCAAATATGTTGGAAAGAATAACAATGTTAGGGGCAGTGAAATATTTGTAAATACTGGTTGTTGACAGATTGATATTAAACCATTAAACAGTGCAGGTTATTTTAAGGATAAACCAAAAATATTACACATCACAATGGGAAAGAAAACAAAATCATACCACGTAGGTTTTTGCAAAGACTATATGTTTTAAGATTTGAGCTGAGCTTGTAGCTCTCTTGCTAACACTTGAGGCTTGCAATCCAGCAGATTTAAGTTGGAATCCAGCCAAGCTCCTTTTAGTTTACACATATTTATTTTACATCAATTGAGAAACAAGTTCTTACAACTTATACTAGTCTCTCTTGATTCTGCTTCCTTGGAACTACACCAGTACTCGTGCCGAATGTGTGGGCCAATGAAAAATCCCAAAGTTGACACCCGCTTCTGGTTATGAGGCCGATGCTCCACCTCACAACCGCGAACAACACACAAGCTTGTTTTGAGGATAAATGATTGTCACTGTGACAAGGTTCATTCCTCTCTCACTGCAGAACTTTTTTTTGACCTTGCATGTATTGGAAAGCAGCCAGTGTTATGCTAGGTCATGCCAGGTACTGGTAAAAGAAACTGCAGGAGCATATGGATAGGAATAGTGAGGTCAAAGGTCAATGAATGAAGGAATGTAATGTGTTTTATGGCGCATCGACATCTAGGGTCATTTAGCGCGCAAAAAAGAAGTAATGAAAGGAAAGACTAGGATGTAAGAATGTGAGTCATGAGTATATGATGAAAGATGCGTTATGAAATTATACTATAATGGAAATAAAATAGACATACAATGATGAAAAATCTTGTCTACAGCTAGGTCATAGTGTTCCTCTCATGTCAACCAAAACTTTCTCAATAGCTTCACATGAACTTATAATGTCGATTTCAACTGAAGTTTCAATCAGAGACAATGCTACAACGCAAATGGGCATCCACTAAACATGTTTCGATGTAGAGATGTAGTTTTCTTTTGAGGCAGAACATAACTTAATATCTATAAACACAAGATGTGCACATGTTTTTGTGACACTTTGGTAGAAGGGTTCTACAATTATCATTATTTGTTGCACATCATGTTCATTTCAGTACCACCTGATACAAATTTGCAGCAGACAACTTGAAAAATGTAGAGCAATGCTGGGTATCATTGTCAGTTACTGTCAGTTCTTTTTTTATTCCCTTACCCTTTATGGGATTACAAAAATTTAGACTTGTCCAAATTAAAACATTTGCAGATGACAAATTAACTCTTTACCAAACAACAAAATTATAGACTGGTCCAAACTGAAAGCATTTGCAGAATGACAAAATAAATGTGACCGAAAAATTGAAGTATGGTTTGGGAAGGGTAGAAAACATTGTGGGAAAAGGAGAAAATGCTGGTTACCAGCATTTTCTCCTTTTCCCACAATGTTTTCAAAAGGCTTCTTTCTCAGGGTCGTTAAAAGTCGCGATTGTGTGGTAAAGGGTTAAACGACTCATATCATAAAACTTGTCTTGGAAATGCTAGAAAACATTGTGGGAGAAGGAGGAAATGCTGGTAACCAGCATTACTTCTTTTCCCACAATGTTTTACTAAGTCTTCTTCAGGGTCATTTAAATTCGGGATTGTGTGGCAAAGGCTTAAGTTCCATACTTATGATGTAAAATATGACAAGCTATTTCTTCTCTTGCTACAATGTTTTAGTCGTATGCTACCAGACAAAAAGAGTCATGTGGCAGAGGTGCTGAGTTCATTTGCATATTGTTAGTATGCAGTAGTAGTTTCATTTGTGTCATAGGTTCGGCTATAGAAGTCACGAGTGAATCCTACTTTAACACTTTACCACACAGTCCTGGGTTTAAATGGGCTTCCCCTGAAAGCTTAGAAAAAAATTGTGGTGAAAAGAGAAAATGCTGGTAACCAGCATTTTCTCCATTTCCCACAATGTTTTTTAATCTTTCAGAGACAAATTTAAACATTTTAGCCACATTTAACTTGTCTTCTGCACTTGCTTTCAGTTTTGACCAGTCTAAAACATTGTTGTGTGGTAAAGAATTAAGCATTTAGTTTATATGTATACTCAAGTTCAATTAACTCTTTATCACACAATCCCGACTTTTAATGACCCTAAGGAAGGAGACTTTTGAAAACATTTTAGGAAAAGGAGAAAATGCTGGTAACCAGCATTTTCTCCTTAACCCAAAATGTTTTCTACCCCTTCGGTAACAAATCTCATCATTTGAACCATTATTTAGTTTCTCCTATAAAAATGCCTATATTAAAGATGACTCAAAAAGTTTGTTGTTTGGTAAAGGGTTAACAGTGCTCTGCAGACTATGCAGATCAAGTTTGTTGTGTGAAGCATGGTTAATATGGATCTACACTAAGGTATTTTTTTTTGATAAAGGAAATAATTTGCATTTTTAGCCTCTCCTAAGACTCATGATGCAGAGCCCTGGTAGCTGTCTGTGGCATACACAACTTAAGAATAGGGGGTCTGTGGTTCGATTCCCGGCTCAGCCAATTTTTTTCCGAGGATTGATGATAGTCATTGTGCAAGGATTCATTCCTCTCTAACTGCTTACCGATGTGGGAAAGCAGCCATTGTTTTCTACCATTCCTAAAACCAATTTCAGTTTATTGGGTCACATTGTATTTTGTCACCTGCAAATCGTTTCAATTTGGACTGGTCTGAAAGTTTGTTGTGTTTTTTACAGAATTTACAATATTTTCATACAAGAGATTGGAATATATTACATGTATTTGGTTGCTGATAGTTCTTAGAGGTTCAGTAGTATCTGTTCTTGTTCTTTTGCAGTAAATAGTGACCATCAAAGTTTCATTAATAAAAGGGAAGGAATTAACCCTGGTAAATCTTTACCAAACAAAATTTTGGACCAGTCTAAATTGACCAAAACAAAAAATAAAGAAAAAAAATGTGACTCAAAAAATGAAGTTTGTTTTTGAAAGAGTAAAACATTGTGGGAAAAGGAGAAAATGCTAGCCACCAGCATTTTTTTTCCTTTTTCGTCACTGTTTTCAAAAGACTTTTTTCTGTGGGGTCATTAAAACTTGGGATTGTGGTATAGTGTTAACCAGCATTTTCTCCTTTTCTTACAGTTTTTCACCTGCTTGAAAACAAATCCCATCATTTGAGCATAACTAAAATTTGTCACCTGCAAATGCTTTCAATTTGGACAAGTCCCAAATTTTGTTGTGGGTAAAGGATTATCCCTATACCAAACAATCTCTGGTTTTAACAACCCAAAGGAAGGTGCCTTTTGAAAACACCGTGGGAAAAGGAGAAAATGCTGGTAGCCAGCATTTTCTCCTTTTCCCACAATGTTTTCTACTCTTCCAAAGTCAAGTTTCAATTTTTGAGTCGGATTTATTTTGTTGTCTGCAAATGCTTTCTATTTGGAAGAGTCTGAAATTTTGTCGTTTGGTAAAGAGTTAACAAATGGTGCAATGTGATGTTTATAGAAATCTTTTTTCAGGCATCTAGAGTAATCTATAAATATGCATGCCATATAGCAGACATTGGAATTGTTCCCTGGACAGATATATCTCAATACTTTGTGAATTAAGCTGAAGGATGGACATGAAAACTAGGGTGCCTATAGACAGAGGCTGGGCGTGGATGATTGTCATAGGTAAGAGATAAAAATACTCATAATTACGTGTAACAAGAAATATCTTTAAAAAAGATAGATGGTGTAAGAGGTGCTGAGATATGAATATTGAAACTCTTTTTTTGGGTCAATATGAGTGTAAAAAATTGAAAAGTAACCCAGCAAGCAATTGCCTCTTTTTTTCTCACCGTTTTTCATGTTGTTAAAAGGTAGTACTGGGTTATTGGGTGACGTTATAAAAATATTAAATTTCCAAATAAAACAAGAAAAGGATCATGCTCTTTTACATTAATTTGTTATGGTATGAATCAAGGCCGCAGTGCATCGATTAGAGGTAGCAATGCTTGTAAATAGTGGTTTCATAGATGTGCGAGAAAATATGGCAGCAGGGGCCCGCCGAATATACATGTGCACATTTTTTACCAATCGCAAATCACCATCTATTCATTCGTTATCAGTTCCAAGAAGTAGATCAAAAGCTAGTACATTCAGCAATGCTGAAAACAGATTTTGTTTTGAGTATTGGAGACAGGTAAATAAGGGTTGTGTGAATGTATTGGTTCCTCTTTAGGATTTATTTTTTACCTCAAACTAAAAGTAAAAATCAGCATAGAATCATAGATTCAAGTATTTTCCTTCTTCGACGCTGACAAAGTAGGTTTGTAAAGCAATTCTACACTACAGTGAAAATCTAAAAAAAGTAGGGAATGTCAAAAGTTATATTCCTAGTCTTAAAAATCTTAATCTTTTTAATATTGAGTCAAGGTTTGAAAAAATTCTAGAACAGTAAGCTACACGTATAAAGTCCTGGGATAATGTAGAAGCCCCACGTTTCTGTCTCTGTAAAAGACAACAATTACTCTTCAATGAAAAAAATCTTGTCTTCTATCTTGTTGTTTTTGTTCTCATTGTCATTTGTTGATTTTTCTGTAACCTTTTCTTAAATGACAAAATTAAGGCTTTTCAAATTACCAGCATTTTCTCCTTTTCCCACAGTATGTCAAAAGCTTTCTTCTTCAGCATTGTGAAAAACTTGGATTGTTTAGTAAAGGGTTATTTTGTAATCACTCAGGAAAGGGATAATTCATAAATACATATTCTTTCTCTTACAGGGTATTTTGTCAGTATATTTTGCATGGTTGGTATTGCAAAGTCCTTTGGAATTCTACTAGAAGAATTCACCAGCTATTTTGACATTCCAGTTGCCGTGGCGGCTTTGATAATGGGTGTTTCAGGAGGAATGTACACTATAGCAGGTACGAGGGCTGATTGATGTTATGAGTCTTATACCGTAAGGCGTAAGGGTTTTACTTTTGGCGGACATTTTGTATTATTTTCAACATAGTTCCCGTCAGTATCTATAAGTTTTTGTGAGCGATGTTGAAGGGCCTCTATGTGGCTTTTAACCCTTTACCACACGATGACGACTTTTAACACCCCTGATGGAGAAGGCTTTTGAAAACATTGTGGGAAAAGGAGAAAATGCTGGTTACCAGCATTTTCTCCTTTTCCCACAATGTTTTCTACCCTATCAAACAAAAATCATTTCATATGAGCCACATTGAAACTGTTATCTGCAAATGCTTTCAATTTGGACATGTCTAAATTTGTCATGTGGTAAAGGGTTAAAGAAATCTTGGTCTTGATCACTCAGAAAGTCTTCTACGGCATGTATGACATCATCATGTGACATGATTGTGGGTACCAAAAAAGTTCACTACCTCTTCAACATAAACTGACCAAATGACTTAAGTCTTTAGGTACACAGCCTCAAATAGTCAGGAAATAGAAGGGCTAAAAAAAGACATCCCCGCTTAACTCCTTCAATACAAGGCTCACAACTTGAACTTAGCTTAGATAGTGATAACTGAGTGTTGATATGATTTTAGCAAAGCCTCAGTAGTGCAGTTGGTAGTGTATAGGTCTTAAGAACAGGGGTCACTGGTTTGAATCCCCAGCTTGGCCACTTTCTTTCTGAGTATTAATGAAAGACAGTGTGACAGCATTCATTTGTCTCACCAATGATCATTGTTTTGACAAGGGTTATGTGAGAAAGCAGCCAGTGATATGGGAGGAATATTGTGCAGAGCACTGGTAGTAAACTCCAGGAAAGCATGATAGGAGCACTGGTCACGGCATTAACTTAAATAGTGTCAAAAATTGCATATAACACCATTAAATCAATCTGTCATGATATGATTTAAACTTACCAAACAACAAAATTTTAGATTCAGTTACATTGAAAGCACTTGCAGGAAAATCCTTAAATGAGGCTGAAATGGTTCACTTTATCTTTGAAAATGTTGAGAACAGTGTGAAAAATTAAAAAAAATATTGATGAAATCTTGGACTGGTAGGGAAATGGGTCATGTCAGGACAAAAAATAGGTCACTGGGACAAATAGTTGGAGAAATGTTGTGTACACTCTAGAGGCCACATTTTCATATGTTTTGTGAGCTAACCTGAGCACAAAGTGCTCATGGTGAGCTTTTGTGATCGTGCTGTGTCCGTCGTCTGTTGTCAACTTTTACCTTGTGTATGCTCTAGAGGCCACATTTTCAGTCCGATATTCATGAAACTTGGTCAGAATGTTTGTCTTCACGATATCTCGGATGAGATCGAAAATGGGTCGTGTTGAGTCAAAAACTAGGTCACCAGGTCAAATCTTAGAAAAACCTTGTGTACGCTCTAGAGGCCACATTTTCAGTCCAATACTCTTGAAAGTTGGTCAGAATGTTTGTCTTGATGATATCTCGGACGACTTTGAAAATGGGCCATGTTGGGTCAAAAACTAGGTCACCAGGTCAAATCTTAGAAAAACCTTGTGTACGCTCTAGAGGCCACAATTTTCAGTCCAAAACTCTTGAAAATTGGTCAGAATGTTTGTCTTGATGATACCGCGGACGAGTTCGAAAATGGGTCATGTCGGGTCTAAAACTAGGTCACTATGGTAAATCTTAGAAAAACCTTGTGTGCGCTCTAGAGGTCACATTTTTAGTCCAATACTCTGGAAAATTGGTCAGAATGTTTTGCTTGATGATATCTCAGACGAGTTCGAAAATGGATCATGTTGGGTCAAAAACTAGGTCACTAGGCCAAATCTTCGAAAAACCTGCTGTTTGCTCTAGAGGCCACATTTTTAGCTCCACTGGCCGAAGGCCAGCGAGCTATTGTCATGGCGTTGTGTCCGTCGTGTGTCCGTCTGTCCGTCCGTCCGTCTGTTCGTTCGTTCGTCCGTTCGTCCGTGCGTGCGTCCGTAAACTTTTTCTTTAAAAAACTTCTCCTCAGAAACTAGTGACTGGATTTTTACCAAATTTCACAGGAATGTTGCTTTGGTGGTCCTCTTTCAAATTCCTTCAAATAATTGTGTTCCATGAAGAATTCTGGTTGCCATGGCAACCAAAGTAAAAAACCTTTAAAAATCTTCTCCTCCCAAACCGCTATTTGGATAGCATTATTATTTTGCAGGAATGTTCCTTTGATACAGGTTTACAGAATTCCTTAAAAAAAAAAAGATCTGTCAAAAAACATGGCTTTTATGGGAGACTCATTTTCCTTTTATGGTATAAAGTAAAATCTTTGAAAAGTTTCTTCTCTAAAACTATTCATTGGATTTCATTGTTGTTTTGCAGGTAAGTTCCTATGGTGGTTGTCTACCAAATTGTTTCTTCATTGAGCTAAAATGCAGGATTGAATGATAATTGTTAAAAACTTCCTTTCGCCATTATAGAAATATCAGGCCTGTGGAGCGATACAGGCGCTCAAGCGCCTCTAGTTAGTCCAATACTCTTGAAAATTGGTCGGAATGTTTGTCTTGATGATGTCTTGGATGAGTTTGAAAATTGGTCATGTTGGGTCGAAAACTAGGTCACAAGGTCAAATCTTAGAAAAACCTTGTGTACACTTTTGAAAGAGATTTAAAATGGATCATGTTTGGTCAAAAGGCTCAGGTGAGCGACTTCAGGGCCATCATGGCCCTCTTGTTATTGTTTTCACTCCTTGTTGATACATTTGTTTTTCCTGATCAGACTTAAAGTGTGTCAAATGTACATGTCAACACACAACTATCTAACAGATTTATTTCTTCCAATAGCTCCCATTTGTGTGGCAGCTGGTACCCATTTCACACAGAGACGAGTTGTAATGCTAGGTGGATTGATTGGTTCCCTAGGACTGTCCTTGAGCTGCCTTTTGTTTAATATTGAATGGGTCATCTTTACCTTTGGTGCTCTATTTGGTTAGTATGATTTGTTCACTCTTTCAGCGCCAAATAAATAAACTTGACCTCTATGGACGGCTCTAAATACAGTCCAGTGAAACTTACAAAGATTTTGATTGTAAAGGCTTGACTAAACAAGCGGATGGTGTAGATCAAAGATCAGACTGCACGTTCTGTGCAGTCTGATCTTGATCTATGCCGTCCGCAAAAGTTACTGTTTTTGCCAACGGTGCCGAAAGGGTTAAATTTATGCTTTGTGCTGGTTTTGTATTTTTGAATATTTTTAGGGGTACACTGTAATTAGCTTCTCTGTCCAGTAACTGTTGTCGTTGATATTTACACAGTTTATTTGTATCTCAACCTCTCTTCAGTTCTGTTTTCATTGTTTGGAAAAACTTTTTACAGCTGTCATTTTTTACCAAAAACTGTTGGTTTTCAACTGATATTTCTTGTGTCTCCTTGAAGTTAACATTTTAGTAATGGACAAACTTTAAGAATCTTCCAAATTCAAAGCATTAATTTTGCAATTGACAAATCAGAGGAGGCTGAAATTCTGGAACTTGCCTTCAACCCTGAGCCACAAAAGCTTGAATTGTAACGAAACTGAGCAAGAAGGCGTATGAAAAATTTTTGGATAGGGGAAAAATTACTGGTAACCAGCATTTTCTCCTTTTCCCTCAGTGTTTTCCTCTGCAAGAAAGACAAGTACCATTATTTAAGCCAACTTTATAAGACACTTGCAATTGCTTTGACTTTGGATGACTGAAATTTTGTTTTGTGGGTAAGAGTTATTAGAGCAGAAAACATTGTGGAAAAAGGAAAACGCTTATTACCAGCATTTTTGCCCTTTTCCCACCATTTTTTCAAAAGTGCCCTATTTAAGGTATGCTAAGCCTCTAAGTGTAGGTAGTTGGGATACAAGACTGGAAACCAGGGGGTTGTCGGTTCAAGTCACAGCTTGCCCAATTTCTTTCCTCTCCCACAGCTTAAAGCTCAAGATTGTGTGGTTAAGGTTTGCAGACTTTTTGTATAACACTTATTACCGTAGTACATGATTGTGTGTCTTCTATCAAAGCATTTAACAGGGTTATTGAATCACTGTTTTTTTTTTGCAGTTATAGCTATATAATATTAGTATACATTTCAGCAAGCAGTACACATAACTATGCTTTGTGACTTTTTTCATGCAAGACAGTTATTTAGTACATGCACTAATGACATTTTTTCCTGCTCAAATATTTATATTTAAAAAAAAAAAATGGCATATTTTGTCATGCTGACTTAAATCTTTTGCAAACGACAAAACTTTGTGGACTTGTCCAAATCCAAAAGCATTAGCAGACAACAAACTGAATTAGGCTTTGCTTTGACAACTGTGACAGTTTCAAAGTTTTGTCCTTTTGTAAATGGATGCCGCAGGTAGAAATGTACTACATTATGACTTCTGTAGAATGTGTTCCTTTTCTAGGGTTTGGGAATGCATGTATATTTGGCAATGGAATCGTAATGCTTGGTCAATACTTTGTGAAACGGCGCAGCTTAGCTAATGGACTATCTCTATCAGGGGCCAGTATAGGACAGTTTGCCATTCCACCATTACTGCAGTACTTATTAGATACTTACAGCTTACAGGTAGTTTAGCCATTTGAATTGTTAACCTATTGCTGCACACAACTCACAGAGTTTTGCTTAGCTTAGTAGTTAATGTTGTGGACTTGTAATTAAGAGGTTCTCTGTTCCATCCTCTCTTGAATTATTGGATAAATGGGAGTGTCCTTTGGCAAGGTACTGCAGCATCCCAGAGAGGGACTAGGAACACAGGAAATGATATGATCAAGTGACATATTGCAGTGTTATTTACACCCAAAATAAGAATGAAAGAAGCTTAACACACCAGTCAAACAAACTAGCACATTGCTTACAGCTTATAGGTAGTTTAGTCACTCTTCTTCTGAATCCTTTTCAGTACTGGTGTGAGAAAGCCAGGAAATACATGCATAGGTGCACTGACTGCCGTGATATGCCCTAAGCTGTTAAAACAGCATTAAACTTCAATCTATCAATCGTAATCCTTTTAACCCTTAGGCTGCTAAGCGTGACTCACTGACCTTTTGTAAACAGTGTAGATCAAGATCAGACTGCACAAAATGTGTCCAATAAGGATATATTCCCCCCCCCCCCCAAAAAAAAAAAAAAATCTTTGAAATAGCAAAATTTGGGTTCTTATTATCGACTTAAAAGTTTCATTACAGTTACTGAGCAGGATAAGGGTTAACAACCCTGAGAAAGACAGCTTTCAAAAAACCATATGGAAAAAGGAAGACTACTAGTGACTAGAATTTTCTCTATTTCCCAGCATCTTTTAAATGAGAAATCCAATCAGTTTAGCTGTTTTAAGTTAGTTGACTGCAATGCCTTCAATTTTAGCATGCCTGAAATTTATGATTATGTTAAGGAATAACTAGACAATTAAATTTTAAACATTTGTCCATATTAAAACTATTTGTTAACCCTCAAAGTGCAGAAAAAAATGCCCAGCTGGATAGCTCAGTGACATGGTGGTTGGGGGGTTTGATACCCGGTTGAGGAAAACTTTGTTTCTGTCAATTTGCCTCTCTCACCTCTGATGCATGTGAGAAAAGTTGTCAGTGGCTTGGATAGAAAGTTGTGTCTGTGCAGGTGTTAGAAAGCCAGGAAAAACATGCGTAGGTGCACGAACTGCTGTGATATTATCGTAAGCTGTTAAAGCGTGATGTGATCCAAAGCTGATAAAACTCCATTACATACGAACAAGCAGAATAAACCAAATTGACATTTTCAGTCTAGAAATAAAATGTAAATAATTGAAATTTCTCAGCAAAGTAGACAGTGTAGATCAAGATTAGACTGCACAATGTGTAGTCAAATCTTGATGTACACTGGTTGCCAAGGCAACTACAGTTGTGAAAGGCACTTTAAGGGATAAGGACAAACAAAATATTATGACTCAAATGATGAGATTTGTCTGTTGTTGGGATAGACAACATCTCCTTTTTTTGGGAAAAAGGAGAAAATGCTGGTGGCATGCATCTTATCCTTCTCCTAAAATGCTGTTAATAGGCCTTCTTTTAAAATACAGTATCTGTTTTGTATTACCACGTAAGCTTTTTTTTTAACCTACAGAAAAAGTAAAAGTAATCAGTAATTTTAGGTATTGATTGACTGGAAAATAGTACATAGCAGTGTTTTTGAATGTACAAAAGATGCTTACACACAATGGTTTCAAAGGAGACTTATTCACAGAATTTTACCCACAAACTCATTACTCTTTTAGATGAATATATCTGATTTAAAATTTTGTACTTTCTGTAACACAAATGAAGAAACCATGGAACACTTGTTTTATGACTGTCAACATGTTAAGCCCCTGATACAAAGTATTGCGACAATCGTGAGAAATTATGACCGAAAATTACAAATTGATTATCGAACCATGCTTTTGGGATATTCTAAACAAAACAATTAACTAAATATGTTATCTCTAGAAATAAAAAAAAATCATTTATTACTGTAGAAACAAAGCAAATACACCCTCTATAAATGGATTAAAACACAGATTGAATTTTAATATAAATGTTTATAGATCAACAGAATATTTAAAAATTGACAGAAAAAACTTGACAATTGTAGAATACGTGCTACAGAACCTCCCATGAGTCAAAAGATACAAGTATATATTGTTGAAAAAACCTAAAGCTTAAAGATACATCTTTACAGGCAGAGAGTAAACAAATGCTGTTAAAACTTTACAGTGTGAAGAATCTAGTTAGCCATGTAACTGTAGATAAGAAATCAATATAAAGTGTAAGGGATAAAGAAACGCAAGGGAATTGTCTTCAATTTAAACCGGAAACTGTGGTTGTAATGTCTAGGGATAGCCTCTAGAGAATAAAATGCATTTTCTATACGTCTTAATCTGTGCAACCTTGCAACCGTCAGGGGCAACATTTGGCATGAAGATACAAGAATGATTATAGTTTCATAAAATAAAGATAAAATTGGTTAAAAAACTGGATGAAAACGAGTAAAGATGTATCTTTAATTGTGTTTTCTGTTTCATCCCTGTTAATTTATTTTTCTTCTTCACTTCCACCCCCTCCCTGGAAAAAAAAAAAACGAAAAAACTTTATTATGTACGTTTATTCATTGTAAGGTAATGAGGGATGGCCACGACCCTCATATACCAATGGATGTGGCAAAATAAAGGTTAAAAAAAAATCAACAATTGTTGCCGAGCCTGTTAGCATTGTTGGTATTATACAGGATTTGAGATCAGGGGTCGCTCATTTGAATTCCCAGCTTGTGAATTTCCTTCTGAGGATTGATGATAGTCATTGTCACAGGATTCATTCCTCTCTCACTGCTGATCATCTTTTCCACAATGGTCATGTAGGAAAGCAGCCTGTCGCTTTGGAAGAATGCTATGCAAAGTACTTAAAAAAAAAAAAAAACCAGGAAAGCATGGATAGGGGTACTGGCCACCATAATATTACAAAAATAGTGTTAGAAATGGCGTTACCATACAAACAAACAAATGTCATTAAAAGTCTGGATTGTGTTGTAAAGGTTTTAAGTGATTTTCTGTGGAATGTTTTCTTCCTTCAGGGTACTTTACTAATTATTGGTGGAATATATCTCAATGTGATTGTATGTGGAGCTATTTATAGACCTACAGAATACTATACAAAACCCCAGGAAAAGAAAAAGAGAGAAGAAAAGCTTTTGCTAGGGAATGGTGAGCCTTCATCCTGGACAGTGGATAGTTCTATCGTGAAAAACTCTAAGGATATTAATAGAAAAGAGAAAAGCCTTGAAGGCAGTGCTGAAGGTCAGGTAGGACAGATACTACTTAACCAAACAGAGAGGCATACAATACACAGTGTGAACAGTTTACATTCTATTGAAGTGGAAGTAAAGAATGGGGGCTCCCCCAAACATGAGGACCAAGATTCATCAACATGCAAATGCTCTGACTGCCAAACATTCTGTGCTAAACTCTTAGATTTTAGAATCTTAAGAAGTAAAATAGTTTTACTGTTTGTTGCACTAAGCTTTTTGGTATTTTTTGGACACTTTAATTTCATTCTATTTATGCCACCTTCAGCGTCGAGCCTTGGCGTCACCAAATATGAAAAAGCCTCGCTTGTCTCTGTAACGGGTATCTGCGATTTGTTTGGACGCATATTAGTGGGTGTTGCAGGAGACCTAAATGTTGTTCCACGTTATAAACTCATGGCTGGTGCTACGTTTGCTTGCAGTTTATCTATCCTGGCATTTACTTTTGCAAAGAGTTTTTGGCCAATGGCCGTGTTTGTAGGTTTATATGGATTCTTTGGAGGATGCTATGTTGCTATCAACGCTCCAGTTCTCATAGACTTTGTTGGCCTAAAGCGTATGCCAAAGGTACTTGGCGTTGTGCTATTCATACAAGGATTAGGTGCAGCTTTTGGTCAACCATGCCTAGGTAAGTGCCATGAATGATTTTATTTCTTTGTAAGTGTCCACCATATAAAAGCAGTTTTGTTATGCCTTTATAGTGGTTGATTGATTGGATGGTGTTTTTTGCCACTTTCAACATTATTTCAGTCATATCATGGTGACAGCCCACATATTCATCATGTATTTTCTAGGTTTCACCAGTATTATGTAGGGCTCTGAAGTGTCTTGCCCAGGGGCACTCCCATGAAAAATACAGTGGATCCAGTGAAGCTTGAACCCCCGGGCCTCCAGGTCACCAGTCCTACACTTTACCACTGAGCTGCACAGGAATTGTTTTGTGAAAAGGTGCTCTTATTACAAATTATTAGGGATAAACTATGACTGCTTTTATATGCATGTAGCTAGTAACTCTTCCTTTTCCCTCAAGATTTTCTGTTCAAGAAAAAAAAAATAACATGCTGTTTTCGAAAAAAAAAATTGTCATTGCCCGGTTGTCGTCTGGGTCGCTGTTGTTTGCAAAAACTTTTAAATATTATCATACATCAGTCATCAGTGAAGATATATACTTCAAAATTGGACTAGGTATTAAACAACAAAAGGAGATTCATAACAGAAAGGCAGGTATTCCTTGGCATATCTTTTGGCCCCTATTTTGTTCCTGTTTTGACTTGGAATTTTTCACAGAAAAGCAATTACAGCCCAGCATTTGCATCCTTGTGTGATGCTCTTGTTTCCTGTCCTTCAAATGCTTTTCCTTGTCTTGACAGGCATTTTGATTTATGCATCAATTTCATCCCTATTGAAATATCAACTTATGACCTCTCTTAACCTTTTACCATACAATTGTCACTTTTAATGACCCTGAGTAAGAGTCTCTTTTGAAATTATTGTGGGAAAAGGAGAAAATGCTGGGAAAGAGCATTTTTTTTCTTTTCCCATAATGTATTTTATTCTGTCGAGGACAAATTCCATTATTTCAGCCACATTGAAATTGTCCTTTGTAAATGCTTTTAATTTGGACAAGTCTACATTTTTCTTGTGTGGTACAGAATTAATTGATATATTTCAGGTGCTATTCGTGATACAACAGGGACATACAACATGGTGAACTACATTGCTTCCATAACTGTGATGTGTGGCTCTGTATTACTCATGATTTATCCGTATGTTAAAAAGTTGGAGGACAGGAGAAATAAAACCCAGGATACCTACAACATTGAGCTTCCACAGAGTTGAAGACAATTTACTTTTAGTAACATACTAATAGTTCCATATATAGAAAGTCTTGAGATTCACGAGCTGAAGACCAGAAAAGCTTATGTCATTGCATTGTTCACACTATTTGTCTGTTTGTCCACCCATCCATACATCCATCTATCAATCCATCCATCCATTAGTGTTTTCTTAATTTTCAGTAGGATTTCCATAAAACTTACTTACTTTGCTTTTATCACCAAGAGAATAGCTTCAATCTGATTGAACTTCAATAAGTTCCAACATATACTTAGGGAAAAGTAGCCATTTATGTTTAAAGCTGAAGAAAATTCATGTTTATGCTATACAAGTCAGCTTTTATGATCCAGATGTCATAGATTTAATCCTATCAAAAATAGATCGAAACAAATAATCAGTTTAGGAAATGGAGCCATTTGATGAGTTATTATTGGATACACATCACATTATCCATCCACTTCCTTTGAAACTGCCAAGCCCCAGTAGCTCATTCAGTAGCATATAGGACTTGAGAAAAGGAGGTCGGTGTTTCGATCCCGGGCTCGACCAATTTCTTTCTGAGGATTGATGATAGTAATTGCGACAGCAGTCATTCCTCTCTCACCCCTGACCAATGTTTCGGTGATGGTTATGTGGGAAAGCAGCCACTAGCTTCGAAAGAATAATTGTGTTTAGTACTGGTAACAGAAACTGCAGGAAAGCATGGATCGGTACACTGGCCACCATAATACAGGGTGGCCGGAAAGTAAGGTAACACTTCTGTACATTTATAATATGGCTCTAAATTTTAGGTTAAGAGATAAAAAATATACGTACATGTACATAAAATATGTAAGTTTTTTTCTGTGATAATTTCATTCAATTTTCATTTTACTGCTCATTTTTATACAAATTTTAAATCAGAAGTACTTTTCTGTCATTGGCGTCATATTAGTAATTAATGATGTTTTATCATTTCTTGTTGTCTGGGCATGTTTGTAATCAAAATATGCGCTTTTGGGCTCATGAACAACTACACTGTTTTACAGAAAGACAAATGTACAATGAAAAACTAAATGTATGGTGTGCAATGTCACGTCATGGTGTTATAGGGCCATATGTCTTTAACGACACGATTAATTCCGCAGTGCTACCTATCGCTTTTGAAAAACAAGTTTGTTTTTGCGCTTGAATAGAAGTTCCATACATTGCAAAAATAGGTTTATGCAGGATGGTGCTACGGCACACACATCTAATACTGTGATAGACTTTTTATACGGTACGTTTGGTGATAGGGTAACATCAAAAATTATATCTGGAGGTCAAAGATTGCTGAATATAGTGGCCTGCACACAATCCCGACTTCAACCTGTGCGACTTCTTCCTTTGGGGTTATTTAAAGTCAAAGTATATAGTCCCAAACTAGACAGCACCGACATGTTGTTAAAGGTAATTAATTGTGAAATCAAGAAAATTACATTGGAAAATATGCTTAAGCGACTGACAACTTCACGGTGTGTGTTCGGCATGGAAAGAGCATAAGGGGCCGTCACAATGAAAACATATATTACTGAAATGACGCCAATGAAAAAAAGGTACTTCTGATTTGAAATCTGTATAAAAGTGCATAATGTAATGAAAATTGAATGAAATTATCACACAAAAAACTTACATATTTTATTTACATGCAAATATATTTTTATCTCTTTATCTGAAATTGAAAGCTATATTATAAATGTACGAAAGTGTTACCTTACTTTCCGGACACCCTGTATAACTGAAATAATGTTGAAAAATCAGTTAAACATCATACAATCGATCAATTAATTCTTTGAAACTAGCCAGGATTATTTATTTCAATAAGTACTGTAGACCTGTCGAATTTGTTGATTCCCTAAAACAGGTTTCTCAGTTGCCATGGTTGAATGCACATCCCCCCCCCCCCATCGAAGATGTTCTTCTTTGTTTTTGTTTGTTAGGGTTTAGGAAACTACAATTTCCTAAAAATTTGTTGAAAAAATTGTACTTCAACTTTTCTTCTCTAAGTTTGTTGGAAAAAAAAGGGAAAAGGACTGGAAGTCTTCCGAGTTACGCTTTAAGCCTTTACCATACAGTCCCATGTTTCAACGACCCTGAGAAAGAAAGCATTTGAAAACATTGTTGGAAAAGGAGAAAATGCTGGTAACCAGCATTTTCTCCTCTTCCAACAATGTTTTCTGCTCCTTCAAAGACACACTATATAATTGGAGCAATATTTAAATTGTTGTCTGCAAATGCTTTCAATTTGGATAAGTCTAAAATTTTGTTGTCTGGTAGAGGGTTAATGTACATAAAATTCTGAAGTATGACTAACAGCTCGGATGTTGTAATGGATCCTCTAATTCAACATTCTGAACACAATTGTTGTATGCAAATCTGCAAAATTATATTGTATTATTATTTCTTATAGATGAAATAATTGTTTCATATTAAGGGAATAATATTTAGACAAAACTAAACATGCTAAGGTCAACATGAAGCATTTTTGCAGAATTTAGAGATCTAGATCAGACTGCACAGAATGTGAAGCTAGATCATTGATCCACACTGTTGGATGTTTTGAGAGATACTGTAGTAAAATTTATCGTTAACTTCCTACAACAGGGTTCTGTCTATTGACACAAAATTTTGTTTTATTTATTTAGTCGTGTAGAAGTCGGGATAATGTTGATGATCTCAGAATATCCAAGATAAGGGTAGAAAACATTGTGTGTAAAGGTGAAAATGCTAGTTACCAGTGTTGTCTTCTTTTTCCACTAAGTTTTCAAAAGTCTTTTCAATAGTCTTACATTGGGGTCAGAATTGTGCGGTTAAGATTAAGGCAGATCTATACAAGGAGGTTCAAGTTCAAAATCTGTGCTATTTTTTTAGCAGGGTTGAGTTTTTTTGCAAATGCTGTTCACTTTTCACATTCAAATATAGAATTTATCTTGACTTTTTACAAAATTAATGCTGTTCAGCTTTCATATTTAAGATAGTATTTATCTTGACCTTTCTGCAATGTTAGTAGGTTTGAATTTTTAACAGCT
Source organism: Hippopus hippopus (assembly GCA_946811185.2). Classification (NCBI taxonomy): domain Eukaryota; kingdom Metazoa; phylum Mollusca; class Bivalvia; order Cardiida; family Cardiidae; genus Hippopus; species Hippopus hippopus. The sequence continues at coordinate 42,421,189 of OX328110.1, forward strand.
TTCACATTCAAAGATAGTATTTATCTTGACCTTTTACAATGTTAGCAGGGTTAAATTTTCACAAATGTTGTTCAGCTTTCACATTTAAAGATGGTATTTATCTTGACAGTTTGCAGTGTTAGTAGGTTTGAATTTTTACAAGTAGTGTTCAGCTTTCACATTCAAAGATATTTTTATCTCGAATTTTTGCAAAGGCTTTTCAGCTGTCAAATTCAAAGATTGCATTTTTCATGTCTTTTTGCAAAGGTTGTTTAGCCTTCACATTCAAATATAGCATTTATCTTGTCTTTTTCCAAAGATGTTCAGCTGACACATTCAAAGAAATCTTTTTATCTCGAATTTTTGCAAAGGCTGTTCAGCTGTCACATTTTAAGATAGTATTTATCTTGATTTTTTTGCAAAGGCCATTCAGCCTTCATATTCAAAGATATTTTTAACTTGACTTTTTGCAAAGGGAATTAAACTTGCATATTCAAAGATAGAATTTATCCTGATTTTTTGCAAAGACTGTTCAGCTTGCATATTTGAAGATGGTAGTTATCTTTACTTACTGCAATGTGAGCAGGTTTAAATTTATTTGCAAGGCTGTTTACCTTTCACATTCAAAGATAGGTTTATCTTGATTTTTGCAATTTGAGCAGGGTTGAATGTTTACAAATGCTGTTTAGCTTTTACATTTAAAGATAGCATTTATCTTGTCTTTTTGCAAAGGCTCTTCAGCCTTCACATTTACAGATATTTTCTATCTGGACTATTTGTACGAGAAGGTTGTTCAGCTTTCGCATTTAAAGATAGTATTTATCTTGTCTGTTTGCTAAGGCTGTTCACCTTTGACATTCAAAGATGGCATTTATTGTGATTTTTGCAATTTGAGCAGGGTCGAATTTTTACAAATGTTCAGCTTTCACACTTTTAGACAGTATTTATCTTGACATTTTGCAATGTTTGCAGGGTTGATTCTTTACAAATGCTGTTAAGCTTTCACACTCAAAGAAATTTTTTATTTGGACTTTTTGCTAAAGCAGTTCAGCTTTCCATGTTTAAAGATAGTACAGGGGTCCTGTGTTGCTCAGTGGTTAGGTGTAGGACTCGTGACCTGGAGACCCCGGGTTCGAGCCTCACTGGCTCCACTGGGCTTTTCACAGGAGTGTCCTTGGGCAAGACACTTCAGAGCCCCCGCTTGGTACTGGTTAAACCCAGGAAAAAATGAATATGTGAGCTGTTGCCGTGATATGACTGAAATAATGTTGAAGGCGGCGTAAAACACTATTCAAACAAACAAACAAACAAACAAACAAAGATAGTACATGTGTTATCTCAACTTTTTGCAAAGACTGTTCATAGTCAAAGATGTTATTTATCTTGTCATATTGCAAATGCTTTTCACCTTCAAAGATAGTTTTTATTTTGACTATTTTGCCAAGGCTGTTTAGCTTTTGTAATTACAGCTAATATATGAGCCATGCTCTGTCCAAAGGGACTAAAGGTATCTCCGTGATGCATTATACCAAGCCAGTCATCACAGTGTTATAGATCCATTAAATCCGTTTTGTATAACAACCCACTGAATCATGAGGTAAACTGGTCCTTTGACATGCAGAATATTTATCAAAAGCAAAAAGTTTTGGCTCAGGCCAGCCTGCGCAGACTTCAGGCTGACCTGGGTCTATACTTTTTGCAGATGCATTAAGTCCTCTTTTCACAGAGCAAGACTCATTTATTTTGACGTTTTGCAATAAGAAGAGGGTTGAATTTTTACAAGTGCTGTTCAGCTTTCACATTCAAAGATAGTTTTTATCTTGAATTTTTTCAAAGCCTAGATCTATTCAGATTTCATATGTAAAGATAATATTTATGTTTTCGTTGTGGATTTATTATTGCGTGAAATAAAAAGTAAACCGGCTGAGATAATATGAGTATTGTGTTTTCTTATAAGTGTTTCGTTACTCTTAATAAGTTCATGTTAAAAGGAATGTTGAAAACTTTTAGTGTTTGCATAGTAAATGAACATGGAAATACAGACCGACAGACACAGACAGACAGACAGACAGACAGAGGACCTGGTTTAAGTATAAAAGGGAGCAAGTGACGGTAGTTTCTTACTTTATTAAACAACATTTAGTAACCGCTAGCTTTCTTAGTGGTTGACGTTATCTTACACCAACAAGAGCTGATGAGATATTTTTGGGAGGAGCCTGCACCTTAAGCCCTTGTACTCGTCAAAAGTAAACAAAACCATAAACCCTGGACTTGCCACAAAAGCTCGTCACCACCGAGTCTCGATGAAAGATAAAGTCTCTTGCTGCTTATACCGACTTTAAGTAGCTTTTGCGAACGAGATAGCACAAATTATGCAATCTGACCCACAATCAATACCGTTCACTACGTGATACTAAAGTTTCGCCGAAGTAAAATGGAACTGGTAAAAAACCCAAAACGCTAGCATTGCTGTAGGTTGAGATTGTCTTTGGTCATAAGCACACGTCACAATTCGGCCGATTCCTCAACTTTATCATCTCTTGCCCGTATCATTGAGGCTTCCATTTTGAAATACTTTTAGTCGCATGATACTGGTATGGCGGAGCCCGCGAAAACAGCAACGACAACAACAACTATATTGAAGTCATTCATCCTATCAATCCATCGGTGAGAACAGCTTATGAAATTGATAAATTACGTAAGAAAATGAATTTACTTAAGGAATGAAGAGAACTTTTTTTGTTTTCATGAAGGTATAAAAAAAAAAAAAACTAGATCTAGATCTAGTCACACAAAAATGTGATTAGGTTTTTTTTTTTTTTATACCTCCATGGAAACAAAAAAAAATTCTCTTCATTCCTTATAATTCAATATCACAGACAACAAATATGCACTTAAATAATACTAACTTCTTTTTTTACTGTAAATCCAACATTGCGTATTTATCTAGTGTCCATTTCATTCATATTTCATAGCGCGGTAAAACTGCACGTTCATGACGTAACAATGACGTAAATTCGTGACGTCATTATAGTACTGAACATTTGCAGATTTAGTCGATTTATTATTAGAAGTACAAAACGCTAGAATTAAGTTGAAAATAAGATTGTTAGAACCCAGCAAAGTGACAATGAGTTTTCAGCTCTCTCTTTGAATTTACTGTTGGATTTCGTTTTCGATATTCAGAGAAAATAAATTCAGCTAGCAATTTGAACTTCGGATTCCATATAGATCTAAAATCAGAAAGAACAACATTATGAAATCTCGTATACATGTTTGTTTACATTAGTTTGAATGCAAAAGTAGTTCCGGCACTGCTATTTTTTTTTCATGGAGCTATGGAAAAATTTTTTTCAACCAATCAGAACTCGCCAATGTTCATGAAAAAAACTAATACTGAATTATAAACTGTTGATGGAAATGTATTTAGAAAGAATTTAAGATTGTGGCTCGTGTATGCCCTTTTTTTTTAGTGCAGTCTCATTATCTAACGACAACAACGCGTTGTCTGCGAATGTCATATTCTTCGAAGATTTGACTTGTCTGCTATGACGCATCACCCATCCCCGTATGCCTGGGAAAAGTAGGGCTTATATCGAAGGTATTAGCCCATTACCCAAGCATGTAGGAGCTGTTTTAATAAATCGCCGATGCACACGTTACATGCTAGCCGATCATAGCTGAATGAATCGCACCAGATAGCGTTTTATTGAGTAAATGTTTATTTCATTTTGAAATTCAAAGTAACGGTTGTTGTTTTGAAAAGTAGTCCGGTTCTGTACCCAGAATGCCCAAATACGATAGATGTGTATTTGTAGAATGCCATCTAGCGGGAGATAATGGACAATAACGTGGTCTATTTCCGGTGAAGAGATGTAAGGCGTATGTGAATATCACCCACTGTAATACAACCTAGGAATTTGGTCAACGGATCAATCGAGGTTTGCCGAGTATGGTAACTGGTTGGCATCATGTTGCGGACGGCGTTGGTTTAGAATCGGCGGCACTTTTTGTGCCGTCTGATCCGAATCTACACCATCCGCGAAACTCGCCATTAACATAGACATGGTTAACCCTTTCGGCGCCATAGACAAAAACAAGGGCTTTTGAGGATGGCATCAATCGAGATCAGACTGCATGTTCTATGCGGTCTGGTCTTGGATCTATACCGTCTGTTTGTTAAGTCAAGCCTTTAAAATGAAAATCTTTCTGACCCTCAGTGGATTGTATTTTTAGCCGATGATAGAGGTTGATTATATATTTGGCGCCGAAAAGGTTGAACAATGGCCTGTAGTACGAGTTCGAGGGCTTTTCAATAAATTCATGGAATTTTGTTGTTAACTCTTTCAGCGCAAAATGAATAAAATCGACCTCTTTCGACGGCTCTAAATACAACCCATTGAAACTTTAGAAAGATTTTGATTGTATAGGCTTGACTACAGAGGCGGACGGTATAGATCAAAGATCAGACTGCACGTTCTGTGCAGTCTGATCTTGATCTCTGTCGTCCGCAAAAGTCACTGCTTTCGCCTATGGTGCCACGTCTCTTGACATTTTACGCTAAAAGTTTGTCTATAATAATATAATAATGTCTATAATAATATAAACGTTTTGCAGTTTTGAACCTTTGTAAACGCAAAATATGCATCCAGTGACCATAGTTACCCATGTGATGCTCATTGTCGGGCTCCAGTTTTCTCCCAACTTGAAATGTATAATATTTTGTAGAATAGACATTTAGAAACGTGTAAAAATGTGCCAATGGTGGAGACAGTTGAATAAGATCCTGACGTGATTTCTGTTAAACATCATCGCTGTGGCACTTCCGGTTACGTCATAACAAAGTCTTTGTCTCTTCAGCGCTAGTTAGTTTTTGACGTGATGACATCTTCAAATGATGTTGAATTACGTGAAATAATAAAATTGTGTGTCTGACTCAGTAAAACACCAAAATAGATCATAGAATTGATAAAGGAGTCGAAAACTTCAAGTTCCTGTATTGCTTTATTTGTCTACAAGTAACATTTGCGATTCAGGAATGGAAGAACTTCGCTTGAAGCTGATCATTGTGAGAGACGGCCCATTACCGTAACGGCATCAATTTTGGATACTGTGCACAACAAATTGAGTAACGACCGGCGGGTTACAGTGCGTGCCATATCGGACGATTTAGGTGTGTTTTGTTCCACAGTACATCGTACACAAGATCCAGAAATTACAACCTCTAACTCATCGGTAAATATCGTGTAACACCGACGTTATCGTAAAGGCTATTCTGCCAATCTCGGCAGCTTCCGTTTTTTACTATAAGAGTAAGGGCCGTAGACCTTATGTGAGCACGGGTTGGGTGCCAAAACTCCTTGAGGATATTCGAGGGGATTATGTAGAAAAAGGTTTGCAAGATCTCTTGACTTGTACTGACGTTGACGTTATTTTTTCACAACCGGAGCTCGGCAATGTACTTTTACATGTATTTTGCAATTTTTCTGTTGAAAATGTAATACTTTATTAATTTTTATGAAATTTGGAAGATGGTTTGGATATTAATTTTTTGAAATGTATGCGAAATATGATCTTAATTGATTTCCTGTAGGTTTATTTTTACAAAGAAATTCCGCGAATTTATCGAACAGCCCCCGTATAAAGTTTTTATCACGAGAAAAGGTATTCGAATAAAAAGAACTAGATCTAACTCTTCTGAACAAAATCACATTTCGCCAAATTTTTGCCTAGAAACTCTTAAAATTCATCCCTTTATCAAACACTCCCGAGTTTTAATGACTTTTAAGATGAAGACTTTCGAAAACATTGTGGACAAAGGAGAAAATGCTCGAAAACAGCATTTTCTTCTTTTCCAACAATGTTTTCTATACCTCCAGAGAATTTTTCAATTTTTGAGTCACACTCATATTGTACTTTGATCCTCTTTTATCGAGACACAAAACACCAATACACTAACCACTGAGCTGAAGAGAATTCTCCTTAACACATTTGCTAGGTATATTTATAAATACGGGAAGAAGCTATGCGGTAAGGAAGGAGTGATCTCCCGCAACAGCTTCTATTTTGGACAAGTGTGAAATTTTGTCGTTTGGTAGAGCTGACTGTAATTCATCTTAATTACCCCTATTTGTTCGAATCGTTGACTGTGAATTTGTTTTAGGAGGTTGTTACGATTGGAAATTAATGTCATGTAAAATTTTATTGATAAACACCTTAGGCCGTGCTCGGTAGCGTAGTCGGTAGCGTACAAGATCGTATTCACCAATTTTTCTTAGGAAAATTCTCAGTCTTATTCTCCAGAATTTTCTGAATTTGAAAGTAACACAACTTCTAAACCACTTGGTTTAACCAATCAGAAGTTGTTATATTCAAATTTAAAGTTTACAAGTTTATTAGAAAAACAAAAGACAAACTGTCTATCTTGTAACAAATCTTAGAGAAGTAGACAAAGAAAATTCTTAAGAATGGTTGGTGAATACGGGTCCATGACTTGGAACCAAGGGGTCGCTTTTTCAAATCTCGAGCTCCGAAAATTTTGGTCTGAGGATTGATGATAGTCATTGGGACAGGATTCATCCCTCTCTCACAGCTGATTAATTGTTTCGACGATGGTTATGTGAGAAAGCTGCCAGTGGCTTGGGAAGAATATTGTGGGAAATACTGGTGAAACAAACTTCAAGAAAGGATGGATAGATGGACTGGCCACAGCGATATAACTGAAATAATGTCGGAAACGGCTTTAAATACCAACCGAACACAGGAACAAAAAAAAAATATGTAATTCATCTTGATTATCCTAATTGTCTCAAAGTTTCCGCTGTGAATTTGTTTTACGAGGTTATAATGATTAAAAATTACTCCTGTCCTAATTTTTGTTGATTTTAACTCTTTACCAAAAGACAAATATTTTGGACTGATCCAGATTTGGCTTGCAACATGCGAAAAGGGGCATTCGGACATTTGCGTAAAGTGTCGTCTCGGATCAGCCTGCGCAGTCCGCGCAGGCTAATCCGAGACGGCACTTTACGACTACATTAGATTTTGTCCTACAGTAGACATGCGTGAAACAGAAAATTACATAAAAACGGAAAGTGTCGTTTCGGATTAGCCTGCGCGGACTGCGCAGGCTGATCCGAAACGACACTTTACGCAAATGTCCGAATGCCCTTTTTCACGTGTTGCAAGCCATTTAAAAGATTAACAGACGACTAGTCATATGAGGTTTCAATGATTTGCTTATGAAAGGACAGGAAAAGTTTAGGAAAAGGAGAAAGTGGTGAGTACCAAAACGTTGTTGAAAAAGGAGAAAATGCTGGTTACCAGAATTTTCCACTTTTCCCACAATGCTTTCAAAAACCGTCTTCGTCCTGGTCGATGAAATAGGGATTGTGTGGTAAAAGGTAATTGTTTGTCTGTATTGTGTTTAACGCCGTTTTCAACATTATTTCAGTTATATCACAGCCGCCAGTGCACCTAACCATGCTTTCCTGGAGTCTTTTTTTTAAAACCAGTACTGCGCACAATATTCTTCACAAGCTAATGGCTGCTTTCCCACATAACCATCGTCGAAACAATGCTCAGCGGTGAGAGAGGTATGAATCCTGTCGCAGTGACTATCATCAGTCCTCGGAAAGAAGATGGTCTTTTTTTAGAGTAACAATAAAGGCCAAAAGTAAACAAAACGGGTGTTTAAATGCATATCATACCATTTAAAAGTATGGAAATTGTTGTGAAGATGACAATCTATCATTGTACGGTCGGTCCAAGTCGCTGACAAAGAAATTAATTTCAAAACTAGGTTAAAACCTGCCAGGTAGCTGTGTCTTTTGTTTACTTTTTGCCTGATTCTTTTTTTTTCCGCCAGCGACTAACACATGGCCCAACCACACGATAACAGACTGTCATCTCCACAATAATTTCCATACTTTTAAATCGTATGATTTAAATTTAGATGTATTATGACACCTGCTTTGATTTTTTGGCCTCTACTGGGTCTTAAACTGGTACTTAGCACAATATCCTCCCCAAACCAATGACTGCTTTCCCTCATAACCATCGTCGAAACGATGATCAGCGGTAAGGGGTAATGATTGATTGGGTAATTAGCAATAAACAGCACACACTGGCCTCGATCGGGACCTAAACGATCGAGCTCGGAGAAATTTGATAAATGGAGTCTGGATCTGTGTGTGGAATCTGCGCCAATGTCTTGCTTAAACCTAGCGTGACAGGTAATTTTTTATCATCGCCGCGTTATTTCGCTCCTCTCTAGGTTATTTTGAGCATTAGGCTGCCAAGTGCGACTCACTGACCTTTTGTGGACAATGTAGATGAAGATCAGACTGCACAGAACGTGCAGTCTGATCTTGGATCTACACTGTCCGATAAGGAGATATTTTTCTCCTTAAAATTAAGTTTGGAATAGCACTTCGTTGTTTTACTATCGGATTGAAAATTTTTTTCAACTTATTTAGCAAGAGAGAGGTTAAAAGGGAGATCGAGAGTTGCATGATCACACAGTTTTAGACTATATCAAATTGACAGCACTCGCAGACGATATGTGGCTCAAACGATAGAATTTGTCTCTGGCAGGTTAACAAAAATCATCGTGGGAAAAGGAGAAAATGCTGCTTACCAAAGAGGCCTTTGACCTTTGGGTCGTTAAAACTCGGAATTGTCTTGTATAGGGTTAAAACAGAATCGTCTTGCGATATCTTGCATCGTTTTGACCAATCAATATAAAACACTAGCGATTCTTTTGTCTCTACCGGGGATCCAACTTTCTGAAAACACGTCTTCTGTTTTAACTCTTCGTACCAGTAGACAATCCCTTCCTTGACAAAGGAAACAGTTTCAAAGTTCCTGTTGGCTGTGTACCAGTTTGATAACTTGACGGAAACCTGAACATTTTGTATAATTTCGTCATTTTTATGAACAGAGTTAAAGTCATCTTTAACAAATATTTAGTGATATCACGACGCAAGCGTTTTCTTGGTTTCACAAATCTAGGCAGGGACTCTGAAGTGTCTTGTCCAAGAGTACTCCCACGTGACCAGTGACACAAGAGGGGAACGAACAGGGCTTCTCTGAGAATAAATCCAACAGCGCCCACAGATTGATCGACAGTGAGACAGTGACCCAGAGAGAAAGAGAGAGAGAGAAGACAGACAGACAGACAGACAGACAGAGAGAGGGAAAGAGAGAGAGATTGAGAGAGAGAGAGAGAGAGAGAGAGAGAGAGAGAGAGAGAGAGAACCATGGTATATAACACTCAATTTCTTGTCTTCAGCCTTCCGTCTTCAGTTCCACACTGAATCAACTAAAACTGAACTAAAGGTTTTAATACATTTTATTTAATCAGTATTATACCATTTAATTAAATCTACTTGACCAAGAAGGATTTTTTTCTTCACGTTAAATAAACCAGCCTTATATACCCGACAAGATTTCCTAGTTCCTTTATTTGTAGAACACAGCGGTGGAAATTGGCTTATAACAGTATCAGCAGACGACCGGATATTACCATGGACTTTTTACTGTAACTCTTTACCAGACGACAAATGTTTGGGTTTGCCCAAATTGAAATCTTTTGCAGACGACAAATTAAATGTGGCTAAATGATAATTTTTTCTTAATGAAAGGGAAGAAAACAAAGTGGGAAAAGGAGAAAATGCTGGTTACCAGCATTTTCCCCTTTTCCCACGATGTTTTCTATAGCCTTCTTTCGCCCGGTTTGTAAAAACCACTATGTTTTCAATAGCCGTCTCAAATTAAATGTTTAGATTTGTCCGAATCGAAATCTTTTGCAGATGTCAAATTAAATAAAGTTTAAATGACAGTTTTTCTTTTTGAATGGGAAGTAAACACTGTGGTAAAACGAAAAAATGCTAGTTACCATCATTTTCTCCTTTTCGCACGATGTTTTCAATTGCCGTCATCCTCAGGTTCTCAAGCCTTTTAACACACAATCCCGACTTTTAACGATCTTGCGGTAGAATCTTTTTGAAAACATTTTGAGAAAGGTAGAAAATGCTGGTAACCAGCGTTTTCCTCTTTCCCACAATGTTTTTTACCCTACAAAAGACAAATACTACATTTGAACCACATTTAAATTGTCGTCTGCAAAAGCTTTGAATTTGGACAAGTCTAAATTTTGTCGTCTAGTAAAGAGTTAACCCTTTACCACACGGCAAACTTTAAGACCTATCCAAATTGAAAGCATTTGCAGACGACAATTTCATAGTGGCTCAAATGACGCAACTTTTCTTTGATAAGGTAGAAAACTTTGTGGGAAAAGGAGAAAATGCTGGTTACCAGCATTTTCTCCTTTTCCCACAGTGTTTTCAAAAGGCCTCTTCTTCAGGGGCGTTAAAAGGCGTCATTGTGTGGTAAAGGGTTAAGAACGCCGTACAAAGTGGCAAAGGATTAAAGAAAAAGACCACATGACGGAAATAGTGTGACAAAGCCGCACAATAAATGTCCATTCCAGTTGTCACTCCATTTGGGAACGCTGAGAGGGATGTTAATGTGTGTAGTTCTTTAAAAACAGAAACCTTTTTTTTTTTCCTTGCGATACGGACTCTTTAACTGCTTTTGATAGACGGTGTAGTGCCACAAACACACCGAACAGAACAGTCCGCCTTTTATTTACAGCACCTGACTTAAAAGTATGATTTAAATCTCTACTACACGTCACAAATATTGAACTCTCCCTAATTAAAAGCAGTTGAAGACAACAAATAAAATAAGTTGCAAATTATCGGATTTGTTCTTAGAAGGTCAGAAAACATTGTTGAAAACGGAGAATTGCTTGCAGGCAGCACTCCCACACCATTTTTTGGAAAATCTTTGTTATTGTAATAGTTCTTTAACCCCTTACCTCACAATCCCGAATTTTAACGACCCTGTGGAAGAAGGTTATTGAAAACATTTTGGGAAAAGGAGAAAATGCTGGTAACCAGCATTTTCTCCTTTTCCCAAAATGTTTTTTACCCTTTCAATGACAAATTCCAACGTTTGAGCCACATCTCATTTGTCGTCTGCAAATGCTTCCAATTTGGAAAGTTTAAAAATTTGTCGTCTGATATTGAGTTAAAAAACCCTTTTCGCCATAAGGACTGTTTACTTACTTTTGGTAGACCGTGTAGCTTGACGAACACACCGTACAGAACTGTCCCCTACCTTTTTATTTTACAGTATTTGACTTAAAATTTAGTTTAAACATATTTTATTCATGAACTGAATGGGGTCGGGCCACAAGTTCTTACAACTTAGATTCGGCCCTTCCCCTACAATCAAATTAACAACAGATGAAAGATAATGGAAACAAAACATATAGAGACATGGTGTAAATGACTAAATAAAGAAAAAAAAAAGAAAAATGTACACAAAAACAAAAACAGAAATAAGGAGAAATTGATAAAGAGAGGAGAAAAAATGAACAAAAGAGGAAGAAAAAAAAAGTAGCGTGGAAATAGAACTAATAAGTAAAGAAAAAGGGAGAATTAGAAACTGGATGCGATGCTCTGTGATGAATGCCTGCTATTTTAGTAAAAGGCTGTATGTATTTTTTTATTGAATATGTTATAATTACTCTAAGCGGCCCGACTTAAAATGTAATGTAAAGGCCGATACGTGTATTTTCTGTCAAAATATTTCGCCCTCCCCTTTCTTTGCCAGTCGTGTAACTAGCGTGAGATCTGTAAAAAGGTTTTAATAGTTTTAAGAATAAGCATCTAATTCACGCAATTTTTATGGGTATCGATCTGCTTCCAAACGGTTTACCAAACAATCTCTTGTTTTAAAGACCCTGAAGAAGACAGCTTTTGAAACCATTGTGGGAAAAGGAGAAAACGCTGGTCACCATTTCAAAGACAGGTATAAACTTTTAAGCCAAATTTTATTTGTCGTTTTCAAATGCTTTGAACTTAGTCGACTATAAACCATACGACTCTGAAAGAATACAAAGCAGATGATAGATTTTGTTATTTGATAATTCGTCACAAAAATATACAATGTTTAATTATTACATGCCTGTCTCTTTTGCAAGACAATTCAATTGAACAGAATGAATTCCGCTTATAAACTCTGTATAAATTATTTAAGGCAATCTATCCATCATAAAATCATTAATATGATCCTTCAGGTGACTTTTAAGATTTTAGGTGCAAGCTTTCATGTCCTGGATACTTAATTTATAAATTAACGAAGGACATATACATATATGTATTACATTAAATGCACGGGGTTGTTTCACCATGTTCCAATGACAAGTGAAAGACGCGGTGATTTGTCCCACTCTCGATGGTATGTCGCACTCCCTCAACGTCCCTCACTTTTGATTTTTTCTGGTCCTCTTGAGTTTCTATACAGCTGACAGTAAAGCTTTTGGTCGGACAAGATATGACAGACATGTAAATGTTTAGCTTTAGCTGATCAGTCGACTGTGGAGGTGTGGCTTTCGACTGCCCCGCTGGTTCTCGACTTTCAAGTCAGAAGACCATCCCAACAAAACGATTGTAAGTACCCCAGCTATCATTTCCGGTTCAGAAACAAAATAGTTTACGACAAAGATAAAGATTTTTCGTAAATTAAACCGTAATTGATAGAGCTGGTTGACATCTGTACGGGTATATTAAAGGAGTTAGTTGATGTTATAATCTGCAGCTGCATTTTAGGCGCATTTCACCGTACTTTGCACAGTTTGTAGTGAAGGCTAAACATGTACATGTTTGTCAGATCTTGTCCAACCTGATGATTGCCTCATTTGACTGTCAGCTGTATACAAAAGCAATAGAATTGGGAAAAAAAATCAAAAGAGACACTTTGTTACCACAACCCTACGACAGATTTCTAGGCCGCATTGTTTGACCCCGAAGCAATGTTTCATGACCTACGATCGCGAAATTGCAAGTGGTAAACGCAGAAAATGCCGTTGAACATTAATACCTTCTTTTAAGATATTCATAAAAATGAAAGGAAAAAGAACATAAAATGAAATATAAGCCATCTTTTGATGGAAATACAGATATTTCTTGGCTTTACGTTATTCTAATTTTTGCTTTCGATTTCTTTTGGTGGAGTTGGGTGACGTGGGGGGGGGGGTTTAGGGAGTGAGATAAATAACAGAGGGTGGACCAAATCATCGCGTCTTTCACCTGTGGTTTCAATCTGATGTTTAAAGGCTGACTTTTCACAAGAATTCACATCATTTGTCCAAAATTGCACCTGTACGTCCTAGGCCAGATAAAGGGGTTTGTACTCTGAAACAAAGAGAACACGTTTGTTTTATTCATCACATGAACCGTAAGTTGAATGAAAGCGATCTTTAGTTTTTGAGACACTGTTTAATATATCAATACTGCAGGTGACTGTTTAACATATCGCATACTACAGATGACTGTTTAACATGTCGCATACGACAGATGACTGTGTAACAGATTACCTACTGCAGATGACTGTTTAACACAATGCATACTACAGATGACTGTTCAGCAACCACAGATAATTCTTCGACACACTACATACTACCTCTTGATGACTGTTCAACACAGTCATGACTGTACATACTAAAGATGGCTGTTTAACACATTTTCCTCTGCAGATGTCTGTTTAACATGTTACGTACTGCATGACAGTTAAACACATTACATACTGTAGATGCCTGTTCAATACGTTGCATACAACAGATGACTGTTTAACACATTACCTCTCACAGATGACATCATGTTGCATTTTATTGTTTAACACATTACGTACGAGTACATACCATAGATGACTATTTAGCTCGTCGCATACTTCAGATAACTATTTTACAAATTACATACTTCAGATGACTCTTTACACATCACACACTACAGATTACTGTTTAAAAACTTTGCCTTCTACAGATGACTATTTAACACATTATATACTCCAGATGACTGTTTCATACATTGCATACAACGGATGGCTGTTTAAAATATTACCTACTACAGATGACTGTTTAACAGTACCTACTGCAAATGATTGTTCAAAATATTACCTACTGCAGATGAATGTTTAACTCATGACATACCAAGCTTATTATTTAAAGCGCTAGCTACTACATATGATTGTTAAACACATTATACAGTGCAGATGACTGTTTAACACATCACTTACTACAGTTGACTATTCAACACTTTATACTACAGATAACTGTTTGACACTACAGGTGACTGCTTAAAAAGATGACATACTACAGATGAGTGTTTAACATATTACAGATGACTGCTTAACAGTTACCTATCACAGATGACTGTTTAACACATTACTTATTACCGAGGAATGTTTAAGACACCACATTCTGCAGATGACTAGTTAACACATAACCTACTACATATGACTGTTTAACACATTACATACTGCAGATAGCCATTTTACACATTACATTCTGCTCATGACTCTTAAACACATTACATTGCAGCAGATGTCTGTTTACACACATTACCTACTACACATGACTGTTCAACATATTACAAACTAAAGAAAACTGTTAAATATATTACACGCTGCAGATGACTGTGTAACGCTTCACCCACTAGAGATGGTATGTAATTTGTTTAACAAATTATATAATACGGATGATTTGTTTAACACATTACCTACTGCAGATGACTGCTTAACACATTACCTGCTACAGATGACTGTTTAACACATTACCTATCACAGATGACTAGTTATTAAATTACATACCGTAGATAACTGTTTAACATATAACCTACTGCAGATGAGTGTTTTACACCTTAAAAACTACGTATGACTATTCAGCACTTTAAATTCTACAGATGGCTGTTTAAAACTTCAGATAACTGTTCAACACATTACGTTCTAAGAAAAATGTATAACACATTGCCTATAAGAGATGATTGTTGAATACATTACCCATAACAGATGACTGTTCAACACATTACTTATTACAGTTAACTGTTCAACATATTACCTACTACAGATGACTGTTTAACATATTACTTACTTCAGATGACTGTTTAACGAATCACATACTTCAGATGACTGTTTTACACATTAATAACTTCAGATGACCGTTTAACACATTACGCACTGCAGAAGACAGTACATAATGCAGAGTTACAGTTATATCGTGATGACAGATCACACTGGACTGGTCTTGAGCTTTACAGTGCTTTTACATATCGACTATGCCAAATATTTTTGCTTAGTGAAGTAAGTTCTTCAGTTGATATACACGTTTATCACACAACCTCCCTTGTTTTCAGTGTAATATACCCATCACGAATTTTGTTATTTTATACACTTTTAATATCACAATTATGTGACGTCATTTTCTACGTCATCTTGTACGTATTTCACAGAGGTAAATGGTTTTCATGGATATTACCGCCCGTGAGTCTATAGGTGGTTTTGCATCTTCTGACCTATAATTTGTGAAATATCATTATTTGATAAAAAGAATCTGACATTCGTTGGTGTCTGAGATAAATTTTTTTTATCAAACTCGTCAAGAAAAAATGTTATTCAGCTCGCTAAAGGCTAGCATAATAACATTTTCCCAAGAATCGTTTAATAAAATTTTATCTCAAATGCCAACTCATGTCAGATCCTATACATGTCTATCGGTGTAAATATCTTAATTTCACGATTGCCGTTAATACATTGTGTAAAGCTTGAAGCAACAGGTATACTTCTCGACATACCTTCCCAAGAAAGCTTCCCGTCACCATTTTTATCTGCTGACATGTAATACCCGAGAACAGTCTGTTCCGCCTCTGCCTCCGACATACCAACTTTTCTCGCAATGTTCAAGAGCTCTCTGGTAGTAATTTCACCATCCCCATTCGTATCCTCCAGATGGAACCATTCCTGAGCAGCTTTTACATCATAATCCGGGTCACTGATTTCCATTAGATAATCAGGGATAAAATCCACAGAGCCGTCACCTGCAAGCCAGAGGAAATAATAACCTGAGGTACGAGATTTTGTTCGAATTAATTCAGTTATGTTTTACGCCGCTGCCAACAATATTTCATCGATGTCTCGGCGACAGTGTACTTGCCACTTTTATATTCGATTGAACGGGCAGACAGACGCAAAATCAAAAATTGCATCGCCTATTGATCGGAATCTATGAAACCTCGCGACCACTAGAGGAATATTTAGCACAATAATGATTACAAGTTTATAAAGTAAAAAGGAATGTGATTCAAATAAATATTTAGTAATTATAAACTGCACTACTTGTTTTACATTTTACGTATAGCAGCCACATCCCGTAGCAAACAGTAGTAACGTCGAAACGGGAGCTTCACTGCAAATGTTTTTTAAATAGATTAACTCAATCATCTTCCGATGGAGTCTATGACTATTTCCGCGGAAAAAAAACCGTTATTTATTACATAAAACCTCCGCTCGGAATGATATAACTTTTTATCAAACGACAACATTTTAGATTTGTATAAATTGGAAGCATTTGAAGACGACAAATTAAATGTGACTCCAAAGAGTCAAAGGCTTGCTTGATAATATTTTTTGTAAACTCGTTTAATAAAATTTTATTTCAAACACCAACTCATGCCAGATCCTATATATGTCAACATATGTATTTACCGTCTTTATCCCTTCTACTGATAAAGTTATCAAGTTGCATCTCCGTGGTTGTTGGGTTGTATTTATGCAGGTACTGCATGATCTCCTCACGGCTTGCCTTTTCGTCACCGTTAAGATCGATGTATCCCGCAAACTGGTCTTTTAATGCTGCAAAAATACGATGAATTTTACGACATTGAACTACTATCTTTTAATGCTGAAAACACGAAAAGCGAAAGTATCGCCGTCGAGATCGATGTAGCCCGCAAACTGGTCTTTTAATACTGCAAAAATACGATGAATTTTACGATATTGAACTACTATCTTTTAATGCTGAAAACACGAAAAGCGAAAGTATCGCCGTCCAGATCGATGTAGCCCGCAAACTAGTCTTTTAATGCTGCAAAAATACGATGAATTTTACGACAATGAACTACTGTCTTTTAATGCTGAAAACATGAAAAGTGAAAGTACAATCTTACAACTGTGAACTCACATCCGGCTGATCGCGGTCTCTCATGTCGACGGAAAAAAAGTCTGGACCTGGGTCCGTATTCACCAACTATTCTTAGTCTTATCATCCGAGATTTTTTGAATTTGAAAGTAACACAACTTCTGATTGGCTGAACCAAGTGGTTAACCCAATTAAAAGTTGTGTTACTTTCAAATTCAGAAAATACTGGAGAATAAGACTAAGAAAGTTCTTAAGAATGGTAGGTGAATACGGAGCCAGGATTGGCATGCACATCCGTTCAGTCTGACACTGTTTGTCATTTAGTTGAATAGGTGTTTAACCCTTTACCGTACAATCCCGGGTTTTAACTATCTGAGAAAATAAGCTTTTGAAAACATCGCGAGAGAAGGAGAAAATGTTGGTTCCAATATTTACTCCTTTTCCCATAATGTTTTTTACGCTACTAGAGACATACCCAATCATTTAGCAACAGTTATGTTATCGTCTATCGTCAATGCTGTCAATTTGAACAAGTCTTAAACTTTGTCATTTGACCGCAATCTTCTCCTTTTCCAACAATGTTTTCTATGCTACAAGAGACTTAGTCGTTTGACCAGCATTTTCTTCATTTCCCACATTGTTTTCTACACCTGCAGAGAAAAATCCAATCAATGTATATTTACGTTAGCGTTTGCCAAGAGTTGAACTTTACTTAACCCATTTATACTCAATGAATCGGGCCAAAGATAGATTGGTTCTTTCTATTGGTTAATCTAATTTAGCAGAATACTGATTACTTGATAAGTACAAGTGGGAGTAACAATCTATCCCCAATTAGTTCCTTTGAAATGACCCCTTTACGACACGGTCTTGACTTTTAACGATATTGAGAAAAAATGGCTTTTGAAACCTTTTTGGGGAAAGGAGAAAATGCTGGAAACCAGCTTTTTTCCCCTTTCCCCCACAATTTTCTCTAGCCATTCGAAAGACAAATTTCATGACGTGTGAGAAAGGCAAGTGAAAATAACTTTCAAAATGATAAAGGATATGAAACAAAAGAAAAGAAAAGAAGACTGCCATGATGGTCCTATACCACTCACCAGATCAAACGTGTACAAATGAAATGCTCGGTAATATTAGGTGTGTTACCTTTTTTCTGTGTAGCTGAATGTGCTGGCTTTTGACCTTCTTTTTGGTATTGATATCAAATGAATAAATATGTAATTGTGAGTGGTAAAAAATGTACACACGTTTATTCTTAGAGCCTCTGCCTATTTGCGAATTTACACTATCCTTATAAAGATATTTCTTGTTTCTGTTCGGCTGAATAGTTTTAGCAATTTTGTGAAGAACCACCTATATGGTGAAGCTGTTTTAGGACATTTCCGTATAAAGCGCTGGATACCTTGTTGTTCAGCGAAGCATAACTATGTGAGGAGGTTCAGCCAAAAAATATTTCTGTGAAACCATTTCAAAATCCTTTCAGTATTTAGGATGACAAGTCCTCTAAAGGTATTTTCTATTTTTAGTTCTGGTGGCCATCTTATTCAATTAAGAACATTTGATAGAGGGTTGTAAATTATTTCAAAAAAACATAGTTTAGGAAGAGACGTCTGTAAAACGTGTCTCTATTTTCAGAAAAAAAAAAAAAGTTTCACAGAAAAACACATTAAAGGAGTATTAAAATGCATTCAGTTTCCAACTGTAGTTGAGAAATAGTTCGAAACAAAGTTTCTCTATATTAAATTCAAATGAAGTAGAGAAATACCTCCCAAACAAATGGAAAAACAGTAATTGTAAATTCAAAATGGTTGCCAGCCGTCGATCTTTGACCAAATCAGGGGAAAGTTATCAGTATGTTACAAAGGTTCATGCATCCTAGAAGTTTTATTATATTGAAAACAAAGGTGATATAAAAATAGCTCAAAACAGATAAAAGATCTCTAAATTATAAATTCAAAATAGCCGCCAGTCGGCCATCTTGGATCCATTCTGGTCAAATGTATTAATGGGAATCAGCATGTTACAGAGGTCCATACATCCTAGAAGTTCCATCACATTCTACACCATGGATGAAATCTCTAAATTGTAAATTGAAAATGACCACTGGAAGGCCATCTTGGATCCAATTTGGAAAACAGTCATCGAGAATCAACATTTTTACATAGGCCCGTGCATTCTAGAAGTTTCACCGTATTACAGCCAGTGGTAATGGAAAAAAAGCGTCAAACAGATGAAAAATCCCTATTTCTGGTTGACGGCGCAATCCAAAATGGCCGGACGGATGGAAAGCGCTATTTTATTAGTTGTACGGTCAGGTGGCAGGTGACGAATCATGTCGCCCCGAGTGACATGATTCGCCACAGCCGTGAACACGTTTCTAAGTCCCCTGCCACCTGACCGTACAACGAATTCGTTATACTGCAAAGTTTTACCATTCCAACGTGTATTCAGTGAAATTTCCCCGTTTCATGTTCTCACGAATTGAGTGCGCTGACGACATAGAAGTTCCGTTCTGAGTGCTCCAATTCAATGAAAACTGACGTCACTGAGAACCGACGTCACTGAAACCTTGGTAAAATGTGCAGTTTGGTGGATGAACTTGATGATGTCACTGAAATAGACATTCGTCATATTTTTATTTAACCTTGGATTTAAACAACTTCAAGGTAAGTTACCATGCATTTTAAAGATTTGTTGTCAGAACGTAAAAGACCACTAGATCTAGTTACCACAAACGACTATTAGTTTATCCTTTTGACTTCACAATGGATGAGTTTCGACATTTCACAATTTGCTTACCTGACAGGCTGACGAAGAGACGGCTCGTTTTAACCCCGTGCATTTGTTTTTAGAATGACAAAAAACGATATTATATGTAATTATATTCATTTATTTTCAAAAATAATCCATTCTTTCCGCTTAATTGACTACCATCAAGGGAAACTAGAAATAATAAGGTGCAGGCTACTCAGTATGTTTGTCTTGTGGGTGGCTCGTATCGGTCGACGCGGCCATTTTGGATGTTGTGTTGAAAGCGTAGTCATGTATACAGGGCTCCCAAAAGGGAACTGCTTTTACGTGGATTTTGCCAGTGTACATGACTGTATGGACGGGGCATATTATCCAATCAAATCTAGAGAAATTTTTTTGCAGTATAATAATAAACTTTATTATACTGCAAAGAAATTTCTCGTGATCTGATTGGATAATATGTCCCAAACATATATATCATGTACACTGGCAAAACCAACGTAAAAGCAGTTTCCCCGTCGGGAGCCCTGTATACATAACTACACTTTCAACACAACATCCAAAATGGCGGCGTCGATCAAGATTAACATCAAGATTATGCACCAAACTGCACGTTTTACCAAGGTTTCAGTGACGTCAGTTCCCAGTGACGTCAGTTTTCATTGAATTGGGGCACTCAGAAGGGAAATTCTACATCGTCAGCGTACTCAATTTTTGAAACCAAAAACCAGGTAAAATTCACTTAACACACGTTAGAATAGTAAAACTTTGCAGTAAAATAAATTCGTTGTACGGTCAGGTGGCAGGGGACTTGGAAACTTGTTCACGGGTGTGGTGAATAATGTCGTCAACTCGCCTTTGGCTCGGGGCGACATGATTCACCACAGCCGTGAACAAGTTTCCAAGTCCCCTGCCACCTGACCGTACAACTAATAATGTCCCTCGTCTTCCGCGGGAGATAAAAGCGCAGCTACGTGTACGTGTATTTCAAACTTACAAATGTAAACTTTAAAATACCAAACGCTGAAACTACATTCGTGGGTTTTCAATTTTCTGACTCTACGGAAGCTTGTCAATGAACTGATGTTTTCCGTTTTCTATTGTGCTTTTCGACAATAAATAGGACACTAAATGCGGTCATAAAAGACATTTAATTGTCAATAAGTTTCTACTCTCATTTGGTTGAGGTGTATACATGAACCTTGTCGTAAAACTGGATTCATCAGAGGTTTGCGTGAAATATTTATGAGCCGATGTAATAATTTTACTCCCTACATATAAAAGTTAGCCATGCTCTGGCAAAAGGGGGCTTAATGCATCGCCGTGATGCATAATACCTAGCAAGTCATCACATAATTATGAGTCCTTTAAGTTCATTTTGTGTAACAAACGACTAAATAATGAGGTAAACTGGTCCTTGGACATGTAGAAAATTTACAAATAGCAAAAAGTTTCGACCCATGTCAGCCTGAGCAGATTGCGGAGGCTGACATGGGTTGATACCTTTTGCAAATGCATTAAGCTCCCTTTTCACAGCGCACAGCACAAGTGTTTAAGGCGACAGGATGAGAAATTGCTCTGAGAGCATTTGTACTGGTAATGACATTGTTATGATTATTCTCTGGTAAAACCAACACCTCGGGACATATTTCCCACACCATTCTACATTTTGGAGAATGTGGGTTGCTTCGGGCTGAAAGTATCTATGTCATTTGTCTTGGATTTTAACCCATAAGCTGCTAAGCGCGACTCAATGACCTTTTGCGGACAGTGTAGATCAAGATCAGACTGCACAGAACGTGCAGTCTGATCTTGGATCTACACTGTCCGATAAGGAGATGTTTTTCTCCAAAAAATAAGTTTGAAATAGCAACAGTCGGGTTTTTGTTATCGGTTTGAAAGTTTCATCCAACTTATTTAGCAGGTTAAGGGTACTGAAAACAGTAATAATCATTTAGTATAATTTTCTTTGACAAATGACGCAATGCTTTCGTGGGGCAAGATTTTTGTAATATGCCAGGATAAAGCCAATATACATTATTTTGAAGGTCTACCAATACAATACAATACAATGCTTTTATTCAGTATTTTGGCCTTCGGCTCATATACATAAGTACATGGACATTATAACAACTTGAGTGACAACTTAATGAATATTTCCAATATATCATAAGTTCTTAATTAATAAATTTCGTAACTTGGCAATGCAGTTTTTACTTAATATTGCTGAAGGATTTTGAATATGACAATCATAAGTTAGACATGAAGCGGTATTTTAAGTCATTTATTTATCCACACTATATTACACCTTCTCTGAAAAAAGAAAAAGAAAAAAGAGAAGGGTGCGTAATACCTTGGGCAATAAAGCTACTGAACATACTTATAATGATATAATTAGCCTTAAAGAAACGAAATATTAGGCAATTTATATAATTTTATTGTTTGGAATATAAATACTAGACACATCAATTTTTAACTAAACAAATTGAAAAGGCACAAAACAATAACTAACAGACTAACTAATCTACATATGCATGAAGAATGAATTGAAATGAATGCATGAATGAATAAATGGATAAACTGATGAATAAACCAACAAATGAACAAACGAAGGATAACTGATCGAACAATGAATAGATATATGAACGAATTAATGAACCACTGATCGACCGACCGGCCGACTGACCGACCGACTGATCGATCGACCGACAACCATCTACCATCAGTTAATGTATTATTTTTGTGATGGATTTGGCTTCAACCGGTGTAGTTTCGTGGAAGAACGAAACTATAAATATCTTTAAAAAGATAGAAGGCATAAATTTCCAGCAAATAAGCAGGGGCCCTTAAGATAAACATGTCTACATTTTTTACCAATCACAAATTTCTATCTATTTGTTTGTTATCAGTACCAAAAAGTAGGTCAAACGCCAGCACATTCAGCTACGCCGAAAAACAACCAAGTCATAAGCTGGTATTTTACTTATTGGTCATGTTACATACGAATTTGTAGCAGTATAGGAAGACACCACTCTAAAATGAAGCTTCAGAAATCAAACTACATGTTTGTCTATCAGCTCCTGGTATCTG
Source organism: Hippopus hippopus (assembly GCA_946811185.2). NCBI lineage: Eukaryota > Metazoa > Mollusca > Bivalvia > Cardiida > Cardiidae > Hippopus > Hippopus hippopus. The sequence goes on from OX328110.1 coordinate 42,444,053, forward strand.
TCCTTTATGAAAATTTTCTCAATGCCATTCGAGTGACTCGAAAAATCTGTTTCTACAATATGAAGCTTCTGTAAAATGCATGACACCGGGACTGGGCTAATTTTGACCCTATGGCTATATTTGAAGAAAATTGGCAGTGATCCACTGACTGAAACTACGCACCAAATTTCGTATCCCTACGATTTATGTTCAAGAACAACAAGATTTTTTTTAGGTTTTCACTATAGAAGCCTATGTTAAATATGTGACCCAGCGAGGTGGGACACTTAAAAAGAGTCAAAACACTATGAAATTAAGTTTTACCCGATTATTCATTCTGATCTGGCCCCATCCTTTGAGCTTACCCATCGCAATAATCTCATTACACTTTACAAAATTAAAACATCCTGTATTATCATGTTTTTTCATAGCAATATTTTTTATTGGTATTATTTAGATGAATAGTGGACGTTTGTTTTTTTTTCGGTGAAAGATCTGGAGTTATTTCATCGAGTGAACATCATCGGTAATAAATCAACAAGTGGTGCAGCCACGAGTGAAAATATTATCGATGATATTCATGTGATGAAGTAAATTTCGATCTTTCACCGAAAAAACCGCACACACAAATATTTTATTTATTTCATGCTTCTAACCCTCCTTTTTGTGACTTACATCAAAATCCAGTACAGTGTCCGGTAATTCCCCATGGCGTACCCCCTCCGAATAACAACGCAATACAATACTACGTAAAGCGCGAGAAATGTTGGGTAAATTACGTCACATTTCCATCTGGTTGAATGGCACGTGCTGTTTACCTAGGTACGAGTAACTAGTGCGCGGGAACTACTGTTTCCGCCTTCAATGGAAGAGTTAGAAAATAAAATCGATATTTTTTCACTGGTCTTAACCATGAAATATCAAACAAAATTCCACAGTTATTTCTCGATAAACTACCGAAAAGCATGAAATAAGAACTATTTTACCACTAGGCCTATATAACACTGGCATTGCCATAATATCAGTAACAAGTAAGCGTTCCAGGATGAATGTATTTGCCAAGCATCTAGTTCTATACTGACCCCTACATTTTTAAAAGAAGTTTACTTATCTTTAACCAATCCCAAATTACTTTTTTTTTCATTCGAGATACCAAGATGTAGGTTAAAAGCCAACTTATACAGCTACGCCGAAAAAACAAACGGTGGCATTTGCACGTTCTGCCATAATCAACATGCCATTTACTGTTTTTTTACCGTAAATCCTTCACCAAAACATCCCGACATTTTACAATTTTTAAAAACATTGTGGGTAAAGGATGCTGGTAACAGGCATATTCACTTTTCCCCACAATGTTTACTATCCTTTTAATGGCAATTTCTATGTTTTGATTAATATTTGATTTGTTGTCTTAAAATGCTTTCAATATGTAAAAGTCCAAAAATTTTGTGGAGTAGTAAAGACTAAGAATTGGTCAACTGTGGGGGCGGTTTCATCGTGTTGAACCCTTTACCACACAATCCCGAGTTTTAACAACCCTGAAAAAGGAGCCCTTTGAAAACATTCTGGGAAAAGGAGAAAATGCATTTTCTCCTTTTCCCCACAATGCTTTCTACCCTATCAAAGACGAATTCCATCATTTCAGCCACATTTAAATTGTCGCCTGCAACCGCTTTCAATTTGGACAAGTCTACAACTTTGTCGTTTTGAAAAGCGTTAAGGAGACATTCATATCAGATGCTCTCATTCCACCACACACCAAACTGTCATAGAAAGAATCCAGAAGTTAATTTCTTTGTCGGCTCATAAAACTCTCCTATTTGTTTACAAGGACAATTACTTTGTGCCACACGACTCGCAATTTCCTAAATTATGACCCAACGGTAAATCAACTTTTTTTCCCGGGACGACCCTTGACATTTTGGTCGTATTGTGAAACTGCTTTAACTTGTCACTACTTTGTTTCCGTTACCGTATTCGGTTTTCCGATATTTGTCTCGTTCTCAACGAAGTTTATTTTTGTCAGGATTTTCATCAAAATTCCGCGCAGTTCGTTTCGGTTTCCCGTGGCGTAACCCCTCCACATAGCAACGCAAGGTAATATAACTTTTAGCGCGAGAAATGTAGGGTAAATTACGTCATATTTCTGTCTTGTCGAATGACACGTAGATCTACTGTTCACCTAGGTAACTAGTGCGCTGGAACTATTTTTTTCACTGGTAGTAACCATGAAATATCAAACCGTATTCCACCAAATGTATTTCTCGATAAACTACCGAAAAGCATGAAATAAGTCTGTATAACAATCGTAAACTGATCTTGTCGCTGTGTCCATGGTACAGACGTAAAATACCTGATCACGTGATCCTGAAGTAAACGTTCTATAAAATCGTAAATTTATCGGAGATCTATAAATAGTTCACGTAAAAAAGACGGAATATTCATGAAGTGACACGTCAAAGCGGTTGCACTAATATACAGCATTCTGTTTATAGTGTTTACAGACTGCTAAATAAACAGAATAAACATTTGTGTAACAACTGTGAAAATACATGTGAGCCATGCTCTAGCAATAGAAGATTTAATTCATCTCCCTGATGTAGATCTATTATACAATGGAAGTCATCACATAATTACGGATCGATAAAAAATATTTTTTGTCTAACAACTGACTGATTCATGAGATATAATGGTCCTTGGACAGGGAAAAAAAAAAAATACAATAAAAAAGAAAAATGTTTCGACTCATGTCAGCCAGTCAATACTATTTGCAAATGCATTTAGCCCCTTTTCAAAGAGAATGGCTCATGTACAGCTGTGGATTTTTTCCAAATCTATGCTGAAAGATAATACATGTACATAAAACGAAAAGCCTATCAACAACAATAACAATGATGACAAAAATAATAAGAACGACTAATACAGTGTAAGCACAACAGAGGTCAGCAATAATTACGATAATTCTTATATACGAGAGTACTTACCCTGTAGATGAGGTATCGTGAAGCAGAACTAGAACAACAACAAAATATGATGTTAGATTCTAGTAATAATGTTAAACCATAGTCGTCAAATTTTATAAAGAGGATATTGTTCTTTTTTTTCGGTGAAAGATCGAAATTTCATTCTTCGAGAGAACATTAACGGTAATATTTTCTAGAGTGGCCACGAGTGAAAATATTACAGATGATTTTCATGAGATAAAACAAATTTCGATCTTTCAAAAAAGAAAAAAAAAAAAAATATTCTGATAATTTCATGCTTCTAACTTGGCCTTTTTTTGGGGGGGGTTGGGACTTTCGTCAAAATCCAGTTCAGTACTTTTCGGTAATTTCCCGTGGCGTACCCCGTCCACATAACAGCATTACAATATTACGTAAAGCGCGAGAAATGTAGGGTAAATTGCGCGTAAATTACGTCATATTTCTCTCTTGCTGAATGGCACGCGCTGTTTCCCTAGGTAAGTAGTGCGCGGGAACTACTGTTTCCGCCTTCAATTGAAGAGTTAGAAAATATGATATCGGTATTTTTCACTGGTAGTAACCATGAAATATCAAACTATAATCCACTATTATTTCTTGATAAAGTACCGAAAAGCATGAAATAAATGCACATCAGCTGTGTCCGTAATCAAGAATCGTTCTTAGTCTTATTCTCCAGAATTTTCTAAATTTGAAAGTAACACAACTCCTAACTGGCTAACCCGAATGGTTTAAACACGTAAGCTCACATGGTGCGGTTTAACTTTTCTATTGCATATATTTATGTTACGAAAAGTCGTATTCACCAGTTACCTAAAACTAGATTATTATTCTAAATTCCAAGAAATACCATCTGGAGGGGTAAAAGAGAGCGTTTCAACTTTACCGAATGGCAAAATTTTGCACTAGTCCTATTCAAAAGCATTTGCGGACAATAAATTACCCCGTAAGCTACTAAGCGCGACTCGACGACTTTTGCGGACAGTGTAAATCAAGATCAGACTGCACAGAACGTGCAGTCTGATCTTGGATCTACACTGTCCGATAAGGAGATACTCCCCCTACGAAAAAAAAAAAAAAATTTGAAATAGCAATTTTTGGGTTTTAACTATCGACTTGAAAATTTCGTTTGACTTATTTAGCCGGATATGGTTTAAATATGGTTTAAGTGATAAGACTAGTCTGTGAACGGACGGAGAATCAAGTAGGAAAAGTAGGAAATACTAGTTACTAGAATTTTCTCCTTTTCCCAATTCGTTTTCAAAGCCTCCAGTCAGATCACGGGATTGTCTGGTAACATGTTTGAATATGGTCCAGCGATATAACCTAACAAGACTAGTTATTTACCTTACGAACAACGATACAGGGCGAGCTGTTGTAATGTAAAAATATCGGTGTTCATTACAGGGATAAGAAGGAACACTGTCGCCTCGTTGCAGATTAATAGAAATATTTGCAAAATTTCACCCTAGATAAAAGTTCAACTTTTTCTTGTGCTGAACATGATTAAGTTTTGTTTATTGACGATTAGCAGTCTTTTTAAATTAGGAAACACAAAAAATGTCACACAAAAAGGCTTTTCACCCCTACCAATTTGAGGCACAATTCTAAGTGCTGACTACATGTAATTCCTATTTCTTAGCCGATTTTAATGATGTTTAAAGGGGTGCTACCCAGATATCAAAGAGCACATTTCTGTAAAAAAAAAAAAACAATGAGGTCTTCACACATGTGTAACAAAAACCTTGGCGTCATTTTCGTTTTCAAAGCGCCAACAGACGAAGTGTTTTTAGAAAATACGAAATGCCTTGGAAATAAAGATACTGCGGAAATGAGATGTAATAATATTGCAACGAGATTCTTTGTACATAATATTATCACATTCTAACATTCTATTTGAATGAAAGAAAATAAATAAATCTTTATTAGACTTTTTGATAAACAACATAAGAAGGAGGATATCCAGCTCCACGAAAATGAGACAACTTGGAGCAATGATTTACCATATTGCATTGGTCTTTCCCTCCCTTTTTTTGTGTGTGTGGGAGTGTCCTTGGGCAAGACATATCAGAGTCCCGACATAGAAATTATAATACCCTGGACACATGAATAGCTGAGCTGTCGCCGTGATTATGTTGAAAGCGGCGTAAAACACAACTGAATACATAAATTAATCAATCACACCCCTTATTCCTGCTCCCTTTACCAGCTGATATTTCCGGTTACGTTACCATTACGTCAATGACTTTCTCTATTGAGAGCAGTGGAACAGTTTATTTAAAGAAGAAAAAAGGGGGAACATATTATTTAACCTTTAAAGCACCATTCACTGCTACAGTTGCATTTGAGACTAGTGCAGATCAAAATCAGCCTGAACAAAACTGTCCACTTTTCTGAAACCACTGGCAAAAGACAGCCACGACATTGCAATTGTCTTGATCTTATTCTAGACTGAAAATATCCATTGGGTTTATTCGGCGCTTTAACGTCGTGCAAGTTCTCGTATGTTTTTACCTCTTCGGCTGCTAAACGCGACTCTATGGCCTTTCTTGCGGACATTGTAGATCAAGATCAGACTGCACAGAACGTGCAGTCTGATCTTGGATCTACACTGTCCGATGAGGAGATATTCCCCCCAACTTTAAAATAGTCAAATTTAGGGTTTTTACCAATGGCTTGAAAGTTTTATTTAAGTTATTAAACAGATTAAGGCTTAACCCGTTACCACACGGCAAAATTTTAGACTGGTCCAAATTGAAAGCATTTGCAGACGACAATTTCAAAGTGGCTCAAATGGTGCAATTTTGCTTTGATTGGGTAGAAAACTTTGTGGGAAAAGGAGAAAATGCTGGTTACCAGCATTTTCTCCTTTTCCCACAATGTTTTCAAAAGGCCTCTTTTTCAGGGGCGTTAAAAGGCGTCATTGTGTGGTAAAGGGTTGAAATGCTCCTTATTACCTCTTGCTTCTTTGGGTTTGCTAAGCTCCAGTCCGGATGTTCTTCTCTCGTCTTTCTTTTAACAAGTTGTCTGACATTGTTCTGTTTAATCGAGTCAATAATAAACGTCTCGCTGAGATAAATGAGGCTCATCATTGCCAGAGTGGGGAGAAAATCTCGGCAGATCATCATGTTTTCTGGTAGTAATGAAATCAGCACATATATAATGGTTAGCACTTCACGAAACGACAAAAATTTAGACTCGACCGAAAAACAACACTCTTTACAAAACAACAAAAAATTATGAAAACCAATTTATTGTTCATCATCGCGAGAGTGGAGAGAAAATCTCTGCACATTATGATATTTTCTTGAAGTAATGAAAGCACATATATAATCGTTAACTCTTTACTAAACGATAAATATTTAGAATCGACTGAGACCTAGGAAGGACAAAATTCTTTGAGCATATTAACGTCTAACCATTGCTTTGACCTTCATCTTGAAGCCTGGTGTCTGAAACCTCTGCTCTGCACACTGTATGATCATGGTAGACACCGATGTAACTTTTGTTTTCTTTTGATGGGACCAGACAATCAAGAGAATAGGACAAAATTAAAGAGTATTATATTGTTGGACCTTGACTGTGGGTGCCTCGTGCCTGAAACCAGGGCTATGATCATCGGCTCATGAAGGTTTTAAATCTGTGTGAAATATTTTTAAAGTCGGACCAGATGTTTAGCAGCAGAAGCTGTTTGAAATGGAATGGCAGGATGGGTGGACAGACTTATACTAGTAGCAGCAGCAGCTGTTTCAAGAAAGTCGAATGGAAGGACATCTGGACGGGTGGACGACGCCAAGACAATATCCCTCGGCCTTTCAGTGGAGGATAACAAGGTACGACGACCTTCAGCCCATGATGGTACTACAACACCCATACTCATATCAAACAGTGCAAACACAAGAAAAAAATGTATTCCATATTGACCGTGGGCAAACACTCCATTCCAATGCATTTGAAAATCATCCAGAATCCAAAATGAACAGTGCTGATCCACGCATGTTTCTATCATCACGAGTCCTAGCCTTAACGGTTTCCTAATTTCGACACTGTTGTGTTCCGGTGTTAAAGAAAAAAGCCAAATCTCTCGAAAATTGCAACTAGTTCACTTACCTCGTCGTCTACTTAAATAAAAAAAAAAAAAAAATAACCAAGATGTATTCAAACCCCTGTCGTAGAATGTATTTCACCTTTGAATAATCTAAATGCAATTGATTATACTTAGTCTTGCATACAAATGTCAATTTTGAACGTTTCTGCTTCATTATATTTCGATGATGTAGTGCAATTATAAAGGGATATAATATCGATTTGTTTACAGAGCATTCGAGAGGTGATGAAGATCAACTTTGCTATTTGATCCTGAACCTGTTCTGTAGAAATATATGTCACATAATAAATAATTCGAGAAAAATTATGGTGTCAAAATATCTCATGAAGTAAACAATAAACAAAAATTATTGACATTCGATAAAGTTCGGTTTTAAACATTAGACCTCGAGACGGCGAATCTTGCCGGTGGGGTCGCTAAAAGCGGCACATCGATATATCTGCAAATTGATACTGTCAAAGCAACGATCGCTGTTTTAAAAACTGCGATAACTTCATCAAACAAAATATTAATATAGAGATGTCTACACAGGTATGTATAAGATTTAAATTAGAGCATCCGTCCGAAGTAAGAAATACTATATACAAAAGTTACCTACTTTGAAGCTTGCCTACAGTTAAATATCTACAACTGAAGTTCTAATTCCGGTTTTACAGTTACTTTTTTTCTCTCTCCTTGTAACCGAAAAAGAGCAAGAGCGAAGAGCAATCTCACAATGGCATCTCCTTTAGAACGACCATAGAAATATATAACCCGTCAACTCAATTCTTAGTGTACGAAATGATATTTTTTATGGATGTCTTTGTTTTGTCTGCGGTATGCATTAAGTTAATAGTGTTAACGCATTACCTCATTTGCAAAGCGAGGGATAGAATTCTATATTTTCACGTGTGGCGAAGCCACGAGTGAAAATATCGCCTTTGCTTTTCACGAGATGAAAGAAATTTTGATCATACACTGACACAAACAATTATCCTATTTCTTTAATGCTCCTCACTTTAACCGTTTCCTTCGCGTCTAATTTGTGCTCATCGTGAAAAGTATATGCGTTTTCAAGCGAAATAGATCTATTCAATCTAGTCGTATATAAACCTGACTAGCTGTTATAATGACGTCATTGGTGATGTTGACTACGTCATAAAACGTGACGTTCACCTGCTAAAAATTAATTTATGTTCTATAAATATCCATGGTATGGCTAAAAGTTATAACATTCACCGGTGAATTATAACATTCACCGGTGAATTATCAAGATATAATTCTCTATTAGAATTCTATAGACTACTGAAAAGCATAAAAGACATTGGTTATCTTAAAGTGTAAAGAAGAAACGGAAAAGGAAACTCCAATCCAATAAAAATGACTAAGGAGAGTGTAACAAGGAAATAATTGCAAATGGACCAATCTGTCGTTCTGAATCCATTTTTCTACAAATTTTCTGACATTTGCTATAGATCCAGGATTTAGAAACTCAAAAGTATAGAAATAAGATTCTACAATTTCTAGATTTCCTCTTTACCGAACGACACAATTTTGGACCAGTCAGAATTCAAAACATTTGTAGACAACAATTTAAATGTGGCTCAAATGAAGGAAATTGTATTTGATGGGGTAAAAAACAAAATGGGAAAAGGAGGAAATGTCAGTTACAAGCATTTCCTTTTTTTCCCACCATATTCTCAAAAGCCTTTTTTTTTTGTTAGGGTCGTTAAAACTCGAGATGTGTGGTAAAGGATTAATATAAGACGCTACAATTTGTAGATTAACCTGTCGTGGCTTTGGAACACGTCAGACTCACATTTGTTAAGAGGACTCTCAATTACTAATTGCAAGTCGGGAAATGCCATTAAGAATAAATGATATTTCCTTTATCAAACAGTATGAAACGAAATAAAAGGTATCCATTAGCACCAACCGAATTCCACAATCACTATTGATTTTCGATCGGACGTGGTAATGTTGTCAGCAAATTGCATTAGTCTACATGAATGATAATACGAGGATGGTCCATCTAGATATTTTATGTTTTGTCTGTAAAAGATGAGTATATTTATTACCATTGACTTACAAGAGCTGCGTCATAGACAAAAGGTATTGAGTTACTAAGAGTTTGTTGAGTACGAAAACTCCAGAACGTCCAATCAAAGTAAAGTTCTTGCTCTGTGGAATGGAAACCAAAAGCACTCGCAGTTAGATCTACTGTTTAATAACTCTTGAGTTGTATCAGTTTGTGGAACAGATTACAATAGCCAAGACCACTATGTGTCGGGCTACTAGATACAAATGAAAACCAAATGAACAAATTATAAAGTAGGAATTGGAGAAAAAAATTCAAACATTAAATATGTCCGTCTCTTCTGACTACAATTGCCGCGCTGCGGAATTCACGCCATCGAAACTCAAAAGAAGGCAAAGGAAATCATCAGAAAGTAACAAAAGGAACATGGAATCAAAGTACTCAAGTACTTTACAACCTTGCAACAAAAACATGAGCAGATCTTCTGAAGCTCTTACTGATTGCAAATCCGAAGAAACAAGAAAGCTTTTTTTTCTAAAAAAAAGGAAAGATGGCGTCAATGGTTCTAGAATTAAAGTATGCAACTCTTGTGGTTCAATATGAAGAGAAATAATAAAAAGTATCCTAGTCAGCAATTGTCTCGTTTTCCTTATTGTTTTGCATATTGTTAAAAAGTGAACTTTTTAATTAGATACGAGCCTTGCACTGGCAAAAGGGGGTTTAATACATCTCCGTGATGCATGATACCAAGCAAGTCTTCTCATAATTGTGGATCTATAAAATCCATTTTGTCTAACAATTGGGGTAGGATGTCCTTGGACTTGCAGAAAACACACCAGAAGCAAAAAGTATTGACCCAGGTCAGCCTCTACAGACTGCACAGGCTGAACTGGATCAATACTTTTTGAAGATGCATTGAATTCCCTTTTCACTGAGTATGGATTATATATTTTCCTAGATTACATATAAATCCAATTCATTGTTTGAAAAGGAACGGTTGCTACTTTAAATAGTGTAGTGTCTGAAAATAAATGCAAACTAGAGTAATGGGTTATAGGGTAATGTTGAGGATATTTGTTTTTTCTGGTGAAAGATCGAAATTTATTTCATCGAGTGAACATCATCTGTAATATTTTCACGAGTGGCGCATTTCGATCTTTCATCGAAAAAAACCAATAACGTTATTCTATTTATATCTTGCTTCTAACCCCTTTTTTTTGCGTGGGGGGGGGACTTACATCAAAATCCAGTATAGTTGTTTTCGGTAAAGTGCGAGAAATGTAGGGTAAATTACGTCATATTTCTGTCTTGTTGAATGGCACGCACTGTTTACCTAGGTAACTAGTGCGAGGGAACTACTGTTTCCGCCTTCATTTGAAAAGTTAGAAAAAAATAAAATCGGTATTTTTCACTGGTCGTAACCATGAAATATCAAACAATATTCCACCGTTCTCGATAAACTACCAAAAAGAGTGAAATAAATTCAAATATCAAATCACCAATTAGTGCAAGAAAAGGAATACACGGTATCATATCCAATTGCTGGGGTATGGATAAGCGCCGAGCGATATCACATAACGTTAGCAACCCTTGTATATTGATGTCAAAAATGGGCCTGCAAATATGCTTGCTAACGCCTGCAGAACTAACATGTACGCATTTTTGACCAGGCGTATATTACTGTTTTATTCGCTGGAGACTTATACAAAGAAATAAGTCAAAAGCAAGCCAACACAGCTACGCTGAAATTTAAAGAAAAGATAATTGTTTAGCTACATTTCTTACTTTAACGTTGTTCTTTCAACAACTGTATAAGCGGTGCTCTGGGAAATATGGGTTTAATGTATCTCTGTGTTGTATTGTACCAAGAAAGCCCATGAAATTATGGATCTCTCAAATCCTTTTTGTCCAACATACGACTGAATCATGGGATAAAATGGTCCCTGGACATGCAGAAAAAAGATTCATTTCAGTTCCAGTTGCCGAAGGCCAACAGAGCTTATGTGATGACGTGGTTTCTTTTGACCGTTCGTTCGTCCGTCCGTCCGTCTGTCCGTCAGTCTTTCTCTTGTTTACGAGATAAAGTCCAAACGACAAAGTTATCGACCGGTCCAAATTGAAAGCAGTTGCAGATGACAAATAAAATATGGCCTAAACCAAAGAACTTGCCTTTGAAATGGAAGAAAACACTGTGGGACAAGGAGAAAATGCTGGTTACCAGCATTTTCTCCTTTTTCCGCAATGTTCTCAATAGTCTTGTTCTTCAGGGTTATTAAAACATGGGATTGTGAGGTAAAGGATATTACTGCTGTTTCAACACCCCCCCCCCCCGTCAAGAAAAGGGGGAAAAATAAAATAAAATTAACCAAATAATAATAATAATAATAATCGCACTTTGTTTTGAAAAGGAAAAAGAAATAAATATTTTCAAAAACATCATAGTCATGATAAAGGTTAAAAATTGTAAACAAACAAAAACCCTATGGGGAGAATCTATACAGATTTCTCAAATTTTTGAGCCGTGCTCTGGGAAAAGGAGACTTGAAGCATCTGCAAAAAGTATCGACCTAGGTCAGCCTGCGCAGTCCACAAAGGCTGACATGTGTCGAAACTTTTCGCTTTTGGTAATTTTTTCCGTGTCTAAGGATCACTCTACCTCGTGATTCAGCTGGTTTCTTGACAAAATGAATTTTATGGATCCAAAATTATGTTTTGACTTGCTTGGTATATTACATTACGGAGATGCATTTAACACCTTTTTGCCAGAGAACAGCTCATTTAAAGAGATCTACAGAATAATAATAGGAAGACGGAGAGAATTGTAGCCGTGGGCTCATTTACATTTTTGTGAAAGACGCGTTCTTTCCTTAGCTCTGTACCAAATGATATCATTTTAAACTTGTCCAAACTGAAAGCGTTTGCAGACGATAATTTAAAGGTGGCTCAAAGTACTGGATTTATTTTTGAAAGATAGAAAACATCGTGGGAAAAGGAGAAAATGCTGGTTATCAGCATTTTCTTCTTTTCCCACGATGTTTTCAGAAGCATTTTTTCGTTAAAACAGATGGCTGTTTAGAAAAGGGTTCATCCCGTGGATGAACACTTGTAACCAAAACACAATTATAGTGCCAATTTAAAGCTGTTCTTTGGTCAATACAACTGATTATTTCGAAAACAGTAAATCTTAACTCTGTACCAAATGACAACAGCCGAGACTCTGTAGCCCAGTCGGTCGCATACAGGACTTGAGAATAGGGGGTCGTTGGTTCGATCCCTGGCTCGGCCAATTTCTTTCCGAGGATTGATGGTAGTCATTGAGACAGGATTCATTCCTCTCTCACCGCTGACCAATGTTTCGACGATGGTTATGTGGGAAAGCAGCCAGTGGCTTGGAAAGAATATTGTGCGGAATACTGGTAAAAGAACTCCAGGAAAGCATGGATAGGTGCACATAACTGGAATAATGTTGAAAACGGCGTTAAACACTATATCAATCAACCAAACGACAACATTTTGGACCTATTCAAATCTAAAGCATCTGCAGACGACAAGCTCCTTTTTCAACATTGTTTTCAAAAGTGTTCTTTCTTAAGGTCATAAAAATTCGGGATTGCGTGGTAAAAGGTTGAATTAGACACACGCTTTCTTTAATCTGATGTTGATGTTGTGGTTTGGTTTCCTATGTTTTATCACGAGATCTCATAAATCTGATATTGAACTAATCGTTGAAATTTTTGAGTGATTGGGCTGTTCGCTGAATTTCTTTTTGTATTGTGTTTATCGCTGTTTTAAATATTATTCCAGTTATATTGCGGCGGCCATTGCACCTATCCATACTTTCCTGGTGTTTCTTTTACTATTACTTCGCACACTATTCTTCCCAAGTCACTGGCTGCTTTCCATCATAACCATTCTCTTAACAATGATCAGCGCTGACAGAGGAATGAATCCTGTCGCATCGGCTACCATCAATCCTCGGGCATTTATTCACCGAGCCGGGGATCGAACAAGTGACCCCATGGTGTCAAGTCCTGTACGTTACCGTCTGAGCTATCGTTGAAATAAATTATTAGTTCTATTTCTAATCTTCTAAGTGTAATCAGAAAAAACAGACATTTTATCTTTTGTGATGTCAATATGTGATGAATGGGGTAATGTATTTTTATGGTCTCATTAGTTATTTGATGGATCCAAGTCCTCTCTACTGAGCAATGTGGAGGTGGGAGACAGTGGCGTAGGAATAGAGCACCAGCCTTTTGCATCCAAAGGGTTCTGGGTTTGAATCAAGTGATGAGCGCGGTCAACCTTTGGATCCAGCACGAGCACTGGTTAAGGTTAGGCAATCATTGAGAGCTATCGATCACAATCGATCTAAGATCAAGAATTATTATTATGTTTAAACATAAATCACCTTCATTTGAATTCTAGCATATTAGAGGTATTTATGTTAAAAATGGTTGCATGTAAAGAGATGTCTCAATAAAAGGCAGTAATTTGATTTCTTTAATTTTTTCACCCACACGATACATTTTTTTCGCACAAGCCCGAATTCTTTTTAAAGTAAAGCACATGTTTTAAACTAAGTTCATGATCTTCAGCTTTGACACTCATGACCTCAAAGCGATATAGTTCTTCCCTGGGTCAACAGCATCACTTGTATGAGGTACCGTTACTGTAGGTCAAATAGTTTATGAGTTAGGAAACGATTTGCTTACAAATGACGTAAAGGATGGACAGACCAACAGAGAGACGGACATGGTAAAAATAGTATAATCTCCCTCCCCATACGTGTATTTAGCATTCTTTAGGTCTTTAATGAAAAATATATTTTTTATGCAACTTTCATTTATTTTTGTCGTTACATGTACCACAAAATTGAAATTGTTACACACTAATTGTGGAGATGTAAAGTCTGAAATTGAACTTAATGCCCATAGCTGGTCATGTTACAAATTATGGAATAGAAAAAAATGAAGTCCGTGATCCCCCCCTCTTTTTTTCACCCGTAGTACATCATACCACAAAACTACCGAATATGAACCAGTTCTGGTATTGAGAAAGAAGTGGACTGACTAGCGAACGCTACATCTGTACTCGTTTTCAGACATTTTTTAGCCAGTTTTTAACTCATTTCGTCTTTATTTTATAAAACTATAATTATTCTTGTATCTTCATGCAAAATGTTGCCCCTGACGGCTGCAAGGTTGCACAGATTAAGACATAGAAAATGCATGTCATGTTTTGGAGGCCTTTAAAGCAATCACTGTTGTCATTTCCGGTTTTAAATGAGGACAAATCCCTTCTTTTTCTATCACTCACACCATATATATTCGTAATTTATATATGTTTATACAGCGTAGTCTTTCTGCACACTTCCAAGTTTAAACAGTGTTTTTCCTCTCTAGTTGTAAGGATATGTCTTTAAGCGATTGGAGTGATAGTCTTTTGTTGGAACTGCATTGCACTTTCAAAAGACTGAAAGAAAGATCACCCTCAGAAAAGGCATTGAAGTTTCATTTTTTCCCTCTTGCATGTAAAGGCAGGCTACTTATATAACCAAACACCTGAAATCTGCCAGATATTGGTGAGGTAATCGAGTACATAAACGGTAAGATTGCAAATTAGCTCTTGATGAACAACTGTTGAGCAAGATGAACAATTGTTTAACTTTTTGTATGTGGTAACTTCTCATTGACGCTGAGTATCACAGCCCATTATTGTGTTCTTTATACACGAGTGCCGTTCAGGTTATTCTTTTGTAAAAGCAAATAATATTTCATTGATTTTGTGGCACTAATTTACAAAATATTCTCAGCTAATATTCACCGACAGATCACTGAACTTTTTGGAATTACAAACTTTGCTACCTGACAAAGGGGATAACCTTAATACATTGTTCCTCACGTCATTGTTAGAAAATTACCTTTGTGATCTCCGTACATGATAAATGAGCCATACTCTGTGAAAAGAGGGCTTAATGCATTTGCAAAAAGTATAGGCCCACGTCAGCCTGCGCTGTCCGCGCAGGCTGACCTGGGCAGAAACTTTTCGCTATGGGTCAATTTCCCGTGCGACCAAGGACCTGTCTATCTCATTATTCAGACGGTTCTTTGAGAAAATGGATTTTATCTATCCCTAATTATGTGATGTCTTTCTTGGTATAATGTATTACGGAGATGCAGTAAGCCTCCTTTTGCCAAAGCATGGCCCAAATACATTTCGGAGTCCCGCGTGGCTCAGTGGTAAGCTGCAGGATGCATGATCCGGTGGTCCTGAGTTCGATCCTCATCCAAAACGCTGGGCTCGTGGTAGGATTTGTCCGTGGGCAAGATGCTTCAGAGTCCCAGCCTAATATTGCTTAAACCCTGTACATGCATGAATACCGCTGTGATATGATTCAATTTATGTTAAAAGCGACTTAAAACACCATACAATCAATCGATATATGAGCCATTTTCTGGCAAAAGGGTGTTTAACACATCTATGTGATGCAATATCAAGCTATTTATCACAAAATTATGGATCCATAAAATCCATTTTGTCTAACAACCAACTAAATCATGAAGTAGACTAGATTTTGACATGCAGAAAATTGACCTGTAGTAAAATTTGTCGAATCTTAATGATGATAAAAGGCTTAACAGTGGCCACATATAAACAAATATGAGTATACCATAGAGATAAATTTCAATCATGCTAATTAAAGATGTGGCGATTATTTTAATTCTAACGACTTGTTAAGGTGTGGTGTGTCGAGGATGCAGTCAACGGCACAACTATAAATATCAAAAGTGGAATTAACGTTAGCAACATTAATTCTAGTTATTTTGCCTCCGTTACAAAAAGAGTCGAGAGAGAGAGAGAGAGAGAGAGAGAGAGAGAGAGAGAGGGAGAGAGAGAGAGAGAGAGAGAGAGAGAGAGAGAGAACAAAACTCGATAAAATTATTCGTACAAAACGACAGCGTAAAGTACTTACGTTTTACTATTAAAGTCAGAAATTTATTTGTCTTTATGTTCAAAAACGAAAAATCACCTCATTTAAGTAAAAAAAAGTATTTTGATAGTTCAGTGCGTGTTAGTCTAATCCGAGATAGCTAAGAACATCCCACTGTAATATAACTGTGTCCTGTATTGGAAAACCGTTACCATTGGAGGAGAAAGATGTGGGATATGAGAGAGAGAGAGAGAGAGAGGGAGGGCAAATGCCCAATTATGAGGACAATTGTTATCCCTCACACCCGTATTGTGATGACACTTTTCAGTTGTGAGGACAAAATTTTGTCCTCACAATAACGACACTTTAGTTAGACTGGATTTTTCAAGATTTGAATTTTGCGAAATTCAAATCTTTGTAGGGACACGTGTCCGCATTGTCGTGGATCTCACTCTCATCACCGTGAAATATCGATTTAACAAGGTAGCCTTTTTCGGACATCCTTGGACAGGACGAATTCAATCGGCAATTCCCGTTAATATTTCCGGACGGCTGCTGCAAAGCATTATGGATAATTTGGAAAACGCATACTTGGAACAATTCGGCTTTTGATGACCGTCGTCATGTACATGTATCATCCGCTAGGCGGCGATTTTCTTTTACACGAATGTGACAGTTGCAGATTTCGCACCATGAAAGGTGAAAATTTCCGTCATCATGCAATCAGACGAGTAATAGATCTAATGGGTGGACTTTCGCAAAGTAAGAATGAGTTTTATTAGGTGTTCTTATTGTATTAATTTATCTTATCTCCATTTACCTATTTATCGCAAGAAATTTGCAACTTGATTTGCAGGGACACCGCCCTGACCTCGGCTCTAGCAACTTTCCGCGCCTTATCAGTCACCATGTGTAGCGGTCCTTCAGTATTTGTTCTAAGAAGAAAACATGCTTTGTGTGCACTAAAGTTTGTGCATAAAAAGGATCGTAATAACATCTGCATACATAGATACGCAAATGGTTTCCTAATATACTTTGAAAATCACCATTCGTTTGCTCTCAGTAAAATTATGATCGAAGAGCAACGGATTTTCTTTCAAGCATTCTATTAACCAGTAAGTATAAACACGGATGTGCTTCTCTCAAATCAAAGATTAAAAAAAAATGCTATATTGGAATGAATCCTATTTCACAAGGAAGCTCATTGAGGGTTTGTGCGCCTGAATGGCTGGGAGTGAGATACTTAGACCCCTGACTATTTAGACCCCCTTAACACTTTACCAAATGACAAAATTTTGGACAAGTCCAAATTGAAAGCATTTGCAGACGACAAATGTGAATCAAAAATTGAAATTTGATTTGGAAGGGTAGAAAACATTGTGGGAAAAGGGGAAAATGCTGGTTACCAGCATTTTCTCCTTTTCCCACAATATTTTCAAATGCTCTCTTTGACAAGGTCGTAAAAAGCTGGGATTGTGTGGTAAAAGGTTAAAATTTTACATTTTTGGTGACGTCTGCCTCATTTACAGGAAGAAAGATTCCTGAGCAAGTATGACAAAATGAAAGGAAATGCTTAATTGTTCAGTAGCACAGAAGAATGTCTTGTATAGTCTACATGTATTGTTTAAATCCCTTTTAACCCTTTACCAGATGACAAAATTTCAGCCTTGGCCTAGCCTGCTCAAGTGGCTCAGTGGTGAGCCTGTTGGACTCATGACCTGGTGGTTGTAAGGCCTACTTTCTTTCCGTCCTGTTTTCGCCTCTCACCTCTGCTGAAGCATGTGAGAAAAGTAGTCTGTGGCTTTGGAAAGAAAGTTGTGTTAGTACTGGTATGAGAAAGCCAGGAAACACATGTGCCTTAGCTGTTTAAGTGGTGTTAAACCCCAATAAAATCAACCAATGAGCCTTGGCCAAATTGAAAGCATTTGCAGACAGCAATTTCAGTGTGGCTCAAATAGTGCAATTTTTCTTTGATAGGGTAGAAACATTGGGAAAAAGGAGAAAATGCTGGTTTTCTCCTTTTGTCACTCTAATTTTCAAAAGGCTTCTTTCCCAGGATCGTTAAAAGTCAGCATTGTACAGTAAAGGGTTGATAGTGCTCCCACTCACGCAAATTGTTGCGTAAATCACATTATAGAACTGAAATTCATGCATCAAATTTTGGTTACATGTGAGACGTGTAAAATGATGGGATTTGAAATTACTTACTGCCCTTATTGATAAATTATTTTCAAATCACGCAGAAAAACTTGTCTTTAAATTGACACACATGAAAGAAATGCTCAATGCAAAAATTATGGAAGCCCATGACACAACAATGTTCCATTTAACATTGTCCGATCAGAGTTGCTTCAGACCATCTTTTCAGCTTTTCAATGACTTTGAACTGTAAGTTTCCATAGATATCTTGATGTAACATGCTTTTGTGGTGAAAAACATCATTATTGATTATTCTACTTCTAGTTTGGAACCATTGTTGTCATACCCTCTAATATGAAATCTTACCCCCAGATTTACAGCTCAGGGAGTAAGTGTACCCTTCAAACAAAAAGCCACTGGGAACACTGGTAAAGTTGGATCACTGCCTGGAGCTAAATACAGTGTGTGTATTTTTTTTTTAGGAAACTTTTTGAAAAAATTATGGTTGAGATAACTCGGGCATAGTCATCAATATAACACTATACCATCAATACAGAGCTATTGGCAACCTCACTATTGCAATTCATTGATAGACAAAATGTACTTTACACTCCTACTTTATGCAGATGCTGTAACAGGGCCGTAGGAACACCAATTTGATCACCAATAAAATGACCATGTCTGTGTTTGGCCAAATATTGCTAGGCAATCGTCGTATATGACTGAACTGTCAGTAAATAATTCAAATTTCAAATAAAATAGTTCTAAACAAACGGCGGTGAGCCACGGAAATTTTTCATCTACTTTTGTTATCCGACTGACACCAAACAATTCCTGACGTCACATTTCATTCAGTGTGATTTCTGCTTTATTTTTAGCTCACCTGAGCACAAATTGCTCAAGGTGAGCTTTTGTGATCCCTCAATATGTCCATCGACCGTCGTCCGTCGTCTACAATTTCTTTTAACATGTTCTCCTACTAAAGTACCGGACCAGTCTTGATGAAACTTGGCAGGGATGTTCCTTGGTTGAAGCTGTACCAAAGTTGTTCAACAGATTGAATTCCATTCATAACTCTAGTTACCATGGCATCCAAAAGGAAAAAAATAGCAAAACCATTGAAAATCTTCTTCTCTGAAACTAGGAGGTGTAGTGCTTTGATATTTGGTATGTAGCATCTCCTAGTGGACCTCTACCAAGTTTGTTCATATGATCTCCCTGGGGTCAAAACTGGCCCGGCCCCGGGGGTCACAAGTTCGAAACATAGTTACAAAGAAGGAAAACTTTAACATTAAATTTCTTCTTCTCTGAAATTGGAAGGCTTTGATATTTGGTATATGTAGCATCTCCTAGTCGACCTCTGCCAAGTTTGTTCATATATGATGTCCCTAGGGTCCAAACTGGCCCCGCCTCAGGGGTCACAGGTTTGAACATAGGAACAAAAAAGAAAAATTTGAAATTCTTCTCTTAAACTAGAAGATGTTGAGCTTTGATATTTGGTATATAGTATCTCCTGGTAGACCTCTACCAAGTTTGTTCATATGATGCCCTGGGGTCAAAACTGTACCTGCCCAAGGGGGAAGGGGTCACAAGTTCGAAACATGGAAACAAAGTAGGAAATCTTTAAAATTCTTTTCTACAACTTGAAGGAGTAGAGCTTTGATATCTCCTAGTGGACCTGTACCATACGATGCCCCTTGGGTCATAACTGGCCCTACCATGGGAGTCACAACTTTAAACATAGGAACAAAAAAGGAAAAATTTGAAATTCTTATTCTCTGGGCTTTGATATTGGTATGTAGCATCTACAAGTGGACCTCTACCAAGATTGTTCATATGATGCCCCAGGGGTAAAAACTGGCCTAGCCCAGGTGGTCACAATTTCTAAACATAGAAACAGAAAAGGAAAACTTTGAATTTCTTCAGAGAGCTTTGATATTTGGTATGTAGTGAAGCTGTTCTAAGCTTGTTAGCCTACCCGAGAACAACATGTTCAGTGAGGTCAAAATTGGGCACCTTGGGTCATAAACTAGGTCATTATTTTAAATTAAAGAAATAACTTGTAGGCACTTTAGAGGCCACCTTTCTTGCTCAGCTGACTTGAAAATTGTTCAGAATGTTTGTCTTGATAAAATCTCACACGAGTCTGCATTTAGTGATTGTCCGGAATATAGCTTTGTCATCTCAAGTCAGAACAACTTCAAACTTGGTATGCATGTTTGTTGCAATATTACTGAGTACAGTGTGCTAGAACAATAACTCTACGTAGTGCAGATTTTGACACTTTGATCTTCATTTTTACTGTATTTCTTACTTGTCCAGAATGGAACTTTGAAGTTTCAGATCAAATTGACTGGAGCCTTGGTCAACATGTTTGTTGCATTGCTTGCCCTTTGCGACTGTTATACCTCCTCGACAACTGGTGGTAGGATGGGCATATCTTTCTACAATTTGATTCTCTTATTTCATTATCATTTGGCCTTGAACCTCAGTATTTGGTATTTATTTATCTTCATTGTAGACCTTTACTGCTTAGTACTCAGGTGAGCGATATAGGACGATCATAGTCCTCTTGTTTCTCCAAATCTCATAATTCACCACGTTGTTGAATAACTTTCCTTCTATTCTGGTCCCTAGTATTAGCAGGTGGGTTATTTCTCACTGCAAAACCAAATGCAACATATGTCAAATTGGGACAAGCCGATTCTGAAAACTTTGGCCCCTCCAATCCAAAATTGCTTCCTACGGGCCTGTGTAAGACTGGTTATCTCTTAGTAAGGTTCTTGTATACATAAAATTAGTTCTATTATTTAAACCTTCATTTTTTCATTTTATCCACAGATTAAATTTCTGTCTTTCGGGAATGTAATCTTGGAAATTTGAACTTGTGGAAAGCAAAGAATGAAAGGAGTAAATTAGCACAATAATGTTTTATGAGCAAAGGTTTTTGTTTTCCTTTTTAAGTGATTAAAAGAAAAAGAAGTCAGAAGAATGCAGCAAATAACTGGATTAAGCAGAAAGAAGACCCACCTGGTTTTAGTGTTACACATATTCATGGAAAAGGTACATATTTTAGCCTTGTACATATTGAAAGAAAAAAAAAAACAATCACACAAGCCATGATCATTGTAAACATTGGATTAGAATCTATAATGGAAAAGCTATTATTGATTTGACTTGAAATATACCGAAATTCGCCAATGCATTCAGACAGAAAGAAAATAATCTTTTAATGACTGAATCTTTTGGAATTCATCATCATTGACAAAAAATGGGTAATATCCAACAAATTTAGATCTATTTATAGCACCAGTGACAGCCCATCAAAACTGCATAGATTTACAGTTTGGGCTTGGTTTTTATCTTTAAATACGGGTAATCTAGATCTAAGATTCTGCATGTTTTGAATATTTCCTTCAGTCTTTTGATCTACATGAGGTCGCATTTTGATACAAGTTAAGTCATAGTTCAGTAGTGGATAGTTTAGATCCAAAATCAGACTGAAAGTTCTGTTTAGTCTGATGTCTTTCCACACTGTCTCCCATTTTGCCACTGGCAGAGTAATTCTGAACTAGAAGATAGTTCAGTTTCTGTCTGATTCACTTTAAACTTGGCATAAGTGTTCATTAGGAGTTGTAAATGTGCAAGATGGAACTTCCGTGAAAATTCTATGAAGAACTAATGAGTTATTGCCCCTGATTTACATTTGAAATGCTTGTCCGGACAACTCCTCCTACAATTTCAGTCCGATTTGCTTTATACTTGGCAGAAGTGTCCATTTGGAGTTGTAGATGTGCAAGACACAAATTTTGTGAAAATTCCATCAAGAATTACCGAGTTATTGCCCCTGATTTGACTTGAAAATGCTTGTCCGGACAACTCTTCCTACAGTTTCTGTCTGATTCACTTTAAATTGGCAGAAGTGTTCATTAAGAGTTGTAGATGTGCAAGACGCAACTTTCGTGAAAATTCTATGAAGAATTAATGAGTTATTGCCCCTGTGACATGAAATATATGGGCGGGGGTATTTATCACCTTTAGTGATAGTTATTCTAGTTGAAAATGACTTAGTGTGTCTGAACATTTAGGGTATCTGATTACTCTGGCGAATTACAGTAGTACTCATTTTGCAATATATTCAAAAGATTATGAGTTTGTAGACAGACAAGAATCTATCAGGAAAATTAAGTGGGATGGCTTACTATAATAAAGTGTCTATATATAGATATACATGCACATGTTTCAGGACCAGTTGTTGTAACACTGGAGAAGAGAACTATGGGAGACTTCCTGTTTGTCCACAAGAATGGACTAAGTGGAAGTCTTGGGAGTATAGTTAATCAGGGGAATGAGACAGAAAAAAATGCATGTATGAAAAAGAGGTTTGGCTACTCATGCTTTTTTGCATCAAGGTAATTTTTTAGCTTGCCTATCCTTATAGCAGCTTGTTCTTTAAACTATTTCTAATTCTTTTGAAATACTGAAATTTTAATAAAGTGTATCTGCTTGTGTTTTGGTCATTATCATTGTGAATCTATGGCTTAGTATCCTATCTGTATGATTACTTTGAAAATGTGTAGAAACTTCTCTTAATACATGGAATTTTGGAGGCATAATGCTAGAATATTAGATTTTGCATGCAGTATTTACTTTCACATATTTTGCTTTATTATCTGAGTTGTGGAAAGCTCTCTCTCCTTTTGCAACCTAACTTTTAAGCTCACCTGAGCACAGAGTGCTCAAGGTGAACTTTTATGACTAGGAGAAGATGTTTTAAGATCAATTTTGAATGTCACACAATGGATGACTGAATTAGGCCACGACCGATACGCTTTGTTCCTGTACAATGTCATCCTTCTATTTGTACAGGTACAGTCGACTCTCATTATGCCTAAATCGCTTATCTCAAAACTCTTGTTAAGTCGAAGCAATGTCCAAACTTCGAGCCTCTTTACGTCATACTGAATTTAGTTTTTATCTCGAAGCTGTTGCATCCCAAAACCTGTTGTGTCGAAGTAATTTGAACAGCAATTTCGTACATCGGGTCATACTTTCATCCATATATCCGCTATTGTTTGTAGATCATAGGGTGCCAAATTCACAAGATGCTTCATTATCTTAATTGATTCAATATAGATATCGGATTATAAAAGGTTCGAATAAGTTTGTAGCAGCAGTTCATGCAAGAGTTACACATTGGAAAAATACACTGTAAGGTGAGGCTTGTCAGTTTATAAATCTCTTGGTAATCGCTCGTGTTTTAAGTCGGTCTTTCATGTTTTTAGTCGGTCTGCACAAATGCAGCCTATTTATTTGTTGAATGCGCATAAATTTCATTAGAAATGCAATTTAATTGTGCTTTTGGTATGCTCAAGCAAACCAGCGAGGGACCTTTAAATTTCCGGGGTTTGTTCCACAAATCCACGACGATAATTTAAACCAGTTCTTATTTCATGTTTACTCCCGGTTTTCGAAGTCGGTCCTCAAATTCTTATATTGAACTCCCGGTATGTCAAACTATTTTTGTTGTTCCCAGAGATTCGAGATAACGAGAGTTGACTGTATATGTATGATATATGCTTAGGACACGAAACAAATTAATCCTTTGTTTTTGCATTTTTTTCATTCCGTTTAAGGGATTTCCCCCTCTGCAGATCATATCACTGAAAACACTAGAGACCATTATCATTCCTACATGAATTGTTGAATAAATTGAGGAATTTCGAAATTGTCAAATTTTTACTTCGATTTACGGTTCACACCAAACAACGTCATTAGTTACATTCGCAGTGAACCGCTGATTAGTACCACTAGATATCATCAAACAAAGGTGTGAAAATCTAGGTTGGTCACAAATTTTAACACGCTCACAAGTTTGCAAGCAGATTAATTTATTTACAAAGAAAACAAAGGCATAAATGTTAGAGAAATACTTTGTGGGCATGAACCAAAATAGCACCCACATGGGAAATAGTAAACAGGTTTTCCTTTATTTCCAGTTTTACTTGCTGCACTGACAGGCCATATAGAAAAATGAGCCACAACAATATTTTAGGCTTGCCCAAATCGAAAGCATTTGCAGACAACAAAAAAAAAGTGACTGAAAATTTGAAATTTGTTTGTGAAGGGTAGAAAACATTGTGGGAAAAGGAGAAAATGCTGGTTACCAGTTTCTCCTGCATCTTCTCCTTTTCCCACAATGTTTTCTAAAGGCTTCTTTCTCAGGGGCGTCAAAAGTAGGGATTGTGTGGTAATGGGTTAAATAAATAAACTAAGTGCCCAGAATGAACTATTAACTCTTTACCAAATGACAAAATTTTGGACGAGTCCAAATTGAAAGCATCTGCAGAAGACAAAATAAATGTGTATCAAAATTTGAATTTTGATTTGGAAAGGGTAGAAAACATTGTGGGAAAAGGAGAAAATGCTGGTTACCAGCATTTTCTCCTTTTCCCACAATGTTTTCAAAAGCTTTCTTTCTCAGGGTTAAAAGTCTGGATTGTTGTTTGGTAATGAGTTAAATGCCTAAAGTATTCAAACAATTGGTTAGAATTTGAACCCGCATGCTACATTTTAGCAATCACTTCACAAGAAGCATGAACTTGTTCTCATCAATACCTGTTTCTCTTCCAAAAGCCATTGATCTTCCTTTCTTATTGTTATGATGATGTGTCAAAAATCTGTCAGTTCCAATTTGTTTGATGGCTATAAAAGGTATTGCTGTAAGACTGTGTGAATGACAAGCAAAGAATTGTGCTTTTACATAATTTGCTAGTGAATTAAATTTTTTTCTGGGGGCAGCATTACATATTTGTAAACAGCTTATACCTTTATTTGATAAAATTGTGAATCCACATTAAATTTCAGGGACATCAATACAGGAGAAGAAGTCATATATGAGAAAAATAAACAGGAGCACAAACAGGTACATTTATGTCAAATTTAGAATTGTTGCAGCTCATAGCATTTCTAATTGGTCACTACTGAAGCACTTTTTGTAATTATGCCCCCCTTTGAAGAAGCGGGGGTATATTGCTTTGTACTTGTTAGTCGGTCAGTCGGTCAGACCTTATATATGCACTGTAGGCCACATCTTCAGTGTAATACTCGTGAAACTTGGTGAGTATGTTTGTCTGGATGACATTGAGATGATTAGAAATGGGTCAGGTTGGGTGAATAAGTAGATCACTAGGTTCAATTTTAGAAAACCTGTAAACTTTAGAGACCTCAATTTAAGTTCAATACTCATGAAGGTTGGCCAGAATCTTTGTCTTGATGATATTTTGACTGGGTGAGAAATTGGGTCACCTAGGGTTAAAAACTAGGACACCAGGTTATATCTTTGAAGAGCTTGTGTCACCCTAGAGTCAACTTTTTCTGGCCAATACTTATCAAAATTAGTTTAAATGGTTATCCTAATTATCAGTAGAATAATATTTAAAATAGGTCACATGGGTTAAAACTAGGTTGCCATGTCAAATCTGGTACAAAGCTTGTGTACACCCTAGAAGCAAGATCTTTATCCCCTGCCATAAGCGGAGGGATATAGTTTTAGCGTTGTCCGTCTGTCCTTCCGTCCATGTGGCCGTCCCAGCAAATATCTCCAATACAATTGGATGGAATTTCGTGAAACTTTATACACATGTACAATGACCCATTCTCCCGAGATTGTTTTTTTGTTTTTTTGATTGGATGCAAAATGGCCGACTGAGAGCGATTTTAAGTTTCACTTAAGTTACACTTAAGTACACTTTTCATGTTTGGAGTCTTGTCTTCAAAACTATACAAAGTTTTTACATTGAACTTGTCACATTTGTCAACCTCCACTAGGAAATGCAGGAAAAAAAAATCACCTACATTGACAGTGCAACACCACTGTTATTTGCCCTTGTTTTTGTAATAAGGTGTCATGGAAAAAGGGGGTTTCATGTTATATTTCATTCCATTTCTTGTGAAGGCAACTCCTTCCACATTTCTTGATGGAATTGAATAGAATTTTGACAGAATATTTCTTGTCATGTGACCTATTGCATATTGTCAACATTTTGCGATTTGTAGCTGCATCATGAAAAAGGTGGGCTTCATGTTTTATTTCATTTTATTTCTTGTGAATGCAACTCGTCCCATATTTCTTGACAGAATTGAAAACAAATTTCACAGAATGTTTCTCATCATCTGACCTATTGCATATTCTCAAGGTTTTGCAATTTGTACCTGCGCCATGAAAAAAGGGGGCTTCATGTTTTATTTCATTCTATTTCTTGTGAAGGCAACTCCTCCTACATTTCTTGGCAGATTTTAATGGAATTTTCACATTATCATGTGACCTAACACAACGCCTCCCACATTTCTTGGCAGATTTGGATGGAATTTTCACATGATCATGTGACCTATAGCATATTGTCAAGGTTTTGGGATTTGTAGCTGCATCATGGAATAAGGGGGCTTCATCTTATAATTTCATTTTTCACCAGAATCTCTTCAATTACTGGACATATCTCAACAGATTTGGACGAGATGTTGACAGATCATGCGACCTAGCACATGTTGTCAGGGTTTTGCAAGTTATCACTGTATCATGGAAAAAGGGGACTTCATGTCAAATTTAATTTTTTATCAATGTATCTCCAACTTTTGCACATATTTTCATAGAAGTTCATATTTTTATTGCTTGATCAAAGCCAGTGACAAATGAGTCTGTTCGTAAACCTTTTAGATCACAAGTAATACCATATATCCATTCAGCTACCCAGGCAGGTGCTACAAATTTCAACACTTTAGTCTCTAGCTACCTGCTTGAAATGGCAGCAGTGTGGTGGCTTATATTGTGAGAGGGATATCTTCTAAAGTCCTTCACAAAAATTGATGAAACTTCGTGCATGTTTTCCACTGGATAGTCCGTTAATACATTGTTTTTCCCCACATATATGAAATCAAATCCTGAAATGGGTACTTATTGTATAATCCTGTTATGGACCTCTTTTATATTTTTTTATGTAATGAAATTCTGTGCCATGGAACAAGGGAGCTTAATGTATAATTTCATCATGGACCAGTAACAAAAAGGCCACATGTACATGCAAAACACAATACCTCTTATATGTTTGTATCTAAAAAGGTCTTTTTTGGCGGGCATATCATTTCAACGAAATTGCTTGTCTCTCTTACAATCATGAAATTTCATCAGAATCTTTTATTTGATAATATCTACAATGGGAATTGGGTCATATTGGGATAAGAATTAGGTCGCCAAGAAATTTTTGGAAAAAAGCTTGTTTATAATCAAGAGAGACCAAATATTCAGTCAAATGCTTATAACAGCTTGTTAGAATGTTTGTCATAATGTCTTAAAAAAGATGCATGGTCTAGCTAGACTTTTACTTTACAAATTATCTAGAATGAGGAAACTATGAGCAGAGTAAAAGACCAGGTTCCACCATCAGAACTTGTCCAAACAGTTCACAGTGCGAAAGAAACTGATGATAGTGGTGTTTCCATAGCAGCAGATGAGCCTACAGATCCATCTAGAGTGATTACAGTGGTAATAACAATCTCTGTGATTAACCATTCATGGTTCCAGGTTATTTTTAAATAGAAATGTTGTTGATATTTCATGTCATGTGGACTGATACTTGATTGCAAGTCAATTTAACTTAAGGCAAGAGATAGAGGAATTTGAAAAATTGTTTCAGTATTTTTTCAGTCGTTATCTCCACTGGCAGACAGCCAGCAAGCATGTGTATGTCCATGCATTCGTGTGTTTACTTTTATTAGCTCACCTTAGCACATAGTGCTAAAGGTGAGCTATTGTGATCGCCCTATGTCCGTCGTCCGTCAAAAATTTCTTTAAACATCTTCTCCTAAACCATCAGGCCAATCTTCATGAAACTTGGCAGGAATGTTCTTTTGGTGAAGCTCTACCAAAATTGTTCAAAGAATTTAATTTCACCCATAACTCTGGTTGCCATGGCAACAAAAAGAAAAAAAAAACAACAAAATCTTTGAAAACCTCCTTCTCTGAAACTAGAAGGCATAGAGCTTTGAAATTTGGTATGTGGCATCTCCTAATGGACTTCTACGAAGTATGTTCAAATTATGCCCCTAAGGTCAAAACTGGCCCCACCCCGGGGGATAACAAGTTTGAGCATAGGAACAAAGAAGGAAAACTTTAAAAATCTTCTCCTCTGAAACTTGAAGGCATAGAGCTTTGATATTTAGTATGTCGCATCTCCTAGCGGACCTCTACCAAGATTGTTCAAATTATGCCCCTGTGGTCAAAACTGGTCCCAACCCGGGGGTCACAAGGTTGAGCATAGGAACAAAGAAGGAAAACTTTAAAATTCTTCTCTGATGAAATTTGACGGCGTAGAGCTTTGATATTTGGTATGTGGTATCTCCTAGTGGACCTCTATCAAGTTTGTTCAAATTATGCCCCTGGGGTCAAAACTGGTCCCACCACAGGGGTCACAAGTTTGAGCCTAGGAACAAAGAAGGAAAACTTTAAAAAATTTTTCCTCAGAAACTAGAAAGCATAGAGCTTTGATATTTGGTATGTTGCATCTTCTGGTGGACCTCTACCTGGTTTGTTCAAGGGATGCCCCTGGGTTCAAAACTGGCCCCACCCTGGGGGTCACTAGTTTGAGCATAGGAACAAAGAAGGAAAACTTTAAAATTCTCCTCTTAAACTAGATTGCGTAGAGCTTTGATATTTGGTATGTGGCATCTCCTAGTAGACCTCTACCAAGTTTGATTAAATCATGCCTGTGGGGTCAAAACTGCCCCGCCCAGGGGGTCACAAGTTTGAACATAGGAACAAAGAAAGAAAATGTTGAAATTCTTCTTCTCTAAAACTAGAAGGCATAGAGCTATGATATTTGGCATGTAGCAATTCCTAGTGGACCTCTACCAAGTTTGTTCATATTATGCCCTTGGGGTCAAAATTGGCCCTGCCACGGGGATCACAGGTTTGAACAAAGCAACAAAGACGGAAAACTTAAGAAATCATCTTCTCTGAAACTTGAAGGTGTAGAGCTTTGATATTTGGTATGCAGAATCTTCTAGTGGACCTCTACCAAGTTTGGTCATATGATGTCCCTGGCATCAAAACTGGCCCTGCCCCGGAGGTCACAGGTTGGAACATAGGATCAAAGAAGGAAAATTTTAAATTTCTTTTTCTCTTAAATGGGAAGGTGTAGAGCTTTGATATTTGGTATGTAGCATCTTGGAGTGGACCTCTTCCAAGTTTGTTCCAAGAGTGCTGCTTTGGTCAAAACTGGCCCAGCCCCGGGGACCACAAGTTCAAACAGGACAAAGAAGGAAAATTTAAAATTCTTCTTTGAAACTGGAAGGTGTAGAGCTTTGATATTTGATTGCCCTATGTCCGGCGTCTGTTGTCTGTTGTCTGTCAACAATTTCTTTAAACATCTTCTACTAACCCACTGGGCCAATCTTGATGCAACTTGGGATGTTCCATGGGTGAAGCTTTACCAAAGTTGTTCAAGGAATTGAATTTCACTCATAAGCTATAGTCTAAGTTTAGCGTTCCAGGGCCAATGGCCCTCTTGTTTCATATATCTTCTCTGGAAATTCCCATTTTGATGGAACTTCACAGAAATGATTCTGCCATGGTCCTCAGAATTTCTTGAAAGAATTTGATTCGCATAATAATTCTAGTTGCCATATACAGAAAACTTAAAAATATTGGAAATTTTTGAAAATCTTCTTGTCTGAAACCATAAGGCATAGGGCTACCAAATTTGGCATGTAACTTGGGCAAAGTATGCTATAGGTATTGAGGTAAATGAAGACTAAATTGAAAAATGTCTGTGGGTAGACCACAATTTCTTTTATTTATTAATTTTTAAGACTGAAGAGAGTATAAGCTGTACCGCTACTCCATATCAGGCAAGCAGTGTTGAAGACCAAGATCTTGAGGTTCCACCATCAGAAGTTGTCCATACAGTCTACATTGTGAATGAATCTGAACCTGAAGGCAGTGGTGTTTCCATAGCAGCAGATGAGCCTACAGATCCATATAGGGTGATTACAATGGTTTCTTAGTAATTAATGGTTCCAGGTCATTCTTAAATCGAAATATTGTTCAGGGTCCAATATCCACTTGTCCACCAGTCCTGTCTAGTAAAAATTTGGTGAGGGCAAGTGGATTATCCTTCTTTGTCTAACTGTAGGACAAGTAGGGTTCAGAAATTTTTTGGAGCCTGTATTGTTGATATCTTATGTCATGTAGACTGATACTTGATGGCACGTCAATTTAATTTAGGACAGGAGATAGTTGAATTTAAATGTAAATGCATTTACAACAAAGTGTTTGCTTTATTAATTTTTTCAGAATGAAGACGGTATAAGTTGTGCTACTACTCCTGAGGTACCACAATCAGAAGTTGTCCATACAGTTCACAATGTGTATGAAACTGAACATGAGGGCAGTGGTGTTTGCATAGCAGCAGATGAGGCTTTCACTGCTCATAGAGTGATTACAATGGTAATAACAATTTTGTTTTAATGATAAATTATGGTTTCAGGGCATTTATAAAAAGAAGTATTCTTGATATTTTATGTCAAGTAGACTGCTATTTGATAGCAAGTCAGTTCAAGTTTAAGCAGGCTATAGCAGAGATTGTAAAAGTTTTTTCAGATGCTTCCATTGTCAGAACTTGGACAAGCTATATTGGTACAAGCAATTTCCTTCAAACTGTTTTCAAGTGTGAATATTTTAGAGTAATTTTAGTACTGAAGAGAACTAGAATTATTTTTCATTGAATATAAAAGACCTTTTATTTCTTACACTTCTACATTTAGTTAAAGATGTGTAGCACATATAGCAGAGCTCCAGATAAAATCGCTCTTAATTGTTTTCATCTAAACCCTATATTATTGGTACTCATTAGAATCATCTCATTGAGGCATTTCTAATGAGTACCAACAACATAGGGTTTGGAAGAGAAATAATGGATTTAGAATACCATCATTCCTTCTTTTGGAGCTCTGATAAAGAAGTACCGTTTTTAGCTCACCTGATCACAACATGCTAATGGGGGGCTTTTAGGATCACTGTGTGTCTGTCTTCCATTGTCTGCCATCAACAATTTCTTTAAACATCAACTCCTCCTAAACCACTTGGCCGATTTGGACCAAACTTTCTTGGAATGTACCTTGAGTGTTCCTCTTTTAAAAATGGTTCACAGAAATGGTTTTGATTCAATCAAAAACTCTGGTTGCAAAGGCAACCAAAGGGATCTTGGGAGGCCCTCTAAAAAAATGTGGACAGAATTTGATTCTTTCAAAAACTCTGGTTGCCATGGCAAATGGAATTTTCCAGGATTTTTTTATCAAATTCTTCTCCTCTGAAACTGCTGGTTATATTTTGAAATCTGGGGTGACCCTTTTCTAAAAGTGTTCGTGAAATTTTGATTCTTTGAAAGACATGGGGGGGGGGAAGCTTTGCACTTCAAAGAAATCTTCTCCTTTGACACTGCTGGTCAGATTTTGAAATCATTTCACAGTATTGTATGGGTGACCTTTTTCAAAAGTTGTTCTAAAAATTTTGAAACATCTAAAAACGTAGCCATGGGGGAGGGGGTGGGAGGCTCCTTGCATTGTACTGACTGAAAGAAATTCTTTGAAATTCTTTTTCTCTTAAACCGGTCATCTTATTTTGAAAGAATTTAACAGAAATGTTCCTTGAATGACCCTTTTGAAAAACTGTTAGCGAAATTCTGATCTATCAAGAAACAAGGCTGTGGCAGAGGGTATTTGCACTATTTGGACATGAAGAAATTCTTAAAATTTCTTTTCTGTGAAACCACTGGTCAGATTTTGAAATAATTTCACATGAATGATCCTGTGGTGCCAAATTATGTCATAAATTTCTTCTTCTATGAAACCAGTGTTTTGATTTTGAAATAGATTCACTTAAATGATCCTTTGGTGCCAAATTATGTCCCATTTTTGTAATTATAATTTTAACTTAATATCCAGCACCCAACAGCCAATTTTTAGCACCTGCATGTGGTGCTCCAGCCTCTTGTTCTTTTTATTGAAGTTTTTAAAGAAAAAAGTTTTGGAATAACCAAAAAAAAAAAACTGGCTATGGT
This sequence comes from Hippopus hippopus, assembly GCA_946811185.2. NCBI lineage: Eukaryota > Metazoa > Mollusca > Bivalvia > Cardiida > Cardiidae > Hippopus > Hippopus hippopus. The sequence continues at coordinate 42,476,325 of OX328110.1, forward strand.
CTACTCAAATATTCAGGTGAGCAATCAAGGGCCATCTTGGCTTTCTTGTTTTACAAAATGTTCTAGCATCTTTTGACTGTCAAATAATCCATATTGTAACAGCTTATGGCTCAAGTGTTTTTACAATTAAGACTGTTTTCTCTTGATGTTTTAGGAGCAGGATGAGCAGAATTGCTATGTTTCTGATTCAGTGTCTGAAGGATCAGAAATAATACCATACCAGGTACTGTATGTTTGCTTTATATCCATTTGATCAGTTGTCTGTGTGTGTGTGTGTTTTATCAATTGAAATAAAATAATGGTTTGAATTAAAAAAAATCAACAGTACTCTATGAACTTCATTCCATCAAGATGATATGCATGTATGTGTATATGTTTGATATGGCAGATTGAAAAACTTAGAGAAAAATGCAATGAAGGCAAAACATGAAAGCACAACCTTGTTATCTGTAAATCAAAAAGTTTCTGACCTATTGTTTAATTCTTTTGTACATGCTTTTTTTCTATTCATGCTGATGTTATCAGAGCTCAGGTAAGAAGTAGAGGGCAGATATGTTATACCTGTACAGTTTTAGTTAAGTTATTGTTTTAAACAGAAAAAAGACATTCTCCAATATCTTTGCACAGGACCTGAAGCCACTAATTGCTTGTGCTGACTCGACAACTGACACTGTGAAAGGTATGATATTTTATTTATAAGATTTTTTTTGTACTTTTTCTTTTAAAGTTATAAACAAGGATGAAGAAAAGTGATTGTACTGTGTAAGTTACTTCACAGTGAGGACAAACAGTATTGTACTGTGCAAGTTGGTTCATACTGAGGACAAACAGCATGCATTATTATGACAACTGGGGGTGGGGGAGAGTCATTGTGAGGACAACAGGAAGTTCTGCCATTTTGAGAAAACTTGGCACATGTTTCACTTTGTTGATCTGCTGTGGTCAGTCACTGACATGCACACAGATCAGTGTTAATAATACATGTTTGTCTGAGTCTTCTAAAGTGGCTTCATGGTACACATGAAATAGCTGAACAAAGTTCTTTGGAACAAAAATGGAAGAAATTCTACTGATACTTGAATTAACAATACTTTGTCTGATTCTTCTTATTCTTGTTATCATTGCCTTGGAGATGTTTTATATATATCAAAAGTGGAATCACCTTTTTAATCTGTGGAGTACTGATCTGAGGTAATGTTTTTGACCTAACAAAATTAGTTCACATACAAATATGTATACTTTTGGATTTAGTTTTTAGCTCTACTGGCTGAAAGCCAGCAGAGTTTATGTTATGGTGTGATTCCACCATCAATCCCTCTGTCTGTCAGTCTGTTAGTATAGCATCTGTTGTCAGATTTTCTAGAAATTTTACATTATTCCTTTAATGATGATTATTGTAGTTAGATTTGGTTTCAGTTTCAAAATTATGTTTTCATGACGAGTGTGACTCAAGATTGAACAAATTTTGGCAGATGCATTACTGAACATGGCACGCTTTAGTTATCATCATCTATCAATTGACTTTAATCACAGCATTTTGAAAAAAAGGAGACTGGTTGGTAAATGGTTAAAAAGAAAAACAAGGCAAACATTAAAAAAAAAAAGTAGTATGGCCAATACCATATTCAACTGAAGTAAGTAGTCCGACTTTTTGTACGGACTGACATTGACAGCTTTGTAAGTTATCTCCTGTTTCTCCCAAAAATTGGTCCACATTACTCTAACAGTTTTGTCTTTCTATCAAATGCTTCCCCTTTGTATTACTCATACTTGTATTTATTGTTCAGTGGTAAGATTTAGCTTATACAATATTAGATTAATTCTATATTCATTCAAATCCAGAACGAGATGCAAGAAGTATTAATTGCAAAGTGAATGAAATACTGATAGATTTAAAGTGACACTATGAATGTAGGTGGGGAAAAGGGAATAATAAGGAAGTCTCCTGTACCAGTGACTTAAAAAAGTTAATTGCTGCATAATTGTCATTAATAAGTCAGTTTCTATAGATTATGTCATTAGGAATAATGAATGCTTCATATAAAGACTAGGCCAAAACATTTTTGTAAAATTCCTTATTTCAAAGCTTAGTTATTCACATGAAGGGTTGCTTTCTTTTAAGTGACTGCTCAGGATTATATTCTGCTTTTTGCACCAGTTGAATATTTCAATTAGTTGAAATGATGCCAATTAGATCAGTTGACATCTTAGACATTATTTTCATGAATTTATTATAATTCCATCACCAATTTTCATTTTCAAAGCATGAATTTTGCTAGATTTTTGACAGTTTCTCGAAGTTAGGTTCTGAATTCTGTGGGCTGTCCATGTTTTCATACATTTAGGGTGGGTTGTCTTTAATTTGGGACAATTTGTCTTTAACCCATTACCACACAATCCCTACTTTTGACACCCTTGAGAAAGAAACCTTTCGAAAACAGTGTAGGAAAAGGAGAAAATGCTGGTAACCAGCATTTTCTCCTTTTCCCATAGTGTATTCTACCCTTCCCAGAACAAATTTCAATTTTTCAGTCACCTTTATTTTGTCGTCTGCAAATACTTTCATTTTGAACCAGTCTAAAATTTGTGGTAAAGAGTTAAAATGTGAGGTGAATTGTCTTTGGATTGGTTTTTTGGAGAGATTTTGTGCCCTTCAAGGGCCACTAGCTATTTCATGATTGTGTAGAAAGCATTGTGGAAAAAAGGAGCAATTCCTTGGCATGAGTTATGGCTTCTTTTCCTATAGTTCTTTCAACTGGGCCTTGCCTAATGCTATATCAAACTGAATGTCTATCTGAGGGAAAAAGTTTGTCAATACCACGTCATGATGACTCTGAAGGGTTATTAATTTAGAAAGACTTATATGTTTTATGTGCAATGAACATTGATTTTAGTGTATTGTTACAATCATAAAAGTTTTAAGCAAAGAGAAAATGGTATCAATGACATCTGTCATTCAGAGATATTTTTTCACGCTTTAGGCACAAATGATGCACTTTTCCCCATATGTGTTCTGAAATATCTCACAAAATCAGTTTGTTCTCAAATTGTTCTGCATTTTTACGGAACAGTCTCATTTTTGGTTGTCTGACTATAGGCTAAATGGTAACAGTTCATAGCTTATGTTGTCTTCTAACTTTTTAGGTAAACAATGTTGTGCCGAGCAGATTCAGACAGTGTCCAAGGATAGGGCAGGAAAACATGACTACATGAAAAAGCACTGCTGTCTTTATTGTGGCAAAATGGATCTCAAAATTAGTAGACACCTTGTAAAAAAACACTCAAATGAGAAATTAATAGCAACACTACCAAAAGCATCCAAAAATAAAACTTCTGAAAGTCAAAAAAATCGTGAATTTGTTCTGAATAGTTTACGAAATCAGGGTGACTTTATGTTCAATATTGAGGTCTTAAAGAACTTAAAAAATGGAAGGACAGCAAATGAACTCATAATAGCAAGACGACCAGACAAAGGTAAACATCAAGCAAGTGACTACCTCCCATGTAAATATTGCTTGAAGTTCTTTATCAAAACTGACCTATGGAGGCATTGTAGATGTTGCCAATACTTGAATACACCTTTACATCAAGATTCGAATGAAACGTCAAAAACTTCCAGTAGTTTTGTATCAGGAGGACAACTTTTGCTCCAAGGAGCAGGTGTCATACTCAGTCAATATAGCGATTTGAAGAGTAGACAAGACTTTTTCAATTATGTCATGGAGAGTTTGGCATGTGATGAGATAGGATCGACCGTGAAAAATGATTCAGGAATTGTATCTTACGGGAAAAGCCAGTTTGAGAGACTTGGGCGCCATCGTGCTTCTGGTATCAGATACAGAATGAGGCTACTAGCACGTATAAAATCAAAATTACTTCAGGATAACCCTATTGGAGATGGGCCAAACCTAGAAACATACTTAAGAGCAGAGAATTTTGATAAACTTGTAGAAGCAGTTAAACAGGTGGTTGAAATTAGTGAAGACAGAAGCTTGAATGGAACAGTAATGTTTAACAAGCCAGAAGTTGCAAAAAAAGCTGGTCACACTGTTAAAAAATTGGGTGAAATTTACCAAGGGCGAATGATAATTGAAAGAAATCAGGAGGGGAGACAGAATGTTGCAGATTTTCTTCTAATGTATGACTCACAGTGGAGTGATAGAATTGGGAGTTTGGCCCATCAAACGGCAAGGGAACGTAGGTTCAACAAGAAGGAAATTTTGCCTACAACAGATGATATCATAAATCTTCAGAAGTGTCAAGACAAAATGATTGTTGACAAAATGAAGTTGCTCTCTGAGCTTCCAACCTTGAAGAATTGGAAAGATTTTGCATATGTTTTAGTAAGTAAAATCCAGACATTCAATTTTCGGAGAGGAAACGAAGCTTCGAAGATGTTGTTGAAGAAATATGAAGAGAGAGCAAACTGGACAGAAGGAAATGATGAAATATACAACAGCCTTGGAAAGATAGAGAGGGAGTTAGCTAAAAGGTTAGTTCAGTAATATCTACTTATAATTACAACTCGACTAAGCTTTGTTTTACACACTTTCTACTGCAATATATGATTAAGTATTGGTTATTGAAAAATTTAAGTGCATTCCATACCTGATCAGTGTAACATTGTGAAAAGAAAAAAGAAACCATTACAGGGTGGAGGTGTAACAGTTTTTAATTTTATGTTCCCGAGTCTCAATGATACAAGAACAGTAATTAGATTATGTCCATTCTTTTTCTCACTTTGTTGTCAAGAAACACCCTGCCCCATAGGTGTCAAAGGTATCACTAATTGTCGTTACTTTATACTTTTGTAGAAAAATGTAAGATTTTTGATAGCCTAGAGTATATGATGCAAAATTCACGATATTCCATTTATATGTTCAATTATTTTGTAAAATGGACCCAATATAGAAAAGAACAAATGTAGAAAGGAACAAAAAGCAAGGCAACTTTAGTATGGAGAAATTTTTAATATTTTACAGGATGGACTTAGTTGAAGTAATGGGAAAATTTAACAAAAAAGTCCCAGTTCTATTGACACCCAGAATGAGGATGGGAATAGATCTGCTGAATTCTAGCAGGGAAGAATGTGGTGTTGATCCAAAAAATGTGTTTGTTTTTGCCAAGGTGAGAATAAGTAATCACATGTACAAACTCAATCCCTGTTGTCCTCTTTTTTAACCTGTCACCCCATCTTAGTCTCTTTTTAAGTTACATAGGATTGGATGAAAATGGTTCTTCTTATTATACGCCCACAAAACGAATGTTTTCGGTGGTATACTAAATCAGCCTGTCTGTCCATGTGTGTGTCCGTCTTTGTACAATTTAGTAATAGTAATTGCCTGTTTCTGTCAAAGTGCTGGCGGAGGAGTGGGGGGGGTTATTAAGTCACATTCAGTGACACCTCTAGTTTATAAAGAGGCTGGAAACCACACTGGGTTCGGACCTTTTTTCCCCCCAAAAAAAGTCTTCACAAAAAAAAAACTTGCATCCATCTGTATAAGTAGCTATCAAAATAAGGTGATGAGGAAAGAATGTTGATGAAAATACATCAGATACTGTGGTTTTTGAAAGTAAATTTTTGTCATCCTCTATCATAATTGTTCATATCTCTGGAACTTGCAAATGACAATTTTCTCAAGTAAGAAATACGGTGTAAAATCACAGGCTTCACCCTTTCCTTCACATAAAAGCATTTTTATGCATTGGAAGCAGAGTGTATTTGGCATTGTTGCTCAATAAGGAGCCATTGCTCCTAACATGGTTCCTTATTGGAGAGGTCTTCACAGTGGCGAGTTTAAAAGGGACTGCCACAGAATTTGCTCCCTGATTCTATTTCTTCTAGTGTAATTGTTCTGACACACAGTCTGTTTCATCATGGTTTTGTAAGTAAAGCAAAACAAAAAAAAAAAACGAAACCGGAAATAGATGTGGTTTATTTTTATAAATGACGAATTTCAGAGAAGATTTGATTTAGTAATTTGCCATGGCTGCAGATAACCTCTCTAATAATAGTGGGCTTTTTTTTTTTTATTAAACAAATATTCCAAGCAGAAGAAAAAATAAGAATTTTGTTAAAAAAGAGAACGAAGACTGCTGGACAAGAACAAGCAACTTGAAAATGTGACTTGAAGGTCAAATTACCATTATGTAAAGCATATGAGGTTTCGACGCGACGGCTTTTTAGCTCACCTGAGCACGAAGTGCTCAAGATGAGCTATTCTGATCGATCAATGTCCAAGGTCCGTCTGTTTGCAATTAGAAAAAAATTACTCCTACTAAACTAACAATCAGATTTCAATCAAACTTCACAGAAATGATCCCTAGGTGATGCACTTTCAAAATACTTCAAAGATTTTAATTCCATGAAGAACTCTGGTTGCCATGGCAACCAAGTGAAAAAACTTTAAAAATCTTCTCGTCCAAAACTGTAGGGGCTAGAGCTTTCATATTTGGCATGTAGCATCATCTAGTGGCCTTCTACCAAAACACTTCAAATCATGGCTCTAGTGTTGAAATTGGCCCTATGTTGTGGGTTCTCAGATTTTACATAGAGATAAAGAGGGAAATCTTAGAAAATCTTCTTGTCCCAAACCGTAAGGGCTAGAGCTCTCATATTTGGCATGTAGCATCATCTAGTGGCCCTCTACAAGAATACTTAAAATTATCGCCCTAGTCCGGAAATTGCCCTATGCTGTGGGGTCTCGGATTTCACAAAGAGATAAAGAAGGAAATCTTAGAAAATTTTCTTGTCCCAAACCGCAAGTGCTAGAGCTTCCATATTCGGCATGCAGCATCATCTAGTGGCCCTCTACCAAAACACTTCAAATTATGGCCCCGGTGTGAAAATTAAACCTATGTTGTTGGTCTTGGATTTTACATAGAGACAAGGAAGGAAATCTTTAAAAACCTTCTTGTCCAAATGGTAATGGCCAGAGTTTTCATATTTGGTATGTAGCATCATCTAGTGGCCCTCTACCAAAATACTTCAAATTATGTCCCTGATGTAAAGAATTGGCCCTATGTTGTGGGTCTCGGATTTCACATAGCAATAAAAAAAGAAATCTTTAAAAATCTCTTTGTCCCAAATGGTAATGGCCAGAGCTTTCATATTTGGCATGTAGCATCATCTAGTGGCCCTCTACCAACATAACTATAGTGTTCAAAATGGCCCTGTGTTGTGGATTCTCTGATTTCACATAGCGATAAAGAAGGAAATCTTAGAAAATCTTCTTTTCCCAAACCATAAGGGCTAGAGATTTCATATTTGGCATGTAGCAACATCTAGTGGCCCTATACCAAAATACTTCAAATTATGGTCCTGGTGTGAAAGTTAGTCCTATGTTGTTGGTCTCAGATTTCACATAGAGATAAAGGGGGAAATCTTTAAAAGTCTTCTTGTGAGCACTCTTGAGACCACATTTCTTGACAAGCTGAATTGAAAATTGGTTAGAATGTCTATCTCAAGAAAATCTCACATGAGTCTGCATTGAATGCTTGTTCTGAGTATAACTTTGTCATCTCAAGTAAGAACGACTTCAAAATTGGTATGTATGTTTGTTTTGATATTAGAGTACTGTGTTTAAGAATAATAACTCTACCTAGCATGGATTTTGAGTAATTCCACTTTGATCTTTATTTTAATAGTATTGTTTGCTTGTCCAGAGTGGAATTTTGAAGTCTCAAGTCAAATTGTTTGTTGCATTGTATGCCCTTTGCAACTATAATACCTCCTTTACAACTGGCAGTGGGATTGCATATCTTGCAACAATTTGCCGCTCTTGTTTCATCATCATTAGCCCTTGAACCTCAATATTTGGTAATTATAATCTTTGTTGTAGATCTTTGCTGCTTAGTACTCAGGTGAGCGATATAGGACCATCATGGTCCTCTTGTTCACTCCTTTGTTTACATGTACCAAAATATATTGAAATTGAAAGCCAATAAGCTATTTGAAAAGATTGATGCTGACCTACTGGCTTCTTTTTTAACGAAGACAACTTGTTAAAGACTGCTTTCTATTCTGTCATAAAATAAGAACCAAATCGACTTGAAAATTTATGTTGACAAGTTAGAAAATTGCATATGAAGTAAAGGTTGAATTTGAAATGACATTTGTCTATATCCATACTAAGGACATTCTTTTACTTTATTAGCTCATTATTTCATATATATTCTTTGCAATACATTCAAATTAATTTTCCTTTGAAAACGATGTAGGAAAAGGAACAATTGCTCAGCACAGGCAATGGCTTCTTTCCATTGATAATTGCTACTGTGCATTGGAGAATAATGACAAATTACAAAATTTAAGCTTGGGTGCAAATTTTGACTTAAAAAGGTAATGGATTGATTCATAGATTTTTAGTAAATCTCACTGAACTCTAATATCCTTTGAAATGAAATAATGAAAGAAAAACCTCATTGCTCAGAATGAATTTCTTTACTTTATTTTCTCGAAATGGTATCTCATAGACTGTCAGTGCCATATCAATTGAAATCTGACTCTTTTTGAGAGTCTTTGAACGGCACCTCCTCTGAAAGTGTTAACCCTGTACCAGACGACAAAATTATAGACTGGTCAAAATTGAAAGCATCTGCAGCGACAAATGAAAGATGGCTTAAATGGCAGAATTTGTCCTTGATATAGTAGAAAACATTGTTGGAAAAGGTGAAAATGCTGGTTACTAGTATTTTTTCCTTTTCCCACAATGTTTTCTGTAGGCTTCTTTCTCAGGGTCATCAAAAGTGGGGATTGTATGGTAAAGAGTTAAGCTGATATCAGAATTAAAAGAATGTTCCTCTTGGATGGATTGCTATCAAAAGAAATCATCAGTTTCATCCAACTCTTTAAAACATATGGTCTGAAACAGTACTATCTTTCTCAGATTGTCGGTATCCCATGTATTATTTTGTTTTCTTTTGGAAGTAAACTAATGATCAGCCTTCCTTGCAATACAGAATTATAAACCAATGAAAACAAATAATGAAGTAGTTAACATACACTGGATCCAAGTATCTTAATTTCCTTTTTGTAAAGGGTGAAGATAGCTTCATCACAGGAGCAGAGGCTTTAAACTTCGTATTGAAAGATGTACCTAACCTGAAACACCCTGAACAAATTAGATTACCAAAAATGCGGAAGTATTTGGCCACAGTCACACAGGTAACAAGAATATTTTACAACACTTATTACTGTAATTCTGGCACTTCTGTGTAGGCTGAGTGGTAATCACTGTGAAATTACATGAAAATTTCTGTTCAGTTCTTGACAGAGCAGATAAAAAAAATAAGAACTACCTAGAAAACAATCTAGTTTAAAGTCGAGCACCAGAAAATGAATGCAGTATAATCCTTCCCTAAAATAGGTTAAATCTGAACAATTAACTGTTAAAGGTCAGGTATCAGATTTCCTCACTTTACTGCCATACACATTTACTCCAATCAGACAACAGGGGAGATATTACACTGACAAATTGACATGAAATACATGTACCGGTATATTACATGCTTGAATTATTGCCCAGACTTAGCTTCCGCTACTGTCATCTGCATGCGGAACTTTGTGCACGATTTTTAACAAAAGAATGCTGGAAATACCTGAAATAAACTGTATTTGTTTGGTTTAAATTGTCTCATATTTTGACCATGGCACTGTATGAGTTGAGCTGTAAGGGTCAAACCTGACATTTACCGTTAACAGAATTCCCATACTGTCTTTTTATACCAGGGTCCATATTCACCAAACATTCTCAAGAGCGTTCTTAGTCTTATTATACCCCCCACAACGAAGTGGAGGGGGGTATACTAGAAAGGCCGTGGCCGTCCGTTTGTCTGTAGACACAATTTTGTCCAGAGAATTTCTCCTACAGTTTTTCAAGTACTGCCTTGAGATTTACACATAATGTTTGGGTACATATGAAATTGTGCATGTGCAATTTTTATGACCTTGCTGCCATTAGTTGTGGAATTATCTCCCCTTGAACTTTTTGCGCTTTGCAAATTTTAACTTTGGAGTTTTGTCCAGAGCATAACTTCCAAAGTATTTAAGCTAGGTACTTCAAATTTCACACACAGTTACATCACATTAAAGACGTTTTCTACAGTTTTGTGAAAATTTAATCCTTTCATAGAATTTTCTAATTCTTTCATATGTTGGGTAAAATTCAATGGCAAACTCAAAAAGAAAAGGGTATGTTGCCGAGCTAGATTTTCTGCAAAATGGGTGTTTCTATGGTCACCTTTTGTATCAAAACACCTAAAATGACTATATCTTCATAAAAGACAGTAACACAGTGATAGAAAGTTTATTATACAATGCAAATATTACTTTCCATATTCAATACATTATTTCTTGATTCTGTATGAATGAAATAATAATCTGAATTCATTTTCTTTTTAGCTCACCTGAGCAAGTAGTGCTGGCGGGGAGCTATTGTGATCGGTCGTTGTCCGTCGTCTGTCTGTCCATCTGTCCGCATGTCCATCTGTCTGTAAGTCCGTAAACAAGAACTAAAAAGTCTTCTCCTCTGAAACCCCCCATCAGATTTCAGTGAAACTTCACAGAAATGATCCTTACGTGATGCACTTTCAAAATACTTCAAAGATTTGAATTCCATGAAGAACTCTGGTTGCCATGGCAACCAAAAAAAAAACTTTAAAAATCTTCTTGTCCAAAACCGTAAGGGCGAGAGCTTTCATATTTTGGCATGTAGCATCATCTAGTGGCCCTCTACCAGAAAACTTCAAATTATGTCCCTAGTGTTGAAAATGGCCCTATGTTGTGGGTTCTCAGATTTCACATAGAGATAAAGAAGGAATTTTTTAAAAATCTTCTTGTCCCAAACCGTAAGGGCTAGAGCTTTCATATTTGGCATGTAGCATCATGTAGTGGACCTCTACTAAAACACTTCAAATTATGAGCCTAGTTCTGAAAATGGCCCTATGTTGTGGGTTCTCGGATTTCACAAAGAGATAAAGAAAGAAATCTTTGAAAATGCTCTTGTCCCAAACCTTAAGGGCTAGAGCTTTCATTTTTGGCATGCATCATCATCTAGTGGCACTCTACCAAAAATACTTCAAATTATGGCCCTGGTGTAAAAATTGGCCCTTTGTTGTTGGTCTTGGGTTTTACATAGATATAAGGAAGGAAATGTTTAAAAATCTTCTTGTCCCAAATGGTGATGGCCAGAGCTTTCATATTTGGCATATAGCATCATCTAGTAACCCTCTACCAAAATACTTCAAATTTTGGCCCTGATGTAAAAAATTGGCCCTATGTTTTGGGTCTCAGATTTCACATCGAGATAAAGAAGAAAATCTTTAGAAATCTCTTTGTCCCAAATGGTAATGGCCAGAGCTTTCATATTTGGCATGTAGCATCGTCTAGTGGCCCTCTACCAAAATACCTCAAATTATTACCCTTGTGTTGAAAATGGCCCTATGTTGTGGATTCTCGAATTTCACATAGCAATAAAGAAAATCTTCTTGTCCCAAACCATGAGGGCTAGAGCTTTCACATAGCAATAAAGAAAATCTTCTGGTCCCAAACCATGAGGGCTAGAGCTTTCATATTTGGCATGAAGCATCATCTAGTGGACCACTACCAAAATAATTCAAATTATGGCCCTGGTGTGAAAGTTAACCCTATGTTATCGGTCTCGGATTTCACAGATAAGGAGGGAAATCTTTAAAAATCTTCTTGTGAGCACTCTTGGGACATGATTTCTTGCTAAGCTGAATTGAAAATTAGTTAGAATGTTTGTCTCGATAAAATCTCACACGAGTCTGCATTTATTGCTTGTTCGGAATATAACTTTGTTATCCCAAATCGGAATGACTTCGAAATTGGTATACATATTTGTTGCAATATTACTGAGTACTGTGTGCAAAAACAATAATTCTACCTAGCACAGATTTATAATAACTTCTCTTTTATCTTCATTCTTACAGTAGTTTTTGCTTGTCCAGTGTGGAATTTTGAAGTCTCAAGTCAAATTGACTTTAGACTTGTTAGACATGTTTGTTGCCCTTTGCAACTATTATATCTCCTTGACAACTGGCAATGGGATTTCATATCTTGTGACAATTTGCTGCTCTTTTTTTAAATATCATTTGCCCTTGAACCCCAATATTTGGTCATTATCTTCATTGTAGACCTTTACTGCTTAGTACTCAGGTGAGCGATATAGGACCATCATGGTCCTCTTGTTCTATGATAATGAACGTAACAAGAAGTGTTACATAAAATTAGTACAGTTGGTTTGCATTTGAAATAATTGTGTTTCATGTTCTTTTTTCTTTGATAATGAACGTAACAAGAAGTGTTACATAAAATTAGTACCGTTGGTTTGCATTTGAACTAATTATGTTTTATCTTCTTTGTTCTATCAACCCTTTCCCAAACAATCTCTGTTTTTTACGACCCTGAGATAGGAGCCTTTTGAAAACATTGTGGGAAAAGGAGAAAATGTTAGTAACCAGCATTTTCTCCTATTCCCACAATGCTTTCTACCCGTCTGGAAACAAATTTCAATTTTTGAGTTGTGTTCATTTTGTCGTCTGCAAGTGCTTTCAATTTGGACCAATCTAAAAGTTTGTCGTTTGGTAAAGAGTTAACGTGACAAGAAGTGTTACATAAAATTAGTACAATTGGTTTGCTCTTTGCTTTGAATGAAAACGACCCGGAGGTATTTGATTTCAAATGTTTGCCTTCGGACAAGTTAAACATTCATGTTTAACCCTTTACCCCGTAAGGCATTTCTATGGTATCTCTAATTGACCCTAAATAACAGCAAGGATGAAACCGTTTCTTAATTGTATATGATACCTTTTGATAGCATGGAAAACATTGTGACAAAAGATGAAATTGCTCGTCACGAGCAATTTCACCCTTTGCCACTATGTTTCCAAAGACTCCTACAAGCAATACGTAGAAATGAGTATCTATGGAGTAAAGGGTTAACTCATTTACTGGGACTGTTTTACACAGACTGTAAAAATATCTTGATGGTTTCAAAAACAAAACAGCAAAAGACTTGGCTTGTTATTAATAGATATTACATCTACACTAAGTATTTGTGCTGCAGATATATTAAAATACGTCTTTGCTTGGTTATTTTTTTTAAGTGCATCACATTCACATAAATAATATTACATGAGCATTTCTCACTTCACATAGCATTTGACTTACTTCCTGGAATTAGTAAAGAAAATTAATGTAGAAACAGTTCAGGCTATATGCACAACCAGTCATGGCTGCTGTCACAATGTTTTCTATAGTATGTATTATTGGCCTGCCAAAAAGCATCTATACATAGTTCATCATAATTAATTGAAATGCTATAAAAGTATGGCAATTTCTTTGGAGAAATCGTTTTCTAAAAGTATTTTGGTCTTTGATAATTGGTATAATTGTTTTGGTCAAGCAAGCATAATACTAATGCTAATGTTATAGAACAATATGGAACAAAGATTGAATTACACGAGAAGTTTGTGAAGCCTGGTGTTTGAAATAAAATCTATATCCTTCCTTTTCCTTTTGGTTTTATTAGGTCCACTAGCAGAAGGCCAACGGGTTTATGTCATAGCCCGATGTACGTCAAGCGTCCGTCCAAGTGTGCAATGACTTTTATTTCAACAATTTTTGTCTGTGAAACTATCCATCCAATTTGATAAAAATTCATAGACATGATCCTGGCATGGCCCTCTTCAGATTTTCTTGAAATAATTTTATTCCTTGAAAAACTCTGGTTGCCATGGCAACAAAACTGAAAAATATTGAAAATCTTTGAAAAATCTTGTCTGAAAACATTAGGCCTAGGGCCACCAAATGTTGCATGTAGCTTTATCAAGTAGACCTCTACGAAGTTCTTCAAATTATAGCCCTGGGGTAAAAATTGGGCCGAATTTCACCCCAGGGCTATAATTTGAAGAACTTCGTAGAGGTCTACTTGATAAAGCTACATGCAACATTTGGTGGCCCTAGGCCTAATGTTTTCAGACAAGAAGATTTTTCAAAGATTTTCAATATTTTTCAGTTATAGAGGACACACGTCTTTTGTTTGTGGTACAGTTCTCCACAATTCTGTCTAAAACCCTTACTCTCTGTAGATAACCTTATGAAGACCCATCTCGTCCTCACAATTTAGAGAGAACATCTGTGGTGCACAGGTCCCAACAATTTCTCTCTAAAGCACTTGTACTCTCTGGACAGAACCTAATGAGGACACCGTCTTGTCCTTACATTTTTAGAGAGACCTTATCTCTTGTTTGTGGGAACAGGTCCTCACTATTTTCTCTCTTTTTTTATAAAGAAAAGCTACATTTGAAAAGAATTCATTACACGAGGTGAAAACTTGGTACCCAGATTTGTCAAAACCGCGAGAGAGTTTTGTCCAAATGCACTGGAAGTTGATGTCCTCACGATCGGGGTGGTGGGGTGTATGTCCCTGCAAAACAGGTGGCAAATGTCCAGAGAGAGAGAGAGAGAGAGAGAGAGAGAGAGAGAGAGAGAGAGAGAGAGAGAGAGAGAGATTGTTCTCAATTACCGTCATATATTTAGATGATGCTATGTGTAGATGCATGGAAATTTGAAATATAATCCATTTAGTAGTATTATTTCGTCTACTTATTTACAGTGAATTATTTTATACAGGATTGTTTTGTATAAATAATGACACATGGACAATTTGTGTTTTTTTACGGGACTGTGCATTTGAAATTATAAATTACCAGTTAATAAGTCTCTTATGGTATTACGAAAATCAAGAGATATGTCAGCCAGTTCCGACGTTTTATACGTAGACATCTCTAAGCGTGATAAAGCTCATACTCTTCCTCTTTTACTTGCATTTTAACCTTTAAAGACACATCTATACTCGTTTTCAGCCACTTTTTAACCCATTTCATCCTTATCTTATGAAACTACAGTCATTTTTGTATCTCCATTCCAAATCTTGCCCCTGACGGCTGCAAGGTTGAATAGATTACGTCGGACAGAAAATGCATTTCATGTTTTGGAGATCCTCAAAGCAATCGCTGTTGTCGTTTTCGGTTTTAAATGAGGACGAATCCCTCGAGTTTTCTATCTGTTACACCATATATAGTGGTAAATATTCTATGCCTACACAGGTGAGCCATTCTACACACTTTTACTTTTTAATAGTATTTTTTTCTCTCTAGCTGTAAGGACGTATCTTTCACCTGATAAGAAAGTGAAATGAAACTTTTAAGCCGATAGTAAGAAACCAAATTTTGCTATTTCAAAGTTATTTTTCTTTTTTTTTTGGGGGGGGGATATCACTTTATCGGACAGTAGAGATCAAAGATCAGACTGCACGTTTTGTGCAGTATGATCATGCTCTACGCTGTCTGCAAAAGGTCTTTAAGTCGTTCTTAGCAGCCTAAGGGTAAATAGTATATTTGACAGCAGTTTGTTTCCAAGTCAGCTGAGCCCTAGTAAAAAAAAATCCCAGTTTTCCCGCAAGGATCAGTACATGATCCAGGAAATTATCGAGCCATATCACTTACTGATTGTCTTTGTAAAATTTACATATAGATATAAAAAGTCTGGTACAGAAATGATTATCTAGAAAAAAAAAGACTGATTCTATAGTGTATTTGTCGATTTCCTAAAAGCATTTGAAAGTATTAATCATGATAAACTACACGAATCATTAACAAAAAAAAAAAAAAAGATAGACGGAAAATTCCTTTTACACTTTCAAATCTATGAATAACGGACTGCACGCTGCCGTAACGCATTACAAGAAACAATACAATACCTTTACCTTTATTTAAGTACATGTACTGGGCCTCGTTTTACGAAGGTAGTTACGAACAAAATTTGCGTAAGTTTTACGTAACTATAGTATTGTGGTAATAATCTGCTACGAGATATATGATAACTACCATGGTTATTTTAGAATACTATTGCGATAAATCAAAGTTTCCTGGAAATTTTATCTTTTCATTTTATTTAGAAAAAAAAAAAAAAAAAAACCAGCATAGGTTTTATTGCATGGATACTTGCTTAGTTGAATGGAAATAAGGTTATAGTGAATGAAGATTGTCAAAAAGCCAAGCACTGTACTACACAGGCATGTGTATCAAATTAGATGAAACGAAAATATTGTCCTAAGAAATTGTGGAACACTAACAAAATATGAAATGTGATTCTTTAAAGGCAAGTCACGAAGTTGTTTCATACTATAAATACCTCAGTAAAATTTTAAGTAGTCGCTTATGTTGGACAAAATGTCCAGAAACATCAGCATCACAAGCAAGGAGAGCTTGTTCAAGTGTATGTATGTCCCGATGTAAATTTCGTTACTTCAAAGAAAGAGACGCTTTTACGTATCCGAAACGATGGTTAAACTGATTTTATCTTTCGGGTTTTGTTTAAACATATTTATTTTAAATTGATTGAGAAACAAGTTCTCACATCTTATACGAATCTCTCTAAATTCTGCTGTCTGGGAACTGCACCAGTACTCGCACCGAATGTGTGGGCAAATGGAGAATCTCAAAGCCGACAACCGCTCTTTCGGGTTAGAGTTTTGGGTATATCAATATTATAACACCACAGAAAAAGTACATATCTAATCCGTGAATCAAAACACTCTGCATTCAACTTATTGTTGTAAGTGGATGCAAAAGCTACGCTCTCCAGTTAAACATATTACTCAGTACATAAAATACTTGTTTAAGCTAATATTAATATCTGATCATCAGTAACCAAAACTGTGCTTTAAATGTCAAAAATGAAAAATGAGTTATGAGAATCGAAGGATATGTAAAGGAACATAATGATGATTCTTTTTTATGGCAGTATTGTTTGATTACTGTCGCTGCATATGATGATCTTTACGATGATTTGATGATGATAAAGAGAAGGTTGATGATAACTATTGAAAATAGAGAAATTTCATACGCAATGTTGGATAACTATGATGATAATGATGATAGATTTCTGGCAAAATGACAGTGGGTGATTGTTAAGAAATATCTATATCTGTATGCTATTTATATCTATTTTGGACAACTAAAAATGATTGACGATGGCCGTGATGTATGTGATGGATATCAATAATGTTTCATTCTACTGATATAATTGTATAAATTGTATAGATACTGGTTTTTAGAGATGATGACATGGTGATGATGAGGATACAAAATTTATTATATCAGTTTTCAGTTTATGTACGTAAAAGGGATATTTCGGGTACATGTATCAATGTTTAAAACGAGGACTGATTGGTAAGTTATGAACCTTGTATGGAGGACGTTAAGCAGGAGTGTCCTTTTTCAGCCCTACTATTTCCTGACTATTACAGGCTGTTTATCCCAAGACTGGTGTTACTTGTTCAGTTAATGTCGAAGAGGTAGCACTCTAAAGTATCGAGACAAGTGACTCTTGCAAAATGGACAAAATCGCTGAAAGAGCAGTGTTGCAATACTCGCATAAGATAGGTCTAGCACGCAAGGATATCTATACTGATATGATAGCACCACCAGGGAATGATGCCTCTTCATATATTACAGCAAAAAGATGGGTGGCGGAATTAAAGCGTGGCAAGCAGAGCCTTGAGGATGACCCCGTCCTGGAAGGCCTGTCACTGTTGCAACCCTAGAAATGACATATAAATTCCATGATATTATTGACTGACAGGCTAGTTCCAGTTAGATATAGGGCCAGTACAGTTGGGATTTCATAGGAAAAAGTATATTCCATTCTAACGGAAAACCTTGCAATGCGAAAGCTTCAGCCCGTTGGATACCAAAACTTCTGACAGTTGAGCAGAAGCACACTAGGTGCACTCTGTTGCATGCTACAGTGACACATATTATGCATCGCTTATTAGGCAGTTTGGAGAACATAGCAACCTAAAGCGCCGCGGAAAAATTAGTAAAGGTGTGTTGTTCCACCAGTCTGTCTGACTGTCACAAGTCTGTCATTGTTATGGCTGCCTTTAACGGCTATGGTTTTGAATATATTGAACATCTGGCTCTTTCGCCTGATCTCGCTCCATCAAACTTTCTTCTATTTCCAAAATGGAAAAATGACATTTCCGATATCCATTTTCGGTCACATGATGACGTCATACAGGCAGTGGAGGTCTTTCTGAACAGTCAAGAAAAAGACCTTTTTAAGAGTAGCATTGAGGTAATTAAACATCGCTGACAAAAGTATATAGATATATAAAGATACTTAATGGGATTATGTTGAAAAATAATGCAATATGTCCGGGAAAAGTCAAACTCTTACATATGCGGCTCACAACTTATTACTGAGCCCTCGTACTGTTGTGGGGGCCATAGGCCTGAAATAATTCATTTAAGATTGGTTGATTTTTTAAGTCTATAAAAAGTATCATAACGAATGAATAAGTTAGTCATGAGCAATTATCGCACTTTTCCAAATGCTTCTGATGAGCAATAAATGTCAAACACAAGATAGAACTATTTTCAGTGGGAAAAAGTTCCTATTCATTGCATAATAAGCGCATCGCTTTATCGGAAAGGAGAAATGGTGTCAATTTATTGAATTTAAGTAACCATTAACGCTTGAACAACTTTCTTGTTAAGCAGAATTACCACAGGCACTACAGTCCGTCTCATGACGTGTGGCGAGATCCTTGAGTCCAAATCAATGTCTCGTGTATCTGCCGTTCCCTGCAATGCATTCCACGCACCGATTTCGCATAAAATCCACTAAGCATCAGTGTAACCCGTGGAATATCAGTCCTCATCTTATGTAGGGTTCGTAAGAGTTCGTTAGAGTTTAAGCACTGTCACCGGTTGATTAGGAAGACGTCGGATATATCTTTCCAGTTGGTCTTACTTTTGGTGACAAAAAATGGTGATGCTGTAGGTCAAGGAAGAGTATAAACATATTTGTCTCAGGAAATTCAACACGACGCGAACAACAGGTAGGTTGTTTTGCTGGAACTTGATGGGATGGACGGGTGCTTTTAGAAGTGGCATAACATATGGATGAATGGTTTCATCACTGCACCGTATTGCTGTTAAATTACAATGAGCAATGCACGGTTGGGTTCTGTGAGTTGCATTTATTCCTTCTATAAGCATTACAATACTGCTGCCAAAAGGCATGCGTTGAACGACAGAATCTTCTGAACACCATTCATTGGGACGTCAATAGACACGACATTGGCCATCATCACTGTGCAACGAAATTAGGGTATCTGCCAATTTTTGTCACGTGAACCGAGTATGTTGTCTGCACCACGACAGACGAGCAACATGATGGTGACGACGTGACGCAGGAGTATGGCAGGACGTCTAGGGTATATGCCATACCTTTGAAGTCGATTTACAACAGTTCGTCCTCTGATTGGTCGTTGACCATAGATGCAGGCCGGCGGGCAGTGTATGCCGTTGTCTAAAAACAGGTTCGAGGGTACCGTTGGCGAACATGGATACCGTTACGTCCGGAAGTTACACTAGGCGCCTAGACCGTAAGCTACCTGACACGCTTTCTGTGTATAGATAACTTCTCCAAAGCAATTCAAAGCATTCATTTACGGATCAACATTTCATCTTCAATTTCACAACTTTTCTTTTTGCAAGCAGTTGGTCACACTGTGAAAACAAAGCATGTGTCTGCATGTGTACTGTGACAGCGATGTTCATTTCATGAATCCGATGAAGCTCAAGTAAATTTTATTTTTTTTTGCGGGTTATTATAAAATTCAAAGAAACTATTTTCGCTAGTATGTATTGGCCATTTACAGGTTGGAAAATTCGTTTAAGATTTACAAGTTAATATTAAAGGATTTAGGGAATATCAGTATTTGCGGAAAGTTATATGATTAAATAAGTTAGCAGTTTCGCCGTAAGAGGTTGCATGAAATATTATTTTGTAGTCATGCTGTTTCAAAGAAAAGGGATTTTAACCTTTAGGCTGCTAAGTGTGACTAAATATGCTTTTGCGAGCAATGTGGAACAAGGTCAGACTGCACAGAAGGTGTAGGCTGATCTTGGACGTACACTGCCTGCTACATTGGGCGCTTTCCATTGAAAAGCAATCTCAAATCGTAATATTTAGCCTTAACATATTTGCTGTTCTGCCAGACGACGAGGCTCAGCATTCCTCCCTCCGCCATTCCAGTCAGTTCGAACTAAAGATTCCTCAGGCTTCGGCTTTTTTTCGTCATGTCGGTAGTACTGAGACATTTCTGTGGGAAACGACGTTTTAATCGAGACGGTTGTCATCAGTAACTGTGCTGGTTAATTGTAATGTGGAATTCGTGTTTCAAAAAAAGCATCAAAATGAAAGTTAAATCTAGAGTTGCCGTTTTGATTGTTTTAAAAAAGAGCCGGTGAACGTATGCAAACAGTGCCGATTTCAAATACACTTATGTTTGGTCCATTACTAAGTTAGGAGATATTCTTGGGAACGGTTGATTGCATCCCTGATTTAATATACCTGCACAAACAAGACTTCAAGATTTTGACCATTTTTTCTCCCAAGAAAACATGTGATACTTTTCTAGGGGAAAACTATTTGACTGTTTACTCTTCTGTTTTGATTTTTAGAAAACAGAAATAACAAATAACATATTACAGTTTAATCACAATGTCTTCATGTCAAATTATGACAACCAATTCATAACTTAAATATGAACTGAGAGCAACGTGTGAATGTCGAACATAAATATGACACTACTTTTCTTTTAATACTCAGGACATTCATAATTATTGAGATGAAAACGGTGAACTGTATTATTAAACATCACAAATGTTCTCGTTATAAAAAGAAGAAGAAGAAGAAAAAAAAAAGAAAATACTCGGACTTTCAACTGATTTTTTTTTAAATGGTATGAAGCCGTGTATAAACTCTAGTTCGCAATCCACTTAAACGAAATTTAATATGCAGAGAGAGATGGGAAATAGATGATTTTATCGTGTAGAAAATCGGAACGTTTGATTGAGAGCTGAAATAGTAAATATGCCAAACGTAACTGCAGTTTCAACAAATTAGGATCGTATTGACAACATTTTAAATGTTCGCTTTTGACACAATTAAGGCGTATCCGATATTCAGACATGTATGCTTGGTTGTTTGTATTTTAACTTTCTTTGTCTGTCGGGTAAGATACCCGCACCGAGAAAATTACCTAGACAGAAGCGTTTTGATGAGTCTAACGATAAACATGCTCGCAAAGACAGCCTTTGTCGACGTATTAAGATGTTTTGCCGTGAATTAAACTTTCATATAAAACTGTAATTAATAATTCTTATTATATTCCTGTCAGTGAGTTACTTGGATTTCATAGTGAATAACACTACTAGTGATGATAATTATGATATCATCACTAGTGACGATATAGTTTTAGAATGTTTGCCGGAACTACTTTTTTCTTTTATTGCTCATATTGTTCCATTCTTGATAATTATTAGAATAAAAAAGATGAATCAGGAATATAATAAATAGGATAATCCTTCGGACTCGTTTTTTCAACCGCATCACACCCCATTCTAGTGACAGATTTTTAATATCACACACAACCACTTGATTATCCTCTATTTAACGTATTTGTCCTTGAAAGCCACAATGTAATGGACGGTTACAGTTAAAAAAGCAATTCAAGCGTTTATATAGAAGGATGGTCGTTATTCAGTCTAGATCACAGTCTTTTTTTATGACACCAGGTAAGGCATCAACATACCTTTTTTGACGATTTCCCCATGATCGACGTATGATAATGATCATGTGACATTCCTATCAACAATTGCCAAATTCCTGGTTAAGTGCAGTGTTTTATTGTTTAATTGATTGTATGGTGTTTAACGCCGTTTTCAACACTTTTTCAGTTTTCGTCTTATTTATTAATGATTTGCAAACTAATTGTATGACCCTTTTGAGATTAGGCGTCGCATCTAAATTTAGATTTACCATCTCAGAAATCGAACCAAAAAAATGAATGTAGAGTGCCCAACATCGCAAAATCAATACTTGGCAAAAATAGTTCCATTAATCACTTCATTCAGTATGAAATTAATGCTAGACTTAAAGACGTTAAAAATGGGAAAACTTAGATTACTTGGCACGATAGATATATTAACAGATGCACTAATATTATCAACATCAGAAAACAAACAGGGCCTTTAATCAGCCTTCTATGATAAAAGGAAAGAAGCATGCTTAAGAATATGCGTTTATGTATCGGTTTTACTGACACTAAAAGCTACAAGAAAATGTCAAGCTAGAACATATTTGAACCAAAAGGTCACTGTGTTCCAGAAATGAAAGGCCCAGTTTTAAATAGCGTAGGAAATATGGAGGAACTCTTGCATTTTCTCATTACAAGCAAATACTGCTTTCAACACAATGGTTTTTTTTTTTTTTGCTTTAAAAACACTGAGCCTGCATGGGTAAACGTTTAATAAATAATTTTCAAATGTGTATTCCTAGGCATGTAAACTTCTTCTTATGGGAAAGAATGGGGATATAGTGATCGGAATAGGTAATGAATTTACAGTGGTGAACACCACGATGTTAACATCTGCCTCACTTCTGAAAATGCATGTAGTGATGAACGAAAAATAGTTTTCATTCTTGAGTTGTAGAGGGACAGAGCTTAAATTATAAAGTTTACACAAGACATAGATACGGGTCTACATCAATAGACTCTGGAAACACTTGCATTAATGAACAGGTACCATGTGATGACTGAAATGGTGTTGACAGCGAAAAGCACTTCTTCAGTCAATCAATCAATCAATCTAGTTTTTATTTGAATGTTTGTATTTTCTCATTTTTCCAGCAGCAATTATTTTTATATCACGGCACAAATATTCCTGTGTGTTCTTTTATCTAGATCTACATTTTTAAATAGGTTTTGGGCTGAAAGACGAATGATTAGGTTCCTGTTGAATTTAATTAAACGTTTGTGGGAAACATGAGTCAGTACTTGAAGGAGTTCACAGTTTTCGAAGCTGTTATCAAATATAAATTTCTTCCATCAACTCTTTACCAGACTAACAATCATTTTAGACTTGTCCATTTTCATACGAGAATTTATTTTTTGTGGCGCAAATCATGGGATTTGTGTTTGAAAGGATAGAACATGTTGGTAGAAAAAGACAAAATTCAGGTCACTTTTTTCCCTTTTCTAGAATGTTCTCAAAACCATTTCCACCCTCTGGGTCGTGAAAATATAGGACTTTCAGTAACAGAATCAGAAAAACTTTACTTTGTCTTATAAACTTTTTTTTTTTAACTAAGATACCTTGTGCTGAGGTTACAGAAATAGTGTTCCAGCATTAGGGAGTTCCAAGAACCAGCATGTAAGTCTTAAACTTTTTTTCCTTTGAGTTGTTCAGATTTAATTGATTATTTCCATGTATAGGAAGTATGAGTAATTGAGCTGTACTGGTATCAAAGTGCTATGTGTTAACTATTTTTATGTAACATTCAGCACTTGGAAATTTTCAAAGCTTTTCTTTTTATTGTTTGTAACCTCATATTGTTGACGCATGAATTTGTGCAGTGAATTGGATGCACAACTTTATAATCTATGTTTTCAGAAAACGCAATATAATTTAGAATTAACAGTTCAATTTCCCATGCATGAAGGTTGTGATATTTTCAGCTGAGAATACTCAAAGCCATTACTATTTTTGTCTGTTTTTGATAAATATTTCTTGAAATGGGATAAAGTAGATCAAGAATAAGATTGCACATATTTTGCAATTTGACCTGAATCTACTCTGGCCAAAAAAAGCAAAGCCTTTGCATCAGGCACCTAAAGTTGAAATAAAAAAGATATTGTTAAAAAACAAATTATGCCATACTGAAGTTATTTTGGTACCCTGCCTCTTTCACTGGAAGGGACAGGAGAGAGGCGGGTTGTCTTCTGTCCATTCTGAGTCTATTCATTCCAATATTATTGGACTGAAAAGCAGCAGAATGAGACATCTACTTCTCCTGTGGAAACAACGGCCACTGTCCGCAAGACTGCGTCTCTTCTGAAAGGCGAGATTTCTCCGTCAGTGTTTGAGACTGTAGACTTCTCTATTGAAAATGAAGATTTTATTAATGGATGCTTTTTGCGTTAATTTCTTCCTTTCCAAAGGTTACCATCAGATAGAAGTTTTGCAAGAACACCATAACCGTCTTTCTCATTAAAGGGTAATAACTACTGCATCGTTGTTCTACAGTTCGGCTTGAGTTATACCATTTCTATCTTTACAAAGATTTTGAGAGAATTGGAGAAATACTGGCGTTTTCAGTGCATTAAGATTGTGGCGTTTTAGATGACGGTGACAAATGACAGTCTTGAGAATTAGTTGGAGGCTTACTGTTTTGTTTCGTTCTAAATGTCGAAACAAACATTTGAAAGCCAGTCCAATCAACTGAATGGAACCATCTTACTTTGGGATAGTAACTATTTTTGTCTTTTATCACACCGGGTAAAAAAGATTGCTATAAAAAGGATCCCACGATTGCTTTGCGGTAGTTTATCGAGGAATAATGGTGGAGTATGGTTTGATATTTCATGGTAATGACCAGTGAAAAATACCGATTTCATATTGTCTAGCTGTTCAACTGAAGGCGGAAACATTTGTTCCCGTCCTCCTGCCAGGACCCCGTTTTACTAAGGTCGTTACGAACAAAATTTGCATAAGTTTTACTGAACTATAGTATGGTTGCATATTTCTGCCACGAGATACGACATAACTTTCACGATTATTTTAGAAACCTATGGCGATAAATCAAAGTTTCCTGGAAATCTTATCTGGAAGATAAAATTTCTAGGAAACTTTAATTTGTCGCAATAGTTTTCAAAAATAATCATGATAGTTATCTCGTATCTCGTGGCAGAAATATAGTTACGTAAAACTTACGCAAATTTTGTTCGTAACTACCTTAGTAAAACAGGGCAGTTACCCAGGTAAACAGCGCGTGCTATTCAACCAGAGGGGAAACATGACGTAGATCATGCGCATTTACCCCACATTTCTCGAGATTTACGTAAATTTGTAATACGTTGTTATGTGGAGGAGGTACGCCACGGTGAGCTACCGAAAACAACTGTACTCGATTTTGATGAAAGTCCCAACAAGAAAGGTGTTAGAAGCATGAAATAAATATAATATCTGTTTTTTTTTTCAGTGAAAGATCGAAATTTATTCATCTCATGAACATCATCGGGTGAAAATATTACCGATGATGTTCAGTCAATGAAATAAATTTGGATCTTTGACCGAAAACAACAATAACAAAAAACAAACAAAACAACAACAACAATCAAAGTGCTGTCAGCACTGTAATCGGTCGACACTGAATAACCACACTGTTTTTGAAAATCACATATCAAATGGTAGTTGTTTGAACTGTGTATGGGAGTAAGAACCCCATGTTATATTGCCTTTTATACTGAATTAGAACCTTGACAATGGATAAAGAAATCCATTCTTATTCTTGCAAAGGACTATGTGGAAATCATCTAATTTAGTAATAAACTGGTTGAGTAATTGGTTGTTTTGTGTTTTTGGTCGCTTTGAACATTATTTCAGTGATATCGCGGCAACAGCCTTCTTATTCATATTTGTCAAGGATTTCACTAGTACTAGGCAAGGGCTCTGAGGTATCCTACCTGATGACACTCCCACGAAAAACACAAGTGTCGAATCCTACACCATACAACTGAACCACCTAGGAACCTTTTTTTTTTCAACCTGTCTTTTACAAATTAGTAGTTTAACGGAATGGTCTAAGTAGAGATTTACCAGCCGTCAGCAATAGAACGTAAAAGATACGGAATTCTAATCAGCAATTCTTATTATCAAGCTTTAGACATCACTCTTACAAGATTAACAGTACCTACCAGCCTTTTACTAAAAAAAAAAAAAAACACACACACACACAAACACAAAATTTGATATTCTTTATTATTCTAACTTTAGCAACTTTGGTAACTTTAATATAGTTACAAGACTCACTTTTCTACCAACTATTGGAACACAGACAGAGTGTACTGTAGCACATTGCCAGACTCTTAATAATATCCTTAGTTTTTTACTTTTAAATAATTTGAATAAATCGTATAAAATGTGTTTGCATTTTGACTCCCGAATTGTTTATTTTTGGCCGCTAGTGGGCTATCTATTTCTCCATTTTTAACAAGCCATCGTATCTATCGAGATAAATTGTCCTCTCTAATATTTTTGGCTGGCTAAATCTTCCTGGGCCGAATCACCCTGGCCACAACGTCTGCTTGCCAAATTTTCCAACCGTACTTCTAAAGAATGTAGCTAATATCTACGTAACCGTCATCTCTTCACCAACCAACGAAATTTTTGACTTGTCAAAATCGAAAGCATTTGGACATTACGAATCGAATTTGACTGTAGCCCAAATGATGAGTTGAATCGTTGGAAAGGTAGATAACATCGTGGTAAAAGGAGAAAATGATGGATCAGCATTTCCCCCTTTTCTGCAATGTTTTCAACAGCCTTTTCCCTCAAGGTTGTTAAAACTGGGATTGTGTGGTAAAGAGTTAAAACTCTGAGTTAATCTACTGGCCGTTTTCAGTCAGAAACCACTGTACAAATATTACAGTTTCATTTACAGATCTATATCCTACGCGAACATCCAATTATGATATAAGATATCTACGTGTGTTATATTGATCTGCACTGCACTCAAAGGACAGTCTAATCTCGATCTTTTATTGTCTGCAAAAGCAACTTTTCTTAACCTTGACCAATACAGGTTATGTATTTGATTCATTCTAATAAGCGAGGAGCATAGCTACAGTAAACCTTGTGCTCTTTATCTGAAAAACTGGACCTTGTGGAAAGGATGAGAATCAACTAATATAAAGTGTCTGGTGAGACATACATATTGTCGAGAGTTTTACCTTAAGACCCTGAATTAACGAAACAGACATGTCAAGCTTGGAAAAGCAGCCTATTTATTGAAGGGCCATTGCTGTCTTGACTAGAATATCTCATATAAAAAATGTTACGACAGATCCAAGATCTGACTGCATGTTCTATACAGTCTGGTCTGAATCTGCACTCTCTGCAAAGGCAACATGTTTTGCTTAGCCCTCTACAGAAAAATACCTTGGAAAAAATACATGCTCCTAAACTTTTCCCTGGTCCGTTGATTCAGACATAGAGAATTATATTTTAAGTGAGAGTATTTATGTTGCAGTTTCACACCCCCCCCCCCGGAGAAAATGCTCTATTTAACTCAACCAAATGACAAAATTTTATTTTGAAAATCGTTCATATGGTGAAGAAAATGCTGTTGGAAAAAGAGATGATGGTGGTTACAAGCATTTCTCTCTCTTTCCCACTATATTTTCAATGCCCCACAGGATTGTTTTGTCAAGGGTCAGCAGACTGACAGACTGATTCAAATCTAAGCTCATCAAGAAGAAACATGTCAGTGACCGTACAAAATGGTAGTGCCGTGTCTGTAAGGGGTTATGAAAATTTAACACATCTGACGCTAAAAAAATGCGTAATCAGATACTGCTGGTCAGTACTGTGAATGGACAGTCTGGCTTGTAAAGTTGCAGGCGTGGGATCACCAGTCCATTCTGAAAATGCTTACGTAATGACCTCTCCGCTACTTAGAAGTTAGAGGTCATAACCCTTACACAACTTTACATCCCTTTCCCTCACAGCTTCACACCTTTTGCCTCATTAGCGTTAAACAACCCACGGCCAGTCACTATTTTAAACCTACGCCTGTTACGAGTTGCATTTACATGACTTTGCTCTAAAGCAGTACAATCTAAATTTCTAAATTCTTTACAGCAATATTCCTTACAAACTCCTTTCTGTAGCGATTTTATCTTTGCCCCAACCCTAGATGACCCGTGAACTTTTCAACACCTGCAACATATACGGACAACACTCGTCACAACTCGACCGATCCCGTAAATACGTATATAGTGACCAACGACCCACTCGAAGTTTGCCGAATAATATAGACAGTCGACGGCTACAGAGTGTGTTTACATCACGCGATACAATTGATTCGCTCTAGTTTCATTCATACAATTACTCATTACCTCTGACC
Organism: Hippopus hippopus; assembly: GCA_946811185.2. Classification (NCBI taxonomy): domain Eukaryota; kingdom Metazoa; phylum Mollusca; class Bivalvia; order Cardiida; family Cardiidae; genus Hippopus; species Hippopus hippopus. The sequence goes on from OX328110.1 coordinate 42,504,394, forward strand.
CCATTTCTGATAACTGTTTTGAAAGTAAACTGCTACGAGTTTTTCCATTTCTGCTCGCTAGACATTTTGATTACATTGGTAATATGACAAAATTCAATGCTAAACAAGTTGTAATCACCGTTTATTGCATAATTGAAAAGTTGAGAACGGGATTACTTGACGCCTGTTTACTAGGACTGTTTATTCATTCTTGCGCTCAACCGAAAGTAGTATTTGTAATAAGGTCACGACAGGCTTGTTAAGCGTTGTAATGCTGTAAATGAACGCTGTTACGAGTTGCAGTTACATCAGTTTGCCCTCAGCGGACGGGTTTCCGAAATTTGTGGTCTCTCTAATCGTCCGGCTTACGCCGACCGATTAAAAACCAAATATCCTCTATGTATCCAATATGATGAATATGGTACTTTGGTGGGATGTTGGTAATCCCATTCTCGTAGGTATATGGGTTGACATACATATACACCCTCTTTCTACATAGATCATTGTAGGTTGAACTCCGCAGTCCGCATGAAAAAACAAACGAATTGTCGGTAAAACGGTATCCTGCTTGGGGCTATCAGTGTATCATTGTTAACTATTTAGTAAATGGGGTTAATCAATTGGTCGTGTGTGATATTGAAAATCACGAGAATCGGGTGTGACATATGTGGTAAAATAACGAGTCCGGAGGACGAGTCTTTTTTTTTTACCACACCACACTCCTTTCGAGTGGCAGAGTTGTAAAATTACACACAACATGTTGATTTTTCTATTTATTATACCTAATTCCTTCTTATTTCCCAAATGGTTATCAAGAGCGGTAAGAAGAGATGAATTATTTTCCTTTACACATACAGCATACATTTTTGGCAGAAGTAGCTGACTTATTAAGTGACGTACGATAGGTGACGTACGTAAATTTATGTGGGAAATTACGTCATATCTCCATCCGTTTGAAAGTCATGCTCTTTTCCCCAAGTTACAAGTTCGTGTGACCTTCAGTGTCTTTCTTGGATTGGAGCGTTTCAGAAATACTAATTCTACTAACGAAAATTCAGAGATACGAACGTTTAGAAAAACAAATATACAAATTTATATCATGCTTATCAGTAGTTTATCGAGAAAAAACGGTGGAATAAAGTTTGATATGCCATGGTTACGACCAGTGAAAAATACAGACTTTATTTTCTAACTCTTCAATTGAAGACGGAAACAGTAGTTCCCGCACACTAGTTACCTAGGTAAACAGCGCGTGCCATTTAACCCGATGGAAATATGACGTAATTAACCCTATATTTCTCGCTATTTACGTAATATTTTAGTACCTTGTTATGCGGAGGGGGTACGCCACGGGGAATTACCGAAAACAACTGTACTGGATTTTGTTGTAAGCCCCCCCTCCCCCCCCCCCCACAAAAAAAAAAGGGGGAGGCTAGAAGCATGAAATAAATAGGATATTTTTCTTTTCGGTGAAAGATCGAAATTTATTTTATCTCGAGAACATAATCGGTAATATTTTCACCCGTGGCTGCGCCACTCTTGATAACATTACCGATGATGTTCACTCGATGAAATAAATTTCGATCTTTCACAGAAGAAAACAAATAGATCTATCCTTTATGTCTTAAATCTGAACGTAGACTTAAATTGACGGTATTTTGTGGGCAAAAAACAAAAGCTTTGTTAATAAAACAGTACTCTGGTGGGGGTTAAGAAAGTGCAAAAAAAAAAGAGTTCCTGATTGCGGTAAGTGTTATCTTACTGGAGTAGTAAGAAAATTCATTCAGTACAGAAATTCGATTATATCACTGTTAGGTACATAATACACTAAACTATCTGTACTCAGACCTTTAACCCTTAGGCTGCTAGGCGCAACTCAGTGACCTTTTGCGGACAGTGTAGATCAAGATCAGACTGCACAGAACGTGCAGTCTGATCTTGGATCCACACTGTCCGATGAGTAGATATCTTTTCTCCAAAAATGCCTTTGAAATAGCAAAATTTGGAGTTTTTCAATCAGTTTGAAAGTTTCATTTAACTTATTTAGCAGGATAAAAGGTTAATCTATACTTTCCGACGAAATATCTCGACTGATCAGTAAAATTATTCGTCAATTCATTTGATGCTGCACAGTCAGTGCCATGGATCAGTAAAGATACCTATTTGATGCTGGTAAACCGCCCGCACAGTCAGTGCCATGCAATGAATCTTGTCTTTCCTGGGAATCTTCATTGGTGCGGTTCACGGTTTCTCCATATTATCGACTTCTAAAATGCTAAGGACTATTTTTATAGGGATTTTTGGATATCATGAATTAACGTGCAGTCTCATTTTGGATTCGCACTGTCCGCCATATTGTGAAATATTTTGAATAACGCTGTTCTGAATAGCAAGGTCTTTTCTACCGTTTAAAAATGAATGTCTAGGTATTTCAATAATGTTGGTGTTAAGCTTTCCATTCTATCAATAAATACGAAGATGGTATTAACAGTCTTTTATTATTCTCTAAGTATCCTTTGTCTGTCTGTCTGTCTGTCTGTCTGTCTGTCATTTAGATGGACAAGTCAGTCAAATAGACTTACTTGCAGTTTGAATTTCTTGACAATAGATTGAATCTTTACCAAACGACAAAATTTTAGACTTCTCAAAATTCAAAGCATTTGCAGACGACAAATAAAGTGTGTTAAAATGAAGTAACTCGTTTTGGAAAGGGTAGAGAACATTGTGGAAAAGGAGAAAATGCTGATTACCAGCATCTTCTCCTTTTTCCCACAATGTTTTTAGACAGCTTTTTCCTCTGGGTTGTTTGTACAGGGTTAAACTTGTATGTAGGAAGAACATTGAATCAGGTCAAGTTGACAAATCAATGTGGGAGTTTGTTAAATGTATGAAAGAGGAACAAATTTTACTTAGTAACATTCTTTATTTCAACAAGTGGCAATTTTGAATTGGAACATGTAAGTACACCAAAAATGATAAACGTTTTCACAAGAAATAACTGGAATAATGTTTTTTCCCCCTAATCGATAAAGAAATTAGTCTTGCAATTAAGAGAAACAATCAGGTTTTTGGGTCAAAACTTTGAGTGTCCATATTTGTCTTTAATCCTTTTCATGTATTAAAATGGCATAAACCAGAATTGACTTCCTCTCTGTCTGTATGTGGTGGGATGGTGTGTCTATATTAGGTTCATCCACCAAACTGGACGTTTTGCGTTTTCCAAGGTTTCAGTGACGTCAATTCTCAGTGACGTCAGTTTTCATTGAATTGGGGCACTCAGAAGGGAAATTCTATGTCGTCAGCGTACTCAATTCGTGAGTACATATACGAGGAAATTTCGCTGAATACACATTTGAATGTTAAAACTTTGCAGTATAATAAATTCGCTGTACGGTCAGATGGCCGGGGACTTGGAAACTTGTTCACGGCTGTGGCAAATCATGTCGCCCCGAGCCGAAGCTCGGGGCGACATGATTTGCCACAGCCGTGTACAGATTTACCAAGTTCCCTGCCACCTGACCATGCAACTAATAAAGCCATACCTTTGAAGACGATTTACAACAGTTTGTCCTCTGACTGGTCGTCGATCATAGATGCAGCAGGCGGGCAGTATACTAAGTATGCCGTTGTCAAAAAACAGGTTCGAGGGTACTGTTGGCAAACATGGATACCGTTACGTCCGGAAGTTACACTGGGCGCCTAGACCGTAAGCTACCTGAAACGTTCTCTGTGTATACATAACTTCTCCAAAGCACTCCAAAGCGTTCATTTTCGGATCAACATTTCATATCTAGTTTCATAACTTTCCTTTTTGCAAGCAGTTGGTTACACTGTGGAAACAAAGCATGTGTCTGCACGTGTACTCTGAGAGCGATGTTTATTTCATGGTTTCGATGAAGCTTAAGTGAATTATTTTGTTGTTTTGCGGATTGTTATAAAATTCAAAGGAAGCTATTTTCACTGGTATGTATTGGCAATTTTACACGTTGGAAAATTCCTTTAATATTTACAAGTTAATGTTAAAGGATTTGGGGAATGTCAGTATTTGCGGAAAGTTATATACATGTAATTAAATAGTTAGCAGTGTCGCCGAAGGAGGCTGCATAAAATATTATTTTGTAGTCATGCTGTTTCAAAGAAAAGGGATTTTAACCTTTAGGCTGCTAGGTGTGACTAAATACGCTTTTGCGAGCAATGTGGAACAAGGTCAGACTGCACAGAAGGTGTAGGCTGATCTTGGATGTACAGCGCCTGATACATTGGGCGCTTTCTCAAATCGTAATATTTAGCCTTAACATATTTGCTGTTCTGCCAGATGTTGAGGCTCAGCGTTCCTCCTTCTGTCATTTCAGTCAGTGCGAACTAAAGATTGCTCAGGCTCATTCGTCATGTCGGTAGTATTGAGAATTTTCTGTGGGAAACGAATTTTTAATGGAGACTTTTGTCATCAGTAATTGTGCCGGTTTATTGTAGTGTGAATACTTTTCCTGCAAGAGAAGTAGCATTGAAATCTATTGCCAATTGCACTAAATGTTTATGCCATCTGATTATTATGCAACTTATCAGGTTTCATCTAGTAGTAATAGCGATTAACATGAGGAATACACACGTGCAAGATGTATGCCTGCCGACGACAACGATACACGAAGGGAAGGAAGGGATTCTTAAGGCAATTAAAACTAAAGATCAAAATTGTGTTTCAAAAAAAAAAAAAAAAAACCCATCAAAATGAAAGTTAAAGTTAGAGTTGCCGTTATGATTGTTTTAAAAACAGAACAGGTGAATTTAGACAAACAAAGCCGATTTCAAATGCACTTACGGTTGGTCAATTACTAAGTGGGTAAACATTCTTGAGAAAAGGTTGATTGCATCTCTGATTTAATATACCTGCACAAACTAGACTTTAAGATTTTGACCATTTTTCTTTCTCCCAAGAAAACATGTGATACTTTTCTAGGGGGAAAACTATTACAACTTGACTGTTTACTCTTCTGTTTTGATTTTGAGAAAACAGAAATAACAAATAACATATTACAGTTTAATCACAATGTTTTCATGTCAAATTATGACAACCAGTTCATAACTTAAATATAAATTGAGAGCATCGGGTGACTGTTGAACATAAATACGACCCTACTTTTCTTTTATTACTCAGAACATTCATAATTATTGAGATGAAAAGGGTGAGCAGTATTATTAAACATCACAAATGTTCTCGTTATAAAAGAAAAAAAAAAAAAAAAAATGCTCGGACTTTCAACTGATGTTTTTTTTTTATATTTTAATGGTATGAAGCCATGTATTTACTCTAGTTTGCAATCCACTTAAACGAAATTTAATATGCAGAGAGAGATGGGAAATAGATGATTTTATCGTGTAGAAAATCGGAACGTTTGATTGAGAGCTGAAATAGTAAATATGCCAAACATAACTGCAGTTTCAGCAAATTAGGATCGTATGGACAACATTTTAAATGTTCGCTTTTGTCACAATTAAGGCGTATCCGATATTCAGACATGTATGCTTGGTTGTTTGTATCTTAACTTTCTTTGTCTGTCGGGTAAGATACCCGCACCGAGAAAATTACCTAGACAGAAGCGTTTTGGTGAGTCTGACGATATACATGCTCGCAAAGACAGCCTTTATCGACGTATTTAAATAGATGTTTTGCCGTGAATTAAACTTTCTTATAAAACTGTTATTAATCATTCTTAAAATATTTGTCCTTGAAAGCCACAATGAAATGGACGGTTACAGTAACAAAATGCAATTTAAGCGTTTATATAGAAGGACGGTCGTTATTCAGTCTAGATCACAGTTTTTTTTTTATGAGACCAGGTACGGCATCAACATACTTTTTTTGACGATTTCCCCATAATCGACGTATGATAATGATCATGTGACATTCCTACAAACAATTGCCAAATTCCTGGTTAAGTGAAGTGTTTTATTGTTTAATTGATTGTATGGTGTTTAACGCCGTTTTCAACACTTTTTCAGTTTTTTCGCAGCGGCCGGTGCATCTATCCATAGTTTCATGGATTTTCTTTTACCAGTACTCCGCACAATATTCTTTCCAAGCTACCGGCTGCTTTCCCATATAACCATTGCATTGTCGAAACAATGGTCAGCTGTGAGAGAGGAATGAATCCTGTCGCAAGGACTATAATAAATCCTCGGAAAGAAATTGGCCTAGTCGGGGATTAAACCAGCGACCCCCTGTTCTCAAGTATTTTACCTTACCGACTTTGCTACCGGGGCTCTGCGCGAAATCTTTTAAAAGTACGTCTAGAGGCTAGGGATCACTGTATTTAGAAGTTACATTGAAACATTTTCTCTTATACTGCTCTCTCTTATTTATTGATGATTTGCAAACTAATGGTATGACCCTTTTGAGATCGGGCGTCCCATCCAAATTTAGATTTACCATCTCGAAAATCGAACTAAAATAAAGTGATTGTAGAGTGCCCAACATCGCAAAATCAATACTTGGCAATAATAGTCCCATTAATCACTTCATTCAGTATGAAATTAATTTTAGACTTAAACACGTTAAAAACGGGGAAGCTTACACGACTTGCAGCACAATAGATATGTTAACAGATACACTAATATTATCAACATCAGAAAACAAACCGGGCCTTTGATCAGCCTTCTATGATAGAGGGAAAGAAGCTAGCGTAAGAATATGCGTTTATGTGTCGGACTTCCTGACACTAAAGGCTACAAGAAAATGTCAAGCTAGAACATATTTGAACCAAAAGGTCACTATGTTCCAGGAATGAAAGTCCCAGTTTTAGATAGTGTAGGAAATATAGTGGAACTCTTGCAATTTCAATTGCAAACAAATACTACTTTCAACACGATGTTTTTTTCCCCCCCCCCCTTTTTTTTTGCTTTAAAAACACCGAGCCTGCATGGGTAAACGTTTAATATATAATTTTCAATTGTGTATTCCTAACGTAATGTGTAAATTTCTAATTATAGCAAAGAATGGAGATCTAGTGATCGGAATAGTTGATGAATTTACAGCAGTGAACACCACGATGTTGACATCTGCCTCACTTCTGAAAATGCATGCAGTGATGAAAGAATAATAGTTTTCATTCTTGAGTTGTAGAGGGACAGAGCTTAAATTATGAAGTTTACACAAGGTGTTATAGATACAGGTCTACATCAATAGACCCAGGAAACACTTGCATTAATGAGCAGGTACCATATGATGACTGAAATGGTGTTGAAACCGAAAAGCACTTTCCAGTCAGTCAGTCCATCAATCTAGTTTTTATTTGAATGTTTGCATTTTCTAAGTTTTCCAACAGCAATTATTTTTATATCACGGCACAAATATTCCTGTGTGTTCCCTTTATCTAGATCTACATTTTTAAGTAGGTTTTGTGCTGCAAGTCGAATGATAAGGTTCCTGTTGAATTTAATTAAACGTTTGATGGAATCTTGAGCCAGTACTTGAAGGACTTCACAGTTTTTAAAGCTGTTATCAAATATAATTTTTTTTCCATTAACTCTTTACCAGACTAACAATCATTTTAGATTTGTCCATATTATACCATTTCCATACACATGAATTGGTGCAATTAATTGGATGTACTGCTTCATAATCTATGTTTTAAGAAAACGCAATATAATTTAGAATTAACAATTCTACTTCCCTTGCATGAAGGTAGTGACATTTCAGCTGGTACTCACAGTGACTACGATTCTTGTCTGCATTTGATAAATGTCTTTTGTAATGGGATAAAGTAGATCCAGAATAAGACTGCAAATATTTCGCAGTTTGACCTGAATCAACTCTGGCCAAAAAAAGCAACAGCACGTTAGGCACCTAAAGTTGAAATTAAAAACAAAAATGTTCAAAAACAAATCAAGCCATACTCAGCGTATTTTGGTACCCTGCCTCTTTCACTGGAAGGGACAAGAGAGGCGGTTTGTCCTCTATCCATTCTGAGTCTATATATTTCAACATTATTGTGCTATATTCCTTTTAAGGCGCCACAAAGACTCAAACTAAGCCTTTTCAGCTTTTTCGACCACGTAGAAAAGCAGTAGAACGAGACATCTATTTCTCCTGTGGAAACAATGGCCACTGTCCGCAAGACTGCGTCTCTTCTGAAAGACGAGATTTTTCCGTCAGTATTTGAGACTCAAGACTTCTCTGTTTAAAGATGCTTTTTGCCTTAATTTCGTCCTTTCCAAAGGTTACCATCAGATAGAAATATTGCAAGAACACCATAACCATCTTTTTCATTAAAGGGTAATAACTACTGCATCATTGTTTTACAGTTCGGCATGAGTTATGCCATTTTTATTTTTACTTAGGTTTTGAGAGAATTAGAGAAATACTTGCGTTTTCAGTGCATTAAGATTATAGCGTTTTAGATGACAGTGACAAATGACAGTCTTGAGAATTAGTTGGAGGTCTACTGTTTGTAACAGAAAGTATTGTTTCGTTCTAAATTTCGAAACAAGCATTTGAAAGCCAGTCCAAAGAATTGAATGGAACCATCTTCTTTTGGGATCCAGTAGTAACTATTTTTGTCCTCTATCACACCGGGTAAAAAAGATTGCTATCATATGGATCCTGCGTATTATTTCAGGCTGTGCGGTAGTTTATCGAGAAATAATAGTTACGACCAGTGAAAACTACCGATTTTATTTTTAACTCTGCTATTGAAGGCAGAAACAGCAGTTCCCGCACACTAGTTACCTAGGTAAACAGCGTGTACCATTCAATCCAGATGGAAATATAACGCACTGTATACGTGGATATATACGCGTGTCGAAAAATTTGCGAATTATCTGTTATGGACTTTTTGCGAATTCAAGGCACTTATTATTTGTTGGTATACTTGTGGTAAAATATGCGAACAGAAAAGTTTGCGAATTTTTCAAATTCGTGAAATCGCAAAAATTTCCACATCGCAAAAATTTCCACTTATACAGTATTTTACCCTACATTTCTCTCTCTTTAAGCAAATTGTAATACGTTGTTATGCGGAGGGGGTACTTCACGGGGAATCACCGAAAACAACTGTACTGGATTTTTGATGTAAGCACCCCACCCCCTAAGAAAAGGGTTAGAAGCATGAAGTATATAAAGTTTTTTTTTTCGGTAAAAGATCGTAATTTATTTCATCTCGTGAACATCATCGGTAATATTTTCACTCGTGGCTGCGCCACTCTTGAAAAAATTACCGATGATATTCAATCGATGAAATAAATTTCGATCTTTCACAGAAAAAAACCCCAAATATCCTCTTTGTCTTTAATCTGAACGTAGACTTGAAGTAAAGGTATTTTGTAGGCAAAACCAAACACTTTTTTAAAACGGTACTCTGCTGGGGGAGTGTTAAAAAGTGCAAAAAAAGTGTTCCTGGCTACGTTAAAAGTGTTATCTTCACTTCAGTAAACTTGAGCAGTAAGAATATTCATTCAGTCGAGAAATCCTATTATATCATTGTTAGGTACATAAGACAGCAAACTTTCTGAAGTCTGACCTGTTACCCTTAGGCTGTTAAGCTTGATTCAAGGACCTTTAGCGGACAGTGTAGATCAAGATCAGACTGCACAGAACGTGCAGTCTGATCTTCGATCCACACTGTCCAATGAGGACATATCTTTTCTCCAAAAATGCCTTTGAAATAGCAAAATTTGGAGTTTTTCAATCAGTTTGAAAGTTTCATTTAACTTATTTAGCAGGATAAAGGTTAATCTATACTTTCCGACGAAATATCAGTAAAGTTATCTATTTGATGCTGGTAAACCGCCCGCACAGTCAGTGCCATGCAATGAATCTTGTCTTTCCTGGGAATCTTCATTGGTGCGGTTCACGGTTTCTCCATATTATCGACTTCTAAAATGCTAAGGACTATTTTTACAGGGATTTTTGGATATCATGAATTAACGTGCAGTCTCATTTTGGATTCGCACTGTCCGCCATATTGTGAAATATTTTGAATAACGCTGTTCTGAATAGCAAGGTCTTTTCTACCGTTTAAAAATGAATGTTTAGGTATTTCAATAATGTTGGTGTTAAGCTTTCCATTCTATCAAAAAATACGAAGATGGTATTAACAGTCTTTTATTATTCTCTAAGTATCCTTTGTCTGTCTGTCTGTCTGTCTGTCATTTAGATGGACAAATCAGTCAAATAGACTTACTTGCAGTTTGAATTTCTTGACAATAGATTGAATCTTTACCAAACGACAAAATTTTAGACTTCTCAAAATTCAAAGCATTTGCAGACGACAAATAAAGTGTTTTAAAATGAAGTAACTCGTTTTGGAAAGGGTAGAGAACATTGTGGAAAAGGAGAAAATGCTGATTACCAGCATCTTCTCCTTTTTCCCAGAATGTTTTTAGACAGCTTTTTCCTCTGGGTTGTTTGTACAGGGTTAAACTTGTATGTAGGAAGAACATTGAATCAGGGCAAGTTGACAAACCAATGTGTGAGTTTGTTAAATGTATGAAAGAGGAACAAATTTTACTTAGTAACATTCTTTATTTCAACAAGTGGCAATTTTGAATTGGAACATGTAAGTACACCAAAAATGATAAACGTTTTCACAAGAAATAACTGGAATAATGTTTTTTCCCCCTAATCGATAAAGAAATTAGTCTTGCAATTAAGAGAAACAATCAGGTTTTTGGGTCAAAACTTTGAGTGTCCATATTTGTCTTTAATCTTTTTCATGTATTAAAATGGCATAAACCAGAAATGACTTCCTCTCTGTCTGTATGTGGTGGGATGATGTGTCTATATTAGGTTCATCCACCAAACTGGACGTTTTGCGTTTTCCAAGGTTTCAGTGACGTCAATTCTCAGTGACGTCAGTTTTCATTGAATTGGGGCACTCAGAAGGGAAATTCTATGTCGTCAGCGTACTCAATTCGTGAGTACATATACGAGGAAATTTCGCTGAATACACATTTGAATGTTAAAACTTTGCAGTATAATAAATTCGCTGTACGGTCAGATGGCCGGGGACTTGGAAACTTGTTCACGGCTGTGGCAAATCATGTCGCCCCGTGTACAGATTTACCAAGTTCCCTGCCACCTGACCATGCAACTAATAAAGCCATACCTTTGAAGACGATTTACAACAGTTTGTCCTCTGACTGGTCGTCGATCATAGATGCAGCAGGCGGGCAGTATACTAAGTATGCCGTTGTCAAAAAACAGGTTCGAGGGTACTGTTGGCAAACATGGAAACCGTTACGTCCGGAAGTTACACTAGGCGCCTAGACCGTAAGCTACCTGAAACGTTCTCTGTGTATAGATAACTTCTCCAAAGCGCTCCAAAGCGTTCATTTTCGGATCAACATTTCATATCTAGTTTCATAACTTTCCTTTTTGCAAGCAGTTGGTTACACTGTGGAAACAAAGCATGTGTCTGCACGTGTACTCTGAGAACGATGTTTATTTCATGGTTCCGATGAAGCTTAAGTGAATTATTTTGTTGTTTTGCGGATTGTTATAAAATTCAAAGGAAGCTATTTTCACTGGTATGTATTGGCAATTTTACACGTTGGAAAATTCCTTTAATATTTACAAGTTAATGTTAAAGGATTTGGGGAATGTCAGTATTTGCGGAAAGTTATATACATGTAATTAAATAGTTAGCAGTGTCGCCGAAGGAGGCTGCATAAAATATTATTTTGGAGTCATGCTGTTTCAAAGAAAAGGGATTTTAACCTTTAGGCTGCTAGGTGTGACTAAATACGCTTTTGCGAGCAATGTGGAACAAGGTCAGACTGCACAGAAGGTGTAGGCTGATCTTGGATGTACAGCGCCTGATACATTGGGCGCTTTCTCAAATCGTAATATTTAGCCTTAACATATTTGCTGTTCTGCTCTTCTGTTTTGATTTTGAAAAAACAGAAATAACAAATAACATATTACAGTTTAATCACAATGTTTTCATGTCAAATTATGACAACCAGAGTAGATATAAACTGGGGATTCTGACTCACCATTCAATTCGACCACCTACCCCGATTCATCCCACCACCCAATTCGACCACTTAACTCCAACCCGCCCTCAATCCGTCCCACCACCCAATTCAACCACTTAACTCCAACCCGATCGCAATCCCTCCCACCACCCAATTCAACCACTTAACTCCAACCCGATCGCAATGTCTCGCCTGGAGGCTTGCCTCCATGTCCCTCCCACCACCCAATTCAACCACTTAACTCCAACCCGATCGCAATGTCTCGCCTGGAGGCTTGCCTCCATGTCCCTCCCACCATTCAATTCGACCACTTAACTCCAACCCGCCCTCAATGTCTCGCCTGGAGGCTTGCCTCCATGTCCCTCCCACCACCCAATTCGACCACTTAACTCCAACCCGATCGCAATCCCTCCCACCATTCAATTCGACCACTTAACTCCAACCCGCCCTCAATGTCTCGGGCTTGCCTCCATGTCCGTGCCACCATTCGATTCGACCGCGCGCAAGGTAAGGATGGAAATTTTTGAAAAAATCTACCGTTAAATTACCTTGAAACTATTGCCTTTAGTATGGAAGAACTAAAAGCGTACTTAGATGAATGTGAGATACCTCGAGAGGTGATCCGTCCGTTAGTTGAAGTAACCACTCGACCCCATACCTACGACTCTGAGTCGGACGATGAAATGGCTCACGGTGTGGCCGTTGCTATTGATAGGTTTGAACATTATGTTAAGAATCGAGTTGATAAAAAGGTTAAAAAGTTTACCAGATTATTAAATAACCGCGATATAGACGAAATAGAAAGATATTTGATCGATTGCAAGGTACCTAGAGAGGAGATTATGCCTCTAGTTGAATCAAGGGGTGAGATGAGAGCCGACACTATCAATCGTTTTAAACAGTTATACGGTCTTTTAGCCGAAGAAATGTTTAAGAAGTTTATGTCCATGGTTTACAGAGTGAATCCTCCTACGAGTCTAGAATAGAGATGTAGGGTCAGGGACCCAACGCGAGGAAAAATATAACTTGCTTGAAGTTATATTTTTACAGGTCTACTTCTATCAGGATAGATATATAAGAGTGTGATATATTACGACTGTCTGACCTCGAGATAAAGTTTATGATGTCACATTCCTTTACCTCCAACGCCCTCGGGAAAACGGTACAGCTACAATTTTCGTTTACTTTTTTTATAATAGAGTAATCAACCTGCTCTCTACCGTTTACCGTTATATTAATTTTAACCTCTTCTTCAGGTGCTTTACGATTTTCCTTTACGACCGCTAAACTTCCCCTTATGATTCTTCCCTTCGCACTCATACAATAACCACCCAAACCATGCTTTCTACCAGAATTACCATTACCGAAGGAAAATTCGAAATTACCGTTTGCGATCGGTCCGTTTTCTTCACCCCACACGGTTATAATAGTTCGCTTTGAATCGATTCGCCGATTTAGGTCTTCAAATAGTGTATCCATAAGTGAATGGTTTAAACCATCCGCATCGTCGACATATTTTTTATTCGCAGCGGCATCGTCGGATGGGGGGTCGGGTAACCCGGTAATGAAGTTACTATTCATATAGATATTGGCTTTAGTGGTAAAAGAAGATCCACCATGGTTTAAAGTGAAAGCTTTTTCACCCGCAGTAGCCTCATCAACAGCAGTATCTACGTAAAACTTATTAGCAGCCTGATCGTGTCTCGTAGGGATTCCGAGATTGTTAATTACTTGCCCTGCCATAGAGATTGCATCAACTGCCTGATACCACCTTCCATCTCTAAATTCGAAGGCTCGATTGTAATTGTCAACATACTTCTTAGTAGCAACTTCATTAGGTTCTTTAGGTTCCTTAACATTCCGTATCTCGTTGAAACCCATATTTATAAATCCGAGTGCTTGATACTCCCCGTTTTCTTTTAACAACCCCCCACTTGAAGTTCCATCCACGTAATCCTTAGTCGCCACGTCGTGCGAATTTACCGGGTTACTAACCCTCGTTAATGTATTACCATTCATGTCTATAGAACCAGTAACAACGGTCGTTCCATCCACGCGTAAAAAGTTATTGTTCAGGTAAGCGAGTGACACACCATCGCCACCCTCCTCCGTTTTATCCCCTTTCATTCGTCCGAATTTGTCTACGGGCATATTTTATAATGCTAAAATAAACTATTTAAAACGTCTTGAAATGGTGTCCCTGAAGCTAATTCTTTTAGAACGTACAAGCATAAGTGACCGCAAAATACCTCTCCCGCAGGCTGTATTTGATCGGTATTATAGTATATCGGACTCTTTAGATACTCTCGAATTTCGTTAGGTGGTTGTATTCCGTAACTATCGAAATAAATCTTAGTCTGACCGTTTTTATACCATGCGACCCAGTGTGTACCAGGACCTCCACTTTTATCGAAGTTCAGTATACCACACTCCTTTATAGTCGGTTTTCTCGGTAATGTATCTAGTAAGAAAACGCCCTTGAAAGAAGGGATCCCTAGTCGTTCCGCCGCATCTTCCAACTCTAAATTGCTTAACGGTTTATTCGGCAATATCACCCTCGTCATTTTAATTCTACAATATTCTTGTTATCTATCCACGAGTTGAATTCGTTGGAGTAGCCTTTCCACTTTACGAGAGACTTCTTTTTTAGCTTCCTAATAACCTTTTCAATCCTATACACCTCTTGACTAGTTTTCTGCAGTTCAGCTTCGTAAAACGCGCCTTCGACTTGTTCACCATTAAGATCTGTAATTTTGTAGGTTACGGGCGAAGTATCCTTCACCTCTGAAATCGTGAAAACCTCTTCCGTCCACCTCGTGGTATAACCCTTCTCAAAGGTCCTTTTCTTTTTTGCTAACCTTACCCTATCACCCACGGAAAACTTGGGTGCTTTTACTTCAACATGATGAGGGTAAAGGTTTCTCCAAACCATAGTTTCATTCTCTTTCTTACTAGCCTCTACCGGCGTCATTTTAATAGAGGAATGGATAGTATTATTATACTCCTTAACGAGATCTTGCAAGACATCGATGTAAACGTTCGTAGAGTTGGCAGAGAAATACTCCCACATCTTCTCCTTCATCGTTCTAATCCATCGTTCAACGACGCTAGATTTCTCTTCGTTCTGTGTGGAATACAATTGAACCAACGCTTTTACGTCTTTGTTGTAAAACTCCCGACCTTCATCGACCCACAATTTCTTCGGCTTTCTTTCCTTAAAAATACCTTTAAACGCTTCAGCCGTCACCTTGCCTGTCTTGTTTTTCAACGGGACTAGCCACCCATACTTCGAAAAGATGTCGATCACAGCGAGAAGATAATTATTGCCCCAATTATACTTAGAAAAAGCGCGCATGTCGACTAAATCCGCGGCCCATATACTGTCGATACCGTTCACTATAACCCTCCTCTTCTTAAACCTTCGTCTTATGGGTTTGTGCAATTCCTCCGCCAGAGTCAACCTCGCGGACTCGGTTCGTGTCATTTTCGGGTTTTTTTGACTCGCCCTGCTTCGTCAGGGATTATCACCCCCATTCCGAACTGCATCTTCGTACCTATGAGTCTACTTATCAAACCCCGTTCCATCTTTTCTCTAATAGAAGGGTTGTAAATACCATCCAATTCCTTCAACATATTCTTGTCACACACCGCGTTTCTCGTGGCTGTGTCATTGTGCTTAAGATAACAAACATCATGGTTGTAAGCGGCCTTATCAACGCGGTTGATCGGTTTGCTCCACTTCTTCGGCGTTAAATCCGGGTTGAGTCTTTTCTTCAGCTTAGTACCGGGTCCCGTAAAATTATGACTGGGTAGATGCATTTTGAAAGGCATGTTGTTTATGACTTTGTTTAGCAAGGATCCACCCGTCGCCGTTCCTGGTACAAATTGGGTTTTAGTTATCCCGCAAACCGCGCATTTCCCACGTTTCATATTCCTGTTATTTTTACTAACCACGTAGCTTACATCTTTCGTATCGGTACGTCTCTTACACTTAACGCAGTACATTTTATATAATAAATAAAAAATGGAGATCATGAATCTATCGTGGAATGAAGACGCATCGAGGTTTAACCACCCTCTTTTTCCTAGGAGTATCAGAGGTTTAATCATAGGCAAATCGGGATGTGGAAAAACGACCCTATTGTTAAACCTTTTACTTAGACCCGGTTGGCTCGACTACAACGATTTAAGCGTCTTTGGAAAAAGTCTTTTTCAACCAGAATATCGATTACTAAAAAAGGCCTTCGAAGAAAGACTACCCAAGGACTGCATCCTGAGGTTGTTTAACATGCGTAACGAGATACGAGAATCGGGTGTATCCCCTACTGCTTTGCTCGACGAATGGAGCAAAACGAGCAAGATCAAATCGGATATAGATTGCAACTTCTTCGAGAACGCGGGCGATGTGCCCGATCCGAAAGAGCTAAACTCGCAAAATAAAAACCTGATCATCTTCGACGACCTGCTTTTAGAGAGGCAGAATAAATGCGAGTGTTATTACGTTCGAGGAAGGCATAGCAACGTGGACTGTTTTTACCTCTCACAAAATTACTTTAGACTACCGAGGCAAACCATCAGAGAGAACGCTAATTTTATCTGCCTCTTTCCGCAAGACTTAAAGAACGTTAACCACATTTATAACGATCATGTGGGAGATGATATGCCTAAGGATGAGTTCAGAAGATTCTGCCAGAAGGCGTGGGAGAAACCACACGGTTTTGCCATCATCGATCTTACCAGTAAAAAACAAGATGGGAAGTATAGAAACGGTATCGATAGTTTCTACCTGCCAAATTCGGTACACTCGTAATAAATGAAATAACTTAAGAAAGATATATTAATTATGGTTATAAAATGGTGAGAAATAAAATAGAGATTGCTATGAACATAACTTTTTGTATAATGGATAAGTTAATGGGGGAATACGGTCTTAGTGGTATTGACTTTAGGGGTTTAGTGTTTGGCAATGAAGTAGAGGAATTAGAGAAACTCCGAGAGGCTGATGAAGATGAAAGCGATATACCTTGGCCAATGGTAATGAAATTGAGGGGTTTATATGACGCGATGATTAAATTAGAACGAGATTTAACTAACACGGCTGAGGTTCGTTGTTTATTTGATGAAGTAACAGAAGGAACCACAAAAACTTATCTAGTATGCGCTTTTTACGATATACTAGAAGGTATTATCGATGACATAAAAGGAAATATTTAACTATTATAAAATGACAGAAGACCTTTTAAGGCAAATCGCTAAAAACACGAAGCACAAGACATCGTTTCAAATTATAGTAAGCGATAACAAAACGCGTTTCAGAACAAGGTTCAATCCTCCCATTATGCTGGATAAGAATAAAGTGTATGAAATAGCTTTAGTAAACCTCGAAACTTACTACTCCTTTCCGAATATAGATGATACGAACAACACATTCGTTTATTCTCCGGACGATGGCAACTCGTGGATCAAAATCAAAATACCGGAGGGTAGTTACGATCTCGTCGACATTTATGATACCATTCACCAGGAAATGAGAAAGAAGGGTCATTACGACGCAGTAAATGAAGGGCATTATATTAACATTTCCGCGAACACCAACACCCTAAAGTCCGTCCTTACTTTAGAAGAGGGATACCAAGTAGATTTTAATCAACCGGCGTCCCTCGCTAGAGTATTAGGATTTACTCGCGCTAAATATACGCGAGGCTTTCACGAGTCGGAAAACGTGGTCAACATTCTCAGCATAAACAGTTTGCTCGTCAACGTGGATATTATTTTGGGTAGTTACCTTAACGGCATGACGAAAAACGTTATTTATTCCTTCTTCCCGGATGTGGCGCCGGGATATAAGATAATCGAATCGCCAATTAACTTGGTATACCTTCCGATAACGCTAGACGAAATACATAACCTAGACGTAAGCATCACGGATCAGGACGGTAATTTACTGAATCTTAGGGGTGAAAATTTAACCATTCGCTTTCATATCAGGGAAGCGAGGTGAGTGACCATAAATATATATTAGAAAAAAATATATATTTATATTAAAATGGCTAATAGTTATAGCACTAAGGTCAAAGTAAATATCTCGGATGGTCAAAAGGAAAAGCTTCAGCACGCCGTAAAAGCTGGTTGTCCGGTAAGTATATGATTAGCTCACGAAGATTTAGAAGGAGAAGACGTTTTAGCCATTACCGATTCTCAAGCGAGAAAAATGGCTAAAGCCTATAACGAAGGCAAGGGTGTCACGATTAAAATGACCGCTAGGCAACTGAAGTACAACACGCGAGTCGAGGGAGGTTTTCTAGGTATGTTGGCTGGGTTGGCAGCTAGAGCTTTACCGATGCTCACAAAGACTGTTTTACCGGCACTAGGCGTCGGTGCCCTTTCGGGACTGGCACAGACGGGCGTACAGAAAGCCTTAGGGTCGGGCACAGGCTCAGGCTCGGGCCTTTTCCTTAAAAAAGGAGGATGCCTTTGTCGAGTTGAAACCGATGGATGTGGATTATACTTAAAGCCGCATAAAGGTAAAGGGCTCAATTCCTACGGTGATGGGTTGTATTTAAAGCGAGGAGGTAAGATTTATGATGGACGAGGGCTTTTACTCGGGCCAAATAGTCCGTTCGCGAGTATCCCTCTTCTAGGAGCTATATTCTAAACTAATATAATTCTATATTAAAATGGAGGTTCATAAGTTCGGTAAAAAACCACACAAGACCGTCAAGGCAGCTAAGGAGGTATTTTGGAAGCCCCTCCCGGTAAAATATCCTCCGAGAAAGCGAGACCCTCTAAGATGGGAAATATACTCGCAAGTAACTATCAAGGTTCCTCCGCGCGATGGCCTGAAACTTTCGTTAGGGTTTGGATATGTAACCACGCGAGGTGTTGTGCTGATATCCGTTTGCGATAAATGGAAAGGTAGTTTAACCTTCCTTAATGGAATACATCTCGATAATGAGTTTGATGATATCTTAGTCTATATTTATAACTTCTCCAAGCAACCGATTGAGATACCTGCAGCAGATAAGATCTGTTTCGTGAAATTTTTTGTCTAGCCTAATAAAATGATAGCGGATCAAGAGTATACGAAAATTTATCCAAACGCGCCACCTTTAGAGGATGGAGGTCATTCCTATCGACTACAAAAGATATCTGAGGTACAAAAGTTCCTCGAAAGCGAAATTCGGGAGAGAGATGCCCTCGCGAAGAAGTATCTTAGGGTGGCGAGAATCGTGGACAGTGTAGACACGGTTTTGATCACGATAACCATGGCTTCGGGGGTAGGTGGAATCGGTTTACTATCTACTGTCGTGGCTATCCCAGCTGTCATAGCATTAGAAGCCTCAGCTGCGGTAACCGGACTTCTTTCCCTTCTAGGGAAATACGTGGTAAAGAATTCGAGAACCAAGTCGGAAAAACATCGAAAGATTCGAATGATAGCTGATGCTAAGCTCGATACAGTCGCCTCGCATATTTCGAAGGCTTTAATCGATGATTGTATTTCGAACGAAGAATTTAAACTTATCATGGATGAACAAGAGAAGTACAAGAAGATGAAGAGTGAGATAAGAATGAAAGTTAAGAAGACCATCGAAAACAAAGAGAATTTAATCGAGAGAGGGAGGCAAGAAGCGCGCGAGTCCTTTCGGAGGTTGGTTGAGAAGAATCGTGTCACGTCCTAGGGACCGACGGGTGAAAATAAATTTTACGTGCGGCTTTAGTTTCGAATCATGATTATTCCTCGTATAGTAATAAGGGTATAATCCCCGGAGAATCGCGTTAAAAATCGCGTTAAAAATCGCGTTCAAAATCGCGTTCAAAATCGCGCTGATTCGCTCATATAGTAATATGAGCGTTAGACGAGTGACGCGTATATGGAGGTCTCAACCACATATATATTAGTAATAACTAATATATATCAGTAATAAAATGTCTTTTTTAAAGATCGTTGATCCGGAGAAAAGGGACTTAGTCGTAAAAGACTACCTCGAAACGAGAAGGAGGATTCGCGACAATTTCCTTGCAGAGAGAACGGGTGAACAACAACTTCAAGCTGATCTCTCTAAGTTCTTTAAACCTATTACGCAAGGACAAAAAGCTACAGCGAGGGAGATTACGGAAGAACTAAAACCTATTCGAGAGGGCATCGAACAACTCCCGCAGGCTATTACCTTTCCAGCCTTTCCTTCTATCGAGGAGGATGAGCCGCTAGTTCTCGGAGAGATAGCGGGAAGCTATTTAAGAAGGTTTACTTCTAAGGATGCAGCCGATAAAACGTACGGAATATATGACAGAAAGGGTAAGTTCTTTATCGGGGACAAACAAGTCGTTATTCGAGACAACGATATTATCACGGAGGATGAGGAATATAGAGGTACCCCTGGTCTATGGGAGTTAATCGTTTCTAAAGATCCAGATAGTAATATCTTTAATGAAGAGGATTACAGGAATTACGCGAAGTTGTTGGTTAAAACCAACTCCATTTATCGTCGCAACGATCCGACTAGTAAACATCCTAAGTCTTCTAAAGGTAAAAAATGGAACGATATAGTTAAAGGTATATGGGATAATAGAAAGCTTTATCACGGAAAGGGCATCGTTTATATCCCCTCCGATCCTAACGCGTTACTAGAAAGACTAGACCTATTACTAGCGAGTAAAGAGGCAGGCAACACGGGAGTATCCAGGAACGAGCTAGTAAGCATTTGCGATGAATTAAAGAGACAAGGCATCTTGAAGTCGTCAGCTTATAAAAATTTAATGTCTATATTATAAAATATGATCGTAAAACGAGGATTTAAAAGAAGCTATTCGTACGGTGGGTCTGGAATCTTCGATACTTTAGCCAGTTTCCTAGCTAGGCTTTTCTCTAGTAGTGCGGCTAAACAACTGGCGAGTTCTGCCATTGATGTGGGAAAGAGTGTAGCTATGGAAGGAGCAAAGAAAGCTTTAGAGGTTGGAAAAAGTGCGGCTATAGAAACAGGGAAAAAGCTGGTTACGAAAGCGATGAGGAAGCGGACCGAGGATCGTCGCCCAAGGGGCTCTGAGGGTCAGCCGACCGAGTTGACACCAAAGTCGAAGAAGATCTTAGAGAAGTATAGTTCACCACAAAACATTAGTACATTGATAGAAGGGTCTGCGACTCCAAGCGCGATCGCTATTCAAGATCTAGTTAAAAGATTATCTAACGGCTCAGGCGTAAAAGTGATTTAAGTTAAGCGTTTTGGACGCTATTATAAAAAGAATGTTAGGATTCGAACGCGTATATTATGAGACATACGGTACCAATTGCATTAATATACGAGGCGCGTGTTTAAATATAAAAGACTGCGAAATCCTCGAGGTTAATGATACGATGTACGGTTATAAGAAATGTGTGGTTAAGTTATCTCCCGAAAAAATAACTAAGATGAAAGAGATAGAGAAAGAGGTAAATAATCGTTTAGAAAGGTGGCATGTACCTCGAGTAACGATCGTATACGGTGACAAAGTTTATCCTAAATGTAGACAACACCCTCCAGGCGACCTCGTGTCGCTCGCCTTCCCCACCTTCCCCGCCTCCCAGCAGGGAGGTGCCCGGCCTCGCCTCACGAGCCTCAGCGAGGGAGAGGGAGGTGCCCGAGACTCAGCGAGGGAGAGACAGACATTCCCCAGGCGAGGCATAATTTCGCTTAAAGGTGTGTTTGTTAATGCGCAAGGTAAATCTTTTCCTCAGCTTTACACCGCCTAACCCACGCAATTATAATTAAAAATTATAATTGCATTATAAAATGGAGATATTAAAGATCACCGAACCGATTTTAAAGGATGAAAGCATAGATGAGTATGAACACCATGAGTACCTGCCAATCACCGGTACAAACCTCAACAACTTGGGAGGAGAAATAAGGATCGACATCGAGACTCAAGATATCTTTACTCATCCTTGCGAAAGTTATTTGCTTTTTGTAGGTGAATTAGTAAGGAGCGATACTGGTGCGGTTTATGTACTAACACGATATTTCTTTAACGAACAATGGCCTTATGTATCTCTTTAAGAATATCAAGTATCAGCTTTCAGGTACGGAGATCGAATCTATAATGTACCCCGGCCAGGCTACCACGATGCTCGGCTTGTTAAAATACCTCGATGATTTTTCTAAGTCGGTAGGGCTGAACCAGTGTTGGTATAAAGATACATCAGTGGCCGCGGCTGCTTGTAACACTGGCTTTATCGTGAGAAGAAATTATATCATTAACGACCCTCTTCTGAGAGGTACCTTTAGTTTCAGGGTTCCATTAAAGCATATATTCGGTTTCTGCGACGATTATGATAAGATATTGTACGGTATGAAACAAACACTCACATTAACGAGAAGCGATGATAACGACGCGATCTTTAAGACCGGTGCTGTGGGTGGTGTTGCTGCTCCCGTCAATGGTAGAATTAACTTACTTAAAATATCATGGTTCATACCACACGTTTTGCCCGCTGATGATGAGAAAATGGCACTCTATAAGATCATCGAGAAGAAAGAGAAAATAGCGGTCGGATATAGAATGCGGCAATGCGACTCTATCGCGGTACCTCAGTCACTGTCGTTTTCCTGGAGACTAGGTGTCAGGTCGTCTCCCGAAGTGCCACGTTTTATTATCGTCGGTTTTCAGTCTGGTAAAAGCGGGGATCAGGAAGAAAATCCGGCTATATTCGACCATAGAAACGTAAACAACATGTACGTTATGTTAAACTCTAGAAGATATCCTGTGGCAGACTATAACCTTTCGTTCGTGGCGAATCAATTTAGCAGGGTGTATGGTGACGCTGCTTTATTCAGGTCTAAGTTTTATCACATGGATGAATTGGTGTCAAACCCTAACATTACCCCCTCCGATTATAAGAGCCTTTATCCTCTGTTTTTATTCGACGTTTCGAAGCATAGCGAAAGACTGAAATACTCAGTCACCGATATCCAAATCAAAGCGAGGTTTACCGAAAACCCGCCCGCGGACACGGAGGCGTTCGCCGTTATTATTTGCGATAGGTTAATTATCTTTCAGTCTGACGGAAATAAAATGAGCGTTTTGATTTAAGTTAAGCAATTATTTTTTATATATAAAATGAAGAAGCTCGAGGATATAAGGAGAGTTCTTAGGCAGAATGATATAAAGTTCTTCAGGTACTGGAAGAAGGAAAGGTTGGAGGCGCTGGCAAAAAAACACGGTTTGTACGATAAGGTACCTGATAATATAAAGAGAAGCGAGGCCAAAACAGAAAGAAGTAAAGACCCAAAATACGATAGATTGAGGATGGCTGCGGCTAACCCCAGGAAGGTTCGTATGGAGGATGTAGAAACTGGCGAAATAAGAACCTTTCCTTCGCTTTTTAAGGCGGGTAAATTCTTAGATCGCTGCGCGCAAGTAATTAATAATCATAATGGAAAGGTTTGGAACGGTAAATATAGGATTGAGATCCTGACGGACGATAAAATGTAATATATATGTCTGAAGATTTAAACGGACATATATATTTAACGCCGCGAAAAAAAAAATTTAGCTTAAACAATTTTTGCGCTATTATAAAATGAGTGCGATTTACGACGCGTACACCATAAGAGGTTTAAGAGATTTAGCTAGGAGAAGGGGGATCCGGGGATTCTCTACGCTGAGAAGAGCCGGATTAATCGAACGTCTAGGTAGTCCTCGTCTGGCGCCCGATCCTTACAGGAGACACACGGTAAGAGACTTAAAACGAGAGTCTAAAGCTTTAGGGATCCGAGGATACTCTAGGCTTAGAAGAGCCGGATTAATCGAGCGTCTACGTAATCCTCCCCCTATTAGTCTTACCAGTCAATTATACGAGGGAGACACGGTAAGAGACTTAAAACGAGAGTCTAAAGCTTTAGGGATGTGAGGATACTCTAGGCTTAGAAGAGCCGAATTAATCGAGCGTCTATGTACTTGAGGTGGGAGGTTGTTAGATTCCAAGATCAAGGGTTTTGACGCGGAGATGTTGCAACCGACGCCTTACGAGCCTCCTCCACCACCCACGTCAGTGCCTAAGGTCGCGATCAAGAAGCTGATGAAGTATTTAGATAGCGAGATCCCGATAAAAATAACGCCGGAGATAGAAGCTTTAAAAAGAAGGATAGAGAAGATATATAAGGATGAAGATGAAATGGTGGTTGAAGAAGGGGAATCAGCATTTAAAGGATTTACCAAGCAGTATCTTATAAGGGGTAAAGAGTCTTATACTCCGAAAGAGTTCCTCGATTTAGCGAAGAGTAAAATAACCGGCATTATAAGTCAGAATCGTCAAACGAAAGTTAAACTCATTATGATCTGTATGATGAAGCACTCTGGAACCAGCCAATTGATGGAAATGAACTTCCATTCTGAATTTCCGATCGTTAATTTAAAGGGGGAAGATGCGAAGGAAATATACGATGCGATGAAGGAACAGGTTCTGGTTAATATTGCGGATAAGGAAATGCAAACGGATTACTGGAGAGTCACACACGTAATCGATTTAAGATTGCACACGGTTTCGTATAACCCGATAAGGGGCAATTCATGGTTCCCAACTCCTCCTAAGATAGCGAGCAAGAAAAGCGTTATTAATCCGAGAAATACGGAGGATGATATGTGCTTCGCGTATTGTATTCTTATAGCTTTGAACCCGACGGATCGAAATGCTGAAAGAATCGAAAGACTAAAACCTTTGTTAAGCACTATAAATATGGAAGGGATTAACTACCCCGTTTCCATTCATGATAGAAGTAAATTTGAGAGACAGAATCCTTCCATATCCGTATCGATACACGCGTATGAGGGTGCTGGTATCTACCCGCTTAGTCTAAGTAAAGAAGCTTATAAAAGAGAACATCACGTTAATCTCTTACTGCTAGAGGAAGAAGGTACCCAGCATTATTGCTTGATTAAAGACATGAGTAGATTGTTACGTAAACAAATAAGCACTCATAAAGGCAGAACTTATATTTGCGAAAGGTGTTTAAATAGCTTCCATAAAGAAGATACTTTAATTAACCATATGAAGTATTGCAGCAAAAAAGATGCCTGTGCAATAGAATTAGCCAAAGAGGGTACTACGATATCTTTCAAGCATTTCTATAAACAGCAGAGACACCCGTTTACGATTTACGCGGATATGGAGTCTACGTTAGAAAAGCAATATGAAAAGAGGGGGAACAAAACGAAGGTTATTCACACCCATAAAATCTCAGGGTATTGTTTCTACGTTAAATCGCTTTACGAAGACGTCTTCCCTTCGGAAATCTACCAATACTCTGGTAAAAACGCGTCTGAGAAATTCGTAGAGCAACTAGAAGAGGTTATAAGAGCGATAAGCAGTATACCCAATAGGGAAATGATTTTTACAGCTGAGGATAGTAGAAGGTATTACAGTGCGAAAGTGTGTTGGATATGTGAGGAAGAATTTACTCCTTCATCGAAAAAGGTGAGAGACCACTGTCATTACACCGGGGCATTTAGGGGTGCCGCGCACAACTCGTGTAATTTAAAGTATAGGAAGCCTACTTTTACCCCCGTATTCTTCCATAACTTTAGTAAGTACGACAGTCACTTATTTATAAAGAATTTAATGAGCACACCAGGTGAGACGAGTTGTATACCCTCAAACAAGGAAACGTACATAAGCGTGTCTAAAAAGCTACCGATAGACTACTATGTATTAGATCCAGTATCAGAAGAATATATAAAGAAGACTAAAACGCATGAGATTAGATTCCTCGATAGTTTTAAGTTTCTAGCCAGAAGTTTAGACGAACTCGCCAGGTCTCTAACCAAGGAGGAGAAGGTTAATCTCTCGAAATACTTCGAGGGGAAAGAGCTTGAATTGGTCTCTCAGAAGGGCATATTCCCGTACGAATGGTTTGATAGCCTTAACAGACTCGAAGAAACGAAGCTACCTGAACGAAGGAAGTTTTACTCAAAGCTTAAATATAGTGGAATTGATAAGAAGGATTATCAACACGCGTTAAATGTATGGAAGACATTCAAGATGGAAACTTTTAAGGATTATCATGACCTATATAACAAGGTTGACGTTTTACTGCTAGCTGATGTTTTCGAGAACTTCAGGAACGTTTGCTTCGAGAATTATGGTCTGGACCCATCTTGGTTTTATACAGCGCCTGGTCTTGCTTGGGAGGCGATGTTAAAAACCACAGGGGTAAAGTTAGAACTATTATCCGACCCCGATATGGTTTTATTTATCGAAAACGGAATAAGAGGAGGCGTCTCGACCATTTTTAAACGATACGCGAAAGCGAACAATAGTTATATGGGTGAGAAATACGACCCGAACAAACCCTCGAGATTTATTACTTACTTGGACGCGAACAATCTTTATGGTTGGGGGATGATTCAAAAACTTCCCTACGCTAATTTTAAATGGATGGATGATTTGGATGATTGGGAAAATCAACCGTGTATATTGGAAGTCGACTTGGAATATCCTAAGGAATTGCAGGACTGGCATAACGACTTTCCATTAGCTCCAGAAAGATTGATGGTCAAAAAAGTCGAGAAACTTATACCTAACTTACGTGATAAAGAAAGGTACATTTTACATCGTGAAAATTTAAAGCTATATTTAAGCTTAGGTCTGAAGCTTAAAAAGATTCACAGAGGGTTAACTTTCGATGAGAGTGAATGGTTAAAACCTTATATCGATAAGAATACTAACCTGAGAACGAAAGCCAAATCGGCGTTTGAAAAGGACTTCTTCAAACTCATGAACAATTCCGTGTTCGGTAAGACCATGGAAAATATTAGGAACAGAGTTGATGTAAGGCTAGTTAGTACCAGGGAAAAGGCGGAAAAACTAACCGCTAAACCGAACTATTACGATGTGAAAATCCTTGACGAAGATTTATGCATAATTCAAATGAAGAAAACGCGTTTGTGCTTTAATAAACCCATTTACGTTGGGATGTGTATATTAGACTTAAGTAAGGTACTGATGTACAGGTTTCATTACAACTTCATTAAGGATAAATACGGTGAACGAGCGGAACTTCTTTTCACCGATACGGATAGCTTAATGTACGAGATAGATACGAAAGACTTTTATAAAGATATTAGTGACGACGTTAAGAATTGGTTTGATACGAGCGACTATCCATCCGACCATCCTTCTGGTATTCCTACAGGATTGAATAAGAAGATCGTGGGTATGTTTAAGGATGAGGTGAGCGGCAGGGTTATCGAGGAGTTCGTGGGTCTCAGGTCTAAACTATACTCTTATAAAATGTGTGATGATGAGGAGAATAAGAAATGCAAGGGAATTTCGAAGCAGGTAGTAAAAGCGTTTATCAAGCACGAACATTACAAAGAGTGTTTGTTCGAAGACAAGACGCAAGTAAGGAGAATGGTAGTTATTAGGAATCACAATCACGAGTTGTTTACCGAAGAGATCACTAAAATCGCCTTAAACGGAAACGATGACAAACGCTTTGTCCTCGAAAACAGAATCAATACGTTAGCTTGGGGGCATGATCGAATTCCAGAGGCTGTCTCGCTTGAGCTCGACTCAAGTTGCGTGGTTGAATCGAATGGTGGCACGGACATGGAGGCAAGCCTCCAGGCGAGACATTGAGGGCGGGTTGGAGTTAAGTGGTCGAATTGAATGGTGGGAGGGACATGGAGGCAAGCCTCCAGGCGAGACATTGGGGTCGGGTTGGAGTTAAGTGGTTGAATTGGGTGGTGGGAGGGACATGGAGGCAAGCCTCCAGGCGAGACATTGCGATCGGGTTGGAGTTAAGTGGTCGAATTGGGTGGTGGGACGGATTGAGGGCGGGTTGGAGTTAAGTGGTCGAATTGGGTGGTGGGATGAATCGGGGTAGGTGGTCGAATTGAATGGTGAGTCAGAATCCCCAGTTTATATCTACTAACCAGTTCATAACTTAAATATAAATTGAGAGCATCGGGTGACTGTTGAACATAAATACGACCCTACTTTTCTTTTATTACTCAGAACATTCATAATTATTGAGATGAAAAGGGTGAGCAGTATTATTAAACATCACAAATGTTCTTGTTATAAAAGAAAAAAAAAAAAAAAAAAAATGCTCGGACTTTCAACTGATGTTTTTTTTTTTATATTTTAATGGTATGAAGCCATGTATTTACTCTAGTTTGCAATCCACTTAAACGAAATTTAATATGCAGAGAGAGATGGGAAATAGATGATTTTATCGTGTAGAAAATCGGAACGTTTGATTGAGAGCTGAAATAGTAAATATGCCAAACATAACTGCAGTTTCAGCAAATTAGGATCGTATGGACAACATTTTAAATGTTCGCTTTTGTCACAATTAAGGCGTATCCGATATTCAGACATGTATGCTTGGTTGTTTGTATTTTAACTTTCTTTGTCTGTCGGGTAAGATACCCGCACCGAGAAAATTACCTAGACAGAAGCGTTTTGGTGAGTCTGACGATATACATGCTCGCAAAGACAGCCTTTATCGACGTATTTAAATAGATGTTTTGCCGTGAATTAAACTTTCTTATAAAACTGTTATTAATCATTCTTAAAATATTTGTCCTTGAAAGCCACAATGAAATGGACGGTTACAGTAACAAAATGCAATTTAAGCGTTTATATAGAAGGACGGTCGTTATTCAGTCTAGATCACAGTTTTTTTTTTATGAGACCAGGTACGGCATCAACATACTTTTTTTGACGATTTCCCCATAATCGACGTATGATAATGATCATGTGACATTCCTACAAACAATTGCCAAATTCCTGGTTAAGTGAAGTGTTTTATTGTTTAATTGATTGTATGGTGTTTAACGCCGTTTTCAACACTTTTTCAGTTTTTTCGCAGCGGCCGGTGCATCTATCCATGGTTTCATGGATTTTCTTTTACCAGTACTCCGCACAATATTCTTTCCAAGCTACCGGCTGCTTTCCCATATAACCATTGCATTGTCGAAACAATGGTCAGCGGTGAGAGAGGAATGAATCCTGTCGCAAGGACTATAATAAATCCTCGGAAAGAAATTGGCCTAGTCGGGGATTAAACCAGCGACCCCCTGTTCTCAAGTATTTTACGCTACCGACTTTGCTACCTGGGCTCTGCGCGAAATCTTTTAAAAGTACCTCTAGAGGCTAGGGATCACTGTATTTAGAAGTTACATTGAAACATTTTCTCTTATACTGCTCTCTCTTATTTATTGATGATTTGCAAACTAATGGTATGACCCTTTTGAGATCGGGCGTCCCATCCAAATTTAGATTTACCATCTCGAAAATCGAACTAAAATAAAGTGATTGTAGAGTGCCCAACATCGCAAAATCAATACTTGGCAATAATAGTCCCATTAATCACTTCATTCAGTATGAAATTAATTTTAGACTTAAACACGTTAAAAACGGGGAAGCTTACACGACTTGCAGCACAATAGATATGTTAACAGATACACTAATATTATCAACATCAGAAAACAAACCGGGCCTTTGATCAGCCTTCTATGATAGAGGGAAAGAAGCTAGCGTAAGAATATGCGTTTATGTGTCGGACTTCCTGACACTAAAGGCTACAAGAAAATGTCAAGCTAGAACATATTTGAACCAAAAGGTCACTATGTTCCAGGAATGAAAGTCCCAGTTTTAGATAGTGTAGGAAATATAGTGGAACTCTTGCATTTTCAATTGCAAACAAATACTACTTTCAACACGATGTTTTTCCCCCCCCCCCTTTTTTTTTTTGCTTTAAAAACACCGAGCCTGCATGGGTAAACGTTTAATATATAATTTTCAATTGTGTATTCCTAACGTAATGTGTAAATTTCTAATTATAGCAAAGAATGGAGATCTAGTGATCGGAATAGTTGATGAATTTACAGCAGTGAACACCACGATGTTGACATCTGCCTCACTTCTGAAAATGCATGCAGTGATGAAAGAATAATAGTTTTCATTCTTGAGTTGTAGAGGGACAGAGCTTAAATTATAAAGTTTACACAAGGTGTTATAGATACAGGTCTACATCAATAGACCCAGGAAACACTTGCATTAATGAGCAGGTACCATATGATGACTGAAATGGTGTTGAAATCGAAAAGCACTTTCCAGTCAGTCAGTCCATCAATCTAGTTTTTATTTGAATGTTTGCATTTTCTAAGTTTTCCAACAGCAATTATTTTTATATCACGGCACAAATATTCCTGTGTGTTCCCTTTATCTAGATCTACATTTTTAAGTAGGTTTTGTGCTGCAAGTCGAATGATAAGGTTCCTGTTGAATTTAATTAAACGTTTGATGGAATCTTGAGCCAGTACTTGAAGGACTTCACAGTTTTTAAAGCTGTTATCAAATATAATTTTTTTTCCATTAACTCTTTACCAGACTAACAATCATTTTAGATTTGTCCATATTATACCATTTCCATACACATGAATTGGTGCAATTAATTGGATGTACTGCTTCATAATCTATGTTTTAAGAAAACGCAATATAATTTAGAATTAACAATTCTACTTCCCTTGCATGAAGGTAGTGACATTTTCAGCTGGTACTCAAAGTGACTACGATTCTTGTCTGCATTTGATAAATGTCTTTTGTAATGGGATAAAGTAGATCCAGAATAAGACTGCAAATATTTTGCAGTTTGACCTGAATCAACTCTGGCCAAAAAAAAAGCAACAGCACGTTAGGCACCTAAAGTTGAAATTAAAAACAAAAATGTTCAAAAACAAATCAAGCCATACTCAGCGTATTTTGGTACCCTGCCTCTTTCACTGGAAGGGACAAGAGAGGCGGTTTGTCCTCTATCCATTCTGAGTCTATATATTTCAATATTATTGTGCTATATTCCTTTTAAGGCGCCACAAAGACTCAAACTAAGCCTTTTCAGCTTTTTCGACCACGTAGAAAAGCAGTAGAACGAGACATCTATTTCTCCTGTGGAAACAATGGCCACTGTCCGCAAGACTGCGTCTCTTCTGAAAGACGAGATTTTTCCGTCAGTATTTGAGACTCAAGACTTCTCTGTTTAAAGATGCTTTTTGCCTTAATTTCGTCCTTTCCAAAGGTTACCATCAGATAGAAATATTGCAAGAACACCATAACCATCTTTTTCATTAAAGGGTAATAACTACTGCATCATTGTTTTACAGTTCGGCATGAGTTATTCCATTTTTATTTCTACTTAGGTTTTGAGAGAATTAGAGAAATACTTGCGTTTTCAGTGCATTAAGATTATAGCGTTTTAGATGACAGTGACAAATGACAGTCTTGAGAATTAGTTGGAGGTCTACTGTTTGTAACAGAAAGTATTGTTTCGTTCTAAATTTCGAAACAAGCATTTGAAAGCCAGTCCAAAGAATTGAATGGAACCATCTTATTTTGGGAAACCAGTAGTATCTATTTTTGTCTTCTATCACACCGGGTAAAAAAGATTGCTATCAAAAGGATCCTGCGTATTATTTCAGGCTGTGCGGTAGTTTATCGAGAAATAATAGTTACGACCAGTGAAAACTACCGGTTTTGTTTTTTAACCCTGCTATTGAAGGCAGAAACAGAAGTTCCCGCACACTAGTTACCTAGGTAAACAGTGCGTACCATTCAAACCAGATGGAAATATGACGCACTGTATACGTGGATATATATGCGTGTCAAAAAATTTGCGAATTATCTGTTATGGACTTTTTGCGTACGTAAATGTTTGCGAATTCAAGACACTCATTATTTGTTGGTATACTTGTGGTAAAATATGCGAACAGAAAAGTTTGCAAATTTTTCAAATTCGCGAAATCGCAAAAATTTCCACATCGCAAACATTTCCACTTATACAGTATTTACCCTACATTTCTCGCTCTTAAAGTAATATTGTAATACGTTGTTATGCGGAGGGGTAGTTCACGGGGAATTACCGAAAAAAACTGTACTGTATTTTCCGGACAATAGGCCGCGGCCTATCCGTTAAAAAAGTGGAAATTTTCAAGGGTGCGGCCTATAAGACGAAGCGGCTTATACGTTAATATAATTTTTCTAAGTGATCTTTTACTGCAGCCTGTACAACTGAAAATAAATGAAATAGTTTTCGATTTCCCATGTGGGCGCCATTCTAGTTCACTTCCGTTATGTATTTTTCGAATACTAATACCTACCTATAGTTTGTAGATAGATAAATTAATATGCTTGCATAATTACGAATATGTTAAACATATACATGTATCTATAGATGGGTGACATTGTACATCTACCAAAGGTATTCGTCCGCGGCCTATGTGCCGAAGCGGCCTATACAATATTTTTTGTTTCTAAAATGGTTAAAACGAAAGGGTGCGGCCTATACAGTGAAGTGGCTTATTGTCCGGAAAATACGGTAAGCACCCCCCCCCCCCGTAAAAAAGGGTTAGAAGCATGAAATAAATAGGGTATTTTTTTCGGTGAAAGATCGTAATTTATTGCATCTCGTGAATATTATCGGTAATATTTTCACTCGTGGCTGCGCCACTCTTGAAAAAATTCATGCTGATGTTCAATCGATGAAATAAATTTTGATCTTTCACAAAAAAAAAAAAAAACAAATATCCTCTTTGTCTTTAATCTGAACGTAGACTTAAAGTAAAGGTATTTTGTAGGCAAAAACAAAACTCTTTTTGAAACGATACTCTGCTGGAGGGGGTGTTAAAAAAGTGCAAAAAAAGTGTTCCTGGCTACGTTAAAAGTGTTATCTTCATTCCAGTAAACTTGAGCAGTAAGAATATTCATTCAGTCGAGAAATGCCATTATATCACTGTTAGGTACATAAGACAGCAAACTTTCTGAAGTCTGACCTGTTACCCTTGGGCTGTTCAGCTTGATTCAAGGACCTTTAGCGGACAGTGTAGATCAAGATCAGACTGCACAGAACGTGCAGTCTGATCTTGGATCCACACTGTCCGATGAGGAGATATCTTTTCTCCAAAAATGCCTTTGAAATAGCAAAATTTGGGATTTTTCAATCAGTTTGAAAGTTTCATTTAACTTATTTAGCAGGATAAAAGTTAATCTATACTTTCCGACGAAATATCTCGACTGATCAGTAAAGTTATTCGTCAATTCATTTGATGCTGCACAGTCAGTGCCATGCAATGAATTTTGTGGATATCATTAATTAACGTGCAGTCTGATTATGGATTCGCACTGTCCGCCATATTGTGAGATATTCTGAATAACGCTGTTCTAAATAGCAAGGTTTTTTCTACTGTTAAAAAATGAATGTTTAGGTATTTCAATACTTTGGTGTTAAGCTTTCCATTCTATCAAAAGATTGATGTAAAATACGAAGATGGTATTAACGGTCTTTTATTGTTCTCTAAGTATCCTTTGTCTTTCTTTCTGTTTGTCTGTCATTTAGAAAAACAGACAGTCAAATAGACTTACTTGCAGTTTGAATTTCTTATGACAATTAGTTAGCTCTTTACCAAACGACAAAATTTTAGACTTCTCAAATTTCAAAGCATTTGCAGACGACAAATAAAGTGAATCAAAATTAAGTAACTCGTTTTGGAAAGGGTAGAAAACATTGTGGGAAAGGAGAAAATGCCGATTACCAGCATTTTCTCCTTTTTCCCACAATGTTTTCAGACAGCTTTTTCCTCAGGGTCGTTAAACTCGGGGTTGTATGATACAGGGTTAAACTTGTATGTAGGAAGAATATTGAATCAGGGCAAGTTGAAAATTAGTGTGGGAGCTTGTTAAATGTATGAAAGATGAACAAATTTAACTTAGTAACATTCTTTATTTCAACAAGTGACAATTTTGAAACGGAATAAGTAAGTACATCAAAAATGATAAACGTTTTCACAAGAATTAACTGGAATAATATTTTTTTAATCGATAAAGAAATTAGTCTTGCAATTAAGAGAAACAATCAGGTTTTTGGGTCAAAATTTTGAGAGGCCATATTTGTCTTTAATCCTTTCCATGCATTAAAGTGGCATAAACCAGAATTGACTTCCTTTCTGTCTGTATGTGGTGGGAAGATGTTATAAAGTTGTTCTTTAAAAGAAAAGTCATAAGGAACAAACTGTTTAGTTTAGATGAGGGAAAATACGCTCGAAAAAAAAATTCCGCCGGTTGGACTCGAACGCATGACCTTCAAAACCAGAGTCGGAAACTCTACCATTGTGTTTACATGCCAATTTACATTTATTTGAATTTATTTATCACTTATTATTTAATATCAACCATACCGTTACTAACGATCTAAGAAATTTACAGTAGAAATACAAAAATCTCGGTAATTCTTTGTGTTTTGTACATATATTTCCAATTTTAAAGCTGTTTTCGCACGCGAATGAAAGTTAGCCGTCTTTGTTAAGATTAAAAAGAAAAGAAAACTTGGTAAACGAAATCTGGTTTAAAGCCCCTTTTAAGTCTTTGCTAAAGGACAAAAATTTTAGACTGGTCCAAATTGAAAGCACTTGCAGACGACATTTTAAGGATGACTGACATGGCAGAATTTGTCCTTGATAGAGTAGAAAACGTTGTGGAAAAAGGAGAAAATGCTGGTTACCAGCATTTTCTTCTTTTCCCACAATGTTTTCAAACGACTTCTCTGCAAGGGTCGTTAAACCCAGGGATTGTTTGGTAAAGGGTTAAAATCCATATAACGAATGCTACCATCTACTACCCATAATGCACAAAGACATGTAGCGATACGTTGCATTTTGTAGTAGTTCCAATTCGGGTCGAAACACGAAAAGAAAATCTGATGATAAAGTTTAACGATTTTCATTTTGGTTAATGCATACCAGAACCTAACATAAAACACTGAAATAGAAACTTTGACAATAAATCTTAATGAATCATTTTGATGCAATGACTTTGGCACCTCCGAATAGTGATTCTTTGTGAATAGTTTCCATCAAAGGTCGAGTTTTCAGAACATTTGAAGGGTTAGTATCCCTCCATCCTGCCCTGAAGGAAGTAACTCCGTATATTCAACACACTTTTAACTTGTTACCTCCCTTTAATTCTTTCATATCCAATGATGACCAAAATAACTTTTGCAGACAGCGGGACGTGCAGTCTTATCTTGGTACTACACCATAATTAGTCAACGGCAATTGTTTTGGAAAGCTATGTGTTAGAACCCCTTTTGTAATAAAACGACTTTTTGTAATAAAGTTTTCAATCTAGCTTTCAAAAGGTTCTAACAAAGCTTTGATATCTCTAGCTACGTCAACCATGTCGTGTTTTCTTTTGAGAACAGTGAGTTAAAGAAAAAACAAATTATACAATAGTTAAATGATTTCACTGCCACATAGGTGCACTGCCACCTTTCCCGGGCAGCCTGGATCAGGATCATACTGCACAAAACATGCTGTCTGATCAATGATTCAAACCGCCTGTTATAACAATTCAAACAGTGATCAAAATACTTCCTAATTTAATATAAGCTGTTATGTACAGGTGTCCCTATAATTTATCAGAAACTTATTTTAACAAGTTTTCGTTGAGCAAGACACTTCAGCGTACTAGCGCAGTACTGGTGAATCCCAGGACAAACTTGACAGTGACAGTCGAAAGCGGCGTAAAACACCATTCAATCGATCGATCGATCGATCGATCAGTCAATCAATCAATATATTACTCGTTATTTCTTTATTTTATGAAACAACAATCACTCTTGTATCTTCATGCCAAGTTTTGCCCCTGATGGTTGCAAGGTTGCACAGATTACGGCAGATAGAAATGCATTTCATTCTACTGCGGCTGGCCATAGACATAACAACCACGGTTTCCGATTTAAACCGAAGACAAATCCCTGCCGTTTCTTTACCCCAAACACCTTATTTTGATTTTTTATCTACGTTTACACAGACGTTTACACTAGATTATAACACCGTCAAGTTTTAACAGCGTTTGTTTACTCTCTAGCTGTAAAGATGTCTCTTTAAATAGTCAAGAGAGTTTGAATAACACATAAGATTATCGTCGATTTACTTCGAAAACCTCGTAACTACAGCTTGTTACAAGCTGTAGTTACGAGGTTTTTGAAGTAAACCGACGTTATGCTAGTCTTGTAGGAGACACAATTTGACTTGTGTAACATGTTGCTTTCATTTTTTGTTCGTTCAGTTACCACCATTATCTATTTATTTTTCTTTCCGTTATTTCTAAAAATTTATAATGTTTGAACGTTTTCCAGGCTGTCAAATAGGACACCTATTTCTTAACCATGTAAAATGGAAAAGGGATTGGCTGAACCCAAGTTGTGTGAGAACCTGTGGTCGGACCCCTTTGACAATGCGCATGCCTCATTTTCATGTTCTTGAAGGTGATGTATGTGACTAGGTATATATTAGTACATAAGTGTTAATATGGAAGGTTGTGTTGATGAAAATAGATTAAATATTATTTAAAGCTAACTCAGTAACATAAAATGCAGTAAACACGTCTGCCAGTCATCCTACAATTTGGCTGGACTACTACAATTGTTCTTCCGCGTGTTTTTGGCTCAGAATTACATTGTATCTGATACATACGACTCTTACATTCTTTAAAGGCTCACAAGCTGCCAAATGTACATATACACATGTAGGTTGCCAATTATTGCTATAGTTTTACGATACATTTTTTCTGCCAGCGACTGGCTCTTTGATAGATTACACTGTAACACATTATCAGACTCGTGATAATATGGATCCATACTTTTAAATGGTATGAATTAGATTTGTCTGCATTTTGGCTCCCGTATGTTTTAATTCTGGCAGCTAGTGTTCTTTTAATCAATATGCCGTTTTGAGTCTTATTTCATTCATTTCTTCTTTCATTTACTGTTCGTTTAACCCTTAACCACGCAATCCCGGGTCTTAACAATCACCTTTAGGAAGAGTCCTTTTGAAAAGATAGAAAAGGAGAAAATGCTGGTAAGCAGCATTTTCTCCATTTCCCACAATGTTTTCTATCGTATTAAGGAAAAACACCATCATTGTGTCACATTAAAATTGTCGTCTGCAAATCATTTAAATTTGAACAAGTCTAAAATGTTATCGTTTGGTATAGGATTAAATTGTAAAAGCTGTTGTTTTCCCTACTTCGCTGTTGCTTTTCGAACCAAAATGTGATTGTAAGACTTTAGATACAATAACTAACAAGTTATCTGACCCATATTCTGCGTATGATTTTCTTTGAAAAAAAAAAGTACCGTAGACACAGATTAGTCAGCGCGTCCGACTTGACGAATTTGTCTACTGTTCTGCGTCCATGTTACTATCATTCAAATATTCTTGCGCTGTTTATGGGAAATAACTGCCTATACGACTAGGCCTTCATTAAAAACATTTTGACTCAATTAAGGGATGCAAAACAGTATATGTCACCGTTAACCCTTTACAAGAAAAAAAGACAAAATTTTAGACTTGTCCAGTTTAAAAGCATTTGCAGAAGACAATTTCAATACATCTTAAATGATAGGTTTTGTCTATATAAGGACAGAAAACATGTCACGACACGAAAGAAATGTTCGTTACCAGCTTATTTTTCCCTTTCCCACTATTTTTTTTTCAGATGCTTTCTTTCTCAGGGTCGAAAAAGCAAAGGACTCTTTGATAAAGGGACAAGCCTCTCAGCTGAATCAATTATTTAACCCAAAACACTGTAAAGTTGTAAAGCTTACACAATTTTTGTACTGTTTGTAAGACGAATATTTTCCACAAAAGTGTTACTGCTCGCTGTAGATCCATTAAAGTTGGCACTGTATCGCACACTGTACATTTTCCCGCTGTTGAAGGTCAGTTTGTACCGGTCATTGAGGCCGTTCTGGTCTGACTGCCGTCCGCAGTGAAAACACAGATGTAATGCGACCTTAAACTCTTTCCGGAATTTATCTGTTACAAGAAAGTCATTTAGATCAATGGTAATAACAATCACAAGCATATTGACTCTTTAAAACACAATCCCAAGTTTCTATAACCCTAACAAAGATGGCTTTTGAAAACATTGTGGGAAAAGGAGAAAATGCTGGTAACCAGCATTTTCTCCTTTTCCACAATGTTTTCAACCGTTTCACACATATATCTCAGTATTTGATTCAAGATCACTTTTTCGTCAGCAAATGATCTCAATGCTGAAAATTCTAGATTTTTGTCGTCTAGTAAAGGATTAAATATGACCCTCTGCACAGGCCTTTCTCATTTGCAGAAAACCGTCTTTTTTTTTTTTTTAAAGAGGGGCAACAGAGGAAATTTCTCGTAGAGAAAAGATCGTGCATAAGTTTTTTACACGAGAATGTTTTTGAAAAGTTTCTTCGCAGAAATGTCACAGTCACACCAAGTTATCGTTTGATAAAAAAAAATGGCAACATTTCATCGACCTGCCCTGTTATTTTTTTAAAATACACATTAAGAGCTCTGGGCTACCTTTCACTAAACTGCGTACATTTACGCCTATTATTTCGGATTGTATATGTATGTACACAATCACACATACTGTCCCTGTTTTACCCAAAGGTATGAACTGGCGTGAAAATATGCAACTATTTACTGCAATCGTAAATTTATGCAGTTTAGTTTATTTATAGACATAATGCTTGCTTACCTAAACTGCGTTCGCAAATTTCGTGTGTACGCAGTTAAGTGAAAGGCAGCCCAGGGATACTTTTCACTAAACTGCATAGATTTACGTCAATTATTTGGGATCGTATATACACACATACGATCCCTGCTTTAACCAAAGGTATGAGCTGATGTAAAAGTTATGAATATTTTTTCTTCCAATCGTAAAGTTATGCAGTTTAGTGTAACTTGTTTTCAGACTCAGTGCTTGCTTACCTAAACTGCGTACGCAGATTTCGTGTACGCAGTCTAGTGAAAGGCAGCCCTGAACTTAAAAGGGTTCAATATACTCAGTATCGCGATAAAATCTCCATTTCACGATGGGATTAGAACATACGTGTGTTGGGATGGGGTTGCAGTGTGTACTTGATCGAAAATGAATTACCACAGACCACGATAAAGATAAAGACTTTTTGATCAAGTTTAGAAATATGTGAAAAAATACTGAAAATAATTAAGTCGGTAATCGGCATGTAATTGAGTTAGAAACCTTGTCATACATATACTCGCGGGTTATAGTGGGCGAAGTTTGTCAAAAAGTGCCTTTGGTAATTTTCCTCGTTGTACGGCTCAAAATAATTATGTAGTCGTGTGTCATCGCAGCTTTAATTTCCTTGTGACGAAAAAATATCTGGGTCCGTACGCACCAACCATTCTGAGGAACATTTTTGGTCTCAGATTAGATTTAGAAAGTAACACAACTTCTGATTGGCTAAACCATTTGGTTTAGCCAATCAAAAGTTGTGTTACTTTCAAATTTAGAAAATTCGTGAGAATAAGACGAAGAATGTTCTTAAAGATACATATTTACTGGTTTTCAGCCAGTTTTTAACTCATTTCATCTTTATTTTATGAAACTATAATTATTCTTGTATCTTCATGCCAAATGTTGCCCCTGACAGTAACAAGATGGCACAGATTACGACCGATAGAAAATAAGTTTCAGTCTCTTGGGGGCCATCAAATGAAAAACCGTTGTCGTTTCCGGTTTTAAATCGAAGACAAATCTCTTGAGTTTCTTTATCCCTTACACAATATTTATCGATTACTTACCAATGTTTACACAGCTGACCAAAATCTGAAACATTCTACACAGTCAAGTTTTAACAGCGTTTTTTTTTCTAGCTGTAAAGATGTATCTTTAAGAATGGTTGCTGAGTAAGGACCCTGAAGGAAATTATCCCCATCGCTCCAATAAAAAGTCCCTTTGCAAACCTCAACACCGATACTTACCACTCATAAAGTTGTATATGATTGGATTCATGCAGCTGTTTAAAAACGTAAGCCAGTGAGTTATCAGAGCATAGACTTCATGATTGGGAAAGCTGTCAAGTTTGCCGGCATATCTGTAAATAATAATAATAATAATAATAATAATAATAATAATAATCAAGCCAGTGTATACACACCAACAACAGGATATCATCATAGTCTTAAGAGCGAGAATGATAATTTGCCTATTTGTAATCTAAAACTATAAATATACCAGTATGTAT
Source organism: Hippopus hippopus (assembly GCA_946811185.2). NCBI lineage: Eukaryota > Metazoa > Mollusca > Bivalvia > Cardiida > Cardiidae > Hippopus > Hippopus hippopus. Next base: position 42,544,419 of record OX328110.1, read on the forward strand.
GAAATATGCAATTTAACTCTTAACGACACAAGAAAAGTGTAGACGTCCAAATTGAAAACATTTTTAGATGACAATTTAATTTTGACTGAAATGAGGAAATTTACCTTTGATAGGGTAGAAAACATTGTGGGAAAAGGAGAGAATGACTGGTTACCAGCATTTTGTCCTTTTCCTCAGTGGTTTGAAAAACTGTCTTGCTCAGGATTTGGTATTTGTGGTAGGGGGTTAAAGACTGGCATGTGGTAAAGATTAATTGGACCACAATGTATGAACTTTATATCGATAGGGTAGGAAAATAGCAGAGACCATACACAACCACTAGATCTATGCACTATCTCAGCGACTTGCAGACATGCGTCTGAAAGTAGCACAGTACATCAATTTCGTCGGTAAGCAACGATATTTTGGTGACGTCCCTTCCTTACTGAGGCTGTCCGAGAGTCTTAGACGAACTTTTACTGTGTTTGAAGTGTCAACAGTGAGTCTGCCCGGGTGGGGAGGGACAGCTACGATCGGTACACCGACATATATATGAGCCATGCGATGTGAAAAGGGTGCCTAATACAATTCTGTGATGTACTATGCCAAGTAATTTATCGTGTAATTATGGAGCTATAAAATCCACTCAGTCTTACAATCGACTGGATCTGGATGTAGAATAGTTCTTTGACATGCATAAATTTAACCAATAGCAAAAGGCTTCGGCCCGCATAATAGACTGCGCTGACTGCGCAGGCTGATATGAATCGATACTTTTTGCAGATGCATTAAGCCTCCTTTTCACAGAGCATAGCTCATTCATATTCATACGTTACCTCAATATATTATAAAGATGAGTTGGAAAGTAGCAGAGACCAAACACCACCACAACAGCTATCAGCATTTTGGCCGCGCTTTTTCTATTGTCAACCTGCTCGTCACCTTCTGAGTTTTTACGTTTTATCATTGGTTTACGGGTACTGCCTGTAATATAAGGGGAACATTGGATACCATTAATACTTTTATCACATAAAACCTTCTCCCGCAGTGTATTAAACCCATGACTTATTTTTGCGTTGCCTGCATATGTCTTATTCTTCGAAGATTCGACCTGTCTGCTATGACGCATCACTATCCTATACAGGATAAATAATAATACGCGGTTTGTCAACTAAAACTTGCCGCGAATAAAGTAGCAATGGAGAAAATGGCTATAAACAATACCCATGTGGAAAAATCTAGCCTGTTTTTCGCTACAAATTTCCTAAAAAAAACAATTATTTCAAACTGAAAAAATACTTTAAAAAATACTATTGTTTTGCTGCACATCTTTGGATACAGTTTCTAAATACAGACTTTCGGGAAACCAGGATTCGTGCAGGGTTTTTCCACAGACTTATAAACAAGAAGTGTCTGGGCTTACACCGAAGCCTTTTCTCAAGCCTGTAGAGGCTGTGTTAAATGACTGGTACATAGATTGCATGCTAGGTGACCATAGCTAAATGAATCGTACTAGGTAGCGTTTTATTTATTCTATTTTGAAATTCGTAGTAACGGTTGTCGTTTTGAAAAGTAGTCCGATTCTGTACCCAGAATGCCCGAGTTTTTATGACACTGAGGAATGGGCCTTTTGAAAACATTGTAAGAAAATGAGAAAATCCTGGTAACTTGTTTTTGGTAATGTTTAGAACATTGTGGAAAAAGGAACAGATGCTTGTAAGTAAGGTCATTGCAATAGAATTCATCACTCTCTCACCGTAAGTTGAAACTTTCGTGCGAACATTTGTTAATCTTTAAAGCATCTTGCACAAGTATAGTTGCTTTTACGGCTCAAGATCAGACTGCACAAAACGTGAAGTCTGGTCTTTGATCTACACTGTCCGCTTGGCTTACACACTATACACAAAAGCAACGATCAAATTGTAATTAATTGGGTCTTATTCATGATCCATACGTGTCCGCTGAGTTATTCGGGGATGTGAGGGTTAAAAAACTTTGGGAACACAAGGAAAAATTAAAAAGCCAATGTGACACATATAGGATTTGACTTGATTCGGCGTTTGAGATATAGAGGATATTTGTTTTTTACGATGAAAGATCGAAATTTATTTCATCTCGTGAACATCATCGGTAATATTTTCACTCGTGGCTGCGCCACTTGTGAAAATATTACCGATGATGTTCACTCGATGAAATAAATTTCGATTTTTCACCGAAAAAAACAAATATTCTATTTATTTCATGCTGTTAACCCTTTCTGGGGGGAACTTAAACAAAATCCAGTACAGCTCTTTTCGGTTATTCCCGGTGGCGTACCCCCTCCGCATAGCAACGCATTACAATATTACGTCAAGAGCGGAAAATGTAAGGTAAATTACGTCATATTTCCCTCTGGTTGTGAGGCACGCGCATTTTACCAACTAGTGCGCGGGAATAACTTTTTCCGCCTTCAATTGAAGAGTTAAAATGTAAAAATCGGTATTTTCACTGGTCGTAACCATGAAATATCGTAAAATATTTCACCGATATTTCTCAGTAACCTACCGGAAAGCATGAAATAAAAAATGTTATTAAACAAGTCTAGGGAAAATGTTATTAATCGAGCCTTTGACGAGCTTAATGACATTTTTTCTTGACGAGTTTAATGAAATTTTATCTCTAACGCAAACGAATGTCAGATTCTTTTTATCACATAACGGTATTTCACAAAATATAGATGAGAAGATGCAAAACCATAGATGCACCCACTGTAATATCCATAAAACCTATTCACTTCTATGAAATAAGAACAAAATGACGTCAAGAAATGACGTTACACAATTGTGATATGAAACGTGTATAAGATAAGAAAATTCGTAATGGTATATTACATTGGAATCAAGGGAGGTTATGTGATAAAACTGAATACTGTTTTTATTGTGTGTTGGAAAATGTCACATCAACAATACTTACGTCGTGTCACAGCACCAGGTACGCTTTCCTTCCAAAGTACCATGGCAATGTTGGCATAGGCAAACCCCATCAGGAATAAAGGTAAAAAATAAAGTCCAACCATCAAGCAAATCTGCCAAACGATGACATGTTTTTCCTCCCATAATGCAGGAAAACAGGATGAGTACAGGACCGTGTTGATTTGATCATGTCCAGGAAGAACTGAGGCTGCCGTAAGTTCAGGTATACCGACACAGATCGAGACGACCCAGATGCCAATGATGATAAAACGTGTACGACTTGTGGTACTGTGGAAGCGCAGAGGGTGACATATGGCATACCATCTTTCTATAGAGATAGCGCTGAGTGTCAGGATTGAAATAGACAAGGACGTGGTCTGAAAGTAGAAATAGTATCATCACGCTCAGCAAAACTTCTAAACAGCCACTTTTGTTTCTCCTGCAAATTTGCCCAAGTAATAGACAGTTAAATGGAAACAAATTATATCTTGACGTTAGCCACGTTAATGTAATAAAAAGATTCTCGATTTTACCATCAAAACGTATGTCTTTTCAAAAACAGGGAAAGCATTTCGGTTGCGCATGCGTGATGTCTATCGACCAAACAGCTTAAAAAGAGAAGCTTATATTACTGAAATTTTCCCAGTAGTAAAAAAAGGAAATTATATGGAAATTATTTTCTGCACTAACAGATAATCAAAGAAAACGATATTAAAATTTTTAGGAATTCGATTTTTTTTTTGATTTTCAATGTTGAGTGAACGGATGTTGAATAAAGTCCTTCAACTATGGATCCATAAAATCTAGTTCATTTAACAACCAACTAAATCATGGAGTTCACTGATCCTTTGACATGCAGATCAAAATTAAAAGAGAGCAAAAAGTTTCGGCCTATGTCAGCCTGCGCAGACTGAGTAATAATTTTTGTAAATGCATTAAGCCCCCTTTTCACAGAGCATGGCTCATTTTAATTGAAATCATAGCATTTGATAGTGTGGAAATTGTCGTAATGATGATATTATACTTTCAGTCCTAGTGTTAGTCACTGGCAGAAACATTTAAAACTAGGTAAAAAGTTGCCAGATCGGTCTATCTTTTGTTTACTTTTACTTGGGTTTTAAATTAATTTTTCTTCCAGCGACTAACACTAGGGCCGACCGTACAGTAACAGACTGTCATCTTCACAATAATTTCCATACTTGTAAATGGTATCGTTGATTGATTGATTGTAATTGATTGATTATACGGTGTTTAACGCAGTTTTCAAAATTATTTCAGTTATATGGCGGCGGCCAGTGCACCTTTCCATATTTTACTGGAGTTTCTTTTACCAGTACTTCGCACAATATTCTTTCCAAGCCACTGGCGGCTTTCTCACAAAACCCATCGTCGAAACAGTAGTCAGCGAGAGAGGAGTGAATCCTGTCGCAATGACTATCATGAATCCTCGGAAAGAAATTGGCCAAGCCGGGGATCGGACAAGCGCCTCTCTGTCCTCAGTTCCTGTACGCTATCGACTGAGCTACCGGGGCTAAGCTAAATGGTATCGTTAAAATATTAAATAATTACCGCACATTGCCAAATTTTAATGACCCTGAGAAGGAAGCCTTTTGAAACCAGAGATTTCTCATTTCCCCACAGTGTTTTCTATTCTATCGAATGATTTCAACTGAGACAATTCTACATTTTTGTCGTGTTGTAAGGAGTTAAGAGATTTGAAGAAAGAAATTCTGATGTGAAAGTTCTACACTTTAGCTGTACAATGTTGTCTGTCTTGGGTTTTCATAACTTTCACTGCCAAAAGCTGAAATATCCATCGATAAAACCGAACCAAGCTGCCAAAAATTTTGACATGCGTAGAGGAAACGGAAATAAAATATAAACATTTACATATATACATTTGCGCCAGCCGACCTTTTATGTCTTGCCGCATCACAACTTTGAAAACATAGTGATTCAAGGAATAGGCGATTTCTTTTTTTTTCCCCTAAATGCTAAAATCACACATAAGATCAAAGAGCATCTGTGATGGCGCAGAGTTGGCCTGGTAATGATCACTTCCTATACATTTGAACAGGAAAAGGGAAAAGGGGTTTTACTGCAACTCTGTGATGTATTATTTCAAGCAAGTCATCATATAATCATGGATCCATAAAGTTCATTTTGTCTAATAACCGCCTGGGTTATGAGGTAGACTAGTCATTTGACATACAAAAAATTGACTAGAATCAAACAGTTTAGACTGCGCGGACTGCGTACCCCAACCTGCGTTGATACTTTTTACAAATGCAATAAACTCCTTTTTCACAGTGCATGACTCATATGCAACACGCGAAATAGGGCATTCGGACATTGCGAAAAGTATCGTCCCGGAACTGCCTGCGCAGTACGCGCAGACTAATCCGAAACGACACTTTCTTTTCTTTTGTGATTTTCTGTTTCTCACAAGTCTAGTGTAGGACAAAATTCAATGTAGTCGTAAAGTGCCGTCTCGGATTAGCCTGCGCGGACTGCGCAGGCTGATCCGAGAAAACATTTTACGCAAATGTCCGAATGCCCCTTTTTGTGTGTTGCAGGCCATATACGATTTACAATCCGCATCTCCGTAATCAAGCTAAGATCTGAGATATTTTTGTGCGTAGAATATTGCATCTCAAATACTGAACGCTCTTGGTATGAAATGCTGAATTTACTGGTAGGCTTTTGCACTGTAATGCAATCAAAATTTTCCAGGTGATTGTTACATCAACGATTCTGACACTTATTCCACTCTAATAATTTTTTGGGCGCATGGTTGTTTAGTGTTCCTCCCTTCCAGATGTATATAAACTGATAAAACGGACATAAGTCACTGTAGATTGAACCAACAGGCTGAAATAAAATTTTACTGCCAACTTTAAGGTGATATTCCTTTTATCTTTCGTATTCAAAGGAAGTGGTGAAAACTAATTGTTTGTCATCATTGACAGGATATCCTTCAAAATATTCGGTGGTGAGTGCCGGATGCTCAGTCGGTAGCGTTCAGGACTTGAGAACAGGGAGTCGCTGGTCCGATCCCTGGTTCGGTCAATGTTTTTTTTTGTCCGAGAATAGATGATAGTCATTGCTACAGGATTCATTCCTCTCTCACCGCTGACCATTGTTTCGACGATCACTATACGGGAAAGCAGCCCGTGATTTAGAAAAAAAAAAACATTGTGTGGAGTACTAGATCTGTGTTCACCAACCGTTGTCATAACATTTTTGTCTAATTCTAGATTTCAAAAGTAATACAACGTCTGATTGGCTAAACCATTTGGTTTAGCCAATCAGAAGCTGTGTTACCTTCAAAATTGGTAAGTTCTTGAGAACGTTCTTAAGAATGGTTGGTAAATATGGACCCTGGTAAACGAAACTCTAGGAAAGCATGGATAGGTGAATTGACTACCGTGATATAAGTGAAAAAAATGTTGAAACGGCATCAATCAATCAATCAATCAATCAATCAATCAATCAATCAATCAGTCAACCAATCAAACAATCGAATGTTCTGTAGATCGATACCTTGCATTTAAGTCGGTATGTAAGTATAGGTCTGCTGCATAGATCTGAAGCTGTTTCACTGTTCTATCCAAATGGTATATCATATAGTCTGCAACACGCGAAAAGGGACATTCGGACATTTGCGTAAAGTGTCGTATCGGATCAGCCTGCGCAGTCCGCGCAGGCTAATCAGAAACGACACTTTCCGTTTTTATGCAATTTTCTGTTTCACGCATGTCTACTGTAGTACAAAATCTAATGTAGTCGTAAAGTGCCGTCTCGGATTAGCCTGCGCGGATTGCGCAGGCTGATCCGAGACGACACTTTACGCAAATGTTCGAATGCCCCTTTTCGCGTGTTGCAAGTCAGTTATAGTCCTTAAACCCTAGGTTGCTAATCACAGCCCAAGAACCTATTGCGGACAGTGTCAATCAAGATCATACTGCATAGAACGTGCAGTCTGATCATGGATTTACACTGTCCGATAAGGATATAATTTTGTCCTAAACATCACTTTGAAATGGTAATATTTGGGTTTTTACTATTACCCGGAAAGTTTCATTTAAGGTCTACGGCCCTTAACTCTCATATTAAACGACGGAAGCTGCAGAGATGGGCCGAGTAGCTTTTACGAAAACGTCGTAATTACACGATATTTACCGATGAGTTGGTGAGTCTACGGCCCCTTACTCCAATATTAAGGTCTACGGCCCCTACTCTCATATTAAAAGACGGAAGCTGCCGAGATTGGCCGAATAGCCTTTACGAACACGTCGATGTTTACCGATGAGTAAGGGGCCGTAGACCTTAAAAGACGGAAGCTGCCAAGATTGGCCCATTAGCCTTTATGAAAACACCGATGTTTACCGATGAGTTAGGGGCCGTAGACCTTAACCTATTTTGCAGGTTGAGGTGTAAGCTTCCGATAACTCCTGCTTCCCCGTCACTGGCCCTGGAAGAATTTTGAAGGGTACAATTTTCTGAAAGCTTCTAGTAGTTTCGGGGCAAAATCGTAAATTTTTTTAACAAAAATCGCTGAAATTTGGTAAAAAAGGAATAATTCTAATAGTTTACTACTTTTCTCATGGTTTTATTGATCAGTGTATAACAGATATAAACTCTTAATATTGAAATCTCAAACATTGAATTTCTGTTTTGTTTTTAATGCTTATTTTCTTTTTTTTTCATGAAGGAGGGGAAGGAGGGTATGGGAGATTTTTCAAGAAAATAGATAGATCTAAATATTTAGCTCAAATGCATGGTGAGAATGGCAATAATCATATCATTGAATCATAAATTAATAGAAAAATAGATAAATAGATCTAAATGAAAAAAAAAAAAAAAAGTAAATAGTTGATTAACTGTATCGTTAATTTGATTCAGTAAGTACATACATGTAAGTGCATCTGAAAAAAAAAAAAAAAAAACTGCGCACTCCGCGCAGGCCAGATGGGTCGGAACTTTTTGCCTTTTGTAAATTTTCAGCATGTTCAAAGACCAGTCTACTTCTTATTCAGTCGGTTTTTTAACAAAATGAATATTACTGATCCATAAAATTTATGTGATGACTTGCTATAAAGCATCCTGAATATGCAATTTAACCCTTTACTAATCAATCCCGGGTTTTGACGACCCCGTAGAAGAGGCCTTTTGAAAACATTGTGGGAAAAGGAAAAAATGCTGGTAACCAGCATTTTCTCCTTTTCCCACAATTTTTTCTACCCTTCCCAAGACAAATATCAGTTTTTCAGTCACATTAATTTTATCGTCTGCAAATGCTTTCAATATGGATGAGTAAAATTTTTTGTCGTTTGGTAAATATCCCCTTTCTGCCAGAACGTTGCTAAATTATGTTTATAGTTACTTCAAAGACAGCGGTTCTTTGCGAATAGAACTAGCACCTTGTTAGAACTACTTATCTCTGTTTGAAATCATCAAAGGCCTAAATTAGCCAACATGAAGCTAGTTGAAACTACACGAAAAGCAAGAAGGGACACTTTGTTCTGTTTTAGAATATGTTGTGTATTTTAAACAGCATGCTAATTAGTTATAAGAGCCATTCTTGTTTGTCACCAACCTGATTTTTGGATGACTGACAGGCAAAAACAGATCTAAATGATTCAGTAAAACATTTGAAGTTAAACTTTTCTTTTATGCTTTTGAGTAGCTTACAGAAACTGCTAACAGTGAATGATACTGGGAATATTTGTTTTTTGTTGTCGTTTTTTTTTTTCGGTTAAAGATCAGCGCAAATATTCTACTCATTTCATGTTTCTAATCCCTTTATTGTTGGGACTTTCGTCAAAATCCAGTACAGGTGTTTTCGGTAATTCCCCGTGGCGTACCCCCTCCACATAAGAACGCATTGCAATTTTACGTAAAGCACGAGAAATGTAGGGTAAATGGGCATAAATTGCGTCATATTTCCTTCTGGTTGAATGGCACGCGCTATTTACCTAGGTAACTACTGTTTTCGCCTTCAGCTGAAGAGTTAGAAAAATGAAATCGGTAATTTTACTGGTCGTAACATGAAATATTGTCACGGAGAGAGATTAGATATATAAGCACTTCAAACTTGCCTTGCTGTTGAGCTAGCTTTTACAGCGATGCGGTTTGGTGCAGTTCTCTCCGTGCAAGTTAAGCAACGTGGTTACAGTTAGTGCCTGGATGGGTGACCAGGCCGTTGCATGCCACATTTGGTAGCAGCGGTGGGATTATGACAACTGCCGGATTGGAGTTGCCTTACCCATGTATATTCCCCTGGTTCATTTATATATACATGCTTGTATATAAGTCTCTGGGTCGAGACTTCTCGAAGGGAAGAGTAATGTCACGGAGCGAGGTTAGATATATAAGCACTTCAAACCTGCCTTGCTGTTGAGCTAGCTTTTACAGCGATGCGGTTTGGTGCAGCTGTCTCCGTGCAAGTTAAGCAACGTGGTTATAGTTAGTGCCTGGATGGGTGACCAGGCCGTTGCATGCTACAATATCAATTATTTCTCGATAAACTACGGAAAAGCATGACATAAATTTGGAATATTATGCTGTAGTGACTTTCCTGGTGCATGTTTTTGATTCGAGCCGCGTGAGAAAATTTGATATCGCGCGAGACCGAAGGTTGAGCGAGATGTCAAAGTTTTCTTGCGCAGCGAGAAGCAAATACAAGCGCCAGGAAAGTTACTATGTTGAACAGCATAATATTCCTTTTGTTATATACCTACACCTTTCAACGAAAAAATATCGCAATTGTTGACATTTAATTCGAAAACGGTAAGCAAAATAAAACAAATAATGGTGTAGTAGCCAGTAACTTCGTTTTTATGAATGGTGGATAATACTATGTACAGCGTAAATTTTTGACCAATCAAATTGCAAATGAATACACGCGTATTCCACTCGTGAGTTACGTCATCATGACGTCATTATACCATATTTGGAACCGTATTTCATAGCGTGTAGATAAGGATTTTTTTCTGTCCTGTGTGATATTTTATCCGCTTGCGACGCATGTATTTTCTCCGGTAAACTTTCAGGTATATGATAAAAAGGAGGTACATGTAGGTCATCAGAACAAATACTATGCCGGGGATATATTACCTTAACCCTTAACCTGTTAATAAGTTGAATGAAACTTTTCAAGGAGATAGTAAAAACCCAAATATTACTATTTCAATGCCATTTTTTGGGGGTAAAATATCTCCTTATCGGACAGTGTAGATTCAAGACCAATCTGCACGCTCTGTACAGTCTGATCTTGATCTACACTGTCCGCAAAAAGTCCTCGAGTCGCACTCGGCAGCCTAAGGGTTAATACGATATAATTAAATACAGGGATAAAAAGAAAGACTATTAACTTGAACACGAACCTGATTACACGAAAAAAATTGTCATTTACAAGAGGTGCAGCTGGTAAATCAATAAGAGATCGCCTACCCTGTGCCGGTACGCTAAAATTATTTGTAGACTGTAATTGAAAAACGTTCTTAACTGTCTACAACTTTGTTTAGTGTTAATAAATTTGCTATGTATATTACGTACGAAAATCAATACTAATTCAATTGTTGATAACCCCTTTTTGTCTCGGTAAGTAGCCAAATTAGTTGCTGTCAAAGAAGGCTTAATATCGATTTTGCCGATTTAAGTCCAATAGAGCAGGAAGAAGACGACACTGTTTACGCTAAGGAGACCTTCTTCATTATTCTTAAACTGTACCAAGTATTTAAGTGTTTGATAGAAAATGGATTTTTAAAGCCAATTTGAAACTTTAATGGCCTTTTCTGTCAAAACTATGAAACTGCCTGATAGGTGCTTTAGTCAATCAATGTGCGTTAATTATGATTTCTTTAGGCTATGTTTACATAACACAACCGTGTACACAGTTTTCCTTTTTTTCATCACTACTTTTTTTATTCAAAACTCGTCATGAGGGTATCGTGTGATTTGTTGAAATGTGATTTTGTTCATGGATGTATCCTGAATAAATTTGATGCAAGTTTTGTATTCAAAACAAGTGGCACATGAGGGCTTGAATCTCTCTACTGGAACTTGCTGACCAGCGCATTTTAATGTGAAAAAACCTAACCCCAACCCGAACTTGATGAAAAAACCCCTTGATAATATGAGGATAAAAAACTTGTACATGTAGTAAGTTTTCCTGTACACTATAAACTCTGAGCAATGAAGGAAACTTCTCTTCTATTACTGATCAAACAGCCATTTGCCGTGTCACATTTTAGAATTTCATGTACATAAGAATATAATAGACCTAGACCCCCTCCCTTTCAAAAAAATTGAAAAAAATCTGAGTCAAAGTCTTTTATTCTCAATATTTTCTTATCTGATGACAAGATCTTTTTAAAATATAATGAGGTTGAAGTCAAAGATGATATAACCCAGCTGAGCCAATTTTAAGAAAATCAGCAAATACATGAGGCCTTGATCACTTAAACAAGAAATAAACTAGCACGTAGACGCACAAACGCACGGACAACTCCCTAACATAAACTTTTCTAGTCTTTGGCCCGGCGAACCAGTGATTTACAGCTGTAGATTTGTAAACATGAAATTATATCACATACAAATGTGATGTATTCGTATGTTGTTTATATTTGACTACGTACATGTCATAAATAAGAACATTTGCAGGACAAAATTATGATAATGTAAAGCGCTTAAAGTCTCCGTTGTGATCACGCGAAACAACATCCAGAGCACAGCTAAGGGTTAATATATACTTGTGACAGTGAACTTTTTTAGTTATCGGTTGCAAACCCTGCACTAGCCAGTTATATACACAAAAAAGGTGAAAAATGCAAACACTTTCTACAATTGATTGATTGTATGGTATTTAACGCTGTTTTCAACATAGTTCAGTTTTATCGCGGCGGACGGTGCACCTATCCATGCTCTCCTGGAGTCTCTTTTACCAGTACTCCGCAAAATTTCCTTTCCAAGCCACTGGCTGCTTTCCCACATAACCATCGTCGAAACAATGGTCTGTGGTGGGAGAGGAATGAATCCTGTCGCAATGACTACCATCGATCCTCGGAAAGAAAATGGCCGAGCTAGGGATCTTACACGATCCCCTGTTCTCAAGTCCTGCACGCTACCGACTGAGCTACCGTGGCTCGGCACTCTTTACAAAAACACGTAATTTGAAGAAAATCATTGCTATCCGCATTCCTGAATATGCAAATAAGCTAATTTGCATATATCAAAGTATTGAACATAGAAGCAAATCATATGAGCTGTGGCAAAAGAGGTTTAATACATCTCCATGATGCATGATACCAATTAAGTCATAACATAATTATGGATCCATAAAAATCAAATTTGTCTTACAAACCACTGAATAATGAGATAAACTAGCCCTTTGAAAAGCAGTAAAAAGACCTATGGTAAAAGGTTTCGACTGAGGTAAGCTCGAGCAGACTTTGATGCCCCATTTCATGCCTCTCTGACATCTCTTGAGCTAAAAAAGTGCCTGTATTAGGCCATGAGTTTTCTAGGATTTGTATGGTGGCATATTTCTGCCACGACATACGAGATAGCTATCATAATAACTTTAGAAAACTATCGCGATAAATTAAAGTTTCCTGGAAATTTATCGAGATAGTGAAAAGTTTCCTGAAAAAAAAAAAAAAAAAACACGATAAACTTAATATTTTAACGCAAAATTTTTCAATCGTGCACGAAGCTGACATCAAGATAAAATCATTGTGATAGTTCTATCTGTTTCTCGATATCTATAAATAGACAATTTATCATTTGGATGAACTCGGTAGTTTTTGACTTCAGAAGATTGCAGTTAAAAATTTGAATCATTAATACTTGTAGCTTAATTGGTAAATTTTGACAAGACTCGAAATGAACAGAAGTCTTTAAAATCACAAAGACGACTCGAAGTGCCTCCTATGAACAACTGTAAAACCATTCAGGGGAAAGAATTCTTAAGAATGTAGACGAAGATGTTTCGAAACCTTATCTAATTATAGATACCGTGAATGTCAGTTATGGGCACGAAAGCAAAAATAATCAAGTTAACAGTTAGAACTATCGCAATATTTTTATCGTGAAAATTTTTATTATCTAGATAATATTTCCAGGAAACTTTGTTTCATCACGATAGTTCTCTTAAATTATCGCAATAGCTATCTCGTATCTCGCGGCAGAAGTATACCACCATAGATTTAAGCCCAAAATATGACAGGGTCATGTAGCTTAAATCAGGGTTACGCCAAAACGGGGCAACCGCTAAAATGCAAACATGGCTTAAAATGTTTCTACAACTATGTCCTTTAAGGCAAAGTTCGTCTGCAATCCCCCATCCCGGGGATGAGGGGGCGTGTCGGAGCAACCATGTTTCTGGGCCAGGAGACTAAAAAGTCCGCTGCTTTACATTTCTCTAGCTGTGTACCTGACTGACTTTCCTGCTAGATATAACATTGTACAGTATTTAGTTGTACTAGTAACAGAAAGAAAATATGAAGTCAGGGACGGTTGTTATATGGATGACTAGTTGTTTTACCAAACATTTCCGTATTTTAAAGGACCCCGAAGAAGACGGCTTTTGAAAAAAATGTGGGAATAGGAGAAAATGCTGGAAACCACATTCTTTTCTACCCTTTCATAAACAAATCCCATCATATGACCCATTAGTAGTATAGGACGTCTCTTTATGCGTCTGACAGGCCTGGTCAGACCCATAAAGAGACGTCCCTGTAGGCCCTACGCTACCTACCCTACAGAGAATTTGTCCCCAGTTTGCCTACCCTGAAAGAATTTACATTATATCACTTCTACAAAAATACCCAGTTTGCCTACCCTGAGAGGGAATTTATCTGCAATTAAAGGGTAAGTGACGGCCAAAAATGACACATTTTCTATTGTCAATCTTCTTTTCTCTCTAAAAGCCTGACCATTGAGTTGGACTTAGTTTTTTCTGCATCTATGAATGATTTTTCTCTCTAAAAGCCTGAGCACTGAGTTGGACTTAGTTTTTTTTACCCATATGCTATTAGGATTGCTTTATTGTTTACTTCTATCCACTACTTGACCTTTAAGTGGTTTCTCTCTAAAAGCCTAACCATTGAGTTGGACTTAGTTTTTTCTGCATCTATGAATGATTTCTCTCTCTAAAAGCCTGACCACTGAGTAGGATATTTGCAATTAAAGGCTAGTTGACGACCAAAAATGACACATTTTCTTTTGTCAATCTTCTTTTCTCTCTAAAAGCCTGAGCACTGAGTTGGACCTAGACTTTTTTCTGCATCTATGAATGATTTTTTCTCTCTAAAAGACTGAGCACTGAGTTGGACTTAGTCTTTTTCTGAGTTTTTTACTCTTTGGAGTGTGGCTCTTTGGAGTGTAACTCTTTGGAGTGTAACTCTTCTAAAAAAGAAAGAAGATTGACAATTTGAAAAAATGACAATTTTGAAGAAAGATAGAACTTTCGTGGTAGATGGTTAGTCCTGAAAAGGACTGTTGGGTTAGCTCTGAAAAGAGCTGTGACAATTTGAAGAAATGACAACTTGAAGATAGAACTTTCGTCTGACACCTTGAAGATAGAACTTTCGTCTGACAATTTGAAGAAATGACAATTTGAAGAAAGATAGAACTTTCGTGGTAATGGTTAGTCCTGAAAAGGACTGTTGGGTTAGCTCTGAAAAGAGCTGTGACAATTTGAAGAAATGACAACTTGAAGATAGAACTTTCGTCTGACACCTTGAAGATAGAACTTTCGTCTGACAATTTGAAGAAATGACAATTTGAAGAAAAGATAGATCTTACGCCTGACAATTTGAAGAAAGATAGAACTTTCGTGGTAGATGGTTAGCCCTGAAAAGGGCTGTTGGGTGGCCCTAAAAGGACCTGGTTTGGAGGTTGTGTTTTTAAGCACAACCTCCAACCTTTCTGCAGGCTGGGCAGCTACTCGCCGCCCGCCTCTTCAATCTCTTCAGTTGCTGCTCATTAGGATTAAAGCGCAGCGAAAATGCTGGCTCGTTATCCTCGTTCCAATCCTCCGTCACCGGCACAACAAACTCCTTTTTCTTCTTGGCGGGTAGTAGCGCAAGTTCCCAAAAGTCCATATCTTTAAGTGAACACTGCATATCGACTTGAAGAAAATGAACGATGTGCGGGAAATAACGCTGGGTTTTATAGCTTTTCAGACGGATTGAACTAGTTGACCCATGACGTCATTTTCTCCTATGTTTTTCCCGCGTTGGCGTTTCATGCTGTTTTGGCTCCAAATTAATGTTATCCAATCAGAATTATCGTTGTTTTTTCTAATGGTAAATGTTTTATTGTTGACCAATCTATAGTTTTGTTACATTTTCTTGTTCGGGTTAGAAAAAACTAGAGTTTGACTATCCTATGACTTTTTTTGATTATGAGTCTTCTGACAAAATGAAAAGAAAGATGTTTATTTAAGATAGCTAGCCCTGAAAAGGGCTGTTTTTTGTGCAGAATACACTTTTTATCCTCCCCTCTTTCTTTCGATTGATTCCATTTTATCTAGCATTTGCATCAGATGCTCAATTTCATACCTGATATATCTGAAACGTTCTCTTTCTTCTAACCAGAAGAGCAATGAGAGAAAAAATGTCAATCCAAACATTATGGGATACTGACTCAGCTTTTACGATAGTTAATGGTGAATGAGAAAAAATAATCAAGAGTTTAGTGTTTTATATGTGCAATGGGTCACTTTTTAGGTTTTTTCTTCACCTATGAATGATTTTTTCTCTCTAAAAGCCTGATCACTGAGTTGGACTTAGTTTTTTTTCTGCATCTATGGATGATTTCTCTCTAAAAAGCCTGAGCATTGAGTTGGACTTAGTTTTTTTTTACCCATATGCTATTAGGATTGCTTTATTGTTTACTTCTATCCACTACTTGGCCTTTAAGTGGTTTCTCTCTAAAAAGTCTGACCACTGAGTTGGACTTAGCTTTTTTCATCCTATGAATGATTTTTTCTCTAAAAGCTTGAGCACTGAGTTGGACTTAGTTTTTTTCTTCACCTATGGATGATTTTCTCTCTCTAAAAGCCTGAACACTGAGTTGGACTTAGTTTTTTCTGCATCTATGAATGATTTCTCTTTCTAAATGCCTGACCATTGAATTGGACTTAGTTTTTTCTGCATCTATGGATGATTTCTCTCTCTAAATGCCTGACCATTGAGTTGAACTTAGTTTTTTCTTCACCTATGAATGATTTTTTCTCTCTAAAACCCTGACCACTGAGTTGAACTTAGTTTTTCTACATCTATGAATGATTTCTCTTTCTAAATGTCTGACCATTGAGTTGGACTTCGTTTTTCTGCATCTATGAATGATTTCTCTTTCTAAATGCCTGGCCATTGAGTTGAACTTAGTTTTTTCATCCTATGAATGATTTCTCTTTCTAAAAGCTTGAGCACTGAGTTGGACTTAGTTTTTTTTACCCATATGCTATTAGGATTGCTTTATTGTTTACTTCTATCCACTACTTGGCCTTTAAGTGGTTTCTCTCTAAAAAAGTCTGAGCACTGAGTTGAACTTAGTTTTTTTTCACCCTATGGATGATTTCTCTCTCTAAAAGCATAACCATTTAGTTGGACTTAGTTTTTTCATCCTACGATTGATTTTTTCTCTAAAAGCTTGAGCACTGAGTTGGACTTAGTTTTTTTCTTCACCTATAATGATTTTCTCTCTCTAAAAGTCTGAACACTGAGTTGGACTTAGACTTTTTTTCTGAGTTTTTTTACTCTCTGGAGTGTGGCTCTTTGGATTGTAACTCTTTGGAGTGTAACTCTTCTAAAAGAAAGAAGTTTGACAATTTGAAGAAATGACAATTTGAAGAAAGATAGAACTTTCGTGGTAGATGGTTAGTCCTGAAAAGGACTGTTGGGTTAGCTCTGAAAAGAACTGTTGGGTTAGCCCTGAAAAGGACTGTTTTGGAGGCTGTGTTTTTTTCTCTACCGACAGCTTTTCTTTGGCTTTTTCGGGATCTTGAAATCAACGTGATTATCAATGTTTTTCCCGTATTTGCCCTGGCCTGCCATTATTGGTGTAGTTGGCTTTTGATCAACTCGCTGTTTCTTGTGGAGATGACTATCGTCTTCCTCAGATTTCCGTTTTGTTGTTTTTCTTGGTTGTTTTTCCTCTGTCTTTGGCTTTTTCGGGATCTTGAAATCAACGTGATTATCAATGTTTTTCCCGTATTTGCCCTGGCCTGTCATTATTGGTGTAGTTGACTTTTGATCAACTCGCTGTTTCTTGTGGAGATGACTATCGTCTTCCTCAGATTTCTGTTTTGTTGTTTTTCTTGGTTGTTCTTTCCTCTGGTTGTTTTTTCTTTGGTTGATTTTTCTTCACAACACTTACGATAGAGTCCACTAACTTGTGAAGATTGGTTTTATCAAAGTCAAACTCCACAGGGATCTTCACAGGAACTGTTGAAATGCACTGACTCTGTTGGCGTAGTACCTCGATATTTTTACTGAGCTGCTCGGTGTTTGTGTTTAAAGTTTTAATTTCCTCCAAATGCCTGTTTAAAGTCACCAGTTGTTCTAAGATGCGAGTCATCATGGCATCTTGTTTTGAATTTAACTGTTTCATCTCTTCACAAATGTTGTCCAACACCGTCGGTGGATTGATAATTGTCGAATTTATAACTGATGAAAGAATGTCTCCATTGTTTTCCACTGGTGGGAAATCGTCCAAGTTGATTTCATCTAAGTTGTGCTTCATATTGAAACTGCTTCCGAATATTGATACTGCTTTCGAAGTGATCGTTAGCTGAGAGTCAAAGAAATGATGATTGTATAAAATAACGCTGGGTTTTATACGTTTAAGGAGGATTGAAATTTTTAAAGAGCGCGGACCTGACGGGAAACACCAGGATTGTACTGTGTGACACTGAGTTAGGAGTGGTAAAAACAGCATGAAACGCCGACGCGGGAAAAACATAGGAAAAAATGCCGTCATGAGTCAATTAGTTCAATCCTCCTGTAAAGCTATAAAACCCAGCGATATTTTTACATAAAATCATATTTGTTCCAGTATGGTTCGAATTCTTGTCTGCCCCCACTGCGTAAGCAGATGTCTGATAGAGTGTGGGAAATGTTTTGCCATACTTTTTTACCCTTGTGTTTTGTTGATTTGCAAAAGAAACAGTTCTTTGTTACTCGTTTTTTCTTCTTTTCGTTGTTTTGCTTTTTCTCCTCTTTTAGATCCAAAGTTTGTTGTTTTCTTAGATTATCGCTTGTAGATATTTTTTTCTCTGCCTGTTCTGTTATTTTGCAGATTTTTGAATCGGTGATATCCGTTGTGTCGGACTGCATGTTTACGGTCTGATTTTCAACCGGTGATATTCTAGTCTGTAGTGAACTTGTTTTCCATGTATTTTCGTTGTAGAATGAATTTAGTGTCCCGACGAATTTCGTATGTTGGAGACCGACAACGTTGTAAAACGATGGTGAAATTTCGATGTCATGACTGTGTGGGTTCACGTAGACAAAAAACAAATGTTCCTGTCTGATTTTCTTTTTTGGACAATTTCTGGACCAATTTCCTGCTTCGTTGCACGTAAAACAAATATTTGTTTTCTCACCATTCATCCCATATCGTTTGTCGAGCGTCGCTTGATCTAAAACTCTGTAGCTGATAGTACGGCGTATAGAGCTATTTATAAAAAAAAAAAGCTTTACTACTAGACGCTGACGTAGTGTACCTCTACCCAATGGTCTATTTATAGCAACAGACGCTAACTATTGTGATCTAAGCCCCTGTCACACTAAACGGCGTTTCCACTGAGTTGGCACGGTGTTGTTTAAGTTCCCAGAGTGCCAAGAGATCGCAGGAAAAATGCGAAGCTCCCGTGGTCTATTATCGCGTTCCTGATGTTGATGAAAAAAAGCAAGAAGGAAATCAAGTACATTGATATCTGTTCTCTGTACCCTTATGTTTGTAAACACAAATCCTATCCTGTAGGTCAGCCAGAAAGTTTGTCTGCTGAGAATATTGACATGAACAATATTCGACAATATGAGGGCTTAATCAAATGCAAAGTTTTGCCTCCAACTGATTTGTTTCACCCCGTTCTCCCAGTTCACTGTAACAACAAAATGATGTTTCCACTCTGTATGAAATGTGCAGAAGAAAGTTCAAGCATTTGTAGGCATGGTAAAGAAGAGAGGGCTTTGGTCGGAACTTGGGTTACTTTTGAATTATTCAAGGCTCTTGACTGTGGTTATCGATTATTGCAAGTGTATGAAATTTGGCATTTCAATTCTGTATCAGATCAGTTCTTTAAACATTATGTGGACAATTTCTTGAAAATTAAGCAAGAAGGCAGTGGTTATCCAGATTGGTGTCAATCAGACTCAGAAAAAGATCAGTTCGTTTGTGAATATGAGAAGGCGGAAGGTGTTCGTCTTGATCCAAGTTGTATTCAAAGAAATCCTGGGAGAAGATCATTTGCTAAGATTATGTTGAACTGTCTTTGGGGAAAATTAGCTCAGCGTGAAAAAATGTCCAAGACGGAATACATCAGTGATCCGTCTAAATATTTTGAATTAGTCACCAATCCCAATTTCATTGTAAAGCATGTAGAAATCTTTGACGAGGACTGTCCATTCATCTTGGTTAACTACGAATCAAAGTTGGAACATATTGACACCCACGCTACAGCCAATGTGGTAGTAGGGTCTTACGTAACAGCTTATGCAAGGTTGGAATTGTACAGTGTTCTTGAAAAGTTAAAAGATAGAGTTCTGTATTTCGATACAGATAGTTGTATGTACATTCACGACCCTGAATTATGGAACCCTCCTATTATTAACAGCCGGCTAGGAAAATGGACTGATGAAGAGCCTGCTTGTAAAATTACTCAATTCAGAGGACTTGGGCCTAAGAATTATGCTTACAAAATGAAAACAAAAGATGGAAAAGAGATAAGCAAATGTAAAGTAAAGGGGATTACTCTGGATTACAATACAAAACAGGTGGTGAATTTCGATACATATTCAAAATGTGCTTTGAATCGCACAATAGAAATCCAAATTCAGTATGATTGTAGAATTAAAAGACACAGAGATAGAACAGTTACCAGTGAACCACAAACAAAAACGTTTCGCTCTGTATACACCAAGAGAGTTATTGTAAATGGTACTGACACTGTACCCTATGGTTATAAAAGTTTGAGAAAATAATTCTATATCACATTGTTGTGTAGCAATCAGTCAAAGTAAGTCGGGAAAAATATTAGCCGTTGGTCAAAAAATAACAATCATGTTACCGTTACCAATAGAACTACGTGAAAAAATTATGGAGAATTTGTTCGACAGCATACGCTTGATGAACGAACACAGGTTAACATTAAATTTTTCTGTGTGAAAATTTGGATCGGAAAATTGTTTAAGTGGATTGCAAAAGGAGAAAAATCCTACAAAGTGTATGGTATAATCAACTTTATTGCGATGATGGTGGACGATTCGGGTTTGGATCTCGATCTCAAGACTTATTTAGCAGATAGCTGTTTGAAAGACAATGTTATTAGTAAACTATTTCGATCCACAAGTCGATGGACATTTTTTATCATAGGAACAACAGAAGAAAGTTTTCTTAACGTTCTGAAAACGAAATCAGTTCTATTTGACTTTTACTTACGCTACAAAAAAGGATCTGTTCATTCCTACGGAGAAACAATGGAAACTATGTCAGGGTATATTCTATTTGATAGAGATGTTACAGAAGAAGTAGTGAATTCAGCTCTTTCAACAAAAGACGCTTATAGACATGTTGCTCCATTCATAGGACTACGAGATTTCGACGATATGGACAGTGAGTATACAATGTTTTTTGGGGTATGACCAATTGCCCAAAGACATTACGGAATATGAAGACAAATGTGAAACTCGTGGTATTTGCGAATTTGCATTGTAAAAAATTCATTGCGAATAATTCATTGTGAATAATTCTTTGTGAAAAAATATTTCAGTGTGATTTTTTTCATTGTCAAGAAAATGTTTTTTATGCTGTATTGTAAAAAAATATTTCAGTGTGAATTTTTTCATTGTTAAGAAAATGTTTCCTTGTGAATTTTTTCATTGTCAAGAAATTTTTTTCATTGTCAAGAAAATTTTTATGATGCATTGCAAAAAAATGTTTCATTGTTTAGTTCTGTTCAATAAATAAAAGTTCAAAAAAACAATAGAGCTCTTTATTCTGTTTTTCCCCAAGACTTGTTCTGTCTACATTTTTTGCTATATTAGCATGAAACATAGCATGGGAAAAAATGTATGTGCTTTCCGCCAGGTCCGTGCTCTTTAAAAATTTTCAATCCTCTGTAAACGTATAAAGCCCAGCGTTATTTTCATACAATCACCATTTCTTTGGCTCTCAGCTAACGATCACTTCAAAATCAGTATCAATATTCGGAAGCAATATCAATATGGAGGAGATAAATCATCAACTACGTGAGGCTCTCCAAGAATATCTAAATGCAGGTCAACAGTTATTACAACTAAACACTCATTTCGTAGGAGAGGAGGAACAAAACCAACTACAACGTATAACACAGCCATACAAAGATCTCGGCGAAAGATTAGTTCAACTATTCTTAAAGACAACACCGGATGTCATTTTGGTTGATATCGAATTTGGGAGGAAGATTACTTTCGATAATGGAGCAATGGTAATCAGAAAAAGAGTTGAAGCATGCCCCATTTGTCAAGCGAATTTCGGGTGCTGTCATTAAAGTGGAAAAAACAACGTGAGACGAAAAAAACACAGCCTCCAAAACAGTCCTTTTCAGGGCTAACCCAACAGTTCTTTTCAGAGCTAACCCAACAGTCCTTTTCAGGGCTACCCATCTACCACAAAAGTTCTATCTTTTTTCAAATTGTCATTTCTTCAAAATTGTCAAAAACTCAAAAGATTTACAATCAAAAAAAGTCATAGAATAGTCAAACTCTAGTTTTTTTCTAACCCGAACAAGAAAAAATGTAACAAAACCACGGGTTGGTCAACAATAAAACATTTAGTATTAGAAATAAAACGGTAATTCTGATTGGACAACATTAATTTGGAGCCAAAACAGCATGAAACGCCGACGCGGGAAAAACATAGGAGAAAATGACGTCATGGGTCAACTAGTTCAATCCGTCTGAAAAGCTATAAATCTCTGCGATATATTTTCCATACATTTCATTTTTCACAATGGCTTCAAGACCATCACTCAACTTGCGCTTCACTTGGATGGATGCCGAGCGAAAGTTAACAAGAGCGAGGAGGCAAATCGTTTTACTTCAACAGCGTTTAGTTGAAGTGAGAAAACGTTACGAGAGGGCTCAGCTTGCTAATAACAGGGTGTTCTGTTATAACCTTCGGATGAAGGAACTCATTATTGAGGGCATGCTTGAAATGTATTTTCAGTATGTTATTTCAAAAACTGAGCAGGTAGACCGTCTTTTCCGCGCGCAAATCGCCGCTGAAAGGAGTGAATCAGACAGCGAATCGACTGATGCTGATTCTGAATAAACATTTTCAAAAAATCAGTCCTTCTCTAAAACCAGTCCTTTTCAGGACTAACCATCTACCACGAAAGTTCTATCTTTCTTCAAATTGTCATTTCTTCAAATTGTCAAACTTCTTTCTTTTAGAAGAGTTACACTCCAAAGAGTTACACTCCAAAGAGCCACACTCCAGAGAGTAAAAAAAACTCAGAAAAAAGTCTAAGTCCAACTCAGTGTTCAGACTTTTAGAGAGAGAAAATCATTCATAGGTGAAGAAAAAAAACTAAGTCCAACTCAGTGCTCAAGCTTTTAGAGAAAAAATCATTCGTAGGATGAAAAAACTAAGTCCAACTCAATGGTTATGCTTTTAGAGAGAGAAATCATCCATAGGGTGAAAAAAACTAAGTTCAACTCAGTGCTCAGACTTTTTTTAGAGAGAAACCACTTAAAGGCCAAGTAGTGGATAGAAGTAAACAATAAAGCAATCCTAATAGCATATGGGTAAAAAAACTAAGTCCAACTCAGTGCTCAAGCTTTTAGAAAGAGAAATCATTCATAGGATGAAAAAACTAAGTTCAACTTGATGGCCAGGCATTTAGAAAGAGAAATCATTCATAGATGCAGAAAAACTAAGTCCAACTCAATGGTCAGACATTTAGAAAGAGAAATCATTCATAGATGTAGAAAAACTAAGTTCAACTCAGTGGTCAGGGTTTTAGAGAGAGAAATCATCCATAGATGCAGAAAAAAAACTAAGTTCAACTCAGTGATCAGGCTTTTAGAGAGAAAAAATCATTCATAGGTGAAGAAAAAACTAAGTTCAACTTAATGGTCAGGCATTTAGAGAGAGAAATCATCCATAGATGCAGAAAAAACTAAGTCCAACTCAATGGTCAGGCATTTAGAAAGAGAAATCATTCATAGATGCAGAAAAAACTAAGTCCAACTCAGTGTTCAGGCTTTTAGAGAGAGAAAATCATCCATAGGTGAAGAAAAAAACTAAGTCCAACTCAGTGCTCAAGCTTTTAGAGAAAAAATCATTCATAGGATGAAAAAAACTAAGTCCAACTCAGTGGTCAGACTTTTTAGAGAGAAACCACTTAAAGGCCAAGTAGTGGATAGAAGTAAACAATAAAGCAATCCTAATAGCATATGGGTAAAAAAAAACTAAGTCCAACTCAATGCTCAGGCTTTTTAGAGAGAAATCATCCATAGATGCAGAAAAAAAACTAAGTCCAACTCAGTGATCAGGCTTTTAGAGAGAAAAAATCATTCATAGGTGAAGAAAAAACCTAAAAAGTGACCCATTGCACATATAAAACACTAAACTCTTGATTATTTTTTCTCATTCACCATTAACTATCGTAAAAGCTGAGTCAGTATCCCATAATGTTTGGATTGACATTTTTTCTCTCATTGCTCTTCTGGTTAGAAGAAAGAGAACGTTTCAGATATATCAGGTATGAAATTGAGCATCTGATGCAAATGCTAGATAAAATGGAATCAATCGAAAGAAAGAGGGGAGGATAAAAAGTGTATTCTGCACAAAAAACAGCCCTTTTCAGGGCTAGCTATCTTAAATAAACATCTTTCTTTTCATTTTGTCAGAAGACTCATAATCAAAAAAAGTCATAGGATAGTCAAACTCTAGTTTTTTCTAACCCGAACAAGAAAATGTAACAAAACTATAGATTGGTCAACAATAAAACATTTACCATTAGAAAAAACAACGATAATTCTGATTGGATAACATTAATTTGGAGCCAAAACAGCATGAAACGCCAACGCGGGAAAAACATAGGAGAAAATGACGTCATGGGTCAACTAGTTCAATCCGTCTGAAAAGCTATAAAACCCAGCGTTATTTCCCGCACATCGTTCATTTTCTTCAAGTCGATATGGAGTGTTCACTTAAAGATATGGACTTTTGGGAACTTGCGCTACTACCCGCCAAAAAGAAAAAGGAGTTTGTTGTGCCGGTGACGGAGGATTGGAACGAGGATAACGAGCCAGCATTTTCGCTGCACTTTAATCTTGATGAGCAGCAACTGAAGAGATTGAAGAGGCGGGCGGCGAGTAGCTGCCCAGCCTGCAGAAAGGTTGGAGGTTGTGCTTAAAAACACAACCTCCAAACCAGGTCCTTTTAGGGCCACCCAACAGCCCTTTTCAGGGCTAACCATCTACCACGAAAGTTCTATCTTTCTTCAAATTGTCAGACGTAAGTTCTATCTTTTCTTCAAATTGTCATTTCTTCAAATTGTCAGACGAAAGTTCTATCTTCAAGGTGTCAGACGAAAGTTCTATCTTCAAGTTGTCATTTCTTCAAATTGTCACAGCTCTTTTCAGAGCTAACCCAACAGTCCTTTTCAGGACTAACCATTACCACGAAAGTTCTATCTTTCTTCAAATTGTCATTTCTTCAAATTGTCAGACGAAAGTTCTATCTTCAAGGTGTCAGACGAAAGTTCTATCTTCAAGTTGTCATTTCTTCAAATTGTCACAGCTCTTTTCAGAGCTAACCCAACAGTCCTTTTCAGGACTAACCATCTACCACGAAAGTTCTATCTTTCTTCAAAATTGTCATTTTTTCAAATTGTCAATCTTCTTTCTTTTTTAGAAGAGTTACACTCCAAAGAGTTACACTCCAAAGAGCCACACTCCAAAGAGTAAAAAACTCAGAAAAAGACTAAGTCCAACTCAGTGCTCAGTCTTTTAGAGAGAAAAAATCATTCATAGATGCAGAAAAAAGTCTAGGTCCAACTCAGTGCTCAGGCTTTTAGAGAGAAAAGAAGATTGACAAAAGAAAATGTGTCATTTTTGGTCGTCAACTAGCCTTTAATTGCAAATATCCTACTCAGTGGTCAGGCTTTTAGAGAGAGAAATCATTCATAGATGCAGAAAAAACTAAGTCCAACTCAATGGTTAGGCTTTTAGAGAGAAACCACTTAAAGGTCAGGTAGTGGATAGAAGTAAACAATAAAGCAATCCTAATAGCATATGGGTAAAAAAAACTAAGTCCAACTCAGTGCTCAGGCTTTTAGAGAGAAAAATCATTCATAGATGCAGAAAAAACTAAGTCCAACTCAATGGTCAGGCTTTTAGAGAGAAAAGAAGATTGACAATAGAAAATGTGTCATTTTTGGCCGTCACTTACCCTTTAATTGCAGATAAATTCCCTCTCAGGGTAGGCAAACTGGGTATTTTTGTAGAAGTGATATAATGTAAATTCTTTCAGGGTAGGCAAACTGGGGACAAATTCTCTGTAGGGTAGGTAGCGTAGGGCCTACAGGAACGTCTCTTTATGCGTCTGACCAGGCCTGTCAGACGCATAAAGAGACGTCCTATACTACTCCCATTATCGTGTGTCGTCTGCGATCACTTTTAATTAGAACTGGTTTGAATTTGGCAAAGAGTTAAATTGGGAACTGCCCCTTGTCCATAGTTTTCAATGCTGTCCACTGCTGGTCCGTACAGTAAAGGATATACATGTATAGGATCTGACATAAGTTGGTATTTGAGATAAAATTTTATCACATAACGTCCCTTGTTTTCAGTGTAATATACCCATTACGAATTTTCTTATCTTATACGAGTTTGATATCACAATTATGTGACGTCATTATTGACGTCATTTCATACGTATTTCATAGTTCTAGTAAATAAGTTTTATGGATATTACCGCGGGTGCATAGAATGGTTTCGCATCTTCTGATCAATATCGTTATGTGATAAAAAGAATCTGACATTCGTTGGCGTTTGAGATAAAATTTTATTAAACTCGTCAAGAAAAAATGTTATTAAGCTCGCCATAGGCTCGCTTAATAACATTTTCCCTAGACTCGTTTAATAAAATTTTATCTCAAAAGCCAACTCATGTCAGATCCTATATTTATCACATAACGTCCCTTGTTTTCAGTGTAATATACCCATTACGAATTTTCTTATCTCATACACATTTAATATAACTATTGTGTGACGTCATTTTGTACACATATTTCGTAGAAATGAATGGGTTTTATGGATATTACCGCGTGTGCATCTATATATGGTTTTGCATCTTCTTATCTATGATTTGTGAAATATTGTTATGTGATAAAAAGAATCTGACATTCGTTGGCGTATGAGATAAAAAAGTTATTAAACTCGTCAAGAAAAAATGTTATTAAGCTCGCCAAAGGCTCGCCTAATAACATTTTCCCTAGACTCGTTTAATAAAATTCTATCTCAACGCAAACTCATGTCAGATCCCATATTTATTAAACGAGTCTAGGGAAAATAGGTGAACTTAATAACTTTTTTTCCTGACGAGTTTAATGAAATTTTATCACAAACGCCAACGAATGTCAGATTCTTTTTATCACAAAACGCTATTTCACAATTGAAAGATCGGAAGGTGCAAAACCATTAAAATATGCACAAGCGGTAATATCCATAAAACTCATTCACTTCTATGAAATATGTACAAAATGACGTCAAAAATGACGTCACATAATTGCGATATCAAACGTGTATAAGATAAGAAAATTCGTAATTGGTAAATTACACTGAAAACAAGGGAGGTTATGTGATAAAACGTAGTTCCTACTTGGAGAGGATCGACAATCAATTACTTAAGTTTGATGTCTACATCTTGAGAGAGAGAGAGAGAGAGAGAGAGAGAGAGAGAGAGAGAGAGATTAATTGATAATTTATTGAAAAACACACTTTTGTGTTCAGGTGCCCCAATAGAAGCATATTGACGATTTACCTATCATTGACACCTCTTGCAAATCTCGTAAATTAATGCATTTTTAGAATGTTCTCTTTTTATGGGCATTATCTGGAAAGAAATAGAAGTTAACCTATATCCTGCTAAATAAATGAAATGAGAATTTTAAGCTAATAGTAAAAACCCAAACTTTGCAATTTCAAAGGTATTTTTTGGGGGAAAGATATCTCCTTATCGGACGGTGTAGATCCAAGATCAGACTGCACGTTCTGTGCAGTCTGATCTTGATCTACACTGTCCGCAAAAGGTCATTGAGTCGCGCTTAGCAGCCTAAGGGTTAATTCAAGATAGCTGCAAGGCTTTCGATAACAATACAACACTAATTTCTCAAACATCCAATAAAACAAGCATACAGGTTCTCTAAACCTTAGCTCTATTGAATAAGTTATTTCTTCAGAATTCCCTTGATGATATCAACCCTACATTTCAACACTAACTCTATGCCAAACAACACATTTTTGATTTGGTTCAAATTCAGAGTATTTACAGACCAAAAATTAAATGTTGCTAGTATGATGAATTCTATCTTTGATAGGGTAGAAAACAATATATGGAAAAGGAGAAAATGCTGGTTACCAGCATTTTCTCCTTTTCCCGAAATGTTTTCAGAAGCCTTCTCTTTCAGGGTCGTTTAAAGTCGGGATTGTGTTTAAAGCGTTACAACATATGAGCATCGAAGAATGACGACAAAGATCAGACTGCATGGAAGTAGGGGCTGATCTTGTACAGTTTTCGCAGAATACGTCGATGGTCGTGATTAGTACCTCACACGTTAAGCCTGAAACTGCTAAACAAGTGAAATGAAAACTTCAAGTCGATACTAATAAAAGAAAACCAAAATGTTGCGATTTGGAAGTTATTCTTTTTTCTTTGAAAAATATTTCCTTTTCGGAAAGGGTAGATTCAAGATCAGACTGCACGTTTTGTGCAGTCTGATCTTGATCTACACTGTCCGCAGTAGGTGCTTGAATCTCTCTAAGCCGCCTAAGGTTTAACAGAATCAATAGATTGTGGCAATAAAAAGCTTCACAGATCACCGTGGGAACAATTACTTTCTTGATACAAGGAAACAAGGTCGCTAACACTTTTATGTTGACCTGAAACTGTTAACTAGATGCACCTGGAAAGAAAGAAAGAAAGAAAGAAAGGAAGGAAGAAAGAAAGACAGACAGAAAGAAATAAAGAAATAAAGAAAGAAAGAAAGAAAGAAAGATTAACATGCAGGTACTGCAGAGGGAGAAATACATTGTTTGAATGCAAGGTAACAACGTAGGCAACACCTTTATGTTGACCTTAAATCTGCTAACTAGATATTCTTTGAAAGATAGAAAGAAAGAAAGAAAGAAAGAAAGAAAGATGCATACACTTGAAAGAAAGACAAGAATAGGCCGATAAATTCTTTTCAGACTTGGGCTGAGGTATGTTTTTACACTGATCAATCATTCTGCAAAACATCAAACCTAATGAATCATCTCTTTTCTGGACAGTGATGCAAAAGAACAGTCTACGGGGAATTACAGCGTAAAAGTGGCGTGTTATAAATTTTGCTGAGTGTACATAATAAAAAAGTTCAGTTTATTTGCACATTATTGCCTACTTCATTTGACCTGACCCAGGTCAACATTATTTACATATACTAAAATTCTATTTTTACATTCGGTATCGCACGGGGCTGCCTTCGGAATATGTCCCGAATGATCACGGAAATATTTCGCACGGTACGTGCGAATTAAATTGATTACCTGTACCTTTCCATGTTTAACTTCTCCAATCATAGTAGGGGTCCTATTTTTATGTCTACTTAAATATTCAGCATAAAGGTCAGGATCAGGTAGGTAAATGAAGTAGACAATACTCTTAAATATACACTGCTCAAAAAAATTAAAGGTTCACATGTCGTCGAATTTGATCTCAAGAAAATCATTTAGGTACAGGACAATGCAAATTATTTTCTGCACATAAGTCCATTCAGTCTTAACACTGTAAAATCTCAGAACAAGCAAAACGATTTGGTTTGCACAAAAGATGAATGACTCTTCCTGTCAAAGCCATCTTTTTGATATGCCACACAGGCTTTTAAGGAAATCATTTGTGTCATTTTTTCTTCTGGTTTTCTTTTTTCATTAGATTTGACTAAAATATCAACAAAATATTGGAAAAAATACGAGTTGTTTAACAAAAGAACAAGGAAAACAAATTTCTTGGTTTTCTTCTTAACATGGCTTATCAGCATTTAAAATAAAACAAACAAGAAAAGTATTGAGCCATTTTGTCTAGTAAGAATGTAAGTTTATGGTATTCAGAGCACAAAGACTAAGTGTTTAGCAAAATGAAAGATTAGAATTTTGGTATTTGTGGGATCCTTTAATTCTTTTGAGCAGTGTATTACATAATCTCAGAAAATCATGCAGAATTCTTCCAGTTTGACGTCCTTTATCTCACATATTATCGAGGTCGCAACGCGCTCTGAAGTTGTTGATCATCGTTAAACACGTTCACTGAACAGCCACTTTCAATCTATAGTTTCATGTTTGGCATCGAATGTACGAGTACATGAAAGGACCAATAGCAGCCAATAGTAAACAACGCCGAGCGGGTTAAAATGCATTTAAATTTAAATCATAATTTAAAAGTATGGAAATTTTTGTGATGGTGACAATCTGTTATTGTACGGTCTCTTCAACTGTTAAGTGCTGACAGAAAAATGAAGTTTAAAACTAGATAAAAACTTGCCAAGTCGCTCTATCTTTTGTTTACTGTTTACATGAATTTAAAATTAATTTTTCCGCCAGCGACTGATACTTGGGACGACCATACAATAACAGTTTGTCATCTTCACAATAATTTGAGGTCTTTTAATTGCTAGGGTTTGAATTTAATCGAATTTTAACATTTCATTTCATTTCATTTATTGGCATTATCGACACAACACCTGTCTTTGGCCGTTTACAAATTTTACACGAAAATTTGAAAAAAAGTGTGTGCGTCCTGAAGCTGATAGTTCCGAAGGTAAAACCATGTAATCATCAAGTTCGAGGTCAGACAGTCTGGTATGGGAAACTCTAGCACTACCCTTACCTCATTACCGTCAAATCTTCTAAAATCAGGACAACTTATTAAAGAAACTGAATCTCCCCAGTCTTCTATAAGCACTGCAACACAGTGCTCTATAAATACAGTAATCATGTTTGCTAGTTTTTTTTGTCAAAGCTAATAGGAACAAAAAACAATTCTAAGCAATTAGGTAATGGACATTTTCAGTCTCATACAGCTTTGAATAATAAATTTCGAAATCAAATATGAAAATTTCTGCCAAGCCAGCAGACAGTTTATGCACTTTTAGGCTGATAATGGTTCTTGATTGATATGAATTTAGACACGGACATTAGTTCTAGGTACTTATGACAAATTACGGTACAAACATACTTTTTTATGCCCTTTCAGTTGTCAGGTTTGGAAGACAGTGGTAGAACAAGGAGCTTTTGCACGTGACAAGCAACTATTCCTTTTCTCTTATGAATTTCTGCACTGCTGAAAAAGCATTGTTTTCTTTTCTGTTCTTCTTTCTTCGTGTGACTTGTACGACTTTTCAGAAGGTTAGAAAATAGCCTGTGCAGTCATTGGTTGATAAATGAGCCATGCTCTTGTAAAAAGGTGTTGAATGCATCTCTGATGAATTATACCAAGCAATTCGTCACACAATATAAATTTATATAATCCAATTTGTCTAACGAACCCACAGAAATATTAGCCTTAGGTAGTGTGGTTCTTGGATATGCAGAAAATTTACCAAAATCAAAAAGTTTCAACACAGGTCAACCTGCGCGGACTGCGCAGGCTGACCTGGGTAGATACTTTTTGCAGATGTATTCAAATTCACTTTTCACAGAGCGTGGCTCATCAAATATATTTTCCTACTAATGTGAAGAGCCCTGTAGAGCAATAGAGAAATAGTCAGAGTTCTGAAAAGTGATTGCATTCTAACTATAAAATGACCAGGATCCAGTTCACCATTAAATCTGAAAATCTCTTCTGGTTTGTAATAAAAAGTATGAATGGTCGTGACGAAACAAATTCAAATGCTTTTCTAGATCAGAGGCTTTTGCAGCTGAAATACAATCAAAATTCGACAATTTGAATCCAAATAGGACAATAAAGGTTCAGATACACATGGTTTCTTTGAAGCAAAAATGGCGAACACGTCACTTTTCGGGCACTTGAATAGTGAACGCTGCACTGAACAAAGTTGGCTTCTTTACAAAAGAAGCCAGGAGAGGTCAGCATCAATGTTTTCAAATAGTTTATTGGCTTTTAATTTCAATATATTTTGGTACATGTAAACAAACAAGTAAAAAAGCCGCCGCTTAGAAACGTCATACGCTTTACATGACGGTCATTTGACCTTCTTGTCGCGTTTTCAAGTCGCATGATCTTGTCCAGCGGTCTTCTTTCTCTTTTTTAACGAAATCCTTCTTATTTTTTCTTCTGCTTAGATTTATTTGCTTAATCAAAAATTACAATTATTTGAGAGGTCATTTGCAGCCATGGCAAATTAATACAACAAATCTTTTCTGAAATTCGTCATATAAAAATAAACCACGTCTATTTCCTGTTTCGGTTTTTTGATTTCCCTTTATTTACAAAACCATGACGAAACAGACTGTGTATCAGAACAATTTCGCAAGAAAAATGGATTTAGACAGCGAATTTTGTGGCAGTCTGCCTTTTAAATTCACCACTGTTGGGGAGGTCTGATGACCTCTCCAATTAGCACTCAAACGGTAAACAAGTCAGTCAATTGATTGAATCTAAGAAGATAAACACGCCACGCGCCTATGAGGGCAAAATATGCGATGTAATTTAGCAAAACTGTGTATAATTTCATTTTGATTTATGAAACGAGCAGCTATCATAAAAGCTAAACAACCATGTGGTATAATGGCATCATCACCAATTTTGACGTTATACTCGTGTTTATTTCATACAGAACATTATACTGTATTGACTTCCCTGGTACTTTTATTTGATTCGAGAAGCGTGAGAAAATTTTGATATCGCGCGAGACCGAAGGTCGAGCGAGATGTCAAAATTTTCTTGCGCGGCTCGAATCAAATTCTAGCGTGAGGTAAGTTACTACAGCATAACATCGCTTTTATTATATGCCTACACCTTTTCAACGACAAAATAAAATATTGTTAATTATTGACATTTTATTCGAAAGCGGTAAACAGAATTAAACAAATAATGGTGTAGTAACCAGTAACCTCGTTTTTTTAATGGCGGATAAATATTACAGCGTAAAATATTGACCAGTCAAATTGCCAATAAATACACAGAGGTTATTACACGGCTGATGAGGGCCCCGAGAGTGATATCGGCCTGCCACCTTGATATCTGCCCCGAGGGCTTTAGCCCGAGGGCAGATTTCGAGGTGGCGGGCTGATATCACTCTCCGGCCCTCATCGGCCGTGTAATAACCTGTTTATTACATTCATGCATCATCTGCTCGATTGTTACGTTTTCTAACATGTTTAAACACTTAAAACAGAGAAATTCTGGTTTTCATTCGACACATTTTTTTTTTCCGCGGGTTAACGTCATGTTCATGACGTAATCATGCATTATTCGTCATCACTATCATAGCTGCTATACAGTGTAAGGACGTTTTACATAAACAGTGCTTCATCTTTATTCAAAGTTAAAAAGATGTCGACATGTGTCTTTTTCCTAGCCAAATATTCAATTTAGTATGATACGGATTATAAAATTTAATGAGAAACAGCATAAATAGAACAGATGTTGGTGCTTTAAATTGGAAAACTTTATCGAGCTCGGTTCCCCCGGCTCAACGAGGTTACTGGTTACTACACCATTATTTGTTTAATTCTGTTTACCGCTTTCGAATAAAATGTCAATAATTAGCAATATTTTATTTTGTCGTTGAAAAGGTGTAGGCATATAATAAAAGCGATGTTATGCTGTAGTAAAAATTCGTAGATCTACTAGCCTATGGACACTACGCCCGATAAACTTTCCCAATCCAAGCCAGCAACAATTTATTCTCTATCATGTCTTTGCTGGTTTTGCGATTCAGTCAGTGTCTGTAGTTCTGAAGATTTGTCGACTAGCGATTGACAGAGTGATTCAGCCATCTTTTTTTTTCAAACTTGACCTTTTGAGAATGTTAGTTTAAGAGCGAGTATTCTGTTGCTAAAGATTTAGAACAAATATCTTGTCAACGGGCAGGATATCAGATATCAGCCCGTTGCCCCGCCATATCTGCCCTCGCGTGGCACTGATATTACACTATTTTCAGCAGAAAATGTTACTATTATTAGTTACAGAATGTAATAAATACATATACCGCTCCTGAGTTACGTATATCATTATGTCATCATACCGTATTTGGAACCGTATTTCACAGTGTGTAATTACAGATTTTTTTTTCTGTCGTGTGTGATATTTTACCCGCGTTCGACGCATTTATTTGAGCCGGAAAATCGTCAGGTATATAATAAGACCACTTATGAATCGCTGGATTGAATGGTTGGTTGGTTGATTGTATGGTGTTTAACGCCGTTTGCAACATTATTTCAGTTAGATCTATATCGCGGCGGCTAGTGCACCTACCCATGCTTTCCTGGAGCTTGTTACCAGTACTCCGCACAATTTTCTTTCCAAGCCACTGGCTGTTTTCCCACATAACCATTGTAGAAACAATGTTTAGCGGTGAGAGAGAAATGAATCCTGTCGCAATGACTATCATCAATCCTCGGAGAGAAATTGGCCGAGCCGGGAGGCGACCTCCTATTCTCAAGTCCCGTACCCTACTGACTGAGCTACCGGGGCTCAGCGTCGGATTGAAACTGAATGGAGAAGACAGTAGGAATCAAAGTGCTGTCAGCACTGTAATCGGTCGACACTGAATAACCATACTGTTTTGAAAATCACAAATCAAATGGTAGTTGTTTGAACTGTGTATGGGAGTAAGAACCTCATATTATATTGCCTTTTATACTGGATTAGAACCTTGATAATAGATTAAGAAATCCATTCTTATTCTTGCAAAGGACTATGTGGAAATTACCGTAAATCAGTGATAAATTGGTCGATTGATTGGCTGTTTGTGTTTTTGGACGCTTTCATCATTATTTCAGTCATATCGCGGCGACAGCCTGCTTTTCATGTATGTCATGGATTTCACTCATACAAGGCAAGGGCTCTGAGGTATCCTATCCCATGACACTCCCACGAAAAACACAGGTGTCGAATCCTACACCATACAACTGAGCCACCTAAGAACTTTTTTTAACCTATCTTTTACAAATTAGTAGTTTAACTGGATGTTTTAAGTAGATAGTTGCCAGCCGTCAGCAATAGAGCGTAAAAGATACGGGATTCTAATCAGCAATACCTATATATCAAGCATTAGACGTCACTCTTACAAGATTATCAGTACCTACCACCCTTTCATTAAAGAATAAAAAAAGAAAACACACACACGCATACACAAACATAAAATTTAATATTCTTTAGCAACTTTGGTAACTTTAATTCTAGTTTTAAGACTCACTTTTCTACCGACGATTGGAACACAGACAGACTGTACTGTAACACATTGTCAGACTCTTAATAATATCCATACTTTTAAATAGCATGAATAAATCGTATAAAATGTGTTTGCATTTTGACTCCCGAATTGTTTATTTTTGGCCGCTAGTGGACTATCTATTTCTCCATTTTTAACAAACCACTGTATTTATCTAGATAATTTGTCCTACCTAATATTTTGGCTGGCTAAATCGTCCTGGGCCGAATCACCCTGGCAAAAACGTCTGCTTGCCAAATTTTCCTACGGTACTTCCAAAGAATGTAGCTAATACTGGTAACTACGTAACCGTCAACTCTTCACCAACCAACAAAATTTTAGAATAGTCAAAATCGAAAGCATTTGTGCATTACGAATTGAATTTGACTGTAGCTCAAATGATGAGTTGAATCGTTGAAAGGGTAGAAAACATCATGGTAAAAGGAGAAAATGATGGTTATTAGCATTTCTCCCTTTCTACAATGTTTTCGACAGCCTTTTCCCTCAAGGTTGTTCAAATGAGATTGTGTGGTGTAAAGAGTTAAAACACTGAGTTAACCTACTGGCCTTTCCAGTCAGAAACCAATATCCAAATATGATTTCATGGTCGTTTTTTTTTTTCATGTAGATCTATATCCTACGTGAACCTAACGTTATGATGTAAGATATCTATGAGCGAACTATTGATCTGCACTGCACTCAAAGGACAGTCTAGTCTTGATCTTTTATTGTCTGCAAAAGCACCTTTTCTTAGCCTTGACCAATACAGGTTATGTATTTGATTCGTTTTAATAAGCGAGGAGCAAAGCTACAGTAAACATTGTGCTCTTTATCTGAAAAACTGGACCTTGTGGAAAGGATGAGAATCAACTAATATGACTCAAGTATCCGATGAGACATATATGTTATTGAGAGTTTTACCTTGAAGACCCTGAATTAATGAAAGAGACATGTCATGCTCGGATAGCACCCTAATTATTGAAGGGTCATTGCTGTCTTGACTAGAATATCTCAAAAGCTGGCATGACAGATCCAAGTTCTGAATGCACGTTCTATACAGTTTGGTCTGAATCTTTACTCTCCGCAAAGGCAACATAAGTTATGCTTAGCCCTCTATGAAAAAAAAAAAAAATTGGAAAAAATGCATTCTCCTAAACTTTTCCCTGGTCCGTTGATTCAGACATAGAGAATTATGATATCTTAAGTGAGCGTATTTATGTTACAGTTTCAGGGGTCCCGCCCCCCTATGAAAATGCTCTATTTAAGTCAACCAAATGACAAAATTTTATTTTGAAAACTTTCATATGGTGAAGAAAATGCTGTTAGAAAAAGACACAATGCTGGTTACAAGTATTTTCTCTCTTTCCAACTATATTTTCAAAGCCCCACAGGATTGTTTTGTCAAGGGTCAGCAGACTTATTCCAGTCTAAGCTCATCAAGAAGAAACACGTCAGTGACCGTACAAAATGGTAGTGCTGTGTCTGTAAGAGGCTATAAAAAATTAACATATCTGACGCTGAAAGATGCGTTATCAGGTATATATGCTTGTCAGTATTGTGAATGGACAGTCTGGCTAGTTAAGTTGCAGGCGTGGGATCGCCAGTCCATTCTGAAAATGCTTACGTAATGACATCTCCGCTACTGAGAAGTTAGAGGTCATAACCCTTACACAACTTTACATCCCTTTCCCTCACAGCTTCACACCTTTTGCCTCATTAGCGTTAAACAACCCACGGCCAATCACTATTTAAAACGTACGCCTGTTACGAGTTGCATTTACATCACTTTGCTCTAAAGCAGTACAATCTAAATTCTTACATTCTTTAAAGCAGTATTCCTTACAAACTCCCTTCTGTAGCAATTTTATCTTTGCTCCAACCCCAGATAATCCCATGAACTTTTCAACACCTGCAACATATACGGACAACGCTCGTCACAACTCGGCCGAACCTGTAACTTCGTATATAGGTGATCAACGACCCACTCGAAGTTTTCCGAATAAGATGGACAGTCGACGACTACAGATTGTGTTTACATCACGCGATTTACTTGATTCGCTCTCGTTTCATTCATAAATTACTCATTATCACCCCATTTCTGATAACTGTTTTGAAAGTAAACTGCTGCGAGTTTTTCAATTTCTGTTCGCTAGACATTTTGATTATATTGGTAATATGACAAAATTCAATGCTAAACAAGTTGTAATCGCCGTTTATTGCATAATTGAAAAGTTGACAACGGGATTACTTGACGCCTCCTTACTAGGACTGTTTACTGATTCTTGCGCTCAACCGAAAGTAGTAAATGTAATAAGGTAACGACAGGCTTGTTAAGCGTTGTAATGTTGTAAGTGAATGCTATTACGAGTTGCGGTTACATCAGTTTGGCCTCAGCGGACGGGTTTTCGAAATTTGTGGTCTCTCTAATCGTCCGGCGCACGCCGACCGATTAAAAATCAATTGAAAGCAATGAAAATTTTAGGGTGTTTGAACGATAAGATGCTGGAGGAAAAAAAGGGACAATACATATCCGATAACTTGTCCTTTAGGATGTATTGTGTTGCTCTGAACATTTATGTGGCGACTAATATGAATGATTCTCTGTGGTAGATGATACTCTTTCAAGTGCACAGCTGACACAAAAAATTGACTGTCATTTCCAGATAGTTCTCTTATTTTTTTTTTTGCTCCCAGTTACTTGATAGCGCTTGAACGCGCATTCCCCCTCCTGTTAATGACATGACTCGTCTTGTCGCTGTTTTACTCATTGCCCCCTGCAAGCGATTTTTTGCAATTTGCAGTGGACCATATTTGAAAAAAATTGGTATAGTCCGAACGAGCAACTTCATCTTTTTTCCAGAAAGTTGTTACATGTAGTTATGTAGATGTATTAGACATTAAATAACTGTCAATATCTTACAGAAATCTTTAAAAAAGTCATGCTCTGTGAAAGGGGAGTATGATATATCTACAAAAAGTATCGACCTATGTCAGCCTGCGCAGTCCGTCCAGGATGATCTTGATCGAAACTATTTTGCTTTTAGTAGAGTGTCTGTATGTGCAAGGACCATTCTACCCCTTCATTCAATCGGTGTTCAGACGAAATGGATATTATGGATACATAATTATGTGATGACTTGTTTGGTACAATGTACTTTTTTGTTTTTTTTCTTTTTATTCAACTACTACAATTTTGTTCAAGAAGGAAATGCATTAAATACCCGTCAATCATCGGAATCCTTTTGAAAGAATAGTGTCTCTTTTTCTTTTAATTTTTGAATTAGGCAGTCGAATGGCGATGACGGATTTGCATGTGTCAAGGTTTCTAGGTCCTTAATCCGCTGAAAATTGTTAAAATGGCGTAATATTCATATTATTCATTGTATATATAGGTCTCTAGGAAAAATAGGTCATAATACATTTGCATAATATTTGACAGGGTTATCATTTTCATATTTAGCAATGCAATATAGAGAAATGAACAAAAATATATGTTTATTTCATGCTTTTCGGTAATTTAGCGGGAAATAATAGTGAATTATAAGGTTTGATAATTCACGGTTACGATCAGTGAAATTTACCGTAACTATTTCCGTAACTCTCCAGTTGAAGGCGGAAATAGTAGTCCCCGCGCATTAGTTACCTAGGTAAACTGTGCGTGTCAATGAACCAGACTCAAATATGACGTAATTACGCGTATTTACCCTACATTTCTTGCGCTTTAAATAATATTGTAAAGCGTTTTTATGTTGGAGGAGGTACGCCACAGGGAATTACCGAAAACAACTGTACTGGATTTTGATGAAAGTCCCAACAAAAATAAAGGGGGTCTAGAAGCATGAAATGAATATGATATATTTTTATTTCAATAAAAGATCGAAATCTATTTCATTGAGTGAACATCATCTGTAATATTTTCATTCCTGGCTGCGCCACTTGTGAAAACATTACCGATGATGTTCACTCGATGCGCCACCCGTGAAAATATTACCGATGATGTTCAATGGATGCGCCACCCGTGAAAATGTTACCGATGAGTTCACTCGATGAAATTAAATTTCGATCTTCAACCGAGAATAACTAAGTATTTTATGCTTGTATCCTCCATATAATCGAGTGTTAACTCTGATTTCCAATAATAAACAATTTACCAAACATACCCATGTCTAAACGACCTTACAAAGAAAGGCATTTCGAAAAGGAAAAACTATGTGATAAAAAGAGAAAATACTGTTAACCAGCTTTACACACCTTCCAACAATACACGCTTGTCTTACGAAAACAATACCGTTAAATACCTTTAACTCAAACATAAAAAACTTAAAAATAACTCGTTTAGCATTTCAGTGATTCCAGGGTGGTCATTTCTTACCGCGGTTTCTTCACGAGAACTGTACTTTCTGTACTTTATGTATCGTCTATTTTGCTTCATACACAAAGAGAAAAAAATGGTGTTCAAAAATATGACAGCAAGGAATCATATTGTGAAAGACTGTCATTCCGATCCGGGATTCGACTTCATAACCTGCCGAGCACCGGTAGCTCAGTCGGTAGCGTACAGGGGTATAGAACGGGGGTCGCTGGTTCGATCCACGGCTCGGCCAATTTCTTTCCGAGGATTGATGATGGTCATTACAACAGTATTCATTCCTCTCTCACCGCTGGCCATTGCTTCGGCGATGGTTATGTGAGAAAGCAGCTACTGGCTTGGACAGAATATTGTGCGGAATAATAGTGAAAGAAATTCCTGGAAAGCATGGATAGGTGCACTGTCCGCTGCGATATAACTGTAAAAAAAGTTGAAAACGGCGTTAAACACGATACAATCAGTCAGTCAATCAATCAATCAATCAATCAATCGACTTCATAACCCATGGACTACAAACACCGAAAGTTACTGTTTGAGCTGTCAGAGCTTAGCAAGCACAGTGCAAGATACATTCGTGTTTTGGTCGGGCAGTACAAAAAGATGCCTACGGATATAAACTGACCGTGTTGTAGAATGAGTAATATGATAATAACAAATCAACCTAATTGAGAGAGACTACGGACTGAGTGGAAGACAAATCTCGGTTTATTAAACGTCCTTAAGGATTTTTATTGCCTCGTGACTTCATTAGTTGCAATGGATATTTTCCTCACTAAAGACGATATTGATGGGATCGAAAACAGATACCAAAGATGTGGACTCTAACGTATAGAGAATAAGCCATGCTTTGGCAAAAGGGAGCTCAATGCATTTCCGTAATGCAATTTACCAAGCAAGAAATCACATAATTAGAGATCCATAAAATCTCCTTTTTCTAACAACTGACCGAATCATGCGGTAGAATTATCCTTTGACATGCAGAAAATTCAAAGATAGCGAAAAGTTTCGGCCCCTGTCAGCCTGCGCGGACTGAACAGGCTGACACGGATTGATACTTTTCGCAAATGCATTAAGCCCCCTTTTTCACAGACCTTGGTTCAGAATATATTTACATCAAAACTTTTGTGGAAGATAGTGAATGTGCTTGTTCCAATCAATATCTCCATTTTCCAGAACGTTTTCGAAATCTTCGGTACTTGATGTATCAAAATACGTAAGAATAAAACTGGAGAAGAAATATCCATCAGCGTAACGATATAAAGTAGGTGATAATGGATACTTCTGACGTTTGTAATGTAAACAAATGATAGATTATATTTTCGTATTTACACAAGGGGACAAGTCAATCGATCCCTCGGAACCCATCTAGGAAAGAACGGCTTGGATCTGTCTGACTGAAGAACAGGGGGCCCGTTTTCATGAAAGAAAACTTAAATCTCTTATTTTGCTCAAGTCTGCTGAAGGACCCCATTAGACTTTAGAAACACTTTCAAATCCGAAGTTAACACAACATTTCATACTCAGCTCAGCAAATAATTGACTTAAATCTGTTAAAATACTGAAGTCCATTATTTTGCTGAGCTTGGTTTGAAACCTGGTGTCATCTTAGGATTTGAGAATGTTTCTAAAGTCTGTTAATGTTAGTGAAATGCGTCTGAAATAACGAAACTCAACCGAAGTCGGAAAATGAAACTCTTAGCGGACTTGAGCAAAATAAAGGACTTTTAAGTTTTTTCGTGAATTCGGGCCCTGTTCACCTAACGACAGGTCTTACAACAGCCTTTTCAGTGGGTCCTCTGAAAATGTTCGGTAATATTGGCTCTGCCTGCAGTCATCGAGATTTGGATAAACTTTTGACTCTGTCCCTGGCCAGCTTTCATATTTCAATTAGTCACATGTTTAATTCTTTAATGCACAATCATGAGTTCTAACGATCCTGAGAAAGAAGTCTTTTGAAAACATTATGAGAAAAGGAGAAAATGCTGGTAACCAGCATCTTCTTCTTTTCCCACAGTGTTTTCTCAGTATTCAAAAACACTTGGGTTCTCATCTGTAAATTTCTTTAATATGGACAAGTCTAAAATCTCAGCTGTAAATTTCTTCAATATGGACGATTCTAAAATTTTTCCGTTTGTAAAGGGTTAAAGTGACCAAAGCCCAA
Source organism: Hippopus hippopus (assembly GCA_946811185.2). Classification (NCBI taxonomy): domain Eukaryota; kingdom Metazoa; phylum Mollusca; class Bivalvia; order Cardiida; family Cardiidae; genus Hippopus; species Hippopus hippopus. The sequence goes on from OX328110.1 coordinate 42,585,755, forward strand.
AACCAGAGTTTTTTTTATAGCCTTGAGTGCCTGTATTCCGTGATGATACGCAAACAACATGATGGAATTAAGGGTTTAGACAAGAACATGAACTAGAATGTACTTGCCTTCATAAAAAAAAAAAACATCCTGATAATTTTCAGGTAAAGATCATAACTTAGATATTAATTTTAATGTTCTGGTGCATCCAAAACAAGAGCATCGCATGCGAGTTCCAACACTCGGCTGCAGTTGCTTGATTTTCAGTGAAAATTCTTAGTCAAAAAAGGCGAAATAACTGTGTCAAAAATGCTTCAATGATTATCTGCCCTTGTCTGGTTGTATGGGTTCCCCTTTGGATAGTTAACAATTTGTCCGAGTTTGAAGTAAATACATGTATCTACAGTAACAACAGAGGTATTATGACATGTCAAAATTTTTGAAAATTTTTAGTTGAAAGAGGAGTATAACAATGTCATAAATATTTTTATCATTGCCTTCCCCTGTTGTATGGGTTTCCTTTTGATAGTTAACAACTTTTCGGAGTTAGAAGTAGATATTTTCAGTAATAACAGAGATATTATACAATTTCAAAGTTTTTGCACAACGACGACAGAGACAGTGACGCACACGATGACAATGGCGACGCCAAGGCTACAACAATAACTGGACGTCGAGCTAAAAATTAACTCCGTTGTCATTCTTTAGCAAACATCTTGACCTAATTCCGTTAGCTTGGTAGTAACTACTGCAGAAAACAATAGGTTGTTGCAGGTTTTTTGGCAGGGATACTATTTCGAAATAGGAAAAAAATGGTATCAAGTTCTATTAGGCAAGATAGTGACTTTTTTAAAAGAATATTTCTATCTCACATTTTGCTGATATTCAGTTACAATAAGATGATCACATACTGGTAAAGGTTTCAAGCCGTTATCTGCGCAGGCCATATTCTTCGAAATTTGACCTGTCTGTTGTGACACATCACTATCCTGTACAGGCTAAATATTAGTAAGCGATGCGCTTAACTCAAAACTCTTCCGCTAAAAAGTAGCAAGTGGAAAATGGATCAATCTGTATTGCAGTTAGTTTTTAGAGACACACATGACCACGGATAAATGATTAAAAAGTTTCATTACCTAAAGTGCTTTTAGAAGTCGTTTATAACATATAAATCTAAAAAACAGATCGAAATTTATCGCGTTTGGCGGCCATTTTGTGTCTGTTTCGGGGAATGTTTACAAACACCTTGACTAACAGGTGATTTAAACTCTATTTTTTTATGTTTGGCGTTTGAACAGAAAACATTTATATTTGAGAACAAGGGTTATTGGGCAGATATGTTCAACTTCTAGTTTTGTCATCAATTTGTGAAAATTTCAGAGTTTTCAAAAACATGCCACAAAATCTGCTCGGAGATTTCAACTGCTCTTTTTAGCGATAATCTCTGTACCCGGGGGCGACCCATCAAAAACTATAATCGCATTCGGAGACAGTTATCTGCCCAGACTAAGATGCTAGCTGGATGGGTTAGCGTTCCTTTGAATAAACGTATATTTCATTTTGAAATTGCGTGCATCCATTCCCTTCTTGATAAGCAGTCGGTTCTGTACCAAGGATGCCGAAATCGGATAATTTTGTAATTTAATAATGCCACCTAGTGAAAGATATGGGTTACAAGCTGAAATACCGCGTGACGTCATTAAACTACATGCTTTACAAGATGTAATCAAAACTGTACTGACGGTCACCTTAATTTGAAAAGGCAAAATAAAAAAAAAAGAGAATCGAGAGAAAACATCAGCATTCCCCTCGTTTAATATTATGTATATGTACGGTGGATTTGACGATCAAAATAACTTGCAAGTGCACAAAAAAAAAAAAAGATTCGTACCAATTCCCATGAGAATAATGAAAACCCACATTTTCGATTGACAATAGTGCATGTTACATGATTATCGATATCATTTAATAAATGTGTAGTTCGATCTATTAGCTTTCGAAAGAACATTTTTTGAAAAATAAAAAAAGAAACACTTATGGTCACATTGAACTGTTAAGACACTGTTTGTAGCAGTCGGTACAAATGTGGACTAGTCAAGGGTACGGCCGTGCTTAAAGAAAACGGGTTCATGCTCAATTGAGTTCATGATCGAACCTTTTAGTTTTATCTATCTTAAGACTTTGATCTAATGAACAAAAAACAACATTTTAACCGCTCAGATGTTTCTGCATTCTGTGTGTTAAATTTGCATAACTATTATAAAAAAAAAAAAAATGCTCAAAAGAGCATGGTATGAAAAGAAGTAACACACAAATATAGTGCCGGATATAACATGCTGTCGTTTAATTATCAAAATGTCTTTCCTGAACCTTCCTCAGCAGCCAAAATCACTGATAAGCACTTATTATATGATTGTTTGTCACAGCATTAAATGTTAACTCGGGTTGCAGTTAAATATCACCCACATGTATCAACTAAAACAGGTTATTTGTCTTGTCAGATAAATCAGAGCTGTCATATCGACTCTATCAATCGTTGTCGAAAAGGTTGAAATACATATATGTATAAGTTATAAACAGATTTGAAAAGCGTTGACTTAGTTATTTAGATATGTATTAATCAAGATGCGCCCGGAAATGCTAGTTAAACACCTACTTCATTTGAAGTAGGCCTGTTGAATTTGATACTAATTCCATAGAAAAATTTAAGACTGAAAGTTTGCATGCAAACAAGAAACAGCCTGGACCGCACATTTCTACAAAGAAATGCCTACGTGATACGCATGTGAAATCTTCAATAGCAAGTAGATCATTTAGATGTCTTTAAGTTAAATCAGTTATCCATGATCTTTCAATAATTATGTTGAAATTCAGCTGAAGATTCAATTGAAAATCTCCCGCCAATAAACTTGCCAGTGAAATACTTACATTATCAATACATACATGTATAATTAGCTCTTTTAATTTAAAACAAAAACGTGGTTACGTAACATCTTACAAAACTGATGAAGTTAGATAGATTATTGCCATTTATTCATATAGAAATTCTGCCATTTATACTGAATACGTGGTAGCAAACGAGTAAATTTTGTGTTCATAGGGAGAAACAAATTCACACTGAAACTTCTTTTGCAGGGAAGGTAAGTTGTTATTTACTTTACAAGTATTGTGAAAAATGTGATTTTCCAAGTGATTAATCAGATCTAGTTCAAACAAGGATACATCCACGTTATACTTAATCTAACGTTTGTATTGCACTTACGTACTTCAACCGTTTTCTATATCTTTAAACTTTAAATTGGCCATGGTTTCCATTCGAACCATTAATAAATCAGAGAGCAGATTTTTTCATAATGACATTTTTTACCTGAAAGTTTATTCTAGGCAAAATGTTAATGTAAACAATGTTTCAGCAATGACATACGAAATTTTCATGCATTGATTTATTGGAAATTCCCCAGCTGCTATGAATATCTTTATCTATGGATTAAAAAGCTGAAAGAAATTAATGGTTCCCTTCAAGAACGGCTATGAAATAGCAGGGAATAATACAAGATGACGTCTATGTTTGTATCGAAGTTTATGTTTTTATCATGATTTCTTCGCAGGATGGTGAAAAGGAAAAGTGAGATACAGCATGCTTACAGAGAGATGCAGAAGCTAAAGTGTTCTGCTTTTTTTGATGAATGAAAAAAAAAAAAAAAAGGCTTGGGCTGCAGCAATATTATGTTCTTGCAGCAAAACTTGGTCCATTCAAAAAAATAATAAGAAACTTGATAATGAAGAAAAAAAGAAAAGAATAAATAATAAGCACGAATGTTCGATTGCTCTTGTTGTTAAACTTCCTACTGCCAGACAAAATGTAAGAAAGCATAAAGCAAAACCGCAGGCTATAGCATATCGAGAGATAATGTCACTGAATTTGTGAAATTAGAAATTGAAAGCCTAAAGCGCAAATCAAGAATAAAGAGCAAAGGAATAGAGAGACTGAAATACAAAAATTACCGTCAGAGGAAATGACAACAGAGAGAAAGATGATGGCTAAGGTAGAACAGCTAGGGCATACATCGAAGAGGCAAGAACTCATTAAAGGACAGCTGTTAACATCCAACGTATTGATGCCCGAAACTGAAGCTGCGAAGAAAGCATCTGGGAAGAGAATTTTTTTTTCCTTTATTTCCTCCAATTATGAAGAGTTTATAATACAACATACAAGAAAAAAATACAATACAAGCAAAACAAGCGTTATGAGAGAGAGAGAAAAAAAAAAAAGAAAAAAAAAGCGAAAATTGGATGTGTTGCCGAAAATGATCGTGCGTGCGTGCGTGCGTGCGTGTGGGTGTGTGTGATAGAGAGAGAGAGAAAGAGAAAGAGAGAGAGAGAGAGAAACAAATCAGTTACAAACATACAATACAACTATACAATTCAGGATGACAAGAATATAATAAATGAGTTTGATTATTTGATATTAGATAATATAGCAGATGCAATATATTCCTAGCAACCATACTAAAACACTTTCCCGATACGTAACAGAAAGAATTAAACAGATGCTTGGAAACGTGAAGTGCTCAAATTTAATAATGTTTAATTTCTTTCTTTAGATGAAAACAGAAAGACTTTAAACATTAACGGGGAAAAAGCTACAAACAGATACTTTTATGACGGGAAAAAGAAAATCTCAGTGAATGAGTAATTAAATGCTGCATATACATTATTACTAAATAAGGGGAAAATATTAGAATGGCTGCTTATAGCAATACCAAATACGATAAAAAAAATCGCAATACAGACAGATAAGAAATATCCATACAATAGCTAGTAGTAAGTTTATCATTAAATGCTTGATTCAGGCCAAATAATGCTCTAACATACTGCACGTCATTCAAAGAACGTAAAAAATCAGCTACTGTTTGGTTACAAATATTTGAAATTTCATTGTAAAATATACGTCCGCACCCATACACTAAAGGACATTTAGTTAGCGTGTGTTGGGTTAGGCTAACACGAATATCGCTTTGACCACATCGCCTGCAATTAAAATCAAAATAAGATAAATGAGCAACCAGTTGCGCGGTAGCAAAGCAAGCATGTAACATTAATGGATTACATCTTGCAAAGTGCCAAATAGGACAAAACCTGAACTCAGTCTGTATTTCCCTGTAAATTGAAAACTGATACGATGAGGTTCTGGCATTCCACTCGTGGATAAAGTAGTTTGAAACTTTCGAAGCTACTGACCGCTTCCAGGCGCACTTACTTGGAAAAACACCTGTATTAAGATAAGTCTGCAAAACTTAGTACAGATTATATTTATGCAGTAAGTTAACAACGTCTGGCAAAAAGCGCTTACGAAAGTGCAGAGACGCAATACAAATAGTTGCTTTACAGCACAATTTCCGTCTAATCGACAAAGTTGTCCAAGAAATAACAATTTTCTTTCATCAATTTCAGCTTCAATAGGAAAAACACTTAACATACCGAGCACAATATCTGTCCTGGATCGTAAATGTAAACCTTGGACGTGTTTTAGACAAAGCCTATGTGTCCTTTCCAAAACTAGGAGGTCATTTTCCGATAACGGGTTAAGCATTTCTGAGCCGAAAAGGGCACGTGGAAGTACAATAAATTTATAAATGCGGTAACTAGTTAATGGGTTAAGACCGTTTCTATGAATACCGTCTTTAACAAGGCCAAAGAAAGTGCCCCGTAATTTTGTATCGAGGCATTTAACATCATAAGAAATTTTACTGTATTTATTGCAGACTATACCTAGATGACTATACTCCTCCTTTTCCATTATTTTCATGTGACCCATAGACCAGTTATGGGGGCGTTTTTTAAAGGAGTGCTTCGACTCGTTAAAAGTCACAATGACAGATTTTTGGGCATTATACTGTTACCTCCACTGACATGCATAACGATAACAAATATTTATCATGAACTGAAGCGATTTGCTGGACAGAGCGAGAAGAGTCATGTCGTCTGCAAAAGACGGGGCGCAAAAGTCTCTGTCCCGTATTCTTAGACCCAAATCGCTATCTTTTAACTGTACAATTAGAGAATTAATGTACAAAAGATACAAAAACGGTGACCAGACCCTCCCTGTTTAGTACCCTGCAAGACCGGAAACCAGTCTGACTGCAGACCAGAGTAAAGTACACAGCTATACATATTAGAATGCATAGCGATAACAGTTTTTAGTAACTTCAAGGAAACACCCAGCTCGTGGAGCTTGAAAAAAAGTCCATCATGCCATACACGATCAAACGCTTGTCTTGCGTCTAAAAAGCAAGCAAACAACTTACTATTTGCTTCATTACAAAAATGAATGCTTTCCCTCAAAATAAAACTAGTCATAGTACTACTCATGTTTGGTTGAAATCCACCCTGCAGTTCATGTAAAGGTGTATTGATAGAAGACTGAAGACGAGCAAGTAACACTTTTTCGTACAATTTCAAAACTGAAGAAGATAAAGTAATAGCTCTATAGCTGTTCGGGTCGTTTTCTGGTTTCCGGCCTCTCTTGTGTAAGGTAATTATTGTACCAAGTTTAAGAGCAATTGGAACATAAACATTGCAAAACATCAAATCAAATAACAGGGTTAAGAAATGTTTTAAAACCAACCCTCCATAGACTAAGTGCTCGTTACAAATACGGTCCATCCCACACGCTTTGCCGAATTTTAGCGAAGAAAGCGCATTTACGACTTCGTCAAAAGAAATATGGTCATTGTCAGATGCAATAGGTCGTTCTTTGATTGTTTTGATATATTGAGAAACTGTATCAAAATGACAAGAGTTATATTCATCGTGTTCAGTGTCTGAATACAAAAATGCAAAATGGTCACCCCATGCTTTACATATACATTCTGGATCACGATAAACAACATCATTAAATATGAGCTCGCTGGTAGTACTTTGCTGGTTCGACTTTCTTCTCTTGTTAAAATGTCTCCAGAACAAAGGGCTATCTACCTCTGAGGCACTGTCTATATCACTATTTAGCTTCTGCAAATAGCAGAATGCATGTTTTCTGTGCCTTTTGCGAAATAAACGCTTTGTATCTTTATACTCTTTATAGAATATGTTTTCAGGGTCTCTAGTTCTCCCAGTCTCAATCCACATCCTACGTTTATGACGCATAAACGCATGATGCTGCTTGAGACTGACAGACCAGTATGGCTTTAAGTACGATCGATAAGATGAATAAGGAAAGTTCTTTTCAGATGTCAAAGATATGTCTGTAACAATACATTCATAAAGCTTATCGATAAAATAGTAGATATCATGTGCTGGTATTCGGTCAACACTATTGTGCAAACAAGTATCAAGACAACTAGCGTACTTATACAAATGCTCCTCGGACAATCTGCTCCACTGTACACTACTACTATTAGTACTCACAAAATAATTAGAAAATCTGGCTCTAGATTAACTAGAACTGGTCGATGTGCGGAAACATTCAAACAATTGTCATCTACAATGTGACATCGTGAAACTGAGTTAACCAAATCATTTGATACAAAAATATGATCGATTAATGTTTGATATTTTCCGTCATAGGAGACGTAACTACTAGTTTTACCACTGCAAATAGGTAAAGTGGTTAAAATACTGAGGCAAAATTGTGTGGACAAGTCGCATAAAGCATTACCTATAGCATCAATACTTTTAAAAAATGTTGCCCCATTCAAATGAGTATTAAAATCGCCCATAATAATAACTCTACCAAGCTGTGAGTACATACTAATCAAGTCATACAGAACCTCTATATAATCACGATATACAGAAATACCGTGATTAGCGCTGGGCAGGTACACCTAAATCATGTATATATAACAATCACGTGATTGTCGAAACTGAATACCAATTATTCTGTCATTATCAATACATAATGGCGTAATAACGGAATTGTACTTTTTTATTCCATAAGAGTGCGACGCCACCTTTACCCACTTTCCCCGGTATATATTCAATTCTGAATCACATACACCCAGACCAGTATAGTCTGAGTGTATGCTATTCAGAAAATGTAACTCGCTTTGATAGAGCCAGTGCTCTGATATGCCACATATATCGATTGCTTCAGAGTCCAGTAAGTTGCTGAGATAGTATGCACTTGACATAAGTCCATTGACGTTCCATGTACAAAGGGTGTAATCATTGTAAGCTGTAAATTGAAATAACAGCAAGAGAATAAAAAGTGCAAACACACTGCAGTGACCCACAACATAGGGATGATAACAATTGATGCAGGAGGGCCGTAGACATTCTAATCACTGTAGCGAGGCTGATATTCATGGTCACGATAGTCGTGATCACCATAACAACCATCGGGATAACTGTAATTGTAACTGCTATAGCGGTTTTGGGTTGAACATGAATACATATGATCATCATTGCTACCGCGCACATTTTTGCTGTAACGAGGATGATCAAAGTAAATTTCATTAGGATTATCAAAGCGAACACGCCGAGATTGCCGGTAGTTGTTATTATTCCTGTAACTGTTATGCGACAGCACATGGTCTCTCAAATCATCACTACTATGTGTACGATTGTTATCTGCAGATGAATGAAATTTTTTCATGTAACTGTTTTTTGTCATCCATGGACGGCATGTAACACCATTTGGCCAGAAACCTTCTTCTGTAAGTTTGTAAGAATCTGGCGATTCAACGTTCAAACGTATTATAACTGATCTGCTATAGCGCTGACGGAAGATGCGCATCATTGTAACTTTAACACCTCGGTTGGTGACATAACCAGTGAGTTTGGGAACAGTTATGGATGAATTGAAACCACCTACAAAGAAGCGTTTAGTTTTCTTAACAACATATTCACTAAAGTCACATTCTTCATGGCTGTCAGTCGTAGCAACAGCGCCTGCACTTTGATCTGTGTTAAAATCTGTTGATGATCGTGATTCTTCACAATGATTATGGCCTCGAGAGATTCTAACTTGTATCTGGTTCTGAAACCCAGGCTCTCCATGGTCGATCACATTTTCATTTTCAGACTGCACGTGTGACCCACTGTTGTTTGGGCCTAGATAGTCATTATTCCGAGTGCCACGATCTTCTAACTGTAAACCCCTTTGGGACATGGAATGATTATTATTTTTGTCACAGTCCACGTGATGTAACGGTACATCGCTGACCACTGCCAAGTGATCGACGTTCTGTCTCGTGGATTGTGACCCACACATGGTATTACTATTGACCGAGTCACCCGTAAGTGCGTCTCTATATGAAACTGTACTCGAGTTCGAATTTTCGGTAGATGTTTTTGAGTTATCTCCATTACATGCGTTTACTGGGATCTGTGCGCTCGTTGAGCAGTAGTTATTCTTTACGTAGTTATTCAACTCAGATAGTTTTGTCTCTATTTTGCCACACTGCCTATCTAATTTTCTGTTTGTATTCAGAATTTTGTTCCTCAATTCGCTTAGCCCATTTTCTGATGCATCCTTACACAGATTGATTTCATTGTTGACTAATTCATCGAATTTTTTAAACTCGTAACACCAGACGATTTTTCGTCATTTATACGCTGTAAGTCGGTGACAATAGAGTATAGTTGATCACCTATTTCTTTGCTCACCTTCAGTATATCTGATCTAACGCTTTTTATTTCATCGTTAAAAACTCTCTTCAATGTGATTTTCTCTTGTTTAATACAATAATATCAGATTGACATTTGACAAATTGGTCTTGAAGAAGCTTGATATCATGGCGTAAAGTGTTAATTTGATCTAATGGAGATGCGTTAAGATCAGACCTGAAGTAAGATCGGGGCAGACTGAGTATGTCTCTCATCTCATCGTAACATCTATTATCCATAACAGAAACGATCGTGTAAATGTCATTTGCTAATTTCTGCGACACACTTTCGCCATTTCTCGTCTTTTTACGACGTTTCAAGTCAGATTCAATCGGAAAGGGATAATCGTCTAGAACTTTACAGGTATCGAATACCGTACTACGTATCCTTTCTAATTCTTCATCATTGGATTTCGTGTCAGATATGATTCTAGATATGAATACTGTTTTCGTGTGTGCTCTGAACCATTCATTCATTTTGTCAATAAGCGGCCAGTCTGAGTCTCTTGGTGGAGATTCATATCTACATATGTCTTCAAACAGTTGATTAACGTTCCCAGGTGTAACATTCACCCTTTCATGGGTTGACACGTAAAGTGTCTTAACACAAGTCTGCGACTCATCTAATTCACAATTTTCATCATTTCTTTATACTGGACGCTGCGCTGGCGTCAGCTGTGTGGGAGAAACATTATACCCGTTTTCGCTGGACATTTTATTAGCGATGTACATGTACAAGATTGCAACTTATGAAATGTTAATGTTTATAGTTCAGTGACTTACAGCTATCGAACACCGCCATTATTCCTCCTGAGAAGTGCTCACCAGACAAAGAAGACAAATTCAAACTGGAAAAAGTCATAAAAATATCACTTAGTCACAATAAAAAATGTCACAACATGGTAGTCCACCACACCATCTAACTAACTGCGTGTAAAAAACTGTTGAACACGAATATTTTTTAATCAAAAACTCAAAATCCTGTCCGAGAAAACAACACCTGTTGACTTCTTGACCCGTCACGTGATCAAAACATGGTGTCATGGTGCATTATCACACGCTGATATGAAAAGATTTGATGACTAGAAGGAGCGGCGTAACTCACTATCAAAAGTTGTTCACGAGAGCGTGGTCGGTTTTTATAACCGATAACATAACAGTCAAGCTTAAATGTGCAAAGATGATTCACAGAAAATACCTGAAGAAAAAGAGAAAATGCAGGAAAACGTTTCGAAAGACTTTTTATAAAATCTGGGCGGCAAATAGTCAAAAGAATATCCCGAAACAAAATATGTCATTATCACCGTTTACTCGACTACGCCCGACGAATGTTTGGTATCTTTTATTTCATTAAACACCTGCCGATGCCTTCATCACCAGAACATGGCCCTAAAAGTAGAATCTGTGAGAAAACTTGGCATTCGAATATACGAAAACCCAGAAAATGTTTTAATACATGAATATGATATTTACAAGGCACTATCCAGTCCGTCCATCAAAGTTGCATAAAAAAGATGGGAAAAGACACACTGAAAACGGGATGATAAAGAGGGAGGTTGTACATAGACAAAAAATTGATAGAGACAAGTTCCAAGCAGAATAAATAAGTCGGATAGATTTATTCGAAAAAAGACATTCAGAGAGTCAAATAACAATATCATCAGATAAGAGTAGTGAAAGAAAACCTGTGAGCAAACAAAATTATGATGGACATGATGCGGCAAACTTTGGCTCTAAATCGTTTTAATGAAGCTCATGGAGCTTTCTGGAATCAGGCACGGTAATGATCCATCCAACAGTAGCATTCTATCGACAAAATAGGGAAGTAAAACATAAAATCTTTCCACTGTAAGTGATAAAATGACACACGGGACTGGCACCGTATGTACCTCTCTTGACAAATTTACTCCTCAACTGCTGTGTACTACTGTAGAGAATATCCGTTCTCACAGCAGCCGTTAACCACAAAAGTAATGTTTTGCATCAGAGCACGATGGGACTATTTTGAAGTTGGCCATGACGAAGGGCTAGGTAAAGGTCTAGGCGAAACAACCAAACAGTTGGCCTCAATTGCAATTAGTCAAGGACATGTTCAAAGTGCAGAAGAATTTTTCACGAGAATCAAACACAAGTATGGCCGCAAATTTCAGTCTGGTAAGCCCAGAGGAAACTAGAAGTAAACAATAAGAGATGACTATAATCAAAGCAAAAGCCCCAAAGGGAACAGTGAAACTGCACGCAGTCGGTGCACCTGATGACGATGGCTTGATAATGACTAGAGAAAAATCATGTAATTGAAACAAAGGTTTGTATGTACTGTAATGCGACACATGGAGAAATGTAAATACAAAATTATCATGTCAAATGAAAAAGAAGAATACAGAAGAAAGTTCAATAGAAAATCAAAGCAACAACTCGAATAGCTAAATTCAAACAACGAATATCACCTACAGAATCCACCTACAGAAGCATGCATACATCTCAAAACATTGTATGTTTGAACTTTTGTAGCGGTAGTGTACTACGACGCCTTGTTTCTTGGAAAGATTGCCGACATTGACGAGGATGACAAAAGATATGAAGTAAAGTACATGACGAGGGCACAGAAAATGTTCAGATGGCCAAGTAGCGAGGACTGCATCTGGGTCAGCTAAAGAAATGTATCGTATGTCGATGAATCGTTGAAACCTTCCGGAAAGTACGAATAAGACATAAGACATAAGTCTGTTAAAATTGGACGCAGAAGAAAAGGAAAACATCCGATTTTTTAATGTACAAAGATTGTGCAAGATATATACACTATCACCATTGCAAATCAAAAGTTTTTGGTTGGGTTGCCGACACTGGGAATTATAGTTCTTATTTTTCCGTGTTTTTGATATAATTTTCTTGTATTCACCCGGAGAGATTCTGAAAGTATTTTGCCCAAAACAGTCGACCGTATTGCTATGTTTTGATATCAATCAGGGCGATACGCACGTTACAAGAGAAATTCACAGAATTAATATAAAGTAACTCAATGGCAGCGTTTTGTTTACACACATTAACAAATTTGATGCATTTTTCTTTGCTAGTCGAGATATTACAAAATAAACTTTATATTTTGGATTTAGTCGTACTATTTGCCCCTTATTAGTTACTTGATTATTATTAGTATCCCGTGTATCCCACCCTCTGATGCCCTTTGCGATGACGAATCACAATGAACCAGCACACTCGTTTTTGTCTCTCAAAATGATCAATTAAGACTAATTTGGAGCGGAAACACTACACTTCCATGACGACGACCACCAACAATACTCTTGAAAATATGGATACATGTATATTTCCTGAATTAATGAAACCTTTTTTCAACATTGTCCATAGGGATGTCTACAAAAGTATCCGCTCTGTCCGCGAAACCGTATTTAGCTGTCTGAAGTATTCATACTTTCTGCTCAAGTTGCGTTTAGTTGCTTTTATTACCTATTCCCGGTAGTTAACACCACGTTTCTATTTAGAAATTTACATAGCAATGGCTACTTCCAGATGATGGATGTACAAAAGTAACTGACCACAGAAATGTCAAAATCGCCTTGACGGGGGAATATCTGATAACAAAGTAGATTGGTCAAGTGCGTTGCATGACCTTGATGTCTGAATATAGATATTGCACACACGTGAATTTTCTGGCTGCTTGAGAAAATGTAACTGAGATTGCCTGCTCAGGCAATGAACAGATAGTTTTTTTGCGACTGTATGCCTTTCATGAACTATGTACGCATAACGGCCGACTTATACTGTACACATTGTACAATATGTGGCCAGCGGCGGAAAAGCGACCCTCGGCTTGGAGGAATAGGGTACCACCCTTTGGGAAATAAATGTGTCAAAAACACTGTCGTCTTTACAAAAACGGGAAAAATATTTGTCGAAAGCACTGTCGCCTACGGACCGCAATCAGCAGTGTATCATGGAAGTTATGGATGGCTTTGATTGCTTTCTCAAAACTTGACATGCGATCTCGTCATTAGCCCTCGTAGTTCAACAGGAAACACATGTAAGTTATGACATGGGAATACTTATATCAGTGATTCTCAAGAAGGGATACACTTGTACATAAAAACTGTTTGCATGAATATGAAAGCATCATAAGCCAAATAATGAATATATGCATGGACAAAGTCCCAAAATAGTCTGTCGGGTGGGGCAGTCTATTTCATTTGAACTTTGCGTCATTTTTAACACTCAGATTTTATTTTTCTTTTGGTTTAAATAAGTTTAGGTAAGTTGTCTGTTTCCATATTGCACGCCTTCCTACTCCTGTGACACAAATGTTATCAATAAATGTGGTTCAAATAATTGATGCGAGCAGATTATCGGAAAGTCACTCAAAAATAATTTGTGAGGCTAAAAGGCTCAGTACATAAATTTGAAAGGCCACTGCCGACTTGCTCGATATAATGCGTTACGAAGATGCATGAAACCTTATTCTCCAAGACGGCTGTACAATCATACCTGAAAAGTAGTCCTATGTCTTCAATGAAAAGTCCAATTATCTAGGGATAGGACTGGTCTGATAACATAAAATGGAATCGAATATTTAAGATCGTGAAAAAGTAATCTTAATTAGTTGAGAAGTCTCATGCTTTCTACATTTCCCCCCTCTCTCCCATTTCTCCCTACCCCACTCTTGAAGAGGGTATAAAAATCATAAAGATCAAGTAAAAAGAAAGGAAATGTCGGTAATAGCCAACTAATAATACTTTTGTATTTTCGTATACTGAGATTCCGCAGATAGATGTGTGCACACTGTAGGAAGTAAACAAAGTATCAAATGTGATGAAAACAAGCAGCATCGTACCTCGCAATGAAAATACTTCAGAGTATATTTACGTTCTGTGTGCATTTTATCATTATTACTATCATTATCAAAGATACATCTTTACTCGTTTTCTTCCAGTTTTTTTTTACCAATTTTCTTTCTTTTATAAAACTATAATCATTCTTGTATCTTTATGCCAAATGTTGCCCCTGACGGTTGCAAGGTTGCACAGATTACGACTGATAGAAAATGCATTTCATTCTCTGGAGGCTATCCCTAGACATTACAACCACAGTTTCTGGTTTAAATAGAAGACAAATCCCTTGCGTTTCTTTATTTCATACACCTTATATCGTTTTTTTTTTTTAAATCTGAATTTACACAGCTAACTAGAATTTACACACTGTGAAGTTTTAACAGCGTTTGTTTACTCTCTGGCTGTAAAGATGTATCTTTTAGAAAACCCTTCAGTATGCATATTATGTCACACCTCATAACCATATGTTTGATCTTTCCTCGAAATATGCATAAAAGTTTTTTTTTCCTTAATGAGCCTATTAATTAAAGCTTCAGTGAAGTGAACAACATTCTAGTGTTTTTTTTCTAAATAGTATTTTACTTTAATTTCTTTGCCCATTTTTTTTTTTTTTTTTTTTTTAATAAAAAAACTCCTTGAGACTTAAACGTTTAAAAGCGAAGTCACGAATTATAGGAAACACAAAGAGTTCATTGACATACTATCTTACCCTAACAAAAAAGGTATTATTATGGACCCCAAATTGTGAGTTGGCTATGATGATTTTCTTGAGGTTTACGGCCCCTAACTCATCGGTAAACATCGACGTTTTCGTAAAGGCTATGCGACCAATCTCAGCACCTTCCGTCTTTTAAAATGAGAGTTAGGGGCCGAAGACTCACAAACTCATCGGTAAATATCGTGTAACATCGATGTTTTCGTAAAGGCTATTCGGCCAATCTCGGCAGCTTCCGTGTTTTAATATGAAAGTGAGGGGCCGTAGACCTTAATGGGCTTCGTTACACCTTAGGTTAAATTAGTTTTCGCACCAGAGTTTTGCAAAGATATGTTCGGATACCGCATGATCAATAACGCGCGTCGATTTCGAGGATTCGTACTCAAATCAGTATGATGACGTCATATCTTATGTAAAATAAATTGACCGAGTAACCGATTTCAAACCAACTGTCCCTTATTTAAGGTATTACCCCCCTAACGCTTCTAGTGCAAAATGGAATAAAATTTCTTGTTAGTTGATAAATAAGGATTTATACTGATATAATATTTATGCACAGTTTTAACCGACCAGAAATTCCTTTGATGTCTATCTTGAAATTATTTGTTGATACTTTTGTTAGTTTCCTGAAAAGGGAGGTAATTATTATCTCCCTTTGTAATGAGATTATAATGGTTTTAGATTTATAAATGATAATTCTATGAAGGAAAAAAAGGAAAAAGTGGCTCGGTTAAAGTAGTACAATAATACTCATTTTTAATCATAGCAAATTTTGTAGGATAATATTATAGTGGGAACAGCTGTTTTCCTTCAGGAGGGTACTACCAAAAACGTCCAAAATTGCACCTTTACGCATAATGTAATCGTGCACTATATCCGATGGAAAATAAAATATATACCAGGTTGTTTTTGAGTGTGTGTTCGTTTGTTTGTTTGTTTGTTTTTTTATTTACGGCATATTAACTAAATATACCCCTTTAGAAAACATTGCATTCGGGGACATGCTGCCTGTTTATTGTTCGCTAACGCCAGCTGTATCAAAACATACCTGAATTGTAATCTGATAGTTCTAAATGTTTGAACGAAACAGAGGTATCATCGATTGACCCTTTACCACACAATCTCGACTTTTAACGGCAACGAAGAAGAAGAAGACATTTGAAACCATTGTTGGTAAAGGAGAAAATGCTGGTAACCAGCATTTTCTCCTTTACCCGCAATGTTTTCTACCCATTCAAAGACATAGACTATCATTTGAGTCGCACTTAATTTTTCGTCTGCTAATGTTTTCAATTTGGACTTTTTTTCCCTTGTGTAGTACAGTGTTAAATAAGGCATTGTCTTTCTTCTCCAGTTTGTTGATGCGAGGTTGTAAATCACGGAAAATTCTTTGAAGTTGTTGATTACCTCTTCGATTCCAAATAATCAACGTTAGGAGCGTTCATCTGTCCATGTGTTGCCAAAGTACATCTTTCTAGATTTTGAATGCAAATATTATTTGAAATTTGTGGACAAAATCCAAGTGACACACTTCTAGGACTTGTTCCAACAGGATATCCAAAAAAAAAAAAAAAAAAAACACCGGGAAAATGAATAATCAGACTGCATATTTAGTAAAAATCTGATTTTGATCTACACTTTCTTAAAAAAAAATCTCTTAGTTTGCCTCTATCTTGCCAAAGCTTGATCCTGACCATCTCATACACTAGTATTTAAATTGGCCAATTTGGTTTTTCTTGCATTTTTCCATCTTTCTTTTGGTTTGAATCATTACCGGTTCAACCTTCGTTATTATTGTTCCTGACAGAGACTGTCATTAAGTTTTGTAATCTATCATAAACTGAAAGCAGTCCTTTCTCCACCGTTATTTGTCAATTCTAATGCTCTGTATAGTGACAATTTGAGTAAACTGATAATAGAGTGGAAGCTCTGAAATGTCTCAGTATGCTTGACTAATTATAATTATCAGCTGAAAAGATTTAAAAAATTGTCATATCTATCATTGTTTCAAAGTTCAGAAACATTCATTTTCTCAAGTAACAGAAAGTCAGACGGCACGAAAACGGTTTCAATTTAGATAAGCGTAACATAGGGACTGACACGTGTGATTGATTGATTGTATTGGAGTTTAACGACTTTTTAACAGCTTAAGTCATGTCACTGGCAGGGCACTTACGCATGGCTTTCTCACACCAGTACTGACACAACTTTCTTCTCAAGTCACTAACTACCTTTCTCACATGCATCAGAGGTGAGAAGCGAAAAATCAGTTCTCTTTATATACCAGTCACAAAGCTTTATGATGCATATTGCTGATCAGAAATGCGTTCACGCAGTTTTCCATTATACTTACGCATTGTATTCATGAGAAAAATGGGAAAACACACACACACACGCACACAAGAAATTGTATGCCTGTTATAATCCCGCATAGCAAGGCATTACAATATTACGTCAAGCGCGAGAAATTACGTCATATTTCCATCTGGTTGTGAGGCACGAGCATTTTACCTAGGTAACTAGTGCGTGGGAACAACTGTTTCCGCCTTCAATTGAAGAGTTAGAATATACAAATCGGTATTTTCACTGGTCGTAACCATGAAATATCGAAAAATATTTCACCGATATTTCTCAATAACCTACCGGAAAGCATGAAATAAAAGAAAATTCGTAATGGGTATAATACACTGAAAGCAAGGGAGGGTTATGTCATAAAGAATGCTCTGAACTTTACTGCAGATCCATCTACACATTGACAGATCAATGGTACTAATTCTGTTCCAAGAGGATTATTTCTAATCTCCTCTTAAGCCCATAAATTCATTTCAAGGGGTCATGTCTCTCGGCGGTGCTTAGCAACAATATAACAACGGTACAAAAAATATGAACCATGTTCAGTGAAAAAAGGTGTTTAATGCATCTGAAAAAATTATCAGTTCAGGTCAGACTGTGCAGTCCGCGCAGGCTGACCTGTGTCGAAACCTTTTGTTTTCGGTAAATTCTCTGTATGTCAAAGGACCATTCTACATCAGGATTCAACCTGTTGTCACACGAAAATGGATTTTATGGATCCATGGTCACGTGATGACTTACTTGGTATGAACTCTCTTTGCCAGAACATCGCTCATATGTAATGGGGTGATTGAAGGTAGTTCAATAGTAAAGAGCAGAGATAGTATTCTTGTGCTTGTGAGTTCGAATTTCTGCCTATTGTCTTCCAATGAATGTAGAAAGAAAGGGATTATACCTTTTTCACATAGTTTTGAGCTTAGATTTTTTCCTTTTTTTTTGTACAGCAACCATATGTTTGAAAAGAGTGTCATGCGCTGTACTTGTTTTAGAACTTAAGAACTGGCAAAATCTCAGGAAATTTTACTTGTTCAAGGAAAACTGATTTTGAAAACTTACCTGTCCGTGTAAGAATCTTACAAAATAGTTGTCCATATTTGTATGAAGAATTCCTGAATTATACTTTTGCTTCAGGTTCACCGAAAACCTCCCATTCGTTAATGTAAAGAGGCCATTTAGGGGCATTTTTTTTTTTTTTTTTTTCTTTACTTAATCTGCGGTCATCTTGTTCAGCGGAGCCATTTGGAACCTTTGAGCATTTTTTTTGTAGAGGATCATCCAAGGAACAGTTCTTATTTTTTTTTTCAAAAACCTACTGTTAGTTTCGAAGAAGAAGTCATTCATAGAAATTTCTATGGCGACCATCTTATTCAGAGGAGCTTAACCGTTTGAGCCAGTATGTTAAAGGGTTACCTAGGCAACTAATTTGTGAAGTTATTGTAACATCAAGCCAGAAATTTTGGAGAAATTGTCAAAGCAAAAGTTGACGACTGACGGACAATGGCCCATCACATCATGTCAGCATGAATACTCGTGCCCACGTGGTCTTAAACCTTCGTATAAGATCTTGCAAGCTTAAAATAGAAATGTAAAAAAAAAATAGACCAGGTTAACTTACAGATGAAGCCGTCTAAACGGAAGAGGGAGTGAGACAAGTTTTTTAAAGCCTCATTAAGCCCAGCTTTATACAAGCGTTACAATTTACAAGGTTGGTTTTACCTATTAATATATAGCTAGATGCACATCATACACTTGAATGGAAAACTGCAGTATGCTCCATCGGAAAACAAGAGTCTAGCGTAATTACCGTAGACTTAAGCCTTAAAGACGATTGCTACAGTTTCACCATTTTTTGAAAACATTCAGAATTTCACGAAACTTTGTTTTGTGATAGTATATTATCTGATCTACAAAAAATAGGTGAAAAAAAAAGGGATCACCAGCTTTGGGAAAATTCTATGAATATTTCTTTTAGTACACCCTGCATTGAGGCAGTTCAGGATGAAATTTCACCTATGAAAACTAAGTCTATGTATTTTTTTTTAAATGACAACAATTCTAAGCAAATTTTATATCATTGTATTGGTGAAACATCAAATTTAGTGAAAAAAATAATTTAGAGAATACTGAGTATCAATCTTAAAAAAAACCCTTAACTTATGGCTAAAACACCTTTATTTTGGAGAAAAATAAAAAGTATCTTTTAAAGTTATTTTTTTAATGTTCTAACTTTCAGATTTTTCTTATTTTTTCTATAAATAATATTCAGGTACTAAACTAAAAGAATCAGGCTTAAAATAAATAGGTCATCAGCCTTATTTTTTAAGAAAATACATTTTAAGTTTGTGGGTGGGGCATTAACTAATGAGTAAATGTAGGGTTTTTCAAAAACAAGGACATTATATGCAGTAAATTATCTCAATTTTTTCAACAATTCAACAATGTTTATAAGAATCAAGTTTTTTGGTCATAATAAAACAATCCATAGCGTATAAATGTAATACTGATGTTAGCATTTAACCCATTACCAAACGACTAATTTTAGACTCTTCTAAATTTGACGCGTTTGCAGACGCTAAACCAAATCCTGGTATTCATGTATCACAGTTCTTTGATGGGTCAGAAATCATTGTGCGAAAAGGAGAAGTCATTCATTAGGAGCAATTTCTCCTTTTGAGATCAATATTTTCTAATGTTGTCTGCTGCAGACTCATCAAGCTAAGGGATAACCTGGTAAAGGAGAAAGAGTTACAGCCCATTGTTTTCTGCAAGTCTATACCAAGTGACATAATTTTGGACTAGGGCAAACTGAAAGCATCTACATCTGAAAAGATGTTTTAGCTGGACGATTCGTCTGCCAGATAAAGCGCTAGTAGCATCTGTGTCCATATTTCCGTTGTAAGGTGACGTAGTTAGGTGATTCACTTTGACTTTCAGTCCGATCTTTTGAAAGCGTAATTTCGGATTCTTGCCTCGCATATAATTATTTGGCTTGATTCAAATACTTTTTTCTTCGTTTTGCTGACATGAAACGACCCGTTTTAGTCCTAGGTTTATCCACTCTGCAGACATTGACAAGTGTGGCAAGATCAACTGTGTTAGGTGCATTATCTCCCGCTAGATGGCATTCTACAAATACACATCTAATATGGGCATTCTGGGTACAGAACCGGACTACTTTTCAAAACAACAACCGTTACTTTAAATTTCAAAATGAAATAAACGTTTACTCAATAAAACGCTACCTGATGCAATTCATTCAGCTATGATCGGCTAGCATGTAACCTATGCATCGGCCATTTATTAAAACAGCCCCTACATGCTTGGGTAATAGGCTAATAGCTTCGGTATAAGCCCTACTTTTCCCAGATATTGGGTGATGCGTCATAGCAGACAGGTCGAATCTTCGAAGAATATGACA
Organism: Hippopus hippopus; assembly: GCA_946811185.2. Taxonomy (NCBI): domain Eukaryota; kingdom Metazoa; phylum Mollusca; class Bivalvia; order Cardiida; family Cardiidae; genus Hippopus; species Hippopus hippopus. The sequence continues at coordinate 42,606,665 of OX328110.1, forward strand.
TGCGCAGACAACGGTGTTAAGTGCTCACAGTTTCGAGTTAAAAGGTGAGCGTGATAGTTACACGAAGCGTGATATGGAAACTGTCGCGAACGTCGTTAAAGCGCCTTTAACAACTATACGTGCTTTTGCGGCAAGTGTAGATCAAGATCAGACTGCACAAAACGTGCAGTATGATCTTTGATCTACACTGTCCGCTTACCTCGCTCTAGAGAAATACAACCATCGAAATGTGATTGATTTAGTCTTATTCTTGGTCCAAATCTGTCTGTTACTTTATTTGGGGCTTTAAGGGTTAAATCTAAATGCCTACACAATGCCGAGGATTTTAGAAACAGTAAACGCTAAAAGGAAACTAGTCCTCACAGGTATATGCCATCGTTTTAACCCTTTATCAGACGACAAAATTGTAGTCTTGTCCAAATTGAGAGCAATTGCAGACGACAATTTCAATGTAGCTCAAATGGTGCATTTTTTCTTTGATAGAGTAGAAAACAATGTGGGAAAAGGAGAAAATGCTGGTTACCAGCATTTTCTTCTTTTCCCACAATGTTTTCAAAAGGCTTCTTTCCAGGTTAACCCTTATCCTGCTACATAAGTTAAATAAAACTTTCGAGCCGATAGTTAAAGCCCGAATAATGCTACTTCCAACTTATTATTTTGGAGAAAACTGTCTCTTTATTCGACAGTGTAGATCCAAGATCAGACTGCACGTTCTGTGCAGTCTGATCTTGATCTACTCTGTCTGCTTAAGGTCAGAGTGTCGCGCTTAGCAGGCTAAGGGTTAAATCTTATTTTAGACACTCTAACATTACTGACGCTTTTAAAATGGAATTAAATGCTTGACCATTGATTAATGATCGCGTAAGTTTACAAACCATAGACGACTTTTGATGATATTGTGAGTGTAGATAATGTTTGTAAACCGAACTTTCTTCATTTTCCCACAATGCCAGCAAATACTATAATCTCATCCACGCTTAGAGAAACATGCAGCCTAACCATGTATCGTCTTCACTCGATACTTGAGATTTTCAAACCAAACCCAGCCACCATATACATATACACACACAATGATGCAGAAGCGGCTTATTTATTTCTGCGAGGGTCCAACTTTCAAATTTCTAGAATTTACATGTATTTTAAATGAGCGGTGCTCTGGGAAATGGACTTTTGATGCATCTCCGTGATCCAATATACCCAGGAAGTCGTCACATAATTCTTGATCCTAAAAAATCCGTTTTGTCTTACAACCGATTGAATCACGAGGTAGAATGCTCCTTGGACATATGGTCTTTGGACATGCAGAAAATTTAAATATTGCAAAAAGGTTTCGACCCATGCAAGCCTGTGCAGACTGCGAAGGATGACATTGGTCGATACTTTTTGTAGATGTATGAAACCCCCTTTTCACAGACCATGACTATATTTCTGACAAGAATAATGAGAAGCCATACCAAGATTAACATATAAAAATGTGTCATAAAACTTATTTGTTAGTTGTCGTCGCGCGATTTCCGTTTAAAATGGCATTTGGTTTTATATGTGTGGTGTGTAACGCTCTTTTCAACAGTTATATTGCGGCGGCCAATTCACCTATAGATGTATTCCTGGAATTTTCCTTTTCCAGTACTATGAACAATATTCTTCCCAAGCCACTGGCTGCTTTTTCACATATCTGTCATTGAAAGCTGATCAGCAGAGAGATGGGAATGAATCCTGTCGCAATGACTATCAATCCTCGGAAGGAAATTCGTCTAGCTGGGGATTCGAACCAGCGACCCCCTTGTTTCAAGTCCTGTACGCTACCAGCACCTCTACTGTGGCTCTGGCACAATAATGCATGGAACGAGTTAGCCTTGTATTCATGTCTACAGGGGTCCAAACTTTCAAATTACCAATCTAGAATATATTTCACACATTTTGACTAACTGTGACTGCGCCACTCGTGAAAATATTACCGATGATGTTCACTCGATGAAATAGATTTCGCTCTTTTACAAAAAAAAAAAATGTTGTATTTATTTCATGCTTCTAACCCTTTTTTGGTGGACTTTCATCAAAATCCTGTACAGCTCTTTCCGGTTATTCCCCGTGGCGTACCCCCTCCGCATAACAACGCATTACAATAAATATACGTAAAGCGCGAGAAATGTAGGGTAAATTACATCATATTTCTATCTGGTGGAGTGGCACGCGCATTTTACCTAGGTAAATAGTGCGCGGGAACTACTGTTTCCGCCTTCAATTGAAGAGTTAGAAGATAAAATCGGCATTTTTCAATGGTCGTAACCATGAAATAACGAAAAATATTTCACCGTTACCGGTATTTCTCGATAAACTACCGGAAAGCATGAAATAATGCCAAACTTTTTAAAATACAAGCATTAATTGATATACAAAATCGTCATAAAACTTTATTGCCAGTTGCCGTCAACAGCAGCTGTTAATCGGACCCTTTTAGCCATCCTCAGCCATTTGTTTTCGTGACGAGTCACTGCAGCAACGCGAAGTAAATGTCGTAATGTATAGGTCTGTATAAATTGAGAGAAAGAAAGAAAAAACCGTTACATCTATTTACCGCAAAGTGTTTTCTGATAAAGATCTGACGTTATCTCTCTCTCTCTCTCTTAGATATCTCTCGAAGATCTATATTGAACTCTGAATGTTTCTTTCTTTTTACCTTTTCTCAAGCTATCGTAGTTTCTTATTTAAAAAACATATAAGACGTTATTTCTATGTGTCAGAATTTTTACCAGACTATCTATGTCAACCGCACCCAACTTACGGTGTTTGTTGCAGCAAGACGGAAATAAATAAAGCTGCTGTCTCTAGGGTAATTTGGTTTGATTACATTTTTCAGGATTAAGATTATATACCTAAGCATGTAAACATTTCTCTAAAATATCTGAAATAGAAACAAAATTTAAATTTACGTGTCTCTAAGTAACGGAGTCAGACTTGATTCTAAAATATCTCTTAGATAATGGCATAAAGGCATTTCTCATGTATCCAAGAGTTTATGTAAATTTCAGCGCAATGTTATATAAGTCTTAAGAACAAAAGGGGCCAGAATGGCACTTAACCCTGTACCAAATAATCCCTAGTTTTAACGACTACGTAGAAGACGACTATTGAAAACATTGCAGAAAAAGGAGAAAATGCTGGTAATCAGCATTTTCTCCTTTTCCGCAATGTTTTCTACCCTCCTAAAAAACACATCTGAGTTAATTTTTTTTTGTCTACGAATGCTTTTAACTTGTACATTTCTAAAATTGCAATCGTGTAATCAAAGGTGTTTTTTTTTTACTGTATCAAGCCAAATATATCAACTTGGCTTTTATCGACGGCTGATAATAAAATCCTCTTAAACTCCGAAATATTTTTATCTTTTGGGCTTGACTAAATAAGCGGACGGTATAGATCAAAGATCAGACTGCACTTTCCCGAATCCAAACTTATCTCAAATCCTATAAATGGACCATGCTCTGTGAATAGGGGGTCTTGATGCATTTGCAAAAAGTTTCGACACAGGTCAGCCTGCGCAGTCCGCGCAGGCTGACCAGTGTCGAAAAATTTTGTTTAGGTAAATTTTCTGCCTTTCCAAAGATAATTCTACCTCATGATTTGGTCGGTTGTTGGATAAAATTGAATAACATGGATCCATTATGAAGTAATGACATGCTTTATATAATGTATGACGGAGAGGCATTAAGCACCCTTTTTCCAGAGCATGGCCTTTTTTGGTCATAAAATGACAGAATATTTGACAGAAAAAGAGACATTGTAGGTCTAAGACAAGCGTCAGTAACTCACCAATCATTTTTATCTGCATTTTATTACTAACTCTCAAAAATAGTCTAAATTTTAAAGGGTTTTCTTTTTCTATTTGGTGTAGATTTATCTTTGTCTATTTGGTGTGCCTAATACTGTTAAACTAAAAACGATCCGTATTCACTAACATTCCGAATTGCGTTCTTTGTCTAATTATAAATTTCAAAAGTAACACAATTTTTGATTGGTTAAACCAATTACTTTAGCCCACCAGAAATTGTGTTCCTTTGAAATTTGGAAATTACTTCAGAATTAAACTAACACTGTAATTGAGAATGCGTGGGAAATACGAACCAAGATGTTACTATTAATACAGAATTTAAATGGAATTTAGACTGGCTGGTGATACGTTACCTTAACTACTCGTCCTGGGCCGCAGTATCATGATAAATGCACAAAATACAGTTTTGAATATAATCAAATAAAGATTTTATTTGTCGCCTCATCCCTGCCAATTGTTAGGCAAGCACTAATGACAGTACCAAACTTGAGTATAATTTCGGATCACGTGATTCGTATGCATGTCTTGTAATGCAAAACGTCATGGTAATAATAGGTTACCACTGGGACTTGATTGATTTCATTTATCTTGATGGCAATACTACCAGCCCACAACATTTCACATTACACAGAAAATAACTAGAAAATCGGTCCTTTTTCAAAAAGTCCTTTCAGTCAAAGGAAACATACTGCGGAGATAAAGAATACTTTTCTTTATTAAAAAAAAAAAAAAACTGTATCTTTTTCATTGATAGAAATATTATATGCGTTTAGCTTTGACGCTTGCATGTGACAGGAAATGGTTGTTATATACTCAAAGCCCAAAGTTCCGCTTGCAATATTCTTCAACAATTCTGAGTTGCTCAAAGTCTTAAATGAAAGACTCATCATTAAGACTGATTGAAACAGACAACAAGGTATGTGCCATGCTCTGTAAAAAAGGGGATTAAATGCATCTGCAAAACGTATCGACCCATGCCAGCCTGCGCAATCCGCGCAGGGTTGACCTGGGTCGAAACTTTTTGCTATTGGTCAAAGGACCATTCTATTTAGTCGGTTGTTGGACAAAGAAGATTTTATGAATAATTATGTGAGGATGTTTTTGGTATAATGAATGGCCGAGATGTATTATACCGACTCTTCAAAGCGTGTCACTCATTTCTATAGTCTTTGAATCAACAACATGTATTCACCAGGTTTTACTTAAGAAATAATCTTCTTTCTATCGTGGTTTATCGTTCAATAAACCACAGTTGTGAGTTATGAGGCACAATAAATAATCCACGAGGGCGATAGCCCGAGTTGATTATTCATTGCGCCTCATAACTCACAACGTGGTTTATTGAACGATAAACCACGATAGAAAGAAGATTATTTCGATTCTAACATGACAAACTCTTAATCAAAGGAAAACAAGTTCATACTTAGAGTAAAAACGCGGATGCAGATGATATTCCATTGAATAACTTATTTACTTTATACAGAATGACGTCATGCACTCTATATAGAATTACGTCACTCTACATAGAATAACGTAGATTTTACCACGTTTTTGTTGCACTGTGTTTATAGAACCGAATTCACGTGTCATGTTAGAATTGTCAATAGATTCTCAAGAATTTTCTAAATATGAAAGTAACACAACTTCTGATTGCTTAAACCAAATGGTTTAGCTAGTCGGAATTTGTGCTACTTTCTCAATCTAGAATTAGGTTAAGAATGTTCTATAGAATGGTTGGTGAATCAGGACCAAGCACACAACATGCGATTCCACACAGAAAAAAAAAAAGCTAGGACACAAAATCTGAATTCAGAGTCCAAGCTTACAGCTTTTTGCATCTACAGAGACAAATCGAAAATAAATAATTTTCTCTGAACAAAAAGAAATACAATTTTTTCATGAATAAAATAGATCTATCATTTGTACATGTAGTTAGATTAAACATTTGGTGTATCATGTTATGCTAGCATTATGACAACCTTTCACAAAACAAAGAGACTAATAGAACATTGTTATTTCTTTTGTTTTCACGTCCAGACTTCCAGAGGCCATGATCACTAACAATTCATAATGAGCAATGCTCTGTGAACAGGGGGCTTAATTTATCTGCAAAAAGTATCGATCCAGGTCAGCCTGCGCATCGCTCAAATATATTGATTTCTAATCATACGCATTACCGTCTGACTGGCCAGGGGCGTAGCTGCCTGTACGCAAAAACGCAGTTGCGTACACGCAAAAAAAAAAGAAAGAAAAATTTGCCCAAAACACGTCACCAGAGACCACCAAATAGCTTCTACGATGCAAAAAAAAATTGCTATGGGAGGCCCTCCAGATCCTCCTGTGAAAATTCCCTTTCCCTCTCTCGGCGCTTCGAGCTTCGGGTAGTACCTTACGTATTACTTTTGCACACACTTTATTTAGAGCTAGCTACGCCTCTGCTGGCTAAAGCAGAAACGATCCAGCCAATAAGGTGGTCATCTTTGTAAAAAAAGGAATTTACAGCTTGACTGCTTTTGAATATCAAAACTTGCATTTATTGCATTGAAAATGACGATACATGTACTCGGGTATATATACATAACCAGCATTTTCTCCTTTCCCCATAATGTTTCCAATCATATCAAAGACAAATTCCATCATTTAAACCACATTTAAGTTGTTGTCTGCAAATGCTTTCAGTTTGGACAAGTCTAGAATTTTGTCGTTTGGTAAAGAGGTAAGAATGGTTGGTGACCCTGATGTTTTGAAAGTTGAACCAGCATGGCTTAGTATCCTTTTATTTTTGCTTTTTCTAAACTGTTATACACAGTTAAAATTGTTCTATGCAATCTGGTCTTGATCTACACTGTAAAGGGTCCTCCAATATGCCAAGAGTTACAATAGTTACTGAGAGACAGAAAATACAATAAACTATAGAAACTCTTTAACGATGTCGGTACACATAAGTGCTCTTCAATTGTCTTGTCCTGGGTCGAGATTTGATGAATGAGCCAAGTTTACCCACAACCCTCCTTTAACTCTCTGTTAACATTTAAACTGCTAAGCGCGACTCACTGACCTTTTGCGGACAGTGTAGATCAAGATCAGACTGCACAGAACGTGCAGTCTGATCTTGGATCTGCACTTTCCGGCAAGGGGATATTTTTCTCCAAAAAAGAAGTTTGAAATACATTACTCGGCTTTTTACTATCGGCTTGAAAGTTTTATTTGACTTAGAAGGATAGAGGTTGTACGTTGGTATTTTAGTCTTGTCCATTTTGAAAGATTCGTGGACTAAAAAAGTTGCTCAAAAGATGGAAATTTTCTTTAATAGGAGAGAAAAGATTGTGGAAAATGGAGAAAATGCTGGTTACCAGCATTTTCTCCATTTCTCACAATCTTTTCAAAAAGCTTTCTTACTTAGGGCCTTTAAATCCCAGGACTGTTTGGTAAGGGATAAAATTCTTTTGAAAAAAAAAAAAAGCTTAGAAGGAAAAGTAGCTATTGTTTGTTTTCAGAAATTGCTCTTTTCCCTATCCATGTTGCCCATCTATTTTCATTACGTCATTGTTGGAGAAATATAAAAAAAAAAAAAATTCTGTCAATCTTTTTTTCTCTTTTTTTGCCATTTATCCACTTATGCGAGGTTTTTTTGTAAATCTGAAATATTCCTTATGGTAATGTATTATATGACACAATTATTGCTTTCCGCTTTATCCGGCTGTTACATAATATTTATTGGCCTCGTCAAATTTAATTTAACAGACTGAAAAAGACTTGACAAAATTGATTTACAGGATATGACGTCATTCTAGCTTTTTTTGGACGTCCACCTTTCATCTGTAGATCCTTTCCCCAACGGTGAATTTTGTAATCTTCCACATTGAAAGCGTTTGCAGACGACAAAATAAAGTTTGCAGTTATTATGAAATATGCCTTTGAAAGAGTATAACACCATGTACTGGTTACCTGCATTTTCTTTTGTTCCAGTGGCGTAGCTGCCTGTACGCAAAATACGCAGTTGGGAACACTTTACAAAAAAAAGACAAAACGTCACCAAAGGCCACCAGCGTCTAGAAAGTCGAAAAACTTTCTGGGGGCGAAAGAAAAGAGTGACGTCATTTCAATGACATCACATACTGCGTTAGCGGTTCACAATGTCGGATGACGTTTTATTTGAGCAGAGAGTAATTATAAAGTTTTACGTTAAACTCGGAAAGTCTTCATCGGAAATTAAGGCCGATTTAGATAAAGTTTATGGGGACTCAGCACTTAAGAAAACCAGTATTTGTAAATGGATTGGACGATTTAGAGAAGGACGCGAAACCGTTGAAAATGACCCTAAATCTGGCCGTCCATCAACATCAGTAACGGACAAAACTATCGCGGATGTGCAGCAGCATGTAAAGCAAGATCGTCGAGTTACTGTCAGGGAAATAGCTGACACATTTAGCATTTCCTATGGAAGTGCACAGGAGATTTTAACTGACAAACTTGGAATGTCGCGTGTTTGTGCAAGGTGGGTGCCTCGGCTACTGACGCCCGAGCAAATGGGGGTTAGGGTCGAAATTTGTTCTGAAATTTTAGAACGCATTAGGAAAGAAGGATCAAACTTTACTGATCGTATTGTGACATGCGATGAAATATGGGTACACTTTTACGAGCCCGAATCTAAACAACAAAGCAGTGTATGGAAACATCCAACATCGCCGTCCCCTGTTAAAGCCAAACTTTCTAAGTCTGTTGGTAAAGTTATGTGCATCATGTTTTTCTCTTCTCAACGTTTTCTTCTAAATCATGTTGTACCTATACATACTACAGTCAATGCTGAGTATTATGCCAGCATTATTCGAATGAATTTAATACAGGCCATCCGAAAAAAACAGCCGGAACTTCTATGGAGAGGCGTCATTTTACATCAAGATAATGCTCCCGCTCACAAAGCCAAACTTGTACAGGAAGTTTTGAAAAAACTAAACATAGAAACATTAGACCATCCTGCCTATAGTCCAGACCTGGCCCCATGTGACTTTTGGCTATTTCCTGTTTTGAAAGATTCTCTACGTGGCACGCGCTAAGAGAGCAGAGAGGAGCTAACCCATGCCATGACCGGGTCGTTGAGAGTGATGTCACGTGACGGGCTCGCGCACGTGTTTCGCGCATGGGAATCAAGAATGAATAAGTGCATAGAACACAAAGGAGGTTACTTTGAAAAACAGTAAACATTCCAAGTTGATTTTTATAACAATATTCCGATAAAGGCACTGGTCCGCGTTCTTTCTGATCACCCCTCGTATATGTTCGGGGCATATTATCCAATCAGATCACGAGAAATTTCTTTGCAGTATAATAATGTAACATGCTCTAGTCGAAACAACCATGCAATTGCTTTATTGATTGATTGTATGGTTTTTAACGCCGTTTTCAACATTATTTCAGTACTCCCCCTGTAATTGCATCATTTCTGCTCTTTTTCCTGGCTTGCAAAATTTTCATTTGATTTACACAAGGTTTTACAAGTTGCTAATCTAAGTTTATTCTCAAGCATCCCAAACTTTGAATATTTTCCTGAAAGAAAAGAAACCGCCAATTTATTTATGAGGCACGCTCTGGCAGAAGGGGTCTGATACATCACCGTGATCTTTTACACCTAGCAAGTCGTCACATAATTTTTGATACATAAAGTCTAACAGCCAACTAAATCATGGGGGTAGAATGGTCCCTGAGCATGCACAAAATTTATCAAAAGCAAAAAGTTTCGATACAGGTCAGCCTGCGCGGACTGCGCAGCCTGACCTGGGTCGAGACTTTTTGCAGATGCGTTAAACCCACTTTTCACAGAGCATGACACTTGTATTCTAACACAACGTTCAAATTTCGTGTTAACGCCTGTTCCCTGCGGCATACATCAAGGGAAATAAACAAAAAGGCACGTGCGTAAATAAACATAAGAATTAACGGTGGCTTATTTGAATATCAATGTCAATATAGTACCGTCTGTAAAGTTTCACCTTGCTCCAAAAACATATGTTGAATGCAACAGAACGAATAAAACAACCGGCAATTATAATTTTAGAAAGAAATTTACTTCAGAATAGACGTATGTTTAATGGGCCACTTCCGCTTACTTTCTAACTTAAAAACTTGCGTTCTAACTTTATAGTTACCTAGCTTTTTTCTTTCCTGTAGATACATTTTTGATGTATTTGTTTGTCCATTATTTATTAATTTATAATTATTATTATTATTATTATCATGATCGTCGTCGTCATCATCATTATTATTACTATTATTATTATAATCATCATTACTGACTTTTTTCTCTATTCCTTTTTCCTTTGCTTTTGTTAGTTTGTATGTTTATTTAATTGTTTGTTTATTTGTTTATCTGATTCTGTTTTCCTCTTTATGTTTGTCGGTTCCGCATCGATTTGTACATGTAATTGACAAGGAAACTTGTGATTCAAGTCAAAGCATAAGACTTCTAAATTGAATTAAATTGAATAGTTTTACCTCATAATATGAAAAACTATTTTCCAGCCGACAAAATTTTAGACCCTTCCATATTGAAAGCAGACGACAATTAACCCCGTATCCTGCTATCTGTATCATTCATGTCTTTTGCGGAGATCGTAAACTTAGATCAGCCTAGCGTTCGAACCGTCTGATCTAGGTCATAACTCTTTAGCAACATAATTAATTTCTGAAGTTTTTCCATATACCCTTTGATATCTGCAGTTCCAAATCATTTGTTGCTCCTGTTGAGAACAGATTCAGCAGAACAAACGCTAATTGTGGCTAAGATTTTGTAAAATGTCTCTTGGAGGGCAGAAATCATAGTGCAAGACGGTGTAAATGATTGTTTTACAGACATTTTACGACCCTTCGGAAAAGGCATTTGAACATAGTGGGAAATGTTTTTGTACCACTTTCTTCTCCTTACCAGTCGACAGAATTTAAGGCGTGTCTTAATTGAAAGCATTTGCAGTAGATACATTACAAGTGGTTCATAGATGTGATCTGCTTGTATAAGGATAGAAAACATTGTGGAAAAAGGAGAAAATGCTGGTAACCAGCATTTTCTCCTTTTTCCACAATATTTTCAAAAGACGTCAATCTCAAGGTCGTAAAAACTTGGGATAACATGGTGTGGAGTTAAAAAACCTTTACGACCATGAGGGAAAGACCTTTGAAACATGGTCGGAAATGTTGCTGCCGTTTTATGGACAATTCCTATCATTCGAAGTACATTTTAGTCATGTTCCGTGAAAAGGGGGTTTAATGCATTATACTAAGCGAGTAAGCACATAATTATGGATCAATAAAACCCATACTGTACCAGCACAACCGGCTGAATCATAAGGTAGAATGGTAGCCTTGGAAAAGCAGAAAAATTATCAAAAGCAAGACGTTTCGACCCGGGTCAGCTTGCGCTATATCAAAACTTTTTGCAGGTGCATTAAGCCCCCTTTTCTCTTTTTCTCTTTTCACGACCCTGGCTCATTACTTGATTGATTGAATTTGCGTTTATTTATCGTCGCCACCGGTTGCCCATATGGGCGACGCCCCCTGAAGGCTGTTAGTATTGTTACGGGGGATAGTGCAGATACAGGACGAAACCCATCCTAAGTTTCACCTGGTTCTTTAACGTGCTCGGTGTATAGCACCGTCACACGGGACCTCGGTTTAACGTCTCATCCGAAAGACTATTAGTAATTTTAGATGGCCAGCCGTGTGGATCGAACCCACACTCTCAAGTTCACGAGTCTTTCGCTCCACCAACTGAGCTATGCGGGCTCATTGCTTTGTCTCCTGCATCTACTTTTTATAATTCATCGCGGGGAGGGGGGTGTTAAAATTTTGTCGTCTGCTAACGCGTTGAATTCTGTCAATCTTTATGGAAAATATCTGACAAAAGTCGTACAATGCTGATCTTATTGCAAGTTTGTTTTTTAAATAGTCTGATCTTAATCGACACTGTGCGAAAAAGTACCAAGGTTACCATGGAACGGAAAAAAATCAACAGTCTGATCTTAATCTGCAATGTGTGAAAAAGTACCAAAGTTGCCATTGAATGGGAAAAAAGGCGTTATATTTATTGAAATTCGAACTCGATTACAAAAATACCCTGCAGTCATCTGTAAGTTGTGGCACAGTCTGATTACATAGATAATTTATTGCGGTTACTCTTGTACAAATTTCCTGGACTAGTTTCTTTCTTCAAGTTCATTTGGATGATTGTCCTGGTAAATGTTAAACCCATAGGCTGCTGAGCGCGATTCAAGAACCTTTTGCGGACAGTGTAGATCAAAATCAGACTGCACAGAACGTGCAGTCTGATTTTGGATCTACACTGTCCGATGCGGAGATATTTTCCCCTAAATTATGCTTTTGAGAAAGCAACACTTGGGTTTTTGCTATCGGCTTGAAAGTTACATTTCATTCATTTAACAAGTTGGGGATTAATTTAAACATTGACTTTTTTCACAGCCACACAGTTTTACTATCAGCAATTTCTTATTTTGCAGATTTTCGTGTGCGTGTTCAATTAGAACTATGTTGTACATATATACTTGTACATAGAAAAAACTGATTCATTTCAGTTTGATTCAAACAATTATTTATTAATTTTGTTTATTTTATCCAGGGTCCGTAATCAAAAATTACTCTATCATGCATCCTTAGTCTTATTCTAGATTTAGAAAGTAACACAACATCTGATTGGCTAAACCATTTGGTTTAGCCAATCAGATATTGTGTTACTTTGAAATTTAGAGCATTATTAAGAATCAGACCAAGAATATTATTAAGAATGTTTGGATCCTGTGTGTAACCAACATTCTAAACTTGAGTCATTCTTACTGAAATTTGTGTTTTACGTCGTTTTCCATAGTATTTAAGTGTTACTAATGGCTCAATGATTCCTTAATTTCCGACTGGTAATATTACAAGGATCTTTTGCAACTTGCCCAAGGACAAGACCTATCGGAGACATATAGGATCTGGCATGAGTTGGTGTCTGAGATAAAATTTTTGATCAAACGAGTGTACAAAAATGTTTTAAGCGAGCCTATTGCGAGTTTAATAACATTTTTTGTGGACGAGTTTAACTAAATTTTACCTTTTCATGAGACTACAAAAAATGTTGTTAAGCGAGCCTTTGGCGAGTTTAACAAAATTTAACCTCGAAAGCCAACGAATGTCAGATTCTTTTTTATCACATAACTGTATCTCAAAAATTATAGTTCATTACGTGTTAAAACATGTGCATGTGTATTAAAATTTACATAAAGCCTATTTGTTTCTTTGGCAGGTTTGTACATCACAGGCAAAAATTAGTTCCAAAGAAATTTGCATATAAAGATTTTGTTTTACATCTAAAGATATTAAAATTTGCAGCTTTGTCACGATCACCAGTTTTAACAGTCAATTTCACACAGGAATCTTGGTCGGCAATGTTTTAGAAATAAGGCGTATAATTACAGTGCGTAGAACAAATACAGCACTATTTTCTTATCTCACAAGAGTGTGAGACGAGAAAATTTGTAATGGCTGTCTTACATTGAAAACAATGGGAGTTATGTAGATTATTCTTTAAATAGATAAGAAATATGAGCTTCGGGATGACAAATCCATCTCGTTAGCATCTGTAACACAGAGGACGGCTACATTTTTTGCAGCGATCTGTGTTGCGTAGACGATGTGTACTTGACTTAAAGCAATTCTTACAGTATTACTTAAAAAATATTGTAGTTGCAAAAGGGGAAAATGTCATGCGCTGAAAAAAAGGGGTTTCATGCAAAGTTTCGACCCTGGTCAGCCTGTGCAGACTGCAGACTGCGCAGGCTGCCATGAGTCGATACATTTTGCAGATGCATTAAAAACCCTTTTCACAAATGTGGCAAACTTTCGGACAGGACATATTCCAGATCGAATAGCGCGTTTTATTGTTTCTTCAGTCAGATCACGACCTATACTGCCAGCAAAACCGCTGAAAGTCGAGCTCAGAATCAAACTCAGCTGCTAGGTATTCATAATATTCATAAACCATTCTTAAGAACTTCTTTGTCTTGTTCTCCAAATTTCCAATTTTTCCAAATTTGAAAGCAATACAACTTCTGATTGGCTAAACCAAATGGTTTAGCTAATCAGAAGATGTATTACTTTTGAATTTGGAAAAATATGGGGAATAAGACTAAGAATATTCTTAATAATGGTGGGTGAATACGGACAAAAGCCGGACAGTTGAATTCTAGAATTTGAACTTACGCTAAAACAAAAATCTACTTACCCCTACAAATATGTGTATCTTACAAAACGCCAGCCCAAAATACCAGGTATTTGTCACGTCCACAGTGAGGGCAAATGGCATGACCAGTAAAATGACTAAAATATCAGCGATAGATAAATTAACGATGAAAATGTTGGTAATAGTCCGCATACTGCGATTTCTCCATATGGCAAAACACACCAGACTGTTTCCGGCGAAGCCCACTATAAATGTAACAATATAGACCACAATGAGAACCCATTCTTGAGGCACGGGGACTACTTGATTTTCAAGCCGGTCTATGTAATCTTCTACCGGTTCGCAGTATTCATTTAGTAAACAAAGAGGATCGGCTGTTGTCCCGTTAACATCTGTACCGTTGACATCCACTGTAATGTTTTCTCCAGGATCACCCATCGTTATATTGTGATCAATTCCGATGATGCCACCCGTTTATGAATTTACATGACTTATCTCCGGCAAATAAAAGCTACCCATGAAAAACCGTCACAAGAATAGCTTTTTTATGGCGATGAAAATAAGGGTCCAATCACCTCACATCGAATGGATGATAGACATGTAATCTTCAAAATGGTTTTAACTGTTTCAAACGCTTGTTAAGAATTAGATACAGGGAGTGAAATTAGACGTCCAGCACATATTTCATGGGCTGCTCCTACAAACAGAAAAAAAAACAATGCATCAATTAGATTCTTGACTTGAAGTTCATGAATCAGTGAATGTACGTGAATTTTTTTTGTGAACATTACATATAACAATTACGTAGTTAAAACTAAAAAATATTTTGTAAATTTGAGCTAGGCTCTTGGCAAAGTAGGTTTAAAGCATCTCTGTGTAGCATTATACCAAACAGTTCCTCGCATAATTATGGATAAAAAAATTGTCTAACAACCGACTGAATAATGAGGTAGAAGGGTCCTTGGACATGCAGAAAGTTTACAAAAAGCAAAAAGTATCCACCCATATCAGCCTGCGCGGGCTGCGCAGGCTGACATGGGTCGATACTTTTTGCAAATTCATTAAACCCCCTTTTCACAGAGCATGACTCATTTATTGTTTTATCACCCTTTAACCCTTTACTACACAGTACACAGTCTCGACTTTCAACTACTCCTGAGGTAAACAGCTTTTGAAAACATCGTGGAAAAGTAAAAAATGTAGGTAACCAGCATTTTCTCCTTTTTCGACAATGTTTTCTGTGCTATGATAGACAAATTTCGTATTTTGAGCATTTTTTTTTCAATTTGGACAATGTTAAAAGTTTGTTGCCTGGTAAAAGAGTTAACCTTTTTTAAAGCTTTGAAAAGATCATGGTAAATCACTGCAGTTTAACCCAGTCCTTTAGGATTGGTTTTTAGATATATAGAGGATAATCAACAGGTTTGGCGTGGTATCAAAGATCTGTCACTAGAATGGGGTGTGATGCGGATGAAAAAACGAGTCCGAAGGACGAGTATTTTTAAATCGCATCACACCCCATTCGACTGACAGTTTTCTAATATCACACACAACCAGTTGATTATTCTATTTATCACATTCTTAATTCACCCCTATTTTAGTCCAATAATTATCAAGAATGGAACAATATGAACAATATAGGAAAAAGCAGTTCCGGCAAACATTCTAACACTATATCGTCACTAGTGATGATACCATATTTATCATCACTAGTGGTATTTTTCACTGTGAAAACCCAGTAATTCACTGATAGGAATATAATGAAACAATTTTAAGTACAACTGACACGAGAAGCCGTAGTCACCAACAATTCTTCTTTTCATTCTTAGTCTTATTTTAGATCTAGAAAGTAACACAACTTCTGATTGGCTATTTATTTACTTTCAAATAAAGAAAATTCTTGAAAATATGACTATGACAAGTTGGTGAATACAGAACCTTGGGTATTTAAGACGACAAATGTTTCCTGGAATTGTGGTTCAACTTGCCGTACTTAAATGTAATACTTCTTGGATTGGTTGTGTCCGTCACTTGTGACGTCCAACTATATATAGATACTAGATTACATACAGTACTAACATAAATTGTTTCAGGAAAGAGGAGAGTTCTATTGGGCAGCTGCATGTGCTGTGATATCGTTAATTGGTTGTTTTGTCTGGGTTTTTGTCTTTCATAATTCAAATTTTGAGTTCTTCTAAACTTGAAGTAGCTGCCATCGTCTTTGTATCATTATTGCCTTTCTTATTTTTTCCTATTTTTAGTTTTTTATTTAATATGCATCTATGTAGTATCCGTCTCGTGTAGAGTGGATCGGAGATCAGGTGGCACAAAACTTGCAGTTTGATCCTTGATCTACCCTGCCCGCTCACAGAAACAATAATGCTAAAATTGTCGTATTCTTGGTTCTAGTACTGACTGGAAATTTCCATTTCTCCCATCTAGTAATTTAGCGGGAATATGCACATTATATTTTATTTTTCATATGTTATGCATTCATGTAGTTTCCGTCTCGTGTAGAGTGGATCGGAGGTCAGGTGGCACAAAACTTGCAGTCTGATCCTTGATCTACCCTGCCCGTTCACAGAAACAATAATTTTAAAATTGTTGTTTTATTTATTCTAGTACTGACTGGAAATTTCCTTCCTCCCATCTAGTACTTTAGTAGGAATATGCACATTATATTTTATTTTTCACATGCTATGCATCTATGTAGTTTCCGTCTCGTGTAGAGGTGATCGGAGATCAGGTGGCACAAAAGTTGCAGTCTGATCCTTGATCTACCCTGCCCGCTCACAGACATAATAATTCTAAAATTGTTGTATTATTTGTTCTAGTACTGACTGGAATTTCCATTCCTCCCACCGAGTAATTTAGTGGAAATGTGCACATTATAATCATGTACTTCCCTTCCATATGTTTTATTACAATGGTATGAGATACTCTCACATTCATGATAATCTACCATCTGAATAAACGTTTATTGAAATTATATTTATCCATCTGAAATAGTTGAGAAACATGAAAAGACTCTTAAAATTTATCTATCCATTTATTTTGTTTATGATTCAATCTAACAACTTCATGTCTTTAAACCTAATTGTTTTCCACGTATGTATGTATTGAATGGATTTGTATTGTATGACAATGAGCTGTGTGCTTTATGTCAAAAATAAAATGCTATGCTATACTATATCTAAAAATTGATTAAGATACCTTAAAATATTTATGCTTACAATAATGATATATGATAATAAAAATGAAAACAATCATAATAAATATGATGATGATGATGATCATGATGATAAATAGCCTGAGAATCATGGTTGGCTTCTGGCATTCCAGTGAAGTCCATGAACATACAAGCAACAAACATAATAATCAATAATATCAATATTAATAATCGTCATTATCATATCTATCATCACTAATGCCTCCTAAATGGAGATTAGTTCAATGAATTACACGAAACAATTTAGAATTATGTTACACGCAATTAAAAAATTAGCATCAAGTAATAAGTTCACCCATGTATGTATACAAACTCTGCAGAAATCTCTCTCGCTTGTTTTTTTTTTCCTTAAAACTTCAATTATGAATATACGAAGCACTGATACACTTGATGCAGGATGCATACTCATGGCCTTTATGAGAGCTGATGCTCGCACATTTTTTTATGCCTATTTATTTTACATCATTAGTAACATAAGTTCTTACAACTTTTATTAATCAGTCTGCATGATTGGGGTTGAAAGCTCCTTACCGTAAAGACGATACAAGAAACAAGGACTAATCGACTTACACAACTGACGTAAAGAAAAATAAAAACTGTAGATCCTAAATGGATTGGAAATAAACAAGCAATTTCGTTGAAATGATATCCCCCGCCGAAAAATTTACTTGACCGCGTAACTTAAACTCGCTCCCAGTCGGCCATTTTTCATCGAATAAAAAAAAAAAGATGTAACGGCGGAATGGGTTATTGTACACATGTATGAAGTTTCACGAAATTCCGTCCAACTGTATTGGAGATATTCTCCCGTAAGGACGGACGGACGGACGGACGAACGGACGGAAGGACGGACGGAAGGACTGACAACGCTAAAACTATATCTCTCCGCCTTCGGCGGGAGATAATAATACAGATACATTGTATTTATCTTGATGAAGAAAAGAATTCTGACAAAATAGAGAAAACGCGTATTTTTTTACACGCAAGAAAATTTTAGACTTGTCCAAATTGAAGACATCAGTAGACAAAAAAGTAAATATACCTAAAAAATTGGAATTTGTCTATGATGGGGTATATGAAAACATTGTGGGAAAAGGAGAAAATGCTGGTTACCAGCATTTCCCCTTTTCCCAAAATGTTAAAAAGAGCTCTTTTACTCCAGAACTGTTAAAGCTCGCGGTTTTTGGTAAAGGATCAATATCTGCCAAAGATGTGACCAAATCTCGTATGTCTATGTGTGAAGCAAGAGAGTTTGATCATCTCCTTTATTTCCTATACTGACCTAGAGCGACTAATTTCCTTGTAAGTGCTTTATAGGAGTAGCTCTTTTCGTCATTAGACCCGTGACATATTGAACCAATGACATTAAATCCATGACATATTAGACCAATGACATAAAAACCCATGACATATTAGACAAATGACATACTAAAACCCGTGACATATTCCTCATTATTGTCTCACAATTGAGAGGAAGCTGCGGATTTTTTTATGATGAAAAAGCTTTTAATTCAGCTAGTCCGGATACCCTTTTATTATATAATCTCCCTTGTTTTCAGTGTATTATAGGCCTACCCATTACGATTTTTTAGAAGGTGATGACTCATCACCTTCTTATGCCAACCGACAGACTTTTCCCCCAAGATGACGTATTACACCTCAGTTTCAAGAAAAATAGATCCTCGTAGATCAATGAACGGACGCGTCTTTGTCGTTTAATATGTACAAGTAATCTGCGGATTTAAAAATTAGTGTAAGCCAATTACACAAACAATGAATTTCAGAGTTACAGTCGTAGAATTTGCTCTAAATTTGAAATTAGTCTCGTTCCGCAGCTTTGACCTGACCCAGTTTATAAAAGTGTACATCGCAGATCTATACGAAGCAGTAAAAGAAACACCCCAAAACATCCAAAACCACTCGAAAATTCCCAAAAACTGCGGTCATTACACCTCAAACACTTCCCTTACATCTAAAACTCTATGCGAAACGATTGGATACACGATTTTATGGAAATTAGCCATGAATTAATGCTATCAATTTCAGTATTTTAGTTCTTTGATCCGCCTCAAGTCGAAGTACTTCATGTACTTTAATTAGTTGTAGTTGTTTTGGAAACCGGAAGTAAAGAACGATTGTAATAAAAAAAAGTTAAAAATAGATACATTTATGCTAGTTATTGCTGTTGTCCGGACCCTTAAACAGTGGCGACAAGGATATTTCATTCCCTCCGTATGCAGTTACTGTAAGCATAACTTGAAATATGACACGCTGGGTAAAATACAGCAATGTCGACCGTGCATCGACAGCTGGTTGGAGAACGAGGAATAGCTATCCAGAGTGCTTTTCAATACCAAATAGCATCGATGATAATGATTAGAAAAAAAGAGCTGATTCTTTTTTTTATCTCCATGGGGATCTAAGACTTACAGCCCACTCTGTAATCTTGTAGCACCTCAAAAGTTTAATGATAAGTAGGGGTGTAACGATACATCGGACTATCGATGGATCGCGATGGCGAGCGTGTCGATGCTACTGCATCGATTGTTCAGTTGAAAATCGATAACTATCGTCGATAGTTACCTCAAATATCGATAGTTTCGATAGTTTCACTGACAAGAAAGAGAGAGAAAATACCGCAATTCGCTAATGTATTCGGACGCCCTAAAAGTTCGGACACGTTAAATTATTTACAAAAATAATTAATTTTTAATCCTTTCTCTGAGACACTTCCAAAAGCAAATTTTCCTAAATATACGGACATTCTGTAACGTAAATTTCCCAAAATAATTGACAGGTAATTTTTTTGAAATATGTTTTCATTAATGATCGGCTGCATAATATTCATTTCTGCATGGCAATGTTCATCGTTACGAAAACGAATCCTTCGAGAGCTGATTAACTCAGCGGTAATTTTAAGTCATGAAATTAGACCAAAATGATTCCAACTGGTGTCTTTGTTAAAAACTTCACACCAAAGCGAATAGTGTGGATTTAGATCAAAGATCAGACCAAACAGTCTGCCTACAGTCTAATCTTAATCTTGCTATGATTCAATTACCTAAATCCACCTGTATATTACGCTTTGTGAACTCCCAAGTGAAGGGAGAAGAAAACAGGAAGTGGTTATCATTTCTATATTTTTTGTCTTTATTTTCGGTATCATATCTACTTTCTTTACTTCAAAGCTATGGCATCTCAATATGTGGTATTTTTAATAAGTATGAAAACATCTTTAAGAGAGGAATTAATATAAGTTATTCTTAGCTTGTTTTCCAATCCTACCTATCAACCTTTGAAACTTGTTATACCATGTATCATTTCTTTTATTTTACATGTGTATTTGTATCAACATAATAAATAAAGTTTAAACTAATCTTAATCTACACAGGCCGCCAAAACAGCTAAAAACCATAACCATGCGTGTTGTCCCTCCATAAGCAATGAATAAATCAACTATGAAAAATGAATACTAAACCTCGTTCTATCTTTTCTTTATTTATCAATAATCCATTTCGAATGCATTCCTTTTTATGTCGGCTGCAAGGAATTATTTTTAGAAAACAGCCGGACTTTTTCATGCTGACTACACAAAACATGTGACACGACTGGGGTGTTCTTGAAACAGCTATATTACTAAATGCAAAAAGGCCCTATCAGCTGGTCTAAATCGTGCATGAAATAGGCTTATTGCGTGGTCACTTTGAATTGATTGGAGGTCGACCTGCTGCCAGATATAAGTTTCTTGGAGCAGACCAGTTTAAGCGTGTAAATTAAACAGGCGCGTTACAACCCTGTCGCTTCGAATGATTTGCATGTTACGTCATACCCCTTATCCAAGTTTTACTTCAAACATTTGTGTACCCACGACAGGCCTACAGGCATCTTGTAGACAGATGGCTTGTAATATAGATCTACATTTATGGTCTTTCTAATTTACTCTACTGATGGAAAGATGGCGATTTTCAAAGCGTTGTCGGATGGTGTAGATAGACATCAGACTAAACAGAACATGCTGTCTGATCTTGGATCTATACCATCCACTTCTGTACTATGACTTAACTCGTATTAGAAAGCTACTTCTTTCTCGGGCTAAAAAGGGTAAGATGATGTTTAACAGTGTTCCCACTCGCGCAAATTATTGCGTAAATCACGTTATAGAATTGAAACTTACGTAACAAATTCTGGTTACACCCCAGACTTCACGTAAGAAAATGCATGGACAAAAAAGGCCATTATCTGCTTTTCTTGTGTAAAACGACAGGTTTTGAAGTTACTTGTTACCCTTATTGACAGAGTCACTTCAGATCGTCTTTTCAGCTTTTAAATGACTTTAAGCAGTAGATTTATACAAATATCTTAATATAACACACTTTTTTGTTGCCAATCATCAATATGGAATGCTTTACGTTTTGTTGGGAACCATTACTGTCTTACCCTCTAATATGGAATCTTACCCCCAAATTCACAGCTCAGGGGGTTAGTGTACCCTTGAAATAGAAAGCTTGAGGGAACACTGGTTTAAAACATATGTATTTCAATATTAAAAATATGGCGAAACTATATGTATAGGTCTACTACAGTTTTGACTCCTTCACCGGTACTGTAAATAGATCTAAATTTGTCGGATTTCATCTTATCGTTTTGGATACACATACAACAAGGTAAAACCTATTATTTCGGCCACCCCCTTTTTTTCAAAGATTTGGAGGCTAAACAAAAAAAAGTTTTTTTTCTGTCTGAATATATATGCGCCAATTATGGGTAAATCTAGATAAATTCTATCAACTCAAAAAAAAAAAAACAACTTAAAAGGGCTCGTATTTAAAAGGTGACTTCTTTAACGCTTTACTGCACGACAAAATGTTAGACCTGTCCGAATTGAAAGCAATTGCAGATGACAGTTTCATTGTGGCTCATATGAAATGATTTTTCTTTGATAGGGTAGAAAACATTGTGGGAAAAGGAGAAAATGCTGGTAACCAGCATTTTCTCCTTTTCCCACAATGTTTTCAAAAGTCTTCTCTTTCAGGGGCGTTAGAAGTCGTCATTGTGTGGTAAAGGGTTAAACGTTTAAAGTTGCTTTTTATTAGGTGTGTTTATGAATCATCAGTATTTGTCGGCATTTTGTGCTTTGTATGCTGTTGTATATCAATCAGACTTAAAAGTTGACTTCTTCAAAAGTTTAGAGTAATTAGGTATGTTAAATTGTTTGTGAACCAACTGCATTTAGAAAAAATAGTCCTTGAAATTTACTGAGCATCATGCATTTAACTCTATTTTCCCCTTTATTTGCTATTCAAAACATGTACTCAGGTAGAATTTAAACTACTCAGAGAAAGTATTAGTATAAAACTTCGTTTCAAGATGTCATTTGGTGAAGTTCATCTCTTGCAATTCATCCAATAGTATTGCAATAGTATTGCAATAGTAACAGTCAATATCAATAATATTGCAATAGTATTTTGTCCAATGTCAATACTATCGCAATAGTAGATTATGGCCTCAATAGTCAGCCCTAATGATAAGACTTTCGACCCAGTAAAAACCATTATTTAAAAGAACCCGAAACCTTCATCATAGCAGAACGATTTATGTTTCATTGTAAGATGCAAAACGAATATGAAACTGTACCCAAATAGTTGACAGAATTGATGTGGCTAAGTGAATCGTGTGAGTTTTGGACATTTTTAGATGTGGTGAGTGATTGTTTAGTCTATGGGTTACAGAACAGTGTTACTCAGAGAAAGTTATTGTCAGCAGTGGAATTAACTTTGAAAAAGGCAGTTGATTTGGCTGTAAGTGTGGAATTGGTGGACATTGAATCGTCAAAAACCAAGGGCCCATGATAAAGTGTTCATGTAGTGGTTTATGGGTGGTAAAACTAATCATGACAGTCAGAATTATTTCTACAAGAATGCCAAGTGTCATGGCTGTAAAGGTCACAGCAAGATGTCTCTGAAAAAAGCCCTTAACTCTTTACCACACAATCCCGACTTTTAACGACACCCTGAGAAAGAAGCCTTTTGAAAACGTTGTAGAAAAAGTTTCCGATGATGTTTGCTACCCTATCCAAAACACTGTTCAATTTTTGAGCCATACTTATTTTGTTGTCTGCAAATGCATTCAATGTGGACTGCTCTACAATTTTGTTGTTAGGTAAAGAGTTAAAAAATGACAAAAGTTCAAAGCCCAGGGTGAAACGGGACAAGAGAAATAAACAAATGTCCATTTACTGAATGAACATCAAATTTTCGGAGTCTGGAAGTGAAAAAGAGGTAGAATGGCCACTTTTCACACTGTCTGGCTCAGAAATCTATGTTTCAGTGCAGATTGAGGGTAAAGATTGTGAAATGGAAATAGGTACACGGGCCTCTATGACTATTGTTTTGGAAAAATTCCATGAAAGTACTTTTAATGTGAAACTTGAGCTACTTTTGTGTTGCTAAAAACATATACAGGAGATAAAGTTCTAGACCAGGTGTAGTAACTGTCAAATATCGTCATCAAAAGAAAAGTCTACCATTAGTTGTCATGTGTGGAGATGGTCTCTCTATTTGGAAGAAGCTGGTTAATGGAACTCAAGCTTGATTGGAAGAATATTAAATGGAGTCACCAAGTTGGTTCTTTAGAGTAATTGTTGTCAAAATACTCTTACTTGTTTGATACAAATATTGGAGTAATGAAAGTGCCGCAGCAAAACTGACATTAAATGATGACTGCAGTCCAAACTTCTGCAAACCAAGACCTGTACAGTTTGCACTAGAGAAAAAAATTAAAACAGAATTAGAAAGACTAGTTGATAGTGGAAATAGTCCAAACTTTGAATGGGCAACACCAAAATTAGCTGAGTGGTTGAAGGACTCTTTGCGTAAACTAAGAAGTAAACTGAAACTTGTCAAAATTGATAGAGACAGTAATATCAGTGTATCGACCAGCCCCACAAAGGGTCGCAAGTTCTCTAAAAAACTGAACTAGAAGGTTTTACTGTTGTATTAAGATTGATGCAAAGTACTCTTGTAAGTTGTGTCATGATTTCCTGAAACTGTGGTTAGCATACCATGAGAAAGCTGAAAACATTGTGGCAAAAGGAGAAAATGGGGGTTGCAAGCCTTTCCCTGCCTCACAATATGTTTTAACCCTTTAATGACTTTTGCCACTTGTAAAGCCAAACTTTAGTTTGGACACAAGCCTTATGCCTTTTTTTATTTTTGAAACTGGATTTTACTTACCATGAGAAAGTTGAAAATATTGTGGCAATAGGAGAAAATGCTGCTAGTAAGATTTTCTCCTGTTGACAAAATATTTTCATTACTTTTTAGCATTATTTACATCCTTTGAGTCATTATATATATTTGTCTGCTGCAAATGCTTTCATTTTGATTGTTAGAAACTATCTTACCTGGTACAGAGAATGAATTTCAGCAAAAAATTCTGTCCAGGATTTTGGACATAATAGTGCTTGGAAGATTTAAGAAAAAAGAAAACAAAAGTGTGCTAAAAGAAACCATTATTCAAGCAAGTAATATGTTCTCTTTCCATATTTTTTATTTTTTTGATAAAAAAAGTGAATGAATTGAGCTGGGGGAAACAGTAAACATGTTTAAACTCTTTACCACACAGTCCCAAGTTTTAAAGACCCTGAAGAGGAAGGCTTTTCGAACATTGTGTGAAAAGAAGAAAATACTGGTAACCAGCATTTTTTTTTCTCTTCAGACATTGTTTTCAAAGACCTCAAAGTGAGATACTGTCATTTGTGTCCCATTTTATTTGTCATTTGCAAATGTTTTCAATTTGGACTGGTCTAAAATTTTGTTGTGTTGCTAAGATTTAAGTAGTTTCTTATACGAATAAGAATATTGATTAAAAAGATAGAAAGTACGTGCAATATATTATTTCTTGCATTGACATGGTTTTGTATTTAATTAAACTATGAAATTGTTCATATATTACTATTTTCTTGTACAACTCAGCTCACATCCTGTTTTTAATGTCTGTCTAAACTTATCCTCAGTCTGACCACTTCTCCCCATTTTGAAAAACTTCTCCTAATTCTCAGGCTAGGGAGAAGTAACTTCTCAATAATGTTTTTTATCCAAAAAGTGTATGGATTGAGCTGGGGAAACAATAAACATGTTTTAGCTCTTTTCCACACAGTTCTGAGTTTAAGAGACCCTGAAGAGGAAGGCTTTGGAAAACATTGTGGGAAAAGAAGAAAATGCTGGTAACCAGCATTTTTTTCTCTTCCGACATTGTTTTCAAAGATCTCAAAGACAGTTACTGTCATTTGTGTCCCATTTTATTTGTCGTCTGCAAATGCTTTCAATTTGGACTGGTCTAAAATTTTATTGTGTTCACAGTTGCAAAGATTTAAGTCGTTTCTTATACGAATAAGGATATTGATTAAAAAGATAGAAAGTATTATATTATTTCATGTATTGACATGGTTTTGTATTTAATTAAACTGTGAAATTGTTAAAATATTATTTCCTTGTAAACTCAGTTCACATCCTGTTTTTAATGGCTGTCTAAACTTCTCCTCAAAGTCTGACCACTTCTCTGCATTTTGAAAAACTTCTCCTAATTCTCAGGCTAGGGAGAAGTACCTTCTCCTCAAATTCTGAGAGTTGGCAGAGGTCTGAGTATTGAAACCTGACAATAAAGTTAGAATTTAAGGAGAGTGCAAAGTCATGTTTAATCTTGTATTTGATATAGGAGAATATCCATTACCTACAGCAGAAGATGTGTTCATAAGAATAGACTGGGGACAAAAGTTTAAAGAAATTGACATGCGTCAAGTGTACTGACATGTATGATTAAATGAGCAGTCGCATGAATATGTGAAAAATCAACATTTATACTGGTTATTGCTGTTGAGCTGACTCTAAAACATTACATAAATCTGAGGAAAAAGATTTTTTCAACTATCAGATGAATGTAATTGTTAATGAAATGATTCACGGTTAAAACCTGTTTGCTAGCATATTTCTAGCATCACCTTCTATTAGTACTTTCAGTACTTTGATTTTATATCTTATACACGTTTGATATGGCAAATATGTGATGTCACTTTTGATGTCATTTTGTACGTATTTCATGGCGTGAATGGGTTTTATGGATATTACCACGTGTGCATTTATAGATGGATTTGCATCTTCTGATCTATGATATATGAAATATTGTTATGTGAAAAAAAGAACCTGATGTTCGTTTGCGTTTGAGATAAAATTTTATTTAACTCGTCAAGAAAAAAAAAAAGAATGTTATCAAGCTCGCCAAAGGCTCGCTTAATAGACTCGTTCAATAAAATTTTATCTCAAACGCCAACTCATGTCAGATCCTATGTATATCCGCTCATAAACCACATTCCTTAAAGGCCAAGGGCTACCTTTCACTAAATTGCATTCGCACAAAAGTTGCGTAGGTAGTTTAGGTAAGCAAGCATCAAGTCTGAAAATGAGTTTCACTAAACTGCATAATTGAATAACTTTAAGATTTGAGTACATATTGTATAATTTTACGCTACCTCGTGCCTTTGGGTAAACCAGAGATCATATCAGTGTATATACAATTCAAAATAATTAGAGTTAATTTATTAAAACGTAGCCCAGTAGCGGCCGAAAGTAAACAACGCAGGTGTTTAAATGCACTTGATTTCAATTTCAAAACATACCATTTCAAAGTAATGAAATTACTAGGAAGATGACAATCTATTATTGAATGGTCGGTCCTATTGTTATTCGCTGGCAGAAAAAATGAATTAAACAGTAATCTTGGCAGTGCTTTTTTTACCTAGTTTTAGAATTAATTCTTCAGCCAACGACTAACACTTAGACCGACCATACAGAAACAGATTGTCATATTCAAAAACAGTTGAATACTTACTTTTAAAGGGTATGTTTTAAATGTAAATGCATTTTTACATCCACATTGTTTACTTCTGGCCACCTCTGGGCGTTATGAAATAGGTACAATGGAGCTGTAGTTCTCTGATATGGTAGAAATCAGTGTAGGAAAAAGGAGAAAATGATTTTCTCTGGTAACCAGCATAAACTCATTTTCCAACAATGTCTTCAAAGACCTTACTCCCCAGGATTGTGTAATAAAAGGTTACTAGTCCATATACATGTACAATGATCGGCCTAATTACTGTCGTGACGCACCTTCCAAAGAGGATGTATTGTTATATAAAATATGAGTAACATCCTCTCTTTATCTATCGGTCGACAAGTTTTGAATTTCACCTGTTCTGAAAGCTTTCTTGAGGTATTTTGGGTCAGTATTCCTCAATGATTCTTAAATTCACTCTCAGTCTAATTCTGGGTGTAAAAAGCGATGGAACTTCTGATTGGCGTAACCATTTAGTATAGCAAATCAGAAGTCGTGTTATTTTTAATTTAGAAAATTCTCAAGAAAAAGAATAAAAATGGTTCAAAGAATGGTTGGTCAATACGACCCCTACTGGTCCTAAAAATCTATAGAATTGCAATATCGGATGCGTGTGGACCACTTACCCTGTTTTCTAATGACGCTAGGCTTTTTACTCAATTATTCCAAATCCTCACATATTCCATTTGTAATTATAGGCCTATTAGCTTTCATGCCTTATTTATATCGGTCCGTCCTCATCCGACAGCAATTTTTCCCAATACTTTCCTTTCCAAACGGACATACACTGATAAAATATCTATCGTTTATTCACGAGGAATCAACCATGTTCATCTTTTCGATTTGACCACAGATTTTCAATCGGGCCCGATGAATTTTTCTAAACATAAAAAAAGTCTTGTCTTAAAGACACCTGAGTCCATTTACCCACTGTAAAAATTCTCTATTGACCAAAGCTTTTCTTTTTTCTTTTCTTTCTTGTTTTAATTGAACTAATCCAAATCCCATAGCACCCGTCCAAAGTTTTACCAGAATGATCGGCCGAGTTGTGTACCGGTTGTATTTATATATGCGCTTTGCCAAGAAATTGTTTGCCAATACTGTAGTTTCCGCACCGATATATTCTGATACAACCATTTTCTTACTTTTCCATCAAGTGATGATACTGACTGGTGACTTTGATTTCAGGCACAAGCAGTCACCGCGAAACGAATATAAAGAAAAAAAAAAATGTTTAAAGTGGCACGAAACATCGTTTGAGTGATTACCGAAAGAAAAATATTAAGGCTTGTCCAAATTGATGACATTTGTAATGACAAATTAAGTGTGGCCCAAATGTTGTAGTTTGTCTACCATAGGGTAGAAAACATTGTGGTAAAAGAAGAAAATGCTGGTATCCAGCATTTTCTCCTTTTCCCGCAATGTTTTCAAAAACCTACTTTCCTAGGGTCGTTACAACAAGGGATTGTGTGGTAAAAGGATTGATCAATCAAGCAACTTTCTTCCTTTTTTCACAATGTTCCAATATATTCTTGAAATGGTAGAAAACATAGTGGGAAAAGGAGAAAATGCTGGTATCCAGCATTTTCTTCTTTTCCCACAATGTTTTCAAAAGCCAACTTTCCCGGGGTCGTTAAATATCGGGACTGTGTAGTCAAGAATTTATCAATCAAGCAACTTTCTTACTTTTTCACAGTGTTTCAGTATATTCTTGACAGGGTAGAAAACATTGTTGGAAATCTGGTATCCAGCATTTTCTCCTTTTCCCACAACGTTTTCAAAAAAAACGTCTTTCCTGGGGTCGTCGAAACTCAATCAAGCCACTTTCTTACCTTTTCACAATGTTTCAATATATACTTATTGAGCCCTGATGGGTCAGTGGTTAAAACCCAAGGCAGGCAAGGCAAGTGACCCTGGGGTTGTGAGTCCACCCTGACCCGAAAACCCCGGCTCGAAATGATATTTTCTACCCTGGGAAGAAGCCTGAAGATGGGAGTGGAAAATTGCTCATAACGGGCGATTTCTTTCCTAATATCAATATCTTTAATGAGATAAAAATCATCTTGCACTTTTCTTTTCGAAGAGAGATCGCTCAAGGCAAGCGATTTCTTCCTCTCATCTTATCATCACTGAAACATGAAAATTATTGAAGTTTATTTCATGCTTACCGGTAGGTTATCGAAAAATATCGGTGAAATATTTTTCGATATTTCATGGTTACGACCAGTGAAAATACCGATTTTTATATTCTAACTCTTCAATTGAAGGCGAAAACAGTTGTTCCCACGCAGTAGTTACCAAGGTAAAAAGTGCGTGCCTCACAACCAGATGGAAATATGACGTAATTTACCTTACATTTCTCGCGCTTGACGTAATATTGTAATGCGTTGCTATGCGGAGGGGGTACACCACGGGGAATAACCGAAAAGAACTGCTATAGATTTTGATTAAGTTCCCCCCAGAAAGGGTTAAAAGCATGAAATAAATAAAATATTTGTTTTTTGTCGGTGAAAGATCGAAATTTATTTCATCGAGTGAACATCGGTAATATTTTCACGAGTGGCGGAGCCGAGCTCGAGCTCGGCTCCGCCACTCGTGAAAATATTACCGATGATGTTCACTCGATGAAATAAATTTTGTCGGTGAAAGATCGAAATTTATTTCATCGAGTGAACATCGGTAATATTTTCACGAGTGGCGGAGCCGAGCTCGAGCTCGGCTCCGCCACTCGTGAAAATATTACCGATGATGTTCACTCGATGAAATAAATTTCGATCTTTCACCGACAAAAAACAAATATCCTCTATTTATCCTAGTACCGTCTACATCTCATTGAGATACAGCTATCTCGTGTTCAAAGAGTTTTTAACTCATTTCATCTTTATTTTATCAAACTATAATTATTGTTGTATCTTCATGCCAATTGTTGCCACTGACGGATGCAAAGTTGCATAGATTACGACCGATAGCAGGTGCATTTCATGTCTGGAAGCCATCAAAGAAATAACGTTTCCGGTTAAAAAAAATCGATATATATCTATCCCTTACAACACACACACATACACACCCACACACACACACACACACACACACACACACACACATATATATATGTGTTTACGAAACTGACTAAATTCTGAACCATTATAGAGTCTATCCAGTTTTAAGAAGTTTTTTTTTTCGCTGGCTGTAAGGATTTTTCTTGTACACATGAATACAATTGTAATCTCTACGTTTGAAAGAGATAAGGGGAAAATCTATGACAAGGAAATTCTTCTTCTGAGCCCTATATTTACTAACCATTCTTCATTTTATTCTAAGTCTTATTATAGGTTAAGAAAGAAACCCAATTTTTGACTGGCTGAAATGTTTGGTTCAGCTAATCAGAAATCGTGTAAAAGTGTTACTTTAGATTTAGAAAATTCTTGAGAATAAGAATAAGAAAGTTCTTGAGAATGGTTGGTGAATACGGACAGTGATCTCATCCCGATATCAGTGTCTGTAAGTTTGAAATGTTAGGCGTACTTCTAATTGCTCTCTACATCTGTAAATGAATCATGCTTTGTGAAAATGTGGTTTTAAATGTATATGCAAACAGTTTCGACCCAGGGCGGCCTACTCGGAACTGCGCAGACTGACCTGAGTCAATATTTTTGCCATGGGTAAATTTTATGCATGTCAAAGAACCATTCTACCTTATCATTCAGCCGGTTTTTAGACACACTTGATCCATATTATGCAACGATTCGATTTGTATAAAGTATTATAAACTTGTATAAAGCCCCCATTTTTCCCGCTCACTTTTTGTGTTTCCTCATCGGACAGTGTAGATCCAAAATCAGACTGCACGTTCTGTGCAGTCTGATCTTGATCTTGATCTACACTGTCCGCAAAAGGTCCTTGAGTCGCGCCTAGCAGTCTAAGGGTTAATGACCTGTAAAGGAGAGGTAGAGATGAGAGGGAGAGAGGAACTCTTAGTGACAGGCGATTTCTCTTTCATGCTGATCATTGCCCTAGATATATATGGTAATGTTTTCTACCTTAAAGATACATCCTTACAGTCTGAGAGTAAACAAATGATGTTAAACATTACAGTGTGTAGAATTCAGTTAGCCGTGTAAACGTAGATAAAAAATTAATATAAGGTGTATGGGATAAAGAAACTCAAGGGACTTGTCTTCGATTTTAACCGGAAACTGTGGTTGTAATGTCTAGGGATAGCCTCCATAAAATGAAATGCATTTTCTATCCGTCGTAATCTGTGCAACCTTGCAACCGTCAGGGGTAAAATTTGAAGATACAAGAATGATTACAGCTTCATAAAATAAAGATAAAATCGATGAAAAGAAAAATTGATTAAAACAAGTAAAGATGTATCGTTAAAAGAAGGAGGGATGAGGGAAGGAGAGGTTGCGCATAATCGTGTTCGCCTCCAGATCTTCAGTTTGACGCTAGATACTGTGGATCTTTTTTTTTTCTTTTATTTTCATATCTTCCCTTGGGGGTAAAAATGAGAAAGAAAAGATGCTAGTGGCAGATTTCGCATTCTCACCTCAATAACTCTAACCCTTAAAGCGTCCTAGGCGAAAACAGAGACTTTGGCCACTTTTGTTCTAGTTCTACGATACATTTTTCTGCCAGCGACTAGAATTTGACAGATTCCACTGTAGCATATTATCAGACATCCTCGCTGACCCATTTTCGATTCATTCTGTAATCGACCCTGAGTTATTTCGGTGGCGTTTCCTCGTTCTCATGAATTATTCATGAAGCATTTTGATTGGTGATCTCAGTTTTTCTTTCAGAAAATTAAACTATTATTATCACAAATAGGCCGCCATTTCTATTTTTTACTTGTCGATATCCAATCACATCATTCGTTGCAAATCAAACTTAGTGATACTTTAAATATGGCGGCGCCCATCAACACCACAATCGAGAAGCGTTTAAAAGAGAATTTCGGCGTAACACCGAAAGATTGTCAGTTAAAATCGTACACAAAGATCGATATTGTCGTCCCTGTTTTGCAGAATGGCATATCTCACAGGAGACAAGCACACCGACGGCCGCCATATTTGTTGACAATCTCGGGTTTTTTCCGGGGTTATTTTTGGTAACGGAAGAAAGAAAATTATCCTCTCTACAAGAGCGTATCATTATGTTATCGATCTTTCGATTGGCTATTAGGGTACTTCACGACCATATGAATATTAAAAAGAAACGACGATTTGCTAGTCAATTTTCCCAGGGGTGATGCATGGAGAGTAACGTAATGCTTCAAACCTGGGTTCCGAGGATGATTATCAGACTCATCGAAATATCCACAATTTTAAATGGTATGAATTAAATGTCTGCACTTTGACTTCAGATTCATCTACTTTTGGTCCTCAGTATGCCTTTAAATAATAGCTTACCCCAATATGGCCTGCAACACGCAAAAAGAGGCATTAGGACACTTAGTGTCGTCCCGGATCAGCATGCGCAGTCCGCGTAGACTAATCCGAAACGAAACTTTCCGTTTTTACATAATTTTCTGTTTTGCGCAAATCTACTGTAGGATAAAATCTAATGTAGTCGTAAAGTGCCGTCTCAGATTAGCCTGCGCGGACTGCGCAGGCTGATCCGAGACGACACTTTACGCAAATGTCCGAATGTCCCTTTTCGCGTGTTGCAGGCCATACATTATGTTGCCGTTTTCTTCTGTATAGTTTAATGAGATTATTTCGGAAACCCTTGTCGGTCAAAAGCTGGCGTAGAAAGCTGCGCCGTAAAAGAGCAAGTTAACATACAATTAAGTAATTCTTTAAAACAGAATGTCATCTCGTTTTGTTCGTTAAACTATTGAATGAATAAGATTATAACCGAAAACACTTTCAACTCTTAGGCTACTTGTCGCGACTCAAGGACCTTTTGCAGACAACGTAGATCAAGATCAGACTGCACACAGTGTGCAGTCTGATCTTTGACCTACACTTTCCGATTAGGAGATATTTTTCTCGAAAAATTATTTTTGAAATAATATGCCCCCTCTTTAACCAAATAGTTGGTTGTGAACTCCTGGCTTCCAAAACTCAGTCTAAATGACAGAGCTGCTAATATCTAAATAAGTAACTACATGCTCTTTTATTGATAGCATCCAATATTTACTGATCTGTGATGGTCATGGAGGAAGACAATAGCTTGTGAAAAATACCTCCAGTTTTGGTCCTCCAGTTAAACACTCCACACCAACCTGCTTATGGCTTATTTTCCTGTTCTATTTTTTCCCACAGTTTTCTCTCAGTACCTATCAAAATACCTTTACAAGAAAATATTGATGCGTAACATCAATGGCGCCGCAAATCAGTTGTTTCTGAAATAGGGCACATTATATAGCGGGTTAATTTTTTACACCAAGGGCATCACTTAAAACGAACTTCGTAGAGGTCCACGTTGTGATACTACATGACAAATATTTAAACTCTTGGCCATCTGGTTTTGGACAAGAAGATTTTTGTTTAAAATTTGCCCCATTTAAGGCATTGTGTTAATCCCGAGTATTAAACAACCTTGCGGAAGAATCATTTTTAAAACAATGTGGAAGAAGGAGAAAATGGTTACCACCTTCGAATGATCGTCTGCAAATGCTGTCAGAAGTCTAAAATTATGTTGTTTGGCAAAGAAAGATTCATTGTTTTGCAACAGGATTTATGAAGAACACAACGAAAATGTGGCCTCTCTCCAAAAAAATTTTAACGCATTTCAAACTGACCGAAGTAAATTTATGCAGAACTCGGTAAGAAATGAAATAAGAAGTCCTAAACAATCTTTAGAATGCAAATTAAAACTTAAAAAAGAAAGAGCCAATAATGGTAAGACACATCCATAGCCATTCTTCGGCGAAATTGAACGTAATTTCAATTGGAGCTATGGACAAAAGCAGTTGTCACTCGGACAACACAAGAAAATAGTATTAAAACTAGGCTCCAAATTACCAAATTGTTATTAAAAACTTGGTATGAAATGACCAGAGTGGGTACGAAATGATCAAAGTGAGTACGAAATGACCAAAATAAAAAGTATAGGTGGGTACGAAATTACCAAAATCGTACGAAATGGCTTCGGTACGAAATGACCCAGTTACGAAATCACTGGATGCCGAGTAAACAATATGGCTGCTCCCATAGGTACTTTTCAAAACCGAATAAAAATATAGTGCCGCCGCTCATGCGGCGCCACAACAAGAAAATATTGATGCGTAACATCAATGGCGCCGCAAATCAGTTGTTTCTGAAATAGGGCACATTATATAGCGGGTTAATTTTTTACACCAAGGGCATCACTTAAAACAAACTTCGTAGAGGTCCACGTTGTGATACTACATGACAAATATTTAAACTCTTGGCCATCTGGTTTTGGACAAGACGATTTTTATTTAAAATTTGCCCCATTTAAGGCATTGTGTTAATCCCGAGTATTAAACAACCTTGCGGAAGAATCATTTTTAAAACAATGTGGAAGAAGGAGAAAATGGTAACCACCTTCGAATGGTCGTCTGCAAATGCTGTCAGAAGTCTAAAATTATGTTGTTTGGCAAAGAAAGATTCATGGTTTTGCAACATGATTTATGAAGAACACAACGAAAATGTGGCCTCTCTCCAAAAAAATTTTAACGCATTTCAAACTGACCGAAGTAAATTTATGCAGAACTCGGTGAGAAATGAAATAAGAAGTCCTAAACAATCTTTAGAATGCAAATTAAAACTTAAAAAAGAAAGAGCCAATAATGGTAAGACACAATCATAGCCATTCTTCGGCGAAATTGAACGTAATTTCAATTGGAGCTATGGACAAAAGCAGTTGTCACTCGGACAACACAAGAAAATAGTATTAAAACTAGGTTCTAAATTACCAAATTGTTATTAAAACTTGGTATGAAATGACCAGAGTGGGTACGAAATGATCAAAGTGAGTACGAAATGACCAAAATAAAAAGTATAGGTGGGTACGAAATTACCAAAATCGTACGAAATGGCTTCGGTACGAAATGACCAAGTTACGATGACTGGATGCCGAGTAAACAATATGGCTGCTCCCATAGGTACTTTTCAAAACCGAATAAAAATATAGTGCCGCCGCTCATGCGGCACCACAATAATTTTTCTTACGTCATACATTATTATTAACCAGTAACTGTGTACCTGGATTTTGGAGAAGAACCATATAACCTTTGCTTTCGTTCTAATCCATTTCGTCAGTTATTTTTGTTATTCTATTGATTTGTCTTTAAACGCTTGTAATTAATTGATGAATAAAATATGTTTAAACTAAACCAAATAGTACTCTTTCGCCATGTGGCTTGTTTAATGGTAGGTAACCAAGTCTGGCATCCATCGCCCAGCTCAGACATCACGCTTCACTCGTTTTATGCCAACATTACAGGTATATTTAGGATTTTATTACATTGCACTTTAGTCAAAACGAAAACATCTAAAGCGGGTGCCAATGCACGACTCCAGTTGCTTTTTTTGAAAATTCAATGTCGAAAAAATGCATAACTGTGTCAAAAATACTTTGATGGTTACCTGCCCCTGTTGTATAGGTTCCCCTTTTGATAGTTGTCAACTGGTCAAAGTTTGAGGTAAAAATCTTCGGTAATGACAGAGATATTATAAAATGTCAAAGTTTTGCAACACGACGCAGGCGACTCCAGGGCTACGACAATACCTCTTTGAAAACAGCCAAGCTAAAACTATTCACAATTATTTCATGCTTTCCGGTAGTTTATTGAGAAATAAAGGTGAAATATTTTTCGATATTTCATGGTTACGACCAGTGAAAAATACCGATTTTGTCTTCTAACTCTTCAAAATTTTGAAGGCGGAAACAATAGTTGTCACGCACTATTTACCTAGGTAAAATGCGCGTGCCACCCAACCAGATGGAAATATGACGTAATTTACTCTACATTTCTCGCGCTTTACCTAATGTAGTAATGCGTTGTTATGCGGAAGGGGTACTTCACGGGGAATTACCGAAAAGAACTGTACTGGATTTTGATGAAAGCCCCCCCCACCCCCCCAAAAAGGGGGGGGGGGGTTAGAAGCATGAAATAAATTGAATATTTGTTTTTTTCGGTGAAAGATCGAATTTTATTTCATCTCGTGAACATCATTGGTAATATTTTCACGAGTGGCGGCGCAGTCATTCGTGAAAATATTACCGATGATGTTCACGAGATGAAATAAACTTCGGCCTTTCACCGAAAAAAACAAATATCCTCTATATCTGCAGGTAGCGAGAAACCACCTTATTCAGTGTCCACTTCTTGGTGTCATTATTTTAAACACGTGCTTCTTTTACGAATGAATCTATTAAAAGTAAAATGCGGCTTATCAAACTGAAAGGACCGATTTCTTCGATTCATCTTTCACTTTCTTTGGGAAAATGTGAGAAGGGAATGATGCTTCTACTCGGCTCTATATGATTAGCAAATCAATTAAGTCCATTTGTCAGCACTTTATATATATCAAACGGAATAAGAAACGAATGGTAGACATTTTGTGGTAGTATAACTAAACCAATGAATTACCTGGAAATATTGGGGGTTCCGTCGTAATTTGTTTGTTGACTCTACAAATACTTGTGATATTGTAACGAAATTTTGGCCATTTGTCGAACAATGTTAACTCTAGAAATAAATAAAACATTGAATCAAACAAACACTTTCATTTTTAGCGCAATAAGTGTTTACCTAGCGCATTTTTTCCGTTTAAAGTATTTATACTCTCCCAAAAAGTTACTTGACACAGCGTTCACGTTTTATGATTTTTTGTGTGTTAGGAGAAATTAGGCAGGGCTCCAGATAGAGGGAGTGATTTTTATTTCAAAATTGAAAGTATTAATTATTCTCCACTAAACCCTATGTTGTGGGTACTCATTAGAATCGTCTGATAGAGACGATTCTAATGAGTACCAACAGCTTAGGGTTTCGAAGAGAAATAATGGATTTAGAATACCATCACTCCCTCTTATCTGGAGCTCTGTTTAGGATACAATGGCAGATCTTCTTTCATACAGTCCCAACATGTTCTGTAACCTGATGAGAAATACCAGAATGTAAAACACGTGTTAACACAGAACATGACGTTTAGTCGATGGGATCATAAATTACAAGACAATGTAAACATAGAACATCCATTTGGCCCGGTTTCTTTTCTTTCATTCAAGAAATTGATATGACGTTTCAGTATCATTCTGCCTCAATTTTTAAGGTATTTGACAAAAACCAAACAAAACATATCAAACTTAGGAAAAGTATGAACGCGAATTATTTAACCGGACTATCTAGACCGAAATTTTCGTGCTGGAAAGATTTGCTTTGAAACTGTCAGTCACTTTAAACTAATTAAAACCACTTCAGGTCGGTTTAAAGTCCAATATTTGTGACAGCGTTGACGCGACAAGTTGTATTCTAAATCATTTTGTGTGTGTGTTGTAATGCAATAAACACTCTAGGTACCGCCTGGCACAAACTTGCTGCAGCTGACTCTTAAAGGCCCACTAGCGGCCAAAAACGCTATGCAGGTGTTAACCCTTAGGCTGCTAAGCTCGACTCAAGGACCTTTTGCGGACAGAGTAGATCAAGATCAGACTGCACAGAACGTGCAGTCTGATCTTGGATCTACACTGTCCGATAAGGAGATATTCCTTCCCCCAAAATAACTTCGTTATAGCAACATTTTGGTTTCTTACCATCAACTTGAGGGTATCATTTTAGTTATTCAGTAGGATATACAGTAGATCAAAACTCATTTTAACCGTACAGTAACAGATTGTAATCTCCACAATAATTCCCACATTTTCAAATGGTATGATTTAAATTTAAATGTATTTTAACACCGACTTTGTTTACTTTTGGCAGCTATTGTTTCTCTAAAGAATTATTTTAGAATACGTTTAATCAACATGCATTCATATTAAAGGAGACATCGTTTGTTAAGGACGTTTTGAAAGGTTTCTGTATCAAGAGGAGAAAGAAAGTCTGCATTTGTGTCAGTGTTAGCTGAAACACACTGAAACAACATGAAACAGCTTTGTGAAGCAAAATGGCTGATGTTCCAAATTTTGTACCCGCTTTCAATGTAAAATTGTGTTCTGGCGTTTTTAACGCTTGGTACTGGAATACCAAGGGCGTCACACAAATGACTTTACTCACGTCAATAAAAAAAATACAAGCATTTAAAAAACAATTTACAATATAGATTTCTGTTGTTCAAGTGGGAAAAAAATGGCTACATGGATGCAATGTAACGAAATTCATTATAATTTATATTACATTAGTCATTCCTTTGTGCAAATTCAAAATGCTCTTAAATAGGCACAATCTCTGCCATAAAAGCAAATACATCTGTATTGCTGACTGTGTCGGATAGCATACATTCCGGCACTGACTCACACACGCATACACACGCGCACACAGACACACATACTCTATTCAGGAAAAATGTACAAGAAAATATTGACGCAGAGCGTCGAGGTCTACGTGAATTATAAGGCCAAAAAACTTCACAGCTCTAATTGATAAAAAAAAATGCCCGTGCCAGATAATCAGCGAAGAAGACGAATTGTGTCTACTTCTTTACAAATTCTGTTGTTTTTTTTTTTGTGAATTATATAACGCCATCACTTGTTTGCCCACAATTAGTTAAAACATGAAATAAGAGGTATGCTGCCTATATCATGTAACAAGGGACCCACTTATCAAATCGGATGATTGATTAATCATTTTGAAAAAAGGATTATTCAGGAATATCAAACACTTCTACTTTTTTTCTGCAGTTGTATAAACTTTCATTTAAATATTTTGACCGGAAACCAATTGGTGATTGATAGACAGCTATCACGCAGACAGAAATATGCATAATTCCCAAGTGAATACAAACACAGTGTCGCCGCTCCTGCCTGTGGCCATACAATAACCTCCGTCTTGCATTAGGTTCTCACACATTCTTTTTCTGGCTATTGAAAGACAATCTTTTCAGCAACAAATAATATATATATACGAGGGCGGAGCAAAAAGTTCGTGGAATTTGTTAATTAAGACAAAACTGCCGATACTACTTCATTTAAAGTTTTATATGTTTAAGATCTATTCATAACGGACAAAATTGGAAAGACTCACACAAATTGATCTAAAAACATAGTTGCTAGGACTCGTTTTACAACAGCCATAACGGGTACCCGGAGTACGCCATACGTCATTTAACTACGGCGTTACGAAATATCTTCTTCCGTCCACTCCTTGGATCAACTTCACTACTCTTTCGTCCTTTCTTAAACTGCGCTTGCCACTTGGACACTACATATTTTTTTCAATAGTGGCCTTATCCGAACTTCTTTAATAAAATTAAACGTTTCAGACGGACTATGCCTTAATTTTAAACAGAATTTTATCGCTGCTCGACTTTCTTCCTGTTACGGGAGACCACTCCTTCATGCATGGCTTCGTCCCGATTTAAATACAATACCTAACAACTGCGTTAGGAAGATATCTCTTTAGCTCAGTGGTTATGGTATTGGTCTTTTAAATCTCCCAAAACAAGGATCTGTGTCCGCCGTGGGTTCGAATCCCGCCAGATGCGGTTTGTGTTTCAGCCATGCATTTGTTCATTTGTTTCTCTGTTACGGACTTCGTTCGTAAGATGGGGGCTCGTCCGGGATTGGCCATTGAGCCGTTAATCCCATTTGTTGTCCAAAAACGGATATTTGTTGTCTAAATAATAGACTTACTGCCTAACAAGGCTTTGAGTCATCAATAAATGATGACTTTAAGAGGGGGTGTGTTACGGGAGACCACTTCTTCATGCATGGCTTCGTCCCGATTTAAATACAATACCTAACAACTACATTAGGGAGATATTTCTTTAGCTCAGTGGTTATGGTATTGGCCTTTCGTCCGGGCGTTCTAGGTTCGAATCTTGCCCGGTCCCTGTATTTCTGCCATGCATTTGTTTATTTGTTTCTTTGTTACGGACTTCGTTCGTAAGACTTCCACTTTCGAAACTACCATTTTTTTTACCTTACTTTTTCGTCGATAGGCCTCGCAAAAACTATCGTCCTGACGTTGTTTTTTAAAGCTAAGATCAGAAATTTCGCACAGGACATTAAATGGCTACATCCATGACGTCAACGTAATTTCATGAGATTTAGATCAGACGATTTTGAAATATCCATGGTCATTTTTAAAAGCATGACAACGGTGATTTTACGGCGTGCTCCGGGGTTTTGATTGAATTTGCGTTTATTTATCATCGCCACCGGTTGCCCATATGGGCGACGCCCCCTGAAGGCTGTTAGTATTGTTACGGGGGATAGTGCAGATACAGGACGAAACCCATCTTAAGTTACGCCTGGTTCTTTTACGTGCTCGGTGTATAGCATCGTCACACGGGACCTCGGTTTAACGTCTCATCCGAAAGACTATTAGTAATTTTAGATGGCCAGCCGTGGGGATCGAACCCACACCCTCAAGTGACTCGAAACATCACGTTCACGAGTCCTACGCTCTACCTATTGAGCTATGCGGGCTGGTCTGTGCTCCGGGGTAGCAGACCTTGTGCTTTTAAAGGCGAAAATAAATATATCTACAGTTGAAATAGACTGATGATTTTTACCTGGAAATTGATATAAGACCATGATTACACAAGTGAAAAGCTAAAAACAATCAGACATCAAATTAAAAAGTTGCGAAGATATTCCACTAACTTTTTGCTCAGCCCTCGTATGGTGACATGGATGAAACCATCTGATTAAAAAAAAAAAAAACAGTCTCATTCGGAACGTCCTGGCCTGGGCTTATCTTGGTCGATGGGTTCCTGCATTACTTAGTGATAAAGTGTACGACTACTAAGCCGGAGGCCCAGGTTCGAGCTTCGTTGTGGGCCCTGGGCTTTTCGTGGAAATATTCTTGGGTAAGACACTTAAGAGCCCTACCCTAGTCCTGGTGAAAGCCAGGACATACATTAATAGGTGAGCTGTCACAGTAATATGACTGGAATGCATTTGAACGCGACAATTCGATCAATCAATCAATCAATGTTCTCTTGGTCGACACTTTTCGAAAATTGAATGAACTTTCTTTTATGTACATATTTGGTTTAGTTTGGTATCTTAATCTTATCAAGAATGGTACAAGAAATTATCCAATCAGGACAGTGGTTCAAACAAGCTAAATTGAGATAATGAAGCCAAAAGACAGATATACGATAATAAACAAACATGGGCCGTTTTCACCAACCATTATATATTTTATTTCAAGTCTATTTCTAGATTTACAAAGTGAACTAATTGTGTTACTTTCAAATGATAATAATAATAATAATAAAGCTACGAATGTTATTGGGAATAGTTGTTGAATACGGGCCCCGCTTTTTTTACTGATCATCAACTAATAACGTGAGCTTTCGCATTCGATGCATCTGCAAAAAGTATCGAATCAGGTCAGCCTGCGCAATCCGCGCAGGCTGACCTGAATCGACACTTTTTCCTGTTTGTAAATTTTCTGAATGGTCAAAGGACCATTCTATCACAAGATTCAGTTGGTTATTAGACAAAATGGATTTTATAGATCCATAATTTTTTGATGACTTGCCTGGTATAGCGCATAACAGAGATAAACTAAACCAGCTTTTGCGAGGGCATAGCTAAAATAACTTTCATTTCAAGACAACAATATGAAAAAGAATGGAACACGAGCATAAATCAAACCGCATTGGTACTATATCATTTCACAAGATTTGAAAAAAATACATTTTACATGCTAATTAGACAATGACGCAGAGAAGCCTTTGTGATGTTACCCATTGAATT
The DNA here is from genome assembly GCA_946811185.2 of Hippopus hippopus. Classification (NCBI taxonomy): domain Eukaryota; kingdom Metazoa; phylum Mollusca; class Bivalvia; order Cardiida; family Cardiidae; genus Hippopus; species Hippopus hippopus. The sequence continues at coordinate 42,648,692 of OX328110.1, forward strand.
CAGAAACAAACGGAAGTCTGTGTCCATTACTACAATAATTTCATGGCACATCCTTGCTTTGGGAACTTGTACTTTAGGCAATAACAAACAAAGAAGGAATATGCTGTGCTTTCTTTCCACCTAACCCCTTTGCCTACTTTTTCCCACTTCTTTCATTTCATGCTAAAACTGCTTAACCTTCTTCCACAATGTTTTCAACATTCTTTCTCCTCAGAGCCGTTTAAGCTGGTCATTGTGTGGTTAAGTGTTACTAAATGAAATGACCATTTCAAGCAGATATTAGTACCAACAAATTGTGATTTCAAAGTTCTTTCCACCGGAAATGTCTAACTTTTTCGGACAGGGTCGATCCACAATCGGGCTGCAAGTTAAGCATCGCCTTCAGTCGTGCTAAGCAGTCTAAAATTTAATCAAATAACTGGGTCCGTATGTACCAACCAATCTTAAAAATATACTTAGACTTATTCTCAAGATTTTTCTGGATTTGAAATTAACACAATTTCTGATTGGCTATACCAAATGGTTTAGCCAATCAGAAGTTGTGTTACTTTCTAAATCTAGAATAAGACTAGAAAAGAAATTAAGAATGTTTGGTGAACACGGGTTCAAGGTGAATACACCATTTTACATAGGCACTAAGGTGGAAACTGCTCTTGATTGCGTTAAAAAAAAAAGGACCACACAGGGACGGAGAGAGGACTGATTCAATATGTAATACATACATACAACCTTTCTGTTTCAAAAATCAGGGCATTTACTACTAGTATCAAAGCGATAAAATCACTTACTGGCAAGGCGGCTTGCGTAGGGCGCATATGCACAGAAGAAGTTGTACAAAACTATGTATGGTGAAGTCGAAAAACATTTTTTCTTTTTAGTCCATATTTTTAGGGAATGTCACTACTGCAAGAGGATAATATCAAAATGTCTTAATGATTTCCAAACAAGAATTACACATTAAATTGAGTCATGCTTCTTGAAAGGGGGGGGGGGGGTTAATGCTGCAAAAAGTATCGACCAATTTCAGCCAGAGCAGTCCGTGCACGCTGACTTGGGTCGAAACAGTTTGCTCTTTGTAAATTTTCTGCATTTCTCAGGACATTGTACCTTATAATTTAGTCGGTTGCTAGACAAAAATGAATTTTATGGATCCATAATTATGTGATGACTTACTTGATATAATACAACTAACCCCATTCTGACAGAGCGCCTGTCAAATTAATTATTTTCCAATGCATTCCAGCTGAACATTCTAGCAATTTTGAAAACAAAAAGGGCTTGAAACTCAAGGGTCGCTGGTCCATTTCGGAGTTTGTGAAAAGCATTTCCTTCTTACCGCTGAACATTGTTTAGATTTTTTTTATTATTATTATTAAAGTTTAACGCCGTTTCAACAGAGAAGCATGGATAAGTGCACTGGCAACCGCAATATGATAAGTTTTAACTTAGATAATGTTCAAAATGGCGTTAAACACAAATAAAGAAATAAACCATTCTTACATACTTAAAATTGGACTTTTTCCGTTTCGTTTGTATGATGTTTAATTCAGATTCAAATATCACGGTGGCCAGAATACCAATCCATGCTTTCCTGAAGTTTCTTTTACCAGTACTTCGTACGGTATTCTTTCCATTTCATTTGCTGCTTTCCCACGTACCCATCATCTAGATAATGATCAGTGAGGAATGAATCCTGTCACAATTGCTATCATGAATCCTCGGCAAGAAATGCTGATCTGTGCCGATATTTTAGCGGACGTATTAAACCCCCCTTTTCACAGAGCATGGCTCTCAGGTACAACGACTGTATTGTTAGATGTCCCAGTATCGATGCTTTGGTTAAAAGTTGGCGGGGTAACAAGGAAAGTACACCTGACACTTCTAGATTAATGAAATGCACACATTGTATATAAATTGTATAGTGTATATAATTGTAATGATTGTGTATAAAACAATAATTGTATGAGTAGTTATGTGACAAGAGAGTAATTCAATATTTTTCATTCACTTTCTTACGTTATCTAGTTTTTTTTTTTTCACGTCACATACCAGTAAGCCATAAACAGTTCCTTGAATAACCCTTGGGCTGCTAAGCACGACTCACTGACCTTTTGCGGGCAGTGTAGATCAAGATCAGACTGCACAGAACGTGCAGTCTGATCTTGGATCTACACTGTCCGATAAAGAGATATTTTTCCTCTAAGAAATAACCTTAAAGTAGCAACCTTTGGGTTTTTACTATCGACTGGAAAGTATCATTTCACTTATTCAGCAGGAAAAGGTTTGAAACAATAAAGATCTAAGTTTAGCTATTCAAACGTCATTAATCACAGTGATGGGCAAAGATTATATTACGACCTAAATCGATCTAAGTTCGCGGACTCGACATCAAGAAATTAATCAAAACGCAAATCTATCGTATAAACACGATTAAAAGATCAAATTTCAACAAGAAAACGCAACATGTGTATTTTATAGACTTGATTCATTGATCAACATTACGAGAGTGAGACAGTTGGATGCTTTCTACACGACAACAATGGTATTAAATACAGTTTCTGTAAACCCCCCCCCCCCGTCCCCTCATTAATTGTCTGGTGTTTAACGCTGTTTTCAAAAATATTTCGCCAAGTGCACTTAGCCATACTTTCCCGGAGTTTCTTTTACCAGTATTTCGCGCAATATTCTTCCCAAGCCACTGGTTGCTTTTCCATATAATCATCGTCGAGACAGTTATCAGCAGTGCGAGAAGGATGAATCCTGTCGCAATGACTCTCATCAATCCTATGAAAGAAATTGGCCGAGCTTGGAATTCGAACCAGCGACTACCTAGTCTAGGGTCTTGTTCTCTACGACTGCGCTACCGGGGCTTTCCCCCGCCCTCAACAGCTTTGTTATAGACCATTATTGAAGCATCCTCGCAAAATGCAGATAACCAAATTGAATCGTCGATGAAAGAACGACTAAACTTGAACTAGTAGCATCTTCGCAAGCCAAGGTGACGATCACTACGTAGATCTTGATAAGATCTACGTAGTGATCGTCACCTTGGCCTGCGAAGATGAACTAGTAGTGGCATAAGGAGAGAGAGCTACGTGTAGTTACGAGACTTGCCACAAAGTGTTCAAACGTTGTCTGCTGTAAAACACTGAATATCGTCCTCAGGAGTCAATCTGTTCAGAAATACAGTGTATCCCCCGTTAACTCTTTCAAAGCCAAAGTCTGATCTCATATCTATACCGCCTGCATTTTAGAATAAACCTATAATTTGATAAAACTCTTTCTGTATGTCTGTTGATTTTCAGAATTTCATTAGATCTCTATAGATCTACTTCCAAAATGATTAACTGCTGAATTAAGGGAGGTTTAAGCTGGCAAACCATTAGCAAAGAAGACAGACAAATGTAACAAAGAATATGTCTCAGTGGTTTTTTCCTTTTATGAGCAACGTAGCCTCTTGAGTTTTTTTTTAATTTGCGCTAGAGTTTCGCAAAGACCTGTAGGAATTTCACATAGCCAATAACACTCGTCGATGACGTAGAGTATTATTCAAATCAGTACAATGACGTCGTATCTGATCTTATAAAGATAGACGGAGACTTTACCGGTTGCAAAACGACCATCCCTTTATTTATACGCCCAAAATTGCACCTTTAACGACGTATATCACAAATGTTCGCACGCATCCTACTGCGCATGTGTTTTTGTCATGGATAGTGAATCAGAAGTGCACCTTTGTATTTGTCGCACATATAGTCATACTATTGGTGAACTGAAACAAGTTGCATTTTCTTTGGGTAATATTAGATCTAGTAAAAAAAAAACCAAGAGGACCATGATGGTCCTATATCGCTCACCTGAATACTAAGCAGTAAAGGTCTACAATGAAGATAAATACCAAATACCGAGGTTCAAGGCAAAATGATAATGAAGCAAGAGCGGCGAATTGTCGCAAAATATGCCCTTCCCACCACCAGTTGTCAAGGAGGTATAATAATCGCAAAGGGCAGGTAATGCAACAAACATGTTTACCAAGTCTCAAGTCATTTTGACTTGAGACTTCAAAGTTCCGTTCCGGACAAGCAAGAAATACTGTAAAAAAATGAAGATCAAAGTGGAATTACTCAAAATCCTCGCTAGGTAGAGTTATTGTTCTTGCGCACTGTACTCGGTAATATTGCAACAAACATGCATACCAAGTTTGAAGTCGTTCTGACTTGAGATGACAAAGTTATATTCCGGACAAGCACTAAATGCTGTAAAAATGACGATCAAAGGGAAATAACTCAAAGACAGCACGAGGTAGAGTTACAATTCTTGTGCACTGCACTTCCAAATATTTCAACAAATAAGCATACCATATTTCAAGTCATTCCTACTTAAGATGACAAAGTCTTGCTCCGGACAAGCAAGAAATGCTATAAAAATGAAGGTCAAAGGGGGAATAACTCAAATTCGTGTTTGGAAGAGTTATGGTTCTTGTGCACTGCACTCCGTAATTTTTCAATAATCATGCATACCAAATTTGAAGATGTTCAGGCTAGAGATGACAAAGTTATATTCCTGACAGCAGAAAATGCTGTAAAAATGACAATCAAAGGGAAATAACTCATAGACAGTACGAGGTAGAGTTATGGTTCTTTCACACTGCACTCCCTATTATTGCAACAAACACAAATGCCAAGTTTCAAGTCAATCGGACTGGAGATGACAAAGTTATGCTCCGGACAAAGAAATATTCTAAAGAACTTTCTAATTCAAGGGCAAATAACTCCAGTTGTTCTGGTCCGATTAGACCCATAATCAAACACATCTGAGATCTTATAGTCATATATATTTTGACCAAGTTTGGTGCTGATTAGTTGATATTTGTAGATGCTAGAGTGTAAACAAAGTCAAATATAGCAATTTTTCTAATTCAAGGGCAAATAACTCCAGTTGTTCTGGTCCGATTAGACCCATAATCGAACTCATCCGAGATCTTATAGTCATATATATTTTGACCAAGTTTGGTGCTGATTGGTTAATATTTGTAGATGCTAGAGTGTAAACAAAGAAATGTGAACGGACGGACGGACGGACGGACGGACGATGGACGGACGACAGACGGACGGACGACGGACGGACGACGGACGCCGACGGACGGTGAGTGATCACAATAGCTCATCCTGAGCACTTCGTGCTCACGTGAGCTAAAAAAATGGATCTGTAAACTCTAACCGTGAAATAATTAAAATACTGTTGACACGACGTTACACACCAAACAAGCAAACAAAATCAGAAAATTCAAAGCTGTGGAAGTATACCTGTTTCCACTTTCAACAGGATTGTGGGAGAAGGAGAAATCGCTCTTAATGAGCAGTTTCTCCTTTTCCTACTGTGTCAACTAAGCTTTTGTCCTAATTTTTTCCTTGAAAAATTAACTTCCACAGTGATCTTCAACACTGTTTTATGACAAACTAAGCACGGATAGGAACTATCTTTATTTTTTCTTATTGTTTAGAATTATAATACTCTAAGCGTGGAAATTTAAAAAAAAAAATCTGTCCGTAAGAAAGTATCTAATTATTAAAGATTAACTCTTAATTCGGTCAAATTATCTCCCTTTTTAACTCAGTGATCTATATATAAGATGCATATTTTTACATTTACCTAGTACAGATAACTGTCCCCAAAGGCGATGTTACTTTTTGACTGGTCGCCTCTGGGAACAGAGACGATCAAGACAAAATCAGTTGAAAGCTCCGCACAGATTTTGTGCGCAAGTTTGATCTGTCATAATTTCGCAAATAAAGCACAAAACTAGGATTTAAACATACCTGTTGCTTGCGTATTTAATAATTCTTCGTTTGAAACACAAATATTTTCAATTTAAACGCTGAACATAAGAGAAAACCGTGCATTTCATCTGTTACTCGAGTTGTTTACGTTCCCGAAAACACACAAAATGGCCGCCACGCGCGATAAATTTCGTCAGTGTTTTTTCCGAGATTTACATGTTATAAACGACTTCTGCAAGTTCTTTAGGTAATGAAAGGTTTAATAATTTGTCTTTGGTCATGTTAGTTACTTAGATTTAATTGCATTTCGCTGCAATACAGATTAAACCGACGAAACATAAAGTCAGTATAGCGCTCTATCTTTGCTACCGGAAAATTTACGATGGACTTGAGACGGTACGGTGCACAATAAATGTCCAAATATGAAAAAAAGTCAGCGTAGCGTCTCATTATTGAGACTATACATTTACCATGCTCAAAACTAGGCTTTTATATTTTTTTGTGCAAAACTAAAATAATTTTCGTAAAAATGATGTACATTTGTATATTCTTTCGGTAACTTTGCTGTTTAACTGACTATTAAAGAAAAGCCTGTTAAATCCAACATAAGCTTAATTTTGGAACTGTATACCCTTTTGAAAGGCAAATTTCTCAGAAACGAGCACGGTGACCCATATCTTTTCTTACTGTAATTTCCTAGAAACATGATGAGCTTTGTATGTGCAAAGTTTTTAAAAAATCTGTCCGTTTGAAAAAAATTGTGATATACGTCGTTAAAGCCTTGGTCTATTTACATAACAGTAAAATTTTAGACTTGTCTAAATTCAAAGCATTTACTTGTAAACGACATATCAAACGTAGCTGAAATGATGGTAATTGTCTGTGAAAGTGCAGAAAACTATGTGTGTCAAGAGATATGATGACGATGAGTGGGTTTGTTTCTCAGGTGACAATGTCTTACCAGGGAATATGTACAGTTCTGGTGATATATAGAATTTTCCTCGGGCTATCTGGCCTCAATTGATTTGAAACTAAAAACACAAAAACATCAAAATACTGTCTTGGTAGATTATCCGTTGGACGCCAAACGACTGTCTTATACAGTCTATGGAGACAAAGTGCCAAGCTCAAACTTCTGTCTTTGGTTTAACACGGACGGAGTATGAACACTGCTTCAAACTGTCGTTCGTGTCTTGGTTTCAAACACCCTGTCAGTCTTATTCGGCTTCAAACGTCTTCAAACAGGTTCCTGTGAAGCACTTCAAGTCTGTCTGAAGCTGGCCAGGAACGGTGTTGTGCTGAACCGCTGTCGGTCTGTGTTTCAGACCGATCTGTTCAACCCTCACTGCCTAGGCTGGAACTGTGAGACAAGACTTCCCAGCTTCAAACTGCTTGGAACGGGTCCGTTTGAGGCTGGGTCTGTATGGGACGTCTTGAAGCAACTTCCCGAGTTAGCCTATCGTGCTTGGAATGAGTCTGAACCTTTCTGAAGCTGGGCTGTTTGAGGCTGGTCTGTTCGGAACAGCTCCCCGAGTCAGTCTAGCGTGTTTGGAGTCTAGACCTCTCTGAAGCTGGGCTGTTAGAAGCGTAGACGAGCGTCGTTTGCTCCTCAACGTAGTAGATGGGTAGACGAATGCTGAGCCTCTGTCGATCTTGCTCTGTGCTAATCGTTCTGCTCAACCTTGTATCGCCTATATCCACAGCGTGAAAAGAGTGATTTCTCTGTAATGGGTTACGGAGAGAAATTGCTGTCACAGTGTAATGTTGCAACAACGTGGAATTCTGATGAGTTTGGCACTATTTATATTCACCAATTATAAGTCGACTGAACGGGGTCAAAATTTTGTGTTTCTTAAAGTGTCATGATTTCTTGATCTGATAATCTACCAAGATTTTAAATGTGAAATTACAATGTACCTATTGCAGAATATAACAAAACAAAAATGCATATTATTCAACACAACATTAACACTGATTGAAATTAAAATCTATGATTTATTCAAAAGAAACAATGTATTCCAAAAATAGTACTAAAGCATCAAATGATCAAAGTACTCCCGGTACTAACAATAATAGACATTAAACTATATACAACACGCGGTACTGCCTGTACCTTACAGATTATTTCTGACAAACTGCCCCCTTCTCAAGAAAATATATCCTATATTTACATTCAAAAATAATCTGTAACTACTGTCGACTTAAATAGTCGGCACAAACGTTTTCTGAACCTTTGATCGATTCGACTCTGAAACTATAATTTTGTAGGAACAGAGCCCAACGCATGATCCTACCACTCTCAGGTTTGCTGTTTTGAATGTAAGACAAAGGAGCATGATCTGTTTGCAACACAAACTCCCTGCCGTACAGATACTTTTGGAATTTCTTGATTCCAAACACTATACTCAAACATTCCCGTTCTGTGACGGAATAATTCTTTTCTCTTTGAAGCAACTTTTTGCTTGCATATGCTATCGGAAAAATACCATCCTCGAATTGTTGAAGCAGTGCTGCTCCTATCCCATTATCCGATGCATCTGTCTGTAAGACGAACGTCTTTTTGAAGTCTGGTAATCTTAGAATAGGTCTCTGGGTAAGTTGTGACTTCAATGTTTGAAACGAATGTTCATGCTCTGGACACCAAACAACCTTATTAGGCAAGCCTTGGTTAAGTCTGTCAATGGTGCCGCTATTTCAGCGAAGGACGGTATGAACCTACGGTAGTATCCAGCTAAGCCTAAAAATGCCCGCACTTGCTTTTTCGTCACGGGTTGCTCAGCATCTCTGATTTTCGTAAGCTTGTCCTCCTCCATCTGAACTATGCCATTGCCGACAATGTGTCCCGTGAAACCTATGTTTCCGAAACCAATCAAACATTTTGACGGCCTGACACTCAAACCTGCATTTTTGATTCGCTCAAACAGGTCTCTGAGCATAGCCATGTGCTGCTTCCATGACTGGGTATGACCCAAAATGTCATCAACGTAGTTGTCTGCCTGCGAACAACCTTTCAATAGTTTTCGCATCGTACGATTGAATGTCGCCCCAGAATTTACCATCCCAAACGGCATTTTTCTAAATTGGTAACTACCTTTTGCAGTGGAAAAAGCAGTCACAGGTCTAGAACTTTCTTTTACAGGAATCTGCCAATACCCCTTCGCAAGGTCAATTTTTGTGAAGAACTTATCGTCTTTCAACTTGGCCAAAATGTCGTCGACACAACCCATGGGTTCGGTGTCAAACTTTGTCACGGCGTTGATCTTTCTGAAGTCTACACAAAACCGGCTGGTACCATCGCGCTTTTTCACCATAACAATGGGCGAATTATACTCTGAATTGGCTGGCTCTATGATTCCAGCCTCCAACATTGTCTCGACTTCAGAGTCAATCTCCTCCCTCTTTGCATAAGGTATTGGATACTGTCTCACACGAATCGGGCTTGAACTAGTCAGTTCTACTTTGTGTTGGGTCAACATCGTTGTGCCCGGTCTGTCTGTGAATATAGAGCTGTACTCTTGTAACAACTCTGGAACTTTGTTCTGTTGGCATGGAGACAATTGATCACTGATCTGAACATCACGCCAAGTTTCAGCACCCTTCAAGTTGGTTAATTCGAGCAAATTTTCGTCGTCTACAGCTCCGACGTCGGAATGGTGCTCGGCCTCAATAACCGCTGCTGTGGCTGAAACTACTTGACTTCGGTCTTCATACTTCTTCAACAAATTAATATGATAGGTGTTAATTTTGTCTCCTACCCGAACTCTGTAGTCCATCTTGTTCACTATTTCGACCACTTCAAACGGGCCTTTCCAGTGCAAAAGCATTTTGTTATGGTTTGTAGGCAGCAAAACCAAAACTTTGTCTCCAACCCGTAAATTTCGTTTTCGTGCTTTTTTGTCATAGTGATGCTTAAACGTGCTTTGAGCTTCGCTCAAACTCTCCCGAGCAATTTTGCATGTTTCTTCAAGTCTCTGTCTCAAGTCAAGCACATACTCATAAGTGCTTCTGGTTTCCGGCGTTTCTTGTTCCGTCCATAGCTCTTTCAAAGCTTGCATCGGTCCACGCACTGTGCGACCGTAGAGAAGCTCGAACGGTGAAAACCCAGTGCTTGCCTGCGGGACTTCTCTGTATGCAAACAAAACTGCTGGAAGGTATCTGTCCCAGTCTTGGGGTTTTTCTTGACACATCTTTTTAAGCATGCTCTTCAAAACTCCGTTCATACGCTCACACAAACCATTGCATTTCGGGTTGTATGGGGTTGTGAAAAGCTGCTTCACTGAAACAAGTCTAGAAACTTCCTGCATCAACTCTGAGGTAAACTGTGTTCCTCTGTCACTCAATATTTCAGAAGGAAACCCTACCCTTGAAAATATTTCAAACAGTGCTTCGGCCACTCGCTCGGCCTCAATTTTTGGCAATGCTATAGCCTCAGGGTACCTTGTAGCGTAGTCTACAACTGTGAGAATGTATCTGTTGCCTCTGTCCGAAACTGGAGTTATCGGGCCGATGAGATCAACAGCTACACGGTGAAACGGGATGTCTATAATAGGCATCTGTCCCAGCGGAACTTTTGTAACCCTGCCCCTAGGTATAGTTTTCTGACAAACATCACACGAACGACAAAACCTTGTTACATCGCTCGAGATGCCAGGCCAGTGAAAACTGCTTGAAATCCTATCTTCTGTCTTTTTTGAAGATAAATGTCCACCTACTATGGACTCATGAGCGAGTTCCATGACTCTACGTCTCTGTAGTTTTGGAACCACAATTTGTCTGACTTCAAACGTCGATGAGCCTCGTTTCTGCTGAAACACTCTGTACAGTATGTCTTTTCGAACCATGTATGAAAACGTATTTCCACCCCTGGTTTTGAACACTGTTTTGCTGTCGGCGTGTTTCCAAAGTCGTTCCAACGACTTGTCTTCTTTCTGAGCCGACCTCAGCTCATCGGTGTTGATTTCCTGACTTGGTTGAGATTTTGAAACCTTCAATGGGCTTAACGGTTTTTCTTTCTTCTTAACCTGAGCCCTGGTCAAAACTGCCCCAGCCAAAGTTTCTGTGTTTGACTGGGTATTTTCACGGCTGCTTGGGACCGGAATGTCTGAGACACCTGGGATATTTCCGATCACCAAGTCACAAATCAATGATTTTGGTGCCATGACTTCAAGCTCCCCTCGATAATATGGAGTATCTACATGGATTCGAGCAGCTGGAACTATCTTTGCTTCGCCGTCTATGGTAATCATCAGATACCTTTTGTCTAAGATTTGTTCGTCTCGAACCAAATGTCGCCTCACGGCAGCTAATTCGCAGCCTGTATCCCTCAAAACCTTGACTCTGTTGGAACCTACATATCCTTGCTCCAACTTCAAGTTTCTCTCACCCTCCATATTTTCGATGGTGCACAATCCCGACACAACGGGGACCGAATCTCCGTTCGCTAGCTTCAATCTACCATCTTCCATGTTTTCTTTGAACGGCTGTCTATCGCACGGCATACTGACGCAGCTGGCTGAAACTTTCTTCTCTCCCTGTTTGTGAGAGCTATCAGCCTTGCCCTTCTGTTTGGAGTCCTGTTTTGACTTCCCAGATCTACAATCCTTTGCGATATGCCCTTCTTTGTCACACACGAAACACTTCAATGTTTGTTTCGTTGAAGACTGGTTTTGTTTTGGTTTAGAACCTTTTGAAGATACCATACTTCCATGTGCCTCGACGTACTGCTCAGCCAAAGTTGTGAACTCTTGCAAGGATCTTGGCATTCTTTCCTTCAAAAACAGTGCAAGTTTGGGGGAACAAGTCCTGGTGAACTGTTCTCGAACGAGCAAGTCTGTCAACCCTTCAAACGACTTTTCGACCTCCGCCATATCAACCCATCTCTCAAAGTATCGTGACAGTCTAGCTATAAACTGAAAAACAGTTTCTCCCTGCTCCGGCTTGCTGTCTCGAAACTTCTGTCTGAAACCATCTTCAGTCAGTTGATATCGCCTCAGTACAGCTTTCTTCAAAGTTCTGTAGTCATTCGCCGACTCCGGAGGCATACTGGTGTAAACTTCAAGACCTTTACCGCTCAAAAGTGAACTCAAACTGATGGCCCAAGTTTCATGTGGCCAGCCCTGGCTGGTAGCGAAACGCTCAAAACGCTCGATATAAGCGTCCATGTCGTCCTTTCCTTCCTCAAACTTCGGAAGTTTTGGTCTGGGGGATTTGGTGCTGGTTTCAAACAGCGACGTTGAATCCTCGGCTCCAGACTTCATTTCGGACCTAAGTCTGAGAATTTCTAGTTCTCGAGATCGTAGTTCCATCTCATACGACCGACGTTTGCCTTCTTCTTCACGCTGCAACTCAGCCTGTCTTTCCTCGCGATCCCTGGCCCTCTCTTCTCTGTCTAGGTACTCGGTCTCTTTCTTCTCTACATACTCCCTCAGCTCAGACCCTTCTAAACCTAAACGTTCTCCGGCCTCTATCCACTTGCTGAAGTCCATGTCTATATAACAGTGTTTTAGTACAATAAACCCAAGTCTAAAATACCCGCTCGAAACTATCCCGGACGAGCCCCCAAGTTGTCAAGAGATATGATGACGATGAGTGGGTTTGTTTCTCAGGTGACAATGTCTTACCAGGGAATATGTACAGTTCTGGTGATATATAGAATTTTCCTCGGGCTATCTGGCCTCAATTGATTTGAAACTAAAAACACAAAAACATCAAAATACTGTCTTGGTAGATTATCCGTTGGACGCCAAACGACTGTCTTATACAGTCTATGGAGACAAAGTGCCAAGCTCAAACTTCTGTCTTTGGTTTAACACGGACGGAGTATGAACATTGCTTCAAACTGTCGTTCGTGTCTTGGTTTCAAACACCCTGTCAGTCTTATTCGGCTTCAAACGTCTTCAAACAGGTTCCTGTGAAGCACTTCAAGTCTGTCTGAAGCTGGCCAGGAACGGTGTTGTGCTGAACCGCTGTCGGTCTGTGTTTCAGACCGATCTGTTCAACCCTCACTGCCTAGGCTGGAACTGTGAGACAAGACTTCCAAGCTTCAAACTGCTTGGAACGGGTCCGTTTGAGGCTGGGTCTGTATGGGACGTCTTGAAGCAACTTCCCGAGTTAGCCTATCGTGCTTGGAATGAGTCTGAACCTTTCTGAAGCTGGGCTGTTTGAGGCTGGTCTGTTCGGAACAGCTCCCCGAGTCAGTCTAGCGTGTTTGGAGTCTAGACCTCTCTGAAGCTGGGCTGTTAGAAGCGTAGACGAGCGTCGTTTGCTCCTCAACGTAGTAGATGGGTAGACGAATGCTGAGCCTCTGTCGATCTTGCTCTGTGCTAATCGTTCTGCTCAACCTTATATCGCCTATATCCACAGCGTGAAAAGAGTGATTTCTCTGTAATGGGTTACGGAGAGAAATTGCTGTCACAGTGTAATGTTGCAACAACGTGGAATTCTGATGAGTTTGGCACTATTTATATTCACCAATTATAAGTCGACTGAACGGGGTCAAAATTTTGTGTTTCTTAAAGTGTCATGATTTCTTGATCTGATAATCTACCAAGATTTTAAATGTGAAATTACAATGTACCTATTGCAGAATATAACAAAACAAAAATGCATATTATTCAACACAACATTAACACTGATTGAAATTAAAATCTATGATTTATTCAAAAGAAACAATGTATTCCAAAAATAGTACTAAAGCATCAAATGATCAAAGTACTCCCGGTACTAACAATAATAGACATTAAACTATATACAACACGCGGTACTGCCTGTACCTTACAGATTATTTCTGACAATGTGGGAAAAGGAGAAACTGTTGATTACCAGCATTTTTTTCTTTTCTCACAAGGTTTCAAATAGGCTGCTTCTTCACGGCCATTAAAACTCGGGATTATTTGGTAAAAAGTTGAGGTTGCACAGAAAAACATATCTGCTGGTATTTATATAGGTGTTTTACAGGATATTTTGATTTACGTCAAAACATTTGAATAGGCCCCTTAAACTCTTATATAAATCATACTGTTCGCGACCAGAGCTACCCTTTGCGGAGAGTGTAAAGCAAGATCAGACTGCACAGACGTGCAGCCTGATCTTGCTTTACACTCTCCGCCGCTCTTTCAGTAGACTAAGTCAAATAAGATCAAATTTAATGTCAATGGATTCAACTAACTTTATTTTTGTTATCGTAAAAAATCTAAATTCGACAAGGATAAGGTTTAAGTTTTGTATGACAGTGATGGACACAGGGTTCCGTACTTTTCTCTGCTATACATCACAAGGTTCCCAGCGGAATGTAATGTATCGACTTAACCTCTATAGTCAACGACAAACTTGCATTAGACAAATCGTCTTTGGAAAAATCTCCGACAAATACTGGATAATGACTGACATAGCGACCCTTAAAGCGGAGAAAAAAATGACACAATGATAGCTTCTTTGTAGACGCTTTCCTCCATTTTTTGCGAGACCGACAAAGTGGCTTTCAGGTTTTTTTTTTTCCAAAATTCTGATTAAAGGTGTTTTCGAAGGAGGTAGAACACCTATCTAGAAAAAAAAAAGCTCTTTTCCTTTAAATTATGAAAGTGCGAAAATCTGAAAGGACAATCGTTACAACCCTCTTTCAAGATATTGAATCATCATATTTTATCGTGTTTGGTCGATCATTTGGATCCAGTATGCGAGAACAGAGTTAACAGGAATCAGCATGTTCCAGAGGTCCATGCATCTGACAAGTTTCATAATATTCCAACCCATAACCATGAAGAAATAGTCCTAAACAGGCAAAAAAGGAGAAATTGCAAATTAAAAATAACAGTAAGTCCGCCATCTTTGATCAAAGTAAGTTGAAGTTAACAGAAATCAGCATGTTGCAAAAGCAGATCTATATCATTCGAGAAGTTTCATTATATTATATAACCAATAGTGAAGGAGAAAAAGCTCTAAACAGCCGAAAAAACAGAAATTGCAAATTCAAAATGGCCGAAAGTCGAGCATTTTGAATCCAGTTCGAAGAAAAATTGAGAGGAATAAGCATATTGCTGAGGTTTAAGCATCCGTTTAGTTTCATTAGATTTCAACCAATGGCGATGGTATAATAGCCCCTAACAGACGTAAAAGCAGAAATTGCCAATTTAAAATGGCTGCCAGTAAGCCATCTTGGATCCAATTCGAGAAAAAGACTATGTGTGCCAATGTCATATCCTCCAAAGATTGACCTGTCTGCTATGACGCATCACTATACTGCCACAGTGACAAATGTAATTTATGGATTCCTAATTATGTGATGACTTGCTTGGTATAATGCATCACAGAAGTGCATTAAACTTTCTTTTGCTAGAGCATGGCGCCCCTCGTGAAAATATTACCGATGATGTTCACTCGATGAAATAAATTTCGATCTTTCACCGGAAAAAAACAAATATCCTCTATTTATTTCATCGAGTGAACATCATCGGTAATATTTTCACGAGTGGCGCAGACCACTCGTGAAAATATTACCGATGATGTTCACTCGATGAAATAAATTTCGATCTTTCACCGAAAAAAACAAATATTCTATTTATTTCATGCTTTTAACCCTTTCGGGGGGGGGGGGGGGAGAACTTAATCAAAATCCAGTACAGTTCTTTTCAGTTATTCCCCGTGGCGTACCCCATCTGCATAGCAACGCATTACAGTATTACGTCAAGCGCGAGAAATGTAAGGTAAATTGCGTCATATTTCCATCTGGTTGAGAGGCATGCGCATTTTAACTAGGCAACTAGTGCGCGGGAACTACTGTTTCCGCCTTCAATTGAAGAGTTAGAATATAAAAATCGGTATTTTCACTGGTCGTAACCATGAAATATCGAAAAATATTTCACCGATATTTCTCGATAACTTACCGGAACGCATGGAATAAGAGTTTTTATTACAAGGGTATTTAGTACCTTCTTCCTTGAGAAAGAATTTACGTAAATGCTTTTAACAAGGCATCTGTTTGAAATAGGCAAAACTATCATTGCTCTATATTCTATAATCATGTGTACTATTTTCAAAACTATGCTAAAAGTTTTAACCTGTCCTTCTATTGCTTTTACAGATTGGTTATACATGTACCATATATGGCTTGCAACACGCGAAAAGGGCTATTCTGACATTTGCGTACAGTGTCGTCTCGGATCAGCCTGCGCAGTCCGCACAGGCTAATCCGAAATGCGCACGACACTTTACGCAAATGTCTGAATGCCCCTTTTCGCATGTTGCAAGCCATATAACCTCAACTATAATGTTGGAAAATTCAAAACATGATTGACAAGCATTGCTGATGTTTTGTTTGTATTAAAGTCGCCGCTTTCGGCATTATTTTAGTTATTTTATGGTGATTAGTACACCGATCCAAAGGTTCCAAGAGTTTTTTTTTTTTAACACCAGTTCTGCAAACTTCGTGGAAAATGAATCATTTGCATAAATATAAACATAAACAAAGTCGTAACTATATTCAGCGTTTAAAAAGGAGGGACTCCTATCATCAAATTTTAGAAAGAAAACTGGTTGAGTGTGTTATCAATAAACTATTTTTGCCCGAGTTATCCAGCCATTCTCAATAATATTTTCAGCCTCAATCAAAACTTAGAAAGGAACAAAACCTCTGGTCACTTTAAAATTTTGTTTCACCCAATCAGAAATTGCCTTAAAAACATTTTTGAGAATAAGAGTCGGAATGTTATTTAAAAAAGGTTGTTGAATACGAGCTCCAGACTCAATGAAAAGCCAGTACAAGTTTCTTGCATCATCCTGCATAAGGGTCAATGTTTGCAAACGTAATTTGTATCTGTTTCTCGGTTTCTTGACATATATCTACAACAGAATTAATTTTCCTGATAGAAAGAAATCTCGTTAACATCGAATATAAATCAATTATCCTCGAACCAAACTACCGGACCTAAGCAATCAATTTATAATCTTGGATTAGAACGATAGCAGTTCAGCTCTTCTCAGATCTAAAACCAATGATTCATGAGTATACAAGCATTATTGACATTTTAGAGAAATGCTATCACCCGATAAGAAAAATACATTGTAAACTGGGAGAATTAAAAAAGAAAGTTGTTGACGTAAACCTACAAAAATTACCAATATAGAAAGTTGCGTGTACATATTTGGAAGAAGGTTGTAGCTGTAGTCCGATATCTGAGGACACTCATATTCTTCCATTCAATACTACACTGTATATGAAGAAATGACATGACATTGTAACACTAAAGTGATATACATATTTGCTTACGGTTCGCTACTTTCTTCTCGGCAAAGATCGAAATGCCTCTTCATTAAAAAGTAAACTGTATGTTAAGCTTTCAAAAATCGAATTATTTAGCATTGAAAGTGTAGAGCAAATTGTGTTATTTATAAATTCCACTTTTACACATGTAAACGAAATATTGTCTGTTTACTCCCATATTTCTTTAGGAATCTATCAGTTATTATTACAACATTACATGCCATTTGCAACAGAGTGTCCACTTCAAAATAGTTGTAAATAAAAGTACCTTGATTAGAAAAAAGCCTGTAGTGTTACTGTTATCATCAACTGGTACATTCGGAAAACCTCGGTCGGTCCCTTGATCAAGTCCCTAGGCTCTATTACGAAATGTTCAAACACCATAAATTTGTTTGCCGGAAAAAAGACCGCTTTGCTGGTCTTAACTCTAACCTGCTAAATAACTCAAGCGAAAAGCGAAACGTTCAATTCGATATTAAACACCCTAATAATGCTTCCTCAAACTTATCTTTTGGAGAAAAATATCACCTTATCGGACAGTGTAGATCCAAGATCAGACTGCACGTTCTGTGCAGTCTGATCGTGATCTACACTGTCCGCAAAAGGTCAGTGAATCGCGCTTAGCAGCCTATGGGTTAAAAAATAAGACCCCAATAAAAAAAACCCACGAGTCACAGTCTTCAGTTTAGACCTTGTTTAGCTTCTTTTTTTACGTAATCTACAAATTTCAATGGAAGTTTTCGCTGACAGATTGATAGATGTAAAATAACTTGTTGATCCAAATAAAATTTCATGGTTGCTGTCATGTTAACGACGTTTGATCGGGTTGTCAGTGCGCAACATTTTTGCGCATGTCTCTTCGCTTCTCTGTTTTCTAGCGCGTAACTTTGTCTGGTTGTAGTACTATTATTGGACTACTGATTTTTGCTGCAAGACGTGGAGAAAATAGTGGTAGATACATTTTTTTTAAAGATCAGTTTATGAAGGTGTAAATCATTCCTAAACAGCGAAAACGGAACATGTACATTTGTCGGACATTACTTATCCGGATAGTAAGTTAAGTGTGGTAAAAAGAGAAAATTGCAAGTATTTTCTCCTTTCAACGTTTTCTAACCCTCTTTCCTGGGTATTGATAGAAATCAGGATCGTTTGATTCATTTTGCTACAAGGTTCGTAAGTAATCTATGCCTTTGAGTAATTCTGGACAGTTCTACTTGTATTGTTCTTCCATTCTCCCATCTATTAAAATATACCATATGTATTTGGTATTAACCCTTTCCTAAATGAATTAAATTGGAACTTCAAAATTGAAAGAAGCTGCAGACGACAAATTAAACAAGGTTTAAATGAGATTAAAAGAACCGTTTGTGCAGAAAAGGTTGTGGGGAAAGGAACAATTGCTTGTAATGAACAATTACCCCTTTTACCAAAATGTTTTCCAAAGCCGTCCCATGCCAATGTTAAATCGAGACTATAACAAGGAAAGGGTTGACAGAGTACAACCTTTATTGTGAAAAAAAAACCATGATTTAGTGCTAGAAATAATACATCTTACTAAGTAATTTGAAATCTTGGGTGTTTTGTGTCACTTTCTTTGTTCCAAGGGAGGTAATTGAGTTCGAATATTGGGAAAAGTAGCCTGGCAACCTATCTTTTTTTTGCAATTTTTGATAAAGGATATAATCATGTATATTTCTGAGAAAGATGAGAAAATCTTTGCGCTAGATTTTTTTGAGGGTCAAATAATGTCCTGATTTTCTGTGATAAAATAAGCAATTTTTGGGCTAAGGGTTTTATTGAAACATAGATAGCGTATCATTAATTTGAAATTTCTGTTAATTTCTCATCAAAGTCACAGGATCCATTGTTTCACTATGAATTTAAAACACAGAGAACATGATTTGACTTAAATTACAGATTTTAATCACAAAATTCTGACGTATGCTGCAATAATTGGGTTTTTGTGTAATTTGAAAAAAGGGTTATGTTTTTCGTGGGCTCAGAACTTTTTGGTTCATCAGGCAACGTCTGATTATCTCTTCGCATATTGAAAGAACATACTTTGAAGCGTTTCTGTGTCAAATTTCACGAAATTCTCTGCACTAGAAATAACTCGCTGAAACGCCTTTAAAGGTGGGTATTTAGATTTTTCACATCTCACCAAATTAAAAAATATATATATCACTGAAATTTATATGAAAAAACAATACAAATCATCAATAATTAAGAATCATAAAATTACAAAAAAAAAAAAAAAATTTGATGGTGTTCCCTTAAAAGGCTAGGTAGCCTCTTAAGGTATTTTTAGATTTCGTGCCAGAAATCAAAAAACCATTGTGGGAATGTCAAGTGACTGGCACATGACTAATGACGCTTAAATACCATAACATAACAAACATGTAAATATTTTCCATAATGTCTTCTTCGGACGCTATGTTTGAAGCTGCGTCTGTGTATATCCGGTATGTACATGAGCGAGTTGCTCATGTAAAAATAGACCGTGTTTCCCGTCGGTGTCGACCTGGGCCTTAGTAAATCTGTAATTTCTCTTGTTGTCGGAGGGTTTTCGACTACTGGGGTTTTATGAATGAAAATTAAAAGGCATTGGGAGTATAAGGATGATTTTTTTGTATTTTTGTAAAATTTTTGTCCCAAAAATCTGAAGGGCCACCTTTAAGGAGCATGCGAATGAAAGAATTTCCATACTACCTAGATACCAACGAGGTTACATATAGTTACGGAATCAACCGAACTGTGACGAGTGGAACTAGTAGAGACTTACAATGTATTCTTCATATCGGATAAATGCTTAACATCTGTATATGTCTGCTTTGAATAAACGGCCTAAAATGCGTGAATTATTATGTTTTTTTTGCATTATCAAGTGAATAAAATATCCATCTATTTTACGTTTATGCGTATCTATCAAAAAACTTATATATACGGTAATTTTCGTGCATGTCAACGGGGCCTGAAAGTTATTGATTACCCGCTCCATAACCTGATACACCAGCATCTTTCAGTTAATTTAGTTTGTTTTCTTCTAAGTAATTACAGCCTTTCTCGGGTCTGACGTGTAATCGAAGAAATAATACAACAATACTTCACACCAATCCACCTATTTTTCCACTTTGTTAGCTCCAAAGATAACAAGCAAATTCTTTGCACTTTTTACACTGACTACCTTCACACGAACCGGCAAAATGTACCATAAAATGAGGTGGATATTTACATCCATGCGAACGACAACATTAAAAAAATATGGTAGGAAGAGGAACAATTCCCTTTGAAAGTAACTGCAATTTTTCTACATTGTTACCATACGATGAAACACTTATATGGTTTCATAGGTCCAAGCTGCAATATGTTTTTAAGATATTTAGCAATGAACAGAAATACAATTTCTGTGTGGTTTCAAATGCAAGAGATGTCGGTTAGTAAAGTCTGCTATGAAGATTTTTTGTTGTTCTTGTTGTTGTTGTTTGTGTTTTATTAAGATTCTCTGTCGTTTAAAACATCAAAAATGCCTCTGTTAGAAATAAAACAAATAAATATTTTTATCTTGAGTAAAAAGAAACTCAAATAACTCTTGAAAAAAATCAAGTTCAAGAAAAACTTACTTGTATGTTGAAAGAAGCATTTGAAAAGGATCAATAAGCAGCTTTGGAAATTACAGATGAATTAAAGGGCGAATCTATTCCTACTGATAACACAGACAAACTAAATCATCAAAATTGGTTTGCGTATTTTCATAAATTAACCCCTTTCAAAATGAAAGGTCAACTACAGGTTACTTATGCATTATTTAGAGGAACAGAAAGTGGCTTACTGATAAACCTCTACTGATGTAAACAGTGCAGTGTTATGATTAGCCCATACCTGCTAAAGTAGATATCTTGATTTTAAAGTTATATAATTACTTTTTATTCAGGGATGGCGATATATGTAGGTCGACATGTTGAGAAACGGGAATAATTATCCTGGTCTAGGTAAAAATATTTCGATAAGAGGAATTTAGAAAATTCTCTTTGATGAAATTGAAAAAGTTAGATTAGATGCTAATGAAAGTCTCTCTCTATCAAGTACAAGATATTTGAGATAATAAATCTCTTAGCCTTTAGACAACAGCTTCATCTCTTAACCCTTAGGCTGCCAAGCGCGACTCACTGACCTTTTGCGGAGAGTGTAGATCAAGATCAGACTGCACAGAACGTGCAGTCTGATCTTGGATCTACACTGTCCGATACGGAGATATTATTCCCCAAAAGATAACTTTGAAATAGCAATATTTGGGTTTTTACTATCGAATTTAAAATTTTATTCTAGTTTTTTAGCAGGATAAAAGTTAACTCTCTTAAAGTAAGGACAGTGATTTCCAAACTTTAATTCTGTATTGATGAAAGACAAGGCTTTTGATTTGTCGTCACAAAGCCTCCGTCATTTAGTCATTCCAGTAGTTTTCCAGCTTTATTTTAAAAAATACAAGTATTAGTTTGATACAAAGAAGACACATTTGAAAGAAAGAAAATCAATATTTATTCCCTTATCGTGAGAAAAATATTGAGGGGAAGGTCTACTTTTCAAACATCTTTTTAGAAAAATCTTTCTTCTGTAAGAAAGTTGAGGGTCGTATTAGTGCTATGTTGGGTTAAAATGCCAGCCTTTGAAATATGAACGTTGATTTGAAAATACAGAAGATAATGAACAATGATCCCAAAAATCCCCCAAACACCCACATTCACATTAATGTTCCATATAAATTTTTTTGTAACTTAGGTAGAGCACTTCGAATAGGTTCAGGGAATTTAAAACATAGATTTAGAGAGGAACAAAGTTTAATGGGATATCACTTCCAACACAATCCCCTTATCTGTACCTTTAATCAACCGATTACTTACTTGATTTACATGTTCTTTAGCAGACAGCAGTGTAGATAAAGATCAAACTTGTTACGTGAGGTCACTCCTTCCTTACTGCATAGCCTCATCCCGTATAATATCAATACCAGACAATTGCGTTGGGGAGAATTCTCTCAACTCTTTCAGCACCAAATATATAAACACGATCCTTTTTCGATGCCTGAAAGTAGAATCCACTGAAACTCACAAGGATGTTTGTCTCCTAGGCTTGACTAAACGAGCGGGCAGAATAGATCCAAGATCAGACTGCACGTTCTGTGCAGTCTGATCTTCATCTATGCTGTCCGCAAAAGTCTCTGTATTCGCCTATGGCGACGAAAAGGTGAATCTCAGTCGTTATGGTGTTGGTGTTTTGAACCTCGAAAAATGAGGATCGTTTTCCGCACGGGTTCGAATCCCGCCAGGGGCGATTTGTATTTCAGCTATGCATTTGTTGTGAACTTTCATGTTCGTTAGAGATTGCACTGATCATACTATTCTGAGGATGCTGTGAGATATATTCTTCATTGTTATTATCTGACGAGTCATTTAGAAAACGATGAAGAAGAAGAGGTTCTGACGAGTTAGAAGAAAAGAAAATGAACATGAATGTGATATTCTACTTATACCATAAATTTTTAAGCAGCATACTTGGCTCAAAATGGTGATAACGTATTCTATAATAGTGTCTTGTTCGAAATACAATAAAACTGTCCTCAATTAACAATTTACAAAAAAGAGAGAAAAATATATAGATTAGACAAGATAAATACATAAATGAATAAATAAATAAATAAAAATAAATAAATAAATAAATATATAAATAAATAAATAAATGGTATATTAATTAGGAGAGAAAAACAAATTTAGATACGGTGGAACTGAGAGTGTATAGCTTTGTATAGATCATTATTAAACAGTCAGTGATTTATGCAGTATTAAACGTTATTTTGGTTCATAAATGCCTCTAGTAAAAACTTGGCTAGGTTTTTTTTTTATATATATTAAATTGTTATTGCTTTTGAAGTGTTCAAGTACTTGTTACATACTTGGTCTTAATCTAAAATAATTTTGGTATTTTTTATTTCTGCGGAAAAATGGAAAGACATGCGAAGCAGTCTTCAGCCATTATCCACAAGAATATCGTCCGAAACTGGAACTGTCTGGATTTGAGGAATGAATAGAACAGTTCTTTTCCTGCATGCAGCCTTACAGCTCTAAAAACCTTCTTCCTTCATAGAACAGAAGCTTGAAACTTCTTTAAAAGTTTGCAAGGCGGCCTTTATGTGCAGTCACTATAATGACGTCCTTAATTACGGTAATTACGTCACGAACGTGATATTTCCATTGTATCGAAGGATGACAAATATGTCCTTATTTTACTGTTTTAACATGCCAGAAATCGAAAAAAAAAAGTGTTTCACACGTTTGAACCATTGAAGGATCTATACTTTTACGGATATTTGTAACTTAAAAGATAGATAGATAGATACTTTATTGAAGTAACGTAAACTATACATAGTTTCTAGTTACACAATATGAAAATAATACAATTTATACACAAGGTCGTTCAAACAAACAAACAAACAAACAAACAAACAACAACACAGACAGACAAACATTATCACACACACACACACCCACACCCACCCCCCCCCCCAAACACACACATATACGCACATACACGCACAGAGAAAGTTAAATTCAAAAAGAAACAACAAATACATAAATAGAAAAAACAGAAAAATTATCTTAGAGAATTGGCGTTTGGAAAAAAAGAGAGAAAAACATGTCGGAACTGTAGTATAATTGATGACAGTTATTCAAAGTACTCATAAAGTGGATTATCCATTTTCGAACGTTATTTTGCGCTTAAAGGCCTCTTTCAGAAACTTGGCTAAATTTTTCAAAATTGTTTTATTACTGGATTTTAATAACTGAACTAATTTATACATGCTTGGTCTATTTGTATAGTATGATCTAATATACTGATTACGTATGTCAGAATATGCCGGACAAATAAGAATAAAATGGAACTCGTCCTCAACTTCATTTTTATTACATTGATAACAAATTCTTTGATTATAATCGATTCGTTGAGAGCCATATCTTCCCGTTTCTACTTTTAAAATATGAGAGGACAAACGTATTTTTGCAATAAATCTAAGTGTTTAGGTAAAAGTGTAATATAATCCTCTATACAGAAAATTTCTTTAATATCTTTATAGATCCTGGTAGATTGACTATTATTTATACTATTTGACCAATTTTGAATGAACATGTCGATAATTCGTCTTTTGAAGATTGGAGGGAACGATTTGAGATTAGCACTTGACTGTGTATTCCATATGTCAGAAAAGCCTGTAGTATCTAGGACGGATTTAACATTCGATTCCCAGTTTTTAAGACCATTATTACAATCAATTAACATAGCTTAGTATATTTGCCGTAAAAGTATATTTTCAGATTTTAATATTTTACACCAATACTTAATTATCCGAACATTTCTGGAAATATAAAGCGGGTATCGTCCTAGTTCCCCATAAAGACTTATTGTACATGTTGATTGTTTGACATTAAGTATATATCTCAAGAATTTCAGGTGGATCCTTTCTATTTGTTTACTTTTCGAAAAACCAGTTATTTCGCATCCGTAATTCAAAGTAGATCCCACAAAGGTGTCAAAAAGCTGCAATAAGATTTTCACTTTAAAATCATATTTACTGGTATTTGCTATAAGAGTATGAAGGGCTTTTAAGCCTTTTCCAGTAATGAATTCATTATTTAAAATAAATGTGCCAGTATAATTAAAAACTGTTCCTAGATAATTAAAATCATTTACGACCTGTATATAACTATTATTAAAATGCCAGCGCTCGTTTTCTCTTAACAATCCTCTTTTCCTGAATACAACAATTTTGGTCTTCTCTACATTTACAGTTAATCCCCATTCTTGACAATACAAGTTTAAACGATCCAAACTTTTCTGGAGATCCTCAGGACTTTTCCCGAGGATAACCATATCATCTGCAAATAAAAGTAGAATGAACATGATTTCATCAATTGTAATACCAGAATTAACATCGTCTGGTAAAAATGGCTCGAGATCTTCCAGAAATAGAGAAAATAATAATGGGGAAATTACCTCCCCTTGTTTTAAACCGACTGCACATTCGAAAAAGTCTGAATAATCATTACAGCTTCTAATACGTAGTTTAACTGCCGAATACATATTGCGTATTACTCTTAAAATTTTACCTTTAAGCCCTATATTATATAATTTAAACCATAATCCGTTTCGATAAACACTATCGAACGCCTTCTTTAGATCGATAAAGGCACAATAAAGTCTATTTTTTCGATTTAAAATATATTGGATAAGGGAATGAAGTACAAAAACGGCATCCGTGGTAGATCGGTTTTTACGAAATCCAAATTGAGCATCGCTTAAAATACCATTATTTTCAATCCAGTTGGAAATGCGATTATTTAATACGCCGGTAAAAATTTTGGAGAAACAACTTACTAGTGTTATGCCGCGATAATTGTTTACATCTTTCCTGTCATTCTTTTTAAAAATTGGAATAATAGTACCTTCGCACCAACTTTCAGGAAAATATCCCGAATTAAATATACTATTAAATATGTCTACTAAGTGTGATGAAAGTATGTCAATAGATTCGATAAAGTATTCGTTTAAAAGATTATCACTGGCATATGATTTATTTCGCTTTAAATCGCGGACAACTTTTTCGATTTCTTGGTAAGTGATACGTCTGTCGAGTTCCTGGTAATTTGTGTAATCTGAGTTAAAGTCATGCTCAGATACAAAGTTCTCTGCTTTGTGATTGCTGACATTTTCTAAACTTTCATCAAAACTCGAAAAATGTTTGTAAAAATCGTCTAAGCTTATGTCATCACTATCAACTGATTTCTTTTTACTGAATAATTTCCAAAAATTTCTTGGATTTGTATTTTTCAAACATTCAATATTTTTTAATTTTTTATGTTCGTGAAGCCTCTTCTTTTGTGCTACTATCTTTTTATACAGGGCTTTTTTATCGCACATGTCAACACGGTTTCGGTTAGTTTTGGATAAATTGTAATTTTGCAACGACTGTCGATATATTTGCTTCGCATTTCTACATTCATCATCAAACCAGTCTGCTTTTTTAACGTTTAAGGAATTATCCGTATTATAACTACTAGTGTATATCCTCTTCTCAAAAAGGGGTCTTCCTATCTCATCCAAAATTTGTGTAAATTGCAAAATACAGTTATCAATATCATTGTATGTGCAAGACTCAGGCAAAGAATCTACAATATTGTTAAATGATGGCAAATTCGATATAACCATACTTCGAAATTCATCTCGAAAATTATCATTCCATTTTATTCGACTGAAATTGGCGTTATGTATGAAATTTGTATCAAAATGTGTATTACATTTTATAACAAAGTTAACAGATGAATGATCAGACCATTCACAAAATGGATTTATTCTAAAATTATTTAAAATATGAAAATCTTTTTGTTGCAATAACAGATAATCTATGACGCTAGCGCCATTTTTACTAGCATAAGTAAAGTTCCCAACTCCATGATCCGTGAATAATCTACCGTTCGCGATACGCAAACCGGTAGATTTGCACGTGTCAAGAAGTTTAAGTCCGTGCGAATTGCTACCCTTGTCCATAGAATAACGGTATAACGGGACATCAATCATATAATCTGTCTGATCTGAGTCGAGGCTGTTGTCATATGCAATAAAGTCACATTTTGATCCGTTGCCCACTCGTGCATTAAAGTCTCCACATAATAAAACACTACCCTGTGAATCAAAATTATTAATATCCTCTTGCAAGGTCTGAAATAAATCAACATTTACGACATTATAATATGGAGAACTTTCCACCCAAATATATACACCTGCTAAATAAATATCATTTTGTAAATTGAAAAAATGCTTATCCAGTTTCAGCCAAATTATAGTATCAAAACAGGATTTAACAACCTTAACTCCGTCACAAATTGACTGCCTAATTAATACTGCGACACCGCCACTATTTCGTCGGGCCCGTTTATTTTGACATTTTCTATAAATATTAAAACTTTTGAAACCATTTATATCAAAATTTGTACTATTATTGGCCCAGGTTTCATACAAAAATACAATATCATGTGAAATTAATTGATCAACAAAACTTATGTTTGATTGTGGATTTTGATGGAGATTTTAATGGATTGTTACATTTTTCAAATAGATGTATTCATCAGATGTTATATCATTAGTGGTACAGATCTATAGCAAAAGTTATCCAACCTTTGTTATTCACACTAAATACTGGTAACCTCCAGTCATTTGTAACATTTGGAATAGATATTCATTCATAAAGATGATACTTTTCTTTCATGATATTCAGTAGTTCATAGAAATCTAACCCTGAATTATATTGTAATAAAACAAACTACAACGATTCCCATTCTGGAGTCAAATGTAAATACATAATGTCTGAACCAACGGACACCTTGACAGGTATACATCAAGGACAAGTGTTAAGTTCGTTGCTTATTAACACTTTCATGAATGATATAGGCGACAATTTGACTTATGGTGGATGTTAATCAAATTTTAACTAGAATAAGTAACATTACGCTGACGGCCTGCTTGAAATTATTATCAATTCTCATGTCATGAGAAAAAGAAAAACTTTGGCAACATCTTTTGAGAGGAAAACTTGTCACAATATTTGCACATTTCTATTTTGTGTATACACATTGTTGCATAGTTCATATCATTTACATCTATGGTCATGAAATGCAATAACCGTTCATTAGACAGCACCGAGCCTCTCTCTCTCTCTCTGTCTCCTTTTTGACTCTATCCCGCTTTCCTTCACCTTCAAATGTTTTGATCCTTGGGTTGTTTTTGATTCACAGATATAAATGACGGTAATTACTGCCTAAGCGTTAAATACCTGTCAACATTGGATTTTTCTGTACCTTCGCATCGTTGTCTGCGCATGTCATATTCTTCGAAGATTCGAACTGTCTGCTATGACGCATCACCCATACCATATACATGGGAAAAGGAGGGCTTACACCGAAGTTATTACCCAAGCCTGTAGGGGACTGTTTAATAAATGGCCGGGGCATAGGTTACATGCTAGCTGATCATAGCTGAATGAATCGCACCAGGTAGTGTTTTATTGAGTAAACGTTTATTTTATTTTGAAATTCAAGGAAACGGTTGTCGTTTTGAAAAGTAGTCCGGTTCTGTACCCAGAATGCCCAAATTAGATAGATGTGTATTTGTAGAATGCCATCTAGCTGGAGATAATGAACTTCGCATATTACATTGCACAGTCGGAGTAAACGTCCTGAAAAAGCTGTTACCTCTAAGATCGAAATGACGCAAACAAAGTGAGAGCTCATCTGGTACATTCGAGATATTTTTAGTTTTATTGTCAATACAATCGCCCAAGTTACCGCAAAATTATAACGCTTTCGCCTTCTCTATCAAATAAGATGTGAAGCCAATCAACGTGTATTGGTTGCGTTATGAGCTGCATTTGTTATGGTTCTGTTTTAAATCTTTGGCTGCTAGGTGCGACTCACTGACATTTTGCGGACAGTGTTGATCAAGATCAGACTGCACAGAACGTGCAATCTGATCTTGGATCTACACTGTCCGATAAAGATCCCCCCCCCAAAAAAAAAAAATTGAAATGGCAACATTTGGGTTTTTGTTATCGACTTGAAAGTTTGATGTTGGTTCTTTAGCAGGATAAAAACTAAGTCGCATTGGATTTTCTCGTTTAAAAGGGCACAAACGAATCTTTGACGGATCCCGTGTTATTTTGAATCAAGAAACAATGAAAGAAAGTGACTAATACCTAATCAGCAATTTGACCAAAGTGATTGGTCACGACAACCAATCTGCATTTGTCGCTATATTTTAGCCCATACCGTGTGCATAGCGCCGCCTTAACCTCAGCCTGCTAAATAACTGAAATGAAACTTTCAGGTCTATAGAAAAAAACCCAAATGGTGTTATTTCAAAGTTATTTAGGAGGGGGTTATCTCCTTATCGGACAGTATAGATCCAAGATTAGACTGCACTTTTTGTGCAGTCTGATCTTGATCTACATTGTCCGTACAAGGTCCTTGAGTCGTGCTCAGCAGCTTAAGACTTAATGTTCTCTCCAGAAGTAAACAGGAAAAGATCAGTCTGCAAGGTTTCGTCTGATCATACGGGTATCTTCGGTGTTAATTATGCCGAGCTCGAAAGCGCAGTGGGCTGCGTACAAGACTTGAAACCAAGGGGTCGCTGGTTCGAATCCCCAGCTAGGCAAATATCCTTCCGAGAATTGGTGTTATTCTTGCGACAGGATTCATTTCTCTCTCACCGCTGATCGTTGTTTCGACGATGGTTATGTGGAAAAGCAGCCAGTGACTTGGGAAGAATATTGTGCGATCTGCTGGTAAAAGAAAACTCCAGGACAGCATGGATAGATGCATTGGCTGCCGCTACATAACCGAAATGATGTTTACCAAGGGATCGCTCGACCTATTTCTTTCCGAGGATTGAACTTAGAGCCATTGCGAGAGGATTCATTCCTCTCCCACTGCTCATAATTGTCTTAACGGTGGTTATGTGGAAAAGCAGCAACTGACTTTCGAAGAGTATTGTGCGAAGTACTCTAAATCTAGTGGTAAAGACACTCGAAGAAAGCATGGATAGGTGCACTGGCCGCCACGATATAACTACTATGATGTTGAAAATGGCGTCAAACACTATACAAACAAACTTCTCAATCATACCACATTGTTTAGTTAAACAGCAGTTACAGTTGTTACGGGAGACCACTCCTTCATGTATGGCTTCATCCCGATTTAAATACAACACCTAACAACTGTGTTAGGAAGAATTCTCTTTAGCTCAGTGGTTATGGTATTGGCCTTTCGTCCGGGCGTTCTAGGTTCGAATCCTGCCCGCTTCCTATATTTCTGCCATGCATTTGTTCATTTGTTTCTTTGTTGCGGATCTTGTTCATAAGATGGGGGCTCGTCCCGGATTGGCCATTGAGCCATTAATCCCATTTGTTGTCCAAAAACGGACTTTCTGCCTAATAAGGCTTTGAGTCATCAATGAATGATGACTTTAGGAGGGGGTGTGTTACGGGAGACCACTCCTTCATGTATGGCTTCATCCCGATTTAAAGGCGTTTCAGCGAGTTATTTCTAGCTCATAGAATTTTGTGAAATTTGACACAGAGACACTTCAAAGTATATTCTTTCAGTATATGAAGAGATAATCAGACCTAACCAGATGAACAAAAAAGTTCTGAGCCCATAAAGAACATAACCCTTCTTTCAAATTACACAAAAATCCAGTTATTGCAGCAAACATAAGAATTTTGTGAGTAAAGTCTATCATTTCAGCCAAATCATGTTCTGTGTGTTTTAAATTCATAAGAAATCGACTGATCCTCTCAACTTGATGAGAAATTAATATTTGTTTCAAATGAATGACCCGCTATCGATGTTTCAATAGCATCCATAACCGCCAAAAAGATCATTTTATTATAGAAAGTCAAGACATTATATGACTTCCAAAAAATATCTAGCGCAGAGATTTTTCTTGTTTTTCGCAGGTATACACATGGGTATATCCTTTATCAAAAATGCAAAAGAAATGATAGGTCGCCTAGCTACTTTTCCCATTTAAGGATTCGATTACCTCCCTTGGAACAACGAACATGACACAAATCACCCAAGATTCAAATTAATAAGTATGATTAATTATTTTCAGCACAAATTCCTGTTTTTTTCACAATAAAGATAATATTGCCTTTCCCTGATATATACTCGATTGAACAATGGAATGGGACGGCTTTGGAAAACATTTTGGTAAAAAGAGTAATTGCTCATAACAAGCAATTTTGCCTTTCCCCACAATATTTTTACACAAGCGGCATTTCAACTTGCATTAATACCTTTTTTAAATTTGTCATCTGCAGCTTCTTTCAATTTAGAAGTTCCTATTCAGTTCATTTAGGAAAGGGTTAATGCGAAATAATACATTTTTATGGATGGAAAAACAATAAAAGTAGAACTGTCCAGGAATTACTCGAAGGCATAAATTACTGATGAATCTTATAGCAAAATGAACCAAGTGATCCCGATTTATATCAATATCCAGGAAAGAGACTTTGAAAACAATGAAAAGGAGAATTGCGTGTAGTTTTTTCTTTTTTTTCTCACTAACCTTACTATCCGGATAAGTGATGTCCGAAAAATGTACCTGTTCCGTGTCCGCTGTTTCGGAACGGTTTACACTTTCATACATTGATCTTTAAAAGAAACTTGTATCTACCACTAACGTTATTTCCTCCACGTCTTGCAGCTGAAATCGGCAGTCTGATAATAGTACTACGTGTGAGAAAACTTACGCGCAAGGAAAAAAGGAAAGCAGAGAGACATGCGTGGAAATGTTGCGCAATGACAATCCGACGAAATCTCTTTAAATACAACACCTAACAACTGTGTTAGGGAGAATTCTCTTTAGCTCAGTGGTTATGGTATTGGCCTTTCGTCCGGGCGTTCTAGTTTCGAATCCTGCCCGGTCCCTATATTTCTGCCATGCATTTGTTCATTTGTTTCTTTGTTGCGGACTTTGTTCGTAAGACAGTCCATTTGGTTTCTATAAAAATCTAACGTTTTGATAAAATGCATTCAAATGGAACAACTTCTTCAAAAGTTCTTTCTTGCAATGGTAGTTATTTATAAAAACCATGCAGAATTCAAATTTTTCATAACTTTTCATATTCAGTATCATGCTTTATATTATTAACTTCTATAGTAATAAGTAGTATGTAAAATACCCTATCTGGCTTATTTCTTAAACTCTGGCTTATTTCTTGAAATATGCTAAAATTTTTTATAAAATCGCCAGAGACTCATACAAAACCCGACCACCCCAGCACCACACCCGATCTCAGCCACACTTATGGTTCCCCAAATGACACTCCCCCGACCACCCCAGCACCACACCCGATCTCAGCCACACTTATGGTTCCTAAAATGGCACGGCCCCACGAACTGAGACACTCGAGTTTCTGATGCACTCGATAACCCCATGATAAAAATTTTTGACTTGAGGAATTTCTTCTCCTGCAAAATAATAAAGAGATGGAGAGCCAACAAAATGACACGACATGGGATTTCATGCTTTATCTAGAAAGGATACAGCCACTGATCAGAAAACACGTGAACGAAATCTTAGTAAGCGGAGAACGTCCTCTAAGAGAATTATCGGAAGACGATCCACCCTATGAACAAAACACGATTGTCGAGGGTTTGCTTACGACTAAAGAAGGTTCGATCTTTGTACATCGTATAGACGTATTCGGAAATGTCGTGGGGATACACCGAATACCCTGCGAAAAAGCCGCGCACATATTGTTGAGATCGTCTATTGTGCTATATGATATAACTGAACCACCGCTGGAAGACGGAAGTGATGATCATATTCCGATAGACCCTAAAGAATGTATCGAAGATGTGATTATGGGGTGGCCGTTTCACGATCTCAAAGTAAAAATTGTTTTTAATTCATTAGAAAATGACAAAATAAGGTAAAAGATCTACCCACATCAGTAAGACCTATTGATATTATATCCCTTTATGAGATATAGTATCTACCGTCGACTGAAACCTAATCTAATATAAGAATTGATCGGGCAGGCTTTTACCTCCCAACAACCATTTTTTTTATTTTTACAAGTCTAATTCTATCAAAATAGATATGTAAGCGTGTGCTACATTACGAGTGTCTGTTCTCGAGATAAAGTTTATGATGTCGCATTGTTTTACCTCCAACGCCGCAGGGAAAACTGTACAGCTACAAGTTTCGTTCGCTTCTTTTTTAATAATAGAGTGATCAAGCGGCTCCACTCCGTTTATCACTATACCAACATCTATCTCTTCTCCCCGTGCATTAGGATTATCTTTAACGACCGTTAAACTTCCTCTTATGATTCTACCCGATGCACTCATACAATAACCCCCTAAACCATGCTTGTTACCTGAATTACCGTTACCGAATGAAAACTCATAATTACCGGATCCTAATGGCCCGTTTTCTTCAGCACACACGGTTATAATGGGTTTAGGACCTATGAGAGAAGGAAGGGATACTTTTCTATCCACGTAGGATTTTGTCGCTAAATCTCTCTCTTCTACCGGAGCCGCAGCGTTTTTTAAAGAAAAACCTTGGAGATTTATGTCAGCCACCGCCGTGAAACTTCCATTTGGGTTTTTTATAATAGCTCCACCGTTATCGACATAATTTTTATTGACTGCAGCATCGCGGGATACTGGATTAGGTAAACCAGTAATCGGGTTATCATTCATATCTATTTCACCATCTATTGAATAGGATCCATCTTGTTTTTTTGTTAAAGCTTTTTCACCCGCAGTAGCTGCCTCAATGGAGGTATCTACGTAAAACTTATTAGAGGCTTGATCGTGTCTCGTAGGGGTTCCGAGATTGTTAATTACTCGTCCTCCCATTGAGATTGCGTCTTCTGCCACATATCACCTTCCGTCTTTATAAGCGAAGGCTCGATCAACATTATCCACATAATTTTTAGTAGCAGCTTCATTAGGTTCTTTAGGATCCTTAACGTTTTTTATCGGATTATGACCCATATTTAAATAACCATTTTTAATGTGGTATCCACCGTTTTCATCTAACAACCCTGAGTTGGTGTCAACATAAACCTTAGTTGCCACGTCATGAGGATTTACCGGATTACTAACCCTCGTTAATGTATTACCATTCATGTCTATAGAACCAGTAACAACGGTTGTTCCATCTTTACGTAAAAAATTATTATTCACGTAAGCGAGTGATACACCATCCCCACTCGTTTTATCATCATCTTTCATTCTCCCAAATTTGTCAACGGGCATTTTTTATATAGTACTAAAAAAGTTTATTTAAAACATTTTGGAATTTAATACCTGAGCCTAATTCTTTTAGAATGTATAAACATAGATGACCGCAAAATACTTGACCGGCTTGTTGTAATTGATCAGTATTGTACTGTATCGGGCTTTCTAAATACTCTCGAATTTCGATAGGTGGTTGTATACCGTAACTGTCAAAATAAATTTTAGTTTTACCGTTTTTATACCAAGCGACCCAGTGCGTACCGGGTCCACCGATTTTATCGAAGTTTACTATACCGCATTCTTTTTTTCTCGGTTTTTCAGGTAATGTATCTAGTAAAAAAACTCCCCTAAAATAAGGAATCTTTAATCTTTTTGCCGCGTCTTCCAATTCGAAATTGTTTAACGGTTTATTCGGTAAAATTACGTTTTCGATCGAAATATTTTCCATTTTTTATAGTTTAAATATTCGTAATGTCTTTATTGTCAACCCACGAATTAAATTCATCGGGATAACCTTTCCACTTTACGAGAGATTTCTTTTTTCCTTTTTTAATAACCTTTTCTATTCTATACAGCTCTTGACTGGTTTTCTGCAGTTCAGGTACATAAAAGGTGCCTCGTATTTCTTCTCCATTAAGATCCTTAATTTTATATGTTACTGGTGATGTGTGTTTTACTTCAGAAACTGTAAAAACCTCTTCGCTCCATCTTGTTGTATAACCCTTCTCAAAAGTCTTTTTCTTTTTACTTATCCTTACCTTATCCCCGACGGAAAACTTAGGATCTTCTTTTATTTCGAAAGGGTAAAGATTTCATTTTCCTTTTTACTCCCGTCTACCGGAGTCATCTTAATAGATGAATGCCTCGTGTTATTATATTCTTTAACCAAATCTGGTAGCACATTGATGTAAACGTTTGTGGAGTTGGCGGAAAAGTACTTCCACATTTTTTCTTTCATCGTTCTAATCCATCTCTCAACCACGCTAGATTGTTCCTCATTTTCGGTAGAATATAATTCAACCAAGGATTTAACATCCTCGTTATAAAACTCTTTACCCTTATCCACCCACATCTTTTCGGGTTTTCTCTCCTTAAAAATACTCTTTAATGCTATGGCGACGGATTTTCCCGTTTTATCTTTTAATGGCACTAACCATCCATATTTAGAAAAGATGTCAATAACAGCGAGAAGGTATTTAAAACCGCGATTAAACTTAGAAAATGCTTGCATGTCTACTAAATCCGCAGCCCATATCCTATCTATACCGTTTACTATAACTCTCCTTTTCTTAAATTTTCTTCTTACGGGCTTATGTAATTCTTCCGCTAAAAATTCGAAGTTTTTTTTATTCCCAATCCAAATTTCATCTTCGTTCCAATGAGTCTACTTACCAAACCCTTTTCCATTTTTTCTCTAATACTAGGATTGTAAATACCTTCTAACTCTGTTAACATATCTTTATCACATATTTCATTCCTAGTTTTTGTATCATCATGCTTAAGATAGCAAACATCATGATTATAAGCGGCCTGATCTACTCTATTTATAGGTTTGCTCCATTCCTTCGGTGTTAAATCAGGATTTAACCTTTCATCTAGTTTGGTACCCGGTCCCGTAAAGTTGTGTCCTGGTAGATGCATTTCAACGGGTAAATTATTTATAAACTTGTTTAAGATGCTAGCCCCGCTATTTTCGGCTTTTTTTTTTATAAACTGAGTTTTAGTTATTCCACAAATCACACATTTACCCTGCATCATATTTCTCCCATTTTTAGAAACGGCATACCTAATATTACTCGTATCAGTATGTTTTCTACATTTAACGCAATACATTTTTATATAAAAATAAAAAAAATCTTATATAAAAATGGATATTATAAACTTATCGTGGAATGATGTAGTATCAAGGAGATTTAATCACTCCCTTTTACCAAAAAGTATTAGAGGTTTAATCATAGGTAAATGGGCATGTGGCAAAACTACTTTATTGTTAAACCTTTTACTCAGACCAGGCTGGCTCGACTACGATGATCTGAGCGTTTTCGGAAAGAGTCTTTTTCAGCCCGAATATCGAATACTGAAAAAGGCCTTCGAAGAAAAACTCCCGAAAGAATGCATCTTAAGATTGTTCAACATGCGCGATGAGATACAAGAACTGAACATTCTACCTACAGCTCTGGTTGAAGAATGGATCAAGACCATCAAGAATAAATCTGATATAGATTGCAACTTCTTCGAAGATGCGAGTGAGGTACCCGATCCGAAAGAGCTGAACTCGGAAAATAAAAACCTAATGATCTTCGATGATCTCCTCCTCGAGAAGCAAAACAAATGCGAGTGTTACTACATTCGTGGTAGAAATAGTAACGTCGACTGCTTCTACCTCTCACAGAATTATTTCAGACTACCGAGACAAACCATCAGAGAGAATGCTAACTTCATCTGCCTTTTCCGTCAAGACCTGAAGAACATTAACCATATCTATAACGACCATGTAGGGGATGATATGACGAAGGATGAGTTCAGGAAATTCTGCCAGAAGGCGTGGGAAAGACCACATGGTTTTGCGGTCATTGATCTAACCAGTAAAAAACATGATGGGAAGTATAGAAACGGTTTTGACAATTTTTACATACCTAATTAAAATATTTTTCTCTCTATAGAAAAATGGATATAGATCTTC
Source organism: Hippopus hippopus (assembly GCA_946811185.2). Taxonomy (NCBI): domain Eukaryota; kingdom Metazoa; phylum Mollusca; class Bivalvia; order Cardiida; family Cardiidae; genus Hippopus; species Hippopus hippopus. The sequence continues at coordinate 42,685,271 of OX328110.1, forward strand.
TAGAAAAGATTGTGAAGAATACGGAACACAAGACATCATTTCAGGTCATCGTGAGCGATAACAAAACGAGGTTTAGAACAAGGTTTAATCCTCCAATTCAACTGGAAAAGGATAAAGTATATGAAATAGCTTTAGTAAACCTCGAAACTTACTACTCTTTTCCAAACATTGATGAAACGAACAATACATTCGTTTATTCCCCGGACAATGGTACCACATGGATTAAAATAAAAGTACCCGAAGGAAGTTATGACCTCGTTGACATCAATGATACAATCCACCAAGAAATGAGAAAAAATGGTCATTACGATAGAGTAAATGAAGGGTATCCTATCAACATTTCTGCGAACACCAATACCCTAAAGTCTGTTCTTACTTTAGAAGATGGTTATCAAGTAGATTTTAATCAACCGGGCTCCATTGCCAAAGTATTAGGATTTACTCGCGCGAAATATACGCAAGGATTCTACGAGTCAGATAATGTAGTAAACATTCTCAGCATAAATAGTTTGCTCGTCAACATAGATATTATTTCGGGAAGTTACGTAAATGGTTCAACGAGAAACACTATCTACTCTTTTTTCCCGGATGTTGCACCTGGATATAAGATAATTGAGTCACCAGTTAATTTAGTATACTTACCAATAACATTAGATGAAATACATAACCTAGAGGTAAATATTACTGACCAAGATAACAATTTACTAAATCTTAGAGGCGAAAATTTAACAATTAGGTTTCATATTAGAGAAGCAAGATAAATAAAAAAAATAGTTATATAAAAAATGACGAGTTACACTAATGTTAAAGTAAATATATCGGAAGGGCAAAAGGAAAAGCTTAAACATGCTGTAAAAGTCGGTTGCCCAGTAAGTATTCGTTTAGGTCATGAAGATTTACGCGGTAATGATGTTTTAGCAATTACCGATTCACAAGCGAAGAAAATAGCTAAAGCCTATGAGGAGTGTAGGGGTATAACTATTAGAATGTCCGCGAAACAGCTTAAACATAACATGAAAATAGAAGGAGGTTTTCTCGGAATGTTGGCTGGGTTAGCCGCTAGAGCTTTACCGATGCTCGCAAAAACCGTTTTACCGGCTTTAGGTGTTGGTGCTCTTTCGGGATTAGCTCAATCGGGTGTGCAAAAAGCAATGGGATCGGGTCTTTATCTTAAAAAAGGGGGATGTGTTTGCCAAGTCGAAACTGATGGACATGGATTATACTTAAAACCATACAAAGGTAATGGATTAGCTTCCGTTGGTGATGGTTTGTATTTAAAGCAGGGAGGAAAACTATATGACGGAAAAGGAATTTTACTCGGGCCTAATAGTCCATTCGCTAATATCCCTATCCTAGGAGCTATATTATAAATATTATTTATAACAAAATAAAAATGGATATACATAAATTCGGTATAAAACATAATATTACTACTCAACATAAAACTATATTTTGGAAACCCCACGAAGTAAGATATCCTCCCTTAAAGCAAGATCCTCTAAAATGGAAAATATACTCGCAAGTAACTATCAAGATTCCTCCCCAAGATGGCATGAGACTTTCGCTAGGATTTGGTTATATAACTACACGAGGAGTTGTGGTGTTATCTATTAGTAATAAATGGAAAGATAGTTTGACCATTCTTAATGGGGCACATCTTGATAACGAAGTTGATGATATCTTAGTTTACATTTATAATTTCTCGCGAAAACCGATCGAAATACCAGAGGGGGAGTTATTCTGCTTTCTGAAATATTTATCATAAAAAAAATTATTATTCTAATAAAAATGGCAGATACAGATCAAGAACATCCAGTTAAGAAAATATACCCTCCATTACCGCGAGAACGAAATAACCCCAGTGCCCCATCTATTGAGATGGTTGATAAGGGTCATTCCTATCGTCTACAGAAGATATCCGAAGTACAGAAGTTTCTCGAAAATGAAATCCGAGAAAGAGAAGCCCTAGCCAAAAAGTATTTCCGCGCATCAAGGATAGTAGACAAAGTTGATACCGTCCTGGTAACTGTAACAATGGCTGCCGGTGCTAGTGGTATAGGTTTGCTTTCCACCATTGTGGCCATCCCAGCTGTAGTGGCATTAGAGGCAGCAGCTCTGGGAACCGGTCTTCTTTCATTGGTAGGTAAGTATGTGGTTAGGAATTGCACGAGCAAAGGAGAGAAGCATCAGAAGATCAGAATGCTAGCTGATTCTAAGCTAGATACCGTTTCGACTCATATATCCAGAGCTCTAACCGACAACTATGTCTCCGATGACGAATTCAAACTAATCATGGAAGAATTAGATAAATATAAAAGCATGAAGGAAGAGATACGTACCAAGATCAAGAAGAAGATTTCCTCAGAAAACGAAGAAAGCTTGATCGAAAGGGGGAGGCAAGAAGCGCGTGAGTCCTTTCGGAGGTTGGTTGAAAGAAATAACGCGAATTAATATGCCTGAGATTCGATGTAAGTGTATTTGCGAAATAGGTGATACCTCGGACATGTAATATATAAAAACTGCGTTAAAAACTGCGTTAAAAACTACGTTAAAAACTATGTTAAAAACTGCGTTAAAAAAATTAGTTTAGTAATTAAAAATGTCTTTTCTAAAAATCAAGGATCCCGCAAAAAGGGACTTAATCGTAAAAGAGTATCTCGAAACGAAAAAGAGGATTCGGGATAATCTACTAGCAGAGAGATTGGGTAAACAAGAATTACAAACCGGTCTCTCAAAGTTTTTTAAACCTATTACGGAAACACAAAAAGCTACAACGAGGGAGATTACTGAGGGACTTAGGCCTATTAAAGAAAGTATCGAACAGTTACCACAAGCCATTACTTTTCCAGACTCATCTATAAAAGCTATTGAAGGATCATTAGAAAAACAAGGAGAAGATCTTGGAGAAACAGCAAAGAGTTATTTAATGAAGCTTGGTGATCCGTCAATAATAGATACAAAATTTGGAGTAAGGTATGATGAAACTAGTGGAAAATTAAAAATCGGCAACAAAATGATAATGTTTGATAGAGATGATATTATAATTGGTAATGATGTATATGAAGGAACACCTGGTCTATGGGAGTTAATCGTGTCTAAGAACCCAAATGACAATATTTATGATGATAATGATCTTGATAGTTACGCGAGGATGATGGTAAAAACAAATGCTCTTCATCAAAATTACGATGCAAGCAAAAACCGACCTAGTGCTAATAAAAGTGATAAATGGAAGAACATACACAGGCCTATTTGGGCAAATAGGATAAATTATATGACAGGAATGGGTATCGTTGTTATCCCGTCCGACCCTAACGCATTAATAGAAAGACTAGACCTGTTGTTGGCGAGTAAGAAAGCGGGTAATACGGGTGTAAGAAACGAAGTAGTGAGCATTTGCGATGAATTAAAAAGACAAGGTGTTCTAAAATCGAACGTATATAAAAATTTAATGTCTATATTATAAAAGATGATCGTTACTAAAAAACATGGATTTAAAAGAAGGTATTCATACGGCGGATCCGGAATCTTTGATAGTATCGCTAACTTTTTAGCGAGGCTTTTTACTAGTAGTGCAGCTAAACAAATTGCGTCTTCTACCCTTGATGTAGGAAAGAGTGTAGCTAAGGAAGGTGCAAAGAAAGCTTTAGAGGTTTGGAAAAGTGCGGCTGTAGAAGCGGGGAAAAAATTAGTCACGAAAGCTTTGACACCGAAATCGAAGAAAATTTTACAGAAATATAACGCAACACCGAAACCTGATGAGACAGGGCGAGTCGAAACGCGAGACATTAGCACATTAATAGACGGAAGTGCCATCGCCATTCAAGACTTAGTTAAAAGATTAAACAGTGGAGCAGGTATTAAAAAAATATGAAATTGAGTTAAGAAATTATATTACTTATAAAAATGCCAGAATTAATATTTAAACGTGTGGATTATAAAAAATATAAAACGACTAGTTTTATTATAGTAGGTGCGCAGATAAACCTGGAAGATTGCGAAATCCTCAAAGTTAATACTACAGAATATGGTTATAAAAAAGCTGATGTGAACTTATCTCCTGAAAAAGTAATCAAGATGAAAGAGATTGAGGAAAAGGTGAATGAAATTCTACAGAAGAGCTGGCTACCCCCTGTAACAATTGTATACGGAAATAGAGTCTATCCGAAAACTAAACTGGATACCCCGACGAACACTATCCAGCTCAAAGGCGTGTTCATTAATAACGCCAGAAGGTCTTTCCCTCAGTTATGGTTCTATTAAGCAGCGCAATTATAATTTTTAAATTAAAAAAATTATAATTGTAATATAAAATGAACATTTTAAAAATCACCGAACCAATCTTAAAAGATGATAGTATTGCTGAGTATGAACACTTTGAGTATGAACCAATCACCGGTACCAATCTCAACAACTCAGGAGGAGAAATTAGGATTAATATCGAAACCCAAGATATTTTTACCCATCCTAGTGAGAGTTATTTACTTTTTATAGGCCAATTATTAAGAAAAGATACGGGGGCAGTTTTTGATGCTAACACTAATATTTCTTTAGTAAACAATGGTCTCATGTATCTTTTTAAAAATATTAAGTATCAACTTTCAGGTATGGAGATTGAATCCGTATTGCATCCTGGCCAGGCTACTACAATGCTCGGTTTGTTAAAATATCCGGATGATTTTTCTAAATCACAAGGGTTAAACCAATGTTGGTATAAGGACACCAGCGAATGTGCTGATAGTGATCCTGATTCTGTTGACTATAACTTGGGTTTTACTGTAAGAAGAAATTATATTATTAATAATCCTAATCCAAGAGGTGTCTTTAGCTTCAGAGTCCCATTAAAACATATATTTGGTTTTTGTGACGATTATGATAAGATATTGTACGGAATGAAGCAAACTCTCACATTAACGAGAAATGTTGATGATGATGCACTTTTTAAAGATGGTGATGCTCCTGCTCCGGGTAGAATTAAGTTACATAAAATATCTTGGTTTATGCCACACGTGCTACCCGCAGATGAAGAGAAGATGGAACTTTATAAAATTATCGAGAAAAAAGAAAAGATACCAGTTGGATATAGAATGAGGCAGTGCGACTCTATTTCGGTTCCTCAATCATCAACATTTACCTGGAGACTTTCCGTCAAATCATCGCCCGAAGTGCCGCGTTTTATCATTGTTGGCTTCCAGACCGGGAAAGTTGGTAATCAAAACCAAAATGCGGGTACATTTGAACATGTAGACGTTGAAAATATTTATGTTACGCTAAATTCTACTAGGTACCCCGCTGCTGATTATAATCTTTCATTCGTTTCGAACCAATTTAGTAGAGTGTATGGTGATGCTGCTTTATTCAGATCTAAGTTTTATAACATGGATGAATTGATATCAAACCCTAACATTACTCCCCCAGATTATAAAGAACTTTATCCTTTGTTTTTGTTTGATGTTTCCAAACAGAGTGAGAGATTAAAATACTCAGTCACCGATATCCAAATTAAGGTAAATTTTAATAGAAATGTACCCGCAAACACCGAAGCATATGCTGTGATTATCAGCGATAGGCTAATTAACTTCCAGTCTGACGGAAATAAAATGAGTGTAGTGTATTAAGATATTTTTTCCTATATATTAAAAATGATCAAGATTGCAGATCTAAAAGGAATTCTCAAAGAGAATAATATATCATATCGCTCTTATTGGGATAAGAAGCGGTTACTCGAGTTGGTGAAAGAACATGGATTGATGCCGGAGGAGGAGCCACCTAAGTTACCTAAAAAAGAAAGAAGCAAAGACCCTAAGTTTGATAGATTAAAAACTATTATGCATAATCCCAAGAAAGTTAGTTTAGAGGATGTTGAAACCGGTGAAATAAAAATCTTTCCATCTATTTATAAGGCGGGTAAATTTATAGATCATTGCCCACAACCGATTGAGAATTGGAATGGGAGAACTTGGAATAATAAATATAAGATTACCATTCAATAATTTTATTGTCTTCGCCATAATAAAATTGATACAAAGCAATTTTGGTTTAAGTTTTTTAATATATATAAAAAATGAGTTTCCTAAATAGATTTACGAGGGCAGCTAGACGAGCTGCATCTGATGTTTACTCCGGAGCAAGACGACTAGCCGCAGCTGTTGTACCGGAATCTATACAAAGAAGAGTAACTGATTTTGGTAAGTGGATAACTGGTAATGTGGAGACAACACAGATACCACAAGTGTTAGATGAAATTGTTGAACATGTTAGAGAAAATTACCCTCCAAGACAACCGTTTGAGATTAGAGCTTCTCAATCCGCATTTGGAGGGTATGCTACACAACATGTTATAGAGGGTAGAGAAAATTATAACCCACAAAGATTTCTCACAGAAACGTGGACGCCTCTTATAAATACTCTTCAAAATAATTTACGAACAAAGGTAAAACTTGTACTTAGGTGTACCCTAAGGTTAATGACAGATCTTAATCGAGCTCCTGTTGAACTTGCCTTTCATAGTACACAACATTTAAATTTAAACGAGAGAGAAATAGAGGATTTGTTGAAAAGAATGATAGATGAAGTTTTAGAAAAATTAGCTAATTTTCAAAGAGAAGGTAGTGGTTGGTCATTTGAAAGTATAGCACAATTAGAACTACATACAGCTGCTTATGTTCCTTTAAGAGCTGATGGTTTGTTACCTTTGCCAAAGTGGATTGCTAACAAAAAAGCAGTTATCAATATGAAAAATAAAGATGACAAATGCTTTTTATGGTGTGTTTTAAGAGCGTTAAACTGTAAAGAGCATAATGCTGAGATAGTTGACAAGGCTTTGCAAAAGAAGGAAAGTAGTGTAAACATGGAGGGAATAGAGTATCCTGTTTCGTTTAAAGATATCGGTAAGTTTGAAAAACAAAATCTTGAAATTAGCGTAAACGTATATGGGTATGAGGAAATAAAGGAATATATTTATCCTCTTAGGCTTACAAAATGTGAAAAAAGTAAACATGTTGATCTTCTTTTTATTAAAAATGAGGAAAACACACATTACGCTCTCATAAAAAAATTTAATAGTTTAATGAGAAAACAAGTAAGTAACAATGGTGGTATAGAATATTGCAAACGATGTATGAATCACTTTGGTAGTAAAGAACTTTTGGAAAAACATAAACAATATTGTAACGAACACGAACCTATTACTTTAGAGATGCCAAAACCAGGTACCATGTTAGCTTTTGAAAACCATTCTAGAAAACTTGAGGTTCCCTTTGTTGTATACGCTGATTTTGAAAGTGTTTTGGAACCAATACACACATGCCAACCAAACCCAGAAAAAAGTTATACTATACAACGCCAAAAGCATGTACCTTGTAGTTTTTACTATATTATAAAATGCTTTGACGATGCTATGTGTGCTCCTATAAAAAGAAGTTATGTTGGAGAAAATGCTGAGGAAGTTTTTATAAACCAGTTAAAAGATGATATACAAGAAATTCACCAACAATATCACCAAAATCCAAAACCTATTGAAATTACGAGAGAGGAAGAAATAAAACATACGCAACAAACACGCTGTTGGATTTGTGGCAATAAGTTTACAAAAGATAATATTAGAGTAAAAGATCATTGCCATTTTACAGGTAAATATAGAGGTGCCGCACACAGTAAATGCAATCTAAAAGCTAGAAATCCTAACTTCACACCTGTATACCTTCATAATCTTAGTGGATATGACGCTCATCTTTTTATTAAATGTCTTGGCAAATCTGAAGGGAAGATTGATTGTATCCCAAACAATGAAGAGAAATATATTAGTTTTAGTAAAGACATTTGGGTAGGAAAAAATATAAACCATAAAATTAGATTCCTTGATAGTTTTAAGTTCATGAGTTCTAGTTTGGATAAACTTTCAAGTAACTTAGAGGAAAGTCAATTAAAAATTTTATCGAGATATTTCGCTGCTAATGAGTTGCCCTTGGTTAGGAGAAAAGGAGTCTTTCCTTATGAGTACCTAGATTCATTTGATAAGCTTAAAGAAGAAAAATTACCACACAAAGAAGCATTTTACTCAAGTTTGAACAAAGAAGGAATTAGTGATGAAGATTATGCTCATGCGCAAAATGTTTGGAAAGCTTTTAATATGAAAACGTTTAAGGATTACTTAGAACTTTACAATAAAATAGATGTATTGCTTTTAGCGGATGTTTCGAAAACTTTAGAGATGTTTGTCGTGAAAACTATGACTTAGATCCTAGTTGGTATTATACTGCTCCTGGTTTAGCTTGGGATGCATCATTAAAAATAACGAGAGTAAACCTGGAGCTTTTATCTGATCCTGATATGCTTTTAATGGTTGAAAAGGGTATCAGAGGAGGTGTTAGTATGTGTAGTAAAAGATATGCAAAAGCAAATAATGAGGATATGGGTGAATTATATGATTCTAGTAAACCATCAAAATATTTATTATATATAGATGCAAACAGCCTTTACCCTTGGGCAATGAGTCATCCTCTTCCTACTCATGGTTTTAAATGGATGACAGATAAAGAATTAGAAATTTGGCAAAAAATATCATGCATATTAGAAGTAGATTTAGAATATCCTAAAGAATTACACGATTTACACAATGACTTTCCTTTAGCACCTGAACGTTTAAAAATAGAAAAAGTAGAAAAACTTATTCCAAACTTAAATAATAAAAAGAATTATATTATTCATCATGAAGCCTTAAAAACATGTGTTGATTTAGGTTTAAAGATTACTAAAATACATCGAGGAATTAAGTTTGAGGAAAGCCTATGGCTTAAATCATACATTGATACAAACATTGCACTAAGAAAAGCAGCTAAAAATAATTTCGAGAAAGATTTCTTTAAGTTGATGAATAATTCAGTCTTTGGTAAGACTATGGAAAACCAGAGAAATAGAGTAACGATACACTTGGTTTCTAGTGAAGAGCGTTATAAGAAATTGGTAGCAAAACCAAACTATAACCACACAACAATATTCGATGAAAACCTAACAGCGGTACACATGAAAAACACTAATTTAAAATATAATAAACCTATTTACACAGGATTAAGCATCTTAGACGTTAGTAAAACGCATATGCAAAAAACTTATTATAACTACCTTAAAGCTAAGTATGGTGAAAAGGTTAGAATGTGTTATACTGATACAGATAGTTTTATTCTTGAGATAGAAACTAAAAATTTGTATAAGGATACGGAAAAAGATGTGTTTGAAATGTTTGATACAAGCAATTACCCTAAAGATCATTTCTTAAAAAATAATTGTAATGCTGGAGTAGTTGGGAAGTTTAAAGATGAGTTAGGTGGTAAGATTATGACTGAGTTTGTTGGTTTAGGAGCAAAAATGTATGCTTATAAAACTTTAGATGGTAATGAAGACAAAAGGTGCAAAGGTGTTAAAAAAGCGGTTATCAAGAAAGAGATAAATTTTGGTAATTACAAAGAGTGTTTGCTTACAGAAAAGGATCAGTATAGAAAGATGACTGTTTTAAGAAGTAGGGGCCATAATATGTATACTGAAGAGTTAAACAAAAAAGCGTTAGGATCAAGTGATGATAAAAGGTTTGTTTTGGAGAACAAGATTGACACATTAGCCTGGGGACATACTAGGGCAGCCCAGATTACCTCTGATCCTTGAGAACTTGAGTGACTCGGTGTTCTCAAGCAAGGGATATGATATCGGTTGAGAAATTTGATTTGAAAATTTTTCTGGAGAGTATGAAATAGAAATGGATGAGATTCGAGATGGCCAATACAGGTTTATACCTCTAGATATGCATTTCCCGGAAGGACTTGAAGCTGCACAATATCTTATGTACACTCATAATATTTTGAATGGAGTTTGGAGGGAGAAAATCTATGGAGGAGGTGTTCGACGGAGAATCAATAGGGATAGAAGTACCTTCATCATGAGTACAGAGGCTCTAAAGAGGTTAAACAATTTTAAAACCTGGAACTTCGATTACCCTATCCGTAAATGGACTTTCAATAAAACAACTAATCAATGGAAGTATATGCAGATGAGCGCTAATAGAGAAATAAGGTGTAGCCATGTTTATAGAGGTTATCGAGACGCCAGGATAGTTGAACTTAAAAATATAGAAGAGTCTATGGATCGAAACAGGATTGCTCGAATGTCTAGAGATCGAAACAGGATTGTAAATGGTAATGTTTTCAGAACAGACAGATGTGTTGTTTGCTGGGAGAATGACGCAGAGGTACTGTTTTGCGACTGTGGTCATGTACCCGTCTGTGTTGGATGTAACTCGAACACATTAGAAAAATGTCCCATTTGTAGAAAGAATGTAACTATCAAGAGGGTGGACCAAGAGAAGAAGAGTGATAATAGATATCGTAATGTTAGAGATGGTCTGTTATGGTATATACCACAGGTTTCATCGGTGTTGTTTGGGGTGTGTTATATGATGTGGTTGTTGATCTAAAATTTAAAAAAAATTTTTTGGTTTCATCGTTGTTGAGTCGATAGATACTATATCCCTTGCTAGAGATATAATATCAGTGAGACGACTATATTCTCACAACTTCGAGTTGTTATTGAAAGTCTCTTTTAAAGTAAGCGTAAGTTTCATCTCGGAATATTTCTTTAGCTTCTCTGATAGATATTCGTCTCGTTCCTAGAACATTCCCATCTTTGTCTAGATGATCTTCCATAAAAATATTTTTGCTTATATGTCTTACTCCAATACTGGCTATTTCATCATCATATGGAAACGTTGTTGTCTCTTCTATAAAATTTATAAATTCAGCCCTTGATATGATCAGATCACTAATATGTAGGTTCAACAATTTTTCTTCGATCTGACTTACTATGGTATCGACTTTGTTATTTCTATATGGAAGCGCTATCGATTTCAGATATATTATATAGTCGTCGGTTGGTACCATGAATTTAGAATCACCTAGGAGTTCCAACTCTTTTGGAACCGGTATTTCTCCGTTAACGCCTATGCACGTCTCAATGGTAAACGCTATCGATTCCACATATTTTGTGAATTCGGTGGTTGGTATAATAACCATCTTGCTGATATCTAGACACTCCATCTCTTTATTATTTTGCAGGAGAAGAAATTCCTCAAGTCAAAAATTTTTATCATGGGGTTATCGAGTGCATCAGAAACTCGAGTGTCTCAGTTCGTGGGGCCGTGCCATTTTAGGAACCATAAGTGTGGCTGAGATCGGGTGTGGTGCTGGGGTGGTCGGGGGAGTGTCATTTGGGGAACCATAAGTGTGGCTGAGATCGGGTGTGGTGCTGGGGTGGTCGGGTTTTGTATGAGTCTCTGGCGATTTTATAAAAAATTTTAGCATATTTCAAGAAATAAGCCAGAGTTTAAGAAATAAGCCAGATAGGGTATTTTACATACTACTGTAATATTTTAGCTTTTTTTGGTCTTAGCCACAGAGGGGTGAGGGACATTTGGAGAACAGCCATAAACAAGAACAAATCATAGTAAAACCATGGGTTTTGTAGTAATTTCATTCATATTTAGATTTAGTAGTGACTTTATGTATACAACTAGCATAACAATAGAAAAAAAAAACATTGTAAATCAGTCCATTTTTAATGACGTCAAATAGAACGACATTTCATTCCCAAATTTCCTGAATGACCCCCAAATTCAAAATTTATATGTTTGCTTTGTTTCTTTTCTTTTTTGAAGGGGGTCAAATGACCTTCACACCACAAAGTCCAAAGTCCAGGGAAAACCCCGAGTAGATCAAACTATCAACAATATTTCGGTCATATTAGATCTACAGTGACAGAACATTTCTGTGTGTCTATACTGGTAACTGGCTTTGGGCGCTGAAGTGCAGGACAAGACCCTCTCCTCGTGACCAGTCTATGGACCAAGGGGTTAAGTAGGAACTGGCATTACCACAAATTTTATGTATTTTATATAGATCGTCTTGTGCTTGTAATGTCTCTCTTAGATCACATTAGCGGATATAGTCCCCGGCTTTAACACTATATCCAATTATTTAGGGACCGCAATAACCTCGCAAATGGCTCTTAGACCCTGTTAACACTTACCACAACATTGATTGCTTTTGTGGACATTGTAGTAAAGATCATATTTCGCAGAAAAAGCAGCCCGGTCTCAGATCTACTCTTTTTGATATCGTGGTTAAATATTGTGACTACAATGAACTCTAAATTTCTATATCTTGGCTGTTATCTAAATAACTAAAATGTCATATTTACTTTGTTTGACACTCGTAAGTGCTAATCCCAACGGACAAAAAAACCCTTATAAGGCTTTGTATGTATCAATAGATCAATTTGCGCTATTCATCTGTTGACTTACAACGGCTTAGCTGTTGACCAGACATCGAAATTTTACTTTTCCATACTAAAGCATTGGCAGACGACAATGATGGGATTTATCTTCTAATGGTAGAAAATATCCCGGTTGTTACCAGCATTTTATCTTTTCCTCAAAACGATTTACAAAAACCTTCTGTTTTTTGCCTTGACCCTTAGGCTGCTAAATAAATTAAACTGAAGATTTTCAGCTTATAGTGAAAAACCATAGTTTACGTTTTAAAAATTTTTCTCTTCGGATAAATCTTACCGTATCGGAAAGTGTGGATCCAAGATCAGACTGCACGTTCTGTGCAGTCTGGTCTTGATCTACACTGTCCGCAAAAGGCCAGCCTTTGTGTTAATGTCGCTGAAATCGGGCACCGTTTGCAAAGGGTCAGTGTTACTTATGCACTTTATCCCGTTATTAATATGGTAGTTATAGAGCAATTCACTCTGTACCAAGATTGTCAATTATTATCCCGGACGATCCCGGAAGATGGGTTTCTGGCTTTATTAAGAATATCGATGATAACTAGTTGTATCTGTTTAACCCTTTACCACACAGTCCCGAGTTAAACCGTTTCAACCCTTATCCTGCTACATAAGTGAAATACAATTTTCAAGCCTATAGTAAAAACCAAAATTTTGCTATTTCAGAGGTATTTTTTGGGAGAATTAATATCTCCATATCAACGGACAGTGTAGATCCAAGATCAGACTGCACGTTTTGTGCAGTCTGATCTTGATCTACACTTTCCGCAAAAGGTCCTTGAGTCGCGCTTAGCAGCCAAATGGTTAGGAAGAAGGCCTTTGAAAACATGTTTTTTCTCGTTTCGTTTGATAAAATTTTATTTCAAAAGCCAACAAGTCCATGTTACATTCTATGACCTTAACTCAGTACCTCTTGTGTCCGATTCATAGCGAACGATTTTAGAAATAGCATTCCTAAATGGAGATTATTAATATAATTCGGACTGAATGCGTTTGTAAACATTATGGCAAAAAGGGAAGTGGAATGATATGGAGAATCCGTGTTCAATACTCGTTGCCGAGGTTTGTCTTGTGGGATTCGCTTTGGAAAAGGCACTGCAGGGTGCCGGCTTACAACTGCTCAAACCCAGAACAGACAGAATAAGTCAGACGTCGTACTGATATAACGTAACGTATGAGCCATGCTTTATAAAAAGGGGTCTTAATGCATCTGCAAAAAGTATCGACCAAGGTCAGGCCGCGCAATTCGCGCAGCCTGACCTGGGTCGAAATTTTTTGCTATTGGTCAATTTTTTATGTGTCAAAGGACCAACCTACCTCATAATTCATTTGGTTTTATCTTATGGATCCATAATTATATGAAGACTTCGTTGGTATAATGCATCACGGAGATACATTAAATCACCTTTTGCCAGAGCGGCTCTCATACAGTTTCAAAACTGCATCACTTGTCACGTGTATTGATCACCGATCCAGGTTGATTTTATCGTATAAGGAAAATTTCAAAATCGTCTGTCACTAATTGGTTTTCACGATAAATCATACCGAAACAAAGTAATTTCATTAGTTCTTCAATTTTATGTGTGCACGTACTTTCATTTGAAAGAATAATCGGATATGCATAGATTTAACCTTTCACCAAATAATCCCTGGTTTTCACGACCCTCGAAAAGATGTCTTTTGAAAACATAGTGAGAAAAGGAGAAAATGCTGGTAACCAGCATTTTCTCCTTTTTCCACAATGTTTTCTGCCCTATCAGAGAGCTAAAGCTCATTTGTACCAATGATGAATTCGTCCTCTGCACATGTTCAGAATTCGAAAGAGTCTAAAATTTGTCGTTTGGGACAGGGTTAAGAGAAGGGGGAATTATAAAAAATTCCGATTCCATTTTACATGAAAGAGACATACAAAGTTACGCTATTTTCACAAATTATGACTTAGCATTTAAAGGCCCACTAGCTGCAAAATATCGACAGTTCGGGGTCAAATTGCAGATAAATTTAATTCACAGCATTTCAAGGAATAAATATTATTGTGTCTGATAATGCGTTTATGATGCAATCCGTTAAAGTTCCAGTCGCTGACAGAAAAAAAAAATGTTGTGTAAAACTAGAACAAAAGTTGCCAACTTTTGTTCTAGTTTTTTTGGAATATTTCTCTAGTTTATTATGTCATTGTTGCTACTTTGTATTTTATACTGTAACGATGAACTGCGAGGTAGTTCAAGTTCTACCAATAAATGTTCTGTTCTGTTCTGTTAAGTTCTGCTCGTAAAGTTCTGTCGATAACATCGTGTTTAACAAGATTCATACAAACCAAACACGGCACTAGCGCTAGTACAACAAGCAGAAGTTACCTATCAGTGCGTTGTCTGCGCATGTCATATTCTTCGAAGATTCGACCTGTCTGCTATGTATATGTATATGTATGTATGTATGTATGTATGTATGTATGTATGTATGCGTGTGTGTTTGGTAAACAATGCTGTTCGTGTCCGGCCAATGACTTTCACGTGTATAGTCCGATTCTACAATTATTCAGCACAAATGATCACCATGGATAGACGACGTGTCGCGTACAACAACCCTGTCGTCAGCTCAAAGGTCAAAGCAGCAATGTGGGGGCATCCGCGTCGGTGACACATTTCTAGTTACTCATGCAAGAGTGTAAAAGTCTTGACCGAAAAAAAAAATTGAATTGTCCAAATTTGAAAATTTTTGTTGACGAAAAATCAAACGCGACTCAAATACTGACATTTGCCTATGAAAGTTACTACAACGCAATATTACTTTCATTATGTACCTACAACCTTCAACGGCAAAATTATTTCAATTATTGGCATTTTATTCAAAAAAGATAAACAAAACAAAACAAATAGTGGATCAGTGGGAAGTAAATTCATTTTTTTAATGAATGGCGAATGAATAGTATAGCGTAACATTTTGACAAATCAAACGGTAAATCAATGTATACAAATTCCGTGCGCGAGTTACGCCATACCATATGGCCTGCAACACGCGAAAAGGGACATTCGGACATTTGCATAAAGTGTCGTCTCGGATCAGCCTGCCCTGTCCGCGCAGGCTAATCCGAGACGGCACTTTACTTCTACATTGGATTTTGTTCTTCAGTAGACTTGCGCAAAACAGAAAATTACGTAAAAACGGAAAGTGTAGTTTTGGATTAGCCTGCGCAGACTGCGCAGGCTGATCCGAGACGACACTTTACGCAAATGTCCAAATGCCCCTTTTCGCGTGTTGCAGACCATATCTGGCACCGTGTTTCACAGTGTATAGATACAGATTTTTTTCTGACCCGTGTGTTATTTCATCCGCGTACGACGCATGTATTTGAGCCGGAAATTTTCAGGCAAATCATAGAAGTTGTTCTGTACTGATATTTGCTACCCATAAAGGAGAGGTAGAGATGAGTCGAAAGAAGCCTCTTATGGCTTATAAACTTATTTTTCCTCCATACTGCTCATTGTCTTGGTATTTTAAAGTTTTTATCTTCTTACGAACAAAGTCCGTAACAAAGAAACAAATGAACAAATGCATGGCAGAAATACAGGGACCGGACAGGATTCGAACCTAGAACGCCCGGACGAAAGGCCAATACCATAACCACTGAGCTAAAGAGAATTCTCCGTAACGCAGTTGTTAGGTATTGTATTTAAATCGGGATGAAGCCATACATGAAGGAGTGGTCTCCCGTAACACCCTCCCCCCTTAAAGTCATCATTTATTGATGACTCAAAGCCTTATTGGGCAGAAAGTCCATTTTTGGACAACAAATGGGATTAATGGCTCAATGGCCAATCCCGGACGAGCCCCCATCTTACGAACGAAGTCCGTAACAAAGAAACAAATAAAGAAATGCATGGCAGAAATACATGCCAGGATTCGAACCTAAAACTCCCAGACGAAAGGCCAATACCATAACCACTGAGCTAAAGAGAATTCTCCCTAACGCAGTTGTTAGGTATCGTATTTAAATCGGGATGAAGCCATGCATGAAGGAGTGGTCTCCCGTAACAATCTAAATCACGGTTTATACTGTTATGTTTTTTTTTTTTACCCCAAAAAAGGAGGTGTGGGGATAAGACAGATAATTGTAGGATCAACAATCATGATGTACTATCAATGATAAATTTCTAAGGATTCAAAATCCGTTCTCACAGCGTTTGTCGGTCGTTCTCAGTGCCGACAGAGTTCGTTAACCTTCAGGATTTTTTATTTTCATTTCATGAAGTTTGTCTTTTTACTCTTAGGCTGCTAAGCGCGACTCGGAGGCCTTTAGCGGACAGTGTAGATCAAGATCAGACTGCACAGAACGTGCAGTCTGATCTTGGATCTACACTGTCCGATAAGGGGATATTTCATCGCAATTAATAACTTTGAAAAAGAAATGTATGTTTTTGTTTTGCTGTTGGCTGGAGAGCTTCAGTTAACTTATTTTTTTCTAGCAGATAAGGGGTCAAATAAATTGTATGAAATATTTCCGGGTAATATAATAAAACCTCGTATATTGCGATTGTTCTTTTTGTCGGAGAAATCTCAGCGTATCACACCGTACAAAAGCATTTTCTAAGCTTATAATTGTCAATACTGATCGACTAGGATTGACGCGAAGTTCGGGGAGCGGGATTTAAACAAAGTTACAACTTTCTGTACTTAACTTTCAACCTGATATGAGACATGCTAGATGTAAAAATGGGTTTAAATGCATCTACAAAAAAGTACTAGCTGACAGGTTAATCACGAATGCCGAGCCTCGATAGCTCTGCCGTAACTGTCCTTCGGCAAGGCATTTCCGTAACCTTGTTAGGCGAAGAGGTTGTCTAATCTTGATCTACACTGTCTGTAAATGCAGTTTAATCTTTGCCAGGCACTTGAGAGATCAAGATTCCATTTTTAATCTTTTACCACACAATCCTGAGTTTTAACGACCCTGGAGACGACGGCCTCTGAAAACGTTGTGGGAAAAGGAGAAAATGCTGGTAACCAGCATTTTCTCCTTTTCCCACAATGTTTTCTATCTGCTCACAAACAACTTCCATCATTCGACTGATTGATTGAATTGGACTTTAACGCCGTTTTAACAGCTTAGGTCATATCACGGCGGTCAGTGCACCTACGCATGTTTCCTGGCTTTCCCACACCAGTACTGACACAACTTTCTTTCCAAGTCACTAAGTACTATCTCACATACATTAGAGGTGAGAGGTGAAAAATCGCCGGAAAGAAGGTTGGTCGCAACCGGGTATTTAACTCACAACTACCGAGTCCGATGCGCTAACCACTGAGCTACCCGGGCGGGCTCAATCATTCGAACCACAATATATGTTTCATCTGTATCATGTTCTCCGTTTCAGAGTTAGATTTGTTGTTTGGTAACAAGTTAAAACTCGCTAACCCAATTTATTCACAGTAAATGTCCCTCCACGATAGCAATAAAAGTCGGTCTTGATTCCGTTTGTTCCCGCTGAGTAACTGATCACTTGCCAAAAGTTTCGAAGAATTTTCTCTTAATTGCGAATTTGTCAAGGTTGATTAAATCTAGATGCATTTACAGTACCTTGAAGTGATTAAAATGGA
This sequence comes from Hippopus hippopus, assembly GCA_946811185.2. Taxonomy (NCBI): domain Eukaryota; kingdom Metazoa; phylum Mollusca; class Bivalvia; order Cardiida; family Cardiidae; genus Hippopus; species Hippopus hippopus. The sequence continues at coordinate 42,703,205 of OX328110.1, forward strand.
AAAGAAAAAAAAGTCAGGATTTTTTTTTTTCCATGATTTAACAAAAGACCACCTGTAATGAGTTTGTGATGACTGCTTTTGAAACTATTGCGGCAAAAGGAGAAATTGCTTGTACAGAGCTATTTCACCTTACGTCACAATATTTTAGCATGTTTTAGCAATAAAATTTAACTCGTTTAGATAATCCATAGTTTGTACGGACGTTTTTAAATCGTTTGTTTGAATTTATTTAAGAAACAAAGAAGTTAATCTATTTTGGTTGGTTGGTTGGTATATTGGTTGGTTGCTTTGTTTGTTGGTTGGTTGGTATATTTGTTGGTTGATTGATTGGATACTAAATGTTACAGATGATTAAGGAACTTTTCCTTCGAAATGGTAAAAATATTGTGGGAAAAGGAGAAAATGCTGGTTACCAGCATTTTCTCCTTTACCCACAATGTTTTCAAAAGTACTTTTCCCTGGGTCTCGTTAAAATCAGGATTGTGTAGTAAAGAGTAAATACATTTAGTATTACTTTGCGTATATATATATATATTTTTTTTTTTGGACTATCTACGCCCCTACATGTATACGTGCCCGCCAGGGTAGCCCAGTGGTTAGCGTATCGGACTTGTTACCTGGTGGTTGCAAGTTCGATACCAAGTTTAAGCAAACTTTCTTTCCGGATATTTTTCGCTTCTAACCTCTGATGCATGCGAGATAGTAGTCAGTGACTTTGAAAGAAAGATGTATCAGTGCTGGTGTGAGAAAGCCAGGAAACATGCGTAGGTGCACTGACCGCCGTGATATGACCTAAGCTGTCGAAACGGCGTTAAACTCCAATTCAGTCAATCATGTATACGTGAACTGTGCTTACGAGCTTGGTCCCATTATGGTAAAATGACTGGTCCCGGTTGACAATTACTTCAACATGTCATGTAACTATTATCTCCTGGTGTTATATCGTGCTAATTTTGTAATGTTTTGATCCGCAAAAAGATGTCTGTATCAACCCTTTACCACACAACGACCCTGACAAAAAGGCTTTTTAAACAATGTGGGAAAAGGAGAAAATGCTGGTTACCAGCATTTTCTCCTTTTTCCACAATGTATTGCACCCAATTTAAGGCAAGTTTAATCATTTGGGTTGCCTTTGATTTGTCTTCTGTACATGCTTTTCAAAAACAAAAAAAAAATAAGAGAGAAAATTTTGCTAAAAAGCGTCACAAGAGACCACTAAATAGCTCTATAATTAGAAAGTTTATATTTAGTAGGCCCTGCAGACCCTCCTGTGACACCCACACCAGTCCCCACCGCCCCGCCCCGCCCCCAGCGATTCACAGATATATATCAACAACAAACAAACAACATTAACATTTGATTTATTCTCCCAGTGATATGTACATCAAACATGGGGCTGTGGTATTACTTTTGCGTATACTTTATTTTGGGCTAGCTATGCCCCTGACAGATACATGTGAACTGTGCTACCGAGATCGGTCCCATTTGTACAATTACTGGTCCTGGTTGGCAAATACTTTCTTATTTCAAGTAACTATTATCTCCTGGTGAAATCTCGTGCTAATTTTGTACTTTGTTTTGATCTGTAAAAAGATGTCTGTGTCAACCCTTTATCACACAACGACCTTGAAAAAAAAACTTTTGAAAACATTGTGGGAAAAGGAGAAAATGCTGGTAACCAGCATTTTATCCTTTTCCCACGATGTTTTCCTCTCAATTAAAGGCAAGTTTCATTGTTTAGCCAAGTTGGACAAGTCTAGGATTTTGTTGTTTGGTAAAGAGTTAAGCATTTAGATCCTTGTATAACAGTAAGTGTCAGCATTATACGGAAATTTGAGGTCCAGAATATCCGAAATATAATTGAACAATTATATAATGTTCTGTGAAAAAGGGGTTTAATACTTTTGCGAAAAGTATCGACCCATGTCATGGGCTGACATGGGCCGAAGCTTTTCGCTACCTTTATATTTTCTGCATGTCAAAAGATCATTCTACATCATGATTCAGTCGGTTGTTTGAAAAATATGGATTTATGGCACCATAATTTTGTAATGACTTCCTTGGTATCATACCGCACAGTTTCAATAAGCCCCCTTTTGCCAGAGCGAGGCTCATATCTACAAAAGTAGATTGCAGATCACACAGCACAATTGGTGCAATCTAATCTTGATCGATACCAGCTAATCTATAAGTCTCTAACTATATGTCAGCCCATGAATGTCACTGTAGGTTACCACAAACTACACAAAGCAAAAACAAACATTTGCAAATTATCGTTTTTTAATTACAGCTTTGTGAGAAGAGAGATACTAGTAATCACGTCTTACACGAGTTTCATAATTATGCCTTTTCTACAATATTTATAAACTTTATCATAATTGTCGACTTGAGATGCGTTTAAAGTCATATTACTACAGAAATGGCTACACAGAAAAGCCAAAGGTTTGCATTCCAGAGCATGCTTTATCATGGTTACTATTGTAGATATAACACTGATATATCAAACGCCAGACGAAACGAAAACAAATACAGTCAGAATTGAGATACCAACTTCGTCCCAGCAGATAAATGAGACTAGAACGAATTCGTGCGAAAACACTTAAAACTGCAATTTACGTTAAATATCAAAGCGCTTCTTCAATTGTTTTTAAAGATGCTGGCGTGAAATTTCGCTTTGATTGTGTATAGGATCTTAAGCAATTACTCGCAAACAATCTTTGATCGTGCATGGAGTCTTGAAACAATTATTCGAAAACACTCTAAAAGTAATCTTGACTGATACAATTTGAAAGTTATCTAAAGTAATTCAATTCATTTTTTGGGCCGAACAAGTAGATTCATCTTTTTTTAAGCATAGACAACTTCATTTAAACTTTAAACATTATGGCATGAACCTTGGATATATCTGCGTACACAAGTGACGTCCTCCTTTATCTATTACTATGTTTTATACTCTAAAAAAAGTTTAATAAATATTTGAAACAAATACATGTATATACACGTTTACCTGTGTAAGAGTGGTCAAAGTATAAAATACATAGAGGATATTTGTTTTTTACGGTGAAAGATCGAAATTTATTTCATCGAGTGAACATCATCGGTAAAAAACCCAAATATTCTATTTATTTCATGCTTTTAACCCTTTCTGGGGGAAACTTAATCAAAATCCAGTACAGTTCTTTTCGGTAATTCCCCGTGGCGTACCCCTCCGCATAGCAACGCATTACAATATTACGTCAAGCACGAGAAATGCAGGGTAAATTACGTCATATTTCCATCTGGTTGAGAGGCACGCGCATTTTACCTAGGTAACTAGTGCGCGGGAACAACTGTTTCCGCCTTCAATTGAAGAGTTAGAGTATAAAAATCGGTATTTTCACTGGTCGTAACCATGAAATATCGAAAAATATTTCGCCGTTATTTCTCGATAACCTACAGGAAAGCATGAAATTAGCTGTCTTCTTACCATGTTCGACCCGCAAAAGTGCGAATGAAACAATTCTTTCCCTTAAATGTAAACAGATTTAACACTAAAGTATTGTAAGAGTAGAAAAATGATTCTTCAGACGATTGCTGATGAGTGATGAATCAATAGGGACAGTTTCATGAACAGAGTTATTACAAGAAGTCTAAAATGTTCGTCTGTATAACTTTAAGAAATGCGTATGTCAGTTTCATATCAACATCGCATGTTCGTTCGGACACCAAATTTGGTATTTTATGCTTCATCACCGGGCCGATAACTGCAAAATCATACAATTATGCGGGTCATTTAGGCAATGCGAAATGCATTAACTAATTACAAAAAAATGACAACAAAAACTGCAGTTTTTGTTGTCATTTGTTTGTAATTAGTTAAGATTGGAGGCATCAGATTGATAGGTGCGCTGTTGGAAGAAGTATTGTCGAGGAAGCTTTCGGCGTTTACAAGTGTCGAATGAACGCAGGTAGTGACAAACGCTTTGAATGCTTTCAACAGCACAGAGAGCATTGTGACCGAGGTACATATGTCCTAGACAAATATATAAGATCTGACACAAGTTGCATTTAAGATGAAATTTATTAAACGTTAAAATTTATTAACACATATGCCTACGTGTGTAATCAAATCGACACCAATCTTTTTCGTCTCTTTGACAGGTGTTTACGCCACGGACGAAAAGTAGTCCCAAAGACACTTGCACATAATGATTTTGTTTTGAATCTAAAGAATATGTAGTGGGATGCCATGAGAATGTGAGTGCAGTGATGGGGGTACGTGGTAGTTAGAAGATCCCGGCCTGGTAGCTTAGTGGTTAGAGTATCGCAGTCGTGACCTTATGGTTGAGAGCTCGATACCCGGTTGAAGCAAACTTTCTTCCCGGCGATTTTTGCCTCTCATCTCCGAATGCATGTGAGAAAGTAGTCAGTGGCTTAGGAAGAAAGCTGTGTCAGTACTGGTGTGAGAAAGTGAGGAAATACATGCGTCGGTGCACTGGCCGCCGTGAAATGAACTTAGCTGTTAAAATGGCGTTAAATTCCAATACAAATAAAGTAGTTAGAAGAAATGGGTCAGGCCCTAGCAAAGAGGGACTTGATGCATTATACCAAGCAAGTCATCACATGATAAGGTTAGCATGACATTTATTTTGTCAAACAACCAAGTGAATCATGAGGTAAACTGGTCCTTTGAGCAGCAGACAATTGACCAACAGCAAAAAGTTTCGATCCAGGTCAGCCTGCGCGGCAAGCTACCTTGGTCGATACTTTCATGCAGATGCATTTAAACCCCATTTGCTAGAGAATGGCTCAAATATATTAGGACGAAGCTAGCCGTCATAGAAGGCTAGCAAAACGCAGTATGTAAGGCTTGTTGCATTGGGGTTAGTCTGAGTCAAGAGCCAAATAACTATAATCTGAAAATAATTACCAGCGTTATATGTGTTTTGCACGGTTAGTTATACTACCATGCTATAGAGACTGAAATCCCGGCCTTAGTATGAAATTATTGCCTATAGCGTGGGTTCTTCTATATGACATTATTTTTAACGTTATTCCAAATGACAACATTTTAGACAAGACCAAATTGATAGCAATCGTAGACTGCAAAATAAACAATGTTTTCAAAAGTTTTCTCCCTCATACCCGCAATTGTGTGGTAAAGACTTAAATAGTTCAGACTACCCTCTGATAATAAACTCGTATCCTTTTATTCGCTTCATTTATTTTCTGCAAATAATGGAGAGGATTTCACAAGTAAGACGACAGCTAGGATAACAGACAGACTGAAAGAAATGAAAAAGAGTTTTAATGACTTCAACCTGTAATGTTGCCTAAAGAACAACAACTAACACTCATACAAGTACATGTACAATATTTCTGACAAAACATAACTTACAACGCCGAAATGTTTGTCTTAAATGTAATTTAAAAATGAGAATTTTCGTCGTATTCCAATCATTAATTTGTCCTTAATTCAATGGGTAGTCCCTGATGACTTAAAACTGCTACGCAGGTTCCCCTTTATTAGAAAACACGAACGTACAACACCGAAATGTTTGTCTTAAATTTACTTCAAAAAAGGAGAGCTTGTCCTCGCACTCTCTTCACTAAGTTGTTTTTAACCCTTAGACTGCTATGCACAACCCACTGACTTCTTGCGGACAATGTAGATCAAGATCAGACTGCACAAAACATGCAGTCTGATCTTCGATCTACACTGTCCGATAAGGAGATATCATTTCCCAAAATTTATCTTTGAAATAGCAACACTTCGGTCTTTACTATCGGTTTTAAAGTTTCATTTCACTTTTTTAACAGGATAAGGGTTAATTCAAAAAGTCATCCAAGTCTCTGATGACTTGAAATCACAAGGGTTGTTTTGTTCTCTCTATAAGAAAAACTAATAAAACTGATTAATATCCCCGTCACGCAAAACTCGTTCCCATTCCGTTCCGAACATTTTTGCCAAACGGACTTAAACTGGGTTCAGACGGAGTGGACGTATTAGCAACCTTCTACGATCTGTTTACGAACTCAATGGACGGGTTAGGACGGGAAGGGTACTCCAGAACTTTGAGCCTGCTCAAAATCTTTCGCCGTCCATCCCGTCCTGTAAATAGACGGAGTGACAACGTACTTAAAACGAGATGGACGCACTACAAATGAAACTGCCGTACTTTGATCCTATTAGAGACGCAGTGCAGTCGGGCATCAATTGGCAGTGCATTTGCATTTTACCGACCGAAATTACACGTCCTATCCCGACCGCAGCCCGTTTTACGATTTTGTTGACCGGGGTAAGACTTTCTAAGAACAGGTTTGGTGAGACAGGGGCTTCAGGCATTATTAAGCCAAAATTACACGTTCTATCCCGACTGCAACCCGTTTTCCGATCATGTCGGGACAGGGTAAGACGTTCTAAGATCTAGTTTGGTATGACGGGGGCTTTAGGCAATTAGCCTGTAGCCAGAGTTAGTATTACATCCAACATTTTTAAGGGAGTTGTTACTTGACCGATAAAAATTGATTTTATACATAAGTGTCAGTCCGCTTCTCGAAGATGGTTTTCAACTGACACTTGCCTCAGTCATCTGTAAGATTACATCAAGTTCGAAATGGATAAAGGTCTTTCCATATGCATGATATTACTTGATCTACAGAAAGCACATGATACCATAGACCACTCCATACTACTTAATGAAACTTTAGGGCTTAAGCCTTGGTCAAAATATTCTATCACGGAGCGACAAGTTGTAGATGTCTCCGAACTTTCTCCCAGTCTTGGTTCTATAACATGCGGTGTACCACAAGGGTCAATACTTGGGTCCCTCCTATTTTTCATTTATGTTGGTGATACGTCTGCAGTGGTGAAAAACAAATTAATACTTAATATACTGATGAATCGGCTATGTTTGGTAGATAGGTAAAATAGGTTATTACATTCTGTTACTAATAATAGTAACATTTTCTACTGAAAATGGTGTAATATCAGTGTCACGCGAGGGCAGATATGGCGGGGCAGCGGGCTGATATCTGATATCCTGCCCGTTGACAAGATGTTTGTTCTAAATCTATAGCAACAGAACACTCGCTCGTTAACTAACGTTCTCAAAACATCCAGTTTGAAAAAAAAAATGGCTGAATCAGCCCGCCAATCGCTAGAGGACAAATCTTCAGAACTACAGACTATGATTGAATCGCAAAACCAGCAAAGACACTATAAATAGAGAAAAGATTGTTGTTGTCTTGGATTGGGAAAGTTTATCGGGCAAGGCGTGGTGTCTATAGGCCAGTTCTACGAATTTTATCCATTGAGCCGGGGGAACCGAGCCGGATAAAGTTTCCCAATCCAAAGCACCAACCATCTATTCTATTTATCCTGTTTCTCATTTATAATCCGCATCATACTATTAATTGGTTCGGAAAAACACACATATCAACATCTTTTTAAGTAAGAATAAATATGAAAATGTTTATTTAAAAAGTCGTTATATTGCATATGCAGCTGCGATAGTCATGATAAACGATGCATGATTACGTCATGAACGTGACGTTTACCCGCGGAAAATAAGTTTTGTCGAATGAAGACAAGAATTTCTCTGTTTTAAGTGTTTAAACATGTTAGAAAACGAAAATACCAAGCAAATGATCCATGAATGTAATAAACAGGTTATTACACGGCTGATGAGGGCCGGAGAGTGATATCGGCCGCCACCTCGAAATCTGCCCTCGGGCTAAAGCCCTCGGGGCAGATATCAAGGTTGCGGGCCGATATCATTCTCCGGCCCTCATCAGCCGTGTAATAACCTCTATTTATCTTTTGAGAAATGTAAGTCGGAAGATATTGAACTAGTAAGTCACCGGCTAAAAGGTAATAAGTTGTTCTTACACTTAGGGAAACAGTCTTTTTTTTTTTCCAAACAAAAATTAAAAACCAATGAGGAACTGAAGATTACACGTGATGGGTAGGTCATTAATTCAAGCACCTTAGTGAAATATTTAGATGCCAATCTAGACCAGAATTTAAAAGTAGTATCAGTGGCTAGTTCCGTGATCAAGAAGAAAATACAAGGTTCAGATTTTTATATAGAAATCAGGCTTTTTTTAACTATCAAACTAAAAAGCGCTACTGGCTTTATCTCTTACTCATTGTCACGTTGACTGCTTTTTCAGTCTGGTACCAATATTTGACCAGATTCTAAAAAGATCTGCCACAGAATACAGTAGATAATTTTACATGTGATTCAGTTTTCATTCAACTCAGATTTTGATAGACATTATATATTCTGTGACTGGTTACCTGTTTCTAAAAGAATGGACCAAATTTTACTTTCTCATGTTTTCGAAATGAGAATAAAAAAAGGTCAGTCAGGGACTTTAATAATAGATAGCCCTACACAGACATGTAGTTTACGATGTACTGCATTGTTTGCTTGTTCTTGAAAGCGTTCTGTCCTGTGATAGATTTGCCAAACAATTCTGAGTCTAAACATTCATTCATAACATTCATGAATGGTGCATTAGGAATTCATTGTCCTATGCACACGTGTATTGTTATCACTTTTACTGACTCATGTCTCTTTGTGTCGGTACATCAATGATTGGAGCCATAATGAAAACAAGCGAAATATTATCACTTTAGTGTCATCTTGGTGAGACCAAGATGGCTCATAGCATCGGTTTTCATTTATGTATTTTTATTTTTTTTTTTTTTATCGTTCTTTATTCTTATATTAGTTATATTTCTAGTAAATGTAATGTGCTGATAGACCTAAACATATCATAATGTTTATTTTATTTCATGTATCCTTCTTTATTATGTTGACCCATTTCAAAATCTATCTATCTATCTATTTTTCTATCTATAAGAACACTTATGAACCTGTGAGAGATAAACTTGTATAGTAGACTAGTCGTAAAGCTCGATTTCTCGATTTACCACGATATTCTCAACGATGTTCATACGAGTCTACTGTTCACTCTATAATGACAGTCTACTCTAATCAGAATGTGTACAATATATCCATTAAGTTTCCATGTCAACAATGCGCCATTCTCATCAACTAGGTCTTTAGTTCGAAAAAATCTCAACCCTTATCTTGCTTAATCAGTGAAAAAGAACTTTCAAGCCGGTAGTAAAATCCCAAATCCTGTTTTTTTTTATTCTTATACAACTATTTTGGGATATATCCTTATTGGGATATATCCTTATTGGACAGTGTAGATCAAGATCAGACTACACATTCTGTGCAGTCTGATCTTGATCTGCAATGTCCGCAAAAGGTCATATAGTCACGTTTAGCAGTCTAAGGGTTAAAAGAAAGCAAATTTCTCTGCTATGAAAAAAAAAACATTACTGTTTCTTTTTACATAAGCCTATGATTGACAGTACAAAATGATGCTGACAGCCCATACAATAGGATATGAATAGGCTTAGTACCTTGTGTAAGTCCTCATAAATCAGACAATACCTGATGCGTAGAAATACAATAAATCATTTGTAATGAGCCAGGACCACTCTTATAGGTATATTTGACGAAAATCCCAGTCATTCCTTGTTCGAATTTACCTTCATATGAATATTTTTTTCCCCATAGACAAAACTGACAAAAACAATTTCGGCATGCCCTATGTACAGTCCGTTTCGAAAACTATTCCACCAAGTTTCGAAGTTCCATTGACTTGCAGACATTTTTTGTCCTGCTTCCAAAAATAATTAATTGAAATGCTTCATATTATGTAACTGGATGAAAAACTATGTCCTGGGAGATAGGTAAATTACTTGAGCTATTTGCCCTAGTTATGACGCCGCCGAAGTGGCGACATCATATTTTTCACCCGCTTGGGAATCATGCCAAAAGTTTCTATGTGACAGTTGTTCATCCTTTTTGTTTTAGGGTCGAATACTGGTCTAAAATCGTGCTAAAATCCGTTTCAAAGTTATCGTAAGCTGAAATACATGCAGGCGTATAAATGGCCGTATTACTAATTGCACAATGAAAACCGAGGCAAGCAGTGAAATTGGAGCCTTTATCAAAAGCCGGGTTAGTCTAAATATTACAACTGCTTCACTGTATTGAATTGTGTCACGGTTACACGGGACCTCTGCTATGTCCAAAACGTAGTTTTTGAGGTGGCATAACATTTTTGAATATCGTAGATGGTAAATCGGAATTAAAAGATGCTCTCATTCATTGTCTACCTAAACCTGCAGCTAATGTTGTTGCTGTGGCAAATTTGATCAAACAAGATAGCAGGATTACAGTGAAAGAAATAGAGGATATTTGTTTTTTTCGGTGAAAGATCGAAATTTATTTCATCGAGTGAACACCATCGGTAATATTTTCACGAGTGGCGCAGGCACGAGTGAAAATATTACCGATAGTGTTCACGAGAAGAAATAAATTTCGATCTTTCACCGAAAAAAACAAATATTCTATTTATTTCATGCTTTTAACCCTTTCTGGGAGGAGCTTTATCAAAATCCAGTATAGTTTTTTCCGTTATTCCCCGTGGCGTACCCCTCCCGCATAGCAACGCATTACAATATTACGTCAAGCGCGAGAAATGTAAGGTAAATGACGTCATATTTCCATCTGCACGCGCAATTTACCTAGGCAACAAGAACATGAAAATCGGTATTTTCACTGGTCGTACCCGTGTAATATCGAAAAATATTTTCACTGCTATTTCTTGATATCCTACCGGAAAGCATGAAATAAATAACTGATATTGTTGGTGCATCATTGGGGTTAGTTTATAAGATTTTGACCCGAGAATTAAAACTTTTGTTTGTACCTGAGCGGTTCCGCGTCCTTTGGCAGAGGAGAAAAACGGCTATTCGTTCTCTTTAAAATGAGCTATTATTATAATCAAACAAAACTTCTTAGATGTTTTATGAACGAATTGAGTAAAATAACAACTAGCAAACCATCTATAAAGAAGAATAAAATTATTAGAATAAAATCTTTGTAATAGTATTTCCTTGTTTGGGCTATGTAGCCACTTAAGATATTTTTAAATTTCGCGCTAGTATTTCGCAAAGAATGTCTCATGATCATTAGCACGCGCCAATTATGTGGGATCATATTTAAATGAGCATGATGACGTCATATATGATCTCATGAAGACAGAGAGAGTTACCGGTTACATTACAAACATCGCGTTATTTAAATGCCAAAATTGCACTTTTTCCTAAGAAATAACTGTCTAGTTTTTTACTTTAGCTGAGAAATTATTTTATATTAATTTTTTCAGTGTTTTACAAGAAATATTGATTTATAGCAAAGAAATCGTAGAATGCCCCTTTAAAGATTAAAAAAAAAAAAGAAAAAAATGACAATAAGAACTGTCCACAAGTAAAACAGCTTCTCCGCCGTCTTAACCATTTACCTGATAAAAGATTTTTAGATTTATTCCTATTGAAAGCATTTGCAGACAATAAATTCGATGCAAGTCAAAATCTGAAATCTGTCTTTCATTAGGTAGAAAACATTGTGGGAAAAGCAGAAAATGCTGGTTACAAGCATTTTCTCCTTTTGCTACATTATTTTCAAAACCCGTCTTCCTCAGGGTCGTTAAAACTCTTGATTCTGTGGGAAAGAGTTAATCCCCAGACCTTCGCTCATGCATGTTTTCCTAGTTCCTTTGTTGAAGAAAACTTTCTGCCTTTTCAGATTAGATTTTAAGACTGTCACAAGAAATATCTTTGTAAAATATAGACAGCGTGAATATGCCTGCAAATAGGCAGGGGACCTTAAACTAAACATGTCTACATTTTTGACCAATCACAAATATCTGTTTATTTATTTTTTATCAGTACCAAAAAGTAGGTCAAAAGCCAGCACATTCAGATATGGCGACAAAAATACATCTCTGGCAGGGGAGAAAACCTCGAAGTTATGAAAGATACGTCTAGTTGAGTCTCATTATATACGCAATGAAGAACCAAAATGCCACAAGTAATTGAGTGGCTCTCGAAGATGCGTCAAAGTTTATCAATATGGACTTAACTCTATACCAAACGACTAAAGTTTAGACTTGTCCAAATTGAAAGCATTTGCAGACGACAATCTAAATGCAAATCAAATGATGAAAAATGTCTTTGAAAGGGTATAAAACACTGTGGGAAAAGGAGAAAATTCTGGTGATCAACATTTCCTCCTTATCCCACAGCGTTTAAAAAGCTTTTTTCTTTGGTGGGGGGGGGGGAAGGGAGTGTAATAAGTCGGGATTGTGTGGCAAAGGTTAAAACTTTTCTTTGTTACATTGCAAACAGTTTAGAGTGTTTTACTGTTCACGAGTGTTATATGACGAAAATGCAAAAAGCACAGCTGTGAATTTATGTGTTTAACTGTTTATAAATACGAGACATATCTCGTACATTCTGCAACTTCCTACAGATTGAAACTTTCTAATATGTATATATCATCATTACAGGAAAATTAGAAACTGCTGCGTGTTTCAACTGTACGAAAATAACTTCTAACTATCAAACAAAGCTCATTTGAAATCTTTTTGATAATGCAAGAACTGCCCAGCCACCCAATAATGTCTTTTATGTATATCAAGATTACACATAATCCTGCTTAATTAATCCAGTACTTTTTTTCACTATCATCCTTTTGTTCCAAATCATTTCAAGCTCAACCATTTTTTGTTCCAAATCTTTTTTAGCTCAACCATCTACTACTTTATCAACTTTATCATCTTTTTTATACAGACATGCGCAATAAATGACCAGTGTTGTCGATGCGCCTTAACACAACATTCATTCATGTTTAAACAGAGCTACACCAATATTGAGAATGTAAGCTAACCAACTGATCACCACATCATCTGCAAAAATTATCGACTCAGGTCAGCCTGCGCAATCGAAACTTTTTGTTCACTTTGGAAGCATTTTCAGAAAACATATCAAGGGTGTGTGTGTGTGTGTGGGGGGGGGGGGGGGGGACTCAAACTAGAGGCTTTTCCATAAATGGGTAGAAAACATTGTTGGGGAATATTTTTCCCACAATCATTTCAAACATTCTACATTCTTCCCTGAGTCCTTTAAAACTCGAGACTGTTTGTTTAACCCTTATCCTGCTATGTAACTGAAATAAAACTTTCAAGCCGATAGTAAAAAACCCAAATTTTGCTGTTTCAAAGATATTCTTTTGAGAGAAATATCTCATCTCCTTATCGGACAGTGTAGATCCAAGATCAGACTGCACGTTCTGTGCAGTCTGATCTTGATCTGCACTGTCCACAAAAGGTCCTTGTGTCGCGCTTGGCAGCCTAAGGGTCAAGTAAGTATTCCTACATTAGTAACACGAGGCATCGCATACTTAGAGAGACCGTCGGTAAAGTGAGGTTCTTAGAATCGGAGTAACAAAAGTTAACCTACGTCTGTGATGAAGTTACAGACTTAAAGCATTTAAGCTAAATAACTTGAACGAAGCTTTCAAGCCGATAGTAAAAACTAAAATAATTTTTTCAATTCGTTAGTAAAAATCCAAATAAAGCTACTTCAGACTTATCTTTTGGAGAAAAATATCTCGTTGTCGGACAGTTTAGATCTAAGATCAGACTGCACGTTCTGTGCAGTCTGATCTTGATCTACACTGTCCGCAAAAGGTCAGTGAGTCGCGTTTAGCGGCCTAACGGTTAATTCACATACTTTTTTTGTATGTGAAATAGTGTTCCTTTATTCACAATTCATGCCAATCAATTACACCTGTGCATTGTTTTCATGGTTTACGATCTTTTCCTCTCTCAAACACACTTTTGCCCTTATTTTTGATACAATGCTACAACACACATAGCGCTATGTGCGTTTGTTGTTTAACGCTGTTTTCTGCGTAGTGTCAGCCATATCTTTGGCCTAGGATGTCCTTTATTCGCACTTGGAAATTATTATCCAGTACATCGCACAACACTTTTATCAAGCCACTAGCTACTTTCTCACATAGATATTGTCAAAGCAATGTTCAGAGAAGAATGAACTCTGTGGTAATGACTATCCTCAACCTTTGAAAAGTTTGGTCGAACTAAGAATCGAACTCGCGACTTCTTTATTCAAAGCCCTATACATGATGAGGCTTAGCTGCCAGTTTTCGGCTCCTCCAACAACCGATACAGTCACGCGTAGTCTTAAACTATCTTCTGAACTGATATTTCCACGAAAACGAATTGACGCAGACATATCTTTTTTAAATAATTTTTCTTGCTATTGCTATAAGCAATAATAGAATTTTGGTACTTATTTCATGCTTTTCGGTAGTTTATCGAGAAATAATGGCGGATTATCGTTTGATATTTCATGGTTACGACCAGTGAAAATACGGTTTCTTGTTTTCTAACTCTCTGACTGAAGGCGGAAACAGTATTTCCACCGCACTAGTTACCTAGGTAAACAGCGCGTGCCATTCAACCAGAGGTAAATATGACGTAATTTACGCGATTTTATCCTACATTTCTCCCGCTTTACGTAATATTGTAATGCGTTCGAATGTGGAGGGGGGTATGCCACGGGGAATTACCTAAAACAACTGTACTGGATTTTGACTAAAGTCCCAACAGAAAACGGGATAAAAGCATGATATAAATAGAATAAATAATGGTATATAAACAATGACAAAAGTTATAAACCAGAGGTAATCAAAGCACCCAAAGAGTACCAAATCGATTGAACAATTCCAAATCCGTGTAAAGTAGCCTATTGCATTTCAAAGGTCGCTATACTCAGAACACTCCGTCAGATATTGGAGACAGGGTAGTACGAAGACCAGAGAACAAGTTGTTTTTTTTTTTCGTGCAGTCTTAACATGATCTCTATGCTGTTCGCAAAATCAACCTGAGTTGTGGAACTCCGAAGTGTGAAGAAAAGAAAACAGACAGATCATATTGGCCAATAAAACGCTTAAACTTTAACTTCTTTAACACTGACTTTGCCTCAGGTTGCTGTCTGAGAAAGAGTAACGAATGGCGTTCATTTTTTATCAATAATTTCGATGGAGGCAAAACTCATTGTAGTTATGCTGTGTGAAAAAGGGGGTTTAATGCATCTTAAAGAATTATTGACCTTTGTCGAGACTTTGCTTTTAGGAAACTTTCTGCATTTCCAAGGACCATTCTATCTCAGGACTTAACCTGTTGTAAAACAAAACGGATTTTACGGATCCATGATTATGTGATGACTTGCTTGGTATAATAATGGCTTGCAACACGCGAAAAGGGGCATTCGGATATTTGCGTGAAGTGTCGTCTCGGATCAGCCTGCGCAGTCCGCGCAGGCTAATCCGAGACGGCACTTTACGACTACATTAGATTTTGTGCTACTGTAGACTTGCGCAAAACAGAAAATTACATAAAAACGGAAAGTGCCGTCTCGGATTAGCCTGCGCGAACTGCGCAGGCTGATCCGAGACGACACTTTACGCAAATGTCCGAATGCCCCTTTTCGCGTGTTGCAGGCCATATAGCATCACGGAGATGCATCACACCTCCTTTTGCCGAAGCATGGCTCATCAAAGTGTCCCAGCTGGATGAACGGATTTCGTAAATCACGTTGCCAGTGTAAAAGATATCAGCAGTGGTCTTGCAAGAGGGGGCTTAATGCATCTCCTTGATATATTGTACACAGCAAGTCATCATATAATCAAAGGTCCATAAAATCTATTTTTTCTAACAATCGAATGAATCTGGAGGTAGAATGATCCTTTGACATGCAGAAATTTGACCGATGAAAAAAGAGTTTCGACCCATGTCAGCCTGAGCGGATTGCGCAGGATGACATTGGTCGATACTTTTTGCAGGTTCCTCAAGCCCCCTTTTCACAGAGCGCGGCTGATATACTATTGCAGCCCAGGCCTCCCTTTTAAAAATCCACGTGATACAATTAACCCTTTACCAAACAATCCCTGGTTTTTACGACCCAGAGGAAGAAGCCTTCTTTGTGGAAAAAGGAGAAAACGCTGGTAACCAGCATTTTCTCCTTTTCCCACAATGTTTTTTACTCATCTACAGTCAAGTTTCAATTTTTGAGTTACGTTTATTTTGTCGTCTGCAAATGCTTTCAATTTGGACAAGTCTAAAATTTTGTCGTTTGGTAAAGAGTTATGGCACTCGTTACAACTCGTACCTACATCTAACCTCGTCTTTATAACGGTCGTTTCCATTTGAATTGCCAATCAGGTGATCTTTTGCATGGCGGCGCCACTGTCAGTCGTTTAGCAAAGACAAAAACAACCTCGATAAAGTTATTCACATCTATCTATCTGTCGGTGAAAACTTCAATCGCAATTGTTAAAACACGTTAAAAAATAAATGTACGAACTGTTTGTCAACTGAAATATAGTCAGAAAGATTCCGATAGAAAAAATTGAGACTCGAGTTTTCTTTTTTAAGAGGAGCCTTAAATTTTCAGTGCGGTAAACCGGCGTATTTCCGGCGATGAAATGTACCGTGTAGGTGCTTATCAAGCTACCAGATACAGTCGAGGGACTTGATGGCTCCCATCACCCGAGGTATGCCGAATAACAGTTATGGGTGACAGTCGCTCAAATAAATCTAGAACAATTTCCAAACGTCTCGCGTTATTTGTGTCCCTCCGTCCTTATTGGGGTCCTACTTTCTTCCATTGCGTCTTAATATTACTTCATACTCCTTGCGGCTACTCAACGAAGGACCATTGAATAATGCTTGAAACCAGAGTTATTTTCGGATTTGTGTCGCACAAAAACTCTCTTTTGTATATCAGGTGTGTGAGCAAATAAGTATATATAGTGACAGCGGAGTGGTAAATTACTTAAAGATACATCCTTACAGCTAGACTGAAAAAAACGCTGTTAAAACCTGAAAGTGTGTAGAATGGGCTCAAATGTGTAAACATGGATGAATTACCAATATATATGGTGTAAGGGATAGAAAAACTCCAGGGAAATGTCCTCATTTAACACCGGAAACGACAACAGCGATTGCTTTGAAGGCCTCCATAACATGAAATGGATTTTCTATCCGTTGTAATCTGTGCAACCTTGCAGAAGTCAGGGGCAACATTCAGCATGATGATACAAGAGTTATTACAGTTTCATAAAATAAGGATGAAATAAGTTAAAACTGGTTGAAAACTGGCAGAAAACGAGTGTAGATGTATCTTTAACATTTGTTCATATTTGCGTCTTGGTACTATATATGCCTTGCAACACGCGAAAAGGGACATTCGGACATTTGCGTAAAGCGGACTGCGCAGGCTTATCCGAGACGGCACTTTACGACTACATTAGATTTTGTGTTACAGTAGATTTGCGCAAAACAGAAAATTACATAAAAACGGAAAGTGCCGTCTCGGATTAGCCTGCGCGCACTGCGCAGGCTGATCCGAGACGACACTTTACGCAAATGTCCGAATGTCCCTTTTCGCGTGTTGCAGGCCATATCGAGTTGCAGCTTCAATTCTACATTGCAGTATGATACATCCAAGAATAATAAACCGATTTGAACGCCGTCTGTCAATGGTCCTTCAGGTGCTTTTCTCCAAATAGAGCTTAGAATCAAAGTTTAGCCCTTTACCGTACAATTTCCTTTTTTACGAACATGGGGAAGACAGCCTGTTTTTTTTACCTTAACCCTTTGGCTGCTACGAGCGAGTAAATGACTATTTGCGGACAGTATAGATCAAGATCAGTCTGCACAGAACGTGCAGTCTGATCTTTGATCTACACAGTCCGATAAAAGGATCTTTTAAGCTAAAAATACTTTTGAAGTAGCAAAATTTGATTGTTTGCTATAGGCTTGAAATGTTCATTTCACTTATTTAATTTATACTAAGAGAAACTGCGTTTAACTCTTTACCGAACGACAAAATTTTAAACTGGTCCAAATTGAAAGCGCTTGCTGATGACAAAATTAACATAACTCAAAAATTGAAATTAGTTTCCAGCAGGATGGAAAACATTGTGGGAAAAGGAGAAAATGCTGGTTACCAGCATTTTCTCCTTTTCCCACAATGTTTTCAAAAGGCTTCTATCTCAGGGTCGTAAAAACCAGGGATTGTTTGGTAAAGGGTTAAGCAAGCATCTCTCCTTTCCCATAGTAAATTTCTTCCCTTCCGAAGACTAATACCGACCATCAATTACGACTAGCTTTGTTTACTGTTGGTATACGTTCCAAATATGTAGAGGTCTTAATTCTTTACCATACAATACCGAGTTTTAACGAGCATTACAAAGACATTTGAAAACATTCTGGGAAAAGAAGAAAATGCACTTTTCTCCTTCCCCACAGTATTTTCTTACCTTTCAGAGACAAAATCCATTATTTCAGCCACATTTAAATCTGTCGTCTGCAAAAGCTTTGAATTAGGACCAGTCGACAACTGTGTCGTTTGGACGAGGGTTACACTGTTTCGTTTATCAGGAAGTAAAGGATTCTCTGTAGTAATATACGAGTTCCCTCCGAGGCTTTGGGGGTCCTTTTGTGCTACAAGTGTTTACAGTAGATGGCATTACGACCATGGTATCGGCACATTGTATAACATTGTTGACCTCATAGTAACACTGTACCATACAACCCCGAGAGTTAACGTTCCTGAGGAAGAAGGCCTTTTGAAAACATTGTGGGAAAAGGAGAAAATGCTAATAACCAGCATTTTCTCCGTTTTCCACAATGTTTTCTATCCTCTTGTAGACAAATCCTGTTGCCTGTGCAACATTTAATTTGTAATCTGTAAACACTTTGAAATTGGATGAGTAAAAACTTTCGTCTGCCATGTAACAATTACGTTTGTCGAGGCATTTTTGGTCAGGAAATAGGACAATTGCGCTTTCAAGTGGGCCCTCAAACAGGTCACAAATAGAGGACAAAAGTTAATCAATGCGGATGTTAAATGCATTTAAATTAAATCACACCATTTAGAGTATGGAAACTCTTGTGAACATGACAATCTGTTATTGTACAGTCGGTCCAACTGTTGCTTGCTGGCAGAACAATGAATTTAAAAACTAGGTCAAAAGTTGCAAGGTCGCTCTATCTTTCTATCTATGTTTAACCTGGTTCTGAAATTCATTTTTCTGCTAACGACCAACACTTCGGCCGGCCGCACAAAGATAGATTGTCTTCTTTAGAATAATTTTTATACTTTTAAAAGGTATGATTTAGATTGAAATGTATTCTAACACCCGCAGTGTTGACTTTTGGCCGCTACTGGACCTTTGACTCATAGAGTGCAAAGTTGACTTGTTGGAAGTCACAAAGCCTATTTCGTTAAATTTTTTGACAATTGGCAGAGACTTTTCGTATGACGGAAACAATTATTGGAGGGGCGGAGAGTAGATGGACCAAATTATTACTGCGCGCATATATAGGGTCATCATCGTTCCATATTCACCAACCATTCTTAAAAACGTTCTCTGTCTTATTTTGCAGAATTTTCTAGATGTGAACGTAACACACTTTCTGATTGGCTGAACCAAATGGTTCAGCCAATCAGAAGTTGGATTACTTTCACATTTAAAAAGTCTTGTAGAAAAAGACAAAGAATGTTTTTAACCCTTAGGCTGCTAAGCACAACTCACTGACCTTTTGCGGACAGTGTAGATCAAGATCAGACTGCACAGAACGTGCAGTCTGATCTTGGATCTACACTGTCCGATAAGAAGATATCTTTCTCCAAAAAATACCTTTGAAATAGCAAAATTTGGGTTTTTAATATCGACTTCAAAGATTCATGTTAGTTATTTAGCACGATATGGGTTAAGGTTGATTGATTGATTATATGATGTTTAACGCCGTTTTCAACATTATTTCAGTTATATCGCGGCAGCCAGTGCACCTATCCATGCGTTCCTGGAGTCTCTTTTACCAGTACTTCGCATAATTTTCTTTCTAAAGCCACTGGCTGCTTTACCACATAATCATCGTCGAAACAATGGTCAGCGGTGGGAGAGGAATGAATCCTGTCGCAGTGACTATCATCAATCTTCGGAAAGAAATTGGTCGAGCCAGGGGTCGTAGCCAGGGATCGAACCCTGGACCCCGTGTTCTCAAGTCCTGTACGCTACCGACTGAGCTACCGGGGCTCGGCGGATAAGGGTTCAGAATGATTGGGGATTACAGACTACTGTATGTTCTCCAAACCGTCCACACAGAGATCGTACATGGTCGTACACTGCACTTAAACCCTAAACCACACAATGCTAACTCTTAACGACCCTGAGAGAGAATGCTCTTGAAAACACTGTGGGTAAAGGAGAAAATGCTGGTAACCAGCATTTTCTCCTTTTCCCACAATGTTTTCTACCCTATGATAAACAAAAAATCACCAATTTAGCGGCATTTGATTTGTCGTCTGCAAATGCTTTCAATTTGAACAAGTATAAATCTTTGTTGTCTGGTACAAAAAAATAAAATCAACAAAACAAGACTTGGTGGAAAAAGATAGGTAATATAAACTGTACATAGCAACCCACTAGTGTTGTATGAAGTAATGTCACTCAATGATACAAACTGCATTTCGACTAACTGAAAAGAATTTGACGTCGCTTTCATCAATATTTCAACCACATCAAGGCGAAAACTCACGTATGTGTTTTTCTGGATTCAACAGTTCGTGTTCTAGATTAACCCTTTGATACATACTTACAGCTAGAGAGAGAAAACGCTGTGAAAACTTGAAAGTTTGCAGAATAGCTCAGCTGTGTAAACATAGATAAATTACCAGTATGTAAGAGTCTCAGTTTTTACGGTAATTCCAGTGCTTTGATTTGGCATTAACTCTCTTTAGAAAAAAAGTATTTTTTCAAGGTGTAAGGGATAAAAAAAAAAAAAGGATTTGTCCTCAATTAAAACCGGAAACGACAACAGTGATTGCTTTGAAGGCCTTCAAAATATGAAATACATTTTCTATCCGTCGTAATCTGTGCAATCTTGCAGCCGTCAGGGGCAACATTTGCCATGAAGCTATAAAAATGATTATATATTCATAAAATAACGATGAAAATGGATTTAAAACTGGCTGAATAATGCCTGAAAACGAATATAGATATATCTTTAACGTGCTGATAAGTCAAATAAAACTTTTAAGCCGATTAGAAAGATTTCTAATTTAACAATTTCATATGTATATTTGGGGACAAATATCTCCTTATCGGACAGAGTAGATCCAAGATCAGACTGCACGTTCTGTGCAGTCTGATCTTGTTCTACACTGTCCGTAAAAGGTCAGTGAGTAGCGCTTAGCAGCCTATGAAATAGTAGCCCTTTGCATCGCTTTGCTCAAGTAGGCTATACTCCAACGCAAAAGCCAGCGACGCTAAATCTAGAACTATTTTTAGTCTAATTCGATATTGAGGGCGTTTTAGGAACTATTTTATGGCTTTAACAACCCTTAAAGTGCCAGAGAAATTAACTCTTTAACAGACGACAAAATTTTAGACTGACCCAAATTGAAAGCATTTGCGGACGACAAATTAAATGTTGCCCAAATGATGGAAAATGTCTTTGAATGGGTAGAAAACATCGTGGGGAGAGGAGAAAATGCTGAAATGCTGTATTCCAGCATTTTTCCTTTCTCCACAATGTTTTCATAAGCCATCTTTCTACGGGTCGTTTAAAGGCTGACGTGTCTGGGAAAAGGTTAATAGCTATTTTCAGTCTTTTAACACAATCCTGGGTTTTAACGACCCTGAGGAAGAGACCTTTTGAAAACCTTGTAGAAAAAAGAGAAAAAAATGGTATCCAGCATTTTCTGCTTTTCCCACAATGTTTTCTACGCTTTCAAAGACAACTCCATCATTTGAGCCACGATTATATTGTCGTCTGAAAATGCTGTCAACTTGGACAAGTCTACATTTTTTTCGTGACGTAAAAAGTTACACAATATGGATAATTGCGATTTAAAGGTCACATTGACAGAATATCACATACGATATCGGACGGTGTAGATACAGATTAGATGGCATGTTTTATGTGGTATGATCTATATCTATACTGCACTTAGAGTACCTGATCTTTTAGGTTGAACTTTGCTTATGTAACGACATTTTGTAAAAAAAAATGTTCATCGTAATGATTTCAGAGTTTCCAGGAACTTTATCACGAATGACTCTCCTCTGTCCCTGAATTTTTTTTTAAGAAATCCACTTTGAATTAGCTCTATATTTTTCTCCGATCATAATCACACCAGTTTTAACAGTTTTCATCTTTAAGTGTGGATACGGAATAAAAATCAGTAGATCTAACACCACAAGGTACATGTACATGCATAATGCAAAATACATGTAATGTAATAAATATGGCCTGCAACACGCGAAAAGGGACATTCGGTCATTTGCGTAAAGTTTCGTCTCGGATCTGCCTGCGCAGTCAGCGCAGGCTAATCCGAAACGATACTTTCCGTTTTTGTGTAATTTTCTGCTTTGCACAAGTCTACTGTAGCACAAAAATCTAATGTAGTCGTAAAGTGCCGTCTCGGATTAGCCTGCGCGGATTGCGCAGGCTGATCCAAGACGACACTTTACGCATATGTCCGAATGCCCCTTTTCGCGATGCAAGCCAAATTATGGACGATTATGTTGTTGTAACTTTCCTGGCGCTTATATTTGATTCAAGCAGCGTGAGAAAATTTGATATCGCTTGAGACAGAAGGTCGAGCGAGATGTCAAAATTTACTTACGCAGCGAGAAGTAAATACATACACCAGGAAAGTTACTACAACAAAGTATTCCTTTTATTATATATCTACAACTTTCGATCGAATTTGAGCCCGAAATTTTTTAGGTATGTAATAAATACCAACGCTGCCTAGAACTGATCAGAAAATCACATGGCTAACAGTTTTGAACACAACAGAACGTAAGTGTAACAACGAAATTATAAAATTAAAAAAAAAAACTACCTGTTGAAATCTCTAGCTATGATTTGAAAGTTTCAAAAACAAGCAAATTTTGATACCAATATTTATACACATGTACACGGACTTTATATCCTGGCCGATCTCGTTCCACCGATTTCTGTCTTTCGCCGACAAGTATTTTTATCGCAATATTTTTTTCGCTTAATTCTTTCAAAACCACTTTAAATCTTTCTTTTTTTTTGAATACTTATGCAAAAATTACAGTATGTTTTCTTTATTCGTAAAGGTACGAAAAAAGTTTGCGTAAATTTTCAGTTATGACGACGTTTAGTTCAACGCACTTACGCATTTTTTTCTGGAGTTACGCAAAAACTTGCCGAACTTTTGTTTATAATTAGCATGGAAAAACAGGCCCAAGGTTACCTTTCTCTTAACTGTGTTCGCACGATATTGGCTTACGCAGTTTAGGTAAGCAAGCATCAAGTCTGAAAACAAGTTTCACTGAACTGCATAACTTTACGATTTGAATATATATTTGCATAGCTTTACGCGAGCGCATACCTTTAGTGAAGGGTACCCAACAAGGTCATTTGCTGCACAATAAGTATTCTGTTTGTCTGTTCCTCCGTCTGTCTATCCCTACTCGTCTATCAGTCTATTTGTCTCCGTGGATCTCTCACTTTATACTTCTAATGCTCTGCCAAAATGTGTGTGGTCCATATTCTACCATCATTCTTTCTCACTCTTATTCTAAATTTGGCTAGGAACTCAACCATTAAATTTGATTTTCTAATTAAACATTGCTGTTCTTTGTAACTAAACCTTAACCTGCTAGATAAGTTTAATGACACTTTCGAGCCGTTAGTAAAACCATAAGGACAGGGCACCCTAATGGGATTCGTGCAACATCGCCTATCATCGCAAAAAATCGTACGGATTCGGCCAAGACTTGGGTAATCCGTTATCGATGCGGGGAACCAGCGTGTATCGGCCGATCGAATACGGATTACCCGACTCTTAGCCGAATCTGTACGTTTTTTCGGCGATGAAAGACGATATTACAAGAATCCCATTAGGGTGCCCAATCCTTAAATGTAGCTATTTCAAAGTTAATTTTTCGGGAAAAAATATCTCTTTATCGGACAGTGTAGACCCGAGATTAGTTTGCACGTTCTGTTTAGTCTGATCTTGATCTACGCTGTCCTCTAAAGGTCCTCGAGTCGCCCTTAACACCCTAAGGGTTAAATACCACCCCCCCCCCCCCCCAATCTGATTAAGTTATTACCAGAGGGCAAAATTTTGCACGAGACCAAATTGAAAGCAGACGACAAATGTAGCTTTAAGAATGATTTCTGTCTTTGACTGGGAAGAAAACGTTGTTGGAAAAGGACTAAATTCTGGTTACCAGCATTTTCTCCTATTTCCACAATGTTTTCAGTAACCGTCTTTCTCAGAATCGTTAAAAGTCTGGATTGTGTGGTAAATAGTTAAATGCCCAATGGCGGCCAAAAATCAAATCAGGTGTTAAAATGCATTTAGATTTAAATCATACCATTTTAATGTATGGGCAAAGATGACAGTCTGGTATTGTGTGGTTAGTCCAAGTGTTAGTCGCTGGCATAAAAATGAAGTTTAAAATCAGGCAAAAAGTAAACAAAAGATAGAGTGACCTGGCAGGTTTTAACCTAGTTTTGAAATTAATTTCTCTGTCACCAACTTACACTGGGAACGACCAAACAATAACAGATTGTCATCTTCATAATAATTTCCATGCTTTTAAACGGTATTATTTAAATAAAAATGCATTTTAACTCCCGCTTGTTTACTTTTGGCAGTTATTGTTACTTTAAAGATTATAAATTATAGATTATGCAGAAATCATGACATCGTTAAATTTAAGTGGAGAGACAAAATATAAAAGTTTCAAAAGTTATTGGTTAGATAAGTGGATTTTTGACAGTCATTGAGCCACGATGCAATCTATATAACTTTGTAAGATATTTTTGGGTAAAAAATATTTAGCGTAACTGACTACGTTTTAATCTCATTTCTCAATCAACGTTACCAGATCTATATATCCTTTAATCTTTTACAACACTATCCTGACTTTTAACGACCCTGAGAAAGAAAGCTTTTGAAAACATTATGGGAAAAGGAGAAAATGCTGGTAACCAGCATTTTCTAATTTTCCCATAATGTTTTCTACCCTTTCCAAAATGATTTTTACTTTTTCAGTCACGTCTTAACTGTAGTCTGCAAATGCTTTTAATTTGGACGAGTCTAAAATTTTGTCCTTTGGTAAAGAGTTTAATCAACCATCTGCAGATGAAATTTCTTTTTTTGTATTACAACGCAATCATTTTTAAAAACAGTGTAGCCAAAGTTTGTTCGTTATAATTTTCCGTTCTGAAACATTACACCATTATAATTGTGTATTTAAAGTCATGCAATAGTGATTGTTACAAGATGCTGTCAAAATTGTTCGCTACAAGTTTGTTCAGGTAGGTTAAAACGGGCCGTCGCATATTACATTTGATGGATGTATTACTATTGTCGTATACTAGTTGCCTTACCGTCTGAAATTCCCTTAATTTATTTGTCCATAGGTCTCGGAGTAAAGACTTCTTTAAAGGGAAAGTATTTAGGCAGAGTAAGTAATGGTTAGTGCTTGGACGGGTGACCAAGCCGTTGCACGTTGCATTTGGTGGCAGAGATGGGATTCATTACTATTGCCTTACCCTCTGAAATTTTCCAAGTTTATATGTATATAAGTCTCTGTATCGATATTTCTTTTAGAGGAAAGTAATATCACGGACAGGTTTAATATATAAGCAGTTAAAACTAGCTGTGCTGTTCGGCTAGTTTGTACGGCCATGCGGTTTAACGCATATCTCTCGGCGATAGTTATGTAGCCTGCTTTATGGTTAGTGTATGGGTGTGTGACCAAGCCATTGCCACATTATACTTGGTGGCACAGGTGGGATTTGCTACAACTGCCGTATATGGGTTGCCTCAACCTCCAGAATTCCTATGATTTATTTGTATATAAGTCTCGGAGTCGAGACTTCTCTAAAGGTAAAGCAATGTCACAGAAAGTCTGATATATAACCACTTAGATCCAGCCTTGCTGTTGAGCTAACTCTTACAGCGATGCTGTTTGGTGGTGGCAGATGTGGAATTTTATGACAACGGCTCTACAGGAGCTGTCTCGCCTTCTGAAATTCATCCTCAAGTTTACTAAGTCTCGGTGTCAAGACTTCCCGAAGGGGAAAGTAATGTCACGGAGAGAGAGTTGATATGTAATACCCCCATTCCACTGGGCGGCGATCCACCTGCGCTCATGGCGATCATAGCGCTTCTCCAAAATCTTCCGAATCGCCGAAGAAGCGCCGACACGTGCAAGATTTATGGGACTCGTGCATTTCCAGTACTCTTATCGAACGCTTCAATTACGACCTCGCTGCGCTGGTCACGATCCTATCACGCCGTTGTTGCGCTTCTACGGCGCTACCAAAACGCTTCTTCTACGCTTCAACTACGGCACGGGATTTCAGGCTTACTACATTGCTGCTGCGACCTTGCTACGACCTACGTGCATGAGCTGCGCTTCTTTTGCGCTTTTGGAACCTTTCTATATAGCAGCAGTTGAACATCGGCTTCCGAAGGCAAGAGAGTCATTAGGCTTAAAGCGCTCACCTGAGTAAAGTCATCTATGGTTGATAAAGCTGACGAGATCCTGATTTTGATGATGTAAAACGCATGCGTGTAAGTGACCTACTTTTTTACCAACTTGACCAACTTTTGAACTTGTCAGAGATATCATCCAGGCAAACATTCTGATAATATTTCATGAGTATCACACTGAAAATGTGTCTCTAGACTGCACACAAGGTTTTTCTAAGATATGGTACAGTGACCTACTGTTTGGTCTGTTGTGACCCAATTTCAAACTTGTCTGAGATTTCAAAAAGATAACCTTTCTAACCAAGTTTTGTAACTATCAGGCTGAAAATGTGGCCTCTAGAGTGTTTTTTCAGATTTGGACAAGTGACCTTCTCTGTAACCAGACATGACCCAATTTCAAACATGTCCAAGACATCATCAAGAGAAATATTCTGACCAAGTTTCATGAGTAACTGACAGAAAATGTGGCCTTTAGAGTGCACACAATTAAAATGTTGACGCCTGGACAACGGACGACGGACATAGCCCATGCTCAGGTGAGCTAAAATGGATTGAATTGCTACAGTAGCTGTGTTCCAGCGTGCAGTTATGAATAATAGACTGAAGGGGTTGGGTGTTACTGTTTGTTTCGTTGCACTGCATTTTCGCTACGTTACTCGCGCTGCCGCTACGATACTGCTGCATTCACGAATTTCTTGCTACGCTTTTACTACGCTTTTGTGGCGCTTCGAGCCCAAGGCGATCCAGCTACGCGTAAATTTTAACCAAGGTCTAAACAAGCGCCGTGAAGTGCGGATCATGAAGCTTTCAATACGCTGCTACTACGATCAAAGCGTTTCTACTGCGCTGTTGCCGTTCTTGCTACGCTTCGCGGCGTTTTGACAGAAATTTCGAAGCGTAGCGGAATCGACGCCAGTGGAATGGGGGTATAAGCACTTGAAACCAGCTTTGCTGTTGAGCTAGCTTTTACAGCGATGCGATTTGGCACACGTCTCTCCGTGATAGATAAGCAGCGTGCTATATGGTTGGTGGTTGGATGGGTGTTAGATATTACAATCGCAAGGTCGTCAGCCTTTTCACGTTTCAGGTGCCCGTGAAAATAGATGCTATAGATATCAAATATCTATTTTCCGTGTTGTATTTACAAGTGTATGTAAATTCAGGTGGAGACAGCCGTTGCATTTGAATTTGATATACTTGAGCTATGCTCTGTGAAAAGTGGGCTTAATGCATCTGCAAAAAGTATCGACCCAAGTCAGCCTGCGCAGTCCGCGCAGGCTGACCTTGGCCGAAACTTTTTGCTATTGGTCATTTTTTTAATGTTCAAGGACCAGTCTAACTCATGATTCAATCATTTGCTAGACAAAGTGGATATTATGGATCGCTGATTAGGTGATGTCTTGCTTGGTACAATGCATTACGAAGATGCATTAAGCCCCCATTTGCTAGAGCAAGGCTCATATATTTATTTATACTTGTTATGAATATTTAACCCCGAAATGGTTGTTACGCAATTCACAGCTCACGCCGTATACAGCTTATATGCGGGTTTAACACGTTGAATAAAATAGGTATAAATATGTACAGTTTACTGTGAACTATATTCGTTGGCAACGTATACAGCTTACATGGCCTATAATATGGCCTGCAACATGTCAAAAGGGACATTCGGACATTTGCGTAAAGTGTCGTCTTGGATCAGCCTGCACAGTTCGCGCAGGCTAATCCGAAACGACACTTTCCGTTTTTATGTAATTTTCTGTTTTGCGCAAGTCTACTGAAGAACAGACTTTAATGTAGTCGTAAAGTGTCGTCTCGGATCAGCCTGCGCAATCCGCGCAGGCTAATCCGAGACGGCACTTTACGCAAATGTCCGAATGCCCCTTTTCGCGTGATGCAAGTTATATATGAGTAAGTCGGATAAATCGGCAAGAATGAAACTTGATCGTGATTAGGCCTATATTAGATCGTCATCACAGACATAATTATCTTCAAATTATGAGTATATCCTCACACTATGTTTCTAATGTGACAATGACATTGGTGGTGACATGTTTGACATATGCTGATGATGATAATGATGTTGTTGTTGTTGTTGTTGTTGATGATGATGATTTCAGAGATTATCTATACAAAGTACAGCGATATACAGCATACAAAGCAAGTTGTCATGTAATATTTATCCATCTTGTCTTAAATCCAACTGAATCATGAGGTAGTATGGTCCTTTGATTTGCTAATAAATTACTAAATACCAAAGAAGTATTGCCACAGGTCAACCTGCGCGGAATGCACAGGTTGACTTGGGTCGACTTTTTCTTTTTAACATGCATTGACCACCTTTTTATAGAGTGTGACACAATTATTTATTACGTCCATTGTACTCATGCACAAAAAAATGATATATCTTGAAATGGAATTTAAAATATTAAACGTATCAGTTTCCAATTTCCATATCTATTTATGCAAATAAAGTGGAGACAGCCGTTGCATTTCAATGATTTATTACTTTTTTCCCACTTTTCAAAACAGGACAACCCTTCGAGCGTCGATTAAAAATTAGGCCGATTTTTGCAGACACCGTGCATCGAGATCAAACTTCACAGAACATGCAGCCTGGTCTTGGATTTACACTGTCTTGCACTTTAAGAGATCTAACAAAAACAAACATTGAATTGCACTGTCTCTTTTCCTTTTACTGACTGAAAATGTGAGTTTGTCCGTGGTTGTTACGTAGGGCGTCGGCCTCGTAATCATAAGGCCCTGAGTTCGATACACGGAAACGGGTGTCAACTTTGAGACTGATCATTGGCCCACACATTCGGTGCAAGTACATGTACTCGTGTATAGTTCCCAGAAAGCAGAATCGCGAGAGATTAGTATAAGATGCAAGATCTTGTTTCTCAATCGATGTAAAATACCTGTAAATGTGTTTAAACTAAATGATAGGCCCATCCAACTTGAAAGTATCCGCAGACAACAAATGTGAAAGTGGTGCAAATAAACTTCAGTTTTTGTGACAGGGTAGAAAACATTGTGGGAAAAAGTAGAAGATGCTGGTAATCAGCATTTTCTCCTTTTCCAAAATGTTTTCAAAAGGCCTCTTTCTCAGAATCGAAGAAACAATGGATGGTTTTGGTATACAGTTAAATAAAATGAAACATCTCTGTTAAAAAAAAGAATAAACTTTTCGTAGGTCGTAAAGCTATCAGATTACAGGTTCGTGCAGTCGGGTTTTTCTATCTTCCCTGTACGATATCTAAACAAAATAATCTAGCTTAAATAGCCTTGATTTGCAGCTGATTGGGATTTTAAAACTTGGGCTGCTCAGCGCTACTCACTGACCTTTTGCGGACAGTGTAGATCAAGATCAGACTGCACAGAACGTGCAGTCTGATCTTGGATCTACACTGCCCGATAAGAAGATATTTTTCACAAACAAAACAAGAAACTATTTATGCATAACATCAATGGAGCCGCAAATCAGTTGTTTCTGAAATAGGGCACATTACAGCTGGTTAATTTTTTACGACAAGGGCATCACTTGAACAAACTTCGTAGAGGTCCACGTGGTGATACTACATGACAAATATTTAAACTCTGGGCCATCTGGGATACGATCTGGTTTTTATCGATCTGGCAATGAAAGTACAGTATTTTACGTGTTAAAAAACAAAAAATTAGTCCAAATAGAAAAACAAAGTTGGTACGGGCTCGATCTTGCAATGAAAGTACCGTATTTTTACATGTATGTAAAAAAAAAAACACTGAACCAGTCAATATAGTAAACAACACAGGCACCTTTTCAAAAGCGAATAAAAATATAGTGCCGCCGCTCATGCGGAGCCACAAAAAAGGAAATAACATCGTTCGGGTTTTTACTATCGGTTTGACAGTTTCATATAACTTATTTAGCAGGATAAGGGTTCACGTTCGTACACCTGTCTGGCTTTTGAAGAGTTTAAATGTGCGCAAAGTCATTAAATTGCCTATATAGCAAACCAAGGGATAACATTAATATTAATAATTATATAGAGCCGCACAATTTACACGCACCATCTTGTATCGGTTACGCTCGAACTAATGTCTATTTATTGCAAAAGCTTTACTAAAATACACTAGAGTAAAAATATAGGTTTTATTATTGCATTAAAATGGCTGAAGAATGACACGTGAAAGTTACAAAAGTGAGTAACGAACTAAACTTACGTAATAAAAGGTCAAATTGATTGGACGTTGTATTCGTTTCCCAAACGCATAAACCTGAGAGCTCGAACATTTTCAGTATGAATCGATCAAAGTTTGAAAACAATGTTTCAGAAGGGAAAGATATATATATCACAAGCAGGTTTTTTTTCTAATGTTTAAATCTATGTATATGCTTATTCTTAGTTCATGTTAGTCAGATATATTATCTAGGACGATTATTTCCCAGCTGTCATCAATAGACTAAGATATTCCAGCTTTCAACCGATATTCATTTTCTTTCACAAATCGATTTCCATAAAACTTTCACTCTCTGTAGAGTCTGTTATTCACAAACTTTTACACTCTGTACAGATTATAATCTAGTACGTCTACGATCACACTCCGTACAAACGTTCCCACTCTGTACAGGCCGCAGTCTACATGCGTTAAAACTCTATACAGGCTATAACTCAGTGCTTACGTTCACACTCTGTACAGGTTGTAATCTGCATATGTTCAAACTCTATACAGGCTATAACTCAGTGCGTACGTTTCCACTCTGTACAGGCTGTAGTCTACATACGTTCACTCTCTTTACAGGCTTTAATCTACATACGTTCACATTCTGTACAGACTGTTATCCACATACATTGACACTCTGTAAAGGCTGTGTCTACATACGTTGACACTCTGTACGTACTTATACCCGGTAAGTCTACGTTCACATGCTGTAAAGGCTCCAATCTACGTTTGTTCACACTTTGTATAGGCTATAATCGATGCAGGCTATAACCCAGTGCGTACGTTCATACTCTATACAGGCTGTAATCTATATAGATTCGCATTCTGTACAGGCTGTAATCTAAGTACGTTCAAATTCTGTACAGACTGTAATCCACATACGTTCACACTCTAGAGGAACTAAAATTTACGTATGTTCGCACTGGGTACCGGCTGAAATCTACATACGCTCACACTCTGTACAGGCTGTTGATTGATTGATTGTATGGTGTTTAACGCCGTTTTCAACATTATTTCAGTTATATCGCGGCGGCCAGTGCACCCATCCATGCTTTCCTGGAGTCTCTTTTACCAGTACTCCGCACAATTTTCTTTCCAAGCCACTGGCTGCTTTCCCACATAAACATCGCCGAAACAATGGTCAGCGGTGGGAGAGGAATGAATCCTGTCGCAATGACTATCATCAATCCTCGGAAAGAAATTGGCCGAGCCAGGGATCGAACCCACGACCCCCTGTTCTCAAGTCCTGCACGCTACCGACTGAGCTACCGGGACTCGGCTGTACAGGCTGTAATCTACATTATTATATTATTGTTTTTCCGCCAAAATAGCGAGCATTATACAATAACAATAAAATGAATACAATAAGAATGAAAAAAAGAGATCAGGTTTTCATCTACAATCGTTCACACAATGAAGAGGATGTATCCTACGGTACATACGTTTACCTTCTGTACAGCTATAATCCAGTTGTTATACGTTCACACCCTGTACAGCCTGTAATCTACATACGTCCATACTCTGTACAGGTTCTAATCTACATACATTCACACTCTGTACCGGTACAGGCTGTAATCGTCATACGTTCACACTCTGTACAGGCTGTTATTCACGAAGGATCACACTGTACAGGTTATAATCTCTATACTTGCACACTGTACAGGCTGTAATCTACATGCGTTCACAACCTGTACAGGCTGTAATCCACATACATTCACACACTCTGGCTTAAACCTGGTAGGTCTACGTTCACACTCTGTACAAGCAGTAATCCACATACGTTCACACACTCTACTGGCTCAAACTCTGTAGGTCCACGTTCACATTCTGCACAGGCTGTCATTTAAGTATGCTCAAACTATGTACGGGTTAAAACCCAGTGGGTCTACTTTCATACTATGTAAGGATCTTATCTTATTTCATTTGTACTTTGTACAGGCCTATTACACTGTGAATCTACATTTTCACACTGTACAGGCTCTAATCTACGTTCATTCACACTCTGTATACGCTATAATCTACGTACACTCACACTTTGTACAGGCTATTACCCAGTGCATCCACGTTCATACTCTTACAGGTTCTAATCGACGTACACTCACATTCTGTACTTGTAAGCATGAAACACAATAGGTCTACGTTCACACTCTGTACAGGCTGTAATTCAGCGGGTTCACATTGACACTCTGTACAGGCTGTAATCTACATGTGTTCACACTCTGTACATGCTATAACCCAGAGGGTCTACATTAACACTCTGTAAAGGTTGTAATCTACATAATGTTCACACTGTATTGCCTGTAATCAAGTACGTTTATGTTCACACTCTGTACATGCTATCATGCTATAATCTACATACTTTCATAGTGCGTACAGGCTGTAAAGTTCCTTTAACCTCTGAACAAGCTGACCTTGTTTCAGAATCAATTATCTATGCAAGTATCTGCGTGTGAGTCATGCTCTGGTACAAGGGAGTTAAATGCATCTCCATGATGTATTATACCAAACAAGTCATCACATAATTATGGATCCATAAAATCCATTTTGTCTAACAACCACCTGAATCATGAGGTAGAATGGTCCCTGGAAATGCAGAAATTTTATCAAAAGCAAAAATTTTCGACACATGTCAGCTTGCGCGGGCTGACAAGTATCGATATTTTTTCACATGCATTCAACATCCTTTACACAGAGCATGGCTGAAGTATATATTGAGGATATTTGTTTTTTTTCCGTTAAAAGGTCGAAATTTATTTCATCGAGTGAACATCATCGGTAATATTTTCACGAGTGGCTGTGCCACTCGTGAAAATATTACTGATGATGTTCACTCGATGAAATAAATTTCGATCTTTCACCGAAAAAAACAAATATTCTATTTATTTCATGCTTTTAACCCTAATTTAATCAAAATCAAGTACAGTTCTTTTCGGTTATTCCCCGTGGCGTACCCCATCCGCACAGCAACTCATTACAATATTACATCAAGCGCGAGAAATTTAAGGTAAATTACGTCATATTTCCATGTAGTTGTGAGGCACGCGCATTTTGCCTTGGTAACTAGTGCGCGGGAACAAGAGTTTCCGCCTTCAATTGAAGAGTTAAAATAAAAATTTCGGTATTTTCACTGGTCGTAACCATGAAATATCCAAAAATATTTCACTGGTATTTCTCGATAACCTACCGGAAATCATGAAATAAACGTTCATCTTTACATTAAAATGTGAATAGATTTATAGATAAATGACAGTTAATATGAGTTTTGAGTGAATGCATATTGTCGAATCATCTAAAATCGCCATTCATCTTATGTTAAGTGATTTTGGCTTTTGATAGAGTAGAAAACATCGTGAAAAAGGAGTAACTGCTGGTAACCAGCATTGTCTCCTTTCTCCAAAACGGTTTCTACCCAACCCAAGAACTTTGAGGTCATTTGTACCAATTTTAAATTTACTCTCTGCAGATGTTTTGAATTGGAAGAGTCTAAATTTTTCCATGGAGGAAAGGAATAACAACGTTACATACAAACGTAAAAAAAGACAGATACCTACCGGGAAAAGAGTGCAATAGCGTTCCACTTAATTTACAGAATTACAGTGCCTGCTATTATTTACGTGAAAAATTATTACATGCTTGAATTTCTGAGATTTCGTGCTGTAGTTTTTTTTTTAGGGGGGGGGGGGGTCTTCTGGGTTTGTATTCTCCGACAGTTCTTAAGAAGATTATTAGTCATTACTACTCTTATTCTCAAGAGTTTTCTAAATTTGAAAGTAACACAACTTCTGATTGGCTAAACCAAATGGTTTAGCCAATCAGTAGTTGTGTTACTTTCTAAATCTAGAATTAGACACAGAATTAAATTAAGAATGGTTGGTGAAAGCGGACTCTAGTGACGACTTTTCCAGTCTTGAAAAACATTTTTGATCTAAATAATAACAGCCAAGACAAGAATTGTCAAGAGCAATTTCTCCGTTTGCCACAGTATATTTGCATTGAAATCTAGTCAATACTAATCCTGAATTCATACATTTTGGATGAACATGGAGAGAAGCTCTGTAATTATAAGCTTTGTTTACGTTCCCATCAATGTCTGCAGGATTATCTTTGTTATTGATTGTATTGTTTATCATGTATAAAATATTTCTGTGGAATTAAATATGTTTGAATTTTAACCCTTATCCAGCTAGATAACTTCAAATAAATCTTTCAAGCCAATAGTAAAAAACCCGAATGATGCTATTTCTAATTTATCTTTTTGGAGATAAATATCTCCATATCGGACAGTGTAGATCTAAGATCAGACTGCACGTTCTGTGCAGTCTGATCTTGATCTACACTGTTCGCCAAAGGTCAGCGAGTCGCGCTTAGAATCGTAAAGGTTAAAACATGCCTCAAGCTACTTTTTGAAACAATACGAACAAAGGTGAAATCGCTGGTCAGGAAAGAAATATCTGGGCTATGCTCTGGCAAATGGGGGTTTAAGGCATCTCTGTGATGTGTGATACAAAGCAAGTCATCACATAATTATGGATCTATGAAATCCATTTTGTAGAACAATCGACTGAATGGTTCTTTCACATGCAGAAAATTCACCGAAAGCAAAAAGTTTCGACCCAGTTCAGCCTTCACAGACTGATCTGGCTAGATGATATTTTTGTAGATACATTAAGACCCCCCCCCCCCTTTCACAACGCATGGCTTATATTATAAAGTGAAATTTAAGTCTTATAAACGATAAGCCACATACCCAAATAAACATGTACAGTAATTCCAAAATTCATCATAAAATACTACACTCAGATGATAATTTTAGCCTTTGTTGACAAACACATTGTTGCAAAACAAACACATAACAGGTAAGACAGGTAAAACGCATTGCTTCATTACAACGGGCGTTTTAGAAAGAAAGAATACCAGTTTCCCCTATTATCATGAAATCAGCCAACTTTAAAAAGGCATTGTTTTCGTCTGAGGAGTAATACACTTTCTGTGATATTGTTTTTGATTTTTTGTGTATACTGAAAGGCCCACAAACTGCCAAATGTAAACAACCAGGAGTTAGAATGCAGACAATTTTGATTTATACCATTTAAGGTCAACGGCCCCTAACTCTCATATGAAAAGACG
Organism: Hippopus hippopus; assembly: GCA_946811185.2. NCBI lineage: Eukaryota > Metazoa > Mollusca > Bivalvia > Cardiida > Cardiidae > Hippopus > Hippopus hippopus. Next base: position 42,739,044 of record OX328110.1, read on the forward strand.
GAAGCTGCCGAGATCCGTCGAATAGCCTTTACGAAAACGTCGATGTTACACGATATTTACCGATGAGTTAGTGAGTCTACGGCCCCTTACTCTCATATTAGAAGACGGAAGCTGCCGAGATTGGCCGAATAGCCTTTACGGAAATGTCGATGTAACACTATATTTACGGATGAGTTAGGGGTCGTATCCTTAAAAGTCAGGATGTTTTAACGAGTCTGAAACTGTGTTACACTGGATTTGTCAAATTTCTGTTGCTGGCAGAAAAATGTATAGTTAAACTTGTTAGACTTGAAATATGAATGCGTATGGTACGAAATGCATGTGTATGCATAAGTATTGAATAAAATCTTGAATCTTGAAATCTTGTTAAACTAGAATAAAAGTTGCCAATTTCTAATTCTAGTTTTCTGCCATAGACTGGCACTTGGACAGACTCCGCGGAAACACATTATTAGACTCATTATAGTACCCATACATTTAAATGGCATGAATTAAATTTGTCTGCATTTTCACTCCAGCATTATTTACAAATGGCTGCTTTTAATTCTTTACCGAACAATCCCGGATTTTTACGACTCTGAGAAAGAAGCCTTTCGAAAACAGTGTTTTCTACCCTTCCAAAGACAAAGTTCAGTTTTTGAGTCACATAACTTTTATCGTCTGCAAATGCTTTCAATTTGGACCAGTCTAAAATTTTGTCGTTTGGTAAAGAATCAAAGGTCGATATCGTGCACCGTGTAGATACAAACAAGAAATATCTTTGAAAAAAGACAGACGGCGTAAGAGATACTGCAATATACATATTGAAACTCTTGAAGTAAAATAATGAAAAGTAAACTTACGAGCGATTGCCTTTTATTTGCTCTCTGTTTTTCATTTTGTCGAAAAATGATATTGGGTTATTGAGTAACAATTATGAAAATATTAAATTTCCAAATAAAACTACACAAAGGATCATTCTCAATTACATTAATTTGTAGTGGTATGAATCAAGGCCCCTGGGTACTGATTAGCGGTAGCAACACTTGTAAATAATGGTTTTAAAAAAATTGTGCAAGCAAATATGGCAGTAAGGTCCGTCGAATAAACATGTGAAAATTTTTTACCAATCACAAATTACCATCTATTCATTCTTCATCAGTGCCAAGAAGTAGGTCAAAAGACAGCGCATTCAGCTACGCCGAAAAAATAATCAAAAACAACATCGTAATCGGGCATTATAAATTTCGGTATTACTGCATATCTGGACTCAGTGGTTTGCGTATCTTACTCGTGACCTGGTTGTTGCAGGTTCGATATCCGGTTGAGGCAAACTTTTTTTCCGGCGATTTTTCGTCTCTCACCTCTGATACATGTGAGAAAAAAAGTCAGTGACATGGAAAGAAAGTTTTGTCAGTACTGGTGTGAGAAAACTCGGAAACACATGCGTAGGTGCACTGACCGGCGTGATATGACCTAAGCGTTAAACTCCAATACAGTAAATCAATAAATGTATAATAAGGACTGTAATTTATTTTTAAAGGATTCATTTAATGATATCTCTTATATTTGTACCAAAAATTCATTTGGTTCAAACCTTACTAAGAGACCAAATAGCCATCATACTAAATTAAAGCGCTGCTCTGGAGAAAAGGGGTTGAATGCATCTACGTGATGCTTTTTACCAAGCAAGTCATCACATAATTACGGATCCATAAAATCAATTTTGTCTAACACCCGCCAAAATCATGAGGTGCAATGGTCCTTGGACACGCAGAAAATTTACAAAAAGCAAACAGTTTCGACTTATGTCAGCCTGCGCGGACTGCGCAGGATAACGCGAGTCGATATTTTTTGCAGATGTATTAAGCCCCCTTTTCACAGAACCATGACTCATAAACGTGAAAAATATCGACGTTTACGTGTACAGCTGTCTAAGGAGCTATATCGTCAGGTAAACAAAGAGCGTGGCAAATGAAGTTTGCTGTAAATATATTTTTAGGAAAGTCATGCAGTAAGGAAAAAACTGCGTACTTACCCGTATTGCACGTTTGTTAAAACTCCATGTTTCCACAGCGTGTACGTACAGAAATCCAGTTTATTTAAAGTAGGCAATTCACATAACATCCGGGTATATTAGACCCTTCGATTTACTGTACTCTTGCACTGACAACAGCGACTTCAGTAGCTTTTGCGGACGGGGTAGATCAAGATCAGATTGCACAGAACGTGCAGTCTGATCTTGAATCTACACCGCCCGCTACATGATACTTAACTATTGCCAGAAACCGACTTGAATTACTGTTGTGATCTAATTTTGGACTTCGAAGAATGTAGACTCTATTTAATTGGCATCAAAAGTTAACCCATGACACATAATTCCGTGTTTTATAGACTATGAGGATTGATGGATGGATGGATGGATTGTTTGATTGATTGATTGATTGATTGATTGGTCGGTTTTGGTTGGTTGGTCGGTCGGTCGGTCGGTTGGTTGCCTGGTTTATTGATTGATAGATTGACTACTGAGCCACGCAAACCCCTCCCATCCCGCTTCCCTGAGGAAAAGGTCTTCTGAAATCACTTTAAGGCAAAAAGAAAATGCAGCCAACCGGCATTTTCTACTTTGCCAACAAAGTGTTCTTCTCTATAAAAGGCAATGCCATCATTTCAGACACGTCATATTTGTCGTCTGCAAATGCTTTTAATTTGGAAGTGTCAAAAATTTCTGGTAAAAGGTTGACTCATTTCCTCATGCAGAGAAATTTAATCCTTAACCCAAAAGTCCCGAGTTTAAACGATCCTGAGGAAAAAAGATTTTTGAAAACATTGTGGAAAAAGGAGAAAATGCCACCGGCATTTTCTCCTTTTCCCACAATATTTTATGCCCTTTCAGAAGCATATTTCATCATTAGAGCAATTGAAAAGTCCTCTGCAAATGCTCTACGAATCCAAAGTAAAGAGATGACAATACTTTCCGCACACGAACTTGATTGTTCGAGCCTTCGTGGAAGCACTGGGCTTTTCGTTGGAGTGTCCTTGGGCAAGACACTTCAGAGCCTTAGCCTAGTAGAAAAATTAGCCTTTTTGAAGGGTAGAAAACTTTGTGGTAAAAGAAAAGAAATGCCCGTTACCACAATGGTATCAACAGGCTTTTTCCTTAGGGTTGTTGCCGAGCCCCGGTAGCTCAGTCGATAGCGTACCGGACTTGAGAACAGCAGGTCGCTGGTTCGATTCCCGGCTCGGCCAATATCTTTCCGAAGACTGATGACAGTCATTGCGACAGGATTCACTCCTCTCTCACCGCTGACCATTGCCTCGACGCAGGTTATATGGGAAAGCAGCCAGTGGCTTGGAAAGAATATTGTGCGGAGTACTGGTAAAATAAACTCCAGGAAAGCGTGGATAGGTGCACTGTCCGCCGCGATATAACTGAAATAATATTGAAAACGGCTTTAAAGACCATACAGTCAGTCAGTCCTTAGGATCGTTAAAACTCAGGATTGTGTGGCAAAGGGTGATACACACACACACACACACACACACACACACAAAAGTTAAATAGGAGATTCTACAAAATAAAACGCATTTCTGTTTCAAGCATAATGCAGAGCTAAACCTGTAATAAGATAGTTTAGATGTGGCATGCACATACTGAAAACCAATCAAAAATTTTCCTTGATACAGAGAAAAATAACACTTACAATGTTATGTGCGACTCACTGACCTTTCGCAGACGGTGTAGATCAAGATCAGACTGCACAGAACGTGCAGTCTGATCTTGGATCTACACTGTCCGATTAGGGGATATTTTTCTCCAAAAAATAAGTTTGAAATAACAGTATTCGGGATTTTACTATCGGCTTGAAAGTTTTATTTCACTTGTTTAACAGGTTAGGGTTGAACCTTTTATCCTGATGAATAAGTGAAATGAAACTTTCAAGCCGAAAGTAAAAACTCAAATTTTGCTGCTTCAATGGAATTTTTTGGGGGGAAAGATATCTTCTTATCGGATAGTGTAGATCCAAGATCAGACTGCACGTTCTGTGCAGTCTGATCTTGATCTACACAGTCCGCAAAAGGTCCATGAGTCGCGCTTAGCAGCAGAGGTGTTAAACTCTATTCCAGAAGACAAAGTTTTGGACACGTCTAAATTGAAAACATTTTAAAGACGATAAATCAAATATGACTAAGACGAGGGGATGTCTATGACAGGGTACACAACATTGTGGGAAAGGGAGCAAAATGCTGTTAACTAGCATTTTCTCCTTTTTCCACGATGTTTTCAAAGGCCTCATGGTCGTCAAACTAGGAGTTTTTTCTCTAAAAGGTTAAACTTCCATATATTTTAAACGTTTTTCAAAAAAAAAAACTTGTTTTATCGACCCTGAGAAAGTTTGCTTTATTATTGTGAGAAAAGAAGACAATATTGATACATTTTCACCTTCTTCCACAATGTTTTGTACCTTTACAAAGACAAATACCACCATTTGGTGCCACTGTCATTTGTCGTTTACAAATGCATTCATTATTTACAGACTTTGTGTATGATTTTAGAAAAACTGAATAAACAAAATGACAGATGTATTATACTGTATTATACTCGTTACCTCTGAGAATAACGTTATAGGGATTTTATTTCTTTCAACGCTTAGGCCACGATTAAGATCAGACTGCACAGAACGTGCAGTCTGATCTTTGATCTGCACTGTCCCATAAGGACTTATTTTTCACCCAAAAAAGTTTCCTTTAAAACAGCAATTTTTTTTTTTTTTTACAATCGGTTTCAATGTTTCCTTTCACTTATTTAGCTGGATAAAGGTTGATTCCCCCCCCCCCCCACCCCACAGACACACACAAACACAACGTTGTTGCAGTGCAGGATAAGCATATTTTGCAAGCAATAATGATGAAATAATACAATGAACAACGCTCTGTGAAAAGGGGGCTTGAATGCATCTTCGTAATTGCATTATACCAGGCTAGATATTGCATAACATGAGTCTATTTTGTTTTAAGACCGGCTGAGCAACGAAGGAGACTGGCCATTTGGGATGCAGAAAATTTTACCAGCAACAAAAAGGATCGACCCAGGTCAGCCTACGCGCACTGCGCAGGCAGACCTGGGTCGATACTTTTCGCAGATGCATTAAACCCCCTTTTCACAGAGCATGGTACGGTATTTGTTTAAACAAATTATGCTAAGCAACACTTTACCTGCATTTTTGGGAATCCTGTCCTCATTTATTCACCAAACAGTTTTCATATACTTAAACACAAATATTCCGAAACAACAACGCAGACCGGGTGGGTCTATTATGGATTTCAGACCTAGCGCGTGTGTATTTATATATTTAGAAATGTTTATCTTTCATAAGTTTTATTTTATTTAAGTTTATTTTTATGAGCCATGCTCTGAGAAAAGGGGGCTTAATGCATTTGCAAAAAGAATCGACCTAGGTCAGCCTGCGCGGACTGCGCAGATTTACATGGGTCAATCTTTTTGCTATTGGTCAATTTTCTGCATGTCAAAGGACAAGGGTACCTCATGAAGTAGTCGGTGGTTCTATAAAATAGATTTTATGGATCCATAATTATGTGATGACTTGCTCGGCATAATGCATCACGGAGATGCGTAAGTCCTCTTTTGCCAGAGTATGGCTTATATGTTTTGGTTCAAAAAGTGACATGATACAACCGTCATATTTCTACGACAAGTAACGCTCATTGTCTCCCGCTAGATGGCATTCTACAAAATTAATACACATCTATCGAATTTGGGCATTCTGGGTACAGAAACGGACTACTTTTCAAAACAATAACCGTTACTATGAATTTCAAAATGAAATAAACGTTTACTCAATAAAACGCTACCTGATGCGATTCATTCAGCTATGATTGGCTAGCATGTAACCTATGCATCGGCCATTTATTAAAACAGCCCCTACATGCTTGGGTAATAGGCTAATAGCTTCGGTATGAGCCCTACTTTTCCCAGGTATTGGGGATGGGTGATACTTCATAGCAGACAGGTCGAATCTTCGAAGAACATGACATGCGCAGACAACGAAGTAACGCTAGAACCACAAAAACAAAGCCTAATTACACGCTTAACTCTTTACCAGACGACAAAATTTTAGACTTGTCGAAATCGAAAGCATTTGCGGACAAGTAAACTTTATTCAAGTAATGTAACTTTTCTTTGAAATGGTGGGAAATATTGATGGAAAGTCAGAGGCGACAGCTTACCTATTTATGTGTCCTTGGTTTTACCAGCAGGCCTACTATACTGAGGTTCTGAAACTTCTTGCGCAAGGACATAGCAGCGAAAACCCCAGTGGTTCCAGTGAGGTTCAAACCTGGGTTCTTGAGGTTACAAGTCCTACACTATACCAGTGACCTTAAAGGTAAAAGAAACTCGAGGAACGCATCGATAGGTACTATGGCCGCCGCGATATTACTGAAATAATGTTGAAAACAATAAATTTACCCTTAACCAAGCGATCCCGTGTTTGACAATTCTGAAGAATAAACCTTTTAAAAACACTGTGGGAAAGGGGAAAAGGAGAAAGTGCTGGTAACCAGCATTTTCTCCTTTTTCCCCACAATGTTTTCTATCTTTTCAATGACGAATCCCATCATATGAGCAACATTTCATTTGTCGTCGGCAAATTATTTCGATTTGGACGAGTCCAGATTTATTTCGTTTAATAAAGAGTTAACAATAATTGCTTAGTAGTGATTTTTTCTATACCAAACCTAGCATGTATAAATTGGTTACTTTAATGCGAAGCAACAACAATGATACTTTAATTAAACTTGCCTCTTTTATAAGATCCGCATTAACTATTAGATTCGATAGTTTATATTCCAATTAGTAATAACATTTTATAACAGTCTGCATTACCATTATATTTTTATATTTGAAACATGGTTATTCCATGTTATTCCCAGCTGAAGTTTAATACTTGACGTATCTGTGTGTGTGTGTGTCTGTGTGTGAGAGTGAGAGAGAGTGAGAGAGAGAGAGAGAGAGAGAGAGAGAGAGAGAGAGAGAGAGAGAGAGAGAGAGAGAGAGAGAGAGACCTTGTTTATTATATACAATGTATGTAAACAAGACTATTTACGAAGTACTTGTCTAATAAAGTATATGTTCTGTTCTGTTCTGTTCTGTTCTGTTATCGTAAGCAGCATATGGAGTAGACCTTTACTGAAGTAAAATGTTGTTTCGATAATATAATTCAGCCATGCTCTGGCGAAAGGAGACTTACTGTATCTCCTTGATGCATGATACCAAGCAAGTCATCATATAATATCCATAAAAATCCATTTTCTATAACAACCGACTGAATCATGAGGTAGAATGAACCTTGAACACGCAGAAAATTTACAAAATCCAAAAAGTTTCGACCCATGTCAGCCTGCGCGGACTGCGCAGGCTGACATGAGTCGATACTTTTTGCCAATGCATTAAAGCCCCTTTTTATAGAACACGGTCCAATTAGAACATACCCGACACTCCGAGTAATGTACATATCAAATGACTCGTGTCATACAATAAAATTTAACTCCCGTCTTTACTTATAAAATCCTTATTTAAACAGATGGGCGGAAAAAAATCACAACACTTTTAATTAATTCTTAAAGAGGCACAAAACCACATTTCGTTTCGCAAGTTTTAATGATTGATTGTATGGTGTTTAACGCCGTTTTCAACATTATTCCAGTTATATTATTGCGGCAAGTGCACCTATCCATGCTTTCCTGGAGTTTCTTTTCCCAGTACTCAGTATTCTTTCCGAGCCACTGGCTGCTCCACGTAACCACCGTCGAAACTATGGTCAACAGTGAGAGAGGAATGAATCCTGTCGCAATGGCTATCAGATCCACTTAGGAATTCATGAAGAGAAAGTTCCAAAAATTCTACGCGAATTCCGAATAAGCCCATAACGTTACTATGTGGAAGATAATACACATAGTCTGGAAGAATTGACTTGGCAGGGCGTGACTAACCTTTGACATGAGTCGACCAGTTTATTTTTCATTACAGCAGTACTTTATCGATCCTTTGTTTCATGGACACATGAAGTGCATACTCTTTTACTCGTGGGAGTGTCCTTGGGCAAGGCACTTCAGAGCCCTAGCCTAGTACTGGTAAAACCCAGGAAATACATGAATATGTGAGCTGTCGCCGTGATATGACTGAAATAATGTTGAAAGCAGCTAAAAACAATTCATTCAATCAATCTTTTACCGTATGCAAACATTGTGAAAAAAGGTGCTCCTTATCCATGTCGTTCAATTCTCGCGTTCTTGATCGTTATATTGCATTTCATACGGCCACTCACTGTGATTTCTGAATTACCTATTTCACCTCAATCTGAAAATGGAGTGAATTAACATATCTCAGGGCTACAGTCTGTACAGTCCATACTTAAATACACGAAAACAAATCACGTTTGAGAAAGGTTATTTCCCTCCCTTTGCCAATTTGAGACAACCCCTCTTAAGAGTCCGCAGTCAGGTGTCCGCGGTCCGTAGTCAGCGTAGGTGGCAAAGGTCTATCATCAATCCTCGGAAGGAGACTGGCCGAGTCGGTGATCGAACCAGCGACCCCCTGTTCTCAAGTTCATTACGCCATCGGGGCTCGACTTGCAAGTTTTTAAGAAAATCTTAACAAATACTGCTTACTACAAATGTGGCTTTAAACTGAAACATAGAAACAAAATAAATAAGCCATACTCTGTGAAAAGGCGGCTTATTGCATTTTCAAAACGTATCGACCCATGTCAGCCTGACATTGGTCGAAACTTTTTGATATTGGTCAATTTTCTGCATTTCCAACGACATAGTGCCTTATAATCTAGTCAGTTGTTAAACGAATTGGTTTTTGTTGTCCATATAGTTATGGACTTCCTTGGTACAGTACATCACAGAGATGCATTAAGCCCCCTTTTGCCAGAGCGTGGCTTATATGTAGAATAGACGAGGAATTACCGAATTTTTTTTAATTACAGTAACATTTCCTATTCCGTTAGTAACGGTCTAACGGGATGGCCATGATTGCACAACAAGCTATAAATACCGTTTAAACAGAGAAAATTAATTGGCCTGCAACACGCGAAAAGGGGCTTTCGGACATTTGCGAAAAGTGTTGTCTGGAATCAGCCTGCGCAGTCCGCGCAGGCTAATCCGAAACGACACTTTCCGTTTTCATGTAATTTTCTATATTATGCAAGTCTACTGTAGCACAAAATCTAAAGTAGTCGTAAAGTGTCGTCTCGGATTAGCCTGCGCGGACTGCGCAGGCTGATCCGAGACGACACTTTACGCAAATGTCCGAATGCACCTTTTCACGTGTTGCAAGCCATTTACCTCAGTTGTAAAAGTCGCCGACAAAACCGTTTCCAGAATAGTATTGCCGTAATTGCATAACAATGTCTCGTATGATTTACATTTTAACATACAAAAGTATCGCTTGGTTCGGTACCTAAATCGGTATCGTGCAGGACTCGACACCAGGTCGTAATTGGTTCGAATTCAAAGCTCGGCCAGTTTCTTTCCGAAGATTGATGATAGTCATTGCGACAGGATTCATTTTTCTCTCACGTCTGATATTTGGTTCGACGATGGTTATGTGGGAAAGCAGCCAATGACTTGGGAATAAAACTGTGGGAAGTTCTGGTACAAAGAAACTCAAGGAAGGCATGGATAAATGCACTGGCCGCCCTGTAATAACCGAAAGAATGTCAAAAACGGCGTTACACACCCTGAACATTCAATCAACCATTCAAACAGTTTGGTTGGAGTTAGACATTAGTCTCTTACCGTTTTGAACGAATATTACACTCAACAAAATGTATAGGAAATACGTAAACGAGTCATGGTCTGTGAAAAGGGGGTTTCATGCATCTGCAAAAAGTATCGACCCAGGTCTGCCTGCACAGTCCTCGCAGGCTGACCTGGGCCGAAACTTTTTGCTCTTGGTAAATTTTCTGCATTTCAAAGCACCATGCAACCTCACGATTCAGTCAGTTGTTATATAAAAATCAATTTTATATGTCCATGATGATATGATCCCCTGCTTGGTATCCATCTCGGAGATGCATTAAGCCCCATTTTGCCAGAGCATGGTTCACATCTTTGGCAGTATTCCTGACATTTACCCATGTAAAAGTTACTTCAAATCTATCAAAAACTATTACAAACTACAGAACTACATCTGAAGAACTCCAGAGCCTGTGCTTGTAAAACTTATGTTTATGCACAACTGAATTACAATGATATGGCCTCCAACACGGGAAAAGGGGCATTCGGACATTTGCGTAAAGCGTCGTCCCGGATCGGCCTGCGCAATCCGCGCAGGCTAATCTGAAACGACACTTTACGTTTTTATGTAATTTTCTGTTTTGTGCAAGTCTACTAAAGAACAAAATGTAATGTAGTCGTAAAGTGCCGTCTCGGATTAGCCTGCGCGGACTGCGCAGGCTGATCCGAGACGACATGTTACGCAAATGTCCGAATGCCCCTTTTCACGTGTTGGAAGCCATATATTAGTTGTTTATATGGTGTTAAACGTCGTTTTCAAACTATTTCAGTGTATCCCGGTGACCAGTGCACCTATTCATGCTTTCCTGGGGTTTCTTTTTCCAGTACATGTACTTCGCACAATATTCTTCTTTTAAAGCCACTGGCTGGTTTCCCACATAACCATCTTCGAAACGATTGATTGAGTGTATGTTGTTTAACGCCGTTCAGTTCAACATTATTTCAGTTATATCGCGGCGGCCAGTGCTCCTGTTCAAACTTTCCTGGGGTTTCTTTTTCCAGTACTTTGCACAATATTCTTCTAAAGCCATTGGCTGCTTTCCCACATAACCATCTTCAAAAAAAAAAAAAAAAAAAAAAAAAAAAAAATACATGATCAGCGGTGAGAGTTGAAGTTGAATGAATCCTGTTGTAATGACTATCATCGATCTTTGGAAAAGAATGGCCGAATGGATTCGAATCAGCGGCCCTCAGTTTTCAAGTCCTGTACGCTACCTACTGCGCTAGCGGGGCTCAGCTAAACTGAGTTTGTACTTTTAACTTGGAATTTCATCAGTGCTTCTGTAAGTAGGACAATGCTTCAGGTGAGTTGAGTATGAAAAGAAAGTTTTATAAGCACCTTCTCAGAAACCATGAATTATTGCTGCAATGTCAACATGTCTGTGAACTTGTTAGATAACGGTTAAATTTTAGAATTTTAGACTTGAGAAATTTGATATTGTGCAAGAAAATGAGAATTATCTTTGAAAGGGTAGAAAACATTTTGGGTATAGGAGAAAATGCTGTTTACCAGCATTTACTCCTTTTCCCACAATGTTTTCAAAGGGCTTCTTCCACTGTGTCGTTAAAACACGGGATTGTGTAAAAAAGGTTTAAACTTTTCATCTTGCCTATCTTAAAGAAGATCCTATTATAAACCTAATATAAACCTTATATAAAGGATGGCTGATTATGTTGATTACTTTAATTTAGCAAGATAAAGATTTTAATGACAAGTGATTGCCTTCAGTGTTCAAATATAAAATAAACATTTACACTAGATTTATGTAAACTTACCGAATCCAATTAATCAGTCAAATCTACCCATGGATTAAAAAATACATTTTGTTCTCTCTTACCCTCCCCACTCTCCCCTACTTATCCCCCAATCGTATTGTACCCGTTAAAGTGACAATAGCTGCCAAAAGTGAACAAAATGGGTGTTGAAATGCATTTAAATTCAAATGATACCATTTAAAAGTATGAAAATTATTGTGAAGATGACTATCTGTTAATGTATGGTCGGTCCAAGTGTGGGTCGCTAGCAGAGAATTTGATTTCAAAACTAGGTTAAAACCTGCCAGGTCACTCTATGTTTTGTTTACTTTTTGCCTGATTTTGAAATTCATTTTTCTGACAGCGACTAACACTTGGACTAACCACACAACGAAAGAGCGTCAACTTCACACTATTTTTCATACTTTTAAATGGTATGATTTAGAATTAAATGCATTTTAACACATGTATTGTTTTGGCCGCCATTGGGCCTTAAACGCCTTACCAAACAATCACGACTTTTCGGGACCAAGAGAAAGAAGGTTTTCGAATACATTGTTGGAAAAGGGGAAAATGCTGGTAACCAGCATTTTCTCCTTTTCTCACAACGTTTTCTATCCTATCAAGGACTCCTTTCGTCATCTGAGCCACCTTAAATTTGTCGTCTGCAAATGCTTTGAATTTGGACTTGTCCAAAATTTTGTCGTTTGGTAAAGAGTAAATAAAAGATAGAGCTCAAACCAGGATATTTGTAGTTTTAACTATTTCAGCGCCAAATATATAGAGGATATTTGTTTTTTTCGGTGAAAGATCGAAATTTATTTCATCTCGTGAACACCATCGGTAATATTTTCACTCGTGGCTGCGCTACTCGTGAAAATATTACCGGTAGTGTTCACGAGATGAAATAAATTTCGATCTTTCACCGAAAAAAAACAAATATTCTATTTATTTCATGCTTTTAACCCTTTCTGGGAGGAACTTTATCAAAATCCAGTACAGTCTTTTCAGTTATTCCCCGTGGCGTACCCCTTCCGCATAGCAATGCATTACAATATTACGTCAAGCGCGAGAAATGTGAGGTAAATGACGTCATATTTCCATCTGGTTGTGAGTCACGCGGGTTTTACCTAGGTAACTAGAATATAAAAATCGGTATTTTCACTGGTCCTACCCGTGGAATATTTAGAGGTTACTACACGGCTGATGAGGGCCAGAGAGTGATATCGGCCCGTCACCTTGATATCTGCCCCGAGGGCTTTAGCCCGAGGGCAGATTTCGAGGTGGCGGGCCGATATCACTCTCCGGCCCTCACCAGCCGTGTAATAACCTGTTTATTACATTCATTGATCATTTGCTCGATTACATCGTTTTTTTCTATGTTTAGTCACTTAAAACAGAGAAATTCTTGTAAGTATTCGACACAACTTTTTTTCCGCGGGTAAACGTCACGTTCATGACGTAATCATGCATCATTCATCATCACTATCGAAGCTGCATATACAGTATAAGGACGTTTTAAATAAACAGTTTTTCATACTTATTAACAGTTAAAAAGATGCCAGTATGTGTGTTTTATTAGGCCAAATATTCAGTTTAGTATGTAACGTGTTATAAATGACAAACATGAATAAATAGATGGTTGGTGCTTTGGATTGTGAAACTTAATCAGGCTCGGTTCCCCCGGCTCAACTGATGAAATTCGTAGAAGTACTAGCCTATAGACACCACGCCTTGCCCGATAAACTTTCCCAATCTAAGACAACAACAATCTATTCTTTATTCATCGTGTCTTTGCTTGTTTTGCGATTCAATCACTGTCTGTACTTCTGAAATGTCCGCTAGCGACTGACGGACTGATTTAGCCATTTTTTTTCAAAATGGATGTTTTCAAAACGTAAGTTTACGAGCGAGTGTTCTGTTGCTGTAGATTTAGAACAAATATCTTGTCAACGGGCAGGATATCAGATATCAGCCCGTTGCACCGTCATATCTGCCCTCGCGTGACACTGATATTACACCATTTTCGGTAAAAAATGTTACTATTATTAGTAACAGAATGTAATAACGAAAAATATTTTCACCGCTATTTCTCGATATCCTACCGGAAAGCATGAAATATATCAGCTTGATCTCTGGGCGGCTGTAAATACAACAGACTGTAAACTCAGAAAGGTCTTGTTCTCTTAAAGGCTGGACGGTACAGATTACGACCAGACTGCTGTTCTGTTCTTGATCTATGCCGTCCGAAAAATCCTCTGTTTTTGCCCGTGGCGCTCAAACTTTGCTTAAAGATACATGCTTACAGCTAGGGAGAAAAAACGCTGTTAAGACTTGAAAGTGTGTAGAATTGCTCAGCTATTGATCAGCTGTGTATATGATGTAAGGGTTAGAAAAACACAAGAAATTTGTCCTCATTTATAAGAGGAAACGATTGAAGACCTCCAAAATATGAAATGCATTTTCTATCCTTCGTAATCCGTGCAATCTTGCAGCCGTCAGTGGCAACATTTGGCATGGAGACACAAGCATGATTTTAGTTTTATAAAATAGGGATGAACTTGGTTAAAAACTGCCTGAAAGCCGCCTGAAAATGAGTAGATATGTATCTTGAAAGATACATCCATACTCATTTACAGGAAGTTTACAGTCAGTTTTTAATCCATTTCATTCTTACTTTATTAAACTATAATTATTCTTCTACTGTCATACCAAATTTTGCCCCTGATGGCTGCAGGATTGCACAGATTATGACGGATTGAAAATGCATTTCATGTTTTGAAGGTCTTCAAAGCAATCGCTGTTGTCGTTTTCGGTTTTAAATGAAGACGAATCTTTTGTGTTATTCTATTCCTTTCACCATATATATTGGTAATTTATCTATGTTTTCACAGCTGAGCCATTTTACACACTTACAAGTTTTTTTTTCTCTCTCTCTAGCTGTAAGGTTGTACTGCATAACTAGGTATAGACACATATTTAACACGATAATACATCGGTTGGCCCTTCAGCTCAGTTGGTAGAGTCGCCGAGAACTGTTTTAAAGGTCGTGCATTCGAGACCCAAGGGAGGCATTTAAGTATTTTTCCGAGCAAAGGATAAACAGCCACGCCATTTTGATTTTCTTTACAAAATATCAACTTTCTCGTCTTCACCCCCCCCCCCAAAAAAAAAAATAAAGAGAAAATAAAAAAAAAATAGGTCAAAAACCTCCTATATGTAACCCAAACTGTTCACAACCAGTCCCTGGTGATAAATTTGTATTATACCTGTGTTGAAATCTAGTAGACGATATCGACAGTTCCAGAGGGTCTCGTTGAGTAAAACAAACATTCTAGGAAAAAAGTAATCCGTGCGGATGTATACATCATCTAAATGGCGCCCTACTTGTGATCCATACTTGTTCTTATCCAGTTGACTCTTCACGAGACGGCAAAATCTTAGACTGGTCCAAATTGAAAACTTTTTCAGACGACAAATTAAACGTTGCTCAAGTAATGAATTTTTTTTCTGTGAAAAGGTGGAAAACATTGTGGGAAAAGAAGAAAATGCTGGTTACCAGCATTTTCTCCTTTTCCAACAATGTTTTCAACAGCCTTCTTCCTCAAGCTCATTAAAACCCTGGATTGTGTGGTTAAGGAGCAGGTAACTAAAATGTCAGAAGAAATAAACAAAGACATCACGAATGAATGTATACTGTCAGACAAGACATATATAGTTTTACTGGAGAACAGTTTTCGATACTGATCGACAGGATTTGGTCTGATGTTGTGATATAGAGCGGACTAAAAAAATACATGTATTTTAGCAAGGTCATTTCTTTCTGTTAATAATCCTTCAGTTTGCTAGATAGATCAATCGAAACTTTTAGCCCTGCCGAGCCCGTAGTGTACAGGCCGTAACTTAAGACTGGAGGGTCGCTGGTTCAAATTCCGAGCTTCGCCAATTTCTTTCCGAGGATCGATGATAGTCATTGCAACAGGACTTATTCCTCTCTCTCCACAGCCAACCACATTTAACAGAAAACAAATCATTAACTCTACTAAACTACAAAGCGTTTGATTTTTTTTTCCGAAATTAAAAGCTTTGTAGACGACAAAATGATAGTGTCTCAAAATTCAAAATGTGTTTTTCGATAGAAACATTATGGAAAAAGGAGGAAACCATCATTTTCTCCTTTTTCGGTACTGTCTTCGAAAACTTTCTTCTTTAGGGTCATTAAAACCTGGTATTCTTTAGTAAGGGATTAAAAAAATTATGTGAAACATCGCGAAAAAAAAAAATACCGGTAAGATGATACTTAACTTCCTTATTACATGTTTTCACAGTATCAGCAAGTCTACACTTGCAAACATTTCGTCACATTATCTTTATTATAATAGTGTTCCAACTGCCATTCGGATGATTTCGAGAAAATTAGCTCCAAAGTTTCTAAGGGTTGTAAAATCATTAGTGGAGTTAGAACAAGTTAATACTGAAAACCTCTTAGCCAGGGACTATAATGCAAAACTGATTTCATTGGGAGATAGAACTCTTCAGGACGATTCCAATGATATAAAAATCTAAAATTTCACAAAAATGGAGTTAACCCTTTACCAGACGACAAAATTTTGGCCTTGTCTGAATTGAAAGCATTTGCAGACAACAATTTCAATGTGGCTCCAATAGTGCAATTTTTTTTTTTTTTTTTTTTTGATAGGGTAGAAAACATTGTGGGAAAAGGTGAAAATGCTGGTTACCAGCATTTTCTCCTTTTCCCACAAGGTTTTCAAAAGGCTTTTTTCCTAGGGGTGTCAAAAGTCGGCATTGTGTGGTAAAGGGTTAAAACACTATTATAATAATGCGATGATTTCTCCGCAAAAAGCACCAAACTTTGTTTGGCGTTGTCTGGTCAGGTTTATCCCTAAAGACCCGTATACACTAGCAAACATTTGTTTGCAAACACCACCAAACACCGTGTTTGCTGCTGTTTGCAAACAAAAGTTTGCTAGTGTAGACCAGTCAGCAAACACAAGCAAACAGCATCAAACAGAGTTTTGTTTGATGTGTTTTCTGGTGATGGCTGCATCATATGATCTTCAAACACCACCAAACATTGTTTGCCGGTGTTGTAGTGAAGACACCATGCAGACAAACATAAAGAAAAACCACCAACCAAAACGGAAATGTTTGCTATTGTAGACGGGACTACACTACTACTTTACTAAAAAAAAAAAAACACTTGCAAACAATGTTCGGTGGTGTTCGGAAGATCATGTGATGCATCCACCACATGATAAAAAGACAGGTTCTGACTGGTCAGTATATTTAGACACCAGCAACAGCAGACATGATGTTTGGTGGTGTTTTCAAACAAATGTTTGCTAGTGTCGACGGACCTTTAAGGCCACAAAACATTCATTGCCATTGTTTATTGTAGTATAGACGCCTACGGACAAACATGAAAAACATCACAAGACAAAAGTTTGGTGATGTCTGCAAACAAGACAGCTTCTGACTGGTCAGTATATTTAGACACCAGCAACAGCAAACATGATGTTTGGTGGTGTTTTCAAACAAATGTTTACAAGTGTAGACGGACCTGTAATGCCGGGCACGCTAGCGCGGTCGGTAGCATACTGGCCATGAGAACTGGGTCGTTATTTCGAATCTCCACTTGGTCCAATTTCTTTCCAATAATTGATCATAGTCATTTCCACAGGATTCATTCCTGTCTCACCGATGATCATTGTTTCGACGATGATTACGTGGGAAAGCAGCTAGTGGTTTGACAAGAATATTGTGCGAAGCACTGTTTAAAGAATATCCAGGAAAGCACGGATAGGTGCACTGACTGCCACGATAGTTGAAATAACATTGAAAACGGTCTTAAACATTACATAAACAAACATATCTAACCCTATTACACAGACTTTAAGTTCTGCTACAATACTGACATTGCAGATTAAGATTAGACTGCACAGAACGGTTACAACCTCGCCGAATTTCGTAAGACATGTTCTTGTCATAGAATCGTAGAAATTGCAATGGTCGGTTCTGTTCCAATGACAGAAAATGCAGGTGAGCTGTTAGCAGTGTATCATTATATGTTTACCATACAATCCCGGGTGTTAAAGACCCCAAAGAAAACAGTTTTGAAAAAAAACATTGTGGGAAAAGGAGAAAATACTGGAAACCAGCATTTAACATATCCTTTTTCCACAAAGTTTTCTACCATTTCAAAAACACATCGAATCATTAAATTTTGGTCTACATTAAATTTGTCGTCTGCAAATGCTTTCAATCTGGACAAGTCTGAAATCTTGCCGTTTGGTACAGCGAGAAAAACCCAAATCCTGTCGAAGTTAAACCGTCACATTTGTTAAGAAAAATGTATTTTATTCGGTTTATTTACATCATACAGGGTATTTTTCACCAAAACCATTGGCCCTTTTCGAGCCCAATAGGCAAAAATGGGAGTTTTTGCGGACGGCAAAGATACAAGATCAGACTGCACAGAACGTGCAGTCTGATCTTGCATCTATACCGTCCGCTTGTTTTGTCAAACCTATATGAGGTAAAAATCTTTCTCAGTTTCAATCGATGGTGTTTTTAGCTGTCCAAAGAGGTCGGGGTGAAGTATTTCAGAAGTGAAAGTGTTTAAAGACTGAAGAGGAAGGACTATAAGTTTATGCAACAGGAAGTCACAGTGGGGTAAGACCAGACACCTGCTATACTACACGATCAATGATGCATGTACTTCTTTTGGAACGATAAGCTATAAATTGTTCAAATTGTTCAAATTGTCCAAATACATTAAGGAAGCAATGACTTTAAGGAAAAATTATCTTCATGGTATTTTACCATAGAGGAACCAATAAATTAAGTTCGTATGGTATCTTTTTTTTTCTCAACAGTAGCTTCATTTCCCTTAATACTTTATAGTACTGTAATATATTACAAAGCAAATTACTTATTTTAGTAACTTAAAGAAAGATGTATATGTCGAACCGGTGCTCTGTAATGCATTAAGCGTCCGGTTTATCTTGTGCTATTTTCGTTTTTTTTTTGTCTGCTTTTTTTGTCATACTTGAGCTTTGTTTATTCTGTCTGTTATTGTTAAATATGTTGTAAATAGCCAAAGACATGTTTTGTCGTTTGCTGAATAAAAATGTATGTATAAATGTATGCTTGCTTTTGTTTGTTTGTTTGTTGGTTGGTTAGTTGGCTGGCTGGTTGGTTGGTTGGTTGTTCGGTTGGTTGTTCGATCGGTTGCTTGTTCGATCGGTTGGTTGGTCAGTTGATTGGTTGGTTGATTGGTTGGTTGGTCTGTTTGTTAGTTGGTTGGTTGGTTGGTTGATTGGTCGGTTAGTTAGTTGGTTGGTTGGTTTGGCGCTTAACGCCATTTTAAACATTATTTAAGTCATACCAAGGCGGCCAGTGCACCTATTCATGCTTTCATGACGTTCCTTTGACCGATACTTTGCACAACATTCTTTCCAAGCAACTTGCTGCTTTGCGCCCTAACCATTTTCGTTGATCAGCTGTGAGTTGGGGATGAATCCTGTCCCAATGACTATCATCAGTCCTCGGAAAGATGTAGACCGTGACCGGGTTTTGATTGAATGATTAATTGGTGTTTTACGCCGCTTTCAACATTTTTTCAGTCATATCACGGCGACAGCTCACATATTCATATGTTCCTGGGTTTCTCCAGTACTAGGCTAGAGCCCTGAACTGTCTTGCCCAAGGACACTCCCAGTGAAAACCCCAGTGGATCCAAAGCGGCTCGATTAGGTTTCCCGGGAGCAATCATCGAAGTAATCGATCCTTTTTTGAAGATGCATTAAAGCCGCTTTTCACAGAGCATGCTTCATTTACAAAGTACATTCTTGGTTCCCGGTCCAGACTGGTACAATCACGCCTTTGAACTGTTTTATGCGCCACAGTACATTGATCAAGGTAATCCAGTAATTTAACACTAACACTCTCACAACCTATCAGGTAATATAAAGTCGAAAAATGTAATACATACTTTGACACTATGAGCATGACATCATATTGTTTTTGCGGACTAAATAGATCAAGACCCGACATTTCGGTTAGTGCAGATCATGTGATCAGACTACAAAGAATGTGCGGTCTGATTTGGAATTACATCTACTAAGTCCGGTTTTGCGCGTAATGCTTCTTTTTTGGGGGATTTGAATGGAAAATGAGCTTCACTGTACACTGCTGTCGTCTTGTGACTGCGGATAAAGTCTTTTCGATTTCTTACGCGATTTGTTTTGGCTTGAGATGCTCTAACTGACAGTATAGATCCAGGTTGATCTAACACCAACAAATTCTTAATTTCATTCCTAGTCTAATTCTAGATTTAGAAAGTAACGCAACTTCTGATTGGCCAAACTCTTTGGTCTAGCCAATCAGAAATTGTGTTGTGCTATTTTCAACTTTAGAAAATTCTTGAGAATAAAAAAAAGAGTTTTCTCAACATAAGTTGTTAGATAGGCCCATGGACCCTGAAGAAGCTTTGTACCCAATTCAGGAAATACCACCGAAAAGATTTTTTTTTTTGTTCTTTCTTTCGTCTTTCTTCTTTACCGATGACTTGCCAGCTATCGAGTTACTTGGTTCAATAACTAATCATTTTTAAAGTTTGTTAAGATTATAAAAATCATAATAAATCCACAAATAATATCTTTTAACGACATAAACCCAACTTTTAAATAGATGAACGAACTCACGAGTCCTCAAATCTTTCATATCTCATGAAAGGAAGCAGACTTGTGCAGTCAGTTAAAAAGACCCAAAGTTTTGCCGGTTCGAGGAATTTTAAAGTATCTTACAAACTATTAGAAAGTGTAGATTCGGAATCAATAGCTAAAGGGCTCAATAGCGGCAAAAAACCAATGAAGGTGTTACAATACATTTAAATTCAAATTATACAATCTAAAAGTATGCAAAATATTGTGAAGATGACAATCCATTATTGTGTGGTCGGTCCAAGTGTTAGTTGCTGGCAGAACAATAAATTTTAAAATCAGGCAAAAAGTAGAACAAAAGATAGAGTGAGCTGGCAGGTTTTAACCTAGTTTTGAAATAAATCCCTCTGCCAGCGACTAACACTCGAACCGACTATACAATTACAGAATTGTCATCATCACAATAATTTCCATACTTTTAAATGGTATAATTTAAATTTGAATGTATTTAAAGACCTGCTTTGTTTACTTTTGGCAACTATTGTTACTTTAGATTTCACATCATGTGCAGCCTGATCTTGATGTACATTGTCCGCAGAAGTAATTTAGATTGCAATCTAGGTAGTGAGAGTGAATCATCCTATTTAATCCTTTGGCAAACAATGCCGTATATGAACGACCAATACATGGCTTGCATCACGCGAAAAGGGGCATTCGGACATTTGCGTAAAGTGTCGTCTCGGATCAGCCTGCGCAGCCCGCGCAGGCTAAATCGAGACGGCACTTTACGACTAAATTAGATTTTGTTCTTCAGTAGACTTGCGCAAAACAGAAAATTACATTAAAACGGACTGCGCAGGCTGATCCGAGACGACACTTAACGCAAATGTCCGAATGCCCCTTTTCGCGTGTTGCAGGCCATATGTGAACCATGTGGTACATATGGGAAAATGGGGTTTAAGGCATCTAAATGATGAGTAATTACCAAGTAAGTCATCACATAATTATGGATCCAAAATATAGTTTGTCTGACAACCGACTAAATCCTGCGGTAGAATAGTCCTTTGACTTGCAGAAAATTTATCAAAAGCAAAAAGGTATCGACCTCGGTCAGCATGCGCAGTCCGCGGAGGCTGACAAGGATCGGTACCTTTAGGCATACGTCGGGTGATGGGAGCAATCAAATCCCTCGGCTGTATCTGGTAGCTTGATATGCACCTACACAGTACATTTCATCGCCGGAAATACACCGGTTTACCGTTATGAAAATTGTAAGGCTCCCTTTAAAAAAGAAAACTCGAGTCTCAATTTTGTATCGAAATCTTTCTAACCATATTTCAGTTAACAAACAGTTCGTAGATTTATTTTTAACGTGGTTTATCAATCGCATTGAAGTTTTCATCGACATATAGACAGATGTGAATAACTTCATCGAGGTTATTTATGTCGTTGCTAAACGACTTATACTGGCGCCGCCATGTAAAAGATCACGTGACTGGCAGTTCAAATGGAAACGACCGTTATACAGACGAGGTTAGATGTAGGCACGGAATCGGCCGAGTTGTGACGAGTGGGATCGATACTTTTTGCAGATCCATTAAACCCCCTTTTCACAGAGCATGGCTCATATATAATGTATAAACACTCACAGAAATCTCTTTACTAATTAACGTTCTCTTCTCTCATCTATTTACGGCTCTATTTATATATGATAGCAGCCAGTGGCTTGGAAAGATAGTCACAATTGTCGTAGTGCTTATCAACAACGTAACTTTATCATAGCATGAAACTACTCAAACAAGTATAAATAGCTCTTTACCAGACCAGACACAATTTTAGATAAGCTCATATTCAAAGCACTTGCAGACGACAAATTAAAGATTACTTCACCCTAAGGTTGCTAAGCGCGACTCACTGACCTTTTGCGGACAGTGTAGATCAAGATCAGACTGCACAGAACGTGCAGTCTGATCTTGGATCTACACTGTTCGATAAGGATATGTATTTTTCCACAAAAAGATATTTTGAAACAGCAAAATTTGGATTTTTACTAACGACTTGAAAGTTTCATGTTAGCTATTTAGCTGGATAAGTGTTGAATTACGCTGTTTGCCTCTAAAGAGACGGAAAACACTGGAGGACAAGATTTCCAGCAATTTCCCATTTTTCCAAAGTATTTTAAACCCTGTACCATTCAATTTCGAGTTTAAAACGACTTTGTAGAGTTTGCCTTTGCAAAAATTGTGGAGAAAAGAGGACATGAAGATAAGAGCATTTTCTCCTTTTTCTACGATATTTTCTACTCAATCGAAGACAATCCTATCATTTGAGCCGCATTTAACATGTTGTCTGAAGATGTTTTTAATTTAGACTTAGTCTGCTCTATTTTCGTGATATATCGAGTTTTGTTTGTTTGGCTGGCTGGTTGGTTGACTGGTTGGTTGGTTGGTTTTTAACCAGAAACCGACTGCTTTCCCACATAACCATCGACGAAAAAATGATCAGTGGTGGGAGAGAAATAAGTCCTATTGCAATAACCATCAACAAAGTAGTAAAGGGAGAGAGCCTGGTGCACTACCCCGGCCTGGGTAGTGCCCCAGGCTCTCGTCCCTGAGTGCCCTACATCACCGTCCCTGACAAAAATGTGGGCTAGTTTGCCCTCCCGAAAGAATTTTTTTTAAAAAAATGCACTAGGCTCTCTACCCTGAGAGGGATTTAGCATTCAAAATGGCGGCCTTGTGGGTGGTACTCTGGGTAAAAAATGCCCCAGGCTCTCTACCCTGAGCGGAATTTTTCTGCAAAAAAGGGAAAGGGGGGGAGTTTTACCTAGGCTCTCGTCCCTGAGAGGGATTTAGCATTCAAAATACCAGCCTTATGACTGTCAGTCTGGGTAAAAAATGGTCAGATCACTGAGTTGGACTTAGTTTTTTCACCCTATGATTGATTTTCTCTCTTTCTAAAAGCCTGATCACTGAGTTGGACTTAGTTTTTCACCTTATGGATGATTTTTTCTCTTTCTAAAAGCCTGATCACTGAGTTGGACTTAGTTTTTTTCACCTTATGGATGATTTTTTCCCTTTCTAAATGCCTGGTCAGTGAGATGGACTTAGTTTTTTTACCCTATGGATGATTTTCTCTCTTTCTAAAAGCCTGACCATTGAGTTGGACTTAGACTTTTTTTCTTTCTAAATGCTTTGACATTGAGTTGGACTTAGTTTTTTCACCCTATGGATGATTTTTTCTCTTTCTAAATGTCTGGATATTGAGTTGGACTTAGACTTTTTTCTGCATCTATGAATGATTTTTCTTTCTAAATGTCTGGACATTGAGTTGGACTTAGTCTTTTTCTGCAATTATGGATGATTTCTCTTTTCTAAATGTCTGAACATTGAGTTAATCTTAGACTTTTTTCCTATGAATGATTTTTTTTTCTTTCTAAAAGACTGAGCACTGGGTTGGACTTAGTCTTTTTCTGAGTTTTTTTGCTCTTTGCAGTATAACTCTCTGGAGTATAACTCTTTTGGAGTGCATCTCTTCTAAAAGAAAGAAGTTTGACAATTTGAAGAAATGACAATTTTGAAGAAAGATAGAACTTTCGTGGTAATGGTTAGTCCTGAAAAGGACTGTTGGGTTAGCTCTGAAAAGAGCTGTGACAATTTGAAGAAATGACAACTTGAAGATAGAACTTTCGTCTGATAGCTTGAAGGTAGAACTTTCGTCTGGCATCTTGAAGATAGAACTTTCGTGGTAGATGGTTAGTCCTGAAAAGGACTGTTGGGTTAGCTCTGAAAAGAGCTGTGACAATTTGAAGAAATGACAACTTGAAGATAGAACTTTCGTCTAACAGCTTGAAGGTAGAACTTTCGTCTGACAATTTGAAGAAATGACAATTTGAAGAAAGATAGAACTTTCGTGGTAGATGGTTAGCCCTGAAAAGGGCTGTTTTGAGAAGAGCTGATTTTTTGAAAAATGTTTATTCAGTATCAGCATCAGTCGATTCGCTGTCTGACTCACTCCTTTCAGCGGCGATTTGCGCGCGGAAAAGACGGGTCACCTGCTCAGTTTTTGAAATAACATACTGAAAATACATCTCAAGCATGCCCTCAATAATGAGTTCCTTCATCCGAAGGTTATAACAGAACACCCTGTTATTAGCAAGCTCAGCCCTCTCGTATCGTCTTCTCACTCCAGCTAAGCGTTGTTTAAGTAAGACGATTTGCCTCCTTGCTCTTATTAACTTTCGCTCAGCATCCATCCAAGTACCAAGAAGTGGTGGTATCGTAGCCATTGTGAAAATGAAATGTATGGAAAATAAATCGCTGAGATTTATAGCTTTACAGGAGGATTGAACTAGTTGACCCATGACGTCATTTTCTCCTATGTTTTTCCCGCGTTGGCGTTTCATGCTGTTTTGGCTCCAAATTAATGTTATCCAATCAGATTCACCGTTGTTTTTCTATTACTAAATGTTTTATTGTTGGCCAATCCGTGGGTTTGTTACATTTTCTTGTTCGGGGATTTTATTGTTGACCAATCCGTGGGTTTGTTACATTTTCTTGTTCGGGTTAGAAAAACTAGAGTTTAACTAACCTATGACTTTTTTTGATTGTGAATCTTTTGAGTTTTTGACAATTTTGAGTTTTTGACAATTTGAAGAAAGATAGAACTTTCGTAGTAGATGGGTAGTCCTGAAAAGGACTGTTTTGTTTTTTGGAGGCTGTGTTTTTTCCAGTTCTAATGGCAGCACCCGAAATTCGCTTGGCAAATGGGGCATGCTGTAATCTTTCTCCCAAATTCGATATCAACCAAGATGATATCCGGTGTTGTCTTTAATAATAGCTGAACTAATCTTTCGCCGAGATCTTTGTATGGTTGTGTTATACGTCGCAGTTGATTTTGTTCCTCCTCTCCTACGAGATGAGTGGTTAGTTGCAATAACTGCTGTCCGGCATTTAGATACTCTTGGAGAGCCTCACGTAGTTGATGATTTACCTCTTCCATATTGATATTGCTTCCGAATATTGACACTGCTTTCGAAGTGATCGTTAGCTGAGAATCAAAGAAATGGTGATTGTATGAAAATAACGCGGGGCTTTATACGTTTAAGGAGGATTGAAATTTTTTAAAGAGCGCGGACCTGGCAGAAAATACATACATATTTTCCATGCTACGTTTGATGCTAATATAGCAAAAAAAGTTATGAGACGTTGTATGGGAAAAATGTAGCCAGAACAAGTCTTTTGGGGGAAAAACAGAATGAAGAAGTCTATTGTTTTTTTGAACTTTTATTTATTGAACTTTTATTTACTGAACAGAACTAAACATTGAAACATTTTTTTGCAATGCATCATAAAAAAATTTCTTGACAATGAAAAAAATTTCTTGACAATGAAAAAATCACAATGAAACATTTTTTTGCAATGCATCATAAAAAATTTCTTGACAATGAAAAAATTTCTTGACAATGAAAAAATCACAAGGAAACATTTTTACAATACAGCATAAAAAACATTTTCTTAACAATGAAAAAATCACACTGAAAAATTTTTTCACAATGAATTATTCACAACGATTTAATCACGATGAAAAAAACACACTGAATTATTTTTTCGCAATGAATTATTTACAATGAATTAATCGCAAAAAAACAGTATATAACAAATTTTTATAATGCAAATTCGCAAATACCACGAGTTTCACATTTGTTTTCATATTCCGTAATGTCTTTATGCAATTGGTCATACCCCAAAAACATTGTATACTCACTGTCCATATCGTCGAAATTTTGTAGTCCTATGAATGGAGCAACATGTCTATAAGCGTCTTTTGTTGAAAGAGCTGAATTCACTACTTCTTCTGTAACATCTCTATCAAATAGAATATACCCTGACATGGTTTCCATTGTTTCTCCGTAGGAATCATGAACAAATCCTTTTTTGTAGCGTAAGTAAAAGTCAAATAGAACTGATTTCATTTTCACAACGTTAAGAAAACTTTCTTCTGTTGTTCCTATGATAAAAAATGTCCATCGACTTGTGGATCGAAACAGTTTACTAATAACATTGTCTTTCATACAGCTATCTGCTAAATAAGTCTTGAGAACGAGATCCAACCCCGAATCGTCCACCATCATCGCAATAAAGTTGAATATAGCATACACTTTGTATGACTTTTCTCCTTTTGCAACCCATTTAAACATTTTTTTGATCCAAATTTTCACACAGAAAAATTTAATGTTAAGCTGTGTTTGTTTATCAAGCGTATGCTGTCGAACAAATTCTCCATAAATTTTTTCACGTAGTTCTATTGGTAGCGGCAACATGATTGTTATTTTTTTTGACCAGCGGCTAATATTTTTTCCCCGACTTACTTTGACTGATTGGTACACAACAATGTGATATGAAATTATTTTCTCAAACTTTTATAACCGTAGGGTACAGTATCAGTACCATTTACAATAACTCTCTTGGTGTATACAGAGCGAAACGTTTTTGTTTGTGGTTCACTGGTAACCGTTCTATCTCTGTATCTTTTAATTCTACAATCATACTGAATTTTGATTTCTATTGTGCGATCCAAAGCACATTTCGAATATGTATCGAAATTTACCACCTGTTTTGTATTGTAATCCAGAGTAATCCCCTTTACTTTACATTTGCTTATCTCTTTTCCATCTTTTGTTTTCATTTTGTAAGCATAATTCTTAGGTCCAAGTCCTCTGAATTGAGTAATTTTACAAGCAGGCTCTTCATCAGTCCATTTTCCTACCCGGCTGTTAATAATAGGGGGATTCCATAATTCAGGGTCGTGAATGTACATACAACTATCTGTATCGAAATACAGAACTCTATCTTTTAACTTTTCAAGAACGCTGTACAATTCCAACCTTGCATAAGCTGTTACGTAAGAACCTACTACCACATTGGCTGTAGCGTGCGTGTCAATATGTTCCAACTTTGATTCATAGTTAACCAAGATGAATGAACAGTTCTCATCAAAGATTTCTACATGCTTTACAATGAAATTGGGATTGGTGACTAATTCAAAATATTTAGACGGATCACTGATGTATTCCGTCTGGGTCATTTTTTCACGCTGAGCTAATTTTCCCCAAAGGCAGTTCAACATAATCTTAGCAAAAGATCTTCTCCCAGGATTTCTTTGAATACAACTTGGGTCAAGACGAACACCTTCCGCCTTCTCATATTCACAAACGAACTGAACTTTTTCTGAGTCTGATTGACACCAATCTGGATAACCACTGGCTTCTTGCTTAATTTTCAAGAAATTGTCCACATAATGTTTAAAGAACTGATCTGACACAGAATTGAAATGCCAAATTTCATACACTTGCAATAATCGATAACCGCAGTCAAGAGCCTTGAATAATTCAAAAGTAACCCAAGTTCCGACCAAAGCCCTCTCTTCTTTACCATGTCTACAAATGTTTGAGCTTTCTTCTGCACATTTCATACAGAGTGGAAACATCATTTTGTTGTTACAGTGAACTGGGAGAACGGGGTGAAACAAATCAGTTGGAGGTAAAACTTTACACTTGATTAATCCCTCATATTGGCGAATATTGTTCATATCAATATTCTCAGTAGACAAAATTTTTGGCTGACCTACAGGGTAGGATTTGTGTTTACAAACATAAGGGTATAGAGAACAGATATCGATGTACTTGATTTCCTTTTTGGTTTTTTCATCAACATCATATCCAATTTTTATTGCATTACATCTTCCCCCAGACAAACCATCCCTCGGATCGATAGGGTCCCAATGTGGATATAACTTTTCAATGAGTTTTTTGTACTCTTTATCCTTCATCTTAGTATCAAATTCGTGTTCCCAAATGTACACTACATTATATCCCATGTCTTCGATATCTGCTATACGTTCAAAAGTACGTTCGTACAATTCAGACATGGGTTTTCCATTAATAGGATTGATCTGTTTTCGATCTGTATAGCATACAGGACAACCATGATACAAATCCCCAAGAAATTCATAAACAGTGTTTGATTGATGGTGAAAACCATCTACACTATATTTCCCGATTTGAGCTTCACCACCATTTTTTGCATGCTGAATATTAATACCTTTTTCCTGAGCAACGCTTTGAACCCATCGTATCGCTTTCATAGAAAAGCGACGTCTGGATGAGTCTTTACTTGAAATGATAGCTATTTGATTTTCTGGTAAATATTTGCTTCGCCACACCTTGTTACAAGCATCTGCGATGGTAATCGCCTCTAAAAATGAACAAATACCACCCTGTTCGATAAACAGCTTTCTGAATTCAGCACACCCTCGTCTGAGGATATCAACATCTGACCTACAGTACATTTCCATCTCCTTCTGAAAATTGAATTCCTCACCATTTCGAGCTTTGTCATTATACCAAACTATGAATTTTGACCTAGCCTCTTCAGACATTGAGTCGGGTTTGTAATAAGACATATCCAAGTAGGGTCCGATGTAACTCCAAAATTCATCTGTATTCGCCCAGTGAGGAAAGTAACCTTTTTTCATTTCTTGAAGGCCAAAGGTGGGTGGAAATTTTGCCAAACCAAAATTCATGAAATTGAAAGAATCGATCAGACGTACACCATTCAGTTCTAACTTCATAATATTGTTTCCATTCATGATCAATTTTGGAAGTTTTAACCCAACTTTGACAATATAGCCAAGAATGAACTGACCGTCATAACCTTTGAAATTATGGGCAATAGCCGTGACTCCTTTATGATGTTTTGAAAAGAGCCAGTTGCAAAATTGACTCAAAGTTTCTTCACCTTGAAAAATAACTT
This sequence comes from Hippopus hippopus, assembly GCA_946811185.2. Lineage (NCBI taxonomy): Eukaryota > Metazoa > Mollusca > Bivalvia > Cardiida > Cardiidae > Hippopus > Hippopus hippopus. The sequence goes on from OX328110.1 coordinate 42,768,103, forward strand.
CCCTACCCTCTTCAAATTCACTGCATGTAGAACAATGAAAATCAAGTGATTTATCGATACATACATCACACGCTCTGTGTGCGATACAATAATTCGGGGTGTGTACACCTGTGTCTTGTTTGCATTCAAAATCAAAGAAAATAAACTGTGGTTTTTTGACTACAGAAGAACTCGTCTCATCATCGCTGTCATGGTTCAACTTACTTTGGTAAGGTTGAATATAGCATTGATGAGAAAAGTTAACAATTCTCTTACAGATATGACATCTTTTCTTTCCATTGCAAACATGATTTTTCTTTCTGACATGATATTGTGCACCGCATTTCGAGCAGAGTTTCACTAATTCGCAAATGGATTTCTTTTCTTTACCTTGAACATTTCTGTGATTTTCAAAGCATTCAGCACTAAAAAATCGTCTACTGCAAACACTGCAAACATATTCTTTTGATTCTGATGGACATTTTCCTTTGCGGTAACAACCTTTACAGATATTTGAACAAGCATGGTCTTCCCGGCGAGAGTAACCCACATCACAGAACTCACAATAATATCCACAACTAAGAAAACCTTTGATAGATTTGATGTAGTCATAATGGTTTTGATGAAAGTACAAATGTATGATCTTACTATTGGCTTTCACTTCTGGATGTTTAAATATTTTTTCCACTTTTGAATGCTGTTGGTGAACTTTAATGACATAGCCTTTTTCATACAAGATTGTTTGAATTTTTTTGTATTCATCAATTCCTACAGACTGTGTTGGTGAAACTCCAGCTTCACGTAACAATTTCTCAGCTTCAGTCTTTTGAAGGACGTATTTTGAAAGACGAATACGATCCCATTTTCTATTCCATGCCCCGGTGTTTTCACATTCACTGTAGCAAATTCCCACAACAACAGCTCTTGCAAAACATAGTTGGTCATGAATGCCAATTTGAATAATAGATTGCTTCTTCTGGGCAAAAAACTTCGAATCTAATTCTGACGATCTATATTTTGGTTTTCCGCTACCGCTTGGTGGTATTGTATGTGTGATGTCAAATGTCATGAATCCATCGTTCAAGACGAAATCTGTATTCGATTGTAAAACTCGTTCAATTTCATTCAGCATAGTTTCACCTTGTAACTGATCTACAGCTAAAAAAGGAATATGGATTCCTATTTCCAACGAAGGATGATTGATGGTAATTCTAATCATGTCTGTAGGGTTAGCATTTAACTTTCGAATGATTTCACGGGTAACATCGTCAAATAATCCAAGGAGTCTCTGAGGTGTTAATTCTTCAAATTTCTTAAAACTCAGCATCAGCACATGTGATTCTGTTTTAAATTTTCTTGACTTCTTATTACCCTTTTCTGTTAAATCATATAGACTTTTCATGTCTAAGTTAGAGTTGGTACTTTCATCGTTGGTATCATTTTCTTCTTTCAACGGTTTAGTTTTTTTCTTTTTTGTTGGTGGAAACACCTCATCGTCACTTTCTTCTTTCAACGGTTTAGTTTTTTTCTTTTTTGTTGGTGGAAACACCTCATCGTCACTTTCTTCTTTCAATGGTCTAGTTTTTTTCTTTTTTATTGGTGGAAACACCTCATCGTCACTTTCACTGTCTGAATAGGTTATTATTCTTTTTCTTTTACCCATCGTTTTAGCTCTGAGTGAAAAGACAATAATGCAGAAGTGAGAAAAACTAGCAATTTATATACCCTCTCAGTTGTAACAGTGTATAAAGAAGCCGTTAGTTGTGAAAATCTATTCATTCTCCTACTCGATCTCAGTCAGTACAGCTGATAAAAAAATATGAGCGAGTTAAAGCTGCAAAATACATCACCACTTAGAAAGAGGGTGTATCTGTATGTTAATCCATACACCCACGATTATGAGACCAGCAATATACCATCAAAGTATAATGTTAAACATATCGGAAACTATGTGGGATCATTTTTATCCCAGCAACATTTAGAAGAAAAAGATGTTTACCGTACTACCAGCTACAGAGTTTTGGATCAAGCGATGATTGACAAACGATATGGTACGAATGGTGTGAGAACAAATATTTGTTTCACATGCAACGAAGCAGGACATTGGGCCAAAGAATGTCCAGAAAAAGAAAATCAGCTAGGAACAATTGTTTTTGTCTACGTGAATCCACACAGTCACGACATTGAGATTTCACCATCGTTTTACAACGTTGATTGTTTCAAAGATATGAAATTCGTCGGGACACTAAATTCATTCTGCAGTGAAAATACATGGAAAAAAAGTTCACCACAAGCTACATCCTCATCGGTTGAAACTCAGACCGTAGACATGCAGAGCGATACAGCGGCTAACAGCGATTCAGAAATCTGCAAAATAACAGATGATTTAGAGACATCACGAAAAAATCTAAGAAATCAACAAACTTTGGATCTAAGAAAACAACAAACTTTGGATCTAAAAAACGAATTTTCTGCAGAACCGGGTTGTTCGTACGGAAAGGAAAAACAGCAAAACATCGAAAAGAAGAAAAAACGAGTAACAAAGAACTATTTCTTTTACAAATCAACAAAACATGAGGACAAAATCTGTCCAGATGTGAAATTAAAAAACAACGATAGGAAAAGAAAACGTAAAACCAAATGTGAATCTGACATCTCAAAGAAAAAAGAAAAAACATACTGAGTGAAAAAAAGATTTCAATACAATATTGAATATAAACAAAAAAGACTGACTTGATTTTTTCATTCATTTTTTGTCTTTACAGTTCATTCATTTTTGTCTTTACAGTTCATGATTTGATTTTTTTATTGTACATAAGTTCTTTTTGAAATAAAAAATATAAAATAATTACTTCTTACTTTTGACTTTTTTCTAGTTATGACTGTAAGTCTTTTTACTTTTGACAATTTGAGAAGAAAGATCTTTCGTGCTAAATGGTTAGCCCTGAAAAGGGCTTTTTTTGAAGGATCTCACATTGACATCCAGCTCTACGATTCTTCCGCCCGATCCACTGGGATGATTTCACATCCACAGTGTTCGCAGCAAATCGTCGAACCTTCATCATCATCATAAAATCCTTCATCTGTATCTGGACAGTTATGCTTCTGACCAAGATACTCGAGTATGGAAAAACATTTCCCACACTCTATCAGACATCTGTTTGCACAGTGAGGACATACAAGAATTCGAACCATTCTGGAACAAATATGATTTTATGTAAAATATCACTGGGCTTTATAGCTTTACAGGAGGATTGTACTAGATGACTCATGACGTCATTTTCTCCTATGTTTTTTCCCGCGTTGGCGTTTCATTAACATTGTACAATGAAATCGACGGTTATATCGGTGTTTTTTTACCACTCCTAATTCGATGTCACACAGTACAATACCGGTGTTTTCCGCCAGGTCCGCCCTCTTTAAAAAATTTCAATCCTCTGTAAACGTATAAAGCGCGGCGTTATTTCATACCAAACACCATTTCTTTGATTCTCAGCTAACGATCACTTCGGAAACAGTATCAATATCCAGAGTCAGTTTCAATATGAACCACAACTTAGATGAAATCAGCTTGAGCGATTTTCCATCAGTGGAAAACAATGGAGACGTTCTTTCATCAGTTATGAATTCGACAATCATCAATCCACCACAGGAGTTAAATTCGACAACTATCATTCCAGCGACAGTGTTTGACAACATTTATGAAGAGGTAAAGCAGCTAAATTTGAAACAAGATAGCATGATGATCCGAATCATAGATCAGCTGGAGACTTTAAACAGACATTTGGAGGAAATTAAAACTTTAACCGCAAGTACTGATCATCTCTGTAGAAATATCGAGGTACTACGTCAACAGGATCAGTGCATTTCAACAACTCCTGTGAAGATTCCTGTGGAGTTCGAGTTTGATAAATCCAATCTTCACAACTTAGTGGACTCTATCGTAAGTGTTGTGAAGAAAAATCAACCAAAGAAAAAACAACCAGAGGAAAAACAACCAAGAAAAACAACAAAGCGGAAATCTGAGGAAGATGCTAACCATCTCCACAAGAAGCAGCGAGTTGATCAAAAACCAACTATACCAATATTGACAGGGCAGGGCAAATACGGGAAAAACATTGACAATCACGTTGATTTCAAGATCCCGAAAAAACCAAAGACAGAACGAAAACAACCAAGAAAAAACAACAAAACGGTAGGAATATGAAAACAAATATGAAACTCGTGGTGTTTTGCGAATTTACATTGCATAAAATTTGTTATATACTGTTTTTTTGCGATTAATTCATTGTAAATAATTCATTGCGAAAAAATAATTCAGTGTGTTTTTTCATCGTGATTAAATCGTTGTGAATAATTCATTGTGAAAAAATATTTCAGTGCGATTTTTTCATTGTTAAGAAAATGTTTTTTATGCTGTATTGTAAAAATGTTTCCTTGTGATTTTTTCATTGTCAAGAAATTTTTTCATTGTCAAGAAATTTTTTATGATGCATTGCAAAAAAATATTTCCTTGTGATTTTTTCATTGTCAAGAAATTTTTTTTATGATGCTTTGCAAAAAATGTTTCATTGTTTAGTTCTGTTCAGTAAATAAAAGTTCAGTAAATAAAAGTTCAAAAACAATAGAGCTCTTCATTCTGTTTTTCCCCCAAAAGACTTGTTCTGTCTACATTTTTTCCGTACAGTATCTCATAACTTTTTTTGCTATATTAGCATGAAACGTAGCATGGAAAAAAATGTATGTGTTTTCTACCCTGGCCGAGCTCTTTAAAAAATTTCAATCCTCCTTAAACGTATAAAGTCCAGCGTTATTTTCATACAATCACCATTTCTTTGACTCTCAGTTAACGTTCACTTCGAAAGCAGTGTCAATATTCGGAAGCAATATCAATATGGAGGAGGTAAATCATCAACTACGTGAGGCTCTCCAAGAGTATCTAAATGCCGGGCAGCAGTTATTGCAACTAACCACTCACTTTATAGGAGTGGAGAAATAAAAACAACTGCAACGTATAACACAGCTCTACAAAAATCTCAGTGGAAAGATTACTTCAACTATTTTTAAAGACAACGTCTGGCATCATCTTAGTCATTTACCAAGTGAATTTCGGATGTTGTCATTAGAAGTGGGAAAAAAACATAGCCTCCAAAAACAAAACAGTCCATTTCACGACTACCCATCTACCACGAAAGTTCTATCTTTCTTCAAATTGTCAAAAAACTCAAAAGATTCACAATCAAAAAAGTCATAGGTTAGTTAAACTCTAGTTTTTCTAACCCGAACAAGAAAATGTAACAAACCCACGGATTGGTCAACAATAAAATCCCCGAACAAGAAAATGTAACAAACCCACGGATTGGTCAACAATAAAATCCCCGAACAAGAAAATGTAACAAAGCCACGGGTTGGTAAAAAATAAAACATTTAGTAATAGAAAAACAACGGTGAATCTGATTGGATAACATTAATTTGGAGCCAAAACAGCATGAAACGCTGACGCGGGAAAAAACATAGGAGAAAATGACGTCATGGGTCAGCTAGTTCAATCCTCCTGTAAAGCTATAAAACCCAGCGTTATTTCCCGCACGTTGTTCATTTCTTCGAGTCGCAGATAAGATGGAGACTGCACTTAGGGACATGGATTTTTGGGAGCTTGCTCAACTGTCGGAGAAGAAGAAGGTCGTTGTACCAAAAACAGAAAGTTGGGATGATGACAACGAGGCACCGTTCTCGCTGAAGTTCAACCTGAGTGCTCAGGAGCTGAAAAGGTTAAAGAGGCGGGCAGCGAGTAGCTGCCCAGCCTGCGGAAAGGTTGGAGGTTGTGCTTAAAAACACAACCTCCAAACCAGGTCCCTTTTAGGGACACCCCAACAGCCCTTTTCAGGGCTAACCATCTACCACGGAAGATCTACCTTTCTTCAAATTGTCAGACGTAAGTTCTATCTTTTCTTCAAATTGTCATTTCTTCAAAAATGTCAGACGAAAGTTCTACCTTCAAGCTGTTAGACGAAAGTTCTATCTTCAAGTTGTCATTTCTTCAAATTGTCACAGCTCTTTTCAGAGCTAACCCAACAGTCCTTTTCAGGACTAACCATCTACCACGAAAGTTCTATCTTCAAGATGCCAGACGAAAGTTCTACCTTCAAGCTATCAGACGAAAGTTCTATCTTCAAGTTGTCATTTCTTCAAATTGTCACAGCTCTTTTCAGAGCTAACCCAACAGTCCTTTTCAGGACTAACCATTACCACGAAAGTTCTATCTTTCTTCAAAATTGTCATTTCTTCAAATTGTCAAACTTCTTTCTTTTAGAAGAGATGCACTCCAAAAGAGTTATACTCCAGAGAGTTATACTGCAAAGAGCAAAAAAACTCAGAAAAAGACTAAGTCCAACCCAGTGCTCAGTCTTTTAGAAAGAAAAAAAATCATTCATAGGAAAAAAGTCTAAGTTCAACTCAATGTTCAGACATTTAGAAAAGAGAAATCATCCATAATTGCAGAAAAAGACTAAGTCCAACTCAATGTCCAGACATTTAGAAAGAAAAATCATTCATAGATGCAGAAAAAAGTCTAAGTCCAACTCAATATCCAGACATTTAGAAAGAGAAAAAATCATCCATAGGGTGAAAAAACTAAGTCCAACTCAATGTCAAAGCATTTAGAAAGAAAAAAAGTCTAAGTCCAACTCAATGGTCAGGCTTTTAGAAAGAGAGAAAATCATCCATAGGGTAAAAAAACTAAGTCCATCTCACTGACCAGGCATTTAGAAAGAGAAAAAATCATCCATAAGGTGAAAAAAACTAAGTCCAACTCAGTGATCAGGCTTTTAGAAAGAGAAAAAATCATCCATAAGGTGAAAAACTAAGTCCAACTCAGTGATCAGGCTTTTAGAAAGAGAGAAAATCAATCATAGGGTGAAAAAACTAAGTCCAACTCAGTGATCTGACCATTTTTTACCCAGACTGACAGTCATAAGGCTGGTATTTTGAATGCTAAATCCCTCTCAGGGACGAGAGCCTAGGTAAAACTCCGCCCCTTTCCCTTTTTTGCAGAAAAATTCCGCTCAGGGTAGAGAGCCTGGGGCATTTTTTACCCAGAGTACCACCCACAAGGCCGCCATTTTGAATGCTAAATCCCTCTCAGGGTAGAGAGCCTAGTGCATTTTTTTAAAAAAAAATTCTTTCGGGAGGGCAAACTAGCCCACATTTTTGTCAGGGACGGTGATGTAGGGCACTCAGGGACGAGAGCCTGGGGCACTACCCAGGCCGGGGTAGTGCACCAGGCTCTCTCCCTTTACTACTTACCAATCCTTAGAAAGAAATCGGCCAAGGAGATTCGAACCAGCTATCGCTTGGTAAAGAGTTAAAACCATAAATTTCATGGTCGTTAAAACATGAAATTGTTTTGTAAAGGGTCCAGGACCATGTACTTGAGCTATGCTCTCGCAAAGGCGGGTTCAATGCCTCTTCGTGATTAAACTAAGCAAGCCATCAATTAATGGATCCATAGAATCCAGTCTGTCGTACATCCGGCTGAATAATGAGGTAGAATGGTCCTTGGATACGCCGAAAATTAACCAAAAGCAAAAAGTTTCTACCCAGGTCGATACTTTTTGCAGGTGCGTTAAACCCTTTTTTCACAGACCATGGCTTATTTTTCAGTAACCAATATTTCAAAGATTTCATCACGCACAACTATAACATGTGTAGCATTTATAAAACTCCCAGAATTCCATAGAGACAGTTTCTGCAGCATTATAATATACTGTCTTTAAAATATTACCCAATAATGTGACTTTGTCACGATAACCCGTGTTCCCTGGTCGTCCAAAAAAAGGTCTATAGCATCTGAACTGCCATTTACTTGCCAACAATATGTTTTATTACGTTCATGATTTGTTTGTTTATAAAGTATTAACCTTTATTTCATGCTTTTCGGTAGTTCATCGAATAATAACGCTGGAATATTGTTCGATATTTCATGGTTACGACCAGTGAAAAATACCGATTTTTTTTTTTATCTCTTAAATTGGAGGCGGAAACAGTAGTTCCCGCTCACTAGTTACCTAGGTAAACAGCGCGTGCCATTCAGCCAGAGGGAAATATGACGTAATTTACCTTAAAATTCTTGCGCTTTACGTAATATTGTAATGCGTTGTTGTGCGGAGGGGGTACGCAACGGGGAATTACCGAAAAGAACTGTACTGGATTTTGATGTAAGTCCTCCCCCAACCCTCCCAAAAAAAGGGTTTAGAAGCATGAAATAAATAGAATTTTTTTTTTCGGCGAAAGATTGAAATTTATTTCATCACATGAACATGATCGGTTATATTTTCACGAGTGGCTGGGCCACTCGTGAAAATATTACCGATGATATTCACTCGATGAAATAAATTTCGATCTTCCACAGAAAAAAAAAAAAAACCAAATATCCTCTATGCATTAAACTACAGAGCGCCGTTCATGTACTTTCGTTAGAACCGTATGCTCAAGATTTATGTTGTTGCAGCAAACATTCAACTTTGGTCCCCATCTTACCCTCTCGGGTGCAGTGACTATTTATAATGTGTCGTCATGGAGAGAGAGAGAGAGAGAGAGAGAGAGAGAGAGAGATTTTAAGTTAGTCTCTATTCGTCGATTTTTAAACTTATATAAAAGTCGACTAGCTACAATTATGCACAGAATTTTGTTTCTGGTTTCTGGTTAGGTAATGACATGAGAAAAGCCGGTTATACAACTATACATGATCATAAAATCATAAAATGTAATGCAAGCTGTTCGAGAATTGTAAAATAGTCAAGCAAAAAAGATGGTAGTTTTAAAAACTCTTTCCATTTATTCTGCAGAGCCCGGTAGCGCAGTGGGTAGCATACCAGACTTGAAATAAAGCAGTCACAGGTTCGAATCCCCAGGTCGGCGAATTTCCTTCAGAGGTTTGATGACAGTCAGTGCGACAGGATTCGTTCCTTTCCGATCATTGATCGTTGTTTCGACATGTCAGAAAGCAGCCAGTGGCTTGGAAAGTACTGGTGAAAGAAACTCCATGGACAGGTGTACTGGCAAACGAGATATAACTGAAATAATGTTGAAAACGGCAGTAAAAATTATAAAAAGAAACATAATTCGAGAACTATAAAGTAGTCAAGCCTATGCTATCTTTGAAATTAAAAAGGAAAAAATAAAATTAGATAATTAAACGTTCATCCCATTTATTCAGCTGTTCAGGAGAAGAAGGATGTACAAACGATCAAAAGCCACGTTTTAACCTGTTGTATGCATTTATATTTTATAGGAGTTGATTATGTTTGATAACAGAATTATTTTTACAGTTTACTGATTATCGTTTCAATCCGAATGCGCCATAACCGCCATAACTAAATGCCGTAAATCACGCGGTAAACGCTTGGTTGACTGTCGTAAAATCTACAAATCCAGTGTTAAATACAGATGAACCATGCTATGTGAAAAGGGGGCTTCATGCATCTGCAAGAAGGAACGACCCAGGCCAGACTGAGCCTAAAGGTAGCACAAATCGCTAGATGCTCGCATGACATGTTAACACATATGCCGTGGGCTTCGCCATCTACGAATGCCCGAAAAATCCTTCGGAAAATCTCACACAATAAATCGCACGGCGTCCATGGCAAATGTAACTCAGGCATTAACAATGAATGAGGTGTTTAGAAAAATCCAAGAGGATTAGTTTGACAGTACCAGGAGACCAGAATGATTGATGATCAAATCTGACCAGATTAAAATGTTAGCGCCGAAATATCGGCCGCAAAAGTAGATTTAGGGAGTAAACATAAAGCTAATGTATCATCTTTATTGTCAGATAGGAAAGCTTTCTCATGACACAGATTCTAGGGTCAGTAATCACTAATAATTCTCAAAAACATTCTTGTTTGGTGTCCGTGGGTGTGAGGTAGAGCGTCGGTCTCGTAACCATAAGGTTTCGAGTTAGATACCCGGGTGCGGGTGTCAACTTTGGGGTTGTTCATTGGTCCACACATTTGGCGCGAGTACTGGTGTAGTTCCCAGGAAGCAGAATCCAGAGAGATTAGTATAAGCTGTAAGAAATTGTTTCTCAATCGTTGTAAGATAAATAAATTTAAACCAAAAACACTCTTAGTGTTAATCTCCAAGATTTTTCTAAATTTGAAAGTAACACAACTTCTGATTGGCTAAACCATTTGGTTTAGCCAATCAGAAGTTGTGTTACTTTCAAATTTTGAAAAGTCAGGAGTATAAGACAAAGAACGTTCTTAAGAATGGTCGGTGTATACCGACCCTGAACTTTTAGATATGCAAGGTATACATAACGAGATAACTTACTACTAAAACACAAAATTCACACTCTTCCAAGTAAAAAAAAAACATTTGTAGGCGACGAATTAAATGTGTCTCAAGTGATGATTTCTGTCTTTGAAATGGTGGAAAACATTGTGGGAAAAGGAAAAAATGCTGCTAACCAGCTTTTTCTTCTTTTCCCACAATGTTTTCAAAAGACTACTTCTTCCTCAGGGATTGTTTGGTAAAGGGTGGATCTTTGGTAGAAATCGAAACTATATATGTCTTTATCATTATTATTTTGATTAGTAGTAGTAGCGTTAGATCTAGTAGCAGTAGTCTGGCCATCACGTGATTTCAGCCAAGCCTCGGTAAGTCCAGTTTTGTTAATTAGAAAAAAGGGCTCCTGGAGTTTTGTTTCGAATCTCAGATCAGCCTTATTTTTCTGAGGACTGCTGAAAGCCATTGCAAAAGTATTTCTCTTGTTTAACTAGGCTCAGATGGTTTATAATCAGAAAATTGACTGATTACAGAAATGGTGTTTTACGCCGCTTTCAACAATCGTTTTTAGTCATTTCCACGAATTCATGCAGGTCCTGGGTTTAACCAGGACTTGACCAGGGCCCTGAAGAGTCTTACCAATGGACACTTCTGTGAAAAACCCAAAGCTTCGAGCGAGGCTCAAAGCTGGGACCTCCTAGTTACGGGCCCTACATTTTACACTCAACTTAGCTCAACACGACCCATAAATAAGACAAAGAGAAGAGACAAAATATAGCTGATGGACTATGGTCCTAAATATTTGAGCCACGCTCTGGCAAAAGGGGGCTTAATGCATCTCCATGATAACAAGCAAGTCATTACCTGATCATAGATCCATAAAGTCCGTTTTTTCTAACATCTAGCTGAATCATAAGGTAAAAAGGTCCTTAGACTTGCAGAGAACTGATCGATAGCAAAAAGTTTCGACCCAGGTCAGCCTGCGCCGACTGCGCAGGCTGACCTGGGTCGATACTGTCTGCGGATGGATTAAGCCCCCTTTTTACAGAGTATGGTTCAATTATATTTCTTATAACATTTGTATAGCCTAATACAGGAAATGATATGACAATACTTTCCATTAGTCTTTTTGCCCTTCGTCTCTGTTTCCTGGGTCAGCGCGGAAAAAAAAGTGGCAAATGATATTCACAACCATGAATAACCTGTCATAAGATTTTGCTGGGAAACTTTCATTACATTTGAACCATGGTCTGTAAAAATGGGGTTTCATGCATCTGCAAAAAGTTTCGATTCAGGTCAGCCTGCGCGAACTGCGTAGGCTGACCTGATTCGATTCTTTTTGCTATTGGTAAATTTTCGGCATATCAAAGGACAAGTCAACTTCGGGATTTAGTCCGTTGTTAGACAAAATGAATTTCCTAGATCCCTGATAATGTAATGACTTGTTTGGTATAACGCATCATGGAGATGCATTAAGCTCCATTTTGTCGGAGCGTTGTTCATATCTTATTTCCCTCACAGTATCTCCTTGTTCGATTTCTGTTTGGCTGTCAGTTGTAAGTATAAACAATTTGTTTGGATGTTGCCTTTATGCCATTTCAACAGCATTTTTGTCATTTCACGGCGACAACCTCCATAGGCATACCTATGTGTTTACAAGGTCTCGTTAGACCAAGAAGCGGATCCTGCAATGCCTTGCCCAAGGACACTGTCTTAGACCAGCTCTGCAAGTGCAGATTGCCTTCTCCATCTCTGAATCACCAATTTACCACATTAACACACATATCCAGGTAGAGATCTCTGCTCTATTGAACACATATACAAGCCTTAATCTACCATGGTGAATACATATCTAAGTCTTTATTTGCCTTCATGAACACATATTTAAGTTTTGGTCTATCCTGCTGAATACATATCCAAGTCTTAATATACCTTTGTGAACTCATATCAAAATATTTAACTATATTGGTGAACACATATCCATTTTTTAACTACTTTGTTACACACATATCCAAGTCTTATCCAACTCTTATTCTACACCAGTGAACACATATCTAAGTCTTAATATACCTTGGTGAACACATATCCCAGTCTTTATCTACACTGGTGAACACATATCCAAGTCTTAATCTACACTGGTGAACACATATCCAAGTCTATTAATCTACCTAGGGGTCCTGTGTAGCTCAGTGGTTAGGTGTAGGACTCGTGACCTGGAGGCCCCGGGTTCGAGCCTCACTGGCTCCACTGGGTTTTTCACAGGAGTGTCCTTGGGCAAGACACTTCAGAGCCCCAGCCTAGTACTGGTTAAACCCAGGAAAACATGAATATGTGAGCTGTCACCGTGATATGACTGAAATGTTGAAAGCGGCGTAAAACACCATTCAAACAAACTTAATCTACCTTGGTGAACAGATATCCAAGTCTTGATCTACCTCAGTGAACATATATCCAAGTCTTTATCTACCATGGTGAAGATATATCGAAGTTTTGATCTGCCTTGGTGAGAACATATCCAAGCCTTGATCCAACCTGGTGAATACATATCCAGGTCTAAATCTAATTTTTTAATACATATCCAAGTCTTGATCTACCTCAGTGAACACATATTCAAGTCTTGATCTACCATAGCGAAGACATATCCAAGTCTTTATCTACTATAGTGAAGACATATCGAAGTCTTGATCAACCTTGATGAAAACATTTCCATACCTGGATCTACTTTGGTGAGCACATATCCAAGGCTTTATCTACCTCGGTGAATACATACCGAAGTTTTGATCTGCCTTGGTGAACACATATCCAAACCTTGATCTACCCCGCTGAACACATATCCGAGTTTTAATCCACATATACATTAACATGGATTAACAGTATCTAGGTCTTGATTTTTCCTCGTGAACATATATCCATTTCTTGACCTAAGTTGGTGATTACAAATACAAGTTTTGTTCTACCCTGATGAACACATATCAAAGTCTTGATCTACTTTTGTGAACACATATTTACGTCTCGATCAACCGTAATTTACAAATATCCAAGTCCTTATCTACCTAGTCCAAAGTTCCCCGAGTTTCTTAACTCTTTCCTCACTGTGTACGACACATACAGATTTTGTGGACAGTGTAGATCAAGATCAGACTGCACATAACGTGCAGTCTGATCTCTGATCTACACTGTCCACTCTTTTATTCTAGATTATAACTGAACAGTCTCTTCGTCTTGAAGTGGAACTGTATTTGTAGCCATTAAAAAAGTAAAGGTTTTTTATCTAGTAGTGAGAGTTGAGCAAGAAGTTTGTAAGACTTTTCTAAAGGTAGTGAATACCACAGTACCTAAAGTACTTTGATTTTGGTAAATGGCAGGAGGAAATCTTAAAAATTTCCGATTGAATACTAATAAGCTTTTTTGGATTGACGTTTTATGTGGACATTTCGAAAGATAATCCGGGTTATTCAAACAGATCGCCTGCCTCGGATCAGTTTTTATACTCGGAACGCTAGCGGTGAATACAAAGTTATGCGTTACGCAAGCTGTTGAAACGGAAGTTAATTCCTAAGACAAAGCATAACAGAATATAATGCAGACTTTCCTGAAGAAATAGTAGAGAAGCTATTTACGAAAGCGTGGGTAGTGATTTATAAATCCTTCCAGAATAATTGACAAAGGGATGCACATTTTCGTTATGTAATGACAAAAAAAAAAAAAAAAAATCTCTTTGACTCTTTTTCATACTTGTTCGAGATTTATGTTTGGAAATACATGAACTTATCGGTAGCTTAACTCTAATCCTGCTAGGTAACTAAAATGAATTTTTCAATTCGATAGTAAAAACCCAAGTATTGCTATTTCAACGTTATATTTTGGGGAATACTATCTTCTTATCGGACAGTGTAGATCCAAGATCAGACTGCATTTCTGTGCAGTCTGATCTTGATCTATACCGTTCGCAAAAGGTCAGTGAGTCGCGCTTAACAGCCTAAGGGTTAACGTAATTTTGAAAAAATAGTTCCCGATTTTTAGCATGCTCGAAATTTCTTTCCGGTCAGCTACGGTGCATAGAACCTACCTTGACCATAGTTTGAATGTAGTTCAACGTAGTTGAATCTCGGTGATCGTAATTGACCACACTTGACCGGAATGTCCGAACCATAGTAACATGGTACATCCATCTATACAGGGGCTCACACTACGTATAATGAGTTGGGCTATGTTTGAAATGTTAACGTTTGGTTAATGCACGGTTATCAAGGACACAGCTTGCAGATGCCAACGTCCGGATGCTTTTTCAGTGAAAAATCAAAGCAACGGGGCATAACTGTTGAAAATATTTCAGGGTGACCCGTCCTACTTGTGTAGGTATCCCTTGTAATAGTTCATAAGTAGTCCAGTTTTGAGATAAATAATGATAACGATCAGAAAATGTCAATTTTTTCTACGACGATGCAGACGGTAATGCAGTGCTGTAGCAAAACTTCGGGTTTTTGGTGAAAACAGCCGAGATAAGTAGGCAATTGAAGGTTGAACAGACACTGAATTTATGAAATCTTCGCTACTAGGTCCCCGTGGACTATCGCTTACAGTATATTTCTGGGAATACATAAATCTTGAGTCCAGATGGCTCAATTTTAACAATTCATAGCAGATGAAGTACTCACAATGACATAATACCTCGATCAGGTACTGCTGGCATTTGTTGGTATAGCGAGAGACATTGTAGAGATAAAGCGGCCAGTGGAAAAGGACAGGGGGATGAAAGAAGACAAAAAAGATGGTAGGCAAGTAACTTGCTGGTATAGCGGGAGACCTTGTGGCGTTAAAGGTGCAAACAGAACAGAAAAGAAGGGATGAAGAAGACACGGAAGATGGTGGACAAGGAAATTGCTGTGGTTTAGATTCCCCCATACCCAGTCTTTAACTCTACAAAGCGACAAATATTTAGACTCGCCCCAACTTGAAAGCATTTGCAGCCGACAAATTAATTGTTTCCCAGACGTTGCAATTTGTCTTGGATAGAGTAGAAAAACATTGTGGAAAAAGGAGAAAATGCTCGTTACGAGCATTTTCTCCTTTTCCATAATGTTTTCTAAAGGCTTCTTTTCCAAAGTTGTTAAAAGTCGGGGTTGTGTAGTTAAGGATTAATGCATGAAGATTCTATGGCAGCCATCTTGTTTATTTTGTATGCCAGTGAACCAACAATACAACCTTCTTGCAGAAAGATGACTTTAGATTGTAAAAAAATACGTAAGGGCCGTATTCATCAACCATTCTTAATAACGTTCTTAGTCTTATTCTCTGAAATTGACTAGAAGTGGTAGTAACACAACTTATGATTAAGTAAACAATTTGGTTTAGCCAATCAGAGGTTGTGTTACTTTCACATCTAGCAAATCTTGGAAAATAAGACAAAGAACCCAGGACCAGTATTCACCTACCATTCTTAAAAACATTCTTAGTCTAATTATGAAGATCTGTTTAAAATGTCAAAGCAAGGCAGTTTCTTATTTGATGAACCAAGCGAGAAATTGTGTCACTTTCTGAATCTGGGATAAGACCAAAATTGTAATTTAGAATGGTGAAAACGAACACAGAGACTAATTCCGTCTTATATAATCATTTCATTACCACTGACAAAACAGTTGCATAAAAGGATAAATTTAAAAAAGGGGTTGGCACCCATAATGTTTCTTAATTGGCAAGGATTGTCGGCCAGTATTGCCAGTTTGAGAACAAATTAAAATTGGTCTAGGATCTATAACAGTCACAGTTTTACAGTAATTTCAGTACTTTGATTTGGTATTTAACTTTCTTTGAAAAAAGTACTTTCAGTGCTTTGATTTTTAAAAGAGAGTCAAAGCGCTGAAATAACTGTGAAACTGACACTGTTACAGATCTAATTACAGTCAGACATAAATGATCACAAGAAAGGCAATTTCTATGAATTGTAGGCATGGAAGTATCAAATAGACTAACTGTTTAATTAGTCTACCAGATCTTAATATTCTAGACTTGTCAAAATTGAAAGCAATCACAGATGACAATCTTAAAAGTTATAAAACATTCTGGTAAAATAAAAAAATCCTAGTAACCAGCATTTTTTCCTTTTCCAACTGTGTTTTCAGAAGCATTTTCCTATTCAAAGTTAGTAAAACTCGGGATTATTTCATAAAGGCTTAATTATCAAGAATATGGAAGCAACAAAAAATAAACAACAAAGTATTCATTTCATGAATCATATGTCGATATATTTATAAATTCTTTTCCAATATAATAAATCGATAGTTCAACAATTCAGACTCTTAACAGTTTGACACATTGAAATTTATCACACATCACGAAACTACTCTAACCAAAAATGTTTCACTTTATCTGGTGGGAATGATGAAAATTGAAAAACATACATGTAATTAGGTAAATATAACATAGCATTAAATTATTCTTTTCCATGTTTTGGTCAAGAGCCTTTATCAAGAAAGAAACGCAATGTAATTAAGGAACATTATAAGCGCTAATAGTAGCCAAATATACATGCTGAGCAAAACATAATTGCATAAAAGGTTTAACTCATATTCAATTTTCACGATTTCAAAATTTCTACAACTCAGATAAATACTGAAAGAATTTTAATCAATGCCTAACTTGAAAGACATTTCAATGATAAAAAGCAATATATAAAATTTTGTTTGAATCTGGAAATAAAAAGCTATTGACAGAAACAAAGACTTACTGAATTTTTACAATTAAGAGATCCAAAATTTCCAATTTTCACAAAATAAAATTCCTACAACTCGAGTAGACATAGATTTTTAACCATTGCCTTACTAAAGAGATATCTCAACAATTAAAGGCAATATACAAAATTCTGTTTGAATGTGTAAACAGATGATTCTTCACAGTACCAGACTCCCTTCAAATACACAATTTAAAGATCTAATAACCATTGTATGTCTAAACAAATCAGAATGAATAAAAAAATCCCTTTGTACGAGACTCTAAGTCCCTTAAATCCTCTACACAAAATCAGATTTTGATTGTAATCAACTTGTACAAATCTCATTGACATAAAGACACACACTAACTTCAGATTAAATCTGACTAAACACTGAAGTTGTTTTATGGAAACAAGAAAATTCTGAATTCTGAATTTTACCATTTCAAAGTTTTGCAACTCCTTGAAACAACATTGGATTATCACCAGCAATGAACCTCAACCAGCATCTCATTGATATCAAAATGTTAACAGCTCTTGGCTGCCTTTCACGAAATTTGTGTACAAAGTTTAGGTAAGCAGGCATCAAGTCTGAAAACAAGTTACATGAGACTGCAGTACTTAACAATTTGAGTAAATATTTGGCTAACTTTACACAAGCTTATACATTTTCGAAAAGCAAATTGTGTAAATATTAGGGCTGACTATTGAGGCCAAAATCTACTATTGCGATAGTATTGACATTGGACAAAATACTATTGCAATAGTATTGATATTGCCTGTTACTATTGCAATACTATTGCAATACTATTGGATGAATTGCAAGAGATGAATTTCACCAAATGACATCTTGAAACGAAGTTTTATACTAATACTTTCTCTGAGTAGTTTAAATTCTACCTGAGTACATGTTTTGAATAGCAAATAAAGGGGAAAATAGAGTTAAATGCATGATGCTCAATAAATTTCAAGGACTATTTTTTCTAAATGCAGTTGGTTCACAAACAATTTAACATACCTAATTACTCTAAACTTTTGAAGAAGTCAACTTTTAAGTCTGATTGATATACAACAGCATACAAAGCACAAAATGCCGACAAATACTGATGATTCATAAACACACCTAATAAAAAGCAACTTTAAACGTTTAACCCTTTACCACACAATGACGACTTCTAACGCCCCTGAAAGAGAAGACTTTTGAAAACATTGTGGGAAAAGGAGAAAATGCTGGTTACCAGCATTTTCTCCTTTTCCCACAATGTTTTCTACCCTATCAAAGAAAAATCATTTCATATGAGCCACAATGAAACTGTCATCTGCAATTGCTTTCAATTCGGACAGGTCTAACATTTTGTCGTGCAGTAAAGCGTTAAAGAAGTCACCTTTTAAATACGAGCCCTTTTAAGTTGTGTTTTTTTTTTTTGAGTTGATAGAATTTATCTAGATTTACCCATAATTGGCGCATATATATTCAGACAGAAAAAAAACTTTTTTTTGTTTAGCCTCCAAATCTTTGAAAAAAAGGGGGTGGCCGAAATAATAGGTTTTACCTTGTTGTATGTGTATCCAAAACGATAAGATGAAATCCGACAAATTTAGATCTATTTACAGTACCGGTGAAGGAGTCAAAACTGTAGTAGACCTATATATATAGTTTCGCCATATTTTTAATATTGAAATACATATGTTTTAAACCAGTGTTCCCTCAAGCTTTCTATTTCAAGGGTACACTAACCCCCTGAGCTGTAAATTTGGGGGTAAGATTCCATATTAGAGGGTAAGACAGTAATGGTTCCCAACAAAACGTAAAGCATTCCATATTGATGATTGGCAACAAAAAAGTGTGTTATATTAAGATATTTGTATAAATCTACTGCTTAAAGTCATTTAAAAGCTGAAAAGACGATCTGAAGTGACTCTGTCAATAAGGGTAACAAGTAACTTCAAAACCTGTCGTTTTACACAAGAAAAGCAGATAATGGCCTTTTTTGTCCATGCATTTTCTTGCGTGAAGTCTGGGGTGTAACCAGAATTTGTTACGTGAATTTCAATTCTATAACGTGATTTACGCAATAATTTGCGCGAGTGGGAACACTGTTAAACATCATCTTACCCTTTTTAGCCCGAGAAAGAAGTAGCTTTCTAATACGAGTTAAGTCATAGTACAGAAGTGGATGGTATAGATCCAAGATCAGACAGCATGTTCTGTTTAGTCTGATGTCTATCTACACCATCCGACAACGCTTTGAAAATCGCCATCTTGCCATCAGTAGAGTAAATTAGAAAGACCATAAATGTAGATCTATATTACAAGCCATCTGTCTTCAAGATGCCTGTAGGCCTGTCGTGGGTACACAAATGTTTGAAGTAAAACTTGGATAAGGGGTATGACGTAACATGCAAATCATTCGAAGCGACAGGGTTGTAACGCGCCTGTTTAATTTACACGCTTAAACTGGTCTGCTCCAAGAAACTTATATCTGGCAGCAGGTCGACCTCCAATCAATTCAAAGTGACCACGCAATAAGCCTATTTCATGCACAATTTAGACCAGCTGATAGTGCCTTTTTGCATTTAGAAATATAGCTGTTTCAAGAACACCCCAGTCGTGTCACATGTTTTGTGTAGTCAGCATGAAAAAGTCCGGCTGTTTTCTAAAAATAATTCCTTGCAGCCGACATAAAAAGGAATGCATTCGAAATGGATTATTGATAAATAAAGAAAAGATAGAACGAGGTTTAGTATTCATTTTTCATAGTTGATTTATTCATTGCTTATGGAGGGACAACACGCATGGTTATGGTTTTTAGCTGTTTTGGCGGCCTGTGTAGATTAAGATTAGACTGTAGGCAGACTGTTTGGTCTGATCTTTGATCTAAATCCACACTATTCGCTTTGGTGTGAAGTTTTTAACAAAGACAGCAGTTGGAATCACTTTGGTCTAATTTCATGACTTAAAATTACCGCTGAGTTAATCAGCTCTCGAAGGATTCGTTTTCGTAACGATGAACATTGCCATGCAGAAATGAATATTATGCAGCCGATCATTAATGAAAACATATTTCAAAAAAATTACCTGTCAATTATTTTGGGAAATTTACGTTACAGAATGTCCGTATATTTAGGAAAATTTGCTTTTGGAAGTGTCTCAGAGAAAGGATTAAAAATAAATTATTTTTGTAAATAATTTAACGTGTCCGAACTTTTAGGGCGTCCGAATACATTAGCGAATTGCGGTATTTTCTCTCTCTTTCTTGTCAGTGAAACTATCGAAACTATCGATATTTGAGGTAACTATCGACGATAGTTATCGATTTTCAACTGAACAATCGATGCAGTAGCATCGACACGCTCGCCATCGCGATCCATCGATAGTCCGATGTATCGTTACACCCCTAGTAAATATACAATCCCAAATAACTTTTGTAATTCTGTGCAGTTTAGTATAAGCCAGCCTCTGTGGTAAAAAAAATGGCACAACTTTAAACTGGCATTGGTAGAGAAAACTTTTGAAGTCTTTTTGTTCAAAACCATGTGGCCAAGAATTGTAATGTTTGGTATGTATGGTTTGTATTTATTAGCCATTAAAGCAATACAGGTCCACCATGGCCCTCTTGTTTTATATTGCAGCATGGTTCTTGAAAATGAAGTAAGCACATTTATCCAAATGGGTTTCATGGCGGATAAATTTGGTCAGTACGCCTTCACAGCTGGAATACAGAACGATCCATTAGTATAGGATGTTTTACATCATTTGTAGGTGCAAGAAATTACCCGTACATCATTAGTTTCTTCCTGAATGGACCGAAAAACATGCTGACAGCCTTCTTGAATCTCTTAAACCACCCTTTTCTGTGGACCCCGCGTCTACTAATGCCCCTAACTTTGAGCCATAGTCTCAAGGTTTTGAAGCTACATTAATGGAGCAGAAATCAACATCACCGCGTACCTAGCCTGCCTACATGACAGAGAGTGTAGGTAATGTCTAGAAAATAAATTTCTTTAAAGCTGCTCATGCGGCATGTTGACTTTGCATAGCTGTGTTAATGACCCACAGTAATTGGGGGTTGTCTAGGAAATCAGAGTTTCATGTAATTGCCATGGAAACTAAATTTGGACTGGTTCATGGAATTCAGACACCCCAAGGTAAAAAACATCATTCCTTTCTTTACAAAAACTTGAAGGACTTTGTAAAATCTGCAATGGAAAACATGGGCCATGGGAATGTGATACACTTAAGTCATTTTCACATTGCGAAAGTTCGGAGAAAGCAAAGTCTTAAACTGTGTTTTAGATGTCTTGGTGACAATCATTTTGGGGAAAATTGTAAACGAACCAGAAAATGTGCCATTAATCGGTGTGATAAAGTGCATCATAGATTGTTACACAAACAAGAGTCTGACTTCAACCCAATTGCGGCTTCCTTTAAACCAAAAGAACAAACTTACACTAAGATGGGTCAAAATATTTATATAGCTTTGAAAACAGTCCCTGTCTTGGTATCTGCAAATGGCCATCATTTAAAACTTAATGCAATCCTTGACTATGGAAGTACAAAAACTTACATCAGTGAAGATATAGATGAGGAATTAGGTATTAAAAAAAAAAAAAAAAAAAAACAGTATGAAAATGTGACATTACTTACTTTGAATGGCAAATCTGAGAATAATCACACAATGAGTGTGAATTATAATGTCAAAAGTCTAGATGATAACACTCATGTAAACATGGAAGCAAATACTATACAGAGAGTGACAGGAGATCCTCCACCAATAGACTGGAACAAATACTGTAAAAATTGGCCTCACATGAAAGGATTACAATTTTCTTTAATAGGCAGAAAACCCAAAATTGACTTATTAATAGTGCTTGATTATTCAGACCTACATAGATCACTTGGTGAATTATTAGGTGCAGAAGGGCCATCCACAGTTAAATTAATGCCTGTTGGTTGGACGTATGTGGGGCCAGTGAAAAAAGGTATAAAAAATAAAATGAGTATGACTGTTTACTTTTCATTCAGACAGTCAGACTGAAGATGTTAATGACATTTTGAAAATTTTTGGGAGGTTGAATCTATTGATGACCAGAAGCATCTGTTAAGTAGTCAAGAGAAGAAATTTGTTGAATACATGAAGGAAAAAACAACTTATGATGAAGAACATCAAAGGTATGAAATTTCTATACATAGCTACAGACATTTGTTTAATGTATGGAATTGTAAAGAAAAAAAATAGATGTTTCTTATTTTTGTAGGGAATTGAAGAATTCTGAACAATGGGAATATTGTAGAAATGCTTCCAAAGAATTGTTTTCAAAATATAAAGTGTTATACTCCAAAGCATTGTGGAGAAATGAGGACAGCTGTTCTGCTCAGCAACAGTTTTCTTTTGCCCCAATTAATTTACATGAAAATTTGTGAAGTTAATTCCTCTATGGTCCAGATCATAAACTGGGAGAATTGTGCTTGGCAAGAGTGGTTGTCTGGCAAAACATTGCACTATCTCAGATGAAGCTTGGAAATTCATAAAACAGGCCACGTGGCTTCCATTGCCCGAGTTAAAACAAAGGTTAAAATACCCCCTCAAACAGCACATATTTGTCAATATCAAGTCCGTAATCACCCAGCTGTTTTGACCGAGAACGATTATGAGGTTACACCTTTCGAAAATGGGTCACTCCGAAGTGAACCAGGGTTATTGATGACGGGATACCGTGGCAAAACTTTCCAAAAATCGTACAGTACCCCTCTTACTGATCAATACCACCAATAAAACTTTGTCCATTAAACAGGGCACACCTGTAGCCCGTATCAGGCCAATTTGCGTCTCCAAAATCTTTTCTGTCAATCAAACTAATAAAGATTCTCTGTTTTCTAATACATATGCTAATGAGTTTGATAAGGTTGACGCTCCACCCGAACACAAGTCACGAATAATTAAACTCTTAGATAAGAATGCTGATCCGCAAAAACGGATGCTGAACTAGGTCACACTGACACAGTTCTAATGAAATTAGATACTGGGAACAATTCTCCTATAAAAATAAGGCCTTATCGCGTCCAACTTAACAACAGAAAGGTCATTGATAAAGCTGTTGATGAAATGCTAGAAGCAAGAATAATTAGCAGAAGTAGGTCAGAGTGGTCGTTCCCTGTTGTTATTGTAGATAAGAAAGATGAGTCAAAGCATTTTTGTGTGGATTTTAGGAAACTTAACAAAATTACAAAACTGAACTCTTACCCTCTTCCAGTGATAGATGATATCCTAGCCACACTCGGTAAAGCTAGATACTTTAGTTCATTAGATCTGAAATCAGGTTACTAGCAAGTACTAATGGATGAATCTGGTAAGGTGAAAACAGCATTCACATGCCACAGGGGGCTATTTGAGTTTAATGTCATGCCTTTTGGGCTCACTAATGCGCCAGCCATCTTCCAAGAATTAATGAATCGTGTACTGGAAGGCCTTACCTACTTTTCTGTTGTTTATCTTGATGACATTCTAATTTATTCTGAAACCCTAGCCGATCATTTACGTCACATTCAATCAGTGTTTGACCGCCTTCTTGAACACAATCTACGTCTTAAAATTAAAAAGTGCAGCTTTCTTAAAAAGGAAACAAATCATTTGGGTTTCGTTATCAATGAAAATGGTATTCAGCCAGAACTAAGTAAGATTAATGTAATTCTACCCCCACCAACGAGTGTTCGAGATGTCAGAAGTTTTATAGGCATGTGTAGTTACTATAGAAGATTTATTCCTCAGTTCTCCCAAATAGCTGAACCAATTATTGCATTAACCCGAAAGTGCCAAATTCAAATGGGGGACAGAATGTCAATTAGCGGTTGATAAACTAAAGGACGCCTTAGTTCAGTTAACTCTCTTATCTTTCCCTGACCAAAGGTTGCCATATATACTCTATACTGATGCAAGCGATAAATGTGTGGGAGCCTGCCTGACACAAATTTCAGAAGAATCTGGGTCGAAAGTTGAACACCCTATTTACTATCTCTCCCATAGATTAAGTGACACGCAAACACGTTGGTCAACCAACGAAAAGGAGGCCTATGCCATTTATTATAGTCTCCAAAAACTAGATCATTACCTCCATAATGCAGAGTTCACCGTAAAGTGTGATCATCGACCTCTTAAGTATCTTCTAGAATCACCAATACAAAATAAGAAAATATCATTGTGGGCCTTGTCAATTGGTGGCTATAACTGTAAGATAGAGTATCTTGCAGGCCGGGATAATTCGGTCGCTGACCTCTTATCACGTGTGTCAGATTGCTGAACCACATGAGTCACCTTTGAATGACCCTGACATTAGTGCAAACACTTATGAAATCAGTGCTCTAAATTCTAACCGATTTAATCCTAAGGATTATGCTAGATGCCGACCTAGATTTCAGGATGAGGTCATAAAACCAACCTTGAACACATCTCTTAATATGGTTGAAGAACAGGAAAAGGATGAAGCATTATTGAAAATAAAAAATAGCCTTAGAAATGAATCACTTAATCCCTCCGTGGCTAAAAAGTACATTGTCCTAGATAATCTCCTGTACTATATTTCTAAAACAGATACTGACCCAATTCTTAGACTCTATATTACAGAACAGTTGAAAAGTGATATCATAATGGAGTACCATGCTTCGTTGGGCCATTTAGGAATTGATAAGACGCATGATGCTATACATTCAAAATATTATTGGCCTAATCTTTTCAAAGATATATCTTCCTACATAAACAAATGTGTTACTTGTCAATTAAGGAGTAACCAGAAGAATAAACCACCTGTGCAAGAAATGGACATACCTCCATTCACCTGGGCTAAATGTGCCATAGATGTTTGTGGTCCTTATCCTATTTCACTTTCTGGGAATAAGCAGTTTCCTTTATTGATTTGTTCTCAGGATATCTAGAAGCTTCTGCATGTCCAGACAAGTCTGCTCAAACTATTGCCCACTTAATTATAGATGAACTCGTGTCCACTTGGAATTTTATGACTCTTGTCCACTTGAAGTTTTATCTGATAACGGGTTAGAAAATGTTAACTCTGTTGTCAAGGAAACCCTGGCAACAATGAACATACATCACGTTACGACCTCTTTTTATCATCCATAGAGTAATGGTTTAATTGAAAGGTATCATCGGACCCTTGTTGATGTAATTTCGAAGAAAATAAATACTAATAAAGGTACCTGGGACATGTTCTTGAATCAAGCATTAGCAACTATTCGCTTTGGAGTAAATGAAAGTACGAAGAGGTCACCTTTTTTTCTTTTGTTTAACCGGGAGGTTGTTGTCCCAATCGATAATTTGTTAAAACCAAGACGTAAATATCAGGGAGAAGATCCCCATAAAATAGCACTGGAGCAACAACATAAAGCTTTCCTCTTTGTTCACAACTAGAGGCGCTTGAGCGCCTGTATCGCTCCACAGGCCTGATATTTCTATAATGGCGAAAGGAAGTTTTTAACAATTATCATTCAATCCTGCATTTTAGCTCACTGAAGAAACAATTTGGTAGACAACCACCATAGGAACTTACCTGCAAAACAACAATGAAATCCAATGAATAGTTTTAGAGAAGAAATTTTTCAAAGATTTTACTTTATACCATAAAAGGAAAATGAGTCTCCCATAAAAGCCATGTTTTTTGACAGATCATTTTTTTTTTAAGGAATTCTGTAAACCTGTATCTAAGGAACATTCCTGCAAAATAATAATGCTATCCAAATAGCAGTTTGGGAGGAGAAGATTTTTAAAGGTTTTTTACTTTGGTTGCCATGGCAACCAGATTCTTCATGGAACACAATTATTTGAAGGAATTTGAAAGAGGACCACCAAAGGAACATTCCTGTGAAATTTGGTAAAAATCCAGTGAATAGTTTCTGAGGAGAAGTTTTTTAAAGAAAAAGTTTACGGACGCACGCACGGACGAACGGACGAACGAACGAACGAACGGACGGACGCACGACGGACACAACGCCATGACAATAGCTCGCTGGCCTTCGGCCAGTGGAGCTAAAAACAGAAGAAAAGCAATGGAAAAGAGAAACGAAACTGTTAACAAGAAAACTAAGGATGTAACATTGAAAGTAGGTGATCCTGTTTACTATCAAAATCATGCCAGAAAATTAAAACTTGATCTTAAGTGGCACTCTTATTACTGTATCATAGGGCAAACTTCACCTGTTACGTTCATAATCAAGAACCAATTAGATGGGTCGACTATAAAAATACATGCACAACACCTCAGATATGCTGACCTAAATGAATGGCAAGTTCCAAAAGATAAGACTGGGAAAAGGTTAAGGCCGTCTAATTATGTTGTACCACCTGATGATGCTAGTTCTGAATCAGAAACAGACGAAAATCAATGCCATAAAGGGCAAGGTCATTTAAGCAAAAGGTATCGTAGAGCACGCTCTGATAGTAGTTCAGAGGATGACATAACTTTGGCCGAATTACGGGAGAAAATCAGGTCAAGACAAAAACGGGTCAAGGAGGAAGAAAAACAACTTCACCTAGATTCAGGTGACTCGACCGAGTCTTACTTTACGGGTATGGAAGAAATGGAGACCAGTAATGTGTCTCTCTCCCTTATAAATAGCTATAAGTCAAGGCCGAGTAGAAAATATAAGCAAAGGTCACGAAAAACTCTGACATGGTCTTGCAACAGTGCCTAATTAACATAGTAATGGGTTGTGATGTCTTAACTAGGCTTCTATTAAGATAAAATGTAAATAGTTGTATATACAATGATTTTTTTCAGATAACCATGTGGCAAAATACATTGACCTTTCTGGTAGTGTGTGTTTGTACTTACCTATCAAGTGCACTTATTGTTAGAGATAATGTTTTTCATAAAACTAATGAAGTCTCGATTTCTAGAGCAAAGTGGCTACTTTCCATTGTAATAGACTTTAATGACTTTGAGCACTTTATGTCTTTAGTCGACGGGGACATTAAGCAAGCCGAAGCAGTCATAAGTATTGTTTTACCGAAACGAAATAGAACAGAATTTGAGGCCTTTGGAAATGCTCTTCAGGGCCTACAGCAAGAAATTCAATTTATGAAGAAAATGAAAATTTGTATCGAAAATGAAATTGAACAAATCATGCGAATGCATAATTATAACCCGGCACGTACGAAGAGATCACTCCTTCCATTTGTTGGCGAAGGGTTGTCATGGTTATTCGGATTTGTAACTGATGCAGATCTGAGTCAAATAAGGAATCAAATATCAATTCTTTCTCGAAATCAGAAACAGGTCATACACGTGGTCGAGCAAACGCTTTCCATTGTGAATGAATCTAGGATATTTGTAAAGGAAAATTGTCATTCAATCATAGGCATCACAAAAAGTATCAACGAAATGAATTCAAAATTTAATAAGATTAAGCATGAGCTAGAACAGAAAATAAACAAAAATAGACGATTTATTAAATTCATTTTACGCCTAAGCTTGGTTTTAGGTGAAATCAAAATGCTTGTAAAGGATGCAAAACTCTATCTGCTTAACCTGCAAGTACAAATGGACTCGTTATCAGCAGGCAAAGTTTCAATTAGAACTATTAACCCTTTACGACTGCAAAGTTTATTAATGGACATACAGGAAAACACACCTGGTTTTCTCTCTCTCATTTGCGATCCTAAGAAAGATCTTTGGCTGTACTATAGATATCTCAAGGCTACTGCCTATATTTGGAATGGGAAAATTATCGTTGTATTATCAATTCCAATGATAAGGAAGGCCCAACAGTATGAGGTCTGCAGGGCAATATCTATACCTGTACCCCCCCCCGCCAGTGCCAATTAATAGTTCGCAAAAGTTTAAATTATTGGCGACCAACAGATTAGAGGCTAATGGTTTTTTGATTGATAAAGCTCGTAAAAAATATCTGTTACTCTCAGATGACCAAATAAATAAGTGTGGACAACGTAACTTTCAATTTTGCAATGTACGCAATGCTATTTATCCTGTTGACATAAATAAAATTTTGTATTATAAATCTGTTCATGAAAGCAACTGATGAAATTGCCTTATTCTGTACATCAAAAGTAATGAAAGCCTATTTGCCTATGACACGATACTTGTTTGAAGATCACTCGTTGGTCTTAGCCAGAACGCGTCTGACATTTGCTCTTGTTTGCCTGGCCAGCAACCGGGAGTTGACGTCTAATCCGCCCTTTGGTATTATCAGTGTCCCACCTGGCTGTACTGCCTCAAATAAGTATTTCACCATTAATACCCCTTTTGTCGTGGGAAGGTCCAATACCTCTCAAGAAAGCACTTTACTCCTAGCCTATGCTAACTTTTCGAAAATCACTGTTTGGAAACCTTATCAGGAGAAGTTTTATAATGGTACCGAAATTCATATTCCGCCAACACTCAGTGAAGTTAGGAGTATACCGCTTAACTCCTTGCTCCGAGAACTCGAAATGGCGAAGGTTGTTGATTCAGATATGGGTTTATCATGGTCTATTTGGCCTTATGCTACCCTAAGCCTTGCTCTAGTAGTAGTCTTCGTTATCATTTTGTATTGTTGCAAATATGGTCGTGCACGTAAGAGTTCCTGGCTGCCAGATTGGTTACGTGGTGTATGGAGGAAAAAGCAAAAAGAAACGGTTCCGACTGAAGTCGAACTCCATACAAGGGAGACTGGTGGAAGCATGCTGCCGACCGTTTCAGCGAAGGGTACACAAGATAACAGTACCAGTGTATTGTGTGCTAAAATACTTAGTACCACAAACATAGAAGAATAAGATAACCTATTTGCCTACTGCAAGTGGTTTACTGTCGTTGTTTATCAAGTAGTTATATGCGGGAGCACGTTCCTGGTCAAACTGTCTTAATTTTATCTAACTTTTACCTAGGCTATGTTCGTAATGGACTTAATTATAGATAAGGCACCTTCCAAAATAATAGTGTTACGAAACAACAGACTCATTCTCGAGTTAACCAGACTACTAAATAGAAGTAAATTAAAATATTCGGACTTAATTAGTGGAAAAAAAGAAGTGAAACTTATTTAATTGCTCACCAAGCACCCACTTACAAGAAAGATCATGGAATTAAATAGGGGCCAGTTGGTAAATGACATTTCAAAAACGGCTGAAATAGTTTTAAGGCAGCGTAAGCCGCATGAGTCTGAACTTGTGATAACTGAATTAGTCAGGGACATTGGGATAAACTGTGCTACCTGGATATGCAAGAGGAACTGGTATTTTCGACAGTGTAGACAGATGCCAGCTCCACATACGGCAGCTGCCAGAGAAACACTCAACAACGGAAGACCATCCCTTCGGAGGAAGAGGCAATGATATATATATATATATATACACACACACACACACACACACACACACACACACACACACGTACACGTTCTGTTAAAGCCTTAATGGACTTTGATACCTGATTCTTGGATATAATTATGATAATGATTTCGGTGTATTATTTAAAATACTCATTTGCTTTGTGTATTAATCTTTTGTCTCTTTGTAGATTATTTCATTTTAAAGTGCATGCAATTATGAATATAAAAATTTTCCGTAATCGGAAAGTTTCTTAGGTGTGGGCGGATGTAAAACAATAAGGGTCTCCAAACATGTGGTCATTGACCTACATGAGTTGTCGGAATAAACAATCAGGTCAAACGTAAACATCAGAGCAATGCATGATCAGTCATCTTAATTAAGTAATAGGTTTGGAGCCTGGACAGCCACGTGATTGGCCGGGGAGGTATCACTGTACCTGCTCGGGTTACAGAACTATAAATACGAGCGCCCACAGCTAAGACGAGGATTTTTGATTTTGATTTTGGAAAAAAGAGTTGAAAGAATAGTAGCTTTTAGTCTTAGAACCTGGGTAAATAAAACTGTAGAAGATTTAACTCTGACTTTGTCTATCCTTTGAAATAACACGACAAAGAAATGGAATTAAATATAACATGAAGCCCCCTTTTTCCATGATGCAGCTACAAATGGCAAAACCCTGACAATATACAATAGGTCACATAGTGAGAAACATTCTGTGAAAATTTCATCCAAATCCATCTAGAAATGTGGGAGGAATTGCGTTCACAAGAAATGGAATGAAATATGACATGAAGACTCCCTTTTCCATGATGCAGCTACAAATCGCAAAACCCTGACAATATGCGATAGGTCACATGATGAGAAACATTCTGTGAAAATTTTATCCAAATCTGTCCAGAAATGTAGGAGTTACGTTCACAAGAAATGGAATAAAATATAACATGAAGCCCCCTTTTTCCATGACGCAGCTACAAATCGCAAAACCCTGACAATATGCGATAGGTCACATGATGAGAAACATTCTGTGAAAATTTCATCCAAATCCGTCAAGAAATGTGGGAGGAGTTGCGTTCACAAGAAAAAGACGTACGTATGGATGTACGAAGGGACGGACGGACGTACGTACGGACGGACAGACGGACGGACGACGGAAACCATACCATGACATAAGCTCTGCTGGCTTTCAGCCAGTAGAGCTAATTATACTGAGCCATTTTCAGCTGATAAGTAAAACTACTTTACCACAGCGATAGGCACCAAATAAAGTTTGAGAAACGTTATAGCGCCGATCAAAATATCAATTAAAGGATGATGAATTAATAAGAAGCATTTGCACAAATATTAGCCATTAAGCTATGGTAGAAAAGTCCTGACAAAAAACTGGTTCAATCTAAGATAGCTCAGGTCCCCAGTGGTGGTTTTGTTCAGAAGGACAACTACAGCCCAAGGCTACCTGACACATTCAACATCTATTTTTCATTCAAATTTTGTGATGTTATTAAAAGTCTCTGATATTAAGTTATAACGTCTCCCTTTTTAATAGCCTCCATCCATATATCAAGAAATAAAGTTGTTAACACGTAGGCAACCAAGAGATTATTACTTGTAACTTTTGGGACATTTAAGATTGCCAAAGTCAAAATATTGGTTCCCAGGGGCTTATATCACCCTGTCCTGCTGTATAGGTCTAAATGACAAACTGAAGTATACCCTGTGCCATACATGTGTTGATTCAGACTGTAAAACAACCAGCCATCATCAGGATAGCCAGAGAGCTTTTGTTTGGACATGGTGTACCCAGGAAATTGAAAAAGCTCTGGACATAGGATACACCCTACTTAAGATCTACGAAATTTACGACTGGGAGGAATCAACTCAGGATGATCGCAAGACCAAAAAAGGCAACTATTTGCCGCCTGTGTCATGGCTTCCTGAAGTTTAAACAGGAAGGCTTGGGATGGCCAGAATGGTGCCAAAACCAAAGCTGACAGAGAAAAATACTTTCAGGATATTGACTGCATTACGGGTGACCAGGATTTTAACCTGTTTAACCCATTTCATGCGGGATACGAATCAATTGGTTCCTACCCATTTCATGTGGGATACGAATCAGCCGGTATGTCAACACCACTTGCATAAGACATGCGTACACAGAACTGAAATACGTCATTTTTTGTTGTGAACTCTTTAGAAATGAAGATCAATAATAGTTTAAAACTTCCTGTTTGACATGCGCAGTTTGAAGCGGCACTTTTGAAAATTTAGGAACCGAAATATCGAGTGCGAAATCAACAGAATTTTTTTTTACTTCTCCGGAAGTAATGGCGAGCAAATCTGGGAGATCGAGCGATGGAAGTAATATCGAGGTTGATTATTTTTCCAACGATGAAATGTTCGACAATTTGATGCATGGAAATGAGTTTAATGAAGTGCGAGAGGGCGACAACGACGACGTTTGGTTGGAAAACTTTTTTGAGACCGACAACAGCGACGAAGAATTTGAGGGGTTTGACTTCGACTGGAAAACGGACAATTTCATCCCTAGAAATAAACGTGTTTATGGAGATGTTGGTGGTTCGGTATTTCAACATCCAGAGGAAGCTTTACCCCACCATTACTTCAATTTGTTGTGGGATGATGGTTTATGGAGACATCTTGTCACGGAGACAAATAGGTCAGTAGCTATGAGTTGGCGTCCATGTTTATGGTTTATCACATTGAGAAACAAGATCGACCACACTTTTTTGTTGCATAACAAACAAGGAATAGTTGAACAAATATGAAGACAAGTCATGAATTAACAATATTCTAAACAATTTATGATGAAATTAATTGGTGTTTTGAGAATTATGTGGACGAATTTCGGCCTGAAAATATGAATATATCTATGAAAAGGGGTTTGCCATTTGATGTTTTCTTGAAATAAAATGTTTTCAATATTACTGTAAATGGAAAAGAAATTTGAAAGGTGTATATTTAATTCAATCTAATCACCTTTTTTGAAGTGTATTTATACAGTATAATTTTTCAATTATTTATTTAATAATGGATCATTATCATTAGATTTTAGTAACAATTTTTGTAATACATTTTCAGGTATGCTGACCAACAACGACGTCAAAACCCACCACCACCGTTTGCGCCAAATTGGGTACCTGTAGATGTCCCATTCATGAAAGCCTTTATTGGTCTTTGTTTTTGTATGGGTGTCATGAGACTACCATCGAGAAATGATTACTGGCGTGTGAAGAAGAGAATGTTCAGGTCGTCATTCAACAAAATCATGTCTCGGGATAGGTTCAACCTTGTATGGAGATACCTGCACCTTACAGACAATGAAGCTCAAGTCCCTGCTCCTGAGAACCCCGATCGTCTTCAAAAAGTCAGATGGTTTCTGGACTACCTTAACAATAAATTCCGGACAATGTATACTTCGTACGGTGACATGACAATAGACAAAAGCATGGTCCAATTCAAGGGTCGTCTGCAATTTCGCCAGTGCATGCCTGCGAAACCAACGGAATGGGGAGTGAAAATATGGACTTTGGCTGAGAGTAGTACAGGATATATTCATCAATTTCAAGTGTACACTGGCAGAGAAGGGGCTCAGGAAAAGCGACTAACCCTTAGAGTACTTACCGACTTATTGTACCACTTCCAGAACCGTAATATTCGTGTCTTCATGGACAATTTTTATTCAAGTCCTAGCTTATTTCTGGAACTTTGGATGCGAGGTGTGAACGCTTGTGGGACTGTGAGAAGCAACCGTAAAGGCCTGCCTACTGCATTACTGCCAAGGAACAGCAGACTTGACAAACACCAGTACAAGGTAGCACAAAAAGATGAATTGTCATTTTGCATTTGGCAAGATACAAAGCCTGTTTTAGCTTTGTCCAACTATCATGATCCGACCGAAGTGCAGGGGTAAAAGTTAAAAAATCTGAAAATACTGAAAATTGAGCTGGGGGCCTGGGGGCCGCTAGGGCCCCCGGTGGGTCCAGGGCAACGCCCTGGCCAGGGGTCCAGGGGGCCGGAGGCCCCCGGAAGCTCCTGAGATTTAGCTATTTTATAAGCATCAAATTCCTCTGAGATCCAGTTTTAGCATTTTAAAGTTGAAAAAATCTTGAAACAAATGAAAGATACGATATGCTAAAACCTAAAAAAATCTCAAAGTTTTTAGCACCCATGTTATTTTTGTCCTCTTTTATCTCCATTTTGTACACAGGACCTAATCAGATTAGCCCTACATCAGTTTTGTATTTGAAAGTACAACAAGTATGAGAAAAGGACATATCTAGTATTTAATATTTGATTCATTAAAATGCAATCACATATGCTAAATTTCTGTCAAAAGAATAAAATCAAATCTGTCAAATAGGAAAACAACACTCTTTAAGAATGGCTAATTTATCAGGGAGAATGTGACAAAGTGTGCTGTGCATTTTCTAGCTTGAGCTTTTTGTACCCTTTGGTAACTGGACTTTGGGGTACACAAACAAGGATGGGGGTTCAGATCTAAACTACATAATTTCATTAAAATATCAAGTTTTAATGACAGCCTATTAAAAGATATACTGTTTTCATGTGACATGCGCAAACAAGATTTTATAGATAGATCTACATGTTCACAGTTAAAAGCTCTTCAAACACTTTAAGAACCTTTCCTAAAATGTGCAAACATTTTTGGCAAAATCAATTCTAATGTTTGCTAAAACAAGCAGGCAAGTGATATACCATGGAACTGGTCCAATTCCTGTAAAAAATCTATCAAATCGGCAGTGTGGGGCAATCAGTTTAAATGCAAAATTTTATTATCACTTTGTAACCGGAAGAGCAAACCAACTAGCTATTGGTTGTACAATCGGTTTCTCCATTGAACTGAGAATGCCTTTTTGCTTTCAATACTTTGACAATTTGTCTACATGATATTAAGTTTATAAAGATGTGGTGTTTTGTACTTTAATTTTTTTTTACTTTATTTAATATCATTTATTTTGATCTTTATATTTTAATTTCCAAACCAGTTAAAAAAAATTCAGACATATTTCAAGCATTTGCAGACGACCCCCCCCCCTCCCACCCGCTTTAGATCTATATTTTCATTTCATAAAACAATTTTTTCACTCATGACAAAATTTTAGATTCCACTTATTGTTTTATTCAGAGATTTGTGTAAATTCACTGTTTAAATTCATTATTAAAGATGAGAAGATAGTTTGAAGTCCCTCTGATCGGACGATACCACGCTGATCATGGTAGTGTCATGGGTTTTCACGTTTTTTTTTGGCGATCAATTTTTCGTGTCAGTTAATTTCTGGAGAAGTATTACCACATGATTTGACATCAGTTAGTCATTCTGAATAGCAGGTAACTTTAAAATCTGTCACTTTACACTAGATCAGAGGATTAACACCGTTATTACGTTCTCGTAAATGACTCGCCAGCTTCATTAGATCACGCGCGTGTCCTTCACATTTTATACTGATCGTGTTTAGCCCATATTTCTGCCGGATGCGCACAAGCTAGGTTATATGAAGCTCTTGACGATAATTTCATGCGTCAGATTGACAATTAAGCAAATATTTTTCAGCGTCAAAGACATGTCATTTCAAATTTCCAAGCGTCAAAACCCGGTCTCAGGGATCAAATAAGAAACTAGCTGAGTTGTCGAGTTTTGACAAGACATCCATGGACAAAAATTTCTTTCTCATTTTTCCAGCCAATTTTCGTGTTTGTTATCACTATATTGAATCCTAGAGTGTCATTAATATCAGTCACAAAACCAAGCGTTACAAACCAGTATTCACGTCTCACGACCGAGCGAGCTTCGGTACCGACTGCAATCGATTCCGGGATTTCTCAAGAACTAATCGCAATCGGAAGCCAAAACCAACTGACTTTCGAATATAGTCAATCATTGGCCCACCACTACAAATCGGACTACAGTGTATGAATAAAACTTTTCCCCCTTTTTCGGTCGCTTCGGCATTTGAGTAGCACGTACTGTCAACTTCGGAAGATAGTTGCCGATCCCCAGCTCTGACATCCATTTGTTATTGAAAAGAACAAAGATAATTTAAACTGAGCCATCTTTCGCTAGCAACTAATCAAATTGCAACCAATATTTGTCCCCTAAAACGAAGGGCTTTGTTAATGCTTTATTTTGTTTTAAAATCCTAGCGGCAAAAATGTTAAAGTCGGCAAACCGATCAAAACAATCAAAACACAGCCGCAACATTTTGGACACGAACAATATAACATCATACAATAACCTTAGAACGTTCCGGTTCAGCATCTATATTTAGAATCGGGAAACCCTAAGCAAGAGTGAGTGACTGTAAACATTTCGGTGCAAATTATCCTCGAAATTACAAAGTTCTTTGAATTTCATTGTTTTTAGGGCAAGTGCGTTTGACGGGAGACATTACTGACCGAGATCAGCCCCGGACAAAGCAAATGCAGTAGGGCAATAAATTTTATTGATACGGCATCTGGAAATCTATTGACTTGCAACAGATACGAGATAAAGGGGTACCCCCCCCCAAAAAAAAAAAAAAAAAAAAATTCTCCTCGGATTTAAACGATTTGGAAAAATGACCTGGTCGGCCCCTGAAAATACGGAATTCCGTCACAATACGGAAAACTTTTACCCCTGGAAGTGAGCAACGTCAATAGAAGATTTGGTCACCAAGTTCAACAGCAAGTAATGGTTCCCAAAATGTTAGCTGACTATCAGAAATGTATGAAAGGAGTTGACTTGGCTGACCAAATGATAGGTTACCATATCATCCAACATAGATCTAAAAAATGGTGGCGTCGACTTTTTTCCACTTCATGATGGCAAGTGCACACAACGCTTATGTACTGGCGAAAGATTCAAATCCTGACGTGGTTCACTCTGAATGGCCCAATTTTCAAGATTTTATTGAAGATCTGGCAGATGGTTTGATTGGAGATGTTCAAGCTGGTAAAGACGCACCTATACTGCATGAAGTCAGACCAGCTCAACGCCACGACATGGAGAGACTCTTTGAGAAAGAGAAAGTATGTGTGGAGTGCAGGGCCAAAGCAAACCGTGGACAGCGTGTTGGAACATCAAAGTTTTGATGTGTTCAGTGTAATGTGGCCGTCCACCATCAGTGCTTTCCAAGCCATATTACATGCGCAAATAACTTGTGAAATTGTGTCTTTTAAAACAGTAGTGTGGAATATGAAGTTTTTTTCAGTAGTGTGAATAGTGTAAATTTTGTTTAAAAAAAAAAGATTTAAAAAAAAAAAAAAAAAAAAAAAAGGTGGTGGGACATTAAATGAGAAGCAAAAATAAAATTTAAAGAATTTCTCTGATGTTTATTTACATAAAGAAGTTATATTCATAAGTGCACAGACTGTCAAATATTTCTGACTTTTCTGTAACCAATTGTGTTCGCTTGGTGCATACCTGAAGAGAAAAAAAAATATAACTTTAATAAAAATTGGAATAAAAGTGTAAAACTTGCATCATTGTGTAGCACATAAAATTTGCAATAATTCATCCATGTATATGTGGGAAATAAAATTAGTGGATGTTATAGAAATTTGCATTTGAAGTCTGGTAAGTTTTTTTTTTTTTTACCCTGCACTCACCGTTTGTTCATGTTTACAAAGTCACAGCATGGTTATATTGGGTCATATTTTTCTAAAAAAACATATGGTTGGAAGGAAAATTTTCTTCTCTTTCTTATGATATATAATTTAATAATCTTAAATGAAAACAAGCACAAAATATATACTGATAAAACAAATGACCCTCAGAAATTTTGAGGGCTAATCAGTTATCAATTAATGGTCCAGATATTGGAGGTATCTTATCAGATTAGTGTCCAGAATGGTATGGGTTAACAGTATAATTTAAAAGAACCTTACTGTCACATACAAACAAAACACAACGTCAAGGACTAAAGAATAAAAAGAGGAACAAGAGACACAAAAAACAAGCGAGAAAACAGAACATCTCAACAAAGGTACTTTTTAAGCTTGTTCCGTTCTAGCCCTTTGTTATTTAGTGATAATTTTTTCCAAGAGAAAAAAAAATGGCCACACAACAAGTCCAAACACTAACAAAAACGACAAATGAAATCTTGATGCAAAACTGTCAAAATTTACACATTAATTCTAGACTTGTGTCGGACATGGCTAAACATATTGCGCAGACGCTTGAATCATTAGACGCAGGTCTAGACAGACGGATGAACAACGGGAGAATACTGTTCAAAATTAAAAATTTTGATGGTAACAACTCCTGTCGACTTCGGAAGTTAACAGAAAAAAGACGCGTACAATATTTGTTGAAGAAAAAGGAACTTTTTTACTGGAATTCAGCTCCTGCTGAACCTGAGGCACCCCTAGACTGTGTTCGAGTACAACAAATTCATGGGAGGTGTGAACCTTCATGACCAGCTTAGAATGAAGTATCCCTGTGGACGGCAAAGCAAGAAGGCATGGAGATGCTTCTTTTGAATTCTACTGAATAGTTGTATTTTATCTTATACACGAGCTCGTCAACGAGGACGCACAGAAATAAGAGATTCGACCACCTCGATTTCCGCATGGAGCTGGTCAATGAACTCATCGGTGGTTTTACGAAGAGGAAATGGCCTGCGACAAATGAGTGTGCTGATGATTGAGTACCAATAAACAGGGAAAATGGTATGACCCATGTCAGCTCCAGATTACCGGGTGGTCCCAAGACCTGCAAGTATCATTCCCGCAACTTGGGAAAGGGGAAAGAGACGGTTTACAGCTGTGTGGTATGCAGTATACATCTTTACAAGGATGGGTATCAAGCCAGGTAACATGGCCTGTGAAATGGGAAAAAAAAAAAAGAAAGGAACCGGACGGTAAAATGGACAATGAGATAGAAAAGCAAACAGAGAAGAGGTGGTGTGGGCCATGATTAAGAGCGCCTCCTCGTGGTGTGGCCTGGATGTGGCTGGATAAAAAGAAATACACAAGAAATATTTCATGTATACATGTTAAATATAGCATAATACATTAAATATTTGCAAGTATAAAATTATTTCCTCTCGTAAAGAATTAAAGGATTTGGAATTCATTTTATTTTTTCTTTTTTTTCTTATTTTTTTGATATGTACAAGCATTTAGTTATGGCTGGATAAATTTATGGAAAGCATTTGCAGTAACTAGCATTTTCTCCTTTTCCCACAATGTTTTAAAAAGCTTTAGAACTCTCTCTGAATTGTAAACCTCTGTCTTGTTTGATAAAGAATTAACCAAAATGAAACAACAAATTTTAAGCTCTTCCATATTTAGAGAGTCTGCAAATGACAAATCAAAACCTGGTCTTTCTGAAACTTAGTTCCCCTACAGGGTAGAAAACATTGTGGGTAAAGGAAAAATTGTAATGTCTTGTTTCCCACAAAAGACTTATTCTGCTAACACATGTCATTGATATGATGTTGACTTATTTATTCAGCATTTATCAATTTTCTTACCCTTACAAATAGTTATCCATAGACAGATTTATGTAGAAAATGGGAAAAAAAAGGAAATATGATGATCGCAAAATTAAAATAATCAAACACTTACTTTTACACACATTGCAGAGTGAAATTCACATTTCCACTGCAAAAAAATTATACAGTTTAAAAGATGATCTCATTTTCAAAAGACATATCTCTTACAACATGTGTTCTGTTGTTTAATATAAAAATTCATCCCCATTAAATAACCCTGCTGCATGAAAATACAGGAAAAAAAATGATAAACAAGTGAGTGAAAAGTCAGACACTAACTTCAACCTCAATTAATTGCATAACTTGCAATCAATCTTAAAAATAAATTATACCATGAAATAGAGCAGTCTGTTCTCTAAAAACTTTTTATATACCAAAACACTGTGAAATTAGAAATAAAAGCTCTATTTTGACATTTTTTGAGACATATGTGAAAAACTGTTAAAAAATAAACAAAATTCAATATTCCCTGTTCAGATAGGGCCATAAAAGGTCTTATCTCCATATGTGGTACTGATTATTGATTTTTCCAGGTCACTGTTTAATAGAGATAATACTCTATAACTAGGCTACCTGTCTGTTTGGGAGAGGGTTAACTAAACATGACTATTCAATCTCCTTCGAGATATTATGACAAATATTCTAACAAGCTTTTGTAAATATTAGACTGAAAATTTAGCCTCTAGCTTGTACAAAAGCTTTTTTTAAGATCTCTCGGTGACCTGCAGTCCGCGCAGGCTGATCCGAGACGACACTTTCCGCACTTCTGCAATTTTTCTCTTTCGCACAAGTCCACTGTAGTACAAAATCAAATGTCATAAAGTGTCGTCTTGGATCAGTCTGCGCAGACTGATCCGCGACAACATTTTACGCAAATGTCCAAATGCCCCTTTTCGCATGTTGCAGGCCATATGTAGAAAGAACGCACGACAGAGACTCATCTTCGTCTTGCATCTCTGTGGCTTGACTTGAAACTGACCACGTTCATACTTTGTCTTTAGAAATCAACTTTGGGTGCCACTGATCATTTTAGGACCAAGATATTTGAAAGTATTGACATTAATCTGAAAATAAATCTAAAAGAAAACTTTACCACTGAGTGTATTTTGTGAATTACACAACAATCTTGATATTTCCCAAAAATACCTTGAAAGTACAACACAATGACTATCACCAATGCTCAGGAGGAAATTAGCCAAGCTCAAAATTCAAACCAACAATGGCCTGTTCTTTAGCCCTGTACACTACCAACCACAGTAACAGGACTTGGCTATCAATTTTCAAGTGACCTTAATTTTAACTTTCACTACATTTCCTTTACATCTTATATATTTTTTTTTTCTCAAGCTTCTGGGGAAAGCTGATCATAGATTGAATCAAGGGGTCTGCAAATTTATCGATTCCTCACAGATGGATAAATTCTGCAAAACACTGACCGATCGTACCAAGAAGGTGACAGACTTTCACATTATCGATGAAGAGCACCTTCACCTCATCAAAAAAAACATCATTCTGGATTCCTGCCGACAGAAATGAGGACCAACATCTTCCTGGCCACATTTACCAGATGCTGGGATTGACTCAAACGCCATAAGATTTTAGATCAACTTGACAAAAGTGTTCTGTACTACGACACTGACTCAGTTATCTACGTCAGCAGACTGGGACAAGATGATCCACCTTTGGGAGTTAATTTGGGTCAGTATCGTAGCAAAGTAACCATACCTAAAATAAATGTTTTACACTCTATTATGGTTTAT
This sequence comes from Hippopus hippopus, assembly GCA_946811185.2. Classification (NCBI taxonomy): domain Eukaryota; kingdom Metazoa; phylum Mollusca; class Bivalvia; order Cardiida; family Cardiidae; genus Hippopus; species Hippopus hippopus. The sequence goes on from OX328110.1 coordinate 42,808,688, forward strand.
CTTCAACATTATGAAAATAAAAGTTTTGCACTTTGTTATGGTTTATTTTTAAACTTACCATAAATAAATGTTTAACTAGTCTTAAATGAATGTTTAGCGCTCTATTATGGTTTATCTCACCAATATATAACTGGAGGGTTATTAGTACATTGTTTTTGAGGTGAGCTGACTGATGAATTAGACCACAGTGACCAAATTGTTGAGTTTGTGAGCAGGGGACCTAAAAATAACGCCTTTATGACGATCAAAGGCAAGCAGATATGCAAGATTGGGGATTTCAGTCTCAACTACAGAAACACGCAACTACTAAACTTTAGCAGCATCAAAGACATGGTGGCCGACATTGACCCAACACACACATAAACCTATAGAAAAGGGAAGTTGGAAGATGGGAAAGAACTCCGTCAAAGATTATGTTTGTAAATGTGAACAAGATCTTGAGGGATAAATACAACAATGTTTTGTACTACAAAGAAGAGAAAAAAACAGTAACAGTACAGGATAGTGTACAACATGGTGTTATTTTGATGAACTTTGACACAGTGCCATTTGGTTATTAAACCATATGAGAACAGTGTTAAAAAAATAAACTCCCTACGGATTTCAAGTTATAAGAAACTGATAGTTCATCACAACAGTCACTTCATGAAAGGATTCAGATGGTTCTTGCATTTAAATTTCTTGGTATTCTTGAGAGCCACTGAGAATTGACAATCACTGCTGCAAAACATGACCAGAGCTTAAGCCGAGGTAGTGGGTAATGAAAATGAACAGGAAAATGACCACATGAAAGCCAAAAGTCTAACTTTGGACAACTGTCCAGCTAATCCAGACATGAATGGCCTGAAAGCTACCCAAGTGGTTTTTCTTCCACCTGCAGCGACAGTGGTGACACAGCCCATGGACCAAGGCATCATTAAAAATCTGAAAGTCAAGTAGAGGTGCCAGATATTTCTTAAAAAATTCAGGCTGTAGAGAATAGTCAAAATCTTATGATTTTCGTTCAAGATGCACTTCAGATACTCTGACAAGTATGGGACAATGTTTCCCGATAAACAATAGCCTGCTGTTTTAAACATGCCAGTTTCCACTCAACTCTCTACCTGCTGCCAACCACACAGATGATGAAGACATCGATGACAATGTACCACTCACTAACCTTGCCCATATATTAAACAGGCAAACCAACATCAAGAACTTCATCTCAGTAGACAACCGCTTTCCTGCCACAGAGTGCCTTGCATATTTCCTGCCACAGAGTGCCTTGCATATGATGAAATTATCAAAGACCTGATTGAATCCCGAACAATCAACACAGCTAAATCCTCAGACCAAGAAGTTCAACCACCAACAACTACCATTTCATTCAACCAAGTCATACAGTCAGCTTCAAACAGCCACAACTTCATCGAGATTGAACCAGACTCCAACGATGTGTCTAGAGCTTTAGACATAACAGTACACTATTTAATCAAAAGCATTGTTGTCTGCTACATTAAAAACTAGAAATAGGTGTGTCAGCGACATGGATGCCCCTGCTAAATGGTATTGGTCACAGATATGTCATATGAGAGAATCAGTAGGTATTACAGAAAATTGTTGTTTTGGATAACAGCTTAGACAGGGTTAAGAAGGTTTGTTATATATATAGCCAAGCAGATAAAAGATTATTTATACCTGATAACAAAATTGAGGACTGGTCCAAGTTGAAAGCAATATGCAGACAATAAATTATATGGTTTGTATTGCATATGGTAGAAAACTTTGTGAGAAAAAGAAGAAAATGCTCATTTTGAGCATTAACTTCTTTTTATTCAGCGGTTTCCTTAATCTTTCAACTGAGGGTTACTTATACTTGGGATTATGAAGATCTTAACTTGAGGAATGAGAGTGAGAAATATAGCAATAATAATTACTTTGTTGGACTTCCTCTATCAGACAGGAACAAACTGGATCGAATATTATCATATTGGACTATAGTTGAAGGGTAGGTTGCAGCCTCAATATACTCTGGCATAGTTCTTTGGATGGTCTTTTTAAAAACCAAAACTGTAATTTCATATCACAATTCTGCTGAGCAGGATGTAAAACTGGGTTAAACAGTCAATTTAAACATTTGACCTTCAACTGTGACCTTGACCTTGGGCGTATCGAAACAAACTTTTCGCATGACACTAGTACTTGTTAAGGAGAACAAGTGTGCCAAGTTTTTTTGAAATCCATTGATAAATGTAGAAGTTATGCTCCGGACAAGGTCAATTTAAACATTTGACCTTCAACTGTGACCTTGACCTTGGGCATATCGAAACAAACTTTTCGCATGACACTAATACTTGTTAAGGAGAACAAGTGTGCCAAGTTTTTTTGAAATCCATTGATAAATGTAGAAGTTATGCTTCCGACAAGGTCAATTTAAACATTTGACCTTCAACTGTGACCTTGACCTTGGGCGTATAGAAACAAACTTTTCACATGACACTAGTACTTGTTAAGGAGAACAAGTGTGCCAAGTTTTTTTGAAATCCACTGATAAATGTAGAAGTTATGCTCCGGACAAGGTCAATTTAAACATTTGACCTTCAACTGTGACCTTGACCTTGGGCATATTGAAACAAACTTTTCGCATGACACTAGTACTTGTTAAGGAGAACAAGTGTGCAACATTATTTTGAAATCCATTGATAAATGTAGAAGTTATGCTCCGGACAAGGTCAATTTAAACATTTGACCTTCAACTGTGACCTTGACCTTGGGCGTATCGAAACAAACTTTTCGCACGACACTAGTACTTGTTAAGGAGAACAAGTGTGCCAAGTTTTTTTGAAATTCATTGATAAATGTAGAAGTTATGCTCCAGACAAGGTCAATTTAAACATTTGACCTTCATCTGTGACTTTGACCTTGGGCGTATCGAAACAAACTTTTCGCATGACACTAGTACTTGTTAAGGAGAACAAGTGTGCAACATTATTTTGAAATCCATTGATAAATGTAGAAGTTATGCTCCGGACAAGAATGGGACACACACACTAACGCACGCATGCACACACACACAGACGGACACAGGTAACTCTATATGCCCTTCCGCCATTTCATGGCGGGGGCATAAAAACAGACTGATACTAGAACTTGTTTTCTACAAAAAAACAAATGTCTTCCCCCTATTTGGTGTCAGAAGGATTGATATGCGACCAAGGCAATTTCAAACTGAAATAATGGTCATTTTTCTCTAACAGTTTTCGAGTTATAGAGCAGACAGGAAATTGTACGTAAAATGAGTGAGGAAAATAATCAAAGGGAAATAACTCGAAAAATATACATTTCCCTCAAAAAATATACAAGCAAGAGTTATGAATCTTGTGCATGACACTTCTTCTCATGGTTCTTTACAAATGTGTAAAATTTTACCAAAATATCTTAAAAAGTTTTCCAGTTATAGAGCAGACACGATTTGTGATGGAAAATAATCAAAGGGGAATAACTCGAAAAATTTACAAGCCAGAGTAATGGTTCTTGTGCATGACACTTTGTCTCATGGTGCTGTACAAATGTGTGAAGTTTTATTGAAAAATCTTAGAAGGTTTTTGAGTTGTGACGGAGAATAATAAAAGGGAAATAACTCGAAAAATATACAAGCCAGAGTTATGGTTCTTTTGCAACACACTTCGTCTAATGGTGCTCAACAAATGTGTGAAGTTTTATCGAAATATCTCAAAAGGTTTTCGAGTTATAGAGCGGACACGAATTGTGACGGACAGACGGACGGACGGACAGACAGACGCAGGGGGGAAAAGCAGTATGTCTCCCGAACCTGATGGGGGGGGGGGTGGACATAATAATGTCATTCTTTATTAGAGGCGTCATTCTTTATTTGAGGTGATCAGTGAATTTCATTGAGATAAGTGTGTATTTACTGTGCTTTGTGAATATATGTACATGATTTTTTTTTAAAACATTATTCTTCATTGAAATAAAAACAAAACAGGCATGAATTATATGCTCCTTTATTTGATTTTGTTCAGGTGCGACAATTTATCCCAGTTGTATCACATGTTTGCTTCCAGTTTTCGGTATGGCTCCTCTTGAAGTTCTTATGTTGAACTCCTGTTATGTCAAAGTCTTTTTGTTATCTCAAGGGATTCAACGTAACAAGAGAGGACAGTAAATATCATAAAGACCAACATTCTGACCACCTGTCATGAGTTGTGGACTGAAAAATTAATGTGGCCTCAAGAAAATGCACAAGGTTTTCCTAAGGTTTGATCTACTAGCCTAGTTTTTTACCAAACATGATCCATTTTCAAACTCATCTGACGTATTATCAAAACAATTATTCTGACCAACATTCATGAGTACTGAACTGAAAATGGGGTCTCCAGAGTGTATACATGGTTCTTTTTAAAGATTTGACCAAGTGACCTAGTTTTTTGACCCAATGTAACATATTTTCAAACTCATCTGAGATATCAAGACAAACATTCTGACCAACTTTCAAGAGTATTGGACTGATATTGTGGCCACTACAGTGTACACAAGTTTTTAAAAAATTTGACCTGGTTACCTAGTTTTTGAAAATCATATAAAAATAATAAGAGGTCCACCAAAATCATTAGCCCTTTATCACAAGGCAAAATTTAAGAATCCTCTGTATTAAGGAATTCGCAGATAAATGATTCCGGCAATATAATGTGAATTTTTAGAATGATAGTATTTGTCCTTCAATCGGTAAACAAAATCTTGGGACAATGAGAAAATGCTGGTAACCAGCATTTTCTCTTTTACCCACAATGTTTTCACATGCTTTCTATTTCAGGGTTGTTGAGAGTCAAGGTGTGTGGTAAGGGGTTAATGCTGATTTCCAGAGAAACCCAACTAGTGCTTTTGGAGTTGATTTTTAAAGATTGTTTTTTTCTGTTTTGTTGCCATGGCAATCAGAGCTTTGAACAAATTCTACAGAGGATGACAGCAGGAGTATTTCTTTTTAAGCTTGGTCTAAACCTGACCAGCAAGCAACTTCAGAGAAGATGTGTGAAATAAAAGTAACCACAAACAAGCACACAAACATGCATAATGTATTGATAGGTTATAAGTCAGCAGGCCTTTGGCAAGTCATGTTATAATTTTGACTGAATCAGACAATCAGGTTTGATTAGAATCTAGCAGAAACTATGTTATACAGACAAACAAAAAGACAAATGGACAGATAAACCAAAAATGATATGACTTTGACCTTAGATCTTCTGGGCTTAGAAACCTAACTTACCTGCACAGTTATTTTGTTCTTTTAACCTTAACCATAAGGCTGATACTCAAAGATCTTTTGTGAACAGTGTAGATCAAGATCAAACTGCAAAGAATGTGCAGTCTGATCTTTGATCTACACTGTCCGATAAGGAGTTATTTTTCCCCACCAAAAAAAAAACTGTGAAACAGCAAGATTTGCATTCTTGTTATTGGTTTGAAAGTTTCATTTCACTCATTCAGCATGTTAAGGATTAAAGCAAAAAGCACAATATTTGCTACATAATATTAACCTGTGCAATCTGATCTTTAATAACACTGTTTTAGTATTGTGGGTTAATAAAGATCAGATTGCACAGGAAACGCAATCTGGGATTTGATCTACACTGCCCCATAAGAACTACTTTGAAAGTGCAATATCTTGCTTTTTATCAACAATAGAGTAGAAAATGTTTCATTTCATTCATACTCTGAAAACTGACTGTTATTTGAAAAATGACGGGTTAAAACTGTACAGAAACAGGAAAACATTTGTGGAGTAAATAGTCATTTTATAAGTCTTGTAATATATGGCGACAGATCATGGCACCAAAATATAAACAATATTGCACTGGAGTCATACACAAGGAAATACATCTCAAATAAAAGAGAAGTTTTCAGTTCATCACAATTAAGATAACAGAATGCATGGATACATGCAAAATTCTTTTTAAGACTTTGTAATTCTTATAGATTGTTCAGGCTAATCAGTACATTGTATTATTGAAAACTTTACCAAATGACAAAATTTTAGATTTGTCCAGATTGAAAGCATTTGCAGAAAGCAACATAAAAGTGGCTCAAAAATTGAAATTTGCTTTGAGAAAGGTAGAAAACATTGTGGGTAAAGGAGAAAATGCTGGTCACCAGCATTTTCTTCTTTTCCCACAATGTTTCCAAAAGCCCAATTCATCAGGTCATTAATGCTCGGGATTTTGCAGCAAAGGGTTAATCCATTATAATGCTAAATGAGTTGACCACTGTAGTCAGAGATAAACCCTTTACCACACTTTTCTACTCTCTCAGATACAATTCCATAACTAGAGCCACATTTTATCTGTCGTCTGCAAATGCTTTCAATTTGGGCCTTTCTAAAATTTTGTCGTATAGTAAAGGGTTAAACACCCTGATCGTGCAAATTGTGAACCCATTTTGTTAACTCTTTACCAAACGACATTTTAGACCTGTCCAAATTGAGTGCATTTGCAGACAACAACTTCAGTCTGGCTTAAATAATGAAACTTGTCTTATCCAGTAGAAAACATTGTGGGAAAAGGAGAAAATACTGGTTATCAGCATTTTCTCCTTTTTCCAAAGTGTCTTCAGAAGGCTTCCTCCTTTGGGTTGTTAAAAGTCTGGATTGTGTATTATAGGGGCTAAAAAATACCTCACCAGGTATCAGACAGTGTAGCCGCAGATGACACATTTTATGCTGTCTACATTCTTTAATGCACCACTAAATTTTTTACTTGTCCAAATTGAAAACATTTGCAGGCTTCAAATTAAAATGCACTCAAAAAGTGAAAATTAAGGCCGAAGAGATCCTGGTAAAACAAAAGAGTGTAAGTGACCTACTTTTTGACCCAGTGGAAACTGAAAAATTGCTGATAACCAGCTTTTTTGCCTTTGCTCACAATGTTTTTGCACTTTCAAAGACTAATCACATCATTTGAGCAACATTTGATTTGTTGTACGAGCTTTTTTTCTCAATTTGGAAAGTTTGCAGATTTTGTCTTCTGTTGAAAATTTACTCGTTATCAAAAACATACGTGTAGAATTACTAAAAGCAAAAACATTTGCAGATGATAAATTTAATGTGACCCTTATGGTGGATATTGTCTTTGAAAGTGTAAAAAACATTGTGGGAAGAGGACAAATTGCTTGTAAAACTCAGGTTTGTGATGTAAAGAACTAGGGAGGTGTAAAAAGTTGTATTCATACTGCAATGCACCAGACAAACATCTTTGTTCCATCACTCTGCTATCTGTTTAGGGGAAGTTCTTTACATTTCCATTCCATTCCAATCCACACCATTGAAGAACGGGTGAGCTTTGATTTCCTCCACCCCATTAATACCAGACCCTAATCTCTCTCTCGGGTTATACCTTAGGAGCTGTAAGTAGATATAGAGTATCCTTTAGCACTTACACTACATTTTATCAATTATCCTTTTACCAAATGACAGAATATAAGAATCTTCAAAACTGAAAGCATTGGCAGACAACAATTCAAATGTAGGGAGAGTTGTATGAGAAATGGTAGAAAACAATTCAAATGTAGGGAAGAGTTGTATGAAAAATGGTAGAAAACATTGTGGGAAATGGAGAAAATACTGGTTATCAGCGTTTTCTCCTTTTCCTTCATTTTTGTCAAACACCTTCCTCAGGGTCGTTAAAACTCGTGGCAAAGGGTAAAAAACTGCACCACTGCATTTATATGATGAAAACAGTCTGTTCAATACCAAATGACAAAATTGACCAATATCAGCAAACTCAGCAAATACAAGAAAAACTTCGCAAATCTCGAACAAAATCAGGCTATTATGACCTAACCCTTTACCACATAATCCCGAGTTTTAATGACTATGTGGAGGAAACCTTTTGAAAACATTCTGGGAAAAGGAGAAAATGCTGGTAACCAGCATTTTCTCCTTTTCCCACAATATTTTCTACTCTATCAAAAACAAATTTCATCATTTGAGTGTTTTTTAAATTGTGGTCTGCAAATTCTTCTAAATTGGACAAGTCTACCTTTTTGTTGAGTTGTAAAGGATTAAAAAAATGTTTTGGTCTTGGCTCGTAAGATGCTTCTGCAGATAATGCAGATGAAAATAAACTGCATGATCTGAATCTTCACTACTACATACATGCTTTTATTCGCTGTGGATTTACTTTAGCACTAATGGCCATCAAGGTCAGTTGTGCTTTTGACCAAATAATTCTTATAATACCTCAAAGATCATTAAAAGACAGGATTATATGGAAAAGGGTGAAACAAATAAATTCACAAAATAACAAAGATCCATCAAACTATTGGTACCTCTAGCAAAAGGGCCTTTGCTTCCTCAGAAAGATGGTCTGGAATAAACAGTTGAGTGTGAGAGGTGACCCCATCTGGATGGCACATCAGCAAAGACTGAGAAAAAAAACACACACACAAATATTAATGCAAGTTTCATACATAACTCTTTCTATCATGATGTTTATGCTCCTAGTAAAGTCTTCTTTATGACTTTAAGCTATACTTTGAATGAATGACATGTTGTCCAACATTGTATTGACAGCCAAGGTTATAATTATGTATAACAGGTAATATAGTAATAAGAAAATATCTCGTATAACAACATAACAAGGGAAAGAAACAATTTGATTACTTTAATAGAAGATGTATAATATAAAGGTTATCCAACAAAAGCAATTATGTGTGGAAAGACTGGATAGAATGTGCTGTATGGTCTTGGATCTACACCTTTTGCTGCTTTGTCTTGAAGGTACATGTTGCATCGATTTTACCAAGCTGAAATTGTTCTTTTTGTTTATTTTGCACTTTAAGGATAACCTTTACAAAATGATCCTTTGTGTGTTTTAACTGATTACCATCCAATAACAAATTTTAACAACCATAAGAAAAAAAAGCTTTTGAAACCATTCTTCTTTCAAAGACAAATTCCATCATTTGAATTATGTTTCAAATGCTATTTGCAAATGCTTTCAATATGGGAAAGACAAAAGGACTGCTTTCTATAGCCTTCAAATATACCATCTATACATGAAATACATGAAGTTTTTACCTTTCCAACTAGAAGTTCATACACCAACACTCCTAGGCTCCACCAATCACACACTTCTGTATAACCTGTTATAGACTTCACCTCTGTTAACAACAAACAAAACTTAAAATATTACTGTATGCTGAGAGTAAACTGTTACTGTTAAACTCATTACCAAACAATGATGTATTTAACCCTTCACCAAACAACAAAAATTTGGACTTGTCCAAATGAAAAGCATATACGAGGGTTGTTCGGAAAGTTCGTAGAATTTTGTTATATCTCTAGAATTGTTCATCAAATATACATGAAATTTGATATGCATGAACCTTGACTTATCCTTAAGCAATTTTTAATAAAATGATAGAAAAGCGAATACAGAAACCAGATATATGGGTTGTCGTAGCAACGTCATCATGGGTACCCCGAGCAGTCCGTAAAACACCTATTTTTGGATTATGTCGTTGAAGAAATAAGCTTAATTTCTGTATGTTTGCTCAACATCAAAAAAGCGCGGAAACGTCAAGCGATAATTCGACAACGTTACGTCATTTCCTGAAAATTTCCAAACAATTCGTTGTTCCGAAACAAAATTATAGTGTTTTCGTAATCTATCTGCGGAAGTTGTTATGAAAAAATCATGACGTCGAACTGTGGCGTTGAGTTGCGGAGTGTGGTGAAATTCTGTGTTGCACTTAATAAATCGCCAACAGAAACACTGCGAATGATAAAATCAACAGGAGCATATGATAAATGCAGTCCAGCTTTTGTCTACAAGTGGCAATGCGTTTTAGGAGCGGAAGAGAATCTATTAATGATGATTCCAGGAGCGGTCGACCGGCAGTCGTAACTTGTTCGATTAAGAAGTCGGTAAAGGATATAGTTCAGACCGACAGAAGAACCACCGTCAGAACTATTGCTAATGAACTCTGTGTTTCGTGCTCAACAGTACATGGTATACTAACTGAGGAACTTGGCATGTCAAAAGTGAGTGTTCGGTGGGTACCACGATTACTCAAGGAAAATGAAAAGGAGTGCCGCGTTCACTGTTCACAGAAGTTTCTTCACCGCTACTAATCTGTTCGAAAGAAGCGCCCACACATGTCTCTGGACAGAATAATTCTACATCAGGATAATGCCCCCGGGCACAGAGCAGAATCTACACAGCTTGAGATTAGTTTACTTGGTTTTGAAGTATTGGATCATCCGCCATACAGTCCAGATTTGGCTCCTATGGATTTCCGGGTTTTTCCCGAGTTGAAGGCGAGTTTGCGTGGAAAGCGATTCGATTCAGCAGAGGAACTTACAAAACAGACTCAAATTGTTGTATCGTCACTAACTGAGGACTGGTACATTGAAACTTACAACAAATGGATGACCAGACATAAGAAATGCATAGATATTGCTGGTGACTATGTTGAGAAAGTGCGACGATCGCTTGATGTAAACGACGCTTGATGATTACGCGACGTCATATTGACTTCGGCGTGCTCCAGGTACCTCTAACATACTCATTTTAAATAAACATAATTTTCGTGTGATGTAGAGCATCGTTTTGGTTTTCATAGAATTTATAGCAGAGATGTTGAAGTTTAAGTAGGTATAAAATTCTTTGTAATACTGAGAATATTGTGTGATTTATAACAAAATTCTACGAACTTTCCGAACAACCCTCGTACAGACAAAAAAATAAATATGACTAAAATTTTAAAATGTGTTATGGGAAGGGTAGAAAACAATATGGGAAAAGGAGAAAATGCTGGTTTCCAGCATTTTCTCCTTTTCCCACAATGTTTTCTAAGGCTTTTTTTTCCCTTTTTCGTTGAAAGGGGTTGTGTGTTAAAGAGTTAAACAGTCCACAGGAAGAAGCCTTTTGAAAGCATTGTGGGAACCAGCATCTTCTCTTTTTCCTACAATTTGTTCTTCCTATTAGAAAATAGAAATCATCCTTCGTGCAACATAATGAACTGTTGTCCTCAAATTGTTGTTTGGCAAAGGGTCAAAAAAACAACTGCTCTCTCTATAGAATGGGGCAGTTTAGGCCAAGATGTGCATGTAAACAGACTATAACTATAAATTAAAAAATGTGCATGGAAAAAAAGCAATAATAAAATTCATAGATAATCTAGTAACAACAAGTCCATGTATGTAGTAAATATCTTCAGCAGTGACAGAAATATTATAAAATGTTGTTTTTGCATGGCGATGCAGACGATGACAATAAAACACAGAGGACAGCAGGGCTATGACAATGCTTTAATGTTTTCTTCGAAACCAGCCAAGCCAGACATGGTGAATCACTGAATTACGCATGGCAATAACTAGCAAACCTTTAGTGAAGCAGATAGTCAAATGTAACAAAAAATAATTTTTCATTGGTATTTCTTTAAAGATTTATGTAACCTCCTACAGCAAGTTTAGATTTCGTGCCGCAATTTTGTGTGAAAATCACACATAATATGATAAATAACACACACAAGTTATGCATGATTGTATTCAAATAAGTTCAATGACATCATATTTGATATCACAAAAATAGACAGAATTACTGATTGCAAAGCTACCAGCCCATTTTTGCACACCAATATATGCACCTTTCTACTACATGTTACCATCCAGTGTCTTTATGGTTTGAATAACAAAGTATTTTTGGTAGTATTTATCGAGACTGAACACAAAAAAAAATTTGCAGCAAAAAAAACAAAAAAGGCCCTTCAAAATCTCTACAGCTTGAAACCTATGTCTAAATAACAGCAAAATTTGCTAAACAGCAAATTACAGACATTTTCTCCTTATTCCACAATGTTTTCAATAGGCCTTTTCCTAAAGGTTGTTTAAGAAATAATCATCTTTCTATAGTGATTTATCGTTCAATAAACCACAATTGTGAGATATGAGGCACAATAAATAATCCACGAGGGCGATAGCCCAAGTGGTTTATTCGTTGCGCCTCATAACTCACAACATGGTTTATTGAACGTTAACCATGATAGAAAGATTATTTTGATTCTAACACAACCAATCAAAGATAAACAAGTTCATACTCAGAGTTAAAACAGGGATGCAGATTATATTCCAATGAATAACTTACTCACTTACTTTATACAGAATGATGTCACTCTAAATAAAATAAAGTAAATTTTACCACGCTTTCGTTGCACCGTGTTTATAGAGCCAAATTCACCTGTCATGTTAGAATAACCCTTGACCTGCTAAACAACTTAAATGAAACATTCAAGCCGACAGTAAATACCTAAATGTTGCTATTTCTAAGCTTTTTGAGAAATAGATCTCCTTATCGGACAGTGTAGATCCAAAATCAGACTGCACATTTTGTGCAGTCTGATCTTGATCTATATTGTCTGTAAAAGGTCATGAGTTGCTCCTAGCAGCCAAAGGATTAAAATTTGAAATTGTGTTATAAAGGGTTGTATGAAACAAGCATGTAACTCATATAAAAGAATACTCACTTAAGCCACAACCTACCTGGGGCAACATACAAACTTTTACAAGCCTCAAAGTCTGGAGTTTCCATGACCTGGTTTATCTGACAAAAGTAGGTCAAGGTCGCATGACCTTGGTCACCCAGCAAAATGTTTTCTGGCTTCAATTCTCTACAAATACAAGTACGGAGAAATTTCAGCATTCATTTGATTTTTATCCTTACAAAACTCAACATCAAATATAGTATTAAGATTAGGAAAAAAGGGCACAAACATGGTGATTCAATGATGTGTTCGCTAGATCTAAATATGGTGTCCGTGGTCATTAAGTATAGTGTTGGTCTTGCAACTGTAAGGTCTTAAGTTTGATTCCTGGGAGTTACAAATTAAATAGACTTAGTCTCTTTTGGCTGTCAAAACCACAATTCACTGAAACATTTTTATATTACAGGCTTGACTAAACTGTCAGACAGAATAGATACAAGGTCAAACTGCATGTTCTGTGCAGTCTGATTTTGATCTATACAGTCTGCAAAAGCCCCTTATTAAGCCTAAGGCTCAGAAAGGCTTACATTTAATATGATTTAAACATGACTAAGTTGGTAAGTACAAAGTAGCCTTTCTGCAACAATCAATACTGCTGCCTCTGAGATTAAACAAGAGCGCTTGAGGGTCACTTTTCGCCAACCGCTCCCAAGAACTTTTGTCTTATGCTCAAGAGTTTTCCAGATTTGAAAGTAACAAAACATCTGATTGGCTCGAACAAACAGCTTAATTAATCAGAAAGTCTGTTACTTTCTAAATCTAGAATTGGACTTAAAATGAAATTAACCCTTAAAGTGCCTTTTACTGCAACAATTACCTTTGCAGCCAATGTAGATCAAAATCACACTGCACAAAACATGCAGGCTGATCTTTGATCTACACTGTCTGCTCAGCTGAGACATTCTAGACAAAAGCAACTTTGATATTGAAATCATTTGGGTCTTATTTTTTGACTGTGTCTGTAGGGCTTATTCAAAGGGTTAAGAATGGTTGGTGAATAAGGACCCTTGCAGGTGCTAACCCTATGCTTCAGTTGCTTGTTCAGTGAAAATTCTATAGGTAAAAAGATTAATTAATTGATTGTGTGGTAATTAGTGCCATTTTCATCATTATTTCTGTTAGATTACATTGGCAAGCTATCCATGCTTTCCTGAGTTTCTTTGACTAGTACTTCGGCATCGCACAATCTTCTTCCCACATAACCACTGTCGAAATAGTGAGAGACAAATGAATCCTATCGCAGTGACTATCATCAATACTCGGAAAGAAATTTGACAACCTGGGAAAACCAGCGACCTCCTTGTTTGAGTCCTCTACCCTACCACCTGTACCATAAGGGCTTGGCCGAGTTAAAAAATGATTTTCTCTTTCAAAAATACTTTGATTTTACCTACCCCTCTGGTTGGCCTACCCTTTTAGAAATTATTAACTAGCCAGTAAACATCTTTAGTAATTACAGAGATATAAGACAATGTCAACAACAATGTCGACAATGCCAAGACTATGAAGAACATTGAAATATTTCAATAAGTACAGTTCTATTATATTAACCTTTTCAGCACCACAGTCAAAAGAAGGATTTTGTGGACAGCATAGATCAAAGTCAGACTGCACAGAACATGCTTAGTGAAACCTATTAGGTAAAATCTTTCTGAGTTTCAAGGTAACGTATTTACAGTCATGGAATTAGGTCTAGTTTATATATTTGTTGCTGAAAAAGTTTAATCTTTTCCCACAATATTTTCAACAGATTTCTACTTCAAAAGCCAGAAAAAAAAAAATGGAGTCATGCTCTGTGAAAAAGAGGGCTTAATGCATCTGCAAAAAGTATCGATCTATGTTAGCATGTGCAGTCTGCGCAGGCTGATAGGGGTGAAAACTTTTTGCTATTTGTGAATTTTATGTGTGTCCAAAGGCTATAATAACTCATGATCTAGTCGGTCATTAGACAAAATGCTTTTTATCAGTTCAGATTTATGTGATGTCTTGCTTGATAAAGTGCATCATGTAGATGCATTAACCCCCATATTACCATAGCATGGCTCAATATATTTGTAGAAAAACAAGTTACACTGTAAATAAGCCAAACCTTACCTACAAATAATACCTTGAGCATGTAACCTAGATAACGCCACCACTATCTCAGCTGCCCATCTTTTAATGAAAGACTCTGGTATCTTGATCTGATCTGGACTCACAGCCGTCACATCTAACTGTTCAAACAGATGTGATATGGTTCTTTGTCGTGCTTTAGAAGGGGAGCCTGATCCGTAATCACTTGACGCAGATCTGCTCAGTTCTCCAGAGTTCAAACGACTCAGACTAAGTCTACGAGGAACTAGTGTTAAATTTGTAGATGCCCTTGACCTTGTACAATCACTTGAGCTCAAGTCCATGTTTTTTTTGTCAATGAATTCATCAGCTTTATTTCTCTTGTCAGAGAACAAACATTCCTGATTTTCTTTATCATGACTGCCACTTTCTTTGATTTCATTTGAAACAGGTCTACCATCCCCGGTTGAATCTCTTGACTTTGTATCCGACGCACTATCTGACGTGTCACCGGGACGATGAAGATCATATATGCTGGGTTCTTCTATACTGTCTGCCTCGGACTCGGAGTTCAATTGCGATGGGGAGAAAGGTGAACTCAAGGTCATTGTTGTATCGCTTTCAGTTTTGTCTGTTTTAGAATCCTGCAGTTGTGTATCAGTGTCTACCTGCGAAAGAGTCCTCTCCACACACCGCAATAATTCCTTTGAGCTTTCAATAAGATCACTGTCACATTTTACTTGGCTGCTCTTGTTCATTGTACCATTCATATTTTCACCTATAAAAGCATCATTTTGTACATCACAGCTTTGTTCATTAGCTTCATGAATCACATCGAAGTTGTCCGATAAAATACTATTCTGTCTTGAAGTAATTTCCTTATCACTATCGATACTGTTTATACTAAAATTTTCTAAAGGCGTTTTATTTTTCTGTAGCAGGTCCTGAAACTGACCTGCGTTATGCGAGTTCTGTCTTTCTAGCGGAGTCTGGCTTGATCTTAAACTAATGTCATCTCCCTCAACATTTTCCTCTGAAGAAAAACTTGTATATCTTCTCACTTTGTTATCACAGATTTCTGATGTTTGTACACTGCTTTCAGCTTGATCATCTAAACTCTCTTTATCTAAATCTACAGTAGAATCTTTATCTAAAACATTCTTATCTATATCTAACTGAAAATCTTCTATATCTAAGTCTTTAAGTACATCTTGATCTGTTTTACCTATTAAAATATCCTCATCACCCTTCACATACTTCACAAGATCATTTTTATCATCAAACTGTTTTGCTCCTAACACTAATTGACTAGATCGATCTGATTGTTCATACTGGCTTAGAAAGGATCCTCTTTTATTGTCATCAGTGTGAATTTTGAACCCTGTATAGACATTTTGTTCACCTGGATTGACTATTTCACCATTCTCTCCCCCTGGTCCTCCTTCTTTTCCATGGTTCTGTGCATGCTGTAGGTATGCACCCACATAGTCCCAGAGTCGACCCCCACTGACATATTGTAACAGTAGATATATGGTACTTGGGGTTTCATAGAACTTGTACAGATTCACCATATATGGGCATGAGGTAGGTAGAATGTTAGGTATGTTCCTATTTGCCAAACTGGATTTGTACAATCTCTGAAAAAGAAAAAAATAAAATTTAAGAAACATGAGCAAGTTTTGTACAGGGTCATTCAAAGAGGATTCCTGTGATATTAACTCTTTTCCAGATGAAAAAATTTTACATTTGTCAGAGTAAAAAGCATTTGCAGATGACAAATCAAATGTGACTCAACTATTGAGATATGTATTACAAAGACTAGAAAACATTATGGAAAAAGAAGAAAATGTTGGTTACCAGCATTTTCTTCTATTTCCACAATGTTTTAAAAAGCCGTCCATGTCAGTTTTAAAACTCGAGATTCTGTGGTAAAAGGTTAAATCTTCCCAGTGGTGTAGAAGGAAAAGGCATTTAAAGGTTCTTCTATCTTCAGCTCTGATGGCCATCTTGTTCAGGGGAACAGAACCATTTGAGCAATTTCAGTTAAAGGTCATCTAAGGAGGATTTCTGCAACAATATTTCTTACTCCATCCTGCAGTTCTGGAGCAGCCATCTTAGCCTTTTATCAGAAGACAAAAATTTAGCCATGTCCAAAGTGAAAGCAATTGCAGACGACAATTTCAGTGAGGCCCAAGTGACGCAATTTTTCTTTGATTGGTTAGAAGAAGTTGTGGGAAAAGAAAATGCTGGTTACTAGCATTTTCTCCTTTTCCCACAATGTTTTGTAAAGGCTCCTTTCCCAGGGTCGTTATAAGTTGGCATTGTTAGGTCAGGGTTAAACTAAAGTTCATGATGACCGGCTGACAGATGATGGACAATCACAACAAATCAACTTAAGTACTTTGTGCTTACGTGAAGTAAGTTGAAAGGCTGCTTTAACCCCTCACTACAAAATCCTAAGTCTTAATGTCCCTGGAGGGGAAAAGCTTTTGAAAAACATTGCTGGAAAAGGAGAAAATGCTGCCAACTAGCCTTTTCTCCTTTCAAACATTGTCTTCTACACTTTCATAACAAAATCTCCTCATTCGAGGGCGTTTTTTTTTTTTTTTTTGTCATCTGGAAATGGCTTCAAATTGGACATGTTTAAAACTTTGTCACGTGATAAAGAGTTGAGTGAGCTCAAGTATATATTGGCTTATACGATGGACAAAGACTGATCACAACAGCTCAATCTGAGAGCTTCATGCTCAGGCGAGTTGACATGAAAGACTGCTTTAGGCAAGCTCATGCATATATTGGCTTAATGGAGAATTTTTAGAAAACATGTACAGCTATTGCAGTTGATTCTGGCTTATGTGTTTGCACCTTTGAAAATATCTATAAGAAATAGATTTATTTAGAAATGAATTCACAACTTACACCTGATAAAATTGTTTAAAATGGTTAAAAAAAAAACAAAAAAACATGAGCCATCCTCTGGCAAAAGGAGGCTTAATGCATCTCTGCGATACCACGCAAGCCATCACATACTTACGGCTCTATAATATCCTCTTCTTGTAACAAACAACTTAAGAGGTAGACTGGTCCTTGGACATACAGAAGATTGACCTACAATGAAAAGTTTCAGTCCAGCTCAGCCTGCGCGGAATGGGCAGACTGACCTGGGTCGATACTTTTCGCAGATGCATTAAGCCTGCTTTTGATAGAGTATCGCTCATATATTACCTTCACTACATATGTTTCTTCTGTAGATTTATCCAGCACCAATATAACTTTATCTATTGTTCCCAACACTTTAAACTGTTTCAGGTCACTATATGGTCCTCTTATAAAGGTCAAGGCTGGATCTACCTCAGTTGTGGGGTTTAATGTACTGCTTGTCTGAAAGGAGAAGAAAATAAGATAAAATATCAATATCAAGTATTTTGGAACAAACCAAAATTGTCTGGTTTGTATTCTACAGTTTTACATCGTGCTCTGCTAGGCCTGATGGTTCAGCTGGTAACCTACAGGGCTTAAACAAGGGGGTTGTCTGTTAGAGTTGCCAGCTTGGTCAATTATTTCCAAGCATAGATAATAGTCATTGCAACAGGATTCATTACTGTACATTTAGTAGTGACTGTGAGTTCCAAATTTCATTTATTTAGCACCACAAGGGCTAACTCTTTCCTTACTGTTGACGATACAAGGAGCTTTTGTAGACGGTGTAGATCAAGATCAGACTACACAAAACATGCAGTCTGATCTCTGATCTACACTGTCCACTCTTCTATTCTAGGTTATAACTGAACTGTCGCTTCATCTTGAAGCGGAACTGTATTTGATGTCATAAAGAATCAAAGGTTATATATTCTGTAGTGAAAGAGGTAACACAAGGTATAAGGAATTGTTCCTGTGGTTATCCTTTTTTTTTTCTCTTTAAAATTCTGACAGAACAATTCCAAGGCAGAAATGCACTTTTGGTGCAGTCTGACCATCTAATTAACATATTCAGTATTTTGTGAGGTATTCTGGCTAATGTAGTCTTGAAATAAGAAAAACATTTGAATCTCTCCTCACTACATATGTCAATCTCATTTATTTACATGTACATATGTACATATAAGTTGGATAATGACGAGCAAGTACTTTGGATCTTGTTCCCTTTCAATTCCAATGATCAACTAGTTTCAAATATACAAATATATGAAACAACAGTACCAATAACAAAAACAAGTAACGTAAGTCACGTGAATGTAACTCACGCCTACCGCTGCACTGCACCAATATAAATTGTAACATTGAAATGCTTCAAGGTTTGCACCAAATACTTTACAACATGGAGCAGTCTGAGGATTGATACTTTACCACAAAAAATTTCTAGAATTTTCCAAACATCTAGAATTTTTCTGGATTATAAAAAACACAGGAACCTTGACTTTTGTAAAAACTTCCATTAATGTGAAACATATACGTACAGCCCATCGCTGGTCATCAATGGTTTCTTTAGCCAAGTGCCTGTTGTACAAATCTTCCGCCTTCATTAAGTACTGGGCAGTTTTCCTGCGCACTGCATCTCTCCTTCCTTTGTTCTTATCGGCTGCAATGATAGAGAATAAGTATCAATTTCAAGCTTTCCACCAAAAAGTATAGAAAGCAAATTTCATGGAGTGTACCAAAAAGCACATTCTTTTCAAGAAATCTGTAAATTACATAAGCTGCCAAGTATAGATCATGACTTTTTCATTAAATACAAGATAGTTAAAATTGAATTTAACGAACACTTGGTTAGTATATATCACAAATTGAGATAAATTTGGTCTATTGGACATCTCTTTCACCATTTACTACAAAATCCCAATAACAAGAGGGTCATGATGGCCCTGATGTCGCTCACCTGAGCCTTTTGACCAAACATGATCCATTCTAAATCTTTTTCAAAAGTATACACAAGGTTTTTCTAAGATTTGATCTTGTGACCTAGTTTTCGATCCAATATGACAAATTTTCAAACTCATCCAAGATATCATCACGACAAACATTCTGACCAATTTTCAAGAGTATTGGAGTAAAATTGTGGCCTATAGAGCAAATACAAGGTTTTTCGAAGATTTGGCCTAGTAACCTAGTTTTTGACCCAACATGATCCATTTTCGAACTCATCTGAGATATCATCAAGCCAAACATTCTGACCAATTTTCAAGAGTATTGGACTAAAAATGTGACATAATCCATTTTCAAACTCATCTGAGATATTATCAAGACAAACATTCTGACCAACTTTCAAGAGTTTTGGACTGAAAATATGGCCTCTAGAGCATACACAAGGTTTTTCTAAGATTTGACCTAGTGACCTAGTTTTTGACCCAACATGACCCATTTTTTAACTCATACGAAATGTCATCAAGACAAACATTCTGACCATTTTTCAAGAGTTTTGGACTGAAAATATGGCCTCTAGAGCGTACACAAGGTTTTTCTAAGATTTGCCCTAGTGACCTAGTTTTTTACCCAACATAACCCATTTTCAAGTCCGCAATATCATCAAGACAAACATTCTGACCAACTTTCAAGAGTTTTGGACTGAAAATATGGCTTTTAGAGCATACACAAAGTTTTTCTAAGATTTGCCCTAGTGACCTAGTTTTTGACCCGACATAACCCATTTTCAAACTTGTCTGTGATATCATCAAGACAAACATTCTGACCAATTTTCAAGAGTTTTGGAATGAAAATATGGCCTCTTGAGCATTCACAAGGTTTTTCTAGGATCTGACCTAGTGACCTAGTTTTTGACCCGACATAACCCATTTTTGAACTCGTCCGAGATCTCATCAAGACAAACATTCTGACAAACTTTCAAGAGCATCGGACTGAAAACATGGCCTCTAGAGCGTACACAAGGTTTTTCTAAGATTTGCCGTAGTGACCTAGTTTTTGACCCGACATGACCCATTTTTGAACTCATCTGCGACATTGTCAAGACAAACATTCTGACCAGCTTTCAAGAGTTTTGGACTAAAAATGTGGCCTCTAGAGTGTACACATGGTTTTTCTAAGATTTGACCTAGTGACCTAGTTTTTGACTCGACATGACCCATTTTCGAACTCGTCCGAGATATTATCAAGGCAAACATTCTGACCAACTTTCATGAGTATCGGACTGAAAATGTGGCCTCTAGAGCTTACACAAGGTAAAAGTTGATGCCAGACGACGGATGCCAGACACAGCACGATCACAAAAGCTCACCATGAGCACTTTGTGCTCAGGTGAGCTAAAAATGGCATTTGAAAACATTGTGGGAATAGGAGAAATTTCTGGTAACCAGCATTTTTTCCTTTCTGACAGTGTTTTCCACCCTTTCAGAGATACGTTCCACAATTTGTTATATTGTCTGCAAAAGCTTTGGACTTGGACAAGAGAAAGGTTGTCTTTGGTAAAGAGTTAGATGATATAAATTTCACGCTATTTGTTGAACTTTTGCGTAATGTTCCGAAAAAAGTGTAAAGACAAGCAAATTTTTTTTGAAATCTGCTCTGTTCTTCAAGTACAGATCATGACTTTTTCATTAAAATCAAGAATGTTGAATTCGACCAACAACTGGTGAGTAAATATTGCAAATTGAAATAAATTTGAACTACTGAATCTATAAGATCTCTTTGCTCTACAGAAAGTTATTTTCTCTTAGACTTACAAGTTTAAGACTGTAACAGACAATGCGTACACAAAGCATACATAAGAAAAAAAATCTTGTCTTTGTTTGAATGTGCATGGAGCCAAATTTTACATTTTCGCAAAAAAAGCGCCACTCACTCAACCCAGTTGACACAGCTGGAAAATATTGCAGCAAAAGAGAGATAAGCATATTGGGTTTTTTTTTTGGTTTGTTTTTTACACAAGACCTTTGGTACTGCTGAAATTATCTGTTTTCTTTTAACTGCACTTTATTTTAGTAGGTCTAAAAAGAAAAAAGCCTGTACATAATAATAGTTTAGTTTAAACATATTTATTTTACATCGATTGAGAAACAAGTTCTTACAACTTATACTAATCTCTCTCGATTCTGCTTCCTGGGAACTACACCAGTACTCACGCCCAATGTGTGGGCCATTGAAAAATCCAAAAGTTCACACCCGCTCCCGGGTATCGACTCGGGACCCTATGATTGCGAGCCCGATGCTCTACCTCACAACCACGGACACCACATACAGATAATACACATGTACACATAATAATATAGGCACCACATGCAATTCAAAACCTTCCGGTAAGGCAAAAAAACAAACAAGAGGGCCATGATGGCCCTGTATCGCTCCACTGGCTCTTTAACCCTTTACCACACAAATTGAAGTGTTAATGACCCTGAAAGAGAAGGCTTTCAAAAGCATTGTGAGAAAAGGACAACATGTTGTCAGCCAGTGTTTTTTTCCTTTTCCCGCAACGTTTCCTAACCTATCAAAGATAGAAATAGTCATTTAAGCTACATTCACTTTGTCTTTTTGCAATGGCTTTAAACTTGGTACAGTAAAAAAAAAATTGTCATTTCTTAAAGATTAACATTAACGTATCATGCGCTTAATTGGCATTGACAGAGACATACAGCATATAAAGTCTGTATGGTAATAAAACTTACTTTGAAAACATAACCTCCACCCCGCCCGCCAAACAAAAACAGTCATATCTTTTTAAATGCAAAAATAATGTTAGTGAATACAAGCAGGTTTATTCATTAGCATGAAAGGTAAAGTTCTGAAAAAATTTGTGTTATAGAAACCTTACTTTAAATTAAACATTCCATTCATGTGAGCATAATTATTAGCATCAAAATAAATCACTCTCCCTTAAAACAGAACATTACCTCTCCAAAAAACTTGAATACCAAACTCCAATAATGTATAACTGCAGTTTGATAATCACGGGAGGTAAATAGTAACAAACTTTATGTTGTATAACAGGAGTTACTTCCCTTGATTACTGTTTTAAATTACGGTCACTACATAAGCCCATGTTAAACTTGTGATCCCCGGGGCAGAGCCAATTTTGACCCCAGGGCTATAATATGAAGAAACTTGATAGAGGTCCATTAGATAAAGCTACATGCCAAAATTGGTAGCCCTCGGCCTTATGGTTTCAGACAAGAAGATTTTCAAAGATGTTCAATATTTTTCAGTTTTGTTGCCATGGCAACAGGAGTTTTTGAAGGAATCAAATTCTTTCAAGAAATTCTAAAGAGGACCATGGCAGGATCATTTCTGTGAAGTTTCATCAAATTTGGATGGGTAGTTTCAGAGAAGAAGTATGAAAAAAAAGTTAACACACACACACGGACGGACGAACGGACGCACGGACTGACGGACGGACGCACGACGGACACCGGGCCATGACATAAGCCCACTGGCCTTTGGCCAGTGGAGCTAAAAATCATTTGAAAAAATGAAAAGGCATCAGAAAATGAGATTTTGATTTTGTTTCAGTAAAGTTTAGATTTTATAAAAATATTGTTTATTTCTTTCAATTACACTACATTCTAATAGGTCTGAGAAAAACCTGTAGACAAAATAACACAAGCCTTCATGCAACTACAAAACCTTCTAGTTACAATAGAATTTTTTTTTTTATGATTTACATATATAACATTAAAAGATGAATTAAAAGATGAAATTTCATCTTTTTCAAAATCAAAATGAGTACCTTGGACACCTTTAAGTAAAATTTCAACACAGAACTTGTAGGTTGCAAAGGCTTGTTCATAGTTGCTATTGGCTTCCAATTCTTGAGCGATACAAATTTGATTGGCTGCTTTATGTATGTATTCATCTTTTCCTCCAAGGTCCATTGTGGATACGCTCTCTGCTGTGAATGACCTTTGACGAAGTGGTGAACTTGAGACTTTGGTTTTCTGTAAGTACATCATTGTGATATTCAGAAGTACTACAGACTGAACTTCTTGTCTTTAACTCTTTATGAAACGACAAAATTTTAGACTTGTCAAAATTAAAAGCATTTGCATATTCCAAATAATTGTGACTCAAAAAGTGGGGGGGGGGGGGGGGGGGGGAGGGAAAAGAAAAAGGAAAAAAAAAAAAAAAAAAACCACTGGTAACTGGCATTTTCTCATTTTCCTACAATGTTTTTAAAAAGACTTATGGGTTTTTAAAACACGGGATTGTGTGGTAAAGGGTTAAGTAGACCGTCTTGAAAAGATAGTGACAAAGGAGAACCCCTAAGACTAAGCTGAAAATAGATCATCTACACATTACCACATGGCAATATGTCAGACTTTTTCAAATTGAAATCATTCGCAGACAACATAAAAAGCATAGCTCAAAAAATAAATTAAATTCATCTTTGAACAGGAAGAAAGCATTGTAGGAAAAGGAGTAAATGCTGTTTAAATTTTCTCCTTTTTCCACATTGTTTTCAAAGGGTTTCATCTTCAGGGTCATTCATGGTAACAAGAGTTTTGCGCAGATCCAATGCTATGATCACTTTTGAAAGACCTTGTTCCAAGTAACATTCTTGTGAAGTTTGATTGTGATTGGCATTGTGGTTCAGAAGGAAAAAATGTTTTAAGGTGTTGTTGTCGACAGATGATGGACAATGGGCAATCACAAATGCACTTCATGAGTACCTTGTGCTTCTGAGAGCTAAAGACAGCCTTTCATTTGCAATAACTGCATCTTTATTAATGGTTGAGAATCTATTTCATTTATTAAGCACTACAAAAAGTACTGAAACATTAGTTCAGACCAATCTCAGTTATGAAGAACAAAGCATACCTTTACCAATCTTGTTTTGTTTGGGGTACTGTTGGCACTGGATGAGGATTCCAAACTAGTAGAACTGCCTGATATAAAACCTGAAGTCGAATAATGGTCAACAGTATCATCTTTCCTGATAGATCTGTGACCATCTGACAACAAAGATCTGTGACCATCTATTGACATAGACCCGTGGCCATCTGACAGCGGGTCAAATTCCGTGATGTCAACTACACTAGTAGACACATCACTGTTTGTAGACCGTGTTAGAGCTCCAGACAGGGTGAGCAAGTCTGTGTCTGACTCCTCTGTCATATCCAAAACCATCTAGAAATGAACAATAAACTATATTGTAAAATTTTTGTATCTTTGTATGGTATTCACCATTATTTCACCTATACTGCAGAGGCCAGTGCACCTATCCATGCTCTCCCAGAGTTTCTTTTACCAATACTTTGCACAATATTCTTCCCAATCCACTGGCTGCTTGCTTTCCAACGTAACCATCATCCAAACAATGATCAGCAGAGAGAGAGGAATGAATTCTGCCACAATGACTATCATCAAGCATCAGGAAGAAATTGGCCACGCTGGGGATTTGAACCAGTGACCACCTGGTGTCAAGTCCTGTGTGCTACCGGGCTCTGCTTGTAAGCTGGATGATAAAAGTATGAATGGGAACAAGACTCAAATGACGTACAATGCCCTTGAGAGGATAGAAAACATTGTGGAAAAAGGAAAAAATGCTGGTTACAAGCATTTTCTCCTTTTTCCAACAATGTTTTCAAAAGCCTTCTTCTTCAGGTTTGCTAAACACATATGATTGTGTGGTAAAGCATTAAATCATTACCTGTATACCATTACTACTACAGGTATCCTTGTCTGTCTGTAGTTGACTTGTTTCACTGTTACATGTGTCAGACATCTCGTTCTCCAACTCTGAAACACACAACAATATTCTTTGCTTTTTGATGTTTTACCCTTCACCAAACAATGACGACTTTTAACGACGCCGAGTAAGAAGCCTTTTGAAACACTGTGGGAAAAGAAGAATATGCTGGTAACTAGCATTTTCTCCTTTACATACAATGCTTTCTACCCTGTCAGAGAACTTCCTTTCCTTTTTTTTGTCAATTTCAGATTTATCCTATGCAGATAATTCCAGTTTTAAAGGGTCTTAAATTTGTCTGCAGTTGCTTACAGTTTTGAATACTCTTAAATTTGTTGTTTGGGAAAGAGCTAACAGTGTGGGGCTTGAAAAAAAGAGTTGCTGTTCAAATCCCAAGCTGCACAAAGTTCCTTCCGAGAACTGACGACAGTTATTGCAACATATCACAATGGCCATTGCACTTTTCATGCTTTTCTGGAGTTTCTTTTTACCCGTACTTATCACAATATTTTTCCAAGCCACTGGCTGCTTTCTCACATAAACATCATTGAAACAATGATCATTGGTGAGAAGAATGAATCCTATGGCAATAACTATCATCAATCTTCGGAAAGAAATTGGCTGAGCTTGGGAATCTTACTAGTGACCCCTGTTCTCAAGTTCTGTTTGCTACTGACCAAGCTACCATGGCTTGACTGAATACTTACCAGCGCATGTATTAACAGCTTCCAAAATCCAACTTTTACTTGTATGTAATGTTGGAACATCATCCTGTCTATTTTCATCTGACAGGGGATCAAAAAAGGAGATCTCTGAGTCTGGGAGTGGGGTCCCGAGGGTGGAGTCCACATCAGTATCATCCTCATAGGAGTTCAGGCTTATTTTTTCTGGCACCTGGGGAAACTGCCAGACCCCTTCAAGTTCAGAATCAACCAGTCCACTGTGGAATAGAAGACATTTGGTATGTAACTGAACCGCAATAAATAAATAATACGATAAATAAATAAATAAATAGGTCTACCATTAACCTCTTACCAAACATAAAATTTGGGATTTGTCAAAATTCAAAGCATTTGTACATGTCAAATTAAATTTGGCTTCAAAGATGGAATTTCCTGAGTGAAAGGGCAGAAAACATTGTGGGGAAAGAAGAAAATGCTGGTTACCTGCATTTTCTTCATTTCTCACAATGTTTTCTAAAGCCTTCTCCATAACGGTAGTTAAAAACTGGGATCATGTGGTAAAGGATTAAACTTCAGAGAAATTGGCTGAGTGCAAATTTTCCTGGTCATTGTGAAACACTGATCGTTATTGAATAGGGTTGATAGAGTCAATACAGTGTTTGGTTAGCACCTTATTAGAGAGAAAATATCAGACTCATTTAGTTGAAATGATCATAACCTTTCTCAGTGAGATCTCTCATGAAGCCGGAGTAGAACTATTGATTCTAAAAGAACTTATACTGGTTGGGGCTATACTTTTACCCTTTACCACACTATCCTGTGTTTTAACAACCCAAGGGGATAGGACTTTTAAAAACATTGTGGAAAAAGTAGAAAATGCCGGTAACCAGCATTACTATCCTGTCAAACATAAATTGAATTATTTGGACCAAGTTTAGTTTGTTGTCTGCAAATGCTTCCAAATTGGACTGGCCTAAAGTTTTGTAGTGCGATTAAGAGTAAATGTGGCATCCAGTAAGACTTCATTGCAACAGCTTTTTGAGGATAGAAAGTGTGGTAAAAGGAAGGAATTGGACATAGGCTAAGTTAACTCCTCTGTTGTTTGCATAGAGGTGAACACTTATCTATACTTTGTAAATGTCCCTCATAATATAAATGAGCCATTCTCTTAACTCATTACCAAACGACAATATTTTAGGCTTGTCCAAATCGAAAGCATTTGCAGACGACAAAATAAAAGTGACTGAAAATTTGAAATTTGTTTTGGGAAGGGAAGAAAACATTGTGGGAAAAGGAGAAAATGCTGGTTACCAGCATTTTCTCCAAATGCTGGTTACCAGCATTTTCTCCTTTTCCCACAATGTTTTCAGAAGGCTTCTTTCTCGGGGTCGTTAAAAGTCGGGATTGTGTGGTAATGGGTTAAGTGGGTTTTTAATGAAGCGAGGCATCACATAATTAGAGATCCATGAAATCTGTTTTGTCTTACAACCCAGTGAATAATGAGGTAGAATGGTCCTTTGACATACAGAAAATTTAACATTTGCATAAAATATCAACCCAGCTAAGCCTGCGCGACTTGCACAGGCTGACCTGGGTTGATACTTTTTCTAAAAACAATAAACCCCCTTTTCACAGAGTATGGCTTCTATCTATTCACCGAGTTCAAGAGAAATCCATGGATAGAGAATGGAGAATGTGTAAGAAATCCCTATCATGGACTAGAGTGATGATTTACCTCTGTGAACTGCTTTCGTCTGTTGAGGTTGTAATCTGTTGCGATACATCATTTTGACTAGTTCTATCTAGGTTTTCACCCTGATCTGTGAGCTGGTTGGAAGGCAGGACCGGGGATGTAGCGGGTGATATAGGACACGAGTCCAAGATATCTAGTTTAGATGGCTTCAGCACTTTCCCACTCAAACCTTCAATAACCTTGCCTCCCTGATTATAGAACAAGAATAAAATGTAGAGCTCTCTAACTCCTTACCACATAATCATGAGTTTTAACAAACCACCGCAGAAACCTTTTGAAAAATTGTGGGAAAAGGAGAAATGCTGGTAACCAGCATTTTCTCCTTTCCCGCAAAGTTTTCTACCCTATCAAGGAATAGAAAACTCAATTTTATCACTTTTCAATTCATGGTCTACAGATATTTTGTATCAGGAAGAGGCTTAAAGTTGTTGTCATCCATCTCCATGTATTGTGTTCTCCTACCCCTAAGAGTGGGAAATACACAAACCAGGATCCATATTTCCTAACCATTCAAGAATTTTCTAAATTTGAAAGTGACACAACTTCTGATTGGCTAAACCATTTGGTTTAGCCAATCAGAGGTTGTGTTACTTTCTAAAGCTATAATTAGACTACGAACAATATTAAGAATGGTTCATGAATACCAGCCTAGGTATTTCCATTTAGGAAGGCTTAATCTCTTTATCACCAGCAGGCCATCTGTTTTTTTCAGTTTATGTGTATCATGAAAATATTTTGGCTGAAAGAGAAATTGCTTAAAACAAGTAATTTCTCCTTGGGCCACAATGTTTTCAGATGTAGTAGTATATTAAATGTCAATTCAAATTAAAGAACCCTATTTTACAAGGACACTTCCATACTTACATAAAATTAACTCTTTACCAAATGACAGAATTTTAGACTGGTCCAAATTGAAAGCATTAGCAGACGACAAAATAAACGTGACTCAAAAAGTGAAACTTGATTTTGGAAGAGTAGAAAACATTGTGGGAAAAGGAGAAACTGCTGGTTACCAGCATTTTCTCCTTTTCCCACAATGTTTTCAGAAGGCTTCTTTCTCATGGTTGTTAAAACCAGGGATTGTTTGGTAAAGGGTTGGAAAATTCTAATTTTTGGGGGGGGGGGGGAGGTTAGAAAACAATATTGACAAAAGAGAAAAGGCTGGCTCACAACATTTTCTCTTTCTCCACTATGATTTCAAAAGCCTTATTTTTCAAGTCTTACGAACATGAAAGTTTGCAACTAATGCATAGCTGAAATACAAACCGCATCTGATGGGATTCGAACCCACGCAGACAAGATCCTTTTTTTTCGAGGTTTAAAAGACCAATACCATAACCACTTAGCTAAAGAGGTATCTCCCTAACGCAGTTGTAAGGTATTGTATTTAAATCAGGACGAAGCCATGCATGAAGGAGTGGTCTCCCATAACACAAGGATCGATAAAACTTGGGCTTGTTTGATATATGATTAAAGGGGTAAAAATCTCTTGAATGCTTTGTGATACATGTCTCAAGAGAATATTTAGCAAAACTGCTGTTTACTGCTCTCATTATCATACAAATAAATGGAAAAAGGATTTTCAGGTACATGTATTATGGTCAAACATGTGGACATTTGATTGGGTAATTGACAAATATCCTTTCCCACCTGCAAACTTCAGTTTTAAAGTAACAATGGCTGCCATAGATAAACAAAGCGGGTGTTGAAATGCATTCAAATTCAAATCATGCCATTTAAAAATATGAAACTATTGTGAAGCTGACAGTCTGTTATTGTACAGTTGACCCTAGTGTATGTCGCTGGCAGAGAAATTCAAAACAAGCAATTTCATTGCAATGATATCCCCCGCTGAAAAAGACCTTTTAAAAAAAATTTACGTGACCGAGTAACTCAAAAATCACTCCCAGTCAGCCATTTTGCTTCGAATCAAAAACACACAATAAAAAGATATTGGCGTAATAGATTATCATGCACGCGTATAAAGTTTCACGAAATCCTATCCAATGGTATTAGAAATATGGTCCCGGACTGCTTACGGACAGACGGATGAAAGGATGGATGGACGATGCTAATACTATATCCGTCCGCCTTCGGCGGAGGATAATAATTAGGTTTAAAGTTGCCAGGGTACTCTATCTTTTGTTTACTTTTTGCCTGATTTTAAAATTCATTTTTCTGCCAGCAACTTACACTTGGACCGACCACATAATAACAGGTTGTCATCTTCACAAAGTTTTCTATACTTTTAAATGGTATGATTTAAATGCACTTTAACACCTGCATTGACTTTTTGGTCAACATGGGGCCTTTAACCCTTTACCAAACAATCCCTGCTTTTAACGACCAAGAGGAAGAAGCTTTCTGAAAACATTGTGGGAAAAGGAGAAAATGCTGGTACCAGCATTTTTTCCTTTTCCCACAATGTTTTCTACTCTTCTAAAGTCAAGTTTCAATTTTTGAGTCACATTTATTTTGTCGTCTGCAAATGCTTTCAATTTGGATCAGTCTAAAATTTTGTAGTTTGGTAAAGAGTTAAACAGGTAAGGTAATAGATTAGGAACTCTACCAACCTCAAGGAACTTAGAAAATATCTCTGATTTAGACAGATGGGACTGCAAACCAATGAAGTTAAGAAGCTCTAATGCACTTGTTCTCCTTTCTTCTATCACAGTGTCATCAAAACGTCCTGAAATATGAGGTTAAATATTTCATGTTCTCACAATTTTAGACTTGTCCAAAATGGCAGCCTTTGTAGAAAAAAAATAAATGTGACTAAAAAATTGTAATTCCTTTTGGAAATGCTAAAAAACACTGTGGGTAAAGGTAAAAATCCTGGTTATCCACATTTTATCCTTTTTTTCCACAATGTTTTAGAAAGTGTTCCATTTCAGGGTCATTAAAACTCAGGATTGTTTGGTAAAGGCTTGGTCAGACTGGCTAACGGATATGGAACAGTGGGAAAATGGACAAAAACATGCAGAATTTGGTTATTCAGAGACAAAATTAATCTCCTCTGCTGCTCGAGGCTCACGTGATCGGTGTGTGGATCAAAGAAGCCACACAATGACTGCATGAGTACTGCACATGTAATGGAAAAAACGCACATTTACTGGATATGTACCGGATAATAAACAGCCTTTTAATGGATATCACTGTATGAGTAACAGACTTGTACCGGTTAATACGAAAGTGCAACACATGAGAACCAGACAAAACCCTCTTCCAATGTACAATGAATGGAAATGTACCAAACACCAACGTACAAGGAACGCACCTGTCACATGACACGTTGAGGGTATAATTAGCTAGATGCATCCAAAGACTGTAATTTGCAAGTCTCTGTCCGTTTTGTACGGTGGAAATTTTGAACATGCTCAAAACTTCCCACCAGGCGGAAAGGACATCACCAGAGGTTGCCGAGCAGATTCACCGGATAAGAAACGGACATAAACGGATAAAATGATTTTTTTATCCGTTACTAGTCTGTTAGCTCAGTGTGACCAAACCTTAAAGGATTAAATAATCCCTATAATAATTTGAAGGAGACTAAGTGCCAAGTATTACTTCTGATGGGACACTTTCCTTGTTAAGAGGGACAGTATCCAAGAACCCCTGCCTACTCTTTACCAGATGAGGTAATTTTGGTCTGCTGAAATTGAAAGAATTTGCAGGCGACAAATTTAGAGTGGCTAAAAAGGTGGTATTTTAAACTGTAAGAGAAGAAAACACTGTGGAAAATGGAGAAAATGCTTGTTATGAGCATTTTCTCCTTTTTCCACAGTGTTTTCAAACGCCTTCAACCTCGGTGCCACAAAAACCAGGGCTTACCTGGGAAACGGTTAACAGAACACTCGGACGAGGTCCTGGTATATCATCCAATCACCTGTCTCAACGCAAGATAAAGCCTGCCATACAACATGAAACTTTATCCAACATTTTAAGAACAAGCGGAGCTTCAGATAGAGAGAGAGTAATTTTGATTTTAAAATTAAATATATTAATTATTCTGCACCAAACCCTATGTTGTGGGTACTCATTAGAATCGTCTCAATGAGACGATTCTAATGAGTACCCATAACATGGGGTTTGAAAGAGAACTAATGGATTTAGAATACCATCACTCCCCCTTATCTGGTGCTCTGAACCAGGTAAATCCCTTCTCAAACTGAGTGTATTCTACTGCATTCAAGGTTAATTTTTTACCATATAACAAAAGTTCAGACTGGCTGAAACTGACAGCATAATTGTAGACTACAAATAAGATTTGTACCATAACGGGTAGAAAGATTGTGGGAAAAGGAGAAAATACTGGTTACTTTTTTTTCTCAGGGGTTGTGTGGTAAAGGGTTAACTCTTTACCACACAGTCCCGAGTTTTAACAACTCTGCACAAGAAGCCTTTTGAAAACCTTGTAGGATTTGTTTGAATGGTGTTTTACGCCGCTTTCAACAATATTTCAGTCATATCACGGCGACAGCTCACTTATTCATGTTTCCCTGGGTTTCACCAGTACTAGGCTAGGGCTCTGAAGTGTCTTGCCCAAGGACACTCCTGTGAAAAACCCAGTGGAGCCAGTAAGGCTCGAACCTAGGACCTCCAGGTCACGATTCCTACACTTTACCACTGAGCCACACAGGACTCCTGAAAACCTTATAGGAAAAGGAGAAAATGCTGGTAACCAGCATTCACTCCTTTTCCTACAATGTTTTCTACCATATTAGAGAAAGAAATCATCATTTGAGCTACGTTTATTTTTCCGTCTGCAAATGCTTTCAATTTGGTCTAGGCAAAAATTCTGATGTTTGGTAAAGAGTTAAGGCAAGTTTTTCTTCTTCAACATGTAGAATAAATAATGTTGTTGATTTTTTAACAAATAGATATAACTGAAATGAATACTATAACAAGAGCTTTGCGAAGTGGCACATATACGCTCGAAGGGGCTTGTCAGTGAAATGGGTTAAAATCTAGAACTCCTAAAGAGATCCAAATTTTAAGAGTCGTATGCACAACTACACATCACAGAGATTCACTGTGGTAAGTTTGAGCTTATTCTGATGAAAACTGTAGGAGGAGTTGAGTGCACAAGAAATTGCTAACGGACAGACGGATGGATGGACAGATGACCCTTCGGGCGCAAAAAATGGAGCCATACTTCCACTTAACATTCGAAGCAAAGGTGTTTTGCCTGTATGTTTTCTAAAATCTTTTAATAAGATCACCATTCACTCTTTACAATAGACTCATTTGTGAAGACAACTGAATGTGACTCAAAGGATGAAATTTGTCATTTATGGGTAGAAAACATTGGGGAAAGGACAAAACACTGCCTTTTGATCAAAACACACGTATTGATCAAAAGTTTTTTACCACAGAGTTTTAAAACACGGCTTAATCTGTTCAAACCCTTCTTAACTGACAACTGTGATACCCTTTCCAAATTGAAGCCCTCTGCAGACGACTAACTTTGATACAAACCAGGTTAAGTTCTCTGAATGGATAGAAAACATTGTGGAAAAAGAAGAAAATGCTGGTTACCAGCATTTTCTCCTTTTCCCATAATGTTTTCAAAAACCTTTTTCTTAAGGGTTGTTAAACATAGGCTTCTGTGGTAAAGGGTTAACGATTACAGGCTAAGATAATGGTATATATTAGTAAAAAGTAAAAACTTTGCTTACCAAATAATTTGGGCTTGGCAAAGAGAGGAAACTCGTCTCTCCTGTGTAAAGATCTGTGGAGATTGGTCATAGACTTATAGAGATGTTTGAAGTCATTGTAGCGTTTCCATATTACAACCTGTCAATAAATAAAAGACAGAAAATTATGAGAAAAAGATAAGGTAAAAACAGATATACAGTATAACCTGTCCAAACCAACCCCTAGATAATCCGATCCCCTATCCATTCCGGTCTGCGTTCGCGGTCCCAGCAAGTTCCTTCGTTATTTCATTATATTAATGCCCAGGTAATCCGATCCCTGTCTACATCAAATACTGACCCCAATTGCAAGGCCCAACCAAAATTTATTGCGTAAATTCCCCTAGATAATCCGATCGTTTATCTGTCATCAATCATCGATGTGTGAAACGGTTTATTGTTTGTCACAAACTGTCTATAAATCAATATACCGTTACGCGTGATTCGCTTAGTTGTTAAGGCTTGATAAGAGGAAGGTTTGAACGTAGACCCCTTCTTTTCTCGACTATCATCGTCTGCAGTTATTTATTATGACGAAAGCAAAAGTGAAAATGAGACTGACATTGACAGTGACCTTTGTTCTAATAATCCACTTCCGCGGTCAGAATACACGTATCAGCAAGTGCATAATATGCTTTTGGAAATCCGGAATTTCGCCCTGACGAACGACGATCGGTATCTACAAGGGGTAGAGGAGCTCAAAACAATGACTTAACAGACAAAAAGCCGAAAATCAGTTCTTTTTTACGATGATAGTGCTGTATTTTAAAATATCCTAGTTTTGTAAATACAGTGTAGATTGGCATGCACATTTCATTTTTATTGAAACTTATGTGATTTCTGTTGTTTTAAATTGTGAATTGACATACATGAGGATTAAATGAATGAAACCATGGACTAGTCTATCTGTTCACAGAGAAACAAGGTTCGGTAAGTGGAATTTCTTTAGCCATTCTTCACCCCTTGATAATCCGATCCCCTATACAGACCGACCTTTTTTCTCAGTCCGAGTGAGGGTCGGTATAGACAGGTTATACTGTACATGTAAAATATACCTTGATGGATAGCATTAATTGGGCCTTTTTAGATCTTTTCGATTTTTTTGCGAAATACTGATATATACTGTACTACAAAATATACCTTCCTCTGCAAACTTTCCACAATAAAGAAACTGGTAGGTTACATTCTGCAAAAAGGAGCAAATTTGGCTTCCAAATTAAGGATTAGTGGCTTTGCAATCGTTAAATCTATTTATTGTCAGGGGGTCAAATATGGCATCTTTTTATTTGAATACGATCCCACATATGGTTATTGACGCCTGTACGTTACTGATAAAGTGACATTCCCACAAACCTTTGCGACGTTTGTGGATTTCGACATGAAATCAAAAATAACCTTTGCCTGCCATGTGGCCCATTTAGGAAGTACAACTGAAAAATACAGTTTTACCCTCTACCCCACAATCCTGAGTTTTAACAACTCTAATGGAGAGGTTTTTTGAAAGAATTATGGAAAAATGCTGGAAGCCAGCATTTTCGTTCTTTTTTCCCACAATGTTTCCTACTCTCTCAGAGACAAAGTCAATCATTTGAGCATTACTGAATTTGCCCTCTGCAAATGCTCCCAATTATCGAAGTCCAAAATCATGTTGTGTGGAGTCAAGCAGTTTTGGTGCAAAGTCATCTAGAGGATATAACAGTGAAATTACATGTATTTTAAAATTGCCCCACTGGTTTAGTGGAAGGTTTTTTTTTTTGTTCTTTTTTCTTTTAAGTTCTAGTAGCCATCTTGTTCAGCAGAGAGGAACCATTTGGAGGGTCATCCAGGGAAAATTCCTGTGACATCAGTTCAAAATCTGCCAAGCAAAAAACAAGTTGAATGAAGTAAAATATGAAAAGCCAGACCCATGACAGACAAAGACCAATCACAATAACTCACACAAGAGCACTTCATGCTCAGGTGAGCTAAAAAGCCATAAATTACCTCTGTTAAGCTTTCTGGAGTGTTGACAGGAAAATACTGAAATAAAAACCATAAATTTGGCATTATCATCTTTTGTACTAAAAGAATAATTAACACACAGAATTCAACATTAACGTTTTTTCAACGAGACCAGCAGACCAGAAAGTTAAAATTTTCACTAGACCACTAGAGATTTCTACTAGACCATTTTTGCAACATGAAGAAAGGATTGAATATATTCTCTGTGCTGTTCTTTTACCAAAAGTGTATTTTTTTTTTTTAATACTATAGTTTAGATTATTTTCTTCTGTTTTGAGTTTCATTTTGCAAGTCACAGTACGATATATGCAAACTTTTGCAAGTATGACATATTCTTTACAGAATTTTGTGAAGAAGTTATTTCACTTTTTCAAAATGCAAGGAACAGAACTAATCTCTTTTCGACGTATTAAACCCTTTCAATTCTATAGTGCTGTGCCTTAGTCTTGTTCACACCTAACACAAAATCTTACTATGAAACTTGCAAGTCATTACTGTAAGTAGAAGTTAAAACACTCGTCAGGGCTACGCTTTCATCAGTTACGCTCACCTCTGTGTTGCACTGGCTGTGACTTGTATGTCAGATAACATATTTTTCTAAAACTGATTGTTCATCTTCATTGCTACGTGCTCTGTGCGTAAAGAAATCAGTAATTCAACGTTTTTGTCCATCTTAGAGCAAAGAAATGTCAAAATCGTCCACTATTTGTTTGGGTTTCATGCAAAAAAAGTCAACTTTTGGAAATTTGTACTAATCTAAACTTATGAAGTAACATCGAAAATGATTAATCTTGACAGCTTTAGTATGTATTCGGGTTGCAAGGCAGTTGGTATGCAGTTGGGTGGAAAGGCAGTGCTTCACTCATATTTTTTTTTGATAAGTAAGTGTTGAAGACCTGTAATCTAATATCTAAATAGAGAAGAAAAAAATGGTAGGCATTTATTTTTTCATACAATAAAAATCTGTGAGGTAAGAAAGGGAAGTCACTCTTGAATTAGAGCAGTGTTGTGCTGTCTGTGAAAGTGCTATTTACATTGACATTCCAGCGTTAACAAGTGATCAAACACTAATTTCGTAATTATATTTTGGCGCGCGACTGTTGCCCACTGGTTTTGAAAATTTGTGTGCATGATGAAAAAACTCAGGCGATTCTCACAACCGAGCGCTCTGGATCAGACACTGGGATATGCTTTGGGAACTCTGGTTTCAAAACCTTTTTCTGATATTTTGTGGAGAAGAAAGACCAAAACTTATTCTCGACTCCCATTCCTGCAAAAAAACAAACATGCATGTTTGATAAAACCATAATACCCATTCAAAGAGGTGATTAGGACAAGTGTATGGAATTACTCGAAGGTGAGTGCAGATTTACCTGCAAGGACTACAGAATAAGCCAACCTCACTATCTATCCATTACCTCTACCCCCATATGACAACCTATCAAATCAACATATTCTTGTGGCCATATTTGAAAGAAGGAAGTTTGTTTATGATACCAACATTTTGATGATAACCGTTATGAAGCTGACTATGCAAATTTCAATTTTGTCCAAACGTGTACAGAATTATAACTGGTGTAATCGAATTTCGCCAACACAAGGGAAACTGCTCTTGCAAATTACACAAAACAACAGTAATTTTCTTTCTGGATAAATATTTATGCACTTGTGTCCAAATACTTTTGTAAAAATATTTTTTACCACTTAAACATCTAAATTTATCTGTCAAAACATTGTTAGAAGTGAGACAGTACAATGTCGCCATCCATAAAGAGTACGCAAATTTCGACAACTCTGGTTTTTTGAAAATTAGAGGCACCAGAGAGGGTAAAATGAAATAACAAGAGGGCCATGATGGCCCTGTATCGCTCCACTGGCTATTATGGAATAGCCATCAAAACCAATTAAACGGCCCGTTCATTTCTGTATAGTGCAAGAAGCCCCCATTCACCAGAGCCACATTTTTTGACGGATCAAAATTTTACGAACAGTTTTTGAAAAGGGTCACCCAAGGAACAATCCTGTGAAATTATTTCGACGCACGACGGACACCAGGTGATCCTAAAAGCTCCCCTTGAGCACGTTGTGCTCAAGTGAGCTAAAAAGTTAACATACGGATGGACGCACAACGGACAACGGGCCATTACATAAACCTGCTGGCCTTCGGCCAGTGGAGCTAAAAAACTTGTCTAGCACCAATCATGTATCACTGCAGCTTGATAATCAAGGGAGGTAAATAGTAACGAACTTTATCTTTCATAAAAAGAGTTATTTCCCTTGATTAATGTTTAAATTGAAGTGACAATATTTTGAAGCCCATGTTAAACTTGCGATCCCTGGAATGAAGGCAATTTTGACCCCAGACCTACAATATGAAACTAAAATGTGTGGTTATAAACAAAAAGATTTTTTAATCTTGCCCAATAAAAAGTCATGTAAAACAAGTTTGCTGAATAAAAGGCCCTGTAAAATATGTGATCCATGACACAGGTTTATCAAGTTTTCACTATAAAAGCCAATGTAAAACTTGTGAACCCTGGTGTGGAGTCAAACTTGACCCCCAAAGTTAAAATTTGGGCCCTCTTGGTAGAGGCCCATTATATAAAGTTACATGCAAAATTTGGTAGCCCTAGGCCTAAATATGGCTATGTACAAGTAGATTATTAAAGTTTCCTTATATAAGACCATGTAGAACTTGTGACCCCCTGGGGTGGGGCTACATTTGACCCCCTGGGCTATAATTTGGGCACCCTTGATAGAGACCCCCTAGATAAAGCTAAATGCAAAATTTGATAGCCCTAGCCCTTATAGCTAGATGTGAAAGATTTTCCTATATAAGCCCGGCCACGTAAAACATGTTACCCCCCGGAGCGAAGTCAAATTTGACCCTAGGCTATAATTTGGACACCCTTGGTACAGGTCCACTAGATAAAGCTACATGCCAAATTTGGTCGCCCTAGGCCCCATGGCTAGGTCAAAGAAGAATTTTAAAGTTCTCCTTATATAAGCCCATGTAAAACTTGTTATATAAGCCCATGTAAAACTTGTTACCCCCGGGCAGGGCCTAATTTGACCCCAGGGCTATAATTTGAACAACCTTGGCAGAGGTCCACTAGATAAAGCTACATGCCAAATTTGGTAGCTCTAGGCCCTATGGCTAGGTAGAAGAGGAATTTTAAAGTTCTCCCTAAATAAGCCCATGTATAACTTGTAACCCCCGGGGCGGGGCCAATTTTGACCCCAGGGCTATAAATTGAAGAAACTTGGTAGAGGTCCACTAGATAAAGCTACATGCCAAATTTGGTAGCCCTTGGCCTTATGGTTTCAGACAAGAAGATTTTCAAAGATTTTCAAAATTTTTCAGTTTTGTTGCCATGGCAACCAGAGTTTTTGAAGGAATTAAATTCTTTCAAGAAATTCTGAAGAGGACCATGGCAGGATCATTTCTGTGAAGTTTCATCAAAATTGGATGGGTAGTTTCAGAGAAGAAGACGTTTTAAAAAAAAGTTAACGCACGGACGGACGCACGGACGGACGCACGGACGGACGCACGCACGACGGACAACAGGCCATGACATAAGCCCGCTGGCCTTCGGCCAGTGGAGCTAAAAATTCACAGCATCATTTCTGCAATACTCATCGCCTCCCTTGGATTAAGTCTACATTTACTTCCTACGAGAAAACCTGAAGAAAATAAAACAAAAAGGAACTAGAGCAGAAAACAAAATCGACTGTTGTCTGATTTTTCGTGTAATTATTTCTGCTGTGGCACTGAAATATAACGATCTAAATCAGGGTGACAATGTTGGGGGTATAGAGGCTTTAAATCCAAACAAGAGCCCCTGTAGATGGATTATTCTCCCCAAACAGGTCTCTTTTTAGGAAAGTGAAGGCTGTTGGTAAATGGTTGGTCATGGGGGAATAGGGTGGGGGTGAAATTTTGATGAAAACTGGAGATATTAGTAATCAAAGCGTTGAGAACACTGAAGTGGTATTTGTCAAGGAAACCATTGTGTGGAACTAATAATTTGAAAGAAAAGGAGAAACATTATTCAAATATTGGCTTGAAAGTCAACCTATGAAGCAAATAAATAATTTTTTCGTTAAAGAGAGTGTACTCACGACAAAGGATTATTTGTGTATTGGTGGTCTCCCATTGGTCATTAGGAGGAGTCAGGAGTAACGTCCCTTGACAGTAGGATGCATGATGGATAGAGAGAGAAACCATGTGAATATATCAAATAAAATTAAGTTTGTAACTGAAAACTATGATTTTGAAATATATTTGGCCATTAACATTTAATTCCCAACATTAAAATCAATTCTTTCGATATATATATATTCATGCCCAATCAAATGGAGTAGCGCACAATCATGGGACGAACAAGCCATGGGACGAACTGGTTTTGGAACGAAAAAGCCCAGGACCAAGCGATCAGTAGACAAATTTTGTATATATCATTGCGCCAATAGAAAGATATGGGCGAGTGAAGCTATTTTCAATCAAGAATTAATATTTTCACGATCGATGGCCCCACCCAGTGTATTTTAACATGCCATTTCCAATTACATATCTGAGTGCTACCAAAAAACTCATTTGTCTGAGAAAAATTGAGTTTAATTGGGTTTATTTCCTTCGGATTTGCACAAAATACGATTATCGATACATGGTCTTCAAAATTCAATATTGAACTCATAGTGGTATTGTCTTTGACAAATACCACAAAAATTGGAATTTTACAAGAAACCCCCCTTTTCCATGACAAAGTGTCAAATTGGAAAACCGGTAAAAGTACATCGGTGCAATATCCTAAAGAGTTCATTTATGAAGTTTCATCCAATTTGGTCAAGGGGTTGTGGAGAAATGGATTCGGACGGACAGACAGACAGACGAAAGGACGGACGGAAGGATGGACAGACAGACCAAGCGGCGACTATATGCTCACCCTTCGGGTAGCATAAAAAGGTAACCTATACCAACTCACAGAAAAAGGTATCTTCTTGTGTATGTCATGATTTTTGTACCTGATTTGATCTATTTTCTTAGGAAAAAATGAATAAGGACCCTTCTGTCATTCATATGGATATATTTCCCTTTAGGTGCCCCATACAAAACTTCAGCTATTAAAGTTCAAAAGATGACTTGTCAAACAGAATAGACAACACAAAAAGAGTTTTACGCTAAAAAAAAAAATCATTTAAAATTTGCATATAAAGCAGACACCTGAAAAGTGATAATACAATGGCGCAGAAAAGCATATGAGAGGTCGCTTATGAACTTTTTCCATACTGATAGGTATTTTTTTATCATTAGATTCAAATGACAGTTCAAAACACCTTTTCTGTTAAGATATCAATCTTTTTCTTTCATGAATGATGTCACAGATAAGAAAATATCACCTGAGAACAGAGTTGGCGAAATTCGCTTACGCTCCTATACCTGGATCAGACTTCACGAAATACTCCAATTTTTCACAGGACAGTGGGCCTGGTAAACTTCAAATTTTTACCAGACCAAACCAAATTTTACTGGAC
Organism: Hippopus hippopus; assembly: GCA_946811185.2. NCBI lineage: Eukaryota > Metazoa > Mollusca > Bivalvia > Cardiida > Cardiidae > Hippopus > Hippopus hippopus. The sequence continues at coordinate 42,849,575 of OX328110.1, forward strand.
CGAAAATATGACAACATAAAACAACAAAAAGAGATTAATTCTTCATTTCAAGATTCTTTTTATTCTTTTATTCCAGAGAAAAAAAACATTGTATTCTCTTCATTTTCTTTTTCAGTTTGATCTTCAATAAATTTTTCAATCAAGAAGTGGGCATACAAAATACCGAGCAGGGATCCAATTTGAATGATATGCAACCCAGATTTACTTTAGCCAGTAACAGAATAGAATAATTCCCGGAAGCGGGAAAATTAAAGTAGTCATTCAGATTGTTCCGCGATGTACATTAGTTTAAATAACCGATATATTGCCTATATATATCCGAAATCGTGCGATTATAAAGTTGGGAATTTTCCACAAAGAAATTTCGGTTTTAAAACAGGAAAACTGTTTTTGTTTACTTTTTACGCTATGTAATTTCATGTTAAGCGTACGGCTAAATTTTGTTGGTCAATCGGTCCTGTATTCTGGTGCTTATTTATCGAACCACTCTCAGTTTTACCTGCCATGACCGGCGGACTGACAGTATTTCGTAAAGTCTGCTGGATCGACACTATGTTGAAAATAAAATAGGCATCAATATTTGGACGGTATGCAGTCACTTCGTACCATAACCATTTCGTACCATTCCGTTTATGACCATTTCGTACCATAGATTTACCACTTCGTACTAGGGATGGGAACGAGTACTCGATTAATCGAGTACTCGATCAAACGTCCGATTACCGATCAGCAATTTCAGTAATCGAATACTCGGAAAAAAAATTATAAAATCGGTCTTTTTTTATCGAAAAATTGTTGCCTTCTCGATATCTGCATTCTTACATTTTTACATTTAAAATTTAGAGGTCGATAAAGGTGACTGAAGAAATGTGAAGGGTCACTTATCTGTGACATATTACCATCTGACGACAATTAATCAGCCATAAATTGGTAGTCTGTGTGCAATCACAGCATGTGATTTCCTAAATTTGCAATTTGGTGACAAACCGTGATTGTGACCCCTGCACCGTTCATTAGTTTGTTTATCAAAGCATTTTAATTGGACGTCCGTAAGATTTACACGCTTACGGATTGGTTAATCCGTCAACTAACTGACAGACAATAAAAAATGTGAGATAATCCATCACTCTTTTCTGATCACTACTTGAGCCAACTACAATCGAATTCCAACGTTATATTCAGTATTCTTGAAAGAACGACAATGCCGCCTTCTAAATCCGTTGTCTGGAAATACTTTAAACGTGCAGCTGATGACTAGACAGTGAAGTGTTCGCTATGCAGTGCAGAACTTACGTACAACGGTAGTACTACCAGTATGCACAGCCATCTTCGCCTGAAACACCCGGACAGCACATTATCGACGCCTACAAAACAGCAACCGTCAATGACACATTCCTACTGCCGACCGACACAGAATGGGCCACGATTTCAGACCTGTCCAATGTACTGAAAGATCTGACCGACGTAACTACGTTCATGTCTGGGCAGAGTGACGTATCTTCCAGCTACGTTCACCCAATAGTGTGCGGACTAATTAAAACGAGCCTTTGTGTAAACCCAGAGGACAGTACCGTCGTAAAGAAAACGAAACAGTGTATTAGTGAAGAACTTATCCGCAGATTCCAGCCTTTTGACATCGAGACTGCTTCAACCCTACCTGCTCTCGCTTCATTACTTGACCCTCGCTATAAGAAACTAACTTTCTTTTCACGAGAACAGCGTAAAGCAACGGAAAACGCACTGGAATCGCGCATCGACGACATTCCTCTCAACGTATTGCAACGAGATATAACTGGGCCACCGCCGAGCAAGTCAACGAAATCAGAGACTCTTCATTTTCTTCAATTCGATAGCAGCTGCCCCGACAACGAACAAGATGAGCTCACAGATTACCTGAAGGAGAAACCCTTTAAAATGGTGGAAAGAGAATGCCCAGAAATATCCACGACTCTCTTTAGTTGCCAAAAAGATACTAGCTATGCCTGCTACATCTGTACCCTCGGAGCGTGTTTTCTCTACAGCCGGTATTTTAGTCAGCAAACTTCGAAACAGACTCTCTCCAGTTTTAGTTGACAGTATCATTTTTTTGAATAAGAATACTTTTCCTTTAAGCGCCAGTGACTAATGTGTAATGAATTTGTCGTGTGCTTTAAAATTAGACGAATCTAAAAACGTTGTACGGATTATTGAATGCAGCCTGTTTGTATTTAACAGAGCGTGTAAATATTACGGACACCTGTTGCCATGGTAAAAATAACAAAGACGTATGCAGAGAACCATAGTTAATCAGTTTATTAAATGTAACAACTTTTCATTGTTTTATTATTATCATTATTATTTCAAAATATATTTTAATATCCACTATTAAATAACCCCTCTCCATGTTTGGTATCCAGATTGTCGAGATGCATGAATGTAAAAGCTTACTTTGAACAACGATGATTTTCATTTGAAAACAATCCGCCCACAGTCAACAAATTCTTTCGAGTACTCGAGTACTCGATCGAAAAGGTGACCGAGTAATCGATTACTAAAATGAGTTTCAGATCCCATCCCTACTTCGTACCATAAATTTACCATTTCGTACCATAGCGTTACCACTTCGTACCATGATAATACCATCTCGTACCAATAAATGTGACAGAAAGACACATTGAATATATTTACTTAGTATAAACAAATGCTTTGGTAATCAAATTTACGGGATTGTCATATATCAGCTAAATCAGTTGCGACTGAGAAAATAGTTAATTGGTCTGTTTGTATTGTTTGTTGCAGGTCGGGTGATCAAAAGGGTGGCAGATGTTTCACTATTTAGATGTTTCCTACCAAGACGTTTCCTATCAAGACTTTTCACTACCTTTAAGTAGTGAAACGTCTTGTATAAATCAATATTATATATGCATATATTTGTTGATTTCTTCTGTATTTTTTTCTATTATTTTATGAATATAACTAGAGGCGCTTGAGCGCCTGTATCGCTCCACAGGCCTGATATTTCTATAATGGCGAAAGGAAGTTTTTAACAATTATCATTCAATCCTGCATTTTAGCTCACTGAAGAAACAATTTGGTAGACAACCACCATAGGAACTTACCTGCACAACAACAATGAAATCCAATGAATAGTTTTAGAGAAGAAATTTTTCAAAGATTTTACTTTATACCATAAAAGGAAAATGAGTCTCCCATAAAAGCCATGTTTTTTGACAGATCTTTTTTTTTTAAGGAATTCTGTAAACCTGTATCTAAGGAACATTCCTGCAAAATAATAATGCTATCCAAATAGCGGTTTGGGAGGAGAAGATTTTTAAAGGTTTTTTACTTTGGTTGCCATGGCAACCAGAATTCTTCATGGAACACAATTATTTAAAGGAATTTGAAAGAGGACCACCAAAGGAACATTCCTGTGAAATTTGGTATAAATCCAGTCAATAGTTTCTGAGGAGAAGTTTTTTAAAGAAAAAGTTTACGGACACACGCACGGACGAACGAACGGACGGATGGACGGACGCACGACGGACACAACGCCATGACAATAGCTCGCAAGCTCACTGAAGAAACAATTTGGTAGACAACCACCATAGGAACTTACCTGCAAAACAACAATGAAATCCAATGAATAGTTTTAGAGAAGAAATTTTTCAAAGATTTTACTTTATACCATAAAAGGAAAATGAGTCTCCCATAAAAGCCATGTTTTTTGACAGATCTTTTTTTTTTTTTTTAAGGAATTCTGTAAACCTGTATCTAAGGAACATTCCTGCAAAATAATAATGCTATCCAAATAGCGGTTTGGGAGGAGAAGATTTTTAAAGGTTTTTTACTTTGGTTGCCATGGCAACCAGAATTCTTCATGGAACACAATTATTTGAAGGAATTTGAAAGAGGACCACCAAAGGAACATTCCTGTGAAATTTGGTAAAAATCCAGTCAATAGTTTCTGAGGAGAAGTTTTTTAAAGAAAAAGTTTATGGACGCACGCACGGACGAACGGACAGACGGACAAACGGACGGACGACGGACACAAAGCCATGACAATAGCTCTCTGGCCTTCGGCCAGTGGAGCTAAAAATTAGTAATGAATAAATGGAAGAATTTGTTATATTGAAACACTTAAAGTTATTTCCATGTGTAATCGAACAAAAAAAAACATACACAAGGGCGTTAAGCAAATTTTAATCGATCAATTTAAACAAACCTGGCATGATCAATTACAACAATCTAATAAAGGTAAAATATATAATAATTTTAAAATGACTCATGAATTCAGAAACTATTTGACACAACTAAACCGACGCGAGTACCTACAACTTTTCAAATTCAGAACAGCAGATCACTTACTGCCAATCGAGACCGGACGTTATGAGGGTACTCCTTTGGAAGACAGAACATGCATTCTGTGTAACTCAAACGCTGTTGGTTCAGAAATACACTATCTTTTCAATTGCTCCTTTTTCAACGATAAAGGTAAAATATATTCTTGTTAAATAATTTCAACCGACATGAATTAAACGTCAAAGATATGTTCAACCTAAAATCAGTTGTGAAACTCAAAATAAATGCCAGTACATTAACTATATTATGCAGAACTTCATGAGATAATCGACATCTGATGTCTCCCTTTGTCCTTTTCCTATAATGTAGTATATCGTTCAATCATGTGTATATCCTGGGTGGTGCAAGACCGTCATAAGTGTAAGTACAGTGTATATGCACTTGCGACAGTTTTGCACTTACCCCCTGGACCTATCCAGTTTTGAAAATGTAACTCTTAGACAAAACTGTGGGATCATGTCCGAATTTCTTTTTTTTTTTCTCCCTTTTTTCAAGAAACTTTCACATACACGAAAATAACATTTCCTACCTACCTTTGTTAAATAACTTTCCATTGTCAAACTGTTTCACAGCCAGACATAAATAACAACAATATTTTCTATCCAATGGGATATTTATTTTTCAAACTTACTTCGAATTGTCATCTGCATACCCTTTTGATTTGGACCAATCTTTAATATTGTCGTTTGGGAATGGATTAAGAAAACAATGTGTGAAAAGAAGAAAATACTTAACACCAGCTTTTCTCCATAATGACTAAATATATTAACTGACAAAAAAAAAACATATGGTCCACCCACCTCAGCCTATTCATCTACAATGTCCCATTCAAATTTTGAATGACTACATACACATCAAATTCACATAAAACAACCAGTAACAAAATTATAAAAATAAATAAATATCTAAATAAATTTTATAAATAAACTGTTATTTATTATTAAAATAGAAAAAAAAAAATAAGCGGAAACACAATAAACTACCTGCATATAAAAAAAAAGGGTAGTGAAAAGTCTTGGTAGGAAACGTCTAAATAGTGAAACGTCTCAAGTGTGAAACGTCTCAGTAGTGAAACGTTTGACATTCGATCAAACTGATTACATTAAACTGAACATTCAATCAAAGAATTATATTTGTTTGATTACCCTTGATTGCATTGATCACGGATCTTACCGGTATATACCCTAATCTGTCATCCATTCCATTTCGATCTGGTTTATTATTATTTTTTCAAACATGATGCCGAGACAAGGACAAAGTCAAACGTCATGGTCAATGTGACAATTTTATTTCTTGTAAAAATGCCATTTTCCACAATATTCATTTGCTAAAACTACACACCTTACAAAACAGTTCGCTTTTATAACTCTCGGAGAAACTGCTTTGAAAACATTATGGGAATAGGAGATAATCAGACAGTGTTATTGCCCATTTATTATACAATGTATATTGCTTCACTTCAATATAAATTTAACTTGAATAAATAGCTTTTTTGATTTTGTTTTTCTTCTTTCAAAATCTTCATAACTGTAGTATATTGTATTGTACATGTATACATATGTTTTACTGCGCATGCCTAAATACTTCTCCAGTGCCCACCGCCACCTTACTTTTGGAATAGATTTTAAAGTAACCACACGCTTGTGTTATATTGTTCTTTAAACCTCATTTGAGAATTCCAATTGTCAACTTATTCTTAACGAAGAATACAACATGGTGTCAGAAATTAAACTTACCCAAACTACTAATTGTGGACTGGATGCACTAATTTGTTAAACGTTTTAACACTCATTAAAATGGATTTATCTGGAATTACACCGCCCAGGATGGACTGGGATAGTTTGAATCTTCCAGAAGCATGGGAAAAGTTTCACAGGCACGTGGAACTCATATTTCAAGGTCCACTAAAATCCAAAGAAGAAGAGGAGAAGGTTGCCTATTTGTTAATTTGGGTTGATGATAAAGGCAGAGACATATGTCAATCTTGGTCTCTTGAGGGAGATGAAGCCAAAATACTCCCAAACATACTATGACAGATGTAAAAGTCACGTGCAACCAAAACTCAAACCAGTGTTTGCTCATTTTCGATTCAATAATGAAGTGCAAGGAAACGATTCAATAGACAAATTTGTGACTGCTTAGGTTACGAGCCAGAGACTGCAGGTACACAGCCAAGGAAGACGAAATGATAAGGGACAGAATTGTTTTTGGTACAAGCAGTTCACAAATTTGTGAAAAACTCATCAACAAAGGTGAAAAGTTAACGTTGGATAAAGCGATTCAAATTGCCCAAAATTACAAGTACTGTAGTCAACAATGGTCACGATGAACATGGTCGACACTGACAAACAGGCCGTTGATGCTATCAGGAGCCAGAAACAACATTCGAACCACAATCGGAGACCCAGAAAGCAGACAACGAAGCCCTCCACCCAAAACAACCAATGCGGGAACTGCAGAAAAGTATATGGGAAGAACAAAAAAACTGTGTCCAGCATACGGAAAAACATGTAGACAGTGTCATAAGCTTAATCATTTTCAATTAATGTGTAGGTCAAAAGCAGTGCACAACATTGACACAGCCGAAGAGAACAGTGACCATTATGGTGCCAGTGGCTGTGACAATAGTTTTTCATATGATGGACATAAAGAGCATGTTATTGACGTTATCGTTAAGGGTAGGGTAAGCACTTTTTCACATTCTCCAGACCATGCATTTGTGTCCCTTGCCCTTGGTCCTAAGAAAATCCCTGTACAATTTAAAATCAACACAGGCAGTGAAGTGAATATTATTTCCTGTAAAGTCTTAGAGGCCCCAGATTGCAAACTCACCTCGTACTCAGGCGATGCCGTAAAGGTCATCGGACAGATAACTGTTTCCCGCTCTTTTAAAGCAAAATCAGTTAAGACATCATTTTATGTTGTGGATAGCAATGCTCCAGCTATCATATGATTAAAGTCATCCATTGACTTCTAAGGTCTTCTAAAGCTCACTTACCATGTCGAGTCGTCACCCCAATCACAAGAAAAAGGTCTTTGCAAGAAATCTATAACCACTGATTATCATGATTTGTTCAATGGGATAGGAGTTATACCAGGTACATGTCGTTTACACTTAAAAGACGACACAGTCCCTGTAGTTTGCTCACCCCGTAGGATACCCAAAGCTTTAAAATCACGACTCAAGTCCGAGCTTGATCAGATGGAAAAAGACGGGATCATAGTAAAGGTCGATGAACCCACTGACTGGGTCAACTCGATAGTCGTTGTAGAAAAACCAAAAACTAGAAAGTTAAGAATTTGCTTAGATCCTAAAGGGCTAAATGAGGCTATTCGCAGACCTCACCAGCCAATGCCAATTTTAGATGACATTACGTCTGAGCTTGCAGGTGCAACATGCTTCAGTATCTTAGATATCACACATGCTTACTGGAGTATTAAGCTGGATAGAGAATCATCCTTGCTGACAACATTCTCAACCTCATTTTGTAGACACCGTTATTTGAGGCTACTGTTCGGCATCAAATCAGCGGGAGATATCTTCCTTCACAAGGTCAATGAGATTTTTGAAGGACTCTCAGGCATTAAGGCAATAGTGGACGATATTCTTATTTTTGGCAGAACGCGAAAAGAGCACGACGAAAACTTGAAAAATGCTTTGAAACATGCACTGGAAAAGGGTATAAAATTTAACCCAGACAAATCGAGGGCTGAACGCAACACAGGCCTAACTTGATATTTTTCCAAAAATGACTTTTTTGCATTTTCTAATTTAAATCTACTAAATACATATGCTATAAAAAAATTAGGGTCCAAAGAGTTGGTTAAAGGGGCCAAAAGGGTCAGTTGGCATTTTGGCCTATCTCAGTTTAGATATTTACTGACAGCAACATAGGCCTATCTAAAGATAGATCTATGTTGCAATAAATCAACTGAGTACTTTGTAAAACTACATAGTCCTAACATGAGTTAGATCCATGTTGCATTTTTATCAATGAAGAAATAATCAATATTGTTTATAATATTGTAGCTATTTGATATAAATGTTGATGATGTCAGATTATGACATCAATTTTTTATAAAGTTCTACACCTGTTAACCTAAGAAAGATTTTTGAGGTTTATGCAGAGAAACTTCTTTCAAAAGGTTGTGAAGAATTCTAAGGTAAGGTAAAATTGATACTGTAAATCTGAAAAGAAAACAGATGTTTGCTACAAACATCAGATTAATCTTAGAAAATAATTTTGTCAGAGTCTACAGAACAAAGTAAATTTTCATATCCTCTGTGTTGGATCTTTTTGTAATTTAACACAAACAGAAAAATTTTTGTTTTTATCTGATTCTGTAATTAATAACGAATTTGTACCTCATAACGCTTTACCAAATGACAAAATTTTAGGTAAGTCCAATTTAAAAGCATATGCAGACGACAAATTCAGTTTTACTAAAAGTATGAAATATGCATTTCATAGGGTAAAAAACATTGTGGGAAAAGGAGATAACCAGCATTTTCTCCTTTTCCTGCAATGTTTTCTAAAGGCTTCTTTCTCAAGGTCGTTAAAAGTTGGGAATGTTTGGTAAAGAGATAATACTCCAAATATAATGATGACTGACTGTCAGTCTGTCTTTCTGTCTGTTTACCTCAAGTCACTTCTCTGCAACATGTAAACCCTTGATGCAATTTTACTGAAAGATATTCAGTTGATCACCACCACTATAGAGGTTTGCTAACTCTATGGTCAATTTGTTTATTGTGAAAGGATTTACATAGTTTCAGTACAAAATATTAACCATTAGCAGAGGCTATATCAATAAGAATCATAATTCTGAAATTCTGACATGAAAAGATGTACCGTAAATGGAAAGTTCTTCTATGGGCTTAAGTCACCTTCAGTTACAACAATAATTGTTTCATCATCAAAATATTTGGCCAGAAATGGTCATGGCCTAGATCCCATTTCTCATAATTTTCAGAGTCCAGCATGAATATGCTACAGGCCTTTAAGCATCAAGGACACAGCTCATATATAGGGAGTGGGCGGCAGTGTGTGGCTAACTCACTCATGTCAATTTGGCAGAGTCATCTTAATTTCCCTGCAGATTGGGTTCAGCAAACTATGGATAACATTCTTGATTCTGGAGACAAGCTTTACAGGGAAATTACCCTGAAAACTGGCAATGCGTACATATCTCTGGAAGAGATTCCTGAAGTTGTACACTCTATGATTGTGACTAAAAGCATTCCGTTTCGTGGAACATTGAATAGAGAACTGACAGAGGAGCCATTTTATGCCATTGAAGATGCATTACTTACACTGTACCATGAGGCTGTTGATCATGAATGTTTTCTCATTACTATGGGAAATGCAGAACCAGCATACACTAGCGCTATCATTAAAATAGGCAGCATGTTTTATTTTTTTGACCCACACTCAAGATCTGTTACAGGCAATGTTACTGCTGATGGACATGCAACTATCCTACTTACTGTTCAATTGCTGATTTGTGTTTTTTCATTAAGAATTTGGCATCTTCTTTGTTTAATGGCAATTTAGATTCAGAATTTGAAATTGTAAAAATTACCATGTCATAGTTAGATGAAGGCAGTGATTTAGATTCTGACTTTTCAGGGTTTTCATCTGTCAGTGAAGGAGAGATTACTTGCAGGTTGTTCCTTGCACAAGAATCTTTACATTCTGAATTTGATGTATCTAAATCTGAAGCTAGTTGCTCATCTTTTGCCAGTTCTCTAATAAGTAATACAATTAATGATTTAAATGAGTCAGCAACATTGATAGATTCAATTGATGTCAATGCTTTTGATACATATAAATCAGGAGATGAGGTAAGTGAAACTGATGATGAGGATAACATTCCACTGATCTATCTAGTCAGAAAGGGTCAGCAAGAGCAGGAACATGATGATGAGCAAAACAAGTCTAATCATGCTTTCAATGATCTGGGTTCTGAATATGATTATCATAATGCTGAAGATAACACTGATTTGGTTGATGATATGAGTGATTTTCAGAATAGTGATAAAAATGATAACCTTAATGAGGGTTATTGCTACATATGGAATGAGATGACAGCAAAAAGAGGGGGGTCAGAAGTCTTGTCGTGCATTTTATTGTTTACTGAAGAAAAAAGAAGGGAGGGTATTTGGGAATTTATATTCTACAGTGATAATTGTCAAGGCCAAAACAAAAACAGGCACTATGTAACAATGATGTGGTATTGCATTCAAAAATATGATCTTATCAGTACCACACATAGATATCTTGAAAAAGGGCATACATTTAACAAAAACGACTCCATACATGCATCTATTGAAAATGTTAGTAGAAATATAAAAATATTTACAACATCACAATGGGCAGCAACAGTTAGAGCTGCGAGGTATAAAAAACCATACCAGGTGAAAGAGATGCTACTGATTTCTATGACTTCAAGGGTATGTCTGAAAAACTGAAAAACTTTGAATACAATTCCGCAGATGAGAAAGTGTATTGGAATAAAATCCGAAGTTTTTATATCTCTTCATCACAGTATACTATTTTTGAATATAAGACCAATCACGATGGTCAATATAAACAAGTGGACTTGATGAAAAGGTCGAGGAACAAAATTGTTTTTCAGCAAATGAAACTCGAGCAGCTTAGATTGGGCCAAATTCCTCTGTCAAGACAGAAATATGCTGATCTCCTTAATCTGTGCCAGAGGAATATCATTCCTCGGGTGCATCATGCATTTTATCTCTTTTTACCCCATAACTAGATTTTAAATTTTACACTGTAAATCATAAAATCGGATAATACCATCTCTTTCATTTGACTAACAGAAACTGAACAATTTTTTTTAAGTCTTTACCACACAATCCTGACTTTTAACGACCCTGGGAAAGAAGACTTTTGAAAACATTGTGGGAAAAGGAGAAAATTCTGGTAACCAGCATTTTTACCTTTTCCCACAGTTTTCTACTCTATCAAAGAGTAATTTTAGTTTTTTAGTCACATTTATAATTTTGTTTGTCATCTGCAAGTGCTTTCAAATTCGTCAAGTCTAAAATTTTGTTGTTTGGTAATGAGTCAACTACCTCTGGCAAAAGGCCTGCTCTATAGCACTTTGCATACTCATGTAGCATTTTCTTCAAAAATTAGTGAAGCCCCTTTGGTAAAATGTTGTGCATCAATTATTTATTCCAATTACATGGTAGCATTATAGATTACCTCTCCGGAGATCCTTCTTGTTTAAATTAGTTTAAAAGCTGCCGGTATTTTCATGACATCTATCAAGGTCCTTTGATATCAGTAAGTTTAATATTGTAAGTCACAAGGTATTGTATTTTATATTGTTCTAAACAGAAAAAATCTGACATCCCAAGCATGATTGATTAATTGATTAAATGGTGTTTGACACTGTTTTCAACACTATTTCAGTCATATCACAGCAACTGCTCACATATTCATGTATTTCCTGGGTTTCACTAGTACTAGGCTGGGGCTCTGAAGTGTCTTGCCCAAGGACACTCCAACTAAAAACCCTAGATGACTCAGTGCGGCTAGAACCTGGGGTCTCCAGGTTACGAGTCATACACTTTACCATGAAAATTATGCACATCCTTGATTTTACCAGTAGAGTGATAGCAGGCCCTCTTTGGCTCTTGTTTTAAAGTTTGTTGTTTATTCTTGTTCAAGAGCTTGTAGTTTATACTCTTTTATAGCAGAAGAGCATGTATATCTATCAATATTTATTAGACAAAACACAACCATTTCTACTATTGGTTGTAAGAATTGACCTGGCAGGGATATGGCTGTAAATGAAATCAGTTGATGTTTCAAGTAAATACTTTGAAGCAAAGTGTAGTGAGTATATCAAAGCAAAACCTAACAGGACTATCTTCATAAACCACTTTGAGCATAATCCCACTCTTCATTGATTTACCTAATGCAAAATTTTAATGGTCTTTTAGCAAACTACACCCATGTCAATTCTTACAACCAGTTTTACACCAAATTCAAAATCAAATGTAAAATACATGCATTTGAAAACATTATATAGATTCAGTGAATGAACTATGAGTATCTATATACAAATCATTATCTTAAAACAATAATGACTTAAAGAAAGATGCCAAATGATACATTTCATCATAATACACTATACAATGTACTAAGTTAATGTCATTCATTATGCTTTTGATGAGAATTGTTAAATAAAATTCATTTCTATCATAATGGTGTTAACACTTTGATCTCTTTCCAAGTTTAAAAATTAAAATTGCTTATTGAATTGAAACCAGGCATGGTGAACTACATGCAGAAATTCGCGCCAAATTTATCGTAGATGACAGCTTTCCTCCGGAGCCTTCTAAAAAAGGAAATGGAATTTGACTGGGATGAACCACAAACCCGAGCATTCCAGCAGATAAAAATGTCATTATCAGCGCGCCAGTATTAGGTTACTTTGACCCCAAAAAACAACTTGTCCTTGAGACAGACGCTACTAAAAGTGGACTAGGTTTTTGTCTCATGCAAGATGGTCAGCCAATTGCGTTTGCATCAAAGAGCTTAACGAAAAGCGAAATGCTTTATGCACAAATAGAAAAAGAACTTTTAGGCATATTATTTGGATGCAAAAGGTTTCACCAGTTTACATACGGTAGACAGGTTATATGCCATTGCGACCACAAGCCGATTGCTGCTATCATGAAAAAGCCATTGTCAGCAGCCCCACCACGATTGCAACGAATGATGCTTCAGTTGCAAAAGTATGACATCACTGTGAAACATGTCAAGGGCAAGGACATACCAGTTAGTGATTCCTTATCAAGACATTCGGTTAAAGATACTTGCCCTGAATTGATCGATGGTCTTGATCTACATGTACATGCTGTCAAACAGCATCTTTTTGTCACAGATAGATGGATCGAAATCATTAAGACAGAAACTCGAAAAGATTTACAAATGTGTAAATTAAAGCAGACCATTATCGATGGTTGGCCGAGTAGCAGATCAGACTGCAGTAAATTAATACTAGAGTATTGAAATCATCAGGATGAACTTGCAGTTGAAGACGACCTTATTTTTCGGGGTCAAGCTGCTGTCATTCCAAAATCTCTGAGAGAAGAGATGGTTAAAAAGGTTCATACCCGTCATTTAGGTGTGACGAAAACGGTCCAACAAGCAAAAGACAGTATCTTCTGGCCCGGCATGCAAAGCAAATAACAGACTATGTGCTACAATGCTCAACTTGTCTGATGCACAGAGACTCGAACACGCGAGAACCTATGATTTCATTAGAATTCCCCATAGGCCATACCATAAAATTGACACAAATTTTTTCATTTTGATAGAAAGGATTATCTATTGACGATAGATTACTATAGCTGATTTTTCGAAGTTGACTATTTACCCGACACGCGTGCCGCTACAGTTATACACAAACTTACAGTGCATATGACACGAAACGGCATTTGCGATATTCTCGTTAGCGATAATGGACCTCAATTTTCATGTTCGGAGTTAGAAAACTTTGCTAAAGAGTGGAACTTCAAGCATACGACTACATCGCCAATTTACCCACAAGGCAATTCGATGGCGGAAAAGGGTGTGGGAATCGCAAAAAAACTCATGAGAAAAGCAAAGGATATTGGTCAAAGCCCATACATCAGTTTTCTAGAGTACAGAAATACTCCACTGGACTGTGGATACTCACCGGTACAACTTCTTTACAACAGAAGAATGAAATCAATTTTACCAATTTCAAACTTGTAAATAACAACAAATTACGTAGGTCAATGAACAACTCCAAAAATCGTCAAAAAGAAAATTATGACAAAACATCAAAACCGTTAAAGCCCCTTTCTTTACATGACTCGGTTAGACTTCAGTTTGCTAAAGTCTGGAGACCTGGGAAAGTGGTGCAAATTCACCCAAATAGGTCATATTCTATACAAACTAGGGATGGTGCAGTTTACCGCCCAAACCGAAGGTTCATTAACAAAACAAATGAAAGTACATCTCAGGGTTCTCCCTAGGTCCAGAATCCCAAGAGTCATTGACTCTTGGGCCCAAATTTTCAAGAGTCAAAATGGAATTTCCAAGAGTCTAATAGAAATGTCCAAGGGTCAAAATTATCACAGAGAGGTAAGGGTGAAATAATGAAAACTTTCCATTTATGTTCTTTGTTTATGGAAAGGAATTAGATAAGAAAATACCCTATCTTATGTAGAGACTTATTGGAATGAAGTGGACAGAAGAATTTTAAATTGCAGCCCTAGCATGCAATTCATCTTGATAAATAAATGGACACAAACAACTTTTGAACTGTTACCAAACAACAAAAACTTTTGACTATTTCATAATTATCTTAGACATTTGCAGACGACAATTCAAATGTGGCTGGAACGACTTGATTTGTCTTTCTTACCCCGGAACATTGTGGAAAAGGGAGAAAATAAAGGTCACATCCAAAGTGTTATTTCTTAAGATTTAAGTCTTCTTTTCTTGTCCAATTACTTTTTCTTTCACACTTGTTCCCGTTCCCCCCCCCCCACTCCCCCCCCCCCTCTAATCTATAGGTTGTTGTTTATTTTCATCTTAAAAAGTTTTTCCTAATTTTTAAACAGAGATCTTAGCTTTCACTTCTTGTTTCATAAAGAAATAAGTATAAATTCACTGTTTAAATTTGTCACCAAAGATGAAAAGATAGTTTGAAGTGCCTCTGATCGGACGATGTCGAAATGATTTCTGTTGTGTCATGGGTTTTCACGTTTTTTTCCAGCGATCTGTTTTTCAAATCAGTTAATATTTTTACAAGTATTACTGCATGATTTGATATAAATTTGTTAATTAGGGTAGCAGTTAACTTGAAAACCTGTCATTTTACACTAGATAATTGGACTAACACCTTTAACATGTTTTCAAAAATGACTCGCCACTCGCCAGCTTGATTACATGTGATAAACAGAGCTGCGTGCGTCTGTACACAGTTGACACTGATCATGTTTATTATAGGCTACATTCCTGCCGGATGCATGCAACATAATTTATATGACCCTTTGGCTGGTAATCTCATGCGTCAGATTGACGCTTAGGCAGATATTTTTGCGGGTCAAAAACGGGTCATTTCGGATTTCCGTGCGTCAAAACCCGGAGTCCCGGGTCAAAGGAGAACCCTGCATCTGACATTAAACTGGCAGATTTCAACATTTTGGCAAATCCCTTGAATATTATCCTAAATGAACCTCAAGAAGAAATCAAGCCAACACCCCCAGACCCATGGCCAAATAACCCATATATCACACCGTCTGGTAGAGTAGTGAAATGTAATCAGCGATACAATGCGGAATGGACTAAATAAAGATAATTAATTAGACAGGATTGTTGAATGAACTTCAGGTGTGCTAGTTTTTATTGTCAATGAACTTGTTAGCTACAATAAGTCAATTATGTTTGTTGATTGTATTAGACCCCTAAATTTTTGTTACATGGTATCACTCTTGTTTGTTTGATTTTGCTTGCTTTAAAACTTATCAAATAGTTTTTTTTTTAATGAAGGGAAATGTAGTATATTGTATTGTACATGTATATGTTTTGCTGCGCATGCCTAAATACTTTTCCAGTGTTCACTGCCACCTTACTTTTGGAATAGATTTTAAAGTAACCACACGCTTGTGTTATATTGTTCTTTAAACCTCATTTGAGAATTCCAATTGTCAACTTATTCTTAATGAAGAATACAACTATAACGGACGTTTTTCATTGTCAAAACTTTGTCATAGGTCCCAGAAATATGGTACGAAATGGAATGATTATGGTACGAAGTGGTAAAATTATGGTATGAAATGGTATAACCTATGGTACGAAATGGTCAAATTATGGTACAAAGCGACTGGTATGAAATGGTTGTGGTAGGTAATGTCTGTAATTCATTTGGACAGTTCCATGGACCATAAGATTTTCAATGCTGTTTAAATTTGCAGGGATTACTGTAAGAGTAACAGAGCAAAACTTTTAAATGCTAGTCGCCTTTCAACTTAGCCTGTTATCATTTCAACATGATATAGCTCACGAGACAACATTTCGCGACCAATGAATCGTATCCGAGCTCAAGTAATTTAGCGTTCACTATGACGAAGAGTATTTACATTGAAATTTGTGCAGATCAGGGATGTAAAATTCCACTCGTCCGCTCGTATTGACGAGTAACATTTGGCTTCGGGCAAGTAGAAAAAATGCTAAGCTCGTCCTGTCGGACGAGAACATTTCAAAACTATTGAATTCTTAATTTGTCCAGTAAAATTCAAATTACAGGTTATTTCACGGCGAACACAAAATGAAAGTAAAACAGAAATTCCACAGCGTCTCTTCGATCACAATACAGGATGTTTATGTTTATTACGCATGCGCATCTGTAAAGCGCTTGACGGGTTTTCTGTTCACGGCATCGGTTAGAGTAGTATACCTGTACGATCTATGCTACAATTCCTTTATTATTAGATCGGGACAGGTTTACCAGTCAAGCCACCGGAAAAAATACTACTTTGTTTATATCGACACCGTAGTATCGTTGATTCTCATTACTTTGTGAATACTCATATCTTCGTGAATCTATGTTTGCTATCAATATTTTTTGCTCACTGCTTTTTTTGGCTGCTATGAAACTTTTTAAACATTCCCGAGAAGCTCTCTAAGCCGAAGAAATAGGTCAAAAACGTAATTAAAATAAAAAAGGTCACATTTTATCGAAAACCACCATTCCCCCCCCCAATAATTCATTAGTTGTTTGTACATCACAACATTTATTTACACTTTGTGCCCATAGTTTCAAAGTACGATACAGAATATGCATCTGTGATAAGTTTAGAGGCTGTGACCTTTAGGAATACCCCTTGAATGAAGTCATTTGACTACATTTGGAATGACTGTGTTTTTCCAAAATGATTCACAAATTTATGGGAAATCGCGGTCTGGGAAATCGTCTGGTAAATTTCTAGCAGTGATCAAATATATTTTTAGGGTGTTTTCGTCATGACAAATGAGTTAATTGTACTTTCCCTTGCCCAGAAATAATTTCTGACACTTTCTCTGTCTATTAATATGCCGGAATTAAATCATTTCTTTGTTTGTCTCTTTGAAAGAATGAAAATACCATTAAGGTTCACGAATCTTTGAGAAAAGGGCATATATGCAGTAGAAGTGGCCATTCCAAGTCCGCAAGTTGGGACGAGTGATAGTGTCATAAGGACGAGTAACTTTTTCTACCCACTCGTCCTACAGGACAAGTATACAAAGAAAAAATTTTACATCCCTGCAGATATTCTTGAAGGTAATGTCGACTTCAAAGCAACTTACCTTTGCGGTAACTTTGTAAATTGTGAAGCCTTTGGAGTGCGTAGTTGGGTCAGAAACGTCAAAGTACCAAATCTTCTCATCTTTCGCAGCCATTACTGCCGTCAGGCGCAGCCTATTATTTACGACATGCTTTATTAATCTTTATTACGAGGCAAAAGTAAAATCTCTGATAATTCTTTTGAAATTTGGGGTTTAAAAAAAAGAGTGTTTCGTCCGGTTTTCTGTTTTTTTTTAAGAAAACAATAATCGGCTGCTGTTGTTGTTGTTGTAAAGTGGGAGTATTTTGGTAACAAGAAGATGGGACCCGGTAAACCGCCCTACGTCATTCAGTTGATGACGTAGTCAAAGTTATGAATATGCAAATTTCAGATAGGCAATTTCCGTCAACTGGATGTTAAACAACATCCGTTCAAGTAACTTTACACACTCAATTTTATTCAGGGCTTTTCGTAGTTCTCTGCTGGTCTGTATCTTTAGATCAAGTGAAAAACAAACAAATATGTAAAACAAAAACACAATTTACTTGACGTGTATGTCAACAGAATTGTTGTATTATGGAAACTTGGATAAAATCTTGAACTGAAATGGGTTTTCGTGCATGGCAATTTGACCTGTTTTTAACCCGTTAGCTGCTAAGCGCGACTCACTGACCTTGCGCGGACTGTGTAGATAAAGATCAGACTGCACAGAACGTGCAGTCTGATCTTGGATCTACACTGTCCGATAAGGAGATATCCTTCCAAAATATAATACCGAAATAACAAAACTATTGGATTTTACCATCGGCCCTAAATTTTCATTTCATTGATTTAGCAGGAGAAGGGTTTGTTTGGAAATGTATCTTCAGTCTGAAGGGTTGCTTCGATGTTATTTTTGTGATTCCGTCTTCGCACCCAAATAACATAGGAGCTAGTCCCCGAATCGGGGGTAGTTGCAAATGCAGATACTGCGATGGGAATCTGGCAACCCGGACACCAGCAGGAATTAAAACAATGAAATCTTCTTCCTAAGTCTTTGCCCCTCTAAGAAAGGAATAAAGATGAATCCTATTGTTGCATTGTATGAAAATGCATGCATGATTCAGATTGTATGTTGTACTGCGCATACTCGTAAGCTCCAGCCCCTGTGGGCTTTGCCCACAGATTGATGGTCATTAATAAACCGTTTAATCGAACACATGCTCATGTTGTATATCAGCCATGCTTGTGGAGAACCAACAGCAAACAGCAAACGTAACACCTATTGAAGGACTATGTTGTTATCAGATTTGAAGGGTTCCAGAAAACTCGAACCCTGGACTTTGGCATTCGTCTGAATGCGAAAGTCCGATGTTTAGGGTAGATTTGATCCAAAGTATGATTCCATGTTCCCAAATGAAAAAAAACCTCTTCCTTTACCATATAACAATCTATAATCCAACCAGTTTATCACTGGATCATTTTTTTAAAATTCAACCATGCAAAGCAGTTTACAAAGCTCAATTGTCACTCCAATTATGGGACTTGTCATAGGCAGGACAGACAGTGTAGTTGGAAGGGTAGGAGGTACTATTTCCCGGTATTTTGTCCTTTTCCTAAGACAATTTTCAAAGTAATCTCTTCTTTTTTTTTATAAATGTAATAGTATTAACCAATTACCACGCAATACCGACCCTGACCAGAAAGGTTTTTGAAAACAATGTGAGAAATAGAGAAAATGCTGGTAACCAGCATTTTCTCCATTTCTCACAATGTTTTGTATCCTAATCAAGACAAAAATCATTCATTGAGCTACATTTAATTTGTCATCTGCAGATGCTCTCAGTCTGCTCCAAAATGGTATTGTGTCATAATGATATCTTTCTTTGTGATTGGTTTTATCAATTTGTCTTTTCAGGGTAGAAAAACTCCATGGGTCGTTATTCCTCTGACAGTGAAGAAGACAGAAAGAAGAGGAAAAAAAAGAAAAAGAAGAGATCTAGGTAACAGACTTACAGTTCTTTTGCCCTGAACATGTATTAATGCTTTGCTCTTTTAGACAATGTAGATCAAGATCAGACAAGACAGAATAAATAGTGTGCTGGCCATGATATTTTAATCAATCTGGCCAAAGTAACCTTAGTGTTGATAGGGTCTGTTGTATAGTCCAGTAATTTTCATTATCTTTATTTGGCACTGTCCAGCAAAAATTTTGTCGTAATTTTCGTTATACTTATTTGGCAGCGATCATCAAAAATTCGGTCATAATTTTCATTATATTTATTTGGCACCAACCAGCAAAAATTCTGTCATGACACTTTTGATAGTACTTACACATGATAAATTCAATATGTCTAAAATGATAGAAGTATCTTTTTTAAAGGTAGAAAACTAGTCATTTATGGTTTTGAAGGAGACAATTGGAAAATGCTGGATAGCATTTTTGTTTTCCTTTTCCACTATGTTTTCAAAGCTGTCAACTGAAAATTGGTAAAAGCATATAATTTAAAATTTACTCCATGTAGACATATATTGCAGAGAACTTTACTATTATTGAAACATTTTGGCAAAGAAAGGAAATGCTTTGAATAAACAGTTTATATATATTTTGTTGCAAAGTAGTTTAAGTCTTTACTACACAATCCCGACTCTTAACGACCTTAACAAAGACAGCTTTTGAAAACATAGCGGGAAAAGGAGAAAATGCTGGTACACAGCATTTTCTCCTTTTCCCACTTTGTTTTCTGCACCATCATACACAAATTCTATCATTTAAACCACATTAAAATTTTCGTCGGCAAATGCTTTGAATTTGAATCAGTCTTAAATTTTGTAGTCTGGTAAAGAGTTAAGCTGTATTTACTCTATTGTTATAACTACTGGTATCACCATCTAGTTTTCCCAGTGTCAATTATCAAATATCTTTATAATTATGCAGACTCTCTCAAGGAAAGCGACTGATGTTATTATTTCATGAAGATTTGACCAAACTAGTTTTAACTGATGACAAAATTGTGGATCTGTCTAATTTAGAAGCATTGCAGGCAAGAAAAAAAATAAACAGTAATTTCTGATGGGCTTAGTCTTTGAAAGGGTGGAAAACATTTTGTGCCGGTTGCATAACAGCAGTTTAAAGTTAAACCTAGGTTAAGCCATGATAAACTCATGGCTTAACCTAGGTTTAACTTTAAACTGTCATTATGCAACCCGCCCTTTGAGTCTAAAGAAGAAAATGCTAGTTACATTTTTAAGCATTTTTTGTTGGGCTGTTTCCAAAGAAAAGGTTGAGGTATTCTCGTAGCCCTGGCGTCGTCTTTGATGTTGTCGTGCTAAAACTTTGATATTTTCAAAACCTTTGTCATTTTATGAATTCTCTGTCATTACTGAAGATACATACCTTAAAATTGGACAAGTTTTTTACTGTTAAAAGAGGAACCAATACAGCAAGGGCAGGTAGCTGTCAAAGTATTTTTGACACAGTTATTCCCCCTTTTCAACTTTGAACTTTCATTGAAAAGCAATTAACTGCAGCAGAGTGTTTGCACCTGCATGGGATGTTCTTGCTCTCATTTTCTCACAATGTTTACAAAGTTTTTTTTTCCATAAGGTTGTCAAAGTTTGGACTTGTTTTGATAGACGATAAATTATATGGCTGTACATGTATTAACTTTCCAATCTTATTATTATCCTGATAACAGGTCACGCAGCAAAAGTACCGAAAGCAGATACTCCAGCAAACAGAAAAAGTCGAAGAAATCAAAAAAGAAGCATAAATCAAGGTCAAGAAGTAGGTCAGTTGACAGTTACAGAAGGTCAAGGTCACGAAGTAGAGGAAAGAGGTCAAGGTCATGTGATAGGTATAATTACTCAAGGTCAAAGTCAAGGTCAAGCTCAAGGAGTAGAAGTAGATTCAGTAGAAGGTCAAGGTCAACAAGCAGAGGTCGTTATTCAAGGTCAAGAAGTAGAGAATGGAGGAAGCGAAGGTATTTTTTGATAATTTGTACTATTTTCACAACGCTTTTAATTGACAAATTAAGACTTAGTCATATATCAACAGCATTATAGCAAAACCTAGTTTTATAGAGGAAAAGGTGGTCTCTTCAAGCAATTGAGCCTTTAATGCAAGTTAACCTTTACATTCCAAAGTTTTAAGGACTCTGACAGAGAATGCTGTTTAAAACATTGTGGGAAAAGGAGAAAATGCTGGTTACCAGCATTTTTTTCTTTTCCCACAATTTTTTTTACACTTTCACAAACAATTACCATCATTTCAGCTAAACTCAGCACTTTCACTGCTACATGCTACTGTAGTTGTATTAGCTGCTCAGTGCCAAACACGACACCAATCGAAATTTAGGGGTATCAGATTATTGTGGTCAGTTTTGCCTCTTATAAGGGAGGCAACTCTTCATGCCAGATCTCAAAATTTTCAGGGGACATAACAATATAACATGCAAAAATCTCCAGATATACTCTGTATTTAATCTATATACCCTTAATTTTCAGGATTTCTTGAAACATGCTTGGCACTGGGATACTGATTTTTTTTAGGCAATTAGCAGCAAAAGTGTTAACGTGCTTTCAATGAGGACCAGTCTAAAACTTTGTCGCTTTTTGTGACAAGATAAATTGAGATGAGATATAGGATTTAAACCCGCTTTTTTGTGAAAAGATAAATTGAGATGAGTTAGATGAGATACAGGATTTAAACCCACTTTTTGTGAAAAGATAAATTGAGATGAGTTAGATGAGATATAGGATTTAAACCATGGTCCTTGAAAGCAGTGTGCTTGCTTATAAAGCCCTTTACCACAGAATCCTATATTTTAATAGTCCTTGGGAAAGAGGCTTTTGAAAACATTGTGGGAAAAGGAGAAAATGCTGGTAACCAGCATTTTCTCCTTTTTCCTCAATGTTTTCTACCCTTTGCTACAGAGCAAAATTTTGGACTATTCCAAATTCAAAGCAGCTGCAGATGACAAACTAAATTTTGCTAAAATGATGGAATTTGTAATGACAAGGTGAAAATGTGCCTCTCCCGCTATCTTTTCAATAGCCTGTTTTGTTATGGTTTTGAAATTTGGGATTTCATGTTAAAGATTCCAAATGCAATCTTTTGATTTGCTTTTATTTGTTGTCTGCAATTTTTTGATTTTGACAAGATTAAAAATTTGTCATCAGGTAAAAAGTTATCATGGCCCTGAAATAGAGTAAGTGTAGGAAGAAAATATTCATTACAGGTCAAGGTCATATGACAGATATTCCAGAAGGTCAAGGTCTCACAGTTCCAGCAGAAAAGACAGGAAAAAATATTCAGAAGAAAGAGAGTGAGTACTCTTATTTCTATTAGGCTGAAACAAAATATATGAGCCACCTTCAGTAAAAAGGGGGCTTAATGCGTCTGCAAAAAGTATCAGCTCAGGTGAAACTGCAAAGCCCGCGCAGGCTTACCTGGGCCAAAACTTGCTAGTGGTCAATTTTCTGCATGTCAAAAAACCACTTTATCTCATGATTCAGTCATCTTTTGAACAAAGATGGACTTTATAGATCAGTGATTACAGGAAAGCATGGATAGGTGCTCTGATGGCCAGGATATAGCTGAAAGAATGTTGGAAAATTGGGTTAAACACCATACAACCAATCAATCAATCAATCAACAACAAGAAGAATACTATTAATGCATGTACCACAAATGTCTGACTGTGTTATATAATGCTCACAGAGGAGAGATATCATTTATTTTTAGGCCTAGAAGTCAATCTCTTTTGTTAGCCAATGTGTGTGTAAGTTATTATGTTCAGAAAGGATTTTAAGGCCTGGTCAAATGAATCTTCTAACTCCTTCCCAACAACAAAAATTTTGGACTGGACCAAGTTCAAATCATTTGCATGTATGACAAATGGAATGTTGCTGAAATAATGATTTCTGTCTTTAAAAGAGCAGATAACATTGTGGGGAAAGGAGAAAATGCTGGTTACCAGCATTTTCTCCTTTACCTACAATGTTTTCAAACACCTTATACACGAAAGATTCAAAAGGAGCAAGCAAAATCTTTATAGGCTGTAAGTCTTTTTTGCAGATGTTATACATCTGTTATGGGGTAAAACAGATGGTCCATGTTCTGTCAAAAGGGGGCTTAATACATATCCATCATGCATTATACCATACGAGTCATGACACAATGATGGATCTATTTTATCCATTTTCTCTGACAGATGACTGAATCCTGAGGTAGAGTAGTCCTTTGGCATATGGAAAATTGACCAGAAGCAAAGATACTTTTTGCAGATGTAATAAGCCCCCATTTCACAGAGCAGGGTTCAGGTGCACCTGCCTTCAGTAGAATAAGCGTCTGTAAATTCTCATTTTATTTTTGATACATTTTTTTTTTTTCAGAGATCCATGTTTGACGATTCCAGGATTTTCTGAGCTGGTATGTATTATTGTTTTCTTTATTTATCATTTCATTCATACTTAAGAGCAAAATTAACCCTTTACCAAACAATCCCTGGTTTTTACGACCCAAAGGAAGAAGCCTTTTGAAAACATTGTGGGAAAAGGAGAAAATGCTGGTAACCAGCATTTTCTCCTTTTCCAACATTGTTTTCTACTCTTCTAAAGTCAAGTTTCAATTTTTGAGTCACGTTTATTTTGTTGTCTGCAAATGCTTTCAATTAGGACAAGTCTAAAATTTTGTCGTTTGGTAAAGAGTTAAAGTAGGTACATGTAAATGGTCAACCCAGATACAATAGATCTTGAAATAAACACTTTCTGTTTCAATCTTTACCCAATACCAGTCAGTTTCATCATTTAACCCTTTACCAAACTTGACCAAATTAAAAACCTTTGTCGATGATAAATCTATCTCTAATAATGATTTTTGTCTTTCAAAGGGTAGAAAACATTGTAGTATTCTTCTTTTCCTAATGTTATCATACGGCTTCTTCCTCGGGCTTGTTAAAACACAGGATTTCATAGCAACAGACTAAGGAACCAGGGGCAGAGAGCTTTTGAACATATTGTGGGAAAAGGGATAACTGCTGGTAACCAGCAAATTTCTACTTTACCTGCAATTTTCTTATACCTATTAAATCTTTTCCACAAGCAGAAATTTTAGATTTGTTTAAGTTCAAAGGTTTTGCAGATGTCAATTAAGTGGGGGTGCAAACAATGGGAATTTGTCATTGACAGAGAAGATTGTTGGAAATGTAGAAAGTGGTGGACACCTTTTCACAAATGCATTAAACCACCTTTTCCCATAATTTGACTCAATTTTATTTCTTGTAAACCTTATTTTAGATGAAAAATAATATAAAGGATATGATAGCCTAATGGAATTCATGTGACATCGGCTTTCATCGCCAAAATCGTACGGATTGGGCTAAGACTCAGGTAATCCGAAAACGAAGTGGGGAACCAGAGCGTATCGGCAAATCGATTACGGATTACCCGTGTCTTAGCCAAATCTGTAAGGGGATGTTACATGAATTCCATTAGGGTGCCCTATCCTTAACCCACAATGACGAATTTTGATAACCCTAAGGTAGAGGCCTTTTGAAAACATTTTGGGAAAAGGAGAAAATGCTGGTTACCAGCATTTTCTCCTCTTCCCACAATGTTTTCTACCCTTCACAAAACAAACTTCAAATTTTCAGTCACTTTTATTTTGTTGTCTGCAAATGCTTTCGATTTGGACAAACCTAAAATTTTGTCGTTTGGTAATGAGTTAAACTCTTCATGATGAAAATAATGAATTTTGTTTTAATCTTAACGCTATAGCCCCCTGGAGAACAGGCCAAAATACGCATGCAGATGGCACTGAAAGCGGCAGGTAATATTATTGTTGTATATAGAGTTTATTTCATCAGCTTGTGGTTAATATGGGGAAATATTTGCCGAAAAAGGGAAAAGTATGCGAAACTAACGAGTGCCGTAAGGCACGAGTTATTTTCGCGGACCTTTCACTTTTGAGGCAAATATTTCCCCATATTAACCACAAGCTGATGAAATAAATTATATATTATATTTCCTCTGATTATTTTGTCAACGAATGCCACTTTTAAAACTTAAAAACTTAAAAAACTTAAAAAAGTAGTTCCAGATTTTCGGCAGGAGGAAAATATTCACTGTGACAGGGAAATAATTCCCCCCAGCTTAAATTACGACATTTCTTTACCCATAACATTTCTAAAAATAGACACATGAAATATAATATACTCAGTTATTGTTCAGGATATTTTTTTTGCAGTTGAAATTTGTATTTTGACATTTTTTGGTAGAAAATGCATATTTACTGATGTAATAATATAAATATGTAATTATGAGGGTTGATCTGGAAGTTTGTAAACTGTTCCTAGGAAATGAAACGTTAATCTGTGATCGGGTATTTCATGTATATTTTCAGCTTGGCTGTTTTATATAGCCCCAAAGTCGTCTGGTACTTTGTCGCACAGAAAATTTGACATTTTATAAAATTGCTGTTATTACTGAATATAATTGTTCCCCCCCCCTCCACCCCCGGGGGAGATATAGTTTTTGTGTTGTCGATCTGTCTGTCCGTTTGTCTGTCAGGACAGATATCTTCTGAAATCCTTTATGAAAATTTATGAAACTTCATCCATGTGTTCCTTATGATAGTCTGCAGATACACTTTTTTTTTTTTTTTTGTTTATTTAATACCATATCATGGAAAAAGGGGGCTTGATGTATATTTCCGTTATAGACCAATAACTCTTTACAAAAATTTATGAAACTTCATATCGTTTATCGTAGGCCACAGACAATAATTATTCGTTTTTATTTAATAAAATATCATGTCATGGAAAAAGGGGGCTGAATGTATAATTTCACTATTGACTAATGATAAAAAGGCCATGTGTACATGCAAAACTTTATATGTCTTAAATGTTTCTATCAAAAAAAGTCTTTTTTTGGCAGAGGGATATGGTTTGAATGAAATTACATGTTTAATCAAAACATTGACAAGTTGATGATTGTTAAAAGGGGAACCTATATTTAATTTGTAGTCTGCAAATGCTTTCAGTTTGGATGAGTCTAAAATTTTCTTGTTTTGTAAAGAGTTGAGCAGCAATTTTAGTATCAAAATATTGCCTAGTGTGGGTCAGTGATCAGCATGCACATTCTGTGCAGTCTGATCCTTGTTAAGACTGTCTACAAAGAGTGCTGTATTTTGGCTTACAATACTTAGGGTTCACTCTTTTCCACACAACATAATTGTAGAGGCGACAAACTAAAAATTGGGGTTTTGTCTGTAGATGAGTAGAAAACATTATGGCAAAAGGAGAAATGCTGGTTACCAGCATTTTCTTCTTTTCCGATGATGTTTTCAAAAACTCCCTTTTCTAAGGTAGTTAAAACCCAGGATTGAAAGGTAAATGTGTTTACTTGAATGATGTTTAACATTGCTTACAACATTTTGTCAAATGTATTACATCCAGTGCACTGATCAGTGCTTTCTTGAAATTTCTTTTACCAGTACTTTCTACAATATTCTGCTTAAGCCATTGGCTGCTCTCCCACATAAACATTGCAGAACATTGATCAACAATGAGTGGAATGAAACCCATAGAAATAATTGTTTTGTGAAGGGCCAATGAATGTGTTTGTATTGTTTGTGTTTAAACTGTAGCGGCAGCACACTAGAAGTAAAGCAAGAAAGCTCACAACATCAAGGACCGACATTCAAACCCGTGGCAATGATTGTTTGGTAAAGGGCCAATTAATGTCTCTGTTTCATTTGTGTTTAAATTGTAGCGGCAGCGGACGAGAAGATAAAGGGAGAGAACTCACAGAATCAAGGACCGACATCCTTTAAGGATCAGCTGGCATTTAATCAAGCCATACAGGACATCGAGTCCTCCGGATTTGAAGCTCAATACTTCAAATCTAGCAGGGGGGTAGGTTGGGCTCTCTTTTTTGTCCCCAATTCTTGCCTTGTTAGCTGAGCCCTGGTAGCAATGTCGGCAGCATACAGGTCTTGAGTACAGGAGGTTGCTAGTTGGATTCTCGGTTTTGCCACTTTCCAAGTATTGATGATAGTCACTGTGACCTTATTCATTCCTCTCTCACTGCTGACCATTGTTTCGACGATGATTGTGTGGGAAAGCAGCCACTTGCCTGGAAAGAACATTGTGTAGAATACTGGTTACAGAAACTCCAGGAAAGCATGGATAGGTGCACTGGCTGCCTTGATATAACTGAAATAATGTTGAAAACAGCGTTAAATCTAGCAGGGGGGTAGGTTGGGTTCTCTCTTTGTCCTAAATTCTTGCCCGCTTAGCCACGCCCTGATAACTCAGTTGGTAGTGTCCAGAACTTGAGAATAGGAGGTTTCTAGTTAGGTCATGGCTTTGCCAATTTATTTCCAAAAAGGTTAGTGATAGTTATTGCGACAGGATTCATTCCTTTCTTACCACTGGCCAGTGCTTCGGGAAAGCAGCCAGTGGCTTGGAAAGAATATTGTGCACAGTACTGGTAAAAGAAATACCAGGGGGGGAGGCATGGATATGTGCTCTTGCCACTGCGATATAACTGAAATAATGTTGAAAACAGCATTAAACACCATACAATCAATAAAACCACAGAATCCCGAGTTTTTAACAACCGTGAAGGATTAAATTTATTGAATCGTGTTTTGTGCATTTTCAATGTTACTTAGTCATATTATTGTAACAGCTCACATATTCAGGTTTTTTCTGGATTTCACCTTTACTAAGCTAGGATTCTGAAGTGTCTTGCCCAGGTACACTCCTTCAAAACACCAGTGCTACGGGTGAGGCTTTAACATGGAGCCTTCAGGTTATGCTTCCTACACTTTGCCACTGAGCCAAATAGGATCCATATGACACTGAAGGAAGAGGCTTTTGAAAATAATTTTGGGACAGGAGAAAATGCTGGTAACCAGCATTTTAGCCTTTTCTCCTTTTCTAATAATGTTTTTTCAAAGACAAATTTTCATCACCTCAATCTTATTTATCACCTTTCAATTTGGACAAGCCTAAAATTTTGGTGTTTTGTGAACAAGTTAGAGTTTTGTGAGAGATACTTTATAACTCAGCTGTTTACAAACCAAAACATCCATGCTGTTTTATTGGTTTGAAATTTTAAGAAATTAGTTGTGTCACAGAGAGAGGTAAGATATATATAAGCACTTCAAACCTGCCTTGCTGTAGAGCTAGCTTTTACAGCAATGTGGCCTAGTGTATTTCTCTCTCCATGATACTGTATAAATGGAAATTTTTGCAATGTGGAAATTTTTGTGATTTCGCAAATTTGAAAAGTTGGCAAACTTTCCTGTTCGTGTATTTCACCTCATGTATACTAACAAATAACAAGTGTCTTGAACTCACAAACATTTTTGTACGCAAAATATCCGTAATTGGTAATTCGCAAATTTTTCGACACGTCTATATATCCACATATACAGTAGTAAAGCAAGTTACATTGTGGTCAGTCCCTGTATGGGTGACCAGGCTGTTGCATGTTACAGTTGCATTATATTTTTGTTGCAGGACAGGAAAGAAGAAAAGAACACTAACAAAGACGAGTTTATATTTGGCACTGCGGGGGAGATAAGACTGGATTCTACACAAAAGAAGCCATTGTTGATAAATATAGATACAGATGACCTGGCTGATCCCAGTGTAAGTATGATCTCTTATGTCATTTATAAAACATAAAAGCTTTTAAGGGAAGAGGAATAATTGGTATTTAACTCTTTCGAATTAGAGTTGTCCAAATTGAAACTTTCTGCAGAGGACAATTTAAATTTGGCTACGATTATGAAATTCGTCTTTGAAAGAGCAGAAAACATTGTTGAAAAAGGAAAAAAATGTTGGTTTCCAGCATTTTCTCCTTTTCTTACAAGGTTTTCAAAACATTGTTGGAAAAGGAGGAAATGCTGGTTACCAGCATATTCTCCTTTTCTAACAGTGTTTTTAAAAGCTTTCTTTCTCTTGGTTGTTAAAAATCTGTATTGTGTGGTTAAATGAATAATTCAGCTGATATTCTCTTAACTGTAATCCGTTAAAATTGGCATGCAACATTATAGGTTGCCTTACTCTCCCAAAATCAGAATTAATTGGCGTCAACCAATATCAACATGCATACTGACACTATGGCAAATGGTAGTCCTGTTTTGCTTGGGAATGGCATTAGAGAATTGAAAAAAAGAAGTGCATTTTTAGCGAACATTTTGGTTTTAGAACATTGTGTTCCACAGACGTTTTAGTTTGTCTAAAACCAAAGCTTTTTTTTTCTTCTTACCAAATGATTATACACACTGATCGGTGTAGACCCGGCTTGGTAGCTTTGTGGTTAGAGTATCTGACCTTTGACTTGAAGGTGTGGGTTCGATACCCGGTCGCGGCTAACTTTCCGTGTTTTTTCTCCTTTCACCTCTGATGCATATGTGAAAAGTATTCAGTGGCTTTAGAAAGAAAATTGTGTCAATACTGGTGTGATTGATTGTATGGCGTATAACACCGTTTTCAACATTATTTCAGTTATGTAGCAGCAGCCAGTGCACCTATCCGTGCTTTCCTGGAGTTTCTTTTACCAGTACTCCGCACAATTTTCTTCCCAAGCCACTGACTGCTTTACCATGTAACCACCATTGAAACAATGGTCAGCGGTGAGAGAGGAATGAATCCTGTCCCAATGACTATCATCAGTCCTCAGAAAGAAATTGGCTGAGCCATGGATCGAACCCATGACCCCCTGTTCTCAAGTCCTGCATGCTACCAACTGTGCTACTGGTGTCAGAAAGCCAGGAAACACATTGGTGCATCTCTGATCACCATGATATGACCTTATCTGTCGAAATGGCGTTAAACTCCAATACAAACATGATCAGTGTGTTTACTCTTATTTCAAATATTGAAACTTAAGTATGGACTCAGTTTAGTGTAATTGACACTGTGAGACACAGTTGAGCATGTACACATTTGAGCATATGGACACAGTTAAGCATGAACATGGTTGTGTGTGAATTGAGATGAGCCCAACCCAGTCTTTATACACACAAAATTTGTGGTTTTTCAGTTGAAGGTAGATCCAGAGGAAAAGATGGATAGATGGATCCAGAAGTTGGCAGCCATGCGTCGGAAGAAATTGGAAGGGGAGGCTTTAACATGATTTCAGTGTTTTTGTATGGATACTAGTCAGAGGTCTGTTTGAAATTTCCTGGCAGACTCTGGTTTTGGTACAACCCAGAGAAAGAGGGCTTCTGAAAACATCATGGAAAAAGGAGAAAATGCTGGTAACCAGCATTTTCTCCTTTTTCCATCATGTTTTCTTACCTTTCAGAGATAAATCCCATCATTTGTGCAAGATTTTATGCCACTTCAAATGCTTCCAATATCTCATTACCTCCTGTAGTAGATTTTATAAAAGCCATGTTCTAGACAAAGATAGTATATCTCTGTGATACATAATACCAAGCATGTCGTCACATAATTATGCATCCATAAAATCAATTTTGTTGAACAAGTGACGAAATCCTGAGTTAGAATGATCCTTTGACATACAGAAAACGAGCCAAAAGCAGAAAGTTTTAAAACAGGTCTGTCTGCGAGAACTGTGAAGGCTGACCTCTTTCAGTACTTTTGGCATATGCATGAACTCTTTACTAACCGACAAAATTCTAGACTGGACCAAGTTGAAAGCGGACAACAAATTAAAACCTGACTTAAAAAGTTAAATTTGCCTTTGGCAGGGTAGATAACTGTGGGAAAAGAAGAAAATGCTGGTTACCAGCGTTTTCTCCTTTTCTGTCAGTGTTTTCAAAAGTCTTCTCCATCAAGATCGTTAAAATCAGGGATTGTGTGGTAAAGGGTTTACTCCCTTTCACAAAGCATGGCTCATACATAAGGTATTGTTAGGCTGTTTTAGTAGAGGGTGAGATTTTACAGCACAAAGTGTGCTGTCTAATTTGGTAATGATATTTTGTTGCCATGTTTAATGATGTAATGTAACCACAATATAGTTGACATGGTGACAATATTAAAATTGTAAGCTTTTTTTTATTTACTTTAGTTATCTCATCTTACCAAAAAAGTCAGCAACTCCCATGCTATGCTGTTTCCCAAACAATCCAGATCTCAATGGCCTTGAGGAAGAGGGCTTTTGAAAACATTGAGAGAAAATGAGACAATGCTGGTAACAGTATTTTTTCTTTGTTTTTCTGCTTTGTTTTTTACCATTACAATGATATAACCAATGTGTTGGGACAATTATTTCGTCCTCTGGAAAATGCTTCCAGTTTTGAAATGTGAAAGAATTGTTGTTCAGTAAAGATATAGGGACTTAGATTTAAAATTCAGGATCAGAATTTACCAAACTCTCAAAATACTGCTCGAACTTAAATCTAAGACTACTCATCTGATTGGCTGGAATGATATGCCTCATCCAGTCAGATGGCTGACAAAGCCTTGTGTATTCAGTCAAACTATGAAAGCTTACCAGATATGTCCATATTTCATGGATCAGAAATTAACCCTTTCCCCAACAATCTCAGGTTTTAACAACCCTGGGAAAGAAGCCATTTGAAAACATTGTGGGAAAAGAAGAAAATGCTGATACAGCATTTTCTTCTTTTACCACAGTGTTTTCTTCTCTATCATGGATGAATTCCACTATTTAGTCACCTTTAAGTTATCATCTGCAAATGCTTTAAATTTGGACATGTCTGAAATTTTGTTGTTTGGTAAAGGCTTAATATTGTGGTAAATGAGGAAATTGCCCAAGATGAGTGATCTCAATTTTTTGTTGCAATCATTTGATAAAACATCGTTGGCCAAAGCCTTTGTATTTCACCCTTTACTACAGGACAAAACCTTGAACTTGTCCAAATTAAAAGCATTTGTAGGCGACAAAATAAATGTGACTTGAAATTTGGTGTTGAAACGGTAGAAAAGATTGTGGTTAAAGGAGAAAATGCTTATTCCCAGCAAAAGGCAGGATGGTTAAAACTTGGAATTGTCTAGTAAAGGGTTAGAGGGATTGAAAGTAGTGAATTCAAGATAGATTTATTGAGAAAATTTATTTTTTCTGTTGTAAGGAGAAGTGTTTAAGTAACTTTTGTGGACATCGTAGATCAAGATCAGAATGTTCATTAAGTACAGTCTGATCGTGGATTTGCACTTTCCACGGTCTGATACTAATCTACAACTAACCTCATTGTCATATTAAATGTAAACCTACTATTAGACTTCGACGAAAAGTCAAATTCATTTTAGCCGCACTGTGGCAAAAGGGGGCTTAATGCATTTCCGTGATGCGCTATGCCAAGCAAGTCATCACATAATTATTGATCCATAAAGTCTATTTTGTGTAAGAACTAACTGAATTATGAGGTACACTTGTCGTTTAATATGTAGAAAATTGACCAATAGCAAAAAGTTTTGACCCAGGTCAGCCTACGCAGTCTGCACAAGCATCTTCAGCAGGGTTCAATCACACTGTATCTTCTAAGTTACCAAGTGCCCGTCCACTGTTCAATGGAAAAAGATCTTTGTAATGTATTTGCGTCTATAGTAAAGAGTCCTGTGTGTGATGGATTTATTTTGACATACGGTGACTTTAAGACAATAAACCCTGGCAAGTTACCAGGTGCCCAGCCACTGTTCAACAGAAAAAAAGACTGTTGTAAGGTACTTGCGTCTGTCGTAAAGAGTCCTGTGTGTGAGGGATTTATTTTGACATGCGGTGACTTTAAGACAATAAACTGTGGCAAGTTACCAGGTGCCCAGCCACTGTTCAACAGAAAAAAAGACCGTTGTAAGGTAGTTGCGTCTGTCGTAAAGAGTCCTGTGTGTGATGGATTTATTTTGACATGCGGTGACTTTAAGACAATAAACCGTGGCAAGTTACCAGGTGCCCAGCCACTGTTCAACAGAAAAAAAGACCGTTGTAAGGTAGTTGCATCTGTCGTAAAGAGTCCTGTGTGTGATGGATTTATTTTGACATGCGGTGACTTTAAGACAATAAACCCTGGCAAGTTACCAGGTGCCCAGCCACTGTTCAACAGAAAAAAAGACCGTTGTAAGGTAGTTGCGTCTGTCGTAAAGAGTCCTGTGTGTGATGGATTTATTTTGACATGCGGTGACTTTAAGACAATAAACCCTGGCAAGTTACCAGGTGCCCAGCCACTGTTCAACAGAAAAAAAGACCGCTGTAAGGTAGTTGCGTCTGTCGTAAAGAGTCCTGTGTGTGATGGATTTATTTTGACATGCGGTGACTTTAAGACAATAAACCCTGGCAAGTTACCAGGTGCCCAGCCACTGTTCAACAGAAAAAAAGACCGTTGTCAGGTAGTTGCGTCTGTCGTAAAGAGTCCTGTGTGTGATGGATTTATTTTGACATGCGGTGACTTTAAGACAATAAACCCTGGCAAGTTACCAGGTGCTCAGCCACTTCAACAGAAAAAAAAGACCGTTGTAAGGTAGTTGCGTCTGTCGTAAAGAGTCCTGTGTGTGATGGATTTATTTTGACATGCGGTGACTTTAAGACAATAAACCCTGGCAAGTTACCAGGTGCCCAGCCACTGTTCAACAGAAAAAAAGACCGTTGTAAGGTAGTTGCGTCTGTCGTAAAGAGTCCTGTGTGTGATGGATTTATTTTGACATGCGGTGACTTTAAGACAATAAACCGTGGCAAGTTACCAGGTGCCCAGCCACTGTTCAACAGAAAAAAAGACCGTTGTAAGGTAGTTGCGTCTGTCGTAAAGAGTCCTGTGTGTGATGTATTTATTTTGACATGCGGTGACTTTAAGACAATAAACCCTGGCAAGTTACCTGGTGCCCAGCCACTGTTCAACAGGAAAAAAGACCGTTGCGGGGTAGTTGCGTCTGTCGTAAAGAGTCCTGTGTGTGATGGATTTATTTTGACATGCGGTGACTTTAAGACAATAAACCCTGGCAAGTTACCAGGTGCCCAGCCACTGTTCAACAGGAAAAAAGACCGTTGCGGGGTAGTTGCGTCTGTCGTAAAGAGTCCTGTGTGTGATGGGTTTATATTTTGACATGCGGTGACTTTAAGACAATAAACCCTGGCAAGTTACCAGGTGCCCAGCCACTGTTCAACAGGAAAAAAGACCGTTGCAGGGTAGTTGCGTCTGTCGTAAAGAGTCCTGTGTGTGATGGATTTATTTTGACATGCGGTGACTTTAAGACAATAAACCCTGGCAAGTAACCAGGTGCCCAGCCACTGTTCAACAGGAAAAAAGACCGTTGTAGGGTAGTTGCGTCTGTCGTAAAGAGTCCTGTGTGTGATGGATTTATTTTGACATAGAGTGACTTTGACACAATAAACCCTGGCAAGTTACCAGGTGCCCAGCCACTGTTCAACAGAAAAAAAGACCGTTGTAGGGTAGTTGCGTCTGTCGTAAAGAGTCCTGTGTGTGATGGATTTATTTTGACATACAGTGACTTTGACACAGTAAACCCTGGCAAGTTACCAGGTGCCCAACCACTATTTAACAGAAAAAGACCATTGTAAGGTACTTGCGTCTATCGTAAAGAGTCCTGTGTGTGATGATACATTTAAACCCCTTTTCACAGAGCATAGCTCAAATTCAAAGAAGTATCCATAAAATGGTTCAAGAGAGTCCTTCTTGTCAAGTTGTTTTATAAGATATTGCGATACTTTTTCCCACATTTAAACGTCATACCTACGAGCAATTTCTCCTTTTGCCACCTTGGTCTGCTGCAAGATGAAAAAGCCATCAGTAAGTGATAACATGCTAGAACAACCTCACCCTTTCCACCACCCCCACCCTGAGCCCTTATTCACCAAATATTCTTAGTTTCATTTTCAGCCTTATTTTAGATTTAGAAAAAGCACAACAATCAGAAGTTGTGCTACTTTCAAATTTAGAGAAATCTTGAGAGTAAAACTAAGAATGTTAAGAATGGTTAGTAACTACGGACCAAGAAATCGGCTGCATCTCCGGTAAAACAGAAAAAAAGGGGACTTCCAAAAATGATTATCTATGATATCAAATATTTCACTCTCGCCGTTTTTAGAATTATAAACAGAAATGTCAAACATATAATGAATTAAGCTTATATTAGTTACTACATGATTGGGGCCATTGATCTTTGTTACATCTCAAACAGATTGGGAGAAACCTCGAAATACTTACTTGAAAATAAGATTACAATGTCACAAAAACAATATTTATGCTGTGGTCCACAAGTTCTTAAAATCTATTAAGTAGATATTCTCCCCTGTTTGTCTGTCTGTCTGCCCCCTCTCTTTGTGACTCTCTGTCTGTCTGTCCCTCTATTGACTTTCTCTTCTCTCTTATTCAACTGACTTCGATCTTGTTTTTTTTTTTTTTTTTTAGATACCGCTTCCAAGTTATGCAAGCTATTATGTTGAAAACGGCACAAAATGTACCAACAGTCATCAAATTCCCGTTGATTTTAAATGTGTTGTGCTCCGGCAATAGGGGGCTTAATGAGTCTCTGTTTTGTATTACACCAAAACCAGTCATTACATAATTATGGATCCATAAAATCTATTTTGTTTAACAACTGACTGAACCTGGAGGTAGAATGGTCCTTGAAAATGCAGAAATTTGCCAAAAGCAGAAAGTTTCAATTCAGGTCAGCCTGCGCGGAATATGCAGGCTGATTCCGCGCAGGCTGACCTAACGGAATATGCAGACTGACCTGACGAAATATGTATGCTGACCTGACGGAGTGTGCAGGCTGACCTGATCGAATATACAGGCTGACCTGATCGAATATACAGGCTGACCTGACAGAATATGCATGCTGACCTAACGAAATATGCAGGCTGACCTGACGGAATATGCAGGCTGACCTGACGGAATATGCAAGCTGACCTGACTCGATACTTTTCGCAGATGCTTTAATCTTCCTTTTCACATAGCAAGGCTTGTACCTTTCGAAAAGAATTTGGCAACACAAACCGTCCGGACACTATACTTTTCCGCTTTTATTTTCCTTATTTGTTCATGGAATTTACCTACCTTGTTTGACCTATTAAATTTTGTGCCAGACTTTTCACGTGTAATTGCGACAGTTTAATTTCATAGGTCTTTGTAGAACATTCGAATTTTTCATTAAAAAAAAAAGTCGCCCTCTTGGATTATTTATTGTGCCTCATAACTCACATCTGTTTATTGAACGATAAACCACGATAGAAAGAAGATTATTTCTTAAACAGTTCATATTTTCCAAACTAAATAGTGTCTGACTAGATATAAATTATTGATAAAGCATTTTATTGGATCCGTTACATGGCATTTGGTGGGACGTTTGGTCAATGATTTGATATTTAAAACAGGATTTCCTGTATATATTTCCTAAATATAGCAACAAAAAAAACAACTTTGTTCTCTTACTATCGGCTTAAAAATTTCCTTTCACTTATTAAG
Organism: Hippopus hippopus; assembly: GCA_946811185.2. Lineage (NCBI taxonomy): Eukaryota > Metazoa > Mollusca > Bivalvia > Cardiida > Cardiidae > Hippopus > Hippopus hippopus. The sequence continues at coordinate 42,886,654 of OX328110.1, forward strand.
CAGAATAAGGGTTAACTTAGTTCTTTTTATTGTATAAATCTAAAATACAATTTCATAGGTCGTTGTCTGCGCATTTCATATTCTTCGAAGATCCGATCCGTCTGACACATCACCGATCCCATATACTGGGGAAAAGTAGGGATTACACCGAAGCTATTACCCAAGCCTGTCTGGGCTGTTTTAATAAATGGCCAGTGCATAGGTAACATGCTAGCTGATCATAGTTGAATAAATGGCACCAGGTAGCGTTTTTTGAGTGAATTTTTATTTTAGTTTGAAATTAAAAGCAACGGTTGCTTTGAAAAGTAGTCCGGATCTGTACCCAGGATGCCCAAATTAGATCGATGTGTATTTGTAGAATGCCATTTATTGAATTTGCATTTATTTATCGTTGCCACTGGTTGCCCAGATGGGCGACGCCCCCTGAAGACTGTTAGTATTGTTACGGGGGATAGTGCAGATACAGGACGAAACCCATCTTAAGTTACGCCTGGTTCTTCTACGTGCTCCGTGTATAGCACCGTCACTAGTTACCTCGGTTTAACGTCTCATCCGAAAGACTATTAGTAATTTTAGATGGCCAGCCGTGGGGATCGAACCCACACCCTCAAGTGACTCGAAACATCTCGTTCACGAGTCCTAAGCTCTACCTATTGAGCTATGCGGGCTGGTTGTAGAATGCCATCTAGTGGGAGATAATGTTTCATAGGTTAAATTTGTTTCCGGAAGTCAATTTCTATGACCAAACATATCAATTCGGAATGCTTCGAGTGTTTCCCTTGAGACAGCTTCATTATTGCGGCATTCAACATTATGGAAGCCGTGCATTACTAACGACAGCAGAGGGAATATTTTGAATGACATATCAATATTATAATCAAAGTTTCCGACCAGAAAATTAAATAGAATACAAAAAAAAAAAAACTCTAAGGCCATTGATTTTTGGTTTTCTCCCAAATTTTCCAGACGAATTCCGACTGTATTTTGTGAGTAAGCATCCGAAATCTCTGTAAACTGGTTTTCGGTGTTGACTGTGTTAGGGACATGTTAGGTCATGTTATGTGATTTTTTTTTACAGTAATGTCTTTTTCAGCGTAGCTCCGGAAGCTAGCGGCTGTTGAACTGCTTCTTGATGTTAGTCTGCAAAGAAGAAATGAGCCTTGTGATGGAAAAAGGCGTTAAATGCATCTCAGAGATGCATGATACTAAGTAAGTCATCAAATAATCACAGATTCGTAAAATCCATTGTGTGTAACAATTGACTTAATCATTAAGCACAATGGTCTTTGGAAATACAGAAAATATACAAATAGCAAAAAGTTTCGAGCCATGTAAGCCTGCGCGGACACTACTTTTGCAAGTGGAATTAAACCCCCTTTTCATAGGGTATGGCAAAAATAGTAATGTTTGCGTAGATAAAAAAATGTCTATTCTACGGGCACATTTGCGGGCCTATATAACATCATTTTTCAACGGTTGCTACCTTTGTCGATTCCCGGTGGTAGTAATTCACACCTTAGCAGAGAGAGAAAAACTTTATCAAGGACAATCTAAATCCAAGATCACACTGGACATTTTGTACACACTTATACTTAAAGGTTTACGTCGTTTAAATCAGCGTGTTCTATCAACATCTGAATTGTCAGTCTTTCATTTTGTTTTTCAGAGTTATACAGACACTGTAGATCAAAATATAACCTTAGTCAAGGTGATTTAGTGATGACCCTGCTTACAAAACTTCTTAACAGTCATATGGTTAACGTTTTCTACCAATTGTTTTAAAATTAGTTAAATAGCTCTTTGTCTCTTTTGTTTTCAAATACGAAGATACAAAGATAAATGTATAACAACGACCCGAAATATTTCGGTGACTGATATATTACAAATGTAATACTCTTAACTAGCATGGCAGAACTTGGTACATTTGGTCGACAGCGAAGATCAAGATCAGACAAAGAGGTACGGTTAGTCTAGTTTGAAATCTTGGCCTTTTTGTAAAACGTCTTAAATCGCAATATTCATACCGCTTTACTTTATTTCGTTGTTTAATTCCTGCAAACTACGTGGTCACGTCCCTTGAGACAAGATGTAGACGGATACATACAGGACTAATGACACCTTTGCTTCTTTACATGTTATAAATGATATACCTTGAAATACAGTGTAGCCACAATTCTAGATTGTTTCTGTGAGCAACCAGCCAAGCCACGTTAGCGCTGTCGGTAGCGTGTAGGACTTGAGAACAGGGTGACGCTAGTGCAAATCCCGAGCTCGACCAATTTATTTCCGAGAATTGATGATAAACATTCCTTTGTCACAATTTTTTAATGATTTATTTACAATTCCTTCACACAATACTCTAGCTCAGCTGCTATCTGTTTTCCATCACATCAATAATCAAAACAACGATTACAATAAGTGAGGATTGTATCTTGTCGCACTGACAATCATGAATGCTCGGAAAATGAAAAATTGCAAAGCTTGGTATCCGAACAATAGGCTGGAGAGAGGCAATGATTAAATAAACATATATTATCAGATACAATATTGCAACGTATTTCACGCTATACTTGGTAGACATTTCTGAGGTTAGAGTCAGAGGGACTGAACTGCGTTCTCACGTAAAATACAGGCATGTTCACACCTGCCTTTCCTTTCTTTGGAACTAGCATCATCTGCTAAATATTTTTACGTAAGCAAATTACTGTTCGATGTTGCTTTGATATAATATCATCATTGGTTTCTCTACATGGGCGATGCCCCCAGAGTTGCTGGTAATGTTATGGAGAATAGTGCAAGATACAGGACGAATCTCGTCCGGAATTGCAAGTTACGTCTAGTCCATAAACATGCACGGGTTATAGCAACGTCACACGGGATTTAGATTTAACGTCCCATCTGAGGTACTACTAGTATTGTTTTAGCTGGCCAGTTGTAGGAACCGAACCCACACCCTCAAGTATTGCGAGCTTTGTCACTTACAAGTCTCATGCATTACTGCTCGAGTTATTCCGGCTGCCCAAAGCCGTGAACGGTTTCTTCGTTTCAACATTCTTCAGGGAGATATCCAGAGCATTTGCAGACGACCAAGTTTTGTGTGTATTGGTCTGAAATAACTTCAGGTCATTGGAGTATTTTTTTTTTTTGTTCAATACATTCACAATCGCTATTTCAATTATACACATTTTGAACGCAACCGGTATTTTAGCCTAAAAAAAAACTGTTAGTCAAGACCAGACGGCACAAAACTTATCTAATGTAATCTTGACTCTACATTGGCCAATAATTCTAGGCAAATTAAAGAAGAGACATACACACAAAAACAAACGTTTTCGTATGTTTTTATAACGTTAAATTATCTGTTTCATTAATTATATAGCCTTTAACGTAGAGACCCTAGGTCTTCCATGGAGGTATTTAGAGTAAGTCACGTTTTATGCGACACGTGATCTAGACACATAGATTTTGATACCTTTGTTTCTCACATACAAGTAGGATCACATCATCGCTTTACCCTTTCACATACGAATTCAAAACATCAGTACATCAGAAATGCATGGATAGGTGCACTGGCCGCCGCGATATAACTATTATAATGTTGAAATCGGCGTTAAACATTGTATAATCAATGCTTGGGTCGTGGAACCCCGAGAATGTTTGGTAAAGGTACATTTGTTAAGTATTAGGTAGAAAATAGATATTTAAGATTTGCAAGTTTAAGGGTACCGTGAAATATTCATGAAACTATACTGAACCAAAAAAGAAACTTCCGCTGTGTTTAAGTGCAGATATACACAAATATGAAAATCAGGATTAAACTAGATTTATATGCATTGAAAGAGTATTTTATTGCGACTTTGTGTGAAAAAAATTATTGCTGAGGGTTTATCCAAAAGTAGTGAAATGGTAGTTAAAATGCGGAAGGGGTCGCTCACCAAAATCACAAATTAATACCGGGTATGACCACCTTCAGCATGAAGGACTGCCTGGCATCGTTGGCGCATAGAACGGATAAGTGTATTGATTTCGGCTTGTGGAATGTTGTTCCATTCCTGAATTAAGGCTTGTCTTAGCTGAATGACGTTTGACGGTGGAAAAGGGCGACGTCTAACACGCTGGTCCAAATTATCCCAAAGGTGTTCAATGGGATTCAGATCAGGGCTTTTGGCAGGCCAGTCATTAATAAATGCAATGTTATTCGCCCTGAGGAAATTCACATTGTCCCTAGCTGTATGGCTTATGGCATTATCATGCTGAAAAAGAGTGATATTGGCATTATTTTGAAACAGTGGGATAACGTGCCTCGCAAGAATTTCATCTCGGTAGCGTTGGGCATTCAAATTCCCTTCGATAACGACGAGATTAGTGCGAAAGCCATGTGCAATGCCCGCCCAGACCAAGACAGAACCCCCACCCCCAAAACGATCTCGTTCAAGTACGCAACAGTCGGCATAACGTTCATTTCTCCTACGGTATACTCGAACCCTGCCATCACCTCGATGAATGGAAAACCTGGACTCGTCAGAGAAAAGAACGCTATTCCATTGTTGTCTAAGCCAGCGTTGGTGTGTACGTGCCCAATTAACACGATTTACGCGGTGACGTCGCGTCAAAACACAACCAACGTATGGACGACGTGCGCACGTAGCCTACCCTCGCGCAAGCGATTGCGCACAGTTTGGGCAGATATACGGCTGTTATGTGTACCAGGGGTGTTAGCAGCAGTGGCTGTGGCAGTTTGGAAGCGATTGCGCAGGTGGGTGTTCCGAATATAGCGGTCTTGGCCGCGCGTCGTGACGCGAGGACGTCCACTACGTGGTCGATCTTCCGTACGCCCTGTTGCTTGAAAACGTTGCCTAAGGTGTCGAATAGCACGAGTAGAACATCCAATATTCATAGCAACAGCATTCATCGTCATACCAGCATTAAGCATGCCAATGGCACGTTCGCGTAAATTTTGCGGAATTCTAGGCATATCAAAAATAAAGAAAACTAAAAAGAATTTAATTTTTTTCAACGTCTTTTTCTTATTGACATGAAAGTCTATAAAATTAGACTGAAAGGTTTCAAAAAATATACACGAATTATACTGGTCCGTGCATGCACATGAAAATCGCTTTCAGCGGGTTTCTTCTGCAAAATGCTTTCAATCGAGTTAAAATTTGTTTTATCGGACACATAATCGTTCGCCCGAATATATGTAGGTCATCTGATATTTTGATTTTTTTTAATAACATTGCATTTGCACTTAAACACAGGGGAAGTTTATTTTTTGGTTCAGTATATATACACGTAGTTTCAATACAGTGTGGAGCAAGGCTAATGAATACAATGCTACATTCCGTCACTCAACTTGAAAACAATGCAATTTAAAATGTTACACAATGAAATAGTTTAAAAATAGATGTAGTAATTTAGGTATCGCGGGATCGAGTCCAGCTAGGCCAAACTGTTTTCGAGGCTCTACGATAATCCTTGGGACACACGTGCATGCCTCTTTTATTACTGACACACGGTTTCTATAACAGTTGTGTAGCATAGCAGCCACTTGCACATGTAAAGAATGACGTGAAAAGTATTTAACAAAGAAATAACACAAACACATCAACTAATTGTATTGTTCTTGTACAACCTGTTGATATTAGTAGTCTTAAACATCGTAGGTTTGTGCAGGGATCGTATATACAGGGATAGGAAACGCGGTATAACTTCCGGTTATTCACTGTCTTCTTTCGAATTGACCGCAAAGGAAAAAACGGCGGCCATCTTAAATTTCGGCATACGACGGTCACTGTTTTAATCAACGTTTTGCTTGGTTATCCCATACGTCCTTCTCAACAGGTAAGTTTCCGAATATTTACATGCTTAGAATATATGTAACATCAATTTTTTTCGGAGATTTTGTTTTATATGCTTATTTTGGCGTTAAAAAATCTTGACCTTATCATGTTTGCCCCGTAGGGGATGTTCGGCAGGAGGATTTAGTGACGTGCAAAAGTACTTTTTAAGTACATAAAGTAGCGTCCTAATAGCAACATGTTGGTAAAAATCACGAGATAGAGTACAATCTCCTTGTATTAAAGCCAATTTTGTGCTGATTTTCGATTCCTAAGTTAGATAATTATGGGCTCAAAACTGGGCTATTTCGGTATTTCATCACAAAATGGCGGACTAATGTGGTGAATTTGGCGGGACCCTAGTGATAGTTGTAGCATTCTCAATTTATTTTTAGAAATAAATTTGTTCAGATTTTGACATATTTATAAGCAGTAAGTATTTCTTTTTGTTTTTAAATCAAATCTAGTGATTTTCGATGCCAAGGTTGGATAACTGTGGGCTCAAAAACTTTGCTATTTTCGGTCTTAATTGCAAGATGGCAGCCTAAAAAGGGGTTATTTCAGTAAAGGTGGAAGCGCAGTACCGCACATTAGTAAAAAATGATTGGATCTCTGATAGTTGGCCATATCCTGAACAAATTCTCATTATAGTCTAACCATGTGAAAATAAAACCATATTTTACAACGTAACTGAAGAATTAAAATGTTACGTTTTGTAAAAAGGAGAAATTTGAAATTCAGTTGGTTCTATATTTTTTTTCCAGATATGTATTGTGACAGCACAAACACTTCAAAACATGGTTTCAAGAGCTGTCAACATACTGTTGTGATGCATCCTGTGAACAGAAGAATGACATTGAAGATGGTTTTGTAATTCTGCATAAAGTGTGCTAGTATAAAACTGAAGCTGGGCTTGGAAACTTGGAATATTAAAGACCAAATCAGCTGTGAACTGTATAAACCTGCAAGAAAAATGCTAAAGTGAAATTAATGTATTTGAATATGAAAGCTGTGAGCTTCTTCTACCACCAAAGTATATTTAGTATGTATAGCTCAATAAGCCACTAGAAGTATGGATTTAATTTAATTATCTGTGACAAATGCTAGTATTGCTGAATCCTAAGTTTTCACTAACCTGTGGAATATCCATACTTCCGAAAACATTGTGAACAAAGAAGAAACTACCGGTAAGTACATGTCACATTTTCTCATTTTCCCAGGAAAAACAAGTCTCCTCATTTCAGTTGCATTTCATTTGTCGTCTGCAAATGCTTTCAAATTAGACATGTCCAAAATTTTGTAATCTGGCAAAAAGTTAAGGATGGAACCTTGCTCAATTTGCAATGTTTCACAACATTTTAGTTGTATCATAGCAGCCATTATACTTATCTATTTGTTTTTTTAAATTTGCACAACTGTCTGCACAAGCTGCGTATTGCTTTTCCTCATCAAAATATTTTTTGAGGGAGAGAAGTATGTATCTGTGTTGTGCAAAATTCTCTGAGAATCATGATGTTGGTTTCCCACTACTCACACTATTGTCATAAAACACTAAAAGTACATGTATTAAATTTCACATACTTTTGGTTTCTTCAAACAACACAGTACATTCAGTATCTGCAGTCTTATAAGCCACTTGTGGTAAGGAGTTATCTAATAATCTGTGACAGATGCCAGTATTCCTGAATCCTAAGTTTTCACTACCATGGGAAATATTTACACATCTGAAAACATTGTGGGAAAAGAAGAAAATGTTGGCAAGCATGTTCTCATTTTCTCAGCAAAGACACAAGTGACACATTTCATTTCTTGTCTGCAAATAATTCCAAATCAGACAAGTCTCAAATTTTGTTGTCTGGCAAAGTGTTCCTGAAGGTTGGTTGCTTTCAACATTTTGCAATTGTATCACAGCAAACAATGCAGCTATCCATATTCCATGTATTACTAGAGTTGGGAATATTTCTACTTGAAAATCTCTGTTGAGGGAGAGAAGTATATTTTGGGCGTTTGTATGACATACACCACGATTATAATGATAGTTTAATATACCAATAATATCTCATATACACAATACTTTTACCATCATCATTAACTGCAACTTGCCACAGTGAAAAAGTTTTAGGAGATAAAAGTCTACATACAATGAAAAAAGCATTTGCGGAAGCAACCAACCATTTGCACGTTACATTTTATCACAAAAAGATTGGTCCTTGTGTCATACTGTTTTCCAAAGATTTCTACAGTGGATTTATGTAAAATCAAATTTGTTAGGCATTAAGTTAAAACTTGCTAAAGGAACACATTTATACGATCCCTGGTTTGTGGTAGCTAAGGGCCAATAATAAAAGAAAGTGAATATAAGCAATATCAAACTCCTTTTTGTTTTTTCGAGCTTATCTTTAAATAAGTGTCAGACAACTTTATCATTTCATTTTATTATGGCGTTTGAACGAGAACCACCCTTAACCCTTTACCAAACGACAAAATTTTAGACTGGTCCAAATTGAAAGCACTTGTAGACGACAAAATAAACGTAACTCAAAAATTGAAATTTGTTTGCTGCAGGGTAGAAAACATTGTGGGAAAAGGAGAAAATGCTGGTTACACAGCATTTTCTCCTTTTCCCACAATGTTTTCAAAAGGCTTCTATCTCAGGGTCGTAAAAACCAGGGGTTGTTTGGTTAAGGGTTAAGGTAGTAGACCCCTAACGCTTCTAGTGCAACATGGAATAAAATTTCTTGTTAGTTGATAAATAAGGATTTAAACTGATATTGTACTTTTGCACATTTGTAACCGACCAGAATTTTCTTTGATGTCTATCTTGATATTATTTGTTGATACTTTTGTTAGTTTCCTGCAAAGGAAGGTAATTATTATTTCCCTTTGTAATGAGAATATAGTGATTTTAGATTAAAAAATGATAATCCTAAGAAGGTAAAAGAAAAAGAAAAAGTGGCTCGTTAAAAGTAGTACAATAATAATCATTTTTAATTATAGCACATTTTGTAAGATAATATTACAGTGGAAATAGCTGTTTTCATTAGGGTCTACTACCTTACACTACAGTGCTATCCCATATCCATTTTAACCCTATATAAGTAAAGTGAAACTTTTCAAGCCCATAGTAAAAACCCAAATTTTGCTCTTTAAAAGGAATGTCTTGGGGAAAAATATTTCCTTATCGGACAATGTAGATCCAAGATCTTGTTCTACACAGTCCGCAAAAGGTCCTTGAGGTGTGCCTAGCAGTCTAAGGCTTAAAATTGTATTATGCGACTTTGCTGACATACATAAAAAAAATAAGTGCAACTTGTGACCATTGGCGCGAGTGTAAAACCACTTAGCTAAAAATATTGCCATGTGACTTAGCAGATGAAATTAACAAGTCATTTTTGTGTTGTAAAGGAGTTTAGATGGTTGGGTAATTGAAACTGAGCATATATCGCAATACATACATGTGAGCAAGTAGGTCAGCAAAGCCCTGCCGAATAAAACATGACAACATTTTTTTCCGATCCCAAATTGTAATCTTTTCGTTGGGTTCCTTTAATACCAAGAAGTAGATAAAAAGCCGAGGCATTCAGTTGCGCCGAAAAATGAAGCAAATTAGATACGAGCTACTGTGTCGGTACAAAAAGAGCTTTTAGAAAATTATATATCTGGAGGTCCTCTCATCTCCGTAAGTAAGTGCCATGATAGATATATCTTGACTTTAGTGATCATGTTTTCGACTTTGAAGCTTCAGCCCATGGGTGGCAAGGGATAGCGATACTCTCTACGGAAGAGACAAAATACACACAACGAACAAAACAATGCAATTGAAGTCTTTCAAATGTGACATTATTTTGTGAATCTGAAGAGCTAATTAGCGAACACGAACTTATCTGTAACAAAGTGTATAAACAAATTTAAGGCAAAGATTTCCAGGATGCTGGCTTTACTCAGTATCTTGTTAAGGCAATCTAGCATCTTTAGTTTTTAACCAGAGAAAGAAAATATTTGTAGCTCTGCTGTAATGACGTCATTCTGTTCGAGCTTCACGATGACGTAGGCTTAACTCTCAAAACCTAGAATGCTTTGATATACGGATAATGGTAAATGATACCCTGTCAGGAAATCACTACCTGTAGTTCAAGCTGACCGACAAGTTAACTTCCGTCCTCTACCTGTGGTCTCTAAGCTTATTTCTAAAAAAACATGAACTTACCTACATCAGGGATCGTATATACACAGGGATAGGCAACGCAACTGGAGTTAAGACCAATTATCGATTTTTCACTGACTTACCTGTACAGCGTCCAATAATCCGTTCTCGTTCCTTGCGAGTTATTATCTTCCTTTCAGATAGTATAATTCCTTGCCGATTCCGACAATTTTTATATCCGCCTAGTATGAAATGCGTTTCAATGTTTATGTCAATGTTTTTCTGTTATTGTTTTTTTCAGTTAAAGTGTTATTTTTTATCTGGAAAATTTAAAGTGTAGACTAATTGGGCGTTTCAGATATACAGGTCATGTTGTCAGTCTTGATTTCACACGAAGTGTAAATTGTGAATGGAGATCAAAACGGCCCGGTGCCAAAACGACCCATTACCGAAACAACCCTCTTTTTCGTAGTAACTTAAAATATTTTAATATTTCTGCAGTGGATATCTATTGCAAACAATTCGGGAAAAGCACACATCGCCTGTTGAAGGATTAAGTCCGTCTAACGTTTCGGAAGTGGGCTGCTTTTGTCCACTCCCTGTATTTGACATGATCACAAGTGGGATATATCAAGTTGTGTATCTGTCATGACACATCTAGTGTCCTCTTCTGTTTATAGACAATACGCATCATTGAAATTAAATATTTATTTTCTGATTTTCTTCTCCAAATGTTTCAATTTGGTCAGGTCAAAAGCTTCTCATGTTATCAGGAGTGACAAACATTTCACTTGTATGTAGTACAATGTATTAGGCCAGTAAACACAGAGATCTGTTAATAGTTAACACAAAGGGCACATAGAATCAGAAAATTGCCTTCACTGCCCATTAAATGAACATTCCAGTACATTTTTAGTTCAGCTTGCAGCTACTCTTAAATCACTGTCTTTGACAGAAAAAAAGGAGAATTTCCTGCAAAATGGAAAGAATTAGTGAACTTTCTGAAAAAGTAGGCTGGTGAAGTGTAAGGACCTGTCTGCAACTCTGTTCCTACTTTTATACAGAAGATCAACTTCAAGATCAATTTAGTCTTATTAACAGATCACATGCTTTGAAATTTTCCTTTTCAATACCAAGAAGCTATTTCCACCATGCATATCAATTTTATGGCAGACTTTTTTTGCCATCTAAATAGAACTTAAGTTACTAACAGTAGTTTTAATATTAAATTTTCTTCACTAGTTGAAGATAGTCCATTTATGAAAACATTATCTTGTTACTGGAATACTATTTATGAAAAGATCCTACTCATCCCAAGTTCTATCATTCTCTGTGTCACACTCTTAGGCATTATATGGCTTAGACTTGATGAAGATGGGGGTCACAGCGGGGAATTTGAGGTTGGCTTGAATCCATGCCTGTCAGGGTTACAGCATCATGACAACATGCCGAATTAAATGAATTGAACAAAAATATAGATTCCTTAAGTCTTCATCACACAATTCCAACTTTTAATGACCCTGATAAGGAAGCTTTCAGAAAACATTTTGGGAAAAGGAGAAAATGCTGGTATCCAAAAAATAAAAATAAATATCTCGTGATTGCAGCTTAAAAAACTTATAAAGGCTAAATGTTGAGTCCAAAGTACAAGAATTTTATACCTTCCTTTTGAACCAACTATATCATCCATCTTACTCATATCCCAGAGTACAACTTTATATGATGGCACAGTGCAAATTACCATTTTCTTCTTGTCTGTTCAGAGTGCAGCAATGATCTACAACCAAGAAAAAAGTATTTTCAAAAAGTATTTTTAAAAAAATAAAAATATCAATCTAGTATAATGTTTATAAATCCCTTTTTCCTGGGCTTGAGACCAACTAAGAACAATGTATAGGTTGGTTCATTTTTGCTACTTTATTTTCGTTTACTTTTTCACTTTTTAGAGTTGTGGCTAGAATGGGGAAAAAGATTTGGTTATCTAATGAGATCATAAGCTTTCAAAATTTTTTTAAAACTGTTCCTTTGGTTCTGTAACACATTTTACTTTTTTGCTATCATTATCTCGTATCCATACGTATGCTAGAAAAAATATCTTTCCTTTTTTATGTTGGGAATATGAGATTAAAACGCCACCAAATTAGAAAACCGGCAGCCATTTTGAATCTTTAGTTAGCACGGCACAAAGCGTAAATTGATAAGAAAATTACGTTTTCGCCGATAAGATTATGAATAATAACCATATTACTTTAAAAATAACAAGGACAGACTTACACATCAATTAATTTGATTATGTTTGCCGAACATTTATGATCGCTTCAGTTTAACAGAACAGAAGAGAACAGAACGTACCGAGAAACGTGTGTTTTTCGGATCAGAGACCTACATTATGTAATGTCTGATTTGGGTCTCACCGTCTACTTCTTTCGCAAATGAAGAGGATTAGTGCTATCTTTTGTGTGTTCTTAACATTCAAAAGAAATATAAGTAATAATGTCATATTGATAAATCTTTAGTCTAGATTGTCGTAATCAAGATCGGGTATTTCGGTGTGTAACAGGCCAGGCACGCGAGTGTTTCTGTGATTGTTCTCCACGTAAATCAATGATCAGTGTATATTAACGTCATTCTTCTCAATAATGATTAATACTTAATTAATGATTAATCTGATTAAGTATGTTGTCTGAAAAAAAAAAAAATTCTTCATACTTTTGTCAGTTATTTGAACCCAACAATGAATAATGGGGGTATTTCGGTGTTTCGGTTGTATTTCGGTATTTCGGTGATTCGTCGGACCGATGTGTGATGATCGCTTTAATAAAAAGTATGGCATAGGATCAGGCTGCTCGGATGCAAATGGTCGATATTCTGCCATCTCCTTGTCAAAACAACTGCACGAAAACTTTCTGGATTTGATCATTAGTCAAAATGGTGGAGCACGATCAGATCGCAGAAATACAGGTAAATATAATGCCAACCGTATAACAAAACCAAATACCGGAATATGATAATGAATCAAAGCGACATATATAAAGTTAATTACAGAGAAATGTGGGAATCGATATGAAAAAATAAAAGGACAAAATCTTTATTGATGAATGTATATCCCATCAGAACTCTTGAAATATAACCTAGGCTTGAGTAGTAATTTGTTATGAGAGAATCCTTCATTAGCAGAAGGGAAACTTCTTATCATACAGCTTCTGCATACAACAACAGCGATTCATTACTGACCAATAAACTTTCTGATGGGATATACATTCATCGAGAAAAATAAGTAAAATCTCAGAAAATGAATCACAAGATCCTCTGCCTTCGTTGTCTGCGCATGTCATATTCTTCGAAGATTCGACCTGTCTTATATAACGCATCACTCCCCCAGATATTGGGTGGATTATAGTAATACGCGCTATAAAGCAGCAATGGAGAAAATGGCTTTCATCAATACGTTTGAGGAAAAATCAGGCCTGTTTTAGCGCTAGATTTCTCTAAACTGCTGATCATAGCTGAATGAATCGCACCAGGTAGCGTTTTATTGAGTAAACGTTTATTTTAGTTTGAAATTCAAAGTAACGGTTGTCGCGTAGAAAAGTAGTCCGGTTCTGTACCCAGAATGCCCAAATTAGATAGATGTGTATTTGTAGAATGCCATCTAGCGGGAGATAATGCCTCTGCCTTACGATCCTGAATGAGGATAAAGTGTTTGTGAAAGCATTTTTTGTAAAGATGTAGGTACGCAGCACTCACTGCCCACCCCATGATGTTTTCTAGATCTACCCTTTTATTGACATACTTTATTTATGAGAAATGCTTTAATAAATGGGCCGCACTCTGGCAAAATGGGGCTTAATGCATCTCCGTTATGCACGATACTAGCCCAAGTCATCACAAAAGTATGGGTCCATAGGAGCCACCTTTTTTAATAACCGACTTAATCATGAGGTAGCTTTGTCCTTTGACATACAGAAAATTGACCAATAGCAAAGAGTTTCGGCCCAGGTCAGCCTGCGCGGACTGCGCAGGCTGATCTGGGTAGATACTTTTCGCAGATGTATTAAGTACCCTTTTCACAGAGCACCGCTCAAATAAATTTGCTGTCTGAAAATTCTTGCACATTTCCGGCAGTGTGGATAATTCCAAAAATTGGTAGTCTTGTAAAGAGTTACAGGCGTGGACTGTGACGCCCCGCCCCGCCCCGCCCCCCCCCCAAAAAAAACCAAAAACATTATTATTTCAAATGCCAAGAAATAAGCCCTCTATCTTAACGGAACACTCTGTTAACCCTTCACCAAACAAGCGTTGGTTTTCACGACTCTGGAAAGGAAGACTTTTGAAAACATTGTGGGAAAAAGAGAAAATGCTGGTAACCAGCATTTTCTTCCTTTTCCACAATGTTTTCTACCCTATCAAAGACTGAAATCATCATTTGAGCTACATTTAAATAGTTGACTTCAAATGCTTTCAGTTTGGTCCGGTCCAAAATTTCGTCGAATGGTAAAGGGTTTTGGTCATAAATCTATTCCTTACTCTGAGTGATCTCAATTGTGCAACCAGCGACCACAGCACGTATGTAGCTCAAAGTACCGCATGCAACAGTTCATAAGAAATGCACCTGCATCAGCTTATAACCGCAACAATATACTCTATCACTATATATCAGCCGAATTTGGGAAAACATTCAATGGCCTGGAGGGCATTTTGTGCAAACTACTAGTTAGATAAAACCGTAGGAAAGCAGGGACAAGTGCAGAGACCGCTGCGATAGAATTGAAATAGTGTTGAAAACGGCGACAGACACCATACAAATAAACAGCCTGTATCGGCAGACAACAGGTTAATGCATTTTTAAGTCTCAAAGTTGAGGCTATGAACTGCAAAACAAGTCAATACAGTATTTGTAAACAATCAATACACTTATACTTAAGGTCTACCTCCCCTCAACGGATTAACCGAGATTTGCGGAAGGAAAATGAAAACCACCATTTGGATTTAAAGTTAGATGTAGTTACGGAATTTTCCGAGTTTTGACGAGTGATTCATTATGTGTATGGGGGGGGGGGGGGGGGAGTGGGGATTTCGTCGTATTGTAGATACTGTAGATCAAAGACAGGACTGCAAGTTTTGCGCAATCTGGATTTGGAAAGAAATTAAGCAGCACTTAGCAGCCAGTGGGTCATTCCTTTACCATATGCTGGTTTCCAGCATTTTCACCTTTTCCCACAACGTGTTTTATCTTATGTGAGAATTTAGGATAGATTGTATCAATTTTGAATTGGTTGTCTGCAGATGTTTTGATTTTGAGAAGAGGCTAAAATTTATCGTAAAGGGTAAAGGGTTAAGTCATTCAAAAATGAGAAAATCTTTGACATTTCAAAATGGAAATCTCTTGCAGTCGACATCTAAAGGACAGAAAACATTGAGGGAAAAGAAGAAAATGCTGGTTAGCAGCATTTTCTTCTTTTTCCTTAATGTTTTCAAAAGCCTTCTTGATTAGGGTCTTTAAAACACAAGATTGTTTAGTAAATAGTTAAGAAAAGGCACGGTAACGACCGTTGCTTTTCACACGGATCACAGGTTTAATAAAAGTTTCTTGGTTGGACAAAATTTAATAATCTATTTTGGACATAAAAGGGTTTCCGGTATTCGAAATTGGTGCACTACGACTGATTTCTGATGAACGACCAGCGACCACCACAAACGTAATACAGCCCAGTACAAATAACCTAGCCAGAGCATTGATTGCAGGCAAAAGACTGGAGCATTCAATATTCCAAAGGAAATGCTTCGGCCTTGAGCGGTTGATGGCACATCCGAATGCTCCCAGCACTCTGTTCAGGATGAGGTAATTTCCTAGCTAAAAGATCTAACTAATGGATACATAGTGTGAACAATGACGTACAAGTTGCACAGTGCATTAAATTGATTGATTGATGGATGGATAGATGGATGGATTTTTGTTTTCACTGTTTCACTGTTAATTGTTCAATATACTATTTATTTATTAATCTCCAGTGGGCCGAAATAAAGTGAATCAATAAATAAATTATTATTATATGTATTATTATTAGCATTTATTTATTTATTTATTTTTATTATCATTATACAAAAAACGATAACAAATCGTGTAGGAAATCACCGATATCTTTATTCAACATTTAACACGGGAAGGGAGGGACAAGAGAAAACGCTCGGGAAAAGACTCCTCTTTTGTAGATTCTGGTCCTGCATCGGATATGTAAACAAGGCTTCTGAAATAACAAAAAAGGAATAATTTAAATATATTAAATTCATGCCATTCAAAAGTATAGGGCATTATCATGAACATGACAATGTGCTGCAGGACTGTTTGTCTATAATATCCAGTCGCTGGTAGCAAAAATGAATAGTAAAACTACAATTTTAAGTTAGCAGCTTTAACCCTTTACCACACAATGACCACTTTTAACCACCCTTAGGAAGAAGCCCTTTGAAAACATTGTGGGAAAAGGAGAAAATGCTGGTAACCAGCATTTTCTCTTTTTCCCACAAAGTTTTCTGCCCTATCAAAGAAATATTGCACCATCTGAGCTCCTATGAAATTGTCGTCTGCAATGCTTTCAATTCAGATAGGTCTAAAATTTTTACCGTGTGGTAAAGGGTTAAGTCTAGTTTTACAATTCATTTTTCTGTGAGCGACTGCAACTTTGACTGACCGAACTATAAACTTTTTTTAGACCCATAATAATGTTCATATTATTTTTTCTTTACTTCTGAGTGTTAGAGGGCCCAAACTCTGTACCAAATGGCATTGGTTGATTGATTGATTGATTGATTGATTGATTCATTCATTCATTCATGTTTTTTCCGCATCATTTCAGTAATATCGCGGCGGCAAGGGCACTTATATATGCTTTCCTGATATCTTATATCAGAAGTCCGCATAATTTTCTTTCCAAGCCACTGGCTGCTTTTCCATATAATCATGGTCGAGACAACAGTCAGCGGTGGGAGAGGAATACTACAGTAAATCCTGTCCCATTACTATCACCAATTCTCGGGACAAAAGTTTAAACTTGTATAAATTGAAAACATCTGAGCTATGCTCTGTGAAAAGGAGGCTTAATGCATCTGCAAAAAAGTATCGATTCAGGTCAGCCTGCGCAGTCCGCGCAGGCTGACCTGGACCGAAACTTTTCGCTATCGGTCAATTTTCTGTATGTCCAAGGCCCAGTCTACCTTATGATCAAGTCAGTTGTTGAAAAAAGCGGCTATTACGGATCCATAAGTATCTGATGGCTTGCTTGGTATCATGCATCACGGAGATGCATTAAGCCCCCTTTTGCCAGAGCACGCCTCATCTGTAGATGATATAGATGACTCAAAAAATTGAATTTGTCTTTAGGCGACTGGAAAACACCTGCTTTTTTCTTCTTTTTTTTCCCATATTTTTTTGTGTTATCTTTTTTTTTCGGCAGTCTTCTATTCCAGAGTCGTTGACACTCAGGATTGTTTGGAATACGTTTAGCGATCTTTTCAACCATTAGGCTGCTACGTGCGATTCTATTACCTTTTCCGGACAGTATAGATCAAGATCAGACTGCACAAAACGTGCAGTCTGATCTTGGATCTACACTGTCCGATAAAGAGATATCTTTTCCCCCAAAATACCTTTGAAATAGCAAACTTTGGGTTTGAACTATCAGTTTAAAAGTTTCATTTTTACTTCTTTCACAGGATAAGGGTTAAAAAATGCATGTTCTTCAGATATTTCAGAGTATAAAATGTGAATAAAGACTTACAATAAAGTTAGTAACCACCGAAACTTTTCCTGTAGCCACCACGTCTACCGCCACTGATTCCACCATAGCCAAAGCCTCGTCCAAAACCCCCGATGCCACCACTGTATTTACCACCGTGACCATGTCCATATCCACCGATACCACCGTAGCCTCGTCCGTACCCTCCAATACTTCCGCCGATTCCTCCATAACCACGCCCATATCCGCCAATTCCGCCTCCGACTGAACCGTAACCACGACCATATCCACCAATACCGCCTCCAATTGAACCGTAACCACGCCCGTAGCCGCTAATACCGCCTCCGATTCGACCGTAACCACGCCCATAGCCGCCAATACCGCCTCCTATTCCTCCATGGTACATTTTCTTATATCCACCATAACCGCCGTATCCTCCGCTAATTCCCCCTCCATAGCCTCCATGACCGATACCGCCATAACCTCTGCCGATACCCCCGACAGCCCCTCCTACCCCGTACAGACGGTAGTAATCGTCATCGTCGTCACCGTAATAACCACCGACGACTGCGCCCCCTATAGCCCCGCCTCCGATCCTGGCACCGCCCCCATAAATGCCACCACCATATCTGGCGCCACCAGTACCGCCATAACCACCAGAAATCATGCCGCCATATCCACTACCATACCCCTTTTTGGAATATTTGTAGTAGGTGGCATTTACAGCGATTGTCGACAATAACAGTGTGGCTAGAACTCGAAACATCTTTCTTCTGGCTGAAATAAAGTAAACATTTTCTTGCTTTTGCAACTGTCAAAAATTTTGATTCTTAAAGACCCAATAGCGGCAAAATGTAAACAGTATCTGTATCAAATGTAGGTAAGTTTCATTCATACCGTTTAAAAGTATGATGGTTATTGTTCGTCAGCAGACGTGTTTAGGTGTAATTGGTCAACATTCCAGTCAATGGCTGAACAATAGACATTACAGATAGAATTAATGTTGCCAACATTAGTTCTACTTTTAATATTTATTGTTCTGCCAGTGACTGCAACCTTGAACAAACGCTATTTCGTCAGAATTACAATAATGGCCCTGATTTGAAATGGTATGACTGGAATTTACCTATATTCCATACCTATAATTCAAAGACCGCTATTTTGGCCTTTGAGAGTGAAGGTTTTCGAAAATCGCAACAGACCGTGCAGGTTCAAATTGGATCTACACTGTCTGATAAGGAGATAGGGCCTATATTTCCACAAAAATTAACTTTGAAATAGCCGAATTATGGGTTTTACATTAGACTTGAAAGTTTCATTTCACTAACTTAGTAGCTGAGGGGTTAAGAGTTTACAATACTTTTAATAATGAACCTTAAAGTGACATGGCTTGCAACACACGAAAAGGGGCATTCGGACATTTGTGTAAAGTGTCGTCTCGGATCAGCCTGCGCAGTCCACGCAGGCTAATCCGAAACGAAACTCCGTTTTTAAGTAATTTTCTGTTTTGCGCAAGTCTACTTAAGAACAAAATCTAATGTAGACGTAAAGTGCCGTCTCGGATTAGCCTGCGCGGACTGCGCAGGCTGATCCGAGACGACACTTTACGCAAATGTCCGAATGCCCCTTTTCGCGTGTTGCAAACCATGTGTAAATGTCCTTTCAATGTTTTCCCATTTAAAAAGGAAATTACCCATGCTCTGGCAAAAGGGGGCCTAATTCATCTCCGTGATGCATGATACCAAGCTAGTCATCACATGATCACAGACCTGTTCAGTCGATTTTGTCTAAAAACCGATTGAATCATGAGATGGACTGGTCCTTGGACATACAAAAGTAGACCAAAAGCAAAAAGTTCTGACCTATTTCAGCCTGTGCGGAATGCGTAGGCTGACATGGGTCGATACTTTTTTGCAGAGGCACGAAGCCTCCTTTTGACAGAGCATGACTCAAACATGTGAAAACGCGTACGACTCAATGCTCACGGGTACGATTAAAGGCTCATGAGCGACCAAATATAAACGATTCGGGAGTAAAATGCAAGCAAATATAATTCATGCCATTAAAAGGTTTTATTTTGAGTCTGACAATGTACGGTCTGTCAAACAAGGCATATGCAGGGGTCGGGAATTATTACGCACTCCGAATCGAGAGGCCACTAAGTACGAAGCAGGGCGGTTTTAATTGCAGATAGTGTAGGTCAAGATCAGACTGCATAAAAAGTGCAGTCTGACTTTAAGCTAATTTCATAGAGAAATTTTCCATCGAAAAGACGAAGATGTCTTGTACTTTGTGGAAATCAATGTGGGAGAAACAGAAATTGCTTGGTACAAACAAATGCGTCTTTTCTCGCAATGTTTTAACCCTTTTAGAGTCACAGGCCAAAGCAGGAGCTTTTGCAGACGGCAAATATTAACATCAAACTGCGCAGAACATGCAGTCTGATCTTGGATCTATACCGTTCGCTTACTTATTCAAACTTATAAAAAAAAAGCTTTCTGAGTTTCAGTGAATTGTATTTTTAGCATTCTATAGAGGTTTTTTCAACAATAATAAGCCATGGTCTGGCAAAAGGAGACTTAATGAATCTCCGTGATGCATATATACCATGGAAGCCATTACATTATTATGGATCCATAAAATCAATTTTGCCTAACAAATGACTGGATCTTGAGGTAAAATGGTCCTTGAACAAAAGTAAAAGTTCCGGCCCAGGTCAGCCTACGCGGACTGTGCAGGCTGACCTGGGTCGATATTTTTTGCCGATGCATTAAGCCCCCTGTTCGCAGAGCATAGCTCATATATATTTGCCGCTACAAAAGTTAAAATTATCAACTGATTGATCGTGAAAAATTCCTATTTATACAGTAACTGGTTATAAGTCCGTATTCTAACAACTATATAAGATAAAAAAAAAAAATAAATAGATCTATTAAACAATGTAAAAATCTTACCGTTTTACGGAATCGTGCTGGAGTGGGTCCGGGGGTGACTTCACACTGACGACGTTGGTTGATCGGAGCCGTTATATACAGGCTACCCAATCAATGACGGTAATTGACGTTACGTAATTTATGACATCACATCATGTCGTTGTCTGCCGCACTATGACAGTAACATGACGTTAAGTTGTCAATTTAAACCAGTGTAGATATACAATGCATTATGGTAATAGATTTTAATTGCGTCCATATGTCACGAAACGAGACCTTTTGCTTGCCATCATTGGGCCGCGTTTATTTTGGACAATGCGCGTACGCTTGATCTTCAGTAACGTGTATTCAACACTTTATACCAGACCACACAACACAGTACTGTAGTTATTCTCAATTAAAGTCCTGCCAGGGCCCGTATTCACCAACCATTCTTGAGAATATTCTTTCTCTTATTCTAGATTTAGAAAGTAACATAACTTCTGATAGGCTAAACCGAATGGTTTAGCCTATCAGAAGTTCTGTTACTTTTGAATAAAGAAAATCTTGGAGAATAAGACTAAGAACGTTCTTAAGAATGGTTTGTGAAAACGGATCGTGGTACCCCAAATGTGACGTCTTTGTGATAACATTATTATAGTTGAGCGACACTCTGGCAGAAAAAAAGCAGGTTTAATGCATCTCCGTCATGCATTATGAAAGTTATCATATAATTATGGATCCATAAATTCTATTCGATCTCTTACAACCGGCTTGGACCTGAGGTAAATTTATCTTTGGACATGCAGAATTTGACAAAAAGCAATAAGTATCGACTCTGATAACACGGTTCGATACTTTATGCAGATGCATCAGACCCACCCACCCCCTTTTATAAAACACGGCTCATTTGTTTATATGAGGTTTAACGCCGTTTTCAACATTATTTCAATTATATCTCGGCGGTCAGTGCGCCCATCCATGCGCGGAGTTTTTTAAAACATGTACCAGTGCTTTCTTTCCAAGCCACTGGCTGCTTTCCAACATAACTACTGGCGTAACAGTGATCAGTGAAACTTGAATATTTGTGTATGAGTGGCGCTCTAAGAAAGGGAGGTTAAACTACATCGTCTTAAAGCATGAATTATACCAAGCAAGTTGTGGCATAATGTGAGTCCCTGTGGCCTGTAACACGCGAAAAGGGCTATTCGGACATTTGCGTAAAGTGTCGTCTCGGATCAGCCTGCGCAGTCCGCGCAGGCTAATCCGACACGGCACTTTACGAATACATTACAGTCTTTTCCTAAAACAGACTTGCACAGAAAAGAAAATTACATAAAAACGGAGTGTGTCGTTCCGGATTAGTCTGCGCGGACACTTTACGAAAATGTCCGATTGCTCCTTTTCGCGTGTTGCAGGTCATGTTGTTTAAAAGCTGGTTAAATCATAAAATTACCTTTTCACAGATCATGACTCAATCTTATTGATGTAGGATCTGGGTCAAAATTGCACACTCCATACTGAGGCACTTTGATTTTTTGACAAACTTCGCCTTCTAACCCCCGCTGGGTCCAGAGTGATGAAAAAACTTAAGTCTCTTACGTTGGTCAAATCCGCTAATCGACTCAGTTTCTTAATTTTTAAGTTGATATGGTTATTTGAGACGCACTTCCCTTACAATAATAGACTTAAGCAGCATTGTAAAATCTCGAGTTGACACACAGTTTCAGACTCAACTCTGTAAAATAAACAGATTTAACTCAGTTAAAGGCCCAGTAGAGGCCAAAATATCAAAGCAGGTGTCATTACCTTTAAATTTAAATCATACCATTTAAAAGTATGGAAAATATTGTGGAGATGACAGTCTTTTATTGTGTGGTCGGGCCATATGTTAGTCGCTGGCAGAAAAAGCAGAATTTTTAAAATCAGGCAAAAAGTAAACAGAAGACACAGCTACCTGGCAGGTTTTAACCTAGTTTTGAAATTAATTTCTTTGTCAGCAACTAACGCTTGGACCGACTGTACAATGACAGATTGTCATCTTCACAATAATTCCATACTTTTAAATGGTATGATATAAATTTAAATGCATTTAAACAGCCGCCTTGTTTACTTTTGGCCTTTATTCTTACTTTAACAGACTTAAAACCATTATTTTGCTGAGTTCAGTGGCTGAAAAATTGTGTCAACTCAGGATATGAGAACGTTACCAAAGTATATCAATGCTAGTAAACTGCGTCTCAAATAAAGAACTCAAGTCTTAAAATTAGTCTGTTGGCAGATTTGAGCTAAATAAGGGACTTAAGTTTTTCTTGAAGACAAGAAGTCCAACTACTTTACCTGTCGCACATGACCCCTCTATCATTTTTTCCGCAGTATTTTTTTTTTATTTCCAAAATTTGGTCGTTATTTTCTTGTGTTATTCGGTAATTTATCTCCAATCTAACACATGGAATGGAAACAAACGGATAATAATAAATCAAGAAACTTAGGTTTAAATTTCGGAGGTGGACAAATTTTTCTCTCTCCAATCATAAGATGGAAATTTCATTTTGTATATGAACCATGCTCTGGCAAAAGGGGGCTTAATGCATCTCCGTGTTGCATTATACCAAGCAAGTCATTATATAATTATGGATCAATTAAATCCATTTAGTTCAACAACTGACTGAATTTTGAGGAAGAGTGGTCCGTAGACATGCAGAAAATTAACAAAGAGCAAAAGGCATTGACTCGTGTCAGTCTGTGCGGACTGCGCAGGCTTACATGGATCAATACTTTTTGCAGATGTATTAACCCCCCTTTTCACAGAGCACGGCTCATATATAGAAGGAATCTAATTTGTCAATGAAATTTGTAGATCAGCTTTGAAATAACGACTTGGTGCTTAAAATACTTTAGGCCAATCAGATTCGTCCGATATGGCATGTTGAACGAAACTGATTGGTCAAACCTACTGCATGTATCTTAACACGGTTTTAAAATTTCCGTCTCACGGTGGGGAGGTGAAAAAAATATTTTTCTGCTTTCAAAATCTGAACCTTTATAACTCAAACACTTAGGCTGCTAAGTGCAACTTTGCGAGCTTTTGCGGACAGTGTAGATCAAGATCAGACTGCACAGAACGTGCAGTCTGATCTTGGATCTACACTGTCCAATACGTTGAGATCCCCTTACTGAGCACTTTTTTTTAAATATCGTGAACTAAGCTACTGGCTAGAAATGTCGTTTGATTTATTTAGTAACTTTAAGGTTTGATATCAATCCAAATGTCCCGGTCTTTGTACCAAACTGAAGAAACTGAAGAAAAATGATAGGAGAACACGACAAAAGTAACCGTCTGTATTGAAACAATAGCTGTGCCATATTGCAAATAAAGGGCGTCGTATATGACGAAGTAAAGGGATGGAAAAAGAGCGAAATCGTTTATAAAAAAATGATTTTTCTCCCAAATTATATCATAGAGAAAATATCAAGAAAAAATCGTCATTCTGCGAACATACAAGCGCTCTTTCGTGCCCTGTCGGTCAATGGTGAGCAAAATTTTAAACTTTGGAGTGGATACATTCCTATATGGCCTGCAACACGCGAAAAGGGGCATTCGGACATTTGCGTAAACGGTGTCGTCTCGGATCAGCCAGCACAGTCCGCGCAGGCTAATCCGAAACGACACTTTCCGTTTTTATGTCACGTGAATTTTCTTCTTTGCGCAAGTCTACTGAAGAACAAAATCTAATGTAGTCGTAAAGTGCCGTCTCGGATTAGCCTGCGCAGTCCGCGCAGGCTGATCCGAAACGACACTTTACGCAAATGTCCGAATGCCCCTTTTCGTGTGATGCAAGCCAATTATGTACAAACAGAAGTAAAATATGAATTTAGAAATCTTAAGACATGTTATCGGTGCTATTCCCAGTTCATCTAAAAATAAGTGATATGTTGGTTACCCGAATGAACCTTTAGAAAAGACAATATCAGTCTAGAAATAAGACCTAAATAATTGCAATTTCAACCCTTATTCTGCTAGGTTAACTAAATTGAAATCTTCAATTCGATAGTAGAAACCCAACTATTGCTATTTCAAAGGTATAATTATGGGGAATAATATCTCCTAATTGGACGGTGTAGATCCAAGATCAGACTGCACACTCTGTGCAGTCTGATCTTGATCTACACTGTCCGCAAAAGGTCAGTGAGTAACGCTTAGCAGCCAAAAGGTTAGGGTTGCTATTGTCTCAACGAAGCTGGTAGTGTAGATCAAAGATCAGAATGCTTTTTTTAGTCTGATATCAATCTTCAGTGGCCGCATATGTGGCTTTAGTTGTGAAGGCGATTGAGGGTCAGTAAAGGCTTCTGTTCCCGTCTGTTCTGGTTGGGTTTTAGGCTGACCCCGATCACGTGATTACTCAACCGCGCACGAGATTATTCAGTGAGTAGTCTACCACTCGTCACAACTCGGCCGATTCCGTACCCATATTTAACTTTACTTGATCACCGAATCACCCGAAGTTTGCCGAATGTAGTCAAAGTTTGAGCGGGCAGTATAGTGTCTAGCATAAAGACCAATCAATTTGATCCGGAAAAAATGAAGTAAGTGTCTTATTTA
Source organism: Hippopus hippopus (assembly GCA_946811185.2). Classification (NCBI taxonomy): domain Eukaryota; kingdom Metazoa; phylum Mollusca; class Bivalvia; order Cardiida; family Cardiidae; genus Hippopus; species Hippopus hippopus. Next base: position 42,911,886 of record OX328110.1, read on the forward strand.
TTCGTAATTTGTAGATATTTTTCATGAATAATCAAAGTACGTGTGAATTTAGATCTAGCATGGTACACATGGTTGCATACTGTGACTGTTTTGTTTTATTTTCCCTCAAATTTACGTCGGCGTCTTAGAGCTGATCTCTCTTTGCTCCCGCCTTCCGATTTGTAGCTCTAATAATCACGTCTTATTGCTGTTCGTCTTAAAACAAAGTTTTTCTTGAATAACACGAAGATGACAGATATCATAAAAGTAAATGGTAAAAAAAAGTTCATGAAATCTAAGAAAAGTCACAAAGAGTATAAAAATGCGCATCTTGTTGTAGCAGGCTCAATTTTTATTGCATGGAGATATATTTGAAGGCATCTGGCATAGATCTACATTACTTTGGGGAAGAATATTGTTGCAAGTAGGGAAATTGTTCAGTGTATACATCATAGAATCATGTCTTGGTATGATCCCTGCTTAGAAGCAGTAACACTCTGAATCCGTTAATTCTTTACCAGACGACAAAATTTTGTACTTGACCAAATTCAAAGCATTTGCAGACGACAAAAAAGATGTAGATCAAATGTTGATTTTTGATTTTGATATGGTAGAGAACATTTTGGGAAAAGGAGAAAATGCTGGTTACCAGCATTTTATCCTTTTCCCACAATGTTCTCTAATGCCTTCTTCTTCAGTGTTGTTAAAACATGACATTGTGTAGTAAAGAGTTAAAGGAATTGTTATGGCCAAAAGTAAACAGTGTTGGTGTTGAAATGCATTTGAATTCAACTGTTTACCACACAACCCGAGAAAGAAAGCTTTTGAAAACATTGTGGGAAAAGGAGAAAATGCTGGTAACCAGCATTTTCTCCTCTTCCCACAATGCTTTCTCCTCGTCTCAAAAGGAATTTCAGATTTCAAGTCACATTTATTTTGTCATCTGCAAGTGCTTTCAATTTGGACATTTCCACATTTTTGTTGTGTGGTAAAGAGTTAAATCATACCTGTCAATCAATCAATAGACTGAAAAAGTTAGTTAGGTTACTTCAGCTCTATAAGGTTTGTAATAATAACTATCTTAGTTTAGTTGAGCCCCGGTGGCACAGTCGGTAGCGTACAGGACTTGAGAACAGAGGGTCACTGGTTCGATCCCTGGCTCAGCAAATTTCCTTCCGAGGATTGATGATAGTCATAGCAATAGGATTCATTTCTCTCCCACTGCTGACCCTTGTTTTGATGATGGTTATATGGGAAAGCAGTCAGTGGCTTGGAAAGAATATTGTGTGGAGTAATGGTAAAAGAAACACCAGGAAAGCATTGATAGGTGCACTGGCTGCCAGGGTATAACTGAAATAATGTTGAAAACAGAGTTAAACACCATACAATAAATCAATCACTCTTAGTATAGTTCCCAGATCAGGCTGCATGTTCTGTACAATCTGATTCTGATAGTCTTTGCCTGTTAATGTTGTTAATGCACCTCCTTAATATGGGATAAAGGATTGAAAATATACGCTTACTTAGAAAAAAAAATTTTCCCCACCTGCAACGACTTGGTTTTTATGTTATTTGTTAACCTTTAGGCTGCCAAGCACAACTCACTGACATTTTGCAGACAGTGCAGGTCAAGATCAGACTGCACAGAATATGCAGTCTGATCTTTGATCTTCACTGTCCGATAAGAACATGTTCTCCCCCCAGAACATACTTTTGAAATAGCAAAATTCATGGGGGGGGGGGGGGATTTGTTGGCTAAAAATTTTAATTTTACACATTCAGCAGGATAAGGGTTAATAACTATACAAAACTTAAAGTTTTTTTTTTCTTTGTAGATTTACAATATGACCAAATTTGGACTTTGGTGAGGTAAGAATCACTTTACTTGAGGTAATTAAAAGTCAAGTTTAGCACATGTAAAATTATACAAAAATCTGTCCATGTAATGATGGATAATTTATCAATGATTTCTAAAATTCTGGAATAAGATATTTATAATATGAGACATTTAGGTATGACTTTGATATATATGTACTTCTTCCTGCCTAAATATCAAAATTTAAATATAACCTGGTAGTTCTAAACTTATTGTCATCCATGAAGTCAAGGTTGTAAGATAATATGGTTGCCATATACTGTTGAAGGGTAACAAACTTGGACATTTTGAAAAAAAAAAAATCAAAATAGGAGCTGCACTTAAACTGTGCCATTTCACTAACATGCCACACTGTGCCTTCAAATTACAACATTCTGCCTCAATTTATGAGGCCATCCCCTGGAATCAGCCACTAATAAACAAAAAGAAGACATGGGATCATGAATGTTAATCTTACTCTGTCGACAGACCTACATATTTTATGTTTTTGTGTATGCGTGTGTGTGTGTGTGTGTTTTTTTTTTATAATTTCAATTACACCAAATAAATCAATACAGATCAATACCACATACTTACCAAAAACCCAAAATGGCCAACAAATAATGTCTTGCTAAACCTTTAGACTGCTATGTTGATGAAATGTACATTATCTGTCTATAAGACAAACCATCTTAAAGCAGTGTCAGATTATATTCTGACTCTCATGACATCAGTTTTATGCATGTTCTTACATTATGTCTCTAATATCCTTGAACATCTTTTATGGTTCTAAGACTAAATAGATCTACTTCTAGTGAAAACTTGATAATGCTCCTTGACCACCCCCTTCTTGCTACAACCAAACCATTAACAAAACTCACATATAATGTCAATATGACTAGCATTATTTGCAAAGATGCTTCCATAAAATAGCAACATTAACTATCAATCATTTAATACTGTTATAGATAAGTCACATGAACTGATCAGTGCAGACTGGTAGATCAGTCAACAGTTATTTATAGGTCTCACTATATCGCACATTAAAACTTAAAAGTGGTTGTCTTTACAGTTTGCACTAACACCAAATTTCATTCTCAATGTTAATAACAGCTACAATCAAATAATAAGGATGTAGCATGTCAAAAATTTGCATGAAAGCATTTATATTGGGTATGACTCTTTAAATTATAGCTCTGGCTATAATTATCATTTTGTTTTGACTTATACAATGCTTATCAATGGCTTTTGAGTTTCAGAGTAGAGCAAAATAGACTCTAGTAGAAGAACTGTGTGCAAGTTTCTAAAGTTTTAGGCTTGTGGCCCATGTATTCAAAGTATTTCATTAGTTGACAGGTACAGAAGACATAAAAGTTTACAACAGATGAATCTTTTAAATCGGCACCATGTCTATGAAATTGATAGGTTTGATACATTTTGAAGTATCCCAACATAACGTGTGTCTGTAAGACACACACTAACTTAAAAACATGTTTGAGAGTTAGTAAACCAAAGGGATTTGTAATCGCTACCAAGGCATTGCCAACATACCTTATTTTATGTTGAGGATTTTAAATCTTTACCACACAACAAAATTTTAGACTGATCTAAATTTGAAGCATTTCCAAAGGACAGATTAAATGTGGCACAAGTAATGGGATTTGTCTGTAAAAGATAAGAAAACATTGTGGGAAAAGAAGAAAATGCTGGTTACCAGCATTTTCTCCTTTTCCCACAATGTTTTCAAAAGCTTTCCTTCTCAAGGTTGTTTAAACCCGGGATTGTGTGGTAAAGGGTTAAATCCTAAGAGTGAAACTGGATGTAATTTCTTACTACTCTAGTGTGTTTTTTTCTATTATTAGATGCCTTGTTTAACCCTTTACCAAATGATCTTGCTTTATTGTAACCCTGAAGAAATATTAAGACCTTTAAAAACATTTTGAGAAAAAGAGAAACAGCATTTTTTCTTTTTCCACAGTGTTTTCCTTCCTACAAAGAGAATTTGCAGCATTTGAGCCACATGTAATATGTCATCTGCAATGTTTCTGAGTAGACAAACCAGTTTTTCATTTGGTAAAGAGTTAATCTGCAGGGTTCATTTTAGTTTCTGTCTGAGGTGGGCCCTTGGCCCCTAAATAATTTTTGTATGGGCCAAGCTAATTGGAATAAAATACTTTTTAGGAAACTGACCAAAATATGGAAAGAAAGATATAAAATGCAATCAAAATTAAAGATTTTGTTGATATGAGTGAATGAAAAGAAAAAAAAAATCATACAAATGAATTATTTATACTTTCATTATTGACCAAATACTGCTAAAATTTAATTTTAGAGAAACTGGAGATCAACAAGCAAGTAAATGTTACTGCACCTGATTGCCCTTTTTGTGGCCCACCCAGCCAACCATTAACTTTTTGTTGCATTGATTTTATGCCATCTTTTTTGTACAGAAATTTGGTCTGAAATGAACACTGCATTTCTTTTTACCCAAGTCCGAAGCAAGAAATGTTGCCAAGAAATATTAGGTCATTATCTCATACAATGTTTGATGTAAAGGATCTTAGATCTAGAAATAAATAAGAAATTATTTTTTATCTCATACAATTTTTTAAGTAAACTCTTTACCAAACATTCCCTGGTTTTCATGACCCTGAGGAAGAAGCCTTTTGAAAACATTGTGGGACAAGGAGAAAATGCTGGTAACCAGCATTTTCTCCTTTTCCCACAATGTTTTCTACCCTTCTCAAAAAAAACTTAAATTTTTTAGTCACATTAACTTTGTTGTCTGCAACTGCTTTCATTTTGGACGAGTCTAAAATTCTGTTGTTTGGTAAAGAGTTAAGGATCTTAAATCCAAATTTGGTGAGACTGATATAAGAAAAGCAGAATTTGAATGATAGTTTGGTTAAAAGTTAAATCTGTTCATGTAAATTCTGAAAATGGCTTGTATAAAGTATACTTATCATTTTTGGGGAAAAATGTTTCAAATTAACATACAAGAAACAAAATTAGTTTTATACTTCATTGCTCAGAAAGGTTGTCTTTGCCCAATCTATGATTTTCTTGGACTGGTTAGAACCCAGGATACACAGCATATGGTCAGGACAGAGTTGATTACTGGGTGGGATCCAGGAAAGATTTGTATCTTTTGACCAAGATATTTTTATCATGAACAAACAAAAATATAGAGATAAACTGTCACCAATGACAGACCAAGGCAAGCCAGAAAGGTGTGTCGGTCTATTCAGGGGCAGCAAGATTTTTTTATCATGAACAAACAAAAATATAGAGATAAACTGTCACCAATGACGGACCAAGGCAAGCCAGAAAGGTTTGTCGGTCTATTCAGGGGCAGCAAGATTTTTTTATCACGAACAAACAAAAATATAGAGATAAACTGTCACCAACGACAGACCAAGGCAAGCCAGAAAGGTTTGTCGGTCTATTCAGAGGCAGCAGCTGTGTTTCATTTGCAAAGTTAACCTCATCTGAGCCCTTTCATGAAAACCAAAGTACATGTAACTGTAAAACAATTTTATCAGTTAAAAAAAGACCATTTTCACAAGTTATGTGAATGCGTTTATCTTACCTTTAGACTGACCAAGACAACTTCTATATTTTTGTACTTCATATTTAATATTAGACTTAACTCTATACCAAACAACAAAATTATAGACCTTTCAAAATTAAAAGCATTTGCAGACACCATCACTAATACGGCACAAAAGATAAGACCTGCCCTTGAAAGAGTGGAAAACATTGAGGGAAAAACAGAAAATTCTAGTTACTAGCAATTTCCTCTTTTCCCACAATGTTTGCAAAAGCCTTCTTGTCAGGCTTTAAAACTAAGGATTGTTTGGTACTGGGTTAAGACCACACAGTTTTTTTTGTGTGTGTGTCTCAATGTATATAAGGTTCATGAAATGTGGAATGAAAACGATCTTACACCTTATCCTGCTAAATAAATAAAATAAAACCAAGATTTTGCTAGTTCAACGATATTTTTGGGCCAAAGATATCTCCTTATCAGACAGTGTAGATCCAAGATCAGACTGCACGTTCTGTGCAGTCTGATCTTGATCTGCACTGTCCGCAAAAGGTCAGTGATTCGCGCTTAGCAGCCTAAGGGTTGACCTGTCAAGTACCTCTCACTTTAGATTTTTTCAGGCTAGTGCAGATCAGGATCAGACTGTATAATGTAGCCTGATCTTAGATCTGCACTGCCTACTGAGTAAAGTTCAGCATTGAAATGACATTTTTTCTGGTCTCTATTCCATGTCTACATAGTTTGTTTGGCACTTGAAAGGTATATCAAATAGATATGTAGAGCTTGTTGGTACATTTATCTATGCATATATACATGTATTTATATTAGATCTACATTTATGTACATATATATGTTTTTTTCTTTTTCTTTTGAAATTTTCCTTTATCATATTATCTTAACATCATTGTCTTAAATTTTTCATTCATTCATTCAATCATTCATTCATTCATTCATTCATTTCCTTTCTTTCACATATGATTTAAAATAGCAACTTTGCTATTCCTCAGTATGGTACATGTAGACTTCAAGTTTATGTGATCTGACTGTCTATAAATGCATCCCTTGCTGACTTTTGTAATAAAGAGGGTGTTTTTATATATCATTATTAGGTTAGGTTGTATTGTGTATTTAACCCGTTACCACAAAATCCTGAGTTTTATCGACCCTGAAGAGGAAGAATTTTGAAACCATTGTGGACAAAGGAGAAAATGCTGATAATCAACATTTTTTCCTTTGCCCACAATGTTTTCTGACTCCAAAAGAAAAGTTCAGTGTTTGAGCCATGTTTTATTTCTTGTCTGCCACTGCTTTCAATTTGGAAAAATCTAAGATTTTGTCGTTGGGTAAAGAGTTAATATACTGAGAATTAAAGTCATGCTTTCTATATGAATGTAATCTCTGTTGGTTTAAAAACATTTCGAAGATGTTTTCTAGGAAAAAATTTTTGATCAAACCGGGGATTCAATATCAAATAGATATTGGGGACATTTAAAGACTTGGTGCTTTTAAAAGATTCATCGGCTGGTCTACATATAAATGCATTGACATTGTCTGATTTCAGTTCAGTAACACATACAAATCAGTTGTTGGAATACTTTGAATACCAAAACCAGCCACACCATGAAAACCTTATAACAAACTTTTCAATGTATTGATTATACTTGATGCCACAGCTGTTGCAACTTATGGATGCAAATTTTTAGTATTTCAATTTAGCAGCTTTTCTTACAAAGTATTTGCATAAAGGTTATTTAAGATAAGAAAACAAATAGACAACAACAATACATTACATTTATGTTTAAATTACTTTTTTTTTTCTGTTAAATTAAAACAGTAAGAGAAAACATCTAGTTTCAATTTGCAGTACATAATTTATGCTTGGCATGTTTCAAACACTTTAGAAATTTACCAGCCAAGTCCAAGTTCATATAGACCAAATTATTAAGGACACTTGTCATATATTGTACCTCCAGTCATGTTTCAAGGTGTCATTTAGAAAACAAAGATATCACAATTTTTAAGTGTTGCTAGATTATTTCAAAGTTCAAATGCAAAAATGAGGATAATGACATTTTGTCTTGGTTTCAACAATTTCGGCAAGCCTAGGAACACTAAAAGTCTTGTTAATCGTTGGAACATTTGATAATTACTCATGAACTTCTAGCCTAGACGATCCCAGTATACTACACATTTAATGTGTCAACAACATTCACATACCAGTAAAAGCATAATTCAAGCACACTTCAATAAATATCTTGTAAATAGCATATTTGCAACTTTCAATATCAACTATGTAATGGGTAAATCATAGCTACATTTCCATTCATCCCTTAGAGATCTGTGGGATTGATTGAGTGGAATATTGGTCATAGTGGATCAAGAACACTGATAATTTATCTTGATACTTCATTAAAAACAGATTTTTGAAATAGCAAAAACACACAACATGAAACGGAGCTTTCTCAGCTGTAAGTAACCAAGTTCCCATCCCCCATGTGTCTCCACACCAAATAGGGACATTTACACAAGTATACTCAGACTCTGACATACAACCTTGACAGTGGGTACAGACTGAACAGTAAACTCTCCTTTCAAAGGAGATTTCTCTACATTAAACCTTTACCAAACCAATCCCACCCTATATACATGTTACTTACTTCTGTAAAGCACAATTTTCATTTTCAGCTTGGTTTTTTTTTTTAATGAATATATTATATTCCTGAAAATGTTACATGCATGGGAATTTTCACCAGAGTTCTACATGAAGAGGATCGAAACAAAAAAAACCAGTTGAACTCTGTTTAATGTTCTATTAATATAATGAGAATTTTGTGGAAGTGCATGGAAATGAAGAAGAAATTCTTGAATAAAGACTAAATTAATCAAAATACTTGTAAAATCAAGATGTTAGTTATTTTCAAAATACAAGTATACAAAACAAAACTTGTCATAACTCTGGAGAGTAAAATCTGCCTTCAATTGTTTGGTTCAGACTAAATACTTCCAAAGGAATGGGCAAAGTGAGGAGGGGAAACAGCTCTGTAATTAACTTCATCAATGAAGACAAAGTTCAGTTTTAGTTATTGTCAGGGTAAGCTACTAAACCATATGGTTGTGCAATGAAAGGCAAATATATTAATACTACAGAAACAAACTTTAACACAATAGGTAATGTGAATTAGAAATGAATGAACAACAAAACACTTTTAAACTAAAGGTTGCAGTGCTTTACAAATTGAAAAAATCTGAAATACAAATAAGAAAAATGAAAAAGAAATCAGTTACAGCAAAGTAAGAAAATAGTAAGAATAAATGAACCAAAAAAAAAAAAGAATACAGGAAAAATATAGGAATATTATAATTATCATATAACAAAAACAACAACCACAAAAAAAAAAAATAGGAATATCTAAATATAGAAAAGAAACAACCACAAAACTAAAATAAAAAAAAAATAAACATGTCGTAAAAAAAATGATAAAAAAAAATAATAATAATGAAAAACATCTTACCAAAAAAGAAAAAAAATTGCAAAAAACAAAAAACTTGAAAAGGAATAAAATAAAATTACATGAGAGGTAAAAAAAAAATTAAAAAAACAAAAAAACAATAAAAATAATTAGAAAAAGATAATAAGTTACAAAAGAAAAAAAAAAAAGATTAAAAGAAAAAATATACAAGAATACGTGAATAAAAGAAAATAATATATGGGATAAAAAAAGATACAGAAATACAAGAACTGCTGCCTTAAGTTCTAACACAAAAAATGGAGCTACAATACAAAAATGACATTGCCAAGTTTAAACAAACAGTTAGCTTTATACATAAAGCAACAACTTAATTTTTATTCACAAATGCAAAAAAAAATAGGGGTGTAATTTTAAGTACCGTAGATTGTTATTGAACAGCTGTTTACCAGATAATCCTGAGTTTCAAAGGCCCTGAGGATCAAGGCTTAAATTGAAAACACTGCTATCAGCATTTTCTCTATTTGCCACCATATTTTATGTGCTTGTCAAAGACCAATCCAACCATATGAGCCACGTATTATTATATAGTCTACAAATGCTTTCAATTTGGATAAAATGAAATGGTCATTTGGAAAAGAGTTATGCAAGGAATATGATTTTGCTCACCAGTACCATAATAGTAAACCTGAATGTTCATTCTCTATTTATACAAGTTGTTTTTCTCTAGGTTTAAAAAATAATCATATCTGTGCAGTTTACTTGAATTATTTATAGGCAAAGTTGTACATGTAGTACTGAAAAAAATCTTTATTGCTTTTTTTTTTCTTTAGAGATTTTTAATTGGAATATGTTTGTTTCTGATACCCCCTGTCCCTGGCAAAAGTATTGCAGAAAGTATCAGAAGCAAGCATTATCCATAATATATTTTTTTTTATAAAGTAATGACAAGAATTTGCACACATAAACAATTTTCAACATGAACTGAAACGTACAGATTTGTAAAATGCAAAGGAATCATCAGGAGGGAATTACCTTAGATACAAATTAAAAACCAAACAAAATTTAAATTGTTGATCAACAGTCATGAAATAAGATACAGATAATAAACTTAAAATTTTCAGTACTTTGTTATTGAGGAATCTTTGACTGACATAAAAAAACTAGAGTTTACTCTATGTTTCAAGAAAACATAAAGGAATAAATGCAAAGTTACGGTACAAAAGCGTGATTAGCAAGTTGGATATGCACACAGCTTGAAAGGGCAGCAGGTCATTCACCCAAAAACACATGCGAGCAAGAAAGTCTTTTGAATGGTAAGTTTAAGTTTGATTCCTTTGCAAGAGCAAAGAAATCAAGATTACATGTATATGTATTCATATTAAAATGAAATAAAATTGAAAAACAAAAAAAATAAATAAGGGTGTGGTTTATTAACTCTTTATAATGTTCAATTTTTTTTTTTTAATTACGATTAGTGATAAGACTTTTGAAAACACCAAGGAAAAATGAAAAAATGCTGGTTACCAGCATTTCATCCTTTTTCCACAATGTTTTCTTCCCATTCAAAGACAAATTCCTTTAATTGAGCCCCATTTACTTTGTCATCTGCAATCGCTTTCAATTTGGACCTGCAATCGCTTTCAATTTGGACCAGTCTAAAATTTTAAAACCTGTGATCAGAAAGAAAAATTGAATAAAGGAATACTAAAAACTACTTTAAACTTGAATAAAAAAGGAGTAAAGCTGCATTAAAAGTACAAAAATAAAATTTTCAGATTGAGAATGCATACAGTCAGCTTTCTGCAGCAGCAGGTCATTTCTCACTTACAAACAAAGGTTTGTCATTTCTCACTTACAAACAAAGGTTTGTCATTTCTCACTTACAAACAAAGGTTTAAGCAAGAAAAATAGCATTATGAGGGACATAAAAACAGGTTTTACTTACAATAGAAATACAGTTTAACCAAGAACTGTCATATTGATTTAAAACAATCTAAAGCCTATAAGTCAGAAAAGGAACAAAAAAAGGTGAAATATAGTTACTGGAAACAACTTCCCCACAACTAGCCCACCCCCTTCCCCATTAACCCCCCCCCCCCCCCCCCCCCCCCCCAAAAAAAAAGAAACAAAGTTTTTTTTTGCTTTTGTTTTCAATTTAAGATCCCATGGCTTTGAAGTGGTAATACTTGAAAAAGATGACAGACACTTTGCCCGAGGCTGCAATGAGAAGAATCTACAAGTCAGCAATGCATCTATATGGTAAGTTAAAAACTAGGTACATTAAGATCAAGCTAATCAGACTATGCAATCTGATCCAAGACCTAAACTGTTATTTTTTTCTCACAGAAATTCTTTCCAAAACAATTTGGAAAGAGTAATAGTCAAGATTGTCCTTTAACCCTTCAGCGCACAATGCCAACTTTTAATGACCCTGGGAAAGAAGCCTTTTGAAAACATTGTTAAAAAAAGGAGAAAATGCTGGTAACCAGCATTTTCTCCTTTAGACACAATTTTTTCTACCATATTAAACAAAAATTGTATCATTTTAGACACACTGAAATTGTCGCCTGCAGATTCTTTCAATTTGGACAAGGCTAAAATTTTGTTGTCTGGTAAAGGGTTAACTCTTTACGAACAGACAAAACTTTAGGTCATTGCAAATTGAAAGCATTTGCAAACGACACAATGTGGCTGAAAAATTATAACATGTTGTGAGAAGGGTAGAAAACATTGTAGGTAAAGGAGAAAATGCTGGTTACCAGCATTTTCTCCTTTTCCCACATTGTTTTCAAAAGGCTTCTTTCTCAGGGTTGTTAAAGCTTGGGATTGTATGGTAAAGGGTTAACCCACCACCAAACAATCCTGTGTTTTTATGACACTGAGGAAAAAAGCCTTCAAAAACATTTCTGGAAAAGGAAAAAACACTGATTACCAACATTGTTTCCTTTTTCTGCAGTGTTTTCTGTCCTGTCACAGACAAATTCCATTATTTGAGTGATTATTATTCATCTGCAAAAGCTTTCGCTCTGGACCAATTGGGGTCCTGCGTGGCTCAGTGATAAAGTGTGGGACTCGTAACCTGGAGGCCCCAGGTTCGAGCCACACTGGATCCACTGGGCTTTTCATGGGAGTGTCCTTGGGCAAGACCCTTCAGAGCCCTAACCTAGTTCTTGTAAAATCTAGGAAATACATGAATATGTTAGCTGTTGAGAAGATATGACCGTAATGATGTTGAAAGTGGCGTAAACCACCATTCAATAACAATCAATGTGGAAAGAAAGATTTTGAAAATACTGTGGGAAAAGGGGAAAATGCCGGTAACCAGCATTTTCTCCTTTTCCCACAATGTTTTCTACCTTACAAAATACAGATTCCATCAATTAAATCACACTTAAATTGTTGTCTGCAAGAACTTTCAATTCGGACAAGACTACATTTCGCTTGTGTGGTAAAGAGTTAAATGAAACAAGCAAAGATTTGAAAAAAAACAGAAAAGTGAAAAATAGGAAAACAAAGTTTCTTTAAACTTACTCAAAATCATTGCCTCACAGCAACCCCACCCCCCACTCCCATCCCCCTACCCCCATCCCCCTACCCCTTCTCCAAATAAAATATATAGGTTTTCTTTCATCTTTTTTAGGGTTTCGGAGTGGCAGTGTTTGGAAAAGATGGCAGACACTTTGTCAGCAGCAGTTATCAGAACAATCTACAACTCAGCAGTGCATCTATATGGGAAGTTGAACACAGATCAGGTATTTAACCTTTTACCACACAATCCCAAGTTTTAATGACCCTATGGAATAAGGCTTTTTGAAAACATTATGGGAAAAGGAGAAAATGCTGGTAACCAGCATTTCTCCTTTTCCCATTTTTTCTACCCTTTCAAAGACCACGGTTCATCATTTGGTCTACATTTCTCAGGTCATTTTTAAATGCTTTAAATTTGGACTAGTCTACAATTTTATTGTGTGGTAAAGGATTTACCCTTTACCAAACAACAAAATTTTTGGATGTGACCAAATTGAAATTATCTACAGACGACATAATGAATGTGACTCAAAATTTGAAATTTGTGTTGGGAAGGGTAGAAAACATTGTGGGAAAAGGAGAAAATGCTGGTTACCAGCATTTTCACCTTTATCCACAATGTTTTCAAAAGGTCTCTTTCTCAGGGTTGTTAAAAGTCGGGATTGTGTGGTAATGGGGTATATTATGATCAGACTGAACAGGATATGCAATCTGATCTCACATCTACTCTACGATTGTAATACATGTGTCTGTACGGTCTTTTAAGTCTTTACCGAATAAAATTTTTAGACTTGTACAAATTGAAAGTAGGAGATATGTAGACAACAAAATTTAAATATTGCTCAATTATGGATGTGTTTGTCTTTGAAGAGGTAAAAAACATGTTTTAACCCCTTACCACAAAATCCAAAGTTTTAATACCCCTGGGAAGAAGGCCCTTGAAAACATTTTGGAAAAAGGAGAAAATGCTGGTAACCAGCATTTTCTCCTTTTCCCACAATGTTTTCTAGACTGTCTGATACAAATCCAATCATTTGTGCCATAAAAATTTAGTTGTCTACAGGTGCTTTAAAATTGGACATGTCTAAAATATTGTCATTTGGAAGAGAGTAAAAAGGAGTTTTTATACGCCCGTCGAAGACGGGACATATTATGGGATCACCCATGGCGTACTGGTGGGCGGGCGGCGTCCAGTTCTTTGTCCGGAGCATAACTTTGTCATCTCCAGTCCAATTGACTTGAAACTTGGCATGTGTGTTTGTTGCAATTATAAGGAGTGCAGTGCGAAAGAACCATAACTCTACCTCTTGCTGTCTTTGAGTTATTTCCCTTTCATCGTCATTTTTACAGCATTTTCTGCTTGTCCGGAGCATAACTTTGTCATCTCCTGTCTGATTGACTTGAAACTTGGCATTTGTGTTTGTTGCAATAATACAAAGTGCAGTGCAAAAGAACCATAACTCTACCTGGTGCTGTCTTTGAGTTATTTCCCTTTGATCGTCATTTTTACAGCATTTTCTGCTTGTCTGGAGCATAACTTTGCCATCTCCAGTCCGGTTGACTTGAAACTTGGCATTTGTGTTTGTTGCAATAATATGGAGTGCAGTAGGAAAGAACCATAACTCTACCTCATGCTGTCTTTGAGGTATTTCCCTTTGATCATCATTTTTACAGCATTTTCTGCTTGTCCGGAGCATAACTTTGTCATCTCCCGTCCGATTGACTTGAAACTTGGTAGTTGTGTTTGTTGCAATATTACGGAGTACAGTGCGCAAGAACAGTAACTCTACCTAGTGCGGATTTTGAGTAATTCCACTTTGATCTTCATTTTTACAGTATTTCTTGCTTGTCTGGAATGGAACTTTGTCACCTCAAGTCAAATTGACTTGAGACTTTGGTAAACATGTTTGTTGCATTACCTGCCCTTTACGCTTATTATACCCCCTCGACAACTGGTGGTGGGACGGGCGTATCTTGCGACAATTTGCCACTCTTGTTAAAACTTAGGAATGTGTGGTAAAAGTTTAAATGAATTGAAAACATCCACTTAGTTTATTTAGCAATCTGAAAGGGTAAAAACCGTCATTGGAAGAGGAGAAAATGCTAGTACCCAGCATTTTCTCCTTTTACCAAAATGTTTTCAAAAACTGTCTTACTCAAGGACTTTAATCCTTAGGCTGCTAAGCATGACTCACTGACCTTTTGTGGACAGTGTAGATCAAGATCAGACTGCACGTTCTATAGATCTACACTGTCCGAGAAGAATTTCTTATTTCCCAAAACAAAACTTTGAACTAGCAATATTGAGGTTTTTAGCTCCACTGGCCGAAGGCCAGCGAGCTATTGTCATGGCGTTGTGTCCGTCGTGCGTCCGTCCATCCATCCGTTCGTCCGTTCGTCTGTGCGTGCGTCCGTAAACTTTTTCTTTAAAAAACTTCTCCTCAGAAACTATTGACTGGATTTTTACCAAATTTCACAGGAATGTTCCTTTGGTGGTCCTCTTTCAAATTCCTTCAAATAATTGTGTTCCATGAAGAATTCTGGTTGCCATGGCAATCAAAGTAAAAAACCTTTAAAAATCTTCTCCTCCCAAACCGCTATTTGGATAGCATTATTATTTTGCAGGAATGTTCCTTAGATACAGGTTTACAGAATTCCTTAAAAAAAAAAAAGATCTGTCATAAAACATGGCTTTTATGGGAGACTCATTTTCCATTTATGGTATAAAGTAAAATCTTTGAAAAATTTCTTCTCTAAAACTATTCATTGGATTTCATTGTTGTTTTGCAGGTAAGTTCCTATGGTGGTTGTCTACCAAATTGTTTCTTCAGTGAGCTAAAATGCAGGATTGAATGATAATTGTTAAAAACTTCCTTTCGCCATTATAGAAATATCAGGCCTGTGGAGCGATACAGGCGCTCAAGCGCCTCTAGTTACTATCAAAATGAAAATTTCATTCTAAATTTATAGCAGGATAAAGGTTAAAACTTGGGTGTTAACCCTTTACCACACAATGACGACTTTTAACACCTCTGATAGAGAAGGCTTTTGAAAACATTGTGGGAAAAGGAGAAAATGCTGGTTATCAGCATTTTCTCCTTTTCCCACAATGTTTTCTACACTATCAAAGAAAAATCATTTCATATGAGCCGCATTGAAACTTTCATCTGCAAATGCTTTCAATTCGGACAGGTCTAAAATTTGTCGTGTGGTAAAGGGTTAAAGGGTTAAAGACCTAGATGCCGATGCCTTGCTGAATCACATTTCATTCATTCATTCATACATTCATTGTGGTACATGTATATGTCTTTTATGTAGGTGTTGATTTCATGTTATAATTATGTACATGTAGAATAATGAATTTAATTTCCAGTTTATTATTATTCCTTTTAAATCTCTTACAGGGAGGAAACGAGCTTGCCTATATGGAAATTTCAGGATGATTATGGACTTGAGGTAGGTCAAAGTTGTCAGTCAGTAAAACTGTTTTCTGTACCATTGGTAAACTTTTCTTCATGTATTTGGCTCAACAGAACTTTCATTAGTAAAGCTAAAGAAAGTTTCATTGTATTTTTTGTTTCATCATCTTGTGCATAAAATCCGTGTCTGCAGTGCACTTCATCTTGGCGGTGTGGACACAATAGGAGGAATACGGGGTGCAAGACATTCATACTTGTCCTGTTTGTACAAAGTTTTGCTAGGTTTGAGTTTCCGTATCACATTTTCTTTATACAGTATTTTCAAGTGTTTCTTTCTGAATATTTATGACAGATTAAAGGTTAACTCTTAAACACACAATCCCAACTTTTAAAAACCCTATGGCAAAAAAAACATGGTGGGGAAAGAAGAAAATACTGGTAACCATTTCATAGAAAAAAAAAAACATTATTTGACTCACATTTTTTATTTGTTGGCTTCAAGTTTGGACAAGTCTAAAATTTTTGTTGCTTGGGAATGAGTTAAAGCAATTAGGAAATGACAGTTTTTAACTCTTTCACAGTATTGAAGTTCATCAATGATGAACAAGCAAAGTTAATGTCTGGAATGGTTTGTATCTTAAGCCTTTATTATCAAATTAAGCACTAAAAGTTCTTTTCATGAATGAGAATGCTTTATCTTACAATAAAATTAATATAAAGAAGTGAGGCTCAGTTAACTGATGGTAGGAACTTCCATTATATACATTGTGACCAGGGACAGGGGTTAAAACCACAAATGGAAGTTTCAACTATCAGTTTGCTGGCAAAACTTCATTTGTAAAGAGGTAGAAATATTCATTAATTATCCAGTAAAAAGTTCTTACATGTAAGCTTTAACTCGAGATGAAATACAGACTGCAAAATCTAGCTGCTGACAATACTTGAATTAAATGTAAACTGTTAGGTTAAATAGGTATTACGGCATGACTCTTTACCAAACAATCCCAGGTTTTCATGACGCTCAGAGAGAAGCCTTTTGAAAACATTGTGGGGAAAAAGAGAAAATTCTTGTAACCAGCATTTTCTTCTTTTCCCACAATGTTTCCACCCTTCCCAGAACAAATTTCAAGTTTTGAGTCACATTAATTTTGTTGTCTGCAAATGCTTTCATTTTGGACCAGTCTAAAATTTTGATGTTTGGTAAAGAGATAAAGTAACAAATTTAGTTAAAATTAGATTGAAGCTCCTGAAAAACCTGCCTGTAGTATAAACTTATTAAACTCTTTACCAAACGACAAATTTTTGGACTTGACCAAATTCAAAGCATCTGCAGACAACAAATTAAATCTTGCTAATATGATGATTTTTGACTTTGATAGGGTAGAAAATATTGTGGGAAAAGGAGAAAATGCTGGTTACCAGCATTTTCTCCTTTTCCCACAATGTTTTCTATAGGCTTCTTTCTCAGGGTTGTTAAAAATAGGGATTGTGTGGTAAAGAGTTAAACTACTGTCTAGGTTAAAAATAAATCAGAGTATTTGACTAACAGTTTATAGATAAAACATCTGACAATAGATTCCTATAGGCAAGTGAGGATCGGCAGACTGACAGTTGGAATCTCCATTTCCGGTCTATACATTGTAGCCAGGGACAGGTTTTTTTTTAGAAAAAATGGAAGTTTCAACAATCAGGTTGCTGTCAATAACATTTTCAAATTATATGTAACTACCGTACATCAAATATACATGTACATTAAAGAGACTTCTTTACAGCCAGAGAGTAAACAAACGCTGTTAAAACTTGACGGTGTTATAATCTAGTCAGCTGTGTAAACTTAGATAAAGAATCAATATAATGTGTATGGGGTAAAGAAACTGCAGGGATTTGTCTTCGATTTAAACCGGAAACTGTGGTTGTTATGTCTATGGCTAGCCGCAATAGAATGAAATGCATTTTCTATCTGCCGCAATCTGTGCAACCTTGCAACCATCAGGGGCAATGTTTGGCATAAAGATATTAGGAGTGATTATAGTTTCATAAAGAAAAAATTGGTTAAAAAACTGGATGAAAACAAGTGAAGATGTATGTTTGAGTATGAAAGTGTAAAGTTCATTTCAAGGTAAGACATAACAATTAAAGCATCAAAAATAGAGATCACTTACACAACTTCTGGACATAAGTTTTTCTTCAAAAACAAAAAATTTCAACTATTAGGTTGCTCAAAATTCCATTTATCTTATTTTTTGTAAATAGGTCAAATGCACATCATGGTATCCAAAAAACAAATAACCTTTCCTATAGTTAAATTAGGCTGCTGGCAAAAAAATCATCTTAAAACTATATTTTTAATCCTTTACCTAACAGTGCCTGGTTTTAACGACCTTTGGAAATAAGACTTTTGAAAACATTGTGGGAAAAGGAGAAAATGCAGTTATCCAGCATTTTCTCCTTTTCCCGCAATGTTTTCTACTCTTTCAAGAACAGATTCCGCCATTTTAGCCATCTTTAATTTGTCGTGTGCAAATGCTGCATTTAAATTATTGTCTGCAAATGCTTTGAATTTGGACAAGTCCAAAATTGGTCATTTTGTAAAGTACTACTTAATGTCTTTATCAGCAAATAAAACTTTGTACACTTGATGCCCATGCTGTGAATGTCTTGCATCTCTGTTCCTATTACATCAGGATTGTTGGCTCTTCATGCTGTGTTGTCAAAATGAATGAAAAAACAGGTACCAGAAAACCTCTTCATAACAAACTCAAATAATTTTCTAAGATTTTCTAAATTCAAAATTGTTTTTGTTTGTATATTTTTCATGCTTATTTCATACTTCAGAGGAGCTTTTGTGGACAGTGCTATCCCCACATTGATAACCTAGGTACCGGCCTGCAAAAGTGTACCTGATATGGCCAATGTACAGAGAGGATATAGGGCCTTATGCCTTTTCTGTTGCAAAGTATTTGCAGGTAAAGATAGTACTGTCATGGAGTGTGTTGGGTACCCTGGTGCAGAGGTCATCTATAGAGATTATAGGATCCCTGCCTAGTCCTATTAAAACCTCAACCCAAACAATTTACTTTTCATATTTGCGCCCGTCTCTCATGTAAGACTGTCAGGCCAAGGCATGTTGGAAAACATTGTAATATAACCCCATAGTGACATCAGCATGGCCATTTACATGCTGACACCCGTATTGTATGGAGCAGGGAAGAAAATGGCCATTGACATGCCTAGAGAAAAAGCTCCTCCCTATATTGGCCACACTGCGCTAGGTGGACAGTCTTGTCTGATGTCTGGAGTGTATAAAATAAATATTATATATTGTGTCAGCATATTAGGTAATGGTTTCTACTTATTTCCATACAGGCTTTTTGTTTTTGATCTTTGAGAAAAAAGGACACAGCAGAGAGTAGAATGGTCATTACAAAGCTGACACCAAAATGAGCATTTGTTTTGAAAAAGATGACCATGAACATGCCTGTAATATATTCGCCAAAATATTGGCCACACTGTGCTATGTGAACAGTCTTGTCTGGTTGAATGTTTGGTGTGTAATACAGAATGCAGTATTGTGTCAGCTTAAAGGGAAAGGAATTAAATAAATTTAACATTAATGAAGTTATTTCTTATCATCAAAATTTGTAATTCTTTGAGAGCAACAGGCTGAATCAAATGACTACTTTGGCCTACTTGGAGATGTGGATGTAGTTCCTTACCTCTGTTTTTGTTTTAATTTTAGGTAAAGTACAGATCTAGAGCAAAACGGACAGACTAAGGAAGGCAATTTTAACTGAGATGATTTTTGAAAGTTGAACCATTTGGTGATATACAATATACAAGTGTAAAAAAAATACACTTCCAGCATGGTGATATACAATATACAAGTGTAAAAAATAGAGTTCCAGCAATTACCACAACATTGTTCACATCCCTATAGTAGACGGATTAACTCTATACCAAACGACAAAGAAGTTGGCTTGTCCAAATTGAAAGTATTTGCAGACAACATATTAAAAATCTGTCACTCGAATGAAGTGTGATGCGGTTTTTTTAACTGCATCACACCCCATTTGAGTGACAGAGTTTTAATCCTAAACACAACCAGTTGATCATCCTCTATGTACTTTGAAGTCATACAACTTACTTGAAAATATGTTGGCTAGGGTGACACATGTACAGCCGTAGGGTATACAAGGAAATGGTATGTCTGAAATTAGCCATTATGGTTCTGTGTTAAGATATTTTACAAATTGATACCACAGTATGAAAAACGAAGTACATGTTATTTTTAAACATTAAACAGAATAATATCTTACAATATCTGAAAGACATAGGTTTTTATAATGAAACAGGTTATAGAAATGAATTTAGGACATAAATATAAATGATCCTGGATGATCCTGCAGTGAGGATTGCCTCATTGCCAAGTCTATGAGCACTTACAACGATATAATAGATCAATTCCACATTTTTCTGCTTTAATTTTTAATTCTTGTTCATGAAGTATTGTTAACTTTTAAATTACCACTTAGTTCTTTCAACTATAGATAATACATTACTTTTCATGCATGCTAAATAACCATAGACGTTTATGCACCATAAAACACCATTTAACCCTTTACCGCATAATGCAGACTTTTAATGACCCTTGGAAAAAAGCCTTTTGAAAACATTGTTGGAAAAGGAGAAAATGCTGGTAACCAGCATTTTCTCCTATTCCCACAATGTTTTCTACCCTGTCAAAGAAAAATCACACCATTTTAGCCACACTGAAATTATCGTCTGCAAATGCTATCAGATTGGACAAGGCTAAAATTTTGTCGCCTAGTAAAGGGTTAAAAAAAAAAGAAATGAAGTACATTTGTCTTTGAATTAACCCATTACCAAAAACAAAAATATTAGACATGTCCAATTAGTAAACAATTTCAGAAGACATATGAGGTTCTGAAAGTATGAAAAACATTTTAAGAAAAGGAGTAAATTATGGTGACCCGCATTTTCCCTTTTTCTAGAATATTTTGAGAAGCCATCAGCCTGAAGGTCAATAAAATTTGCACTTGTTTGTTACATGGTGTAAACCAAATTTGATTTTCCTGCACTGAACATATTTCATTTGTTTTTACAGTGGCTATTCCCTCCATTACACAGATTGAGTTTCACCCATTATTAGACGACAACTTTGCAGATGACAAAGTATATGTGGCTCAAATGATGGATTTTGTCTTTCAAGGGGGATAAAACACTGGGAAAATGGAGAAAATGCTGGTTACCAACGTTTTTCTACTTTTCCCACAATGTGTATAAAAAATCTTTTACTCAGGGTCATTTAAACATAGGATTCTGTGGTATACATTTAGTTTTCAACTCTGTCCATATTGTTTGATGGGACAACTGTTTTAAAAGTGTTTGAAAACATTGTTGGAAAAGAAACAAATACTAGTTTACCTTGCTAAACTTTTTACCAGATAATAGAAAAAAAATTCAGACTTGTCCAAATTAAAAGACTATGCAGAAATTGATTGTATGGTGTTTATCGCCATTTTCAACATTATTTCAGTTATATCATGGAGGTAAGTGCACCTATCCATGCTTTCCTGGAGATTCTTTTTACCAGTACTCCGCACAATATTCTTTCCAAGCCACTGGCTGTTTTCCCAGATAACCATCGTCGAAACAATGGACAGCGGTGAGAAAGGAACGAATCCTGTCGCAATGACTATCATCAATCCTCGGAAAGAAATGGGCCGAGCCGGGGATTTAACCAGCGACCCCATGTTCTCAAGTCCTGTACGCTACCGACTGACCTACGGGGCTCGGCTGGAAAGGGTAGAAAACACTGGGGGTAATGGAAAGTAGCATTTTCTTCTTTTCCTACAATATGTTCAACAATCCCCCAATTCAGGGTTATAAAAACATGTTTAGTTCATTCACGGCCAATGTCGCCTTGGAGAGGTTTTGTGGTTGGCGTAGATTAAGATCAGACTGCACAAGACGTGCAGTCTGATCTTTGCTCTACACTTTCCGCTACCTGACTTTCATCTTATACTAAAGTCAGCTCCGTCGTCTGTTCACATTTTTTTTGTTTACACTCTAGCATCTACAAATATCAACCAATCAGCACCAAACTTGGTCATAATATATATCACCATAAGATCTCGGATGATTTCGATTATGAGTCTAATCGGACCAGAGCAACTGGAGTTATTTGCCCTTGAATTAGAAAAATTGCTATATTCGACTTTGTTTACAATCTAGCATCTACAAATATCAACCAATCAGCACCAAACTTGGTCAAAATATATATGACACTAAGATCTCGATGAGTTTTATTATGGGTGTAATCGGACCAGAACAACTGGAGTTATTTGCCCTTGAATTAGAAAAATTGCTATATTTGACTGTTTACACTCTAGCATCTGCAATTTTTAACCAATCAGCATCAAACTTGGTCAAAATACTTATGACCATAAGATCTGGGATGAGTTCGATTATGGGACTAATCGGACCAGAGCAACTGGAGTTATTTGCCCTTGTACGGAGCATAACTTTGTCATCTCCAATCTGATTGACTTGAAACTTGGCATTTGTGTTTGTTGCAATAATACGGAGTGCAGTGCGAAAGAACCATAACTCTACCTCGTGCTGTCTGAGTTATTTCCCTTCGATCTTCATTTTTACATTTTCTGCTTGTCCGGAGCATAACTTTGTCATCTCCAGTCCGATTGACTTGAAACTTGTCATTTATGTTTGTTGCAATAATACGGAGTGCAGTGCGAAAGAACCATAACTCTCGTGCTGTCTTTGAGTTATTTCCCTTTGATCGTCATTTTTAAAGCATTTTCTGCTAGTCCGGAATACAACTTTGTCATTTTTAGTCTGAACATCTTCAAATTTGGTATGCATGATTGTTGAAAAATTACAGAGTGCCGTGCACAAGAACCATAACTCTTCCTGGCACACATTTTGAGTTATTCCCCCTTAAATCTTCATTTTTATAGCATTTCTTGCTTGTCCGGAGCATAACTTTGTCATCTTTAGTAGGAATGAATTGAAATATGGTATGCTTATTTGTTGCAATATTTGGAAGTGCAGTGCGCAAGAATTGTAACTCTACCTTGTGCTGTCTTTGAGTTATTTCCCTATGATCGTCATTTTTACAGCATTTAGTGCTTGTCCAGAAGATAACTCTGTCATCTCAAGTCAAAACGACTTCAAACTTATTATGCATGTTTGTTGCAATATAACGGAGTACAGTGCTCAAGAACAATAACTCTACCTGGCGCGGATTTTGAGTAATTCCACTTTTATCTTCATTTTTACAGTCCAATTCTTTGTCCAGAGCTTAACTTTGTCATCTCCAGTCCGATTGACTTGAAATATGGTATGCTTATTTGTTGCAATATTTGGAAATGCAGTGCGCAAGAATTGTAACTCTACCTCGTGCTGTCTTTGAGTTATTTCCCTTTGATCGTCATTTTTACAGCATTTAGTGCTTGTCTGGAATATAACTTTGTCATCTCAAGCCAGAACGACTTCAAACTTGGTATGCATGTTTGTTGCAATATTACGGAGTTCAGTGCGCAAGAACAATAACTCTACCTGGCGCGGATTTTGAGTAATTCCGCTTTTATCTTCATTTTTACAGTATATCTTGCTTGTCCGGAACGGAACTTTGTCACCTCAAGTCAAATTGACTTGAGACTTGGTAAACATGTTTGTAGCAGTTACGAAAAGTGCAATGCACTGGAGCCGTAACCTTACCTAATGCCCTTTTGGAATTATTCCCTATTCATTATTTTTTTTTACAGCTTTTCATGCTTCTCTACAATATAACTTTGTCTTTTCATGTTGGAATGACCTGAAACTTTATATGCATGTTTCCTTAACATTAGAGGAGACATTCATGCCTGTTTCAATCACTTACATGATTTCTGCTGTACTACTATTTTCCTGTACCTGCCCTTTACGATTATTATCCCCCCTCGACAACTGGTGGTGGGACGGGCGTATCTTGCGACAATTTGCGGCTTTTGGTCATTAAATGTCATGTCATGGAAAAAGGGGGTTTTACAAATATTTTCATTATGGACCAATATCTCTTTCACTACCGGACAAAATGCAATTAAACTTCATCTTTATTAAGCCACAGACAATAGTTATTTGATTTTATTTCATGAAATGCCATGTCATGAAAAAAGGGGGCTAAATGTATAATTTCATTATGGACCAATAACAGTTAGTTCGCCCATTCGTCCGCCTGGACAGATATCTTCTGAAGTCCTTGACGAACATTTATGAAATTTCATGCATGTCTTCCTTAGGATAGTCCGTTGATACAATTTTCTTTTATATATAATGACGTGTTATGAAAAAAGGGGGCTTGATGTATATTTTCATCATTTGTTTTCATTTAATGAAATGCCATGTTATGGTAAAAGGGGACTTAATGTATGATCTCATATGGACCGCCTATATATTTTTCATTTAATGAAATGCTGTGCCATGGAAAAGGGGGGCTTAATGTGTAATTTTATCATGGACCATTAAAAAAAGGCCACATGTTCATGCAACACACAATACCTCTAATATGTTTGTATCAAAAAAGGTCTTTTTTGGCGGGGGATATCATTTCAACGAAACTGCTTGTTTCATTATCATTTGGCCTTGAACCTCCATATTTGGTATTTTTCTTCATTGTAGACCTTTACTGCTTAGTACTCAGGTGAGCGATATAGGACCATCATGGTCCTATTAAGGAAAGGATATCCTTATCGGACAGTGTAGATCAAAGATCAGACTGCACGTTCTGTGCAGTCTGATCTTGATCTACACTGTCCGCAAAAGGTCAGTGACTCGCACATAGCAGCCTGGGAATTTATAGATAAAGGATTCCTTGTCTTGAAAGCAAGATTTAGTTGTTTGGTGGTTGATCCGGTTTCCATGATTATTTAGGTCATACTTTAGCCATCAATACACTTTTCCATGCACACCTGGAGTTTTGATAGCGGTTAAAACGGTTAAAAAATAGATGAGTATGAGGTTTTCTCAATCAACCCTTTACCAGACGACCAAATTTTAGCCTTGTCCAAATTGAAAGCATTTGCAGACGACAAATTTCAATGTGGCACAAATGATCCAATCTTTCTTTGATTCGGTAGAAAACATTGTGGGAAAAGGAGAAAATGCTGGTTACCAGCATTTTCTCCTTTTCCTACAATGTTTTCAAAAGGACTCTTTTTCCAAGTTTGCAAAAGTCGGCATTGTGTGGTACAGGTTTAAGCGAATCGCAAATGTCGAGAGTTTGCAAAGATAGCGGATCAAGAGCAGATTGCACGGCCAAACAGATGACAGCCTGACATGTATCCATTTAACCGCAGAGCCCCGGTAACTCAGTCGGTAGGGTGCAGGACTTGAGAACAGAGGGTCTTGGATTCAATTTTTGGCTAGGCCTATTTCTATTCGAGGATTGATGATAGTCATTGCGACAGGTTTCATTCCTCTCCCAACGCTGACCATTTTTTCGACGATGGTTATGTGGGAAAGCAGCCAATGGCTTGGAAAGAAAATGTGCGGAGTACTGGTAAAAGAGACTCCAGGAAAGCATGAATAGGTGCACTGACCGCCGTGATATAACTGAAATAATGTTGAAAACAGCGTTAAACACCATACAATCTGTCAACCAATCCATTTAACCCTGTTATCTTAAACCCTTACCAAACAATCCAGAGATTTAATGACCCAAAAGAGTGAGATACATGTATTTGAAAACATCGCGGAGAAAATGCTGGAAACCAGCATTTTCTCCTTTACCCACAATATTTTCTAACCTTACAAAACCAAATTTCATTATGTAAGGCAAATTTATTCTGCCCTCTGCAAATGATTTCATTTTGGACAAGTCTAAGATTTTTGTCCTATAGCAAAGGGTTAAAAAAGGAAATCTTTGCTTGTGAAAACTGGAAAAACGATTGATTGATTGACTGTATGGTGTTTAACGCCGCTTTCAACACTATTTCAGTTATATCACGGCGGCCAGTGCACCTATCCATGCTTTCCTGGAGTTTCTTTTGAAAAAAATGTGGGAAAAGGAGAAAATGGTGGTCATGGAGTTTTCCATAGTGTAGATATATAAAAAGGGCCATGGTCTGGCATAAGCGGACTTAGTGCATTTCCGTGATGCATTATTCCAACCGAGTCATCACATAATTATGGATCAATAGGAACCATTTTGTCTAACAAGAGACTGAGTCATTAGGTAGACTGGTCCTTTGACATGCAACAAATTTACCATGAGCAAAAACTTTGGGCTCAGGTTAGCCTGCGCGGCTTGAGGAGTCTGACCTAGGTCGATACGTTTCGCAGGTGCATGTATACCCCTTTTCACAGAGCATGGCTCATATAAACATACCGACAACTGCCTCCAAACAGTGATTATTGCGGACGGCATAGATCAAAGATCAGACTGCACAGAACGTGCAGTCAGATCTTTGATCTATACTGTCCGCTTGTTTAGTCAAGCCAATACAATCAAAATCTTTGTAAGTTTTAATAGATTGTATTTAGAGAACGTCAAAAGAGGTCGAGTTTATTTATTTGGCGCTGGAAGAGTGAAAGGAAAGGAAGCTTGTCAAAACCCAGGTGCCTGTGACTCTATGTGACTCCAAAATAGACTAAGATATCCTGTGTAGCCCTGTGTTTAATTAGGACCCTGGAGGTCCTGGGTTCGATCCTAACAAGGCACGCTGATTTCTCCGCCCCCCCCCCCCTCGTGGTGCCTCTTGGAAAGGCAGTGCAGCCTCTCGGCTAATTTTCTGTGAAAAGGTGGATAAACTTGAATAAATGAACTGTCAGCCTGTTGTGACTGAAATTATGTTGAAAGCAGATTGAAATATTTAATCAAATAAACGTTTCATTCTGTTCCATAATAAGAGGGTAGATCGCAATCGGCCTGCATGCAGTCTTATCTTCGTCTAGACTGGTAGACAACGTTTCCTCTTTTTCTCACACTGTACCGTTTGTACTCATTCAGATTCGCCATCTTTTGTATCACGTTTTAAAAGTCGTCCTTGGGAAAGAAACTTCATAGCCCTAGCCTGGTACTGGTGGAATCCAGGAAATACACGAATATGTGAATTGTCACCGTGATATGACTAAAAAAATTGTTAAAAGCGGCGTAAAAAAGACACCATTCAATAAAAGTTGTCGCTTACCATTGCATTAACTCTTTACCGCACTCTGCTGACTTAACGATCCCGGGAAAGAAGCCTTTTGAAAACATTGTGGGAAAAGGAGAAATGCCAGCATTTTCTCCTTCTCCCACAATATTTTCTACCCTATTAGAGACAGAATTCATCATTTCGGAGACATTTAACCCCTATCCTGCTACACAACTAACACGAAACTTTCAAGCCGACTGTAAAAAAAACCAAAATTTTGCTATTTGAAAGGTATTTTATGAGAGAAAGATATTTCCTTATCGGATAGTATAGATCCAAAATCAGACTGCACGTTCTGTGCAGTCTGATCTTGATCTACCCTGTCCGCAAAAGGTCAGTAAGTCGCGCTTAGCAGCCTAAGGGTTAATTTTGTCGCCTGCAAATACTTTCAATATGGACTACATACAGTCTAAAATGTTGTGATCTGGTAAACAGTTGGAAAAGAAATTTTGATGGACAACTAAAGCACTCCACTGTTTATCTGGATGTACAACGTATTGTTGTTTGTAAGAAGCAATGATGTAATCATAAGATTGTCCAATAACCCTTAACTAACATGATACCTTTAAGTTGATAGTAAAACCCCAAAATTTGCTATTTCAACGGTATTTTTGGGAAGAAAGATATCTCCTTATCGGACAGTGTAGATCCAAGATCAGACTGCACGTTCTGTGCAGTCTGATCTTGATCTACACTGTCCGCAAAAGGTCAGTGAGCCGCGCCTAGCAGCCTTAGGGTTCACGCCACAGTGATGCGCACTGACAATACATGTACTACATGAAGGTTACGTGACAATTGTCCTGATTTATGACTATTGACCAAGATCTCAGCCTTACTGGCTGTACCGGAGACAAAGCTCGCCCAGTGGCTTAGTCGATTATGTACAGGGCTTAAAACCTGGGGGTGGGGGGGGGTTAACTAAGAAATACATGTAAGTCCAAGGGGATTTAGCTAATTTTCTGTATGTTTAAGGACCAGCTTACCTCATGATTCAATCGGTTGTTAGCCAAAATAGACTTTATGGATCCATAATTATGTGATGACTTGCGAGGTATCATGCTTCACGAATGTGCATTAAGCCCCTTTTTGCAAGGGCATGGCACAAATGTAAATGTAAACGCACAGATTCACGTGAAAGCCAGTGGGTTAAAATCTCCAGCACGGCCAATTTCTTTCCGAGAATTATGAAAGTCTCTTCTTTTCCTTACGTAGACCATTCTTTGAACGATGGTCATGTGGGAAAACAGCGAGTAGCTTTGGAAAGTATTGTGTGAAGTACTGCTAAAACTCCAGGAAAAAATGGAAAGGCGCACTGGCCGCCGCGATATAACTGACATAAGGTTGAAAACGGCGTTAGACACCTGCCAAAGACAGAGCTCGCTCATTTCTATATTCGTTGGATTGTACCCTTAGCTCACATTAGTTTTTGACATGTGGAAATCAGTGTCCTTATGGTTTCATGCCCCCCCCCCTCTCTCTCTCTCTCTCTCTTTCTCTCTCTCTCTCTCTCTCTCTCTCTCTCTCTTTCTTTTTCCGTAGGATGCGGAAGAAAACGAAGAGATGCCTGTACAAACATAGCTAAACCTGAACTTGGTACTATCCTGTTGACCATATTTTATTTTTCTCATTTTAATGTCGTCGGCATTTTTCGCAAGGTCGGACAGTGTCGGCTCAAAGTCCAACCTGTATATCAACTACAGAACGTGAAGTCTAAAAAAAAAATCTTCGCTGTCAGCAGCAGCAGCTATATAGCTGTGATTAGCATTTTTTATAGTTAGCAAGAGAATATTCAAATAAGCCATACTCTAGCAGAAGGGGGTTTAATGCATTTCCTTGATACACTTTACCTAGCAAATCCATTTTGTCTCAAAACCGACTGAATCATGGGGTAAACTGGTCCTTGGACATACAGAAAATTGACCTATAGCAAAAAGTGTCGACCCAGGTCAGCCTGCGCGGACTGCGCAGGCTGACCTGAGTCGATAATTTTTGCAGATGCATTATGCCCCCTTTTCACAGAGCATAGCTCAAAATAGTTTTCATCAGTCTTCAAAGAGAGCGTTTGGCCGAGTCAGAGTAAGATCTCACTCCACTTGATACAAGCGCTGCACAACCAGTCAGTAACCACAGGGCAATACTTGAACTCTTTACAAAATTTTGGACCCAATTAAATAGAAAGCGTTTGCAGACGACAAATTTTTTGTATCTCAAATGATGATTTCCGTGTCTGATTGTTTAGAAAGCACTCGGATGGAAAAAGGAGAAAATGCTGGTAACCAGCGTTTTCTCCTTTTTCCTACAATGTTTTCTACTGCCTCCTTTTCTTATGGTCGTTAAAAGTCAGGATTGTGTTGTAAAGGGTTAAGATATTGACATACATAGCAATCTGTAAACAATTGCACAAATGGAAAACAGCCACAGTTTCACAATAGACTACAAACACGGTACATCATTTCTCCGCATGGTTGTGTGTGATTACTCTTTCAGCGCTAAGTTACATGTGGAATCGACCACTTTTGATGGCTGGAATACAATCTAAAATTCAGGAGAATAAAATGTAGGCTTCAGTAAACAAGATCAGACGGCACAGAACGAGTAGTTATATCTTGAATCTACAGTGTCTGATAAGGAGAAAATCTCCTCCAAAAATAACTTTGTAAAAGGAATATTTTGGTTTTTACTATCAACTTGAAAGTTTCACTGGACTTATTCGACAGGATAATAGTTAAGCTATTGGAACCGAAAAACTGACTTGGATGAGGCAAAGCCTCCGTGCCATCTATGGCAGTACATTGATCCAGTTGTAACCTAGAGCAGCACTTGTATTCTGTTGTAATATTTCCAACACAAGCATGGATCATTGATACATAATCTATTAAAAAGAACTTTACCATAAAATTAATACGTCTTTGACATTTTTTTCTCTGCCGTGCGATCGACTGAGGAACACACAATCACAGCTCTAGTTAATCATGATGTCCTTGTCTTCAAGTACAGTTGGACAAACATCGAGAAGTAGTTGGAAGAAAGTGGTGACACCATCAAATCCAGGCAGCTTAAAGCGTAAACGTACAAACGGTACATAGAAGATTAATCCAGACGCGACATACGCTATTCCATACAGGAACTCAATACGTGGATTGGAAATGAACGGGGCTATAATCATAAACACGTTCACCGCTAGTGCTAGTATAGGTACAAAAAGTGGTATCTTAAATTCGGCAGGGCTCTTCTTTTCTTTAGCTATTGTATACTTTAATTTTAATAATGAAATCACTGTTAAACTACTTATGAACGTGCCAACAAATTTCACCAAGTTGATCAAATCTCCAACATTACCGGGCACTAACATGATAAGTGAACACAGCGTGTTAAACATCAGAGAGACTGTAGGTATTCTAGAACGCTGGTGTAAGAACGACAACAGTTCTGGTAAATGACCAGCTCTGGCGGCGGCAAAGCGGATTCTGCCATCTGTAAAAACACCGCCGTTAGATGCACCATAAACAGAGCACATGACGCTTAACGGGATGATAATTGCGGCCATCCCTAATACCCGATCACCCCAGGCAAACGCTACAGCTGGAACCGAGAGAAATTCCGACTTGGTCAGAAGGGCAAAGTACGAGACATTTGTTGTGATGTATATTAAGGTAACTAGTGACAGCGATATACCGATTGCTCGGGGAATGTTCTTTTCAGGGTGAATTATTTCTTCTGCTATTTCGTTAAGATTGTTGTAGCCACCATAAGCCCACATACACTGATAGATGGCTAAAGAGATCAATGTTACATCTGTGGTGGTTCCGTCAAATGGGTTCACAAAGTTACCAGTTTTACCTTGAATGAGGTAGATTGCTCCTCCAGTAGAGATGACAATTAGTGCCAGAAACTTGACAAAGGTAAAGAAAGTTTGAGATGCAGTTGCAAATCTAACACTTATAACATTTGTAATTGCCAGCGACAACAGCTCTACAGCGGCGATAGTTTTGGTCAAAACAACCGGCGGACCACAATCATCAAACAGTGGAGCACATAGATAATCCGCGAAAACCAGCGCTAGAACAGTTCTTGCACCCGGCTGTAACACTGTGGTCTGAAGCCATGTAACCAGAAAGGCAGGTAAATCACCGATCACCAGACGGATGTAAGTATAATCCCCGCCGGACCTTGGCATCAGTACACCCAACTCGGCGTATACCAGAGCCATCATGGTAGCCAATACTCCACACCCAGTCCATATTACCAAACTTAGTCCTAGCGATCCAGAATACTTCAAAGCGCCTTTAGGTGAGATAAATATCCCAGATCCAATCATAGAGCCAACGATAAAAGCCACGCTTCCGGTCAGACCAATTCTTTTTTTGACTTTCAGTCTGCTCGTATCACTAACTTCTTTTTCCATAACCAATCTTTTATGTATCGACAGAGTTGACCCTCTGTTACAATGTCTTGTCTATTCGAAAATGCCCATTAAATTATTTTTCAGTCTGACAGAATGTTTGAATTGCCCCATATTTATACTGTCTGTAGCTCTCTACACCACAAGAAAAAAATGTATCTGCAACCGACCATTGTGCGAAAACGAGATTTTTGTCAAACATGCTTTGGCCAGAAAATCTCAAACAGTATTAGGGAATGAAAATCCAAGATCAGACAGCTCTTTCAGTACAGTGTGATCTTAATCTACACAGATTGCAAAACTATAAAGGATTGTCCTCGTTCTCCAAGGGGTCTTAATAGTGTAACGTCGCAGATTTACATTTAAATCAATCTATTCTCATTCACTGAAATTAAATCAATGTCAAGTACTATGTTTACGAAAGACAACTTTGCTCCAAAACAATGCTAAAACATGCATGACAAATTTTTGACAGCTTAAAGTCAACGTATTTAACCCATAGACTGCTAGGCGCTACTCGCTGACCTTTTGCGGACAGTGTAGATCAAGATCAGACTGCACAGAACGTGCAGTCTGATCTTGGATCTACACTGTCCGATAAGGAAATATCATTCTCCAAAATATAACTTTGAAATAGCAATATTTAGGTTTTTACATTCGAATTAAAAATTTCGTTTTAGTTATTTAGCAGGATAAGGGCTTATACATTTTATAATATAAGTGTCAGCTTCTTTATACATGCATATTTATGTATACATACCAGGTAACCAGCGCGAATTTACCCCTTACCAGACAACAATATTTAAGGTTCATCGAAAGAAACCCTCATACTGCTAGCCGAGCCCCGGTAGCTCATTCGGTACCGTGCAGGACTTGAGAACAGGGGGTCGCGGGTTCGATCCCCGGCTCGGTCAATTTCCTTCCGAGGATTGATGATAGCCACTGCGACAGGATTCGTTTCTCTCCCACTGCTGATGATTGTTTCGACAATTGGTTATGTGGGAAAGCAGCCAGTGGCTTGGAAGGAAAAATTGTGCGGAGTACTGGTAAAAGAGACTCCAGGAAAGCATGGATAGGTGCACTGGCCGCCGCGATATAACTGAAATAATGTTGAAAACGGCGTTAAACACCAAACAACCAACCAACCAACCTCATACTACTAAATAAAAATAATGAAACTTTCAATTTTCCTAATTCAAAGGTATTTTTTTAGGAAAGATATCTCCTTATCGTACAGCGTAGATCCAAGATCAGACTGCACGTTCTGTGCAGTCTGATCTTGATCTACGCTGTACGCAAAAGGTCACTGAATCGCACTTAGCAGCCTAAGGGTTGAGAGCATTTGCAGACGACAAATGAAATGTGGTTACCAGCATTTTCTCCTTTTCCCACAATGTTTTCAAAAAGCCCTGTTCTGCAGAGTTGTTAAAGCAGCAGATTATGTGGTAAAGCGTTGACCCTTTACAGAGCAGGTCATTTTAGGCATAACAATAACTAGTGCGTAATGACACAAATAGGAAAGAATGGTGGGAAACTGATAACTCCGTTTTAACCCATAAATTACCTTTCACAACCACACATAGTTGCGATTGCGTTCAATGTAGACCAAGATCAGACTACACAAAAGGTGCAGTCTGATCTTTGATCTACACTGTCCGCTTAGCTGAAACAATAGACAAATCAAACTTGCAGCTGCATTCGTGCTTTATTTCTAGACTGAAATTGTCTAATGGATTTGTTTGGTGCTCTAACGGCTAAACTGACATTGATTGTTATTGTGGGGAATGAGAAGCAATTGATTGTAACAAACAGTCGCTGATTTTTTTGCTTAGCTGAATGTGCTGGCTTTTGACCTACTTCGTGGTACTGATAAAAAATGAATTAATAGAAATTTGTGATTGATAAAAAATGTAGACATATTTATTTTAAATGCCCTCTGCCTATTTGCGGGCAAATTTACACTGTCTATCTTTTTTAAAGATATTTCTTGTTTTGCGATACTTTCACCCATTGTTAATAGCAGGATCTTTCACTTACTCACTACCAAATAAAATAAATTTCGTGTTTTCAACGGTAGTTTCAATGCGAGACAAAGACATAGTTCTGTCATTGTGTATAACAAAGTAGTGGGCAGCGAAGATCAGAAATCAGACTGCATGTTCAGTGCAGTCTTATCTTGATCTACGCAGTCTACAAAAGCTTGTTGTGTCATCTGTGGTAAGGAAAGAGTTAAAAGTTGATCTGCATAGTAATAGCTTAGTCTGTAAGAAGTTTTACACTGTTTTCAACGTTATATTAGATATATCTCCATGGCTAGTACACCTATCTATGCTCTGCTGTAATTTCTTCTATCAGCACTTCACACAATATTCTTTCCATGCCACTGGCTGCTTTCCAACATAACCATTGTCAAAACAATGATCAGCAGTAATAGTGTACTTGTCAAAATCTAAAGCATTTGCAGAATATAATCCAAATGTGGTTCAAATTATGGAATTTGCCTATATTAGGGCAGAAAACATGGTGAGAAAAGGAGAAAATGCTGGTTACCAGCATTTTCTCCTTTTCTCACAATGTTTTCAAAAGGTGTTTTTCCTCAGGGTCTTTCAAATTCGGGATTTTGAGATAAAGGTTTTACGGCCCTTTCTTCATCTCAGTTTTGGGTCACGAAAAAAGATTTTATTTTGAACGATTATAAAAGTGTATGTATAATGTGATTGAATATCCCATCATCTCTAGCCTTAACGATGTAGATTGCCGTTGTGGCCAATATAGACTCAGACCAGGCTGCACAAAAATGTACACGCAGTC
This sequence comes from Hippopus hippopus, assembly GCA_946811185.2. Taxonomy (NCBI): domain Eukaryota; kingdom Metazoa; phylum Mollusca; class Bivalvia; order Cardiida; family Cardiidae; genus Hippopus; species Hippopus hippopus. The sequence continues at coordinate 42,946,113 of OX328110.1, forward strand.
TGATGTTGATCTGCACTGTCTGCTATGCAGCGACAATCTGACCAGTAGTATTCTTGGAACAGGAGTACGATTGATTTTTCAGCCTGAAAATTTTGTTCAGGAGCTCTAAGTGATAATCCTTTTTCTAACCTTCTTACATCCCCTCCCCCTCCTCCGTGACATAAAATTTTAATCCTTTACCAGACAACAAATGTTTAGGGTTGTCAAAACTCAAAGCATTGCAGATGTCGTTTGGTCAACGTTACTGAAAACATTGTACTGGTACTTTGTCTTTCAAACAGTAGAAAACATCGTGGGGAAAAGGAGAAAATGCTGGTTAACAGCATTTTCTCTTTTTCCCACAATGTTTTCAAAAGCTTTCATTGTCATGGTCAGAAAACTCAGGATTGTTCGGTAATGGATTTACCTTGTTGGATGATGTAGACTAAGGTCAGACTACACAGAACATGCAGATCTAAGTCATCTGCTACTTCATTCTAATATATGACCAACAGTTTGCTTCAATCCCTGTGACACTGTTAAAAAAAGACCCCTGACATTGTTATAAACAAGATGATCTGATCTGGAACAAAAGGATATGGCTGTTGCAGGTCATGTGTTAAATGTGTAAGTTCAATCGTGAATAAAACCATCCATTAAAATTAGATACATGTATACTATGTACATGAATGTATAGACTATACTATACATGTATAGACTTATGTATCTAATATAAGGATCACTCAAACACACTATAATAACATGGTTGTTAGACGAAAAGTCTAGAGCTCCAGTAGCCCAGTCAGCAGCGCACAGGACTTGAGAATGGGAGGTTGCTGGCTCGATCCCTGGCTCAGCCAATTGTTTTTCGAGGATTGATGATAGTCATTGCGACACGATTCATTCCTCTCTCACGGCTGATCATTGTTTCAGTGATGGTTATGTGGGAAAGCAATCAGTGGCTTGGAAAGAATACTGTGTGGAGTACGGGTAAAAGAAACTCCAGGAAAGCATGGATAGGTGCACTGGCTACCGCGATGTAACTGAAATAATGTTGAAAATGGCTTTAAACACCATACAATCAATCAGTCAATCAGATGTAAAGTATTTTATTTAGAACTATATTATTCATGCTTAAGGTGCTAGTTACATGAAAGTGTCCTTAGGCATGGCATTGCATAGGCTCAACTTAGAAATGCATGTAGTGAAATCAAGGACAGACATGAATCAGTGAACTGTTGTCATGAAATGGCAAAACATTCTTGAAAGCAGAATGAAACACAAAACTACAACACAACCTGGTAGATTGATTAATTAACTATTTACTAGACCACAGAGCTTTAGACCATTCCGAATTGAAAGCATTTGCAGACATCAAATTAAATGTAGCTCACATGATGATTTCTGTCTTTGATAGAGTAGAAAACATTGTGGGAAAAGGAGAAAATGCTGGTTATCAGCATTTTACCCTTTTCCCATAGTGTTTTCAAAAGCCTTCTCTTTCAGGGTCGTTAAAACTTCGGATTGTGCGTGATAATGAGTTAATTTAGACTAGTCCAAATGGAAAGCATTTGCAGACATGAAAGTAAATGTAGCTAATTTGATGATTTCTGTCTTTGATAGAGTAGAAAACATAATTGGAAAAGAAAACAATGCTGGTTACCATCATTTTCTCCTTTTCCCATAATGTTTTCAAAAGCCCTTTCTTTCAGGGTCATTAAAACTTGGGATTGAGTGGTAGAGGGTGAAGTGGTGTGTTATGCTGTGCTCAACATTATTTCACTTTCTTCTAGGTCCTCGGAATTCACCAATACTAAGCTGCAATCTTTGTAATTTCTCATTTTCTCCTTTTCCCGCATTGTTTCCTTCCCTTTCAATGGCAAGTACCATTTGAGCCAATTTTTTCATTCTGTTGTCTGCAAATCCTTTGAATTTGAACCAGTCCTGAATATTTTCGTCTGGTGATCAGTTTATGCTAAAACAACACTAAGTCACTAACCACTGTATACTTCACTTAAACTTTTACCAGAGGAACCAGAGTTTTATCAACCCCACGGGAAAAAAGGCATTTAAAAACATTGTAGGAAAAGGAGAAAATGCTGGTAAACAGCATTTTCTCCTTTTCCCACAATGTTTTCTACCCCATTCAAAGACAAATTCTATGTATTGAGGAATTTTTGGTTTGATATGCAAGTGCTCTCAAAAATGAAAAGACTGATATTTTCCTGTCTGAAGAAAGTTAGATACCATGGGGGAAAAAAATAACAAACAAGGAGAGATACTATCTTTATGTACAAATACATTTATTTTGTTACAATGATATTGCACTGACAGGAATATTTACAACCACTATACTTGATGCATCGACAGCACATGAAATAACATTATAACTTTTGGTCTTACAACAATTAAATGCAGTTTGTCTCTACTAATCCCTTTACCAAACAATCCTGGGTTTAAATGACCTTGGGAAAGAAGCCTTTTGAAAACATTGTGGAAAAAGGAGAAAATGCTGGTAACCAGCATTTTCTCCTTTTCCCTCAATGTTTTCAAGTTTATCAAGGACAAATTCCAGCATTTTAGCCATCTTTAATTTGTCATCTGCAAATGCTTTGAATTTGGACCAGTCTAAATTTTCATTGTATGATAAAGAGTTAACTCTCACCACACAACATAACTTCAGACTCTTCCTAATGGGCGAAAAAAGTGAAATCCAAATTATCTCCCTTGTTAGATAAAAACATTGGAAACCAAATTGCAACTTGGTCCTTTTATTTGATTTCCTTTGTTTTTATCATTGCTTTACTATAATTTGACTCGTGATGTTATGTAAGGTCTTCATAATATGTGCAAATTGAATTTCACACACCATTACCATCGGAATGTATCATTAGATTGAATTTGTGGTTTAATGAATTTTGGAGGATATATTTAAACCCAAAAATTCCTCAATAGTTCAAAGGATATCAAGGATGGAAACCAAGTAATACCTTATTCAGGACCTAGTAAGTAGTGGAGAGCTATCAAGGGAAGTAACTGTCTTTTGTCTCCAACTGAAAGCATTAATTTTGAAGATGATAAATCTCACAAGACTAAAATGAATGGATTTGGCTTTGAAAAGGTATAAAAAAATGTAATAAAAAAACAAAATGCTGGTAAATAGCATTTTTTCTTTTTCCCACAATGTTTTCAAAGGCTTTATTCCTAAATGTCATTAAAACATGGAATTGTTTGGTAAAGGGGGGGTTATTTGATTATGATTGAAGAAGGTTTGTTGTTTGATTGAGCAGGGTTTTTTAATTGATAACATGGTGTAGTTATGCTGCTTTCAACATAATTTCAGCCATATGGGCCTTGCTCTTGTAAAATGGAGCTTGATGCATCTCTGTGATACATGATACCAGCCCAAGTCATCACATAATTATGGATCCATAAGAGCCACTTTTTTAAACAACTGACTTAATCATGAGGCGGATTTGTCCTTTGACATATGGAAAATTGACCAATAGCGAAAAGTATTGGCCCAGGTCAGGGGTCAATACTTTTCGCAGATCATGAAGCACCCTTATCACAGAGCATGACTCATATCATATCGTACAATATACAAGATGAACAATAAAAATGTTCTATTCATATCATGGTGACAGTTCACTGAAACATGTATTAAAAGATCATTGCAATCAGCCTAATACCAAAGAATCTTTTTTAAGGTCTATGGCCCCTAACTCATCGGTAAACATTGATGTTTTTGTAAAGGCTATTCGGCCAATCTCGGCAGCTTCTGTTTATAATATGAGAGTTAGGGGCTGTAGACCTTAAGGTATATCCTTAATTAATAAACATTTGGTCTTAAATGGAAAACAAACATCATTGGAATGTAAAGAGAACAATGTGCAGAAAGCAATTACTGAGTATGTCCAAATTGCCCCTGTTTTGAAACCTGTCAACTGTAGAGTCATACATAATTGTATCTGTCAAGTACATGTAATGGCTTGATGCTTTACCAAATAACAAACCCGAGACTTGTCCAAATTGAAAGCATTTACAGACGAAAAATTAGGTCTGACTCAAATTAAGAGATTTGTCTGAGAAAAGGTAGAAAACATTGTGGGAAAAGGAGAAAATGCTGGTTACCAGCATTTTCTCCTTTTCCCATAATGTTTTCAAAATGCCTCTTCTTCAGATACGGGACTATGCGGGTAAATTGTTAACACTGAATTTGACTCACACAGTAAACTGTATCTAGTGGGACTTCTTCTTAGACACATACATCTTCTAGCATTTTCACTCTATCAAAATACTTCACATGAAATTCGTTAATAATCTCCTGAACATTAATTACAGAAATTCCAAGACAGTAATTACAGATCTCAAAAAAGATACAAAAATCTGAAAAATAAATAAATAGCCATAACTTCATGAAAATTGTACATAATTTTAAGAGAGATAACCTAGAAAGATTTCAAAAGCCATACAAAGTTCTACAAAGTAAACCAATCAATAAAAGTTTACTTTACCCCATTCCCAAATTATCCAATGTTTTCACCTGCACCTTAACCCTTTATCAAACAATCTTGACTATTAACAACCCTAGAAAAAAAGACTAAACGGTAAAAAGGGCATTTAACTCTTTACCAAACGACAGAATTTTAGACTGGTCCAAATTGAAAGCACTTGCAGACGACAAAATAAACATAACTCAAAAATTGAAATTTGTTTCCAGCAGGGTAGAAGACATTGTAGGAAAAGGAGAAAATAATGGCAACCAGCATTTTCTCCTTTTCCTACAATGTTTTCGAAAGCTTTTTCCTTCATGGGTGTTAAAAGTCGTCATTGTGTGGTAAAGGGTTAATCTGATTTTGAGCTGAGGTGAAGATCAAGCTCGATGTCAAAATGTTCTTATGCAGCAAGAAGCAAATACAAGCACCAGGAAAGTTACTACACCATAATATTCTTTTTATTATATATGTACAACTTTCAATAACAAAAACCATAGACTTGTCCAAATTGAAAGCATTAGCAGACGACATTTAAATTTGTGGTTCAAATGTTGGGAACTGTCTTTGATATGGTAAAATCTATTGTGGGAAAAGGAGAAAATGGTGGTTACCAGCCTTTTCTCCATCTCCCACAATGTTTTCTAAAGGCTTTCTCTCTAGGGTTGTCAAAACTTATGACTGTCTGGAATAGCTTCACAGTCAACCAATCATAAAGACAATTTTAGGGAGCACAATTCCAAAGGCTTCAGGGTTTTCCCAGAACTTTCTCATAAGGGGGCCATTTCACCATCTTCAAAAGAATAAAAGAAGGCAAAAATTAAATTATGAGGGACAAGGAAACGGGAATCAGGGAAACTCCGAGTCTTGCAATGAAATAGTAGTATACTACTCCATGGCTTTCATTAGTGCTGGGTTGGAACTTTATAGTGTCTTGCCAAAAGACAATCTCAGTGCCTCATGTTAGGATCCAATCCTTAGAGCAAACTTTCACTCCTTTTCCAAATATATTTTCAGAAGCCATCTACAAGAGCAACTTTAACCCTTTACCTGATGCCAAAACTTTCGACTTTTCTAAATTGAGAAAATTTGCGGATGACGAACTGAAAACATATATTGCTCAAAAGCTGTGAATTCTGTTTGACAGGGCCAAAAACATAATGGGAAAAACAGAAATGCTGGTTACCTGCATTTTCTCCTTTCCCACAGTGTTTTCAAAAGTCTTCTTCTGTAGAATTGATTAAAGTCAGGAATGTTTGGTAAAGGGTTTAATAGTCTTATTAGCAGGGTCATGTATTTAGCAATATATTTCAATAACTGCAAATTTTAATGATCTAAATTTTACTGTACATTGAATATAACTAAAATCTAGGGCTATAACAAGGACTGTTCTATCATGATGCTGTCAAATCCATCTGGAGGCGGGTGGTAAAAATTGGTGAATTGTACATCTAGCGTTGCTCCGTCATCAACTGTGTAAAATATCAAAATATTGATTATCATGAGAGGACAGAACAAGAGCACTGCATGCCTTGATTTTCAGGAAAAATTCTCAGGGGTCAAATTTAACTTTTTTTTCAACTAGCAAAAATTTGCTAGCGACCATTTTTTCTACTAGCCAAAATCATTTTTGTACTAGCAATATTTTAACCCATTGCCACTCAGTCCCGTGTTTTAACGACTCTGAAATGGGAAACTTATGAAAACATTGTGGCAAAAGGAGAAATTGTTCATAATGAGCAATTTCTCCATTTCCCACAATGTTTTCTACATTATTAGATAATTAAGTTTGCTTTGTACCAATTTTGGAATTGTCGTCTGCAGACCCTTTCAATTTGGCCTTTTGCCGAAAAAACTGGATATTTTCCGGTCCATACTCTCAGCAAGGCAATGCAGACGTATAAACAACGTCAGAATCATCTACGCGCTTTAAATATCGGATACATATATTTACAATATCGCAACAAGCGTCTCTACGAATACCGGTCACGTGGTCGGTGATACTCTCAAGGGATAGTATACGGCAATTCAGTGTACACGAAAAACGACCGCATTTATGGATTAATTCAGATTTTTAAGCAGTAGATTTGCCCATTTTCCGGTGCACTTGCAAATTATTTCGACTGTTAGAATTTGGCACTCACATTTTTTCATTTCAGCTCGCATTTTGCGAGTTTGCGACCGTTAAATTTGAACCTTGAATTCTTAGTAAAAAAGGGGCATAACTGTGTCAAAAATACTTTGATAGTTACCTTCACTTACTGTACAGGTTCCCCTTTTGATGGTTAATAACTTGTCAAGACAACACAGACGCTAGGGCTACAACAAAACCTTGCTGTTTTCAAAGCTCTTTTCCCACTATGTTTTCAAAATGCCTCTGTCTCAGGGTTGTTAAACTCAGGATTGTGTGTTAAAGGCTTAAATAAGGTGTATCATACTGTATTAAAGCTTTCTGAAATTGTAACTTAAATTTTGAACACTTACAGGAAGGGAAAAGTTTTCATTATTTTTCTTTTTCGACAGTATGAAAAACATTGAGGGAAAATAAGCAAATTGCTTGTTCCTAGAAATGTTTTTCAAAGCTGTCTACAGTAAGGATAAGCAGTCTTATTTGTGCAGTAATGAAATACGAGACCTTAAAGTTTTACATTCATACGGTCCGACGAATCACCAAAATATCACCAAAACACCGAAATACCCCTAATTTTTTATTACTGTGGTCTGATTTCTATGTAGGTACAACAGATTTGTCTTTTTTGTGGTATTTGACCCAAATGTTTATAGAGATGAAGGGCTAAGAAACATATTGAGGTCCGCCGCAAACAATGTGCACCGGGATAGCCGTATTTAAGTCCACCGAAATGCCTGCTTGACGTTGTATTTGTTAATTTAGGGATTCTACCTCATCAAGATTTGTCTCTTTATCACAGAAAACACGATTAATTAAGGTAATGATCACTATTAAGAAGATTAATGTTGAAGAAAAATGTTGTTAATATACATTGATCGTTGATTCACGTGGAGAACAATCACCGAAATACTCGCATGTCTAGTCCTGACAGCCCGAAATACCCGATCTTTATTACACAAAATAAAGACTTGGGAATTATCAGTATGGCATTGTCACCTATATATCATTTCTTTAAATTATAAACACAAATATACTCCACAGAGAATGCAAGTGGATTCCATTTGCGAACGAAGGACCTAAATTAAGCATTGCGTGATGTATCCATTGTAGCGCGCATGTCACCTTTTACCAACATTTTCTGCTTTTTCCACTATGTTTACTGACCTATAGAGTGAACTGCAGTTATATATATATATATCTAAATTATGTAGATCTATATCGATATTTGATTTATCGTCAGCAGATGTAGAATTTAGACAAGTCTACAAATTTAAGGCCGGGTAATATGTTTACCTGATTCAAAATGGCGGTCAGTTTTCTCGATACGTTAATTTTTTTTTTCATCATTCAAATTTCACGAAAGAAAATGATTTTTCCGAGCATATTTATGGATATAGATCAGACACATCAACCTTGTAAAACAGCTACTGTAGTAAGAACGTAAACTCCCTGAATCGGCATATTTTACTACGTCGTGCGGGTATTTCGGTGGACAACGGGTATTTCGGTGAACATTCATTACGTCGGACGTCAATGGTATGTTGTTATTTTGTCTTTTTGATCTAAACTAACCACCTTTCATCAATATAAAACATAAGATGTGTGAAAAACACAAAAAAGACAAATCTTTCGTACTTATTTTAACTAATTATAGGAAAAAAAATGGGGTGTTTCAGTGGTATTTCGGTGATTCGTCGAACCCCATTTATATCATTAAGTATTTAAAAAAAATAAGAGTATTTCATAATTCTTGAAGGAAGAAAAAAAAAAAAAATCCCAATGGAAAAATTCAAACATTTCACTTTGTTGTGAATTTTTTAGCTATTGGACAGTAAAAATGCTTGAACGACTAAATGTAGGAATCATCAACAATTTGCTTTTTTTCCCTCAATTTCAGAAATGCTTGACAACTAAATGTAAGAATCATCTGTAGTGGAAGGTAGACAACAAATTGAATGTGGTTCAAATTATGGGATTCGTCACTAGAGGAATAGAAAACATTGTGGGAAATGGAGAAAATGCTGGTTACCAGCATTTTCTCGATTTCCCACAATGTTTTCAAAAGCCTTTTCAACCAGGCTCTTTACAACTTAGAATTGTGTAAAAAAGGGGTAACCCTACCACATACAACAACATATTTGACTTATCCATATTGAAAGCATCTGTTGAGGAGAAACTAAACAGAGCCCGAAAGATGTGGTTTGTTTTTTGAAAGGCCAGAAAACATTATGGGAAATACGTAAATGCTAGTTACAAGCATTTTCTCCATTTCCCATAATGTTTTCAAAAGCTTTTTCCACTGGGGGCATTAGAAACTCAGGATTGTGTGGTAAAGTGTTTTTAAAGTTTTTAAACAGAAAAAGAGTACATACCATAAAATATTGGAAAGATGGTACCCTTTATTCCTCTCAATGTACAACTGGCTGGTTTCCCATTTAACATTATATTAAACTCCACATGGTCATATGACAACCCCTATAATAAGAAATATAAAATTGACTTGTTTATGATACTTCAAATCAACATAAGATGAACTAGCAACAGTAACAAATACTGGCTGTAATATAAAGTTATATGTATTAATCCAGTAATTTTGTATTGGCAGGGTTACCAGACCAAAGTCTGTGGTCTCAGCCTTTGGCCTTGGGCTACACCGCAGACCCAGGACCTGTAACTTGGCCAATACAAAATTACTTGATTGATGACAATTTTATCAATAAACAGTCCGCATTTGTTGTCCATTTTAGATTTGAGATTGACCCTGTCATTTTGGCAGAATTTTTCTCACATTGGCCAAGCTTGCTGATCTTGGCCTACTGTTAGTTTGTCAATTGGTTTTGAATGGACAGTTCTAGTCATATAAATGCAATAACACTTTGTTAATTAGTAATCTTTGATAATTGAGAACATTTTCAGGATTCAGAAACTTGTGCTAAGAGTGTTTGGTCCTAACTCCAAGGGACATAACTCTTTACCAAGCCACATATTTTGGATTTGTCAAAATTAAAAGCATTTGTGGTAGAAAAATTATATGTGACCCCAAAACTAAAGTTTGCCTTTGAAAGTAAAGAAAACATGGGGATAAAATGCTGCTTCCAGTAATTCTCCTTTTTCCCCATTGTTGTCTACCATTTAAGAGACAAATTCCATCTTTTTGGACCCTTACAAATCCTATATCTACCAACCACAGATACACAAAAATTAATTTTTAGATAAATGAATAAAAGCATTTTCCATCATAGTCATTAACATACAGCCTTAATTCTTAATTCTGGTTACCAGTATTTTCTTCTTTTCTTGCAGTGTTTTCAAAAGCCCTCTCAATCGAGACTATCAACACACAGGATTATTTTGGTTAGGAGTTAAAACCATTCAAAATAGCTTACTAAAACATCACCCTCCTGTGGCATCTCAGATAATTTGCCAATCTCTTCATTTTTGTGGTAACACTTCCCGTCATGCCTCAACACCCATGATTCTTCAGTATCGCCCAGTGGTAGTTTGTCAACATTACACTTCCTTGTGGCCAGTCCTACTCCCCAAACACCTACGATATAAACCAATTTATACTTTAAAATTGTCAATATCTTTGTTAGACAATGAAATTTTTTACTTGAACCTATCCAGAATATTTGCATGACACAAATTTAACATTTTACTAAAAAGTTATTTCTTTTTACAACCCTGAGAAAGAAGGTATTGTCTATCCTTGCAAAGATGAATTCCACCATTTAACCCTTTACCGCGCAATGCCGACTTTTAATGACCCTAGGAAAGATGCCTTTTGAAAACATTGTGGGAAAAGGAGAAAAGTCTGGTAATCAGGATTTTCTCCTTTCCCACAATGTTTTCTACTTATCAACAAGGAATCATTATTTAAATATACATCTTCACTCATGTTCATCCAGTTTTTGAACTGTGTTTTTCTTTATTTTATGAAACTATTATTACTCTTGTATCTTCATGCCAACTATTTCCCCTGATGGTTGCAAAGTTACACAAATTACAACAGATAGAAAATGCTAGCCATAGACTTAAAATCAAAGACAAATCCCTACAGTTTCTTTACCCAATACACATTATATGGATTTTTTATCTACGTTTACACAGCTGACTAGATTATAACACTGTCAAGTTTTAACAGCGTTTGTTTACTCTCTGGCTGTAAAGATGTCTTTTTAACCCTTTACCAAACAAATACTGTTTTTTATGACCCGGAGATAGAAGACTCTTGAAAACATTGTGGGAAAAGGAGAAAATGCTGGTAACCAGCATTTTCTCCTTTTCCCACAACGTTTCTACCCTGCTGGAAACAAATTTCAGTTTTTGATTTATGTTTAATTTGTAGTCTGCAAGTGCTTTCAATTTAGACCAGTCTAAAATTTTGTTGTTTCGTAAAGAGTGAAACAACATTTCATTTGTCATCTGCAAATGCTTTCGAGCTGGACTCATCTTAAATTTGGTCATATAGTACAGACTAAATCTAGCATAAACAATGATATTAGCCTATGGAAAGGTAGAAAACAGAGCGGAAAAAGGGTTAGCAACATTATTTCATTTATCTACAATATTTTCAAAAGCATTGTTCTGTAGGGTGGTTAAACAGCATGAGATTCTGATTGTTTGGTGAGAAGATAATGCTTCATCAAACAACAGAAGTTTAGACTTTAATATCCAAGAGCTCCAGATAGAGGGAGTGATTTTGATTTCAAATTTGAAAATATTAATCATTCTCTGCTAAATCCTATGTTGTGGGTACTCATTAGAATCGTCTCATTAAGACGATTCTAATGAATACCCACAACATAGAGTTTTGAAGACAAAATAATGATTTTAGAATACCATCACTCCCTATTATCTGGAGCTCTGTTATCCAGTTTGAAAACAATTGCAGACAATGATTTTAACGTGGCTTTAATTATAAGATTTGGCCATGAAAGAGAAGAGAAAAAAGAAGGTAATTCTGTTTACCAACATTTTCTCCTTTTGCCACAATTTTTTTCAAAAGCTTTCTATCTCAGGGTAGATAAAACTTGAGATTGTGTGGTAAAGAGTTAACTCTTTACCACACAATCGAGAGTTTTAATGTCCCTGGAGAAGAATCCTTTGAAAGCACTGTCTTACAAGCCCCCATCTTACGAACATGAAAGTTCGCAACAAATGCATAGCTGAAATACAAACCGCCTCTGGCTGGATTCGAACCCATGACGGACAAATATCTTCATTTTTCAAGGTTTAAAAGGCCAATACCATAACCACTGAGCTAAAGAGACATCTCCCTAATGCAGCTGTTAGGTATTGTATTTAAATTGGGACGAAGCCATGCATGAAGAAGTGGTGTTCCGTAACAATTGTGGGAAAAGAAAAAAATGCTGGTAACGGTTAATTAGTATTTTATCCTATTCCTAAAACGTTTCCTACCATATCTATGACAGAAATCACCATTTGTCTGCAAATGCTTTCAATTTGGTCTGATCCAAAATTTCGCCATTTGGTTAAGAGTTAATAAGATAGTACAAACATACACCTTTTCATGTTGATGGTGGAAAGCCCTCTGTACTCACTCACCAGATTAACTTTTTACCAGCATTTTATCCTTTTCCTACAACATTTTCAAACACCTACTTAAGGGTCATTAAAAGTTGGGATTATGAGGTAAAGAGTTTTGAAAGCAAATGGCTCTTCAACTCTGGCATAAATGCTTGAATTGGTCTTTTAAAGGTAAGAAAACATTGTGGAAAAAAGGAGAAAATGCTGGTTACCAGCATTTTCTCCTTTGCCCACAATGTTTTCACAGTGCTTTTTTCTTTAGAGTTGTTTAAACACGAGACAGTGTAGTAAAGGCTTATCAAGACTGACCTGAACTCTGTAGTTTAATTTCAAAGTAGGCTTTGTTTTGAACAATCGGAGCATTTCCAAATGCAGCACCCGTACCACAAATTCTTTTACCGTTCTTGACTACCACAACATCTGAACCTGAAAAAAAGTTGCACAAGTACAATGTACATGTATTTCAAGGATTTCACCCAGAAAATGTTTATTACCAATATCGTTGCTTTGCCTCAAGTTATAGTAAAAATCAGACTGCACAAAACATGTAATCTTAAGTCTTTGGTCTTTATCTCACTGCCTACAAGCAGAGCCCCGATAGCTAAGTTGGTAGCTAACGGGACTTGAGAACAGGGGGTCGTGGGTTCAATCTCCAGCTCAGCCAATTTCTTTCCAAGGATTGATGATAGCCACTGCGACAGGATTCATTCTTCTCTCACCCCTTACTGATGTTTTGACAATTGTTATGTGGGAAAGCAGTTAGTTTCTTGGAAAGAATATTGTGCAGAGTACCTGTAAAAGAAGCTCTAAGAAAGCATGGATAGATGCACTGGCCGCCGTGATATAACTGAGAGAATGTTGGAAACGGCATTATACACCAATCAATCAATCACTGCCTATTATCTGGAGATAAAGCAAAACCCAATGTTTTTCCCCTGTCCTTTAGCACACAATCCTGATTTTCTACTGTTACGGGAGACCACTCCTTTATGCATAGCTTCGTCCCGATTTAAATACAATACCTGACCACTGCATTGGGGAGATATCTCTTTGGCTCAGTGGTTATGGTATTGGTCTTTTATACCTCGAAAAACCAGGATATTTGCCTATCATGGGTTCGAATCCTGCCAGAGGCAGTTTGTATTTCAGCTATGCATTTGTTCATTTCTTTGTTACAGACTTTGTTCGTAAGATGGGGGCTCGTCCGGGATTACCCATTGAGCCATTGATCCCATTTATTGTCCAAAAACTGACTTTCTGCCTAATAAGGCTTTGAGTCATCAATAAATGATGACTTTAAGAGGGGGTGTGTTATGGGAGACCACTCCTTCATGCATACCTTTGTCCCGATATAATTTCGTTTCCTGGTAAAGAGTTTTAAATCGTTTTCATGCAATCCTGAGTTTAAACAACACTGCGAAAAAAAAATGCTAGAAAACATTGTGGATAATGAAAGATGCTGGTAAAAAGCATTTACTCCCTTTAAAATTCCCTCAATGTTTTCTACCCAACCATGCATTTACACGTCCAATCTTTTGAGGCACAATTAATTAACATCTGCAAATGTTTTCAATTTGGACTAAACTAAAAATTATTTGTATAGTAAAGACTGACTGATTGATTGTGTGGTGTTTAACGCCGTTCTCAACATTATTTTTGTATGGTAAAGATTAAACTCTTTACTACACAATCCTGTGAAAGAAGCCCTTTTAAATAAGGTGCGACAAGGAGAAAATTCTGGTGGTAACCTTTATTTCCTCTTTTTCCACTATGTTTTTTTACCTTTTCTGATACAAATCCATCATTTAAGCATCATGTTATGTCGTCTGCAACTGCTTGAAATTGGGACCAGTCTACTGTAGAATTTGATTGTCTGGTAATGAGTTTCCTGTGTAATAGCTTTTATCCTTACGTTCAGAACGTTCTCATACGAGCACTGTTCGACATCTCTACAGTTTAAGCTATTTGAAAATCTTATGAAAAACGGAGAAAAATAATGTTTTCCACTGTCGGGGGACTGGGTGGGGTATTGCAAAACTTACCCATGTTTGAAGTATCAAGTTGTACTGATGGTAGTTCCTTAAGTCTGACATGACCAGAACTTAAACCGGTTCCATTCCAGCAGCATCGAAAACAACAGAATACTGCTGCCATTGAAAATTTGTCCTTATCAAAGAAAAATTAGTGTGCTGGGAAAGTCTCTTGACAGACGCTCATTGTAAATACTTGATTGTACGATAAGCGTTTACTTCACAAAGATCAGAACTGGAAGTGGATAAAAGTTTGACCCACCACTGTAAAGTGGGAGCCTGTTATCGACTTTCGGTCACGGCAGTGATGTAAGAACGAATACTAGTTTTAAAACTCTTTACTAAACAATCCCTGGTTTTTATGACCCTGAGATAGAAGCCCTTTGAAAACATTGAATTTGAAAACTGGTAACCAGCATTTTCTCCTTTTCCCACAATGTTTTCTACGCTGCTGGAAACAAATTTCAATTTTTGAGTTATGTTTATTTTGCCGCCTCCAAGTGCTTTGACTTTGGATCAGTCTAAAATTTTGTCGTTTGGTAAAGAGTTAACCAGAACTGCAGAATATAAGACCCAAATTGAATTGTGAACGTTAAAGACTCCTGAACTCTGTACGAAACGAGAAAATGTTACACTTGATAATTTGAAAGCATTTGCAGATGACAAATTATGATTAGCTCAAATGGCGGATTTTGTCTTTGATAGGGTCGAGGAGATTTTGGGAAAAGTAGGAAATGCTGGTCTCTGCATTGTCTCTTTCTTCAACAATATTTTCAAAAGCCTTCTTTCTTAACCCCTTGGCTGCTAAGCGCGACTAGCTGACCTTTTGCGGACAGTGTAGATCAAGATCAGACTGCACGTTCTAGTCTGATCTTGGATCTACACTTTAAGGAGATATTATTCCCCAAATCATAACTTTAAAACAGCAATATTTGGGTTATTAATATCGAACTGAAAATTTAATTTTAGTTATTTAGCAGGATAAGGGTTAATACATGGATCCGTGGAAATCGATATTTAACCAATCAGGTCATCGCATTTATTTTACCCGATGTGCAGCCTTGTTGTCTGCTATTTCGGCTCCCAAATAAACGACTGTTAACGTTGGAGGGATGCGATAGTTTTTATTTATTTTGTGTTTTAAACGTTTCAATTTAAGAAAAAGTTTAAATTATGTGCTTTTCAAACGTGTACCGCTGACGTGAGATCACGCAGTGGCTGTAGACAAGTTTGAATTATGATAATGACTGAAAATGGGACATATGCAAAGAGTTCTGATCAGCGCTACATTACACAATGGATTAATTAATACTATAGTTATTATCCCCTCAGAAAGATTTTGAAAGAGACAAAAACGTTTTAAATTGGAAAACAAAGGTAAAAATAGATTTATATGAAATACTAATAAAAAGTAAATACTTAATAACATATGCACATCCAAAAAGTGGCACTTGTCATCAATGTTTCAGTTTGACGTCAATCTTAACCCTTGGTGCATGAAGAATATGCTGAATGTGTAGATATAGATCAGATTGCAAATAAGATGCAGTTTCATCTTGGATTAAAACTATCTGCAATTTACAATAAGCATATTTACGTGTATTCTTCACTACATATTCCTCGCTAAAAGTAGAATTCAGTTTTGAAATTACTCGTAAGTCAAACTCTGTTCTGTACCGGTGGAAGTTCAGCTAAAAAGGCAACTGTTGTTAATTAAATAAACTTTTTACTTAGTCGTACTAAAGTGGATTAGCACATCTGCCATTTCAAAGGATGTGTCGGTAAACTGTTGACTGATAAGAAGTGTGTTTGATTGCAAACCATTTGGCCCCTCCAATCAACTTGACCACCCGTTCTCTTCAGTATATCATAAAGTAAAACAAACTGATATTAACAAGTTTGTTAATTGACAGCACACTTAACGCATTTTAAAATAATAAGACAACCCTTTTTCCCTTAACCTGAACTTGAAATTTTTCATAGTCAAGTCATAGTCAATTTTTCATAAACTTACACCTCTCTGTAGAATCAGACAATCGATAATTTTTTTTCAAAATGCTTGTAATTCAGTGTTATTCAATTGGGTATGATATTGAGGTGACTTTACTAGCCTTACGAAAAGTAAAAGTATCTTTAATTCTATTATTCTGTGGCAAAACGGAGGTTTTTTGAGGTGTTTTATTCTTTCTCACTGAAGTTCAAAACTTTGCTAAAACAAGTAGATCTATTACATTGTCCGTAGCCCCCGTAAATCGCCTTTTTTGTACATGTCTTTGTGCAAACAGGGATCTTATATACATGTGTATATACGATCCCTGGTGCAAATTAGTTCAAGCATCTTTAAATTTCTTACTGAGAATTCATCATCGGCAGAAACATATGATAGAAATATTTTTTTCCGGAATTTTATTAAGAGAAACAGTCATGACAACGCGATTTAAGTAGCCTATCTGTTATACAGTATATGTATTTACCGTGGTTGTTTGGGAGCCCTTGGCAACAGTAACCAAGGAAGTCGGTTTATATTATCACCACGGATCCATGTATGTCGTTAAAACTAGGGGTTGTTTGGTAAACGGGACAAATCTCCAAAAAATTATGACTACGAAATTAATCGATGCAGCTAAGAATTTTTGTTTACAGCGAAATACGTACGTGGGGGGGAACATATTAGATAGAAACATCTGATAAAATCATCTTTGAATCACCAAGAAAAAGAAGTTCAAGCACTCATTTTCTTCATATTATTAGTTAACCTTTATAACTAAATTTTGAGTTTTTAAAGACCATTAGGAAGAAGCCTTTTGAAAACACTATTGGAAAAGGAGAAAATGCAAGCTTATCGTTTAAAAGGATTCAAGAGAAAAAACGAAGTTGAATTAAATTTGTTTACTACTCTGTTGTTCAATATTTCAGCTATACTGTCTTTTTTTAAAAGCTTTGAAACACTTTATCTCTCAAGAAAATCTTTTACGAGTGTAATACTCCAACCGTCCTTGATTCATTCCCCGAGAATTTCATAGTAACAATCTTTTTTTCCTTGACATCATCCACACTTAAATGCACATCCCTCAAAGCAGGGATCGCATATGCTCATGAACAGTATAACTTGTAACTCATTATCATATTAAAGTCCAGATGTTGCATTTTTGACAGTTTCAGACTAATTCTAATGCTAAACATTTTTTTTTTTTTGGATAAATTATTGTCATCTTTTGTAAATGAGTAAAAGTTGCCTTGATTCTATAGAACAAAACGTCAACTCTATATCAATTTTCTGAAATCACAGAAATGTGCTTTAATTTCCAACCCGCAAATTAAAAATGTACAGCTAGAAATGTGTTTCTTAAAATATTATTTGTATCTACTCATTCCAACCCCACCACACTTTTTGTAAACGAGAATCTTTGTGTCAATCTTTCTGCTTGTCTTTGTACCTTCTGTCTTTCTGTGTGTCTATAAATAACTTTTAAATTATGTAAGACTTCGATAAGATACACAATAGTATTTAAATCTATTGAAACTTACATAGAATTTGATTGTACAGGCTTGACTGCGCAAGAGGACGGTATAGATCGAAGATCAGACTGCACATTTTGTGCAGTCTGATCTTGATCTATGCCGTCCGCAAATGTCACTGTTTTCGCCTCTGGCGCCGAAAAGGTTAAAAGATAAGGGCTGGATATCTTACTTCTTCAAAATTTAGAAACATTTTTATGTAAAGATTGACAAAATTCAAACGCTTGTTACTCGATGACGCGGTGCGAAATTTAACCCTTCTTATTTCGGAAAAAAATACGTTATCAAATCAGTTTGAATAAGGATCTTATTTCACCAAAACACACTTGCAATAAAATATTTAGACGAAGGGGGTGGGGGAAATAAGGCCGATAATCCCCATAAATTTTTACTAGTGGGACCGGAGATTAAAAATACCCGAAAGTTACTCTCCCTTGTTGAGATTGGCGCGAAAATTTGACAGACGGCGCGGAATTGAAGTTTTCAATTAAAAAAAAATATATATATTTTCGATGTTTAACCACTCCTTACATGTCTCAGGTTTGTTTTGATACGCGTTGCTGTTGTAAGAAGTCTTTTCTTTTTAAAAAACAACAACATTTTTAACGTCTAAGAATACAATGTCCTTATTCTGCGACTTGCTGGAAACCTTTCGCAAGCCTTACGGCACCGGGTTGCTCCGATGTTATTTTTGTGATTGGATCTCCAGAAATAAGATCCAAATAGAATATCAAGGCTGAATTTGTGTAGAAATTCTCAGTAAAGCAGACAGTGTGGATCAAAGATCAAACTGCATATTTTGAGCAGTCTGATCTTGATCTACACCAGCCCCTTGGGCAACTATAGTCTTAAAAGGCACTTTAAGGATTGAAATGGCTGGACTTTGATGCAGAAAACATGAAAAAGTACATGAAAAAAAAAAAGAAAACAAGTTTGAAAATACCACATTTTTTTTTTGAGGGGAGGGGGGCCAAAAGAATAGTTATCAACTGAATTGATTGAATATTTTCAACACCTAGCTTTACTTTAAAGCAATTTACTTGATCTGCTGGTAGCCTTTCAAAGCAGTGTGACAAATCAGAACGTTATTCAGATTTGATATTTCAGATTGTTTGACTTACCTAGAATGGCTGAAAAATTTTCTCCTCAATATGAGCTTGGATCTGGGGCCTTTGGTCGAGCTGTGGTTGTAAAGAACAAGAAGTCAAATGAGAAGTTTGTGGCAAAGGTCATTCAGGTAAATCATAAAGGACAAGTTTTACGCTCCTAGCTAAGTGAAACTGAAGGTGCCATTGCAACCAGTATAGATCAACATCAGACTACACAGAAATTATAGTCTGGTTTTTACCTTTTTTACCACATGATCCTGATTTTCTAAATGCTGAGAAGGAAGACATTGTTTGAAAAGGAGAAAATGTTAAGACCATTAATAATTTCAGATAGCTAGCCATGGGGCTCTAACCTGCAAATTTTAACTATTTCTTACATTGAAATTGATCTATTCTGGTCTGTATTTGCCAGCAGTGTGAATCAGGCCTTTATATATTTTTACTATTGCTGAAGTTAGTGATGTACAGTAATTGGTAAAAACCTTGACAGCTTTCATGACTTCTAAAGCCTTTATTATTGTCTTATTATTTATTTTCTGTAGATAAAGAATTTATCTGAAGTTGAGCTTGACAGATGTGTGACAGAAGTCTTGGTGCTGGGTTCATGTCACCATAGAAACATCATTCAGTATGTTGAAGCGTTTGTAGACAAAGGAAGTTTACATATTATCATGCAGTATGCAAATGGAGGTAAAGTTTTTATAGATGACTAAGCTGTACTCTGGGAAAAAGGGTTTTAACGCCTTACCAGAAAACAAAATCTTAGACTTGTCCAAATTTAAAGTATTTGCAAAGTAAATTACCCTCAAAACATAACCTTTGTCTTTTAGGGGATAGAAAACATTGTGGGAATAGGAGAAAATGCTGGTTACCAGCATTTTCTCCTTTTCCCTCAGTGTTTTCAAAACCTTTCTCACTTAGGGTTGTTTAAAGTTAGGATTGTGTGGAAAAGGGTTAAGGCATCTTTTTTAAGCATTATAGCAAGCATGAAATGAATCAGCTTGTCTAAAAAGTGGCTGAACAATGTGGTAGAATGGACGTTGAAATTGCAAAAAATTAGCCAATAGTAAAAAGTTTCAAGCAAGGTCAACTGAAGTCATCCTGCGTAGGCTGACCTGGGTCAGTACTTTTTTGAACATGTATTAACCCTTTACCACACAATCCCGACTTTTAACGAAGAGGGCTTTTGAAAACATTGTGGGAAAAGGAGAAAATGCTGGTAACCAGCATTTTCTCTTTTTTCCACAATGTTTTCTACCCTCTGAAAGACGAATTTTATGTTGTGAATAACATTTAATTTGTCATCTACAACTGTGTTCAATTTGGACCAGACTAAACATTTGGTGTGTGGTAAAGAGTTAAACCTCCTTTTCACAGAGCATGAGTCACATAATTAGTATACAATTTTTAACCCATATAACTCTTTATAATGATGCATCATACCAAGTAAGTCACCACATACTTATGGAATGAAAAAAAAAGATCCATTTCTTCTTACAATGGACTAAGTCAAGAGGTAGAAGGGTTCTTTGACATGCATAAAATCTAATGATAGCGAAAAGCTTTGACCCATGTCAGCCTGCGTGGACTGCACAGGCTGACATGAGTCGATACTTTTTGCAGATGAATCAAAATGCCCACTCAAAGAGCATGACTGTAGCTTGAATACAATAGTGAATAGTCAATCAATTGCATGACTTTACTCATGTCCACTCTTGCTTTTTAGGGGATTTACACAACAATATTCAAGAACGTAATGGAGTGTATTTTCAATGTGAGGTATGTAAAATTGAAATAGTTTTTGATAGAAATAGCCAAGCCCTGTAACCCAGTCAGTAACATATAGGACTTAAAACCAGGGGGTCGCTAGTTCAATTCTCCAGCATACCCAATTTCTTTCTTCGTATTGATGATAGTCATTGTAACAAGCAGATTCATTTTTTTTCTCACAACTGATTAGTTTTTGGATGATGGTCAAATAGGAAAGCAGGTTGTAGCTTGGGAAGAATATTGTTTAAAGTACTGGTATCAGAAACTCCAAGAAAAGGTGGATGGGTTCACTGGCCACTGTTATATATCTACAGTGATGTTGATAATGGTGATGTTATACAAAAAATCACCCTAGGAATTCATAGGACAGCTTTTGGTGATTTGGCAGACAGTGTTGATCAGGATCAGACAGCACAAAATGTGGAATCCAAATGGTTACATGTGCTATTGTCTTCTAGTATTTTTCCAAATAGCTTGAAATTGCTACAACTGTGTTTTTTCCTACTTTCACAATGAAAACGTGTATTTTATCTATTAATTCTACATCACAAAATCCAGGGGTTTTAAGACTTTTGAAGCCTTTTGAAAACATACTGGGAAAAGGAGAAAATGTTATCAATCATCATTTGATTCACATTTAAATTGTCATGTGAAAATGCTTTCAGTTTTAAAAAGCGCATTTTTTTTTTTTTGTGTTGTAAAGAGTTAAGATATCTAAAGGTAACTCCTCCTGTTTTGTCTAACAATGACATAATTTTAAGGTAGAATTATCCTTTGACATGCACAAAATTTACTAAAAGCAAAATGTTTTGATTCAGATCAGCCTGCTTGCACTGTCCAGGCTGACCTGGATCAATACATTTTGCAGATGCATTAGGCCCTTTTTCACAGAGTACAGCTCAATTTAATGTACTATATATTCAAAACTATGCTATAGGTGATCGGTTTTATTCTTTACCACACAATCCTGAGTTTTAATGACCCTGAGGAAGAGGTTTTTTGTAGATGTTGTGGGAAAGGAGAAAATGGTGGTATATAAGCATTAATTTTCACCTGTTTTCACAGTATTTCTATCTTTCTTTGTTTACAGCGTTTCAGTTTTGTGAACGGCGTATTAACCCATTACCACGCAATCACGAGCTTTAATGCCCCTGGGAAAGATGGCTTAGAAAAACATTGTCCATAAAGAAAAACACCTATTAACTAATACAAAATGTGCATTATATACCACATTTGGCCGGATTCTTAGTTTAAGTAATTTTCAAATCCGCCTGGCCAACTGCCAGCGGGCTGTTAGAATAGCATTGTATCCTTCGTACATTTACATGTGTGCATTTGTTCGTCCATGCGTCTATTCCTAAACTTTTTATTTAATTGACTTCTCCTCAGAAACCACCAAGTGGAAATTAACAAAAATCAATGTGGATGTTCCTTAGGTATAGCTCCATAAAATTCTTTCGAGATAATTCGATCCGTTAAAAAACATGGCTTATGTGGAAGGAGCTTATTTTCCATATACGGCGCGTTGTGAAAATTGTAAAATTTGTCCTCTCAAAAGAACTCAATCACGAGATTGGCATTGGGTAGCCTTCCATCACATTCCTTCAATAAATTCTGATCTGTTGAAAAACATGGCTTTTGTTGGTGGGGCTTATTTTCTCTTTGTGTCATAAAGCGGACAGTACTTGCAGCTCTTTAAATTCATTGATTATACATGTATGCACATGTATTTCATAACACAGATGATCACTGATAATGTTTCATTTTATCCAATATGCTGGGTGATCATGATATACGAGATATTAATCTTTATTGTTACAAACTACTATGTAGAAAACATAGTTCTTGGAAATGCAGCATTAGTGCTCAGAAATAGTTACAGTTCAACCTATATTAATCAATTACCAAAGGGATGGTCAAACGAGCTTGCCAAAGGCAGGTGCTTGCTTGATACAGGTGAATGTCTGTGCATTGCTATTTGTCGGGAACTGTATGTATGCTTGTTTATTCAGGTTGCTTGCTTAATACAAGTGGCCAACATGACAGGTTTTACTGAATTTTGTATTGTATATGTTCACTATCAAAAGAGCAATCCATTCTATCAAGAGAGATAACTCTAAATGCATTTTTGTAAGAATTATGCCCCTTTTTGGACTTAGATTTTTTATCAACTATCCAGCACATGACAGTCAAGCGTTCGCACCCATTTGCGGTGCTCTTGTTTACGATAAATTGCCGGTAGTACATACACAGGAAGAGTTGAGTTCTTTCGTTCTTGGTGGTATTAGTACTTTCTTGCAGAAAACGCAACATGCCAAAATGTTTATAGGGATCGTTTTTTCTTCGAGGAAATTCTAAACAGCCGATTCATATAAGCATTTGGGTAATCATTAGAGTACCGATAAGGATGTTAAGTTGTGTTTGAAATTTCCTAGCACATTACGTACCTTTGAGCGATATAAATTTAACCTGATTCTGTTCCCTCTTTTTATCCATGCACAGATCTTTAGTTGGTTCTAGAGCATCGGGAGGTAGTATCAAACTCAAAGTGAAAATTGTACAAGTGAAAAAAATGTCAGTAATTTGCTGAGAAATTTCAAAAACAAACTCACCTCTTTATCGGTACTCTAATGTTTACAAATATGTCTATATGTGTTAAGCATTACCTTGAAGATAATTAATTTTCATAGTCCCTTTGGCAGGGTCCTACTAAACACTGCAAAAGACATGCAAAGACACACAAAGACATGCAAAGACACCACAAAGACATGCAAAGACACACAAAGACATGCAAAGACATCACAAAGACATGCAAAGACATTCATTTAGTATATTTTATATCGTTTTCGACTAAAAGAGATCATTTATGCAATGGCTTATTACCCGTCCGTCCGTCAGCAATTTTAATTCAATTCATTTTAAACAAAAATAGACTCAAAGAAGGTAACGAGTTAACCCTTTTCCGAACAATTCCGTGATTTAACGACCCTGACAAAGAGAGTTTTGTCTGTATAGGAGTTAAACACGGTTTAAACAGCGTAAGTCATATCACGGTGGTTAGCGTACCTATGCAAATGGTTCCTTTTGTTCTAATGCAAAGTTTAGTCTTTAGCATTGCCATCGTATTTAAAACAAGGTAAAACTGATCAATTCTATTAACAGATACTTCAAATGAAAAGCTTTCGCATATGTGACACTTGTACACACTTACATGGTGATATACTGTTAATTTGATATGACTTTAAATTATATATGCAAAATTATGGCAATTATATTTCCTTGTGGAAAGTGTCAAAGAACTTTGTGATTTTGGTACCGACGTTGACACGCGTCAGGGGGACATAAAAAGAGAATGAAAAAACTTATCAGTCCTTCATTGATAAATGTATTCAGTAATTGCATGATTAACCTGTTTCTCTCTTTTTGGTGGCGTTACTCATTAAGCAGCCTTAGTTGGTCTTGTCGGTGAGTAAATCGTAAGTGCGAGACGAAAGATTTACAGAGAAAAAAACATTTGCGAACAATCTAAAGCATGATATTGTATCCACAAACAAACTAAATGTTATTAAATATTACAAATAAATGCCTTCTTACGTCTTTGTGGTGTCTTTGCATGTCTTTGTGGTGTCTTTGCATGTCTTTGCGTGTCTTTGTGGTGTCTTTGCGTGTCTTTGTGTGTCTTTGTGTGTCTTTGCATATCTTTTGCAGTGTTTAGTAGGACCGCTTTGGCATGTAGCCTGTTCTACAAAAAAGTTTTAATACCATCAAGAATGAAAGAACTGAACACTTTTGGTGTATGTACAATCTAATGTAAAAACCGGCAATCCAACGTATACGTTGGCCAGTGTGACCAATTCTTGTACTTAAAGTAATGAACATGAATTACAAATTCTTTGTATTAGTTAATAGGGGTTTTTCTTTATGGACAATGTTTTTCTAAGCCATCGTTCCCAGGGGCATTAAAGCTCGTGATTGCATGGTAATGGGTTAATACGCTGTTCACAAAACTGAAACGCTGTAAACAAAGAACATGTCTTGCACCAACATTGGAGGCAATGACTGGTCAATTGTGATCAAGCATCGTAGGTCTACTTCGTAAATTGTCGTAATATTGCAAATATTTCAAGAAAATCGTAAAAATGGACCAATGACTCTCAGTCATAATCAGAAAGCAAGTGCTAGAAGTAATGAAATTGGGTTGAACATGCTCTTTATCAGGTAATGGACCGTAGTGACGTAATGTTTACAGAAATAGTCTTCGTATACAGTCCATGCATCGAGTTTCAGGCAGAAATATTGATGATTTAAAGGTTGGTGTCCATTTACCGCAAGCTTTTTCTGGTCTGGTGTTCCTGTGCATACACTGAAAATGAAATTGGTTTCTTGTTAGCATATTTTCCTCTACCCAGGTCCATTCAAAAACGTATACCTTCGCTTTGGATGGACATTTCTTAGTGAAATTTTGTGTTCTTTTAGGGGATGCATTTATCTTATCATACAAACTTGTAAAATGAACAGTGGTAAGGGGATTTTGTCCGAAAATCGGCAACAAACTTCAAAAAAATAAAATCCCAGTTGCTCATAAAGCCACAGCTCGCTTATATGATGGTATTATTATTCCCTAGTATGTCTGTAAACAGATCAATCATTTGCCTTGACATTGCTGTAAATCAACATCTCTATCTAGGTTAATCAGGTCCATAAAAAATGAAAATACTTACACCACCTCCGGTTCTTCCGTGGAACATCCGGTGTCCGCGGCTCACGTTGATCAGTGTGGAAAAATGGAAATTTGTTTTGGGAAGGGCAGAAAACATCGTGAAAAAAGGTGAAAATGCTGGTTACCAGCATTTTCTCCTTTTCCCACAATGTTTTCAGAAGGCTTCTCTTGCAGGGTTGTTAAAAGTCCAGATTGTGTGGTAAAGAGTTAAGAAATATATCCTATTTGTATGTCACAAATATTTGGGCAAGAAGCAGAACCACTTTGTTTTACAGACAATACTAGACTGGTTCATACAGATTGCTCTGGCTCTGGAATATATCCACAGTAAGAATATTCTTCACAGAGGTATTGGTTTTGCTTTTATTTGTCCTTGTTTCTTTTCTTTTAAAATTTGGTGCACATAATTATAATTAATGTAGTAATATGCTTATTGAAAGCTGAATGAATGTAGTAAGAAGTGAAACACAATAGGATACTGATATTTCTTAAAAGGAGTGGAGGGAAACATTCAATTTTCTTCTTTTACCTCATTGTTTAAAAAATTTGGTCTCCAGCTAGATGGAAAAAGTTGTCTGAAATAGGTAATGGGTTCTTTGTGAAATAGTCTGTATGGTATTTAATGCTATTTTCAACATTAGTTCAGTTAAACAGGGCTGAGCACCTGTAGGGCAGACAATAGTACACAAGACTTGCAAACATGGGGGTTTGCTGGTTTGAATTCCATGGTTGGCCAACTTCTTTCCGAGGATTGATGATAACTGTTGAGGCTGGATTCATTTCTCTCTCACTGCTGATATTTGTTTCTATGATGGTTATGTGGGAAAGTAGCCATTGGTTTAGGAAGACTATTATGCAAAGTACTGGAAACAGAAACTCGAGAAAACATTAATAGGTGCACTGGCCACTGCAGTGTAACTGAAATAATGTTGAAAACGGTGTGAACAACTATACAGAAAATCAGTCAGTCAGTCAGTCAGTTATACTGGGGCAGTAAATGCTTTTCTGGAGTTATCTTTACCAGTGCTTTACATGAGATTATTCCCAAGCAACTGCCAGCTTTCCCACAAAACCATTGTCAAAACTTTGCTCATCTTGTGAGATAAATTTGTGTGGCAATAGCTTAAAAAAAATTATCACTAATCCTGACAACACTTCAGTTTGTTGTCAGCAAGTACATTCAATCTGATGGTTCTAAAATCCCTTGGTCTGGTAAAGGGTTATTATGACCCTGTCTTCAGCATATTTACCAAAAAAAAAAAATGAACTACAAGCATGCAAATTTTGTTGTGATAGAATTACAAATACATGTATTTGAATTTTTTCATCTTACTGTTTCAGACTTGAAGCCACAGAATGTGTTTTTAATGGTGGATGGAACCATCAAGTTGGGAGATTTTGGTATTGCCAAAATACTGAGTCATGGTGACGATTTAGCTTCCACAAGGATTGGTACCCCTTTCTACATTAGTCCAGAAATATGTGCAGGGAATCAGTATCCTTCATTTCCTTTCACTCTTTAACAAATGACAGAAAATTTAAACCAGTCCATCCTGAAAGCATTTGCAGAGGAAATTTTCAGCTTGGCTTATATGATAGGATTCATCTTTTAAAAGGTAGAAAACATTTTTGGAAAAGGAAAATATGTTAGTTATCAGCATTTTCTGCTTTTCCCACAGTATTTGCAATAGATCTTTTCTTTAGGGTCATGAAAACACAGGATTATATGGTAAAAGGTTAATTGTAAAATATTATTACTAACCCTTTGCCACACAATGCAATGTTTTAACAATCTTGAGGAGTGATTGATTGTATGGCGTTTAACGCTGTTTCAACATTATTTCAGTTATAACGCAGAGGCCAGTGCACCTATCCATGCTTTCCTGGAGTTTCTTTTACCAGTACCCCACACAATGTTCTTTCCAAGCCTCTGGCTGCTTTCCCACATAACCATGGTTGAAACAATGATAAGCAATGAGAGAGGAATTAATCCTGTTGCAATGACTATCATCAATCCTCGGAAAGACATTGGCCGAGCTGGGAAAAGAACCAGTGACCCCCTGTTCTTGAGTCCTGTATACTACTGACTGCATTACTGGGGCTCGGCAACAACGTTGAGGAAGAGGTCAAGAAAAATATATCTGGTTGTACCATCTGGCCAAAATTCTAAATTTACCCCCATAACCCTTCAGCAGATAACATGATATTAGACTTCTGAATAGAAAACATTTCCAGACAACAATTAATTAAAAACATTTGCAGACAACAATTAATTAAAAACATTTCTAGACAACAATTTAAATATGGCTCAAATTATGGAATGAGTAGAAAACATCATTGGAAAATGAGAAAATGCTTGTTAACAACATTTTTTCCTATTCCCACAATGTATTCAAGAGGCTTCTTTCTCAGGGTAGTTAAAAGCAAGGATTGTGTTGTAAAGGATTAAAGTCCTGTTAAAAAATTCTGTATTGACCCTTTACCACATAATGCCGACTTTTAACAACCCTGGGAAAGAAGCCTTTTAAAAACATGTGGGAAAAGGAGAAAATGCTGGTAACCAGCATTTTCTCCTTTTCCCACAATGTTTTATACCCTGTCAAAGAAAAATGCACCATTTGAACCACATTGAAATTGTCGTCTGCAAATGTGTTCAGTTTGGAAATGTCTAAAATTTGTCGTCTGGTAAAGGGTTAACGGAATATATTATGTACATGTACATGAACAGAAATTTAATACTGTAATTGTTTTTTATAGTCTGTACATATATCTATAACATTAGGTTTTTTTTTTTAACTCTTTACCAAACAACAAAATTTTGGACATGTCCAAATTGAAAGTATTTACAGATGACAAATTATAGGTGGCTTAAGGGACAAAAGTAGTCCTTGATAGGGTAAAAAGCATTGTAGGAAAAGGAGAAAATGCTGGTTACCAGCTTTTTCTCCTTTTCCCACAATGTTTTCAGAAGGCTTCTTTTTCAGGGGCGTTAAAACTTGGGATTTCGTGGTAAAGTGTTAAGAGAACAATAATATCAGCACAAATTCACAAATTCATAGTAGATCTATTGATTTTTCAGGTTTTTTTTTTTTTAATTAATTTTCATATGACAAGACTGAAATCAAACTGCTAATGCACTGAAGGCAGCGGATTGCTTTTCTGGCTCCGAATACATGCTACTAATTGGTGTGTTCTATGATTTTTCCTCGTAAAGAAATATAAATAAAAACGGAAAGTTCTCCAGAAAACTCTTACCCTTGACATTAGGGTACGAGTTTACCAGGGTCCGAGTTCTCCAGCAACGAGGTATGTTATTGTATATATGTTCCAGATGGTGGAGAGGTGTTAAACTCGACACGGTTTTTGTTTATCTAAGCTGAAAATCTTTTGTTACCTTAAATCAAAAAGACAACTGAAACATAATGTTTTAACTTTTTCACAGAACTTTACAGTATCAAGTTGACCTGCTTTGTTTGAATATCACTGGCAGAACTATTTTGTTAGTGAACGAAACAAATTTTGTTTACACGCGTATCCAGGCAAAATCTGCCGGAAACAAAAATCTGACCTAGATAAAGATAGTAGGCTTCAAAAACCAGTTATGTATATACATGCACATGTAATGTTGGAACTATGACAGCAGGTAAACCTGCTGCCAAAAATGGATAAGACTAAAGTGTGGACAAATTTTCTTGTATAGAAACAGAAAATAATTTACCTTGACACACCTTAGATATAACTCCAGCAGTGACATGTGGGCGGCCGGTTGTCTGCTGTTTGAAATGACTCTGTTAAGGGTACCATTTAATGCTGCGAGTCTGTCTGCACTAACCAGGAACATCATTCAGTGTCAGTTTGATCAAATACCTAGGTATTCAATTTTCGGTCCCTTTTTATACGACTGAAGGGTCGTATTACGTTATAGCCCGGTCGTCCATTTGTCCGTCCGTCTGTCTGTTAGCAATTTCTTATGCACGCAATTCCTCCTACAGTTTTCATTGGAATAAGTTCAAACTTACCACAATGAATCTCTATCATGTGTAGTTGTGCACGTGACTATTAGAATTTGGATATCTGCAGGCGTTGTAGATTTTAACCCATTTCACTTTTCACTGACAAGCCCCTTTGGGTGTATATGCGCTGCGTTGCGAAGCTCTTGTTGTGTATTTGTTTGGGGCAGAGGGGGAAGAAAGGTTTTTACACAAGAAAAGTGTTTACTCTTTTTTTTTTTTTTTTTTTAAATCCAAACCATTCTTTTAGAACAGTTTTAAGAACTTTTAAGAATATTGTTTATAGTGCTCCTTTGGTCCAAATTGAAAGCATTAGCAGACAATAAATTAAATGTGGCACAAATAATATGACTTTTTAAAGGGTAGAAAACATTGTGGATATAGGGAAAAATGATGGTTACCAGCATTTTCTTTTTTTCCCACAGTGTTTTCAAACATGGTCATCACAACATGGTATTGTGTGTTAAAGAGTTTATATAATTATTTCAGATGTTTCGGCCAGATTATCCCAAACTTGATATCACAGCTGATTGTATTTGAACCTGAGAGGCGACTTACAGCAAGCCAGCTGTTACAGAACCCAAAACTATCAGATCTGGTACTGTCTCACAGGAAACAAAACCAGGAATATCTAAAAGTCAATACATCAAAATCAAAGCAGACGAAGAAAGTCAATACTGGCAAAACTCCAACAGAAACAAAATCCATCAATAAAATGGTTAAAAAAGATCAAATTGGTCCATGCTCTGAATTCCATCCTCTCAAGGAATCTGAACCATCGTTTGAAGCCAAGAGAACCTGCAGAATTGGAGTTCAAGAACTGTCATTTGAAATTGCCAATAAGGAGCAAGAAATGAAAATAACTCATGAACCTGAAGTAGATATGCAGGCAGTGTGTTCAAGCAATCAGTCGGTAGAACAAAAACAACATTTGAGTTGCAGGTCACCAAGCCAGAGAGAGGTATCTCACAGACGGGATGTGCCACAGGTAAAAAATACATAAGAGTTCCTTAAAGCCTCAGTAAAGTCAAAAATGGGTAATTTTCACCGTTTATAACTTGAAAATATAACGGATTATCCATCACAACACACATCTATAAGATCGGAGAAAACCGGAACGTGTCAGTTACTGCATTAGTTGCCATGATATACGTGTGCAAAAATGCATGGAGAAGCTCGTCGATTTCGGGGACGCCATTGATTGAGATACCTTTGTTATCGTTTGTGTATATTTGAACTAGGTCTTCGAGAACCTCATGTGATAACATTGCATCTCATTAGTGCTATGACGTAGTAGAGTCTACACAGGACTACTATTTACACTTCAAATATTATGTCATCGGAGAGTAAGATTGCTCATTGTGAACCTGTTTTCTTATTTCGATGTAGTAAATTCTTCCTGTATTGATGATAAAAAAATAAGCGACAGTCAGCCTGTGTCGTCGTTTCAGTTTACAATGTCGATTAACTTGGTTTTTTCAAGCCTAGAATGGGGACAAAACGATGAAGTGAATGAAAGTTTTGTTTCGACGCATTGAATTAGCAGGTGGTGTTTACGTCACTATTACGTCACTGTGGAGATTTACGACGAAAAGTCGGCTAATCGTCGGCGATCATCGATGTAAACAAACAGATAATGCGGCATGGTAGGATCTATTCTAGTTTCAAAATTCATTTTTCTGCCATTGACTGGAACTTTTACGAACTGCACCTTTACATATCGTTAAAGTCATAAAAATCGCCATATTTTCACATGGTAAAAATGAAATTTACTTTTGTTTTATAAACAGGCCTTTTTACATTTGGACTTTACTGAGACTTTAGAATAAACTGCCAGTACATTCTGAAACAAACTGCCATTACCTCCTTAACTCTTTACCAAGCACCAACATTTTGGACAGGACCAAACTGAAAGCATTTGCAGATAACAAATTAAATGCAGCTCAAGTTATGATTTCTGTCTTAGATAGGTTAGAAAACATTGTGGGAAAAGGAGGAAATGCTGGTTACCAGCTTTTTCTCCTTTTCCCACAATGTTTTTTAAGTTTTCTCAGTTAGGGTCATTGAACGTTAGGATTGTGTGGTAAAGCATTAATTATGTCCTTATCATCTGAAACAAATTGACCATCACTTCTTTTAACAAAGCCTGTTATAACCACCCGCCATTAACCTTCATTTTGTCAGGAGGAAATGGCAGTTTTTCATAGGTTATGAGAGTTTTTT
The DNA here is from genome assembly GCA_946811185.2 of Hippopus hippopus. Taxonomy (NCBI): domain Eukaryota; kingdom Metazoa; phylum Mollusca; class Bivalvia; order Cardiida; family Cardiidae; genus Hippopus; species Hippopus hippopus. The sequence goes on from OX328110.1 coordinate 42,977,650, forward strand.
TTTTTTCAGCGGAAATTGCCAGTTTGTCTCCAAAGGAGGTAATGGCAGTGTGTTTCAAAAAGTAATAGAAATGTGTTTCAGAAGGTAATGGCAGTGTGTTTCAGAAGGTTATGGCAGTGTGTTTCAGATGGCAATGGCAGTGTGTTTCAGAAGGTTATGGCAGTGTGTTTCGAAGGCAATAGCAGAGTGTTTCAGGAGGTAATGTCAGTGTGTTTCAGAATGTAATGGCAGTGTGTTTCAGAGGGAAATGGCAGTGTGTTTCAGAAGGTAATGACAGTGTGTTTCAAAAGGTAATGGCAGTGTGTTTCAAAGGCAATTGCAGCGTGTTTCAAGAAGTAATGGAGGTGTGTTTCAGAATGTAATGCCAATGTGTTTCGAAGGCAATTGCAGAGTGTTTCAGGAGGTAATGCCAGTGTGTTTCAGAAGGTAATGGCAATGTGTTTCAGAAGGTAATGGCAGTGTGTTTCGAAGGCAATTGCAGCGTGTTTCAGGAGGTAATGGCGGTGTGTTTCAGAAGGTAATGGCAGTGTGTTTCAGAAGGTAATGGCAGTGTGTTTCAGAAGGTAATGGCAGTGTGTTTCAGAAGGTAATGGCAGTGTGTTTTGAAGGCAATGGCAGCTTGTTTCAGGAGGTAATTGCAGTATGTTTCAGAAACAAATTTGCAACAGATGACTTTGATAATAGCCTTTAAATTTATTTGCATGTTGTTCAACCCTTTACCAGCATTTTCTCCTTCTCCCACAATGTTTTCAGAAGACTTTTACTTCAAGGTTTAACTTAAGAAGGATATTCATTTATGGTTTTCAGAAAAGACCAAGGTCGTATTCACTTCGAGACTCTGTGATAAGGAAGCTATCTGCAGCCTCACCAACACTGTCAGAGACTGTCCGTCTACAGAGATTGTCATTGAGTGAAAACAACACCAATATGGTAATTAGAGTGCAGAGTTTGTTTGTATATATGTATGGTATTTAATACTGTTTTCAACATTATTTCCATTAAATTAAAGCAACCACAGTACACATCCATGCTTTCCTGGAGTTTCCTTTACTTAATGTTCTTTACTTTGCACAACATTCTCCTTGATTGTTGAGCAATATTGTAAACAAGCCTGTACAAGATGGATAACCAGTGTAAATTAACCCTTTACCAAACAATGCAAGCTTTTGACAACATTGAGGAAAAAGGCTATTGAAAATGTTATTGGAAAAAAAGAAAATGTAAAAATAGTAATCTGGATATTCTCCTTCTCCCATATTGCTGTCTACCCTTTCTAAAGATATGTTCCATCATTTGATCTATATTAAATTTGTCTTATGCAAAAGCTTTCAACTTGGACATGTCTACAATTTTATTGTTTTGTGAAGGGGTTAAGGTTTTGTACATGAAGAGATTTATAAGATAAAGTCTCCTGTGGGATATCTGTAAAGAAAATTATCATAGTATGTTTTTGTCAGATCTATATAAATACTCTACCCACCTGGATTTTTTCCCTAAAACCTTTTCAACTAAACAACAAAATTTTGGACTGGTCCAAATCAAAAGCATTTTTAGAAGATAACAAGAATTAAATGTGGCTCAAAAACAGAAATTAAACCTTTGGAAGGGCTAAGAACATTTGGGGAAAAGGACAAAATGCTGCTTACCAGCATTTTCTTTTTTTCCCCGCAATGTTTTCCATGGCCTTTTTTGTCAAGTTCATAATTTCCTTGTTGTTGTTAGTGACATACTAGCCTAGCTGAATACTAAAAGTTTACCCTTCATAAAATAATTCTATGCTTTAATGACCTTTAAGAAGAAGAGTCTTGAAAACACTGTGGTAAAAGGAGAAACTGCTGGTTACCAGCACTTTCTCTTTTTTACACGATGACTTTTTCTCTACTAAAGATAAATGTCTTCACTTTAGCCATATTTAATGACTACAAGTGCTTTCAATTTGGCCACATCTAAAACTTTGTTATTTGATATAGACTGTACCAAGGTCAACATTTCTTCATTTTTACAGGAAAAAAATTTGCTTAACATAAGTGGTGATGTTGCAAGTGATGTCACAGATGATGTTTTTACTAAAGCATCTTCCCATGGAGATAAAGTAGATGTTAAAAAGAAGAACGCATCTTTGACTTACACGGTCTTTAAACCTCCCACATATAAAGAAAGTAAGTCAGTATAGTAACTCAAAGAAGATTGTTCAACTGTTTGCCGTCCAAATCTTTGTTGTTGAAATTGGAAGCTTTTGCAGATGACAAATCAAATGTGACTGAAACGATAGAAAATTCTTTGGGTCAGAAGAAAATATTGTAGGAAAGGGAGAAAATGCAGGATACCAGCATTTTCTCCCTTTTCTACAATGTTTTCAAAAGCTGTCTTCTTGGGGAGAAGGGGCGTCACTTAAAGTTGGGACTGTGTGGTAAAAGGTTAGGTAGTGAAAATACACATTTTGTTTCGCAAGTGTTGTAGAAAATCTGGAGAGAAAATGAATGATGCTACGTATTCAATTTTGCTAAAACTTCACTGAAACGATCCTTGCTATGGCTCTTTTATGGAATTTTGTTTAAAAAATGATTTGATTCAATCAAAAACTCTGGTTGTCATGGCAACAAGGCTGTGAAATATTGCAAATTATCAAAAAATCTTCTTCCACAAATTTGTGGTTTCAAATTCTCTACAAATTGGCCAGATTGACCCTTTGTTTGATCTCTTTCAGATATTTTTTTTATGTAATTTTGATTTGGCTGCATTTGTTTTGGCTTAACTATTGGTGAAAGCAAGCTTTCAGTTAAGCATAGCAATATTGAAGGGAAGTAACTCCAGTTTTCCTGATGACAGTATTTACAATTTTCTCCCTTGATTGTCATACGACACTGTCAGATGTTTGGAATTATATAGGCCTACTCAAGTAACTTGGTCAGAAAATGTTCAGTTTTCATTCATAATAATTGCTTTTAAGGTAGTACCCTCCTAATGGAAAACAGCTTTTTCCACTGTAATATTATCCTACAAAATTTGCCATGATTAAAAATGAGCATTTTTGTATTACTTTAACTGTGCCACTTTTTCTTCCTCCTTAAAATTATCAATAAATTTTATAAATCTAAAACCACTATATTCTCATTAAGACGGGAGATAATAATTACCCCCTTTTCAGGAATCTAACAAAAGTATCAACAAATTTTTGCAAGATAGACATCAAAGGAATTTCTGGTCGGTTAGAAATGTGCAAAAATATTATATCAGTATAAATCCTTATTTATCAACTAGTAAGAAATTTTATTCCATGTTGCACTAGAAGCGTTAGGATGGTAATACCTTAAAGATGATAACTATGGTCTGTGTTGATTATTTATTTGACCCTTTACCATACAATCTTGAACTTTAACAACCCTGAATAAGAGGCCTTTTGAAAACATTGTGAGAAAAGAAAATACTGGTAACCAGCATTTTCTCCTTTTCCCACAATGTTTTCTAGCTTTTTTTAGCAGCTATCTTCTTCAGGGTCATTAAACCTGGAATTGTTTTGTAAAGAATTAAATTATTTTATGTATAGGTACCACAACAAATGATGAAAACAACAACACTGCTGTCATGGTTGATATCAATTCAACCTTGATCTTAGCCCTGTCCATGTCAAGGTCAAATGTTGACTTTGCTAGAGATATTTTGATGGATGCACTTATAACAAGCATAGGAAGAAAGAGGAGTGAACGTTTACTACATGGAATAAAGGAACTTGTTGTGGAAAAAGGCCAGTCATTCCCAGTCATACAAAAGCTGCTAAAAGAAGGAGAAGAAACAGTTATCCCCCTTATTTCAATGATTTTGTGTTTATCGCTTAAGTAGCTGATACTGTTATATATGTTGTTATTATAAATGAATGGCATTCTGGCAAAAGGAGGTTTAATGTACCTCTGTGATTCATTATACCATGCAAGATACAGCATAAATTGGGATCCATAAAATCTATTTAGTCTGACAATTGAATAAATACTGAGGTAGACTGGTCCTTGGACAAGCATAAAATTAATAGATGGCAATAAGTTTGACCCACGTCAGCATGGGTTGACTGTACAGGCTGATATGGATTGATACTTTTTTGGAAGATGCACAAAGCCCCCTTTTCGAAGAGCACAACCAAAATGTTAATATTATATGGCCTGCAACACACGAAAAGGGGCATTTGGACATTTGCGTAAAGTGTCGTCTCGGATCAACCTGCGCATTCCGCACAAGCTAATCCGAAGCAACTCTTTCCGTTTCTTTTTTATGTAATTTTCTGTATTGCACATGTCTACTTTAGCACAAATTCTAATGTAGTCATAAAGTGCTGTATCAGATCATCCTGCGCGGACTGCGCAGGCTGATCCCAGACGACACTTTCCACAAATGTCCGAATGCCTGTTTCCGCTGGTTGCAAGCCATATAAAATCTTTGCCCATACAAATTACAAGCATTTGCAGACAAAAAATACTAGGGAACAAAAGTGAAGGGCTTTTTCTCTGAAAGGGAAGAAATCATTGTGGTAAAAGGAGGGAAAATGCTTTCAATATAGACATGTCTATAGTTTTGAAGTCTGGTAAACAGCTAAGTCTTTACTAGATTTGTCCAAATTGAAAGATATGCTTGCAGTGTGTGAAATGTGACCGAATGTCATTTGTCTTGGAAAGGGTAGAACTGACTTTGAAAAAAAGGAGGAAGTGCAAGATTATCAGCAATCAGACCCAAGAACCAGCATTTTTTTCAATGTTGTTTTCGTCAGTGTCCTACAAGAGCGCAAAGTGTAAATCCAAAATCAGACTGCACATTTCGTGCAGCCTGAAGTTAATTTATATAAGTCGCAAAGGCAATTATTGTTGTGAATGCCGTTTAATGGGTTAAAGTGCAAAAACGTGTAATATAGCATTATCGAAAATTCACCACTACACCCGCGGTCTAAAACTGCACAATCCATGTACAACAGGCTTCAGGTATATTTTCATCACACACTCTTTCTAATCCTTCATTAGATGTAACAGATATAGCAGTTATTAGCCATTTGTTTTTTTTTAATATTGATAAATAAAAACTGAAAGACAATTTAAAAACTATATGCTACCCTGTATATTATCATATTGTTTATTCTCATTTTCTTAGTCTCTTGATGTAAGGAAATCAAAGGGTAACGAATAAAACTGTTATATATATTTAGCCTTTTCAAAATACAGGTTGGATTGACAAAAATCCGTTCTTTTCATTTCTTTTTAAATAACATATATCCAAACTTAACACAAAGGAGAGGCAAGTGTTAACTCGGTATTCCTTTGATGTTGGTATAGCACTCCGGCAGTGTGAAGTACTGTCCCAGTTGTTAGTTCCACACGCACGTGTCATACTAAACTGACTGACACTTTTTTTTTATACGACCCTTTCTAACCTTTCTTGAATATTTACGACTTAGATTCCGATGATGGATTATCCGTTCATTTGGTAAGTCAAAATAACTACAGATCTGTTTATTTTCTGTAAGAAAATAAAATTTTCGAATAGTAGCGAACGTCTAGAAATATGTCGCTTAAAAATGTTTGGAATATTTTCTCCTTTTTCACCAAAGTTTTTTTTTTTTAAACTGGAAAAAAAAGTTATATATCTCTCTCTCTCTCTCGTCATCTTGCTGCCATTAGGCCTAGATATTGGCTGATCCTATCCCATCAACATTGCTGAACGTAATGTAATCTTTTGGACTTGAAGGTTATCTCGGCTAGAATATCCACAGGAATTTGACATTCTATAATGAAAAAATATGATTAAATAAGAAAAAAATATTCCCCTGTATATAAAGAAACACAAGGAATGCAACGCCTCGATTACCGGCGACAACACAATAATGCCCTACCCACCCAAAAGCACCAACGAAACGAAGAGTGATCACAATTTCCTTGTGTAAATCAGTTCAAGATTCTTTAAATTTTTGACCGAGAATTCATTTTCGGCAGGAACATAATCATGTTAGATCTAGAAATATTTTTTTCCGGAATTTTATTGAGAGAAACGGTCATGACAGCGCGATTTTAGTAGCCTATCTGCCATGCTGTATATGTATTTACTGTGGTTGTTTGGAAACCCTTGGCAACAGTAACCAAGGAAGTCGGTTTATCTTATCACCACGGATCCATGTATTACAAGCCATCGAGGAGGCCATTCGCTGACGTCACTACATTATGCCCGCAGTAAATGTTGTGGCTGAGAGGTATGTGTATTCCCCGGCCCCAGTCGAAAAATGAGCCAGAATATTCCCGGCCCCTACGGCCCTCGTGATAGAGTAGAAAAGACTTTGAGGAAAAGCATAAAATGCTGGTAACCATCATTTTTTCTTTTCCCACTATGTTTTCTAAAGGCTTCTTCCTCATGGTCGTGAAAACCATGGATTGTTTGTTAATTTGTTGATATTTTCATTTCCGTGCTTCACGAAAAATGATCAGTCGAATAAGACTAATGTCAACAGAGTTACGTCCCCTGATGGGTTTTTCCATATTCATATAAGTGAAATATCTTTCTTTAAAAAAGAATACCGACAAACATTTTTGCTAGTTACCTCTAGAAAAATATGTAGTATCATGCGATGTACATAAATATATTTTAAAACGAAAATGAAAACGAAAGTAATATTTTCTGCGGGCCTTAAAAAATAGTGACGTCAGCGAATGGCCTCCTCGATGGCTTGTAATTGTCAAAAAAGCTGTAAAAAATGACGGATATCTCCGGTGAAAAGGTGTCTACTTAAGGATCGCTGTATGTGATAGGTACATTTTTGTGTTATCTGTTACTAGAGTAAAGGAAATTGTGATCACTCTTCGTCTCGTTGGTGCTTTTGGGTGGGTAGGGTATTTTTGTGTTGTCGCCGGTAATCGAGGCGTTGCATTCCTTGTGTTTCTTTATATACAGGGGAATATTTTTTTCTTATTTGATCATATTTTTTCATTATAGAATGTCAAATTCCTGTGCAATATCTCACCAAATATCAGGGTGTATCGTACCATACCGGAATGGATTTAACTTTCGCCAGAATCTTGATCTTCATAGTTTTCGAAAACGTGACTGGAGTTGTCTTCAGCATCTCAAACCTTACAGCATAGAGTTGCTTTTGCAGAGCAGACCAAGATCAGAAAACGTCATGCATTACATCTTGGATCTAAACTGTCCGAGATTATGAAAGACTTTTTTGTTATATTCAAACAGCCCCAAAATTGTCTTGAAGCCTTTTTCGCTATTTAGGCGCACAACACAACACATATGTCATTCATGCAAGGAAAAGTGATTGAATAGGCATTTAAAGAAGAAGGAAATGGGTTAAATTGTTTACTAAAAGGAGTGAACTGAATTGGATACACAATATTATTTCTATTTCATCCTCATTTTTGGAAAAATCGATATCGATATGAAATTTCATTGTCAATAGAAATTGTTATAACAAAAGAAAGAAAATCACCATTACACTAAATAAAGCTGTTTCCCTTCGAACTGGTAATCGGCTGACCTACTAAAACAACCAAACAGTTATTTCCTCGTTGAGTGCAAAATAAATGAGCCATGCTCTGTGAAAAAGGGTTCTAATGAATATACGCGACGCATCATACCAAGCAAGCCATCACAAAACATACATCAGTAAAATCCATTTTATCTAACAATCGACCGAGTCATGAGGTAGAATGACATGCTGAAAATTGACCAAAAAGCAAAATGTTTCGACACAGGTCAGCCTGTACGGTCTGCGCAGGCTGACCGTAGTCGATACTGTTTGTAGATTCACCAAACCACTTTTTCACAGAGCATGGCTCAAATGGAATTGATATCAACGGTAGGAAAGAGTTACAAAAATAAAATGTAGAATCAGGCTGATCGGGTAACTCTGACACTAGTAAGCGGACAGTGAATATTAAAGATCAGACATTGCGTGATGCGTAGTCTGATCTCAATCCACGATGTCTGTAAAAATCCTAACAGGCACTCTAAATTTAGTACCAATTGCGTTTGACTGCATTCGAATGCCTTAAGTAATGATGGTTGCCGAAATAAATAAAGCGGGTGTTAAAATGCATTTAAAAGAGTGGAAATTATTGTGAAGATGACAATCTGTTATCGCATGGTTGGGCCAACTGTTTGTCGCTGGCAGACAAATTAATACAAAATTTAGGTTAAAAGTTGGTAAGTCATTGTATCTTAAGTTTACTTTGTGCCTGATTTTGACATGATTTTTTCTGCCTGCAACTTAAATTTGGACAGAAAACACAGATTGTCATGCTCGGAATATTTTCCATACTTTTAAGTGAAATGGTTTAAATTTAAATTAATGTTAACACCTGCAATGTTTTTTTTTTTTTTTTTTCGCTGTTGGGCTTTTAATACTGACTTTGTAAAAGACAGCATAAGGTCATGCAACAGCCGTCTGATGACATGAATTTCTTTATATAGAAAATAGCATTGGAAAATCTCATTATCCCCAATCCCCCACTCTCTCTCTCTCCCTCTCTCGGCATTGGTACTATCTATGCCACTATGCCACAAGTAACTTGGATGAATACTGTGTGGAGTAACGTTATTGTTGAAAGAAATTCCTGGAAAACATGAATAGGTTCACTGTCCGCCGCCATGTAACTGAAATATGTTGAAAAGGCATTATACATCCAACAAACAAATCTTGCCGCGGAGCCTATGCTATCCGCATCCTACATCTGAATAAGGCGACAAATTTCTAGACTTGTTCAATTTGTATGCATTTGCAGATGACAAATTTAGTGTGTCTCAAATGATTGGGTTTCTCTAAAAGAAAAGTAGATAATATCGTGGAACTAGGATGGTATATTGCTTAACAGCATTTTCTCCTTTCCCAACAGTGTTTTCAAAACCTTTTTACTCGGGCTCTTTTCAACCCTCTTTTCAACCCTAGATCGCTGGTACAGGCTTTACCCTAATTTATCCTAAAAACACTACAAAAATAACTCCTCCATACAAAGAACCAAGAATTTAAAGATCTCAATCTTGTCTCGGCTAGAATATCTCACAGTACATATAGTTGTAACAGATTGCGTTTAACATGCAGCATGATCTTGATCTACATCGTCTGTAAACGAGACTGAAAGGAATTTAAGCTGCACTCGGTGTGTTAAGCGTTTACCAAATAATACTATTCGGCTTTTGAAAACATTGAGGAAAAAGGAGAATGCAGGAAACAAGCAATTTATTCTTTTACTCTGATATTCTGAGACAAGTTCTAACTCAAGACAATTGTGAAAAGTTCATAATCTTCGTCTTCTTCACAGACGCTTCAGCTCCATGTAATTAATGCTGTACGGATTAAGGGTTAAAGCTTATCTACACCCGACAACCAAATTTGGCAATAAAAACAGGCAAGGGTTGTCCGTATATTGTTAACCCTTTATCAAATAATCCCAAGTTTTAAGAGCCTCGAGAAACCAGTGTGGGAGAAGAAAATGTTCTAATTAGCAGCAGCTGCTTCTCTTCCGAAAACGTTTTCAACCACTGGAAAGACAAATTTCGTTGTTTGAATTACATTTAGTCATCTGCAAATGTTATAAAATTGGATATGGCTAAGATTTGGAGGTCTGGTAAAGAGTTAACACGTGTCATTTGTGTATGAAACCCTAACCCTTTATTTTTTAGAAAATGACGGAATGTTGTCTCGTAGACAAAAAAAAAAATAGGTCGTAATCATAGATATACCAGTCTTTAGGAATGAAAACAATCATCACATGCTCTTCTTCATTTTATCACATGTACATGGAGACAAACACAGCCAGTTACATTGCACAAACAGATATCATTTTTCCCAACTGGTTAACCCATTACAACACAAGCACGAGTCTAAACGATCCCAAGACAGAAAGCTTTGGAAAACATTGTGGATTAAGGAAAAAATGTTGCTAACATTTTCCCACAAGGTATCCTAACCTTTTAAGCCAACTTTTCTCATTTGAGCCAAAATGCTTTCAATATGGATGAGTTTAAAATGTTGTCGTCTGTTGAAGGTTTAAAGGTCAAGTTTACCTATCTTCCAACTTTAGAAAAAGAGCTGCCAAATCTGGGGGAACGGACAAAAGCCCACTGGGACAAAAGCCCACTAGGACAAAAGCCCACTGGACAAAAGTCCACTGCTAATTTTGGCAGGGAGGACAAAAGCCCACTGCTTATAAAAAAAGTGTTAGAAAATCATTTTTCTATCATATTTGTAAGAAAAAACACATTAGGGATTTAAGATCCATCCAATATCTCACTATTTTCACCTTTAGAATCACATCCACTACTTGATATTAGTAGTTTAACCATGGTTAAAATTGGGTCCAAATACGAAAACAAGAGGGCCATGATGGCCCTGTATCGCTCCACTGGCTTTTTAACCCCTTTACCACACAAATCGAAGTGTTAATGACCCTAAAAGAGAAGGCTTTCAAAAACATCGTGAGAAAAGGACAGGATGTTGTCAGCCAGTATTTTCTCCTTTTCCCACAACGTTTCCTAACCTATCAAAGACAGAAATAGTCATTTAAGCTTTGTCTTTTTGCAATGGCTTTAAACTTGGTACAGTAAAAAAAAATTGTCATTTCTTAAAGAGTAAAATTAACGTATCATGCCCTTAATTGGCATTGACAGAGACATACAGCATAAAAAGTCTGTATGGTGATAAACTTACTTTGAAAACATAACCTCCATCCCGCTCGCCAAACAAAAACAGTCACATCTTTTAAATGCAAAGATGATGTCAGTAAATACAAGCAGGTTTATTCATTAGCATGAAAGGTAAAGTTCTGAAAAAATTTGAGTGATAGAAACCTTACTTTAAATTAAACATTCCATTCATGTGAGCATAACTATTAGTATCAAAATAAATCACTCTCCTTTAAAACAGAACATTTCCTTTCCAAAATACTTGAATACCAAACTCCAATAATGTATAACTGCAGTTAAATAATCAAGGGAGGTAAATAGTAACAAATTATATCTTGTATAACAGGAGTTACTTCCCTTGATTACTATTTTAAATTATAGTCACTATATAAGCCCATGTTAAACTTGTGATCCCCGGGGCAGAGCCAATTTTGACCCCAGGGCTATAATATGAAGAAATTTGATAGAAGCTCATTAGATAAAGCTACATGCCAAATTTGGTAGCCCTGGGCCTTATGGTTTCAGACAAGAAGATTTTCAAAGATGTTCAATATTTTTCAGTTTTGTTGCCATGGCAACCAGAGTTTTTGAAGGAATCAAATTCTTTCAAGAAATTCTAAAGAGGACCATGGCAGGATCATTTCTGTGAAGTTTCATCAAATTTGGATGGGTAGTTTCAGAGATGAAGAAGTTTGAAACAAGAGGGCCAAGATGGCCCTGGATCGCTCACCTGAATTTTTGAGAGGACCATAACCAATTTTTTTTGAGGTATTGAAACTTTGGAAACAAAATCATTATTTTGCCAAGCAATTTTGAAAAGGTCACCTGTAAAAGTCATTTCAAAATCTGTCACCACCCCTACAATCATCACCACGGCAATGAATTTGATGAATCAGAATTCTGCAAATAAATTTTTGGATAGATCACCCAAGGACAATTTCTTGAAGAGCACATGCTCTATAGTGACTAAAAAGATAAGTAGAACAAGAGCACCACATGCAGGTGCCAACAATTGGCTGTTGTTTTTCGATGGATAAAAATTTCCCTAACAATTTTTGAAAAGGGTCACCCTAGGAACATTTCTGTGAAATTATTTCAAAATCTGACCAGCCGTTCCAGAGAAGAAGAATTAGGAAATTCCTCTTCATGTCCCTGTAGTGCAAATAGCCCCCACCATCAGAGCCATGTTTCTTGACAGATCACAATTTTGTGAACAATTTTTGAAAAGAGTCACCCAAGGAACATTGCTGTGAAATTATTTCAAAATCTGACCAGCGGTTTCAGAGAAAAAGAATTTTTAAGAATTTCTTCATGTCCGTATAGTGTAAATAGCCCACAGCCATCAGAGCCATGTTTCTTGGTGGATCAAAATTTCTCAAACAATTTGCAAAAAGGGTCACCCAAGAAACATTTCTGTGAAATTATTTCAAAATCTGACCAGCCGTTTCAGAGAAGAAGAATTTTTAAGAATTTCTTCATGTCCATATATATAGTGCAAGTGGGCATCAGAGCCATGTTTTATGACGAATCAGCATTTTTTTGCAAACAATTTTTGAAAAGGGTCACCCAAGGAACATCTCTGTGCAATTATTTCAAAATCTGATCAGCGGTTTCAGAGAAGAAGAATTTTTAAGAATTTCTTTATTTCTGTATAGTGCAAGTAGCCCCCATTCACCAGAGCCATGTTTCTTGACGGATCAAAATTTTGCGAACAATTTTTGGGTCACCCAAGGAACATCTCTGTGAAATTATTTTAAAATCTGACCAGCCGTTTCAGAGAAAAAAAATTTTTAAGAATTTCTTCATTTCTGTATAGTGCAAGTAGCCCCCATTCACCAGAGCCATGTTTCTTGACGGATCAAAATTTCGCGAACAGTTTTTGAAAAGGGTCACCCAAGGAACATTTCTGTGAAATTATTTCAAAATCTGACCAGCGGTTTCAGAGGAGAATATTTTTAAAGAATTTCTTAGAAAATTCAATTTGGTTGCCATGGCAACCGGAGTTTTTGATGGAATCAAATTCTGTGAACAATTTTTAAAGAGGACCTCCCAAGGAACATTCCAGCCAAGTTTGGTCCAAATTGGCCCAGCGGTTTAGGAGGAGTTGATGTTTAAAGAATTGCTCACGACGCACCACGGACGACGCACAACGCACTACGGACGACGGACACCCGGTGATCCTAAAAGCTCCCCTTGAGCACGTTGTGCTCAGGTGAGCTAAAAAAAGTTAATGCACGGACGGACGCACGGACGGACGCACGGACGCATGACGGACACCGGGCCATGACATAAGCCCGCTGGCCTTCGGCCAGTGGAGCTAAAAATGAAAATATTTGCCTATCTGAATTGGAAAATTGGGCTTTTGCCCTAGTATGCATGAAGTGTTTTAAATACTTTTGATACTTTTTTTTTTTTTAAATCCTAATGAAAATGACTTTTTTTCATAATATTTTCTTGAACAAGGGTTTGAAGAATGAGACAAATACTATTTTACTGTATTTGATTATCGTACAACCAAATTAAAATGTACTTAATAGGTACATTAACAAATAATTGTTTTACTTTGTGATTAATCAATATTGTTAAAATGGAAGTGTAATTCAATGGCATAATAATTCTTTAACATTGAAAATAATTACTTGTTTTGATAGTTTTCACACTCTTCTTCTTTAATACTTTAGGTCAAAAGAGTGCTGTTTAATTTCACACCTTTCATCTTTGATCACCCAAAGTTTGGTCATCTTACTTTGAGTTCCCTTTGGTCTTACCTAAGGAATTTTAAAATTACTAATTGGAAATATTGAATTAATTGTAATTAAAAAAAATCCACGATAATTGCATCAGGTCTATTCTTACAGCCTTATATCTAACTGTAAGTAGTATATAATCAACACAAGTATCAACTCTTAGGCTGTTAAGCTTGACTCAATGATTAATTGCGGACAGCGTAAATCAAGATCAGACAGCACGGAACATCTACACTCACCTGTAACTTGAATAATTGATGTGTTAAAATTGCTATCAAAGCTCATTTTATATACAAATTGCCTTTCTTCTCAATGTTTAATTCTCTGCAACATTTCCCATGATTATAACAACCATGTGAAAGAAGGCTTTTGAAAAAATTGTGTGAAAAGGAGAAAATACTGGACTTTTGAAAACAATGAGAGAGAAGGAGAAAATGCTGCTTACCAGCATTTTCTGCTTTTCACATAATGTTTTCTACTCTTCGAAAGACAAGTCGCATCATACATACGAAATGTTTAATTAAATACATGATTATAACTGAAGGTGGACTTTTGTCCTAGTGGGCTTTTGTCCCAGTGGGCTTTTGTCCTAGTGGGCTTTTGTCCAGTGGGCTTTTATCCTAGTGGGCTTTTGTCATACACTCCCAAATCTGGAGGTTGATAATCTTTATTTTGCAAATTGCACGCGTCTTTTCTTAATCAAGCCTTTATATCCCTTCACACTTTGGAAAGTTTAACACGCTAAGATTTAGTTTACAAACCGAACCTTTTCTCCACTAATCTTCAAATACTCCCATGGCAGTCAGAACGTGATATCCGATCTTGAATCTGCCGAGCACGTTAGCTGGCTAGTAATGCAGGCTTATGACGCGGAATCCTAGCTCAGCAAAACTCGTTTCAAGGATTGATATTGGTCATTACGACAAGATTCATTCTTCTCTGACAATTAAGCATTGTTTCTGCGATTTATGTATAGGACAGTAATCAGTGTTTTCATTGTCTAGAAAAATAATTTTACAAAGTACTGGAAAAGAGATGCAGATGCACTAGTTGGCAGCCTTGAGATGACTGGAACCATGTTGAGAATAGTGTTCAACACTAAACATGTAATGATATTGGATATAGGAACACGCTGACAGTGTGTGAAATGTTCTGACTCATATCAGGCCGTACCTTGCAATTTTTTGTTGTTTTTGTTTTGCCTGCAAAAGTAATAGTTGAGTATGAAGTTTCCAACCCGTGTATAAACCTTGGTAAATTCTTGTAAAAGGTATTCGAAGAAAGAAGGAAACTATTCTTGTAGTGTTTTCGTTTCCTCGATAACCAAAACTTTAACAAACTTAAAAGCTGACTCAGATATTAGCTATCCATAAATCAAGGGTTGCTTAAAGACAAAAAAAAAAAAGAATCATTACAGTTTAATAACTGATAATGAGATACCATAGCACTATACACAGGAATATATGGGAAAGAAAATAGAAAAAACAGAAGGAAAGAGAGAGAGAGAGAGAGAGAGAGAGAGAGAGATAACATCACATAACATAACATAAACAGTGACAGGCTTAGTTGTACATATTTGGTAGTATGTAGTAATTGATCACGGAGAGAGAGAAAGAGAGACGGACAGACAGACAGAAAAACAGACAAATAACTTAATCATTAGAACATTTCAAGACAGTCTGATCTGAATCTACACCCATTGCTAAAGAGCACTGAATCGTGTCTTGCCTTCTATGGGTTATGTAGGAGAACACTTATATATAATGAGATAAAATATCACTTTTCCCTGAAAAGCAGACGGATATGTTTTTAATCAGATCATGTTTCATTTCTTGTAACCGAATTATGCAACGTTTGACTGAATTTCTCCTTTTTTTTTTTGATGATCACGCGGCACAGATGTGACAGAAAATAAAGCGGGGATTTCTGATTTAAAGTTGGTCAACCGAAGCCTTTGTTGGTACCTGTGTACTTATATATGCAGCAATAGATTTTTAATTTATGTGTTGTTTAACTACTATATTTTGGCAATTTTCTTCACATTTCCTCTCACCTTAATATATTGGTCATTTTTTAAAAACATTTATCTTGTACTTAAAACAATACAAAACATTTCAACTTACAGTAATCCTGTAAATGCAAGAAAACAGCGAAACCTTTACCTTTTAGGACATAAGGGTTATTTTTTTTTGTGCAATTTGATCGTCTGATGTAATGTTTTTTGAGATCCATTCTTGCTTTCTCTGTTTAACCCTTTCAGCGAAAAACAGACATAACAATTTTTTTTTTGCTGACGACATAGATCAAGATCAGACATTACATACATGTAACGTGCAACCTGATCTTAAATCAATACTGGTCGCCTGTTTATTCAAGCGTACAAGGCAACCTGAGTCTCAAAATTTGATATTTTAGCTTTTAAGTATAGTCTGATCTTGATCTATGTTACCAGATTACCTAGTAGAGCCTTAAAGATAAAAAAGAAACAAAAAGCAATTTTAGCTGTTTTAGTTTTGGTGAATTGTAAAGGCTAGTTTTGTTTAGAGCAGAATGGGTCGGAAGACTTTCCACTATTAAAAGTCTTAGTTTGCATTTTGAATTACTAGTTTGTTCTTATATTTATATGTATATGTAGGGCCTACCATTAGACAGATACTTTGAACAGACATGTCCAGATAAAAGATCTTAACACTGTAAAGAAAGATTTTTTTTTGTCGCAATGTTTCATAAGATAGTGCCAGTGCAGATCCAAGACAAGACTGCACGTTGAACATTTTACATATGATTTGTCAAGTCCTCTATAGGCCGTCGTTTGATAATGATGTACATGGAGTCAGAAGTATTCCGATTTCCCTTCAAAAAGTACAGGGTACAATTTCCTCCCAACTGACTTTTAAGGGAACAATTTCATCCAAGCTAGGGTTGGTTGGTTGGTTGTATTGGGGTTTAACGCCACTTTAACAGCTAAGGTCATATCATGGCGGTCGGTGACGCACACGTGTTTCCTGGCTTTCTCACACCAGTACTAACACAACTTTCTTTCCAAAGCCACCGACTACTTTTCTCACATGCTTCAGCAGAGGTGAGAGGCGAAAATACGCCGGAGAGAAAGTTCGCCTCAACCGGGTATCGAACTCACAACCACCAGGTCATGAGTCCGACACGCTCACCACTGAGCCACCCGGGCGGGCTCCAAGCTAGGGGCCAACACTCTCTAACACAAATAGAAATCATGAATGAGGGCCAACATCTTGGCCCAGTAAGGCAAGGCTACAATTTTGTTGTTTGGAATAGTTAAATTACCCTTGACTCTTTACCAAATGACAAAGATTTTGATTTGTTCAAAGCAAATACAGTTGTTGTTGTTATTGTTGTTGTTGTTGTATGGTGTTCAACGCCGCTTTCAACATTATAGCATTTATATCGCGGTGGCCATTGCACCTATCCATGCTTCCCGGAGTCTCTTTTACCAGTACTCCACACAATTTTTTTTCCAAGCCACTGGCTGCTTTCCCACGTAACCATCGTCGAAGCAATGATCAGTGGTTGGAGAAGAAGAGAAGAATGAATCCTGTCGCATGACTATCATCAATGCTCAGAAAGAAATTGACCGAGCCAGGTATCAAACCCACGACCCCCTGTTCTCAAGTCCTGCACGCTACCGAATGAGCTACTGGGGTTCTGCAGCAAATGCAGAAGACAAATGTTGTTCAAATGATGAAGCTTGCCAATGTATGAGTAAACAACATTGTTGGAAAAGTAGAAAAATCTGATTACAGCATTCTCTCCCATCCCATCATCTTCTTAAGATCTTTTATTCCTTTACAGCACAACCTTAACTTTAAAAGACGCCTAGGAGTAAGGCTTTAGATTACATTATGAGAAAGGAATACATCATGAGAAAATGGTTACTAGCAATTTCTCCTTCCCCCATAATGCTTTCTACCCCCATCAAGGGTAAATTTCACCATTTCATCCATCTTTGAGTTGTCGTCTGCAAATGTTTTCCATTCGGACAAATGTAAAATATTGTCATTTGGGAAAGGGTTAAACCAAAGGTTATTAAAAAAAAAAAAATAACAGAACAAATCAATGCAATACTAAAGCGTATTTCATGTAGAATATCTTACAAAAATAGCATCTCTAGTGTAGATCTAATATCAATCTGCGTGTTCTGTGCAGTTTGATTTGTGTCTTCACTGCCTGTATAATGGAGTCTTCTTGTATTTAGATTTAAAAAAAGGAAAATATAGTATAAAAAACACAAAAACTCTTTTTGTTGAGATATATATATATAATAAAAAAATTGAAATATACATGATAAAGAAACCCTGAAAGATGGTGAATTTGATGGAAATTAAATGTTCGCTTTTTCATACAATTGCTATTTGTACCGTCATTTGATCCGAAAACATTTTGTGGCTTGCAATTCATTAAATATTCATGACTTTAACTCGTCCTCGACCTGAAAAGAATAACAACCTTGGGATGTTAACAATCGCACCATATAAGGATAACAGCCATTACTTTTGTATCGCGTGATCACTGAAGTAGGGGGAAAAATAGTTTCATAAGTTTGAATTTGGTTATGAAAGTAGAGAATATGGACGCGAGAAAATTCCCCGTATTCGTCTTCTATTACAGGTACGGCCTTACTCTTAGTCATCATATAAAACTATCCTTAATTTGAAGTTATACGAAACTGAATCAGAGTATTTACAATCACAAAATAACTAGATTCGTTTATACGGCAGATGACAAATGTTCCTGGAAATAAAGTTGTTGTCTATCATATTAAAGACATATTAAAGACAAATGCCACGTTTGCTACATTTAATTGTCGTCTGCATATGCTTTCAATTTGGAAAAGAATACATTTTTGTGCCTTTGTAAAGAGTTAATTTTTAACCAAAAACCCTCACGGAAGAACCAAAGTGTTTGATTTTATCCATTCGGTCCTGCGAGATTCATTAATCTTATTTTGTAATGAACATGTGCAGATAATTATATCAATGTGTAAAAATAAACATTTTGTATGCTAGTGATCGTTATCATTCGGAGGAAAAAAATAAGCTCAAGAGTCAAGACCTAATAGGCCTAAGAGCAGCTCATGAAATATTTCTCCGTGACGATATATGTCGGCGCTGTCATTATGTCTCGAACCAGCATTTTCTTCTTTTTCCCACAATGTTCCCACCTAATAAAAACCAGTTTTATATTTTGAGTTAGATTCAAAATTTCGTCTGCAAATGTTTTTTTTTTTTCAATTTGGACAAGTCATTTTGTCGTTTGGTAAAGAGTTATGGAAATAAGAACATCACTCGTAATTGTCGAAGAGTGTGTGACAGGGTAGATAAACATTTCATAAGAGGAGAAAATGCTGGTTGCCGGCCTGTTCTTTTTTTTTTCCCAACAATGTTTTCGAAACCCTTGTTCTTCACGGCACTTAAAACTCGGGATGTGTGGTTAAAGGTTTAAGTGTTTTGATTTTTTAACCAATTAAATCAATGTTAAATAATTCGCTTGCCAGTGATGACTACTTATCATCTTTTTTCTTTCTGATATAAAAAAAATTTCATGTAGATACATACGTGTAATACGACTTTGTAAAAGAGTAAAATGGTGCGTAATTTCGGTTCATTCTTGAATCATTTGCTAAATTGAAAAAAATAAAACTTAACTGTCTGATCGCGGCGGCGTCATCGCGTCGTTTTTATTGCATAACCAGACCGCCGTGGTCCGCCAGGGATCGCCGCGTTTAAGATCGGTCCGCGTTAACCTGTGTTTTAAAATCGCCGCGTTGGGTCCGCGCTAGGTCCACCGCGGAGAGCGAAAATAGTAAAAAACGCGCGAACTGTACTGTATGTTAACTCTTTACCAAACGACAAAATTCATAGACAAGATGTCCAAACTGTAGGTATTTGCAGACGACAAATACATGGTTGCAGAAGTGATGGGCTTTGTCTATGAAAGGAAAGAAACCATTGTGGGAAAGGAGAAAATACTTTTAATATAAACATGTCTACAGTTTTGTCATCTGGTAAACAGCAAAATCTTCACTTGACAACAAGTTTTGCATGTGAGAAATAAAATTTGACCCTATGTTGAGATTTGTCTTGGAGAGGGTAGAAAACATTGAGACAAAAAGGAGAAAAGTTTATCAGCATTTCTCGTTTTTCTGCAGTTTTTTTTTCAAAGTGAAATAGATCTACATTTACTTTAAATTTTTTGTCTACAAATGGTTTCAGTTTTTGGCCCCCTTTTTTCATGACAAGTTTCATGGACTTGTCCAAACTGAAAGCATTTGCAGACGAAAAATTAAATATCATGTGAATGACAGACTTTGTCTGTGAGTGTAGAAAACATTGTAGGAAATGGAGGACATGCTGGATACTACCTTTTTTCTCCTTTTCCCATGATGTTTACAAAAGGCCTTTTCCTAGGAGTCAGTAAAACATGGTTCATGTGTTTTAGGGATTACAGTCAGTAAAAGTCCTGCTCCAAAAACATTATCACCCCCACGTTCATGTTCAATTGTTGTTACTTTTGTCGACCTGGTCATACAATTAGAATAATAACTAGAGGCGCTTGAGCGCCTGTATCGCTCCACAGGCCTGATATTTCTATAATGGCGAAAGGAAGTTTTTAACAATTATCATTCAATCCTGCATTTTAGCTCACTGAAGAAACAATTTGGTAGACAACCACCATAGGAACTTACCTGCAAAACAACAATGAAATCCAATGAATAGTTTTAGAGAAGAAATTTTTCAAAGATTTTACTTTATACCATAAAAGGAAAATGAGTCTCCCATAAAAGCCATGTTTTTTGACAGATCTTTTTTTTTTTTAAGGAATTCTGTAAACCTGTATCTAAGGAACATTCCTGCAAAATAATAATGCTATCCAAATAGCGGTTTGGGAGGAGAAGATTTTTAAAGGTTTTTTACTTTGGTTGCCATGGCAACCAGAATTCTTCATGGAACACAATTATTTGAAGGAATTTGAAAGAGAACCACCAAAGGAACATTCCTGTGAAATTTGGTAAAAATCCAGTCAATAGTTTCTGAGGAGAAGTTTTTTTAAGAAAAAGTTTACGGACGCACGCACGAACGGACGGACGGACAGACGGACGAACGAACGGACGGACGGACGCACGACGGACACAACGCCATGACAATAGCTCGCTGGCCTTCGGCCAGTGGAGCTAACAACAATGAAATCCAATGAATAGTTTTAGAGAAGAAATTTTTCAAAGATTTTACTTTATACCATAAAAGGAAAATGAGTCTCCCATAAAAGCCATGTTTTTTGACAGATCTTTTTTTTTTTTTTAAGGAATTCTGTAAACCTGTATCTAAGGAACATTCCTGCAAAATAATATTGCTATCCAAATAGCGGTTTGGGAGGAGAAGATTTTTAAAGGTTTTTTACTTTGGTTGCCATGGCAACCAGAATTCTTCATGGAACACAATTATTTGAAGGAATTTGAAAGAGGACCACCAAAGGAACATTCCTGTGAAATTTGGTAAAAATCCAGTCAATAGTTTCTGAGGAGAAGTTTTTTAAAGAAAAAGTTTACGGACGCACGCACGAACGGACGGACGGACGGACGCACGACGGACACAACGCCATGACAATAGCTCTCTGGCCTTCGGCCAGTGGAGCTAAAAATTGGACAAAATATTGTATATATCATTTTTTGAATGACTTGTTTGGTTAACTCTTTACCAAACAACCAAAGTTTTCGACCTGTCCAAATTGAAAGCATTTGCTGACGACAAAATAAATGTAACTCAAAAATTAAAATTTGTGTTGAGCAGGGTAGAAAACATTGTGGGAAGAGGAGAAAATGCTGGTTACCACAATATTTTCAAAAGTCTTCTATCTCAGGGTCATGAAAACCAGGGATTTTGTGGTAAAGAGTTAAGTCTTTACCAAACTACAAAGTTTTTGACTTGCCTAAATTGAAAGCATTTGCAGAAGAAAAATGAAATGTGACTCAAATGATGGAACTTGTCAGTGGTAGGGTAGAATTGATTGATTGTATGGTGTTTTAAGTCATTTTCAACTTCATTTTAGTTGTATCGTGGCGGCAAGAACCACAAATTGGTTTTGACGACTACCCACTCATATGTGCCAGTTTTACGCGCTGTGCAAAAACAGCCATGCGTGACATCTGCACACATGCCAAGACATAAAAGGTGAAACATGATATCAAAATTTTCCAATAAAAGATCTTGTTTATGTTTGAAGAATTTAGAAATAGACCAATAAAATACAATAAAATGTAAGAATAACTAATAATAAAAATAAGAAAATAAAATATATAAAACTGCTAAATTGAGGATCGAACCTCTGACCACCGGGACCCATCAAGGCTCTCGGTGCAGCGGTGTAAACAACTTCACCGTAGGAGCAGCTCAAAATGGTCTGAAATATTATGGGCGAAAGACCCCGCCAAAGGCCGCCTATAGGTTACACGAATTACGTCATTCTCAACCCTGAAGAACAATTTTTTTGCCATTTTGAATTTCTCCATATGGACAAAAAGTTGGACTGTATCTGTACTTCAACTTCCTCGACAACCAAAGGTTAGTTTAAGAATTCAACACAAACTAAATCCACAAGATTTAGATTAATTAATTTTTTGTTAAAACTTATTAAAATGAAGATGAAGACCTACAACATTTCCCACTTGTTCACGTACCATGACAGAAATATTGAAAAAATATCAATATTGTTAATTTCAATGACGTACTAACTAAGCAGTTCAACATCCTTGCTTTGACGTCATTTTTTCTGATGTTCGGCTTTGATCCAGTTCGCCCTATTTCGTGTCCGTTTTGATTTCTTCAACACCCTCACCAACGTCTTGTGTTATTTTCACACTTTGTTCACAAGGCTCATGAAAAGATTACTTGTCTAGTGGTTATTTAATTCAGATTAACAGAGTATTGTAAATATTGTTGATTTTTAGAAAGCTGACATGATCACGAGGGATAGATAGTTGGGAAATACATACATACATGTAGAGAACTGGATAAGATTTTGGATGGCAAAGGAACGCTCGATGCATTTTTTGCTTGACCGAAGTCCTTTATTAGCTCTACTGGGTGAAAGCCAGCAGAGCTTATGTCATAGTATGGTTTCCCTCGTCCGTCCGTCCGTCTGTCTGTCTGTCAGTCCAACCGTTAGTCTTTTCTTGTTTACGCAGTGAAGTCTGCATTTGTGGTCAGATTTTCATGAAACTTGGACAGTTTGTTTATCTTATCAATAGCTTAATCCCTAATGATTTTGAAAAAAATCCAACATACAATATGGGAAAAGTAGCCATTTCAAGTTGAAAATATCCATTTCTTGTTTACGCGATAAAGTCTGCATTTGTGGTCAGATTTTCGTGAAACGTTCACAGCTGCTTTGCATCATCAACAGCTTGAAACCTATTAATTTTGAAAAAAAAAAAAAAAAAAAAAAAAAATCCAACCATCAGTATGGAGAAAGTAACCGTTTAACTCTTTACCAAACGACAAAATTTTAGACTGGTCCAAATTGAAAGCACTTGCAGATGAGGAAATAAACGTAACTCAAAAATTGAAATTTGTTTTCAGCAGGGCAGAAAACATTGTGGGAAAAGGAGAAAATGCTGGTTACCAGCATTTTCTCTTTTTCCCACAATGTTTTCAAAAGGCTTCTATCTCAGGGTCGAAAAAATCGGGGATTGCAGGGCAGAAAACATTGTGGGAAAAGGAGAAAATGCTGGTTACCAGCATTTTCTCTTTTTCCCACCATGTTTTCAAAAGGCTTCTCAGGGTCGAAAAAATCAGGGATTGTGTGGCAAAGGGTTAAAGTCGAAAATTTCCATTTCTTGCTTAGGCAATGAAGTCCACAGTTTTGATCTAATTAACCAAACGCCAGAGGATAAATCGCTCCTCCCACTGATGTCACGTGGTCCGCGAATCAAGATTTCGCGACAAACAACCTAGACACTAGGGCTTAGCTAGGAGATATATGAAACTTACCGGGAGATTTTTCTACCATAAAATAACTATTCTAGATAACATAAGCATGAGACCAATTCAAGAAAAGGCACTTACGTCTTTTGCATTAGGTTTATCAAAGTTATAGTGTTTGAAAATTGAAATAGAGGCTGGTTTATCTAGAAGTCAGTTGGAAAACGCAGTCTTACAACTCTTACATTTGTTTATGTAATACATTAAACTCGTACTCCCTAAATATGTCCTAAAATCATTGATCTGCTAATACAATTCATCTAAATTATTACAATATTTACAACCATTATTATCATTATTATTATTATTATTATTTTTTTTTTTCTTTTTCAATTTAAGTTGTCATCTGCGTCAATAGTCAATCTAAGGAATAATGATGGATATTAATTTTAATGTAATTAATAAAGATTTTTAAATCATACCTTCTTAAGAAATAATCTTCTTTCTATCGTGGTTTATCGTTCAATAAACCGCAGTTGTGAGTTATGAGGCAAAATAAATAATCCACGAGGGCGATAGCCCGAGTGGTTTATTCATTGCACCTCGTATATGACAGGCAGCTAGTGTGCAATGATTAAGGTCTTTCCAATCCATTATCACAGCGATTGGCTGAATTCTTTTTTAACCATTATCCCGCTAAATAACTAAAACGAAATTTTCAACTCGACAGTGAAAACCAAATTATTGCCATTTCAAAGATATGTTTTGGGGAATAATATATCTCATCGGACAGTGTAGATCCAAGATCAGACTGCACGTTCTGTGTAGTCTGATTTTGATCTACACTGTCCACAAAAGTTCCATGGGTCGCGCTTAGCAGCCAAAGAGTTAATGGCTCGTATACGTTATATGACAGGATCTTAAGCTAATGGATTTCTGATCTTGACAAGTCGCTATGTCATAGTCCTCGAGATGTTGCAATATGAATTTGTTAATGAGAAAAGAGTGCATATGGCATTTCCGACCAGTGCGAAACGTTCAGCTTGTACTTTCGCGCATCGTGATCAGGGCTAGCTCTGTACGAGCGGCTTCCGGCAGGATTGTACCTGAATTAATTACCATGTAGATGAAAAGTAACTATTTGATTGGTAATATTTTAAAAAAGAAATTCTGATACTGATCAGTAACTATTTGATTGGTAATATCATAAGAAATTTTCTTATACTGTACTGTAAGTGTTGCAAATTTAATCCGAATGACTGTCTTGAATAATCAATTAGAAATACATGGAAATCAAGTATGTTTTTCTTGCAATACAAGTTCATTCACAAATAACAATAAAAGTTCAGAAATGAAAACTTCCTTTTATTGTTTAGTTCCCCCAAATTTTCCAAAATACAGGATTCCCACCGTGTTCTCAAAGTAAGTTGTAATGCTAATCGCTTATCACATGTCCTGCCACCTCTGTACGCTTTTTACATTAATTTACTTTTTTAACAAAAAAAAAAAAAAAAGACGATAACTATGAGATGGAGAGCATTATAGAATTTGAGTAGCAGAAGCAGTTTTATGTACAGGTGCTTTAGTCCAATCTTAACTTGTAAAGAAAATAGGCGGTTAAACTTGCAGATCAAGCTACAGTCTGTTTTCCTCCCTACAAAAATAACTCTTTTTTTCTTTTCGTTGACACTGTAGCCGAATGTATTTTTTCGTTACCACAACCCTTTACCACACAATCCCGAGTGTTTTTTACCTTTACAAAGAAAGAATGCCTGTTTTTGCAACATAAAGTTTGTTGTATGCAAATTCTTTGAATTTGGACCTTTCTAAAATTCTGTTCTTTGGTAGAGTTTAAGCCATTGATTTAATAGGCTATCTGCATCGTTAGCCGTAAAAAGAGCATTTGATGTATTGTGTGTTATTACAGAATTACCAGATTTCATTTATATAGAGCTTTAGGGGCTTAAAGCAAATTGCTTTAAGCCCCTAAAGCTCTATATAAATGAAATCAGGGATCGTTTTTATTATCCCTAAAGAAATGGTAGTCTTAAATCAGGAAATAGATCAAAACATTCTATTTTCAATGCAAGACTACTTCGTAAAAATAGGATCAGACTTTACAGTTTAATCCTGATTTACAATATCCGTGAAAAATATGTATATTGATGTACACTGTCATACCTAGCGCTCTACGGGTTGAAACTTGTCGAAATTACCAGGAGCAGATCAAGATCGGACGGCAAAGAAATTAATATTTTTAGCTCACCTTAGTAAAACGTGCTCAAGGGGAGCTTTTAGGATCAACACTGTCCGTCGTGCGTCCGTGCGACGTGCGTCGTGCGTCGTCCGTCGTGCGTCTTCAACAATTCTTTAAACATCATCTCCTCCTAAACCGCTGGGCCAATTTGGACCAAACTTGGCTGGAATGTTTCTTGGGAGGTCCTCTTTAAAAATTGTTTACAGACTTTGATTCCATCAAAAACTCCGGTTGCCATGGCAACCAAATAGAATTTTCTAGGAAATTCTTTAAAAATCTCCTCTGAAACCGCTGGTCAGATTTTGAAATAATTTCACAGAAATGTTCCTTGGGTGACCCTTTTCATAAATTGTTCACGAAATATTGATCCGTCGAAAAACATGGCCGTGGTGGGAGGGAGGCTTTTTGCACTGTATGGACTTAAAGAAATTCTTTAAAATTCTTCTCCTCTGAAACCACTATTCAGATTTTAAATCAAATTTCACAGAAATGTTCCTTGGGTGCTCCTTTTGAAACAGTATTCGCGAAATTTTGATCTGTCAAGAAACATGGCTCTGGTGGTGGGGGGCTTTTTGCACTATACCAACATGAAGAAATTCTCTTTAAACATCATCTCCTCCTAAACCGCTGGGCCAATTTGGACCAAACTTGGCTGGAATGTTCCTTGGGAGGTTCCCTTTAAAACCTGTTCACAGAATTTGATTCCATCAAAAACTCTGGTTGCCATGGCAACCAAATGGAGTTTTAGGAAATTCTTTAAAAATCTTCTCTGAAACCGCTGGTCAGATTTTGAAATAATTTCACAGAAATATCCCTTGGGTGCCCCTTTTGAGAAATTGTTCGCAAAATTGTGATCCGTCGAAAAACATGGCCGTGGTGGGGGGGGGGGGTGGAGGCTCTTTGAACTTTATGGACTTAAAGAAATTCTTTGAAATTCTTTGAAAATCTTCTTCTCTTAAACCACTATTCAGATTTTGAAATAATTTCACAGAAATG
This sequence comes from Hippopus hippopus, assembly GCA_946811185.2. Lineage (NCBI taxonomy): Eukaryota > Metazoa > Mollusca > Bivalvia > Cardiida > Cardiidae > Hippopus > Hippopus hippopus. The sequence continues at coordinate 43,004,259 of OX328110.1, forward strand.
TTCCTTGGGTGCTCCTTTTGAAAAGTTGTTCGCGAAATTTTGATCTGTCAAGAAACATGGTTCTGGTGATGGGGGACTATATGCAGTATACTTAAAAAAATTGGCTGTGGTCCTCTTCAAAAATTCGGGTGAGCGATCCAGGGCCATCTTTGTCCTCTTGTTTTAGATACTGTCAACATAGAAATTTTGTGTTTCTTTTACCTTATTGAGAATATTAATTTCATTATGCACTTTTACTGTACATACAACTTTTTACGTCGCTGCTGTTCAAAAGATTGGATTGTCTTATAATTGACATTTCAATTCTTGTAGGTCTGTACAATGTCTATGCAGGAAATGGTTTAAGCTACGTTCTTAATTAAACGAAATATGTATGTTAATATTTTCTATGTTATGATTGGATAGATGTACATGTAGATCCTTTGAGACCTAGTTATTCTCTCTTAATTGGTGGCTGCCATTTCAGGAATATTAGAAATGTGGTATGTGCCAACATTGAAGACCATAACAAGGTAATTTTGAAGATATCATGCAAAGGTCTCTGATTCTGGAGTGGAAATGCATAGATTTGCGCTGCTACATACAGGCTAACATATCTTTTGACAAGCAAGAAGATATTGTTTCAGAAGAAAATTGTTGAATGCTTGTGTGCGTGAAAGACGAAATTCAAAGAAAAGATCGCCGTTAAACTTGTAAATAGATGTACATGCATAAATCACGATCTCAATACCTTTTTGAATAACTATTGACTAAAATTATATAGTATCGCCTTTGACGCCCTATAGAAGTTTGCCCTTAGAATACTGGAACAAAAGGAAAATGCTGTACTAAAATGCACAATTTCTCCATTTTCAAAGTCCGAGTAGAAAATTTAAAATTCCATCGCTAATACAGGTTTTTCAACATAAACATAATCACTGTTTGAATTATGATGATAGAGATGATAACAAAAATGATTTAAGGTTTCTATCTTAGCTCTTATTTTTCTTTAGAATTCGACAATCTTTTGTGTTATGTTTTTATTTTTCCTTCGCACCTTAGTTCCATTTATCATAATGTTCAGGGCGCAGATACAAAAAAGGTATCACAATTTTCGATAGAGCCAATATTTCTGTAACTGTTCACTTAAAGATTGTGGCTTCTATGATGTCATGCATCATAAATTTGTCGTTTGCTTATTACATATCAAAGTTTAAGCTACCGGTGAACCTTTTACATTCAGATTGGGCTAAATAAGACTATTTCCTATCGTGTATGATTTCTCTATGGCGAGACATGTCCTGCATAATTTAAGAGGGTAGCGTTGAGAGGATGTGATGGATCGATTAATAAGTATTATGAAATTCATGGTCTTAGTGTCGAGAATAAGCGATAGGCATAATCTTACGTTTATGCAAGTATTTTGTCTGCTTTAAAATTCGATAGCCTCTTAAATTTTATGAGAGAAATATGTCCAATCCTCCACGAAAGGGATATCCTATAGTTCGTGATCCTGTCAACTTGTTAAAATATAGATAATGTCATGACCGTTCCATTTCTAATTTTTAATGACATTACAAAGTTAGGTACATGTAATTAGATTAGATTGATTCGGGTTTTTAGCCGAGTTAAACAGAAATTCAGTTTTATTATTGCGGTCAGTACACCTCTTCATGTGTCCCTGTCACTCCCTTACCACTGCTCACCACTGCTCATACAACACTCTTCAAAACCCTTAACTGTTCTTTAGATAGCATACATCAAAGATGAGAGGGAAATTAAAATTGTCAGAAAGTTTCGTTCCGACCAGGTATCGAGAGGGCCAGGGGTACTGCGTGGCTCAGTGGTAAAGCGTAGGACTCGTGACCTGGATGTCCCGGGTTCGAGCCCCTCTGGATCCAACGGGCTTTTTCACGGGAGCGCCTTTGGGTAAGAAGCCTTAGAACCCTAGCCTATAGTACTGCTGAAAACCAGGAATTATATGAATATGTGAGCTGTTACTGTAATATGACCGAAATAATGTTGATAGGGGTGTAAAACACCATTCAATCAACCAGGTATCGAGTCTGTGACCTCCATATATTTTAGGTACAATATAGAATGTCGGAGAAGAATACAATTACTTAGTTTAGTTTAAACATATTTTATTCGACAGTAATATATACAAGTTTACAAGAGACAATATAATACAATCATAAGACAAATATACCGAAGAAAAGGATAAGAACGAAAGCTTAAGCTTATAAAGTTCTTCTCCAAATTTCGGGTAACGGTTAATTAATGATCATATCATTACTAACTACAGAAAACGTAAGTCAATTTAGTTTAAAAAAAAAGGGGGGGGGGTAGGGGGGAAATAACAAAAGTACAGAGAGGTGTGGAGTGTTATTGGTTATAATTTAAATTGAAGAAACGCCTATTCAATGGCTGAAGAACCTTCCAACTGGACCATCACAATTGATTAAACAAGTGGTTGTTTACATTTAAAAAAACCGACTTAATGGTAATGAGATGTCAGTCACCTTTAAAAGAAATGGCTTACATACATGTAGATTGACTTGATACAGATTCAGCTATTACCAAGAAGACATAGGAATAAGATATTACATGGTAAATCTTCTACTCTCGCGGATATATGTATGCACGGCAGCAAATATTCTTTGGTTATCAATGAGGTTTAGATTTTCATCTCCAAATATAATGATTTGTAGTGTAAATCTTGTTATACCACTAATAAATAGGCTTAGACTAGTTCTTTGGTTATTATAAAAAGGACATTCTAAAAAGTAGTGTTGGGTCGATTCTACTGTACCGCATCTACAAAGTGGCGACTGGACCAATTTTTTTAAGTACAAGTGCTCATTGAGAGAGCTGCATCTGGTACGTAATCTTGCATGTATAATTTGAATTTTCCTGTCGCCAAAAAAGTAAAGCCTACGTGGACAAGGTTTATCTACGTTTAAACGGTATTTAAAGTCTGACAATGATTCTGCATTCTTAATTTCATCTGGCAGAGAATTCCATTCATTAATCACAGCTGGCAAAAATGAAGCGCTGTACAATCTAGTTCTACAAGCAATGTTTCTCAAATTGTTTGGTCTGCGTAAGTTATAAGAGGAAGAACTGCCAACGATAGGTGGAACAAGAGTATTAAGATAGTTTGGGGCAAGTCCATTAACCATTTTATAGAAAAGAATAAGCTTGTGCTTGCGCCGTCGTTGGCTTAAAGTTTCCCACCCGGATTCTTGATATAGATCAGCGATGGCAACTAGTTTAGTACAACCGGTAACAATTCGGGCAGCCTCATTTTGCACTTTATCCAGTTGATCTTTCAGCCTTTGAGAAAATTTGTCCCATATAACATCACCATATTCAAGAATAGGTCTGATAAAAGAGAAATGAATTATTTGAAGTGAAAGGCGATGAAGACGGGTTTTCAGAAGTCGCAAAACTGCGATTCTTTTCCATGCCTTTTCGATAGATTTACCAATGTGAAAGTCCCAAGACCCGTCATTAGAAAGAATTATACCTAAATGTTTATGACTGGTAACAGAAGGAATTTCAATATTTGACATAAACAGAACCGGATGGTTAGTCATAATACGTTTACGGGATATAACTAAGGATTCAGATTTTGTTGGATTGAACTTGACCAACCACTTCTGCGCCCAACGAGTAATTTTATAGATATCTGTTTGTAATACAATTCCGGCGGCAGCTGGATGAGATACAACCATTGATAGATGGGTATCATCTGCAAAGAGATTAATGTTTGCCTGAATGTCATCAAGAATATCATTAATATATATTAAAAACAAAAGAGGTCCTAATATAGATCCTTGGGGCACACCTGCCTGTACGTGACATAAGTTTGAGATACCACCTGGTATAATAACTTGTTGAAAACGATCAGAAAGATAATCAGAAAACCAGGACAATAATTTACCTCTAATACCTGCTCTACGCAACTTGAACAACAAACCTTTATGCCAGGCTTTGTCAAATGCTTTGCTTATATCAAAGAATATTGCTCTAAATTCCAATCCATCATCTAATGCTTTACATATATTATTATAAAGTAATGTTACTTGATTAACAGTGGAATCACCTGGCATAAAACCTGACTGGCAAGGAGTAAAGAAGTTGGTGTCCTTTAGATAGTTGTAGACACGCTTGAATATGATTCGTTCTAAGACTTTTTCAATATTATTTAATAATGAAACAGGTCTGTAGTAAGATGGAAGAGAAGGATCACCAGACTTAAATATAGGACATACATTGGATATTTTCCATGATGATGGATAAGAACTGGTAATCAGAGAGTAATTAAATAGATCGCATAAATGCGGTGCCACTTGACCAGCTGCTTCGATAAGAACCCTGTTATTTATGCCGTCAGGGCCAGAGGCTTTGCCCGTTTTAAGTGTTTTAAGAACATCCTGCACTTCAGACGGCATGACATGAATTGAATCTAAAGTTTCGTGTATGACTCGAAAACGTTCATCGGGGAGGGTACTGAATGAATCATCTATACATGACTGATTAGCAAAGTAATTATTCAATGTATTTGCTTTCTCGTGTTCGTCGGTAATAAGCGAATCTTTAGAGATATCAGAAAGAGGAGGAATAGATGTTGAAGATTGTGAAGACATCATTGACTTGAGGGTTCTCCACCAGTCACGCGGAAACAGGGAACCAGATTTTAGTTTCAAAGACAATTGTTCATAATAGTTTGATTTGCTCTGTCGAATTAAAGAGATCACATTGTTTCTAACAGATTTGAATTTTGACCAGTGATCGATATTGTTTGATAGTTTTGCTTTTCTATATAATCTTTTACGACGACGAATTTCCTTTTTAATGGTTCAGTTGATCCAGGGTGGTTCTTGTGGATTAATAATAACCGTCTTCCAGGGAATGAACCTACTTGCGTTGTCAGTGATGACACCCGCAATTTTTTCAGCATAAGTATTTATGTTACTATCATGTATAGAGCCCCAATCAAAATGTGTAAGACTAGTTCTGAGCTCATTATAATTTCCTTGGTCATATTTCCAGATTATTCGTTTGATATTTTTAAACTTAGGTTTTAGAAAATTAAAAACGCCAAAAATAGGGCAATGATAACGCATTGTAAGGCCGAGACAGGGTTCCCCAACGCCAGTTGTTAGGATTGATTCTTTATTGGTAACGAAGAGAAGATCAATAGTAGATATGGAATTTTCTGTGAAATGAGTGGGTTCGTCAATACATGGAATCATGTTAAATTCATTACATAGGGATTCAACCTTACGGAAATGGTTTTCCTTCATTACATTCAGATTGAAATCACCTGTAATGATGACATCAGAAATACCCGAATCCATGGCAAGGCCAATGGAATCCTCATTAAGTGAATTATATGCCGAGTCAGAGTTTGGTGGTCTATAGAATACACCGTATAAAATATTCCTGTTATTGCAAGACTTGATTTGTATCCAAATACACTCAAGTCTATTAGGTTCAAGATCATGTCTACGGATATATGACAGGGTATTTTTAAGTTTTAACATATAAAATAACACCTCCATATCTGTCATCAGTTCTATCTTTCCGTTCAGGTGGGTGAAATGATGGGAAAATCAGCTCATTTGATGAGAGTTCATTATGCAACCAAGTCTCAGAGAATGACAGGATATCAAAGAACGAAAACTCTGCAATCAAAGTATCAAGCTTATTCGCTATACTTTGTACGTTGTAATGGACAGTGGACAAGTGATTGGGGAGATTTAGAAAATTGTAAATATCAGATATAGTCGAAACACTACAAGAAGACTCGTTAGATTGCGGACCCGGGTTCGGGTGAACATCGCCTGCCCGTAGAATTAATAAAAGAATCACTGATGACAAAAGAAATGAGTTGTAAAAAATGAAGTGAAATATCAATCTGCAAAATTTAACGTTGTCCTCAAAGCGTTCGGTTATCAATAACCTTCTTTTATTGTGATGTTCGATATCATCTTTTGACCGTAATCCTGACTGTCTTATATCAATTAGAAGTGAATATGATTGGAAGACAGCATTAAGAATTGATAGCATAAAAAGTAGAGTGACAGTCAAGTGGAAATGAAGTTTTTGACAATGTGTTGGCTGGCTACATGTATACCTGTAGAATCTACAATTCATGTTACCGAACATAATAAGTATAGGAACAACATGTAGCAGCACAACACGTGACCAAGTCTACGAAATTCATCGTACCCCACAGCTTTACTATAAGTCAAACCAATCAAAATCGGGTTACACTCCACACTAGTTAGATAAAGGAATAAAGATGTGAAAAAGAAACAACAAAAAACAAGAAAAAAAATAGAAAGAAAGACTGAAAAGTACACAATACATGGATCTAAAAAATCAAACTGGGTAGTCAAAGGTAAAATACATGTACATGTGAATCAGTTATTCGCAATATTTGCAGTAAATAAAACAATTAAAAGAACAAGACATCGAACATAATCAGTGTCATCACTGTAAGCCAAAAATTACAAGCAAACATCGTGACAGATAAGTATAAGTAATTTCCAGCATTTAAACTTCATAGTAAGACTACTTCTAAATATTTAACTTCAATGCAAAGCACAAAACCATACAACTGTTAAAAGTCAGCATTTCAACAGATGACTGTATGTACAAGTACAGGATAACTACTTTACGTAATAATAAGAACATTCGATTTCGACTCATTACCAAATGTAAAAGCATCTTGACCCGAATTATGACCTTGACTATAGAATAATGATGGTCGAAGAAAATCAAACAAAAAATAAAAATAAACATATGTATAGTTTACAACAGGGACAATACAAACTGTCGTCAAAACTGTAAAGCCAGACGCTTTGGCGAACAGAAGAACAGACTAACAGACAGTGACAGACAGATATAGGGTTGCAGGAAGAGAGCTACAACACTATGTTGGACAATGAAATGAAATATTTACCATCCAACATTTTTAGATTAGAAAACAACACAAACAAAAAGCAGGTAGACGGGTTTAAAATTCAGCCAACCGATCGAATGACGAAGAGAGAGAGAGAGACGCAGACAGACGGACTGACTAATGAACGAATACAAAGAGCAACAGTACATATACATGTACAAATAATAAACACAAAATAATTATTACGTACTACTCAAAAGTCAAACTGCAATTCATTGCCGTCCGAACTCTACTAACGATTTGCAGAATCACAACGAAAGCAGTGCACGGGCTGAAAAGGGTTAATCGTCAAACCACATAGCAGATCAAAGATCAGACCGCACTTGTGTGCAGTCCGATCCAGATGCACGCCGCTGTAAAGTAACGAAAACTAAAACAAAGCGCCTTAACCCCTTGCCACACTATTCCGACTTTTTAACGATCCGGAAAGAAAATGCTTTTGAAAACATTGAGGGAAAAGGAGAACATGCTGGTATCCAGAATTCTCTCCCTCATCAACAATGTCTCCTGCCACCTCAAAGGCAAATTTCGTCAAATCGTCAAATGAGCCAGATATACAGTGTAATTTGTCGTCTTCAACATGTTTGAATTTGGATGTAGCCAGGGTTATATGCTTCAACCTTAGCAGTTACCAATGTGAGAGTGAAGGAGGGGTGAAAGGGTGTATGTATGAGTGAGTAGTTTTCACCCTTTTTGCATGGCACATTGGCTAACCAAGCATACATCACATCTCTTTACACTCTTTGTCAGACCTCGAAAGAGGAAACACCTATTTTTTCAAAATTTTGTATTTTGAAATTTTGTAATTTTGTATATTGCTGCTTTAGACCATCTGATCCTGGTAGGTAGTCTTTGCAAATGTGTTTTCGGTAGTTCTTGCTAATGTGTTTTCGGTAGTTTTTGCTAATGTGCTATTGCTTAGACCTACAAGTTTATTTCTAGTAAGAACCATGTCTTTTTACCTTTTATTACTCTTTCAGGTTTTTTTTCTTCCATATTGTTTTTCCCAATGTGAAACCGTTCCAATAAAATCAGAGGGAAACTGAATGTCTTGACTTTTCATCCTCGTTACAATGGCGACCACGACGAGACGGTTGTGAGTTTGAACCAGGATCCATACAGTCTTTCACTGATAAGGAGATCTTCCCAGGCTACTACTCTACTTTTGGTTCCTTGATCTGGAATTCTTCTCAAACACTGTTGTAAAAGGACAGTCAAATGCTCCGGAGCAAATCTACTTCTACTGGTCCTTACGGCAGCTATTCTGTTTCTACTGTTCCAGACTGCAGCTAGTCCACTTCCCCTGTCATTCTACAGCAGGAAATCTACTACCGTTGTTCTACAGCAAGAAATCTAGTTTTTCTGTCATTATACAGCAGCAGTTCCTGTTCATCTATAAGAGATGTCATTGTTTTTCTTCTCGCGTTTAACACGTGTTCTCCCATTGTAGTGAACTGTACTTTCTTTACAGAAAGTCTTTCCTTTTCTTGTGTGTGCACAAACTGTGATAGAGTCGGTATCGGAGTTGTTACTACCCGATGACTGTGCGGCAGAAGCTACTTTCTTGGCCGGCCCCTTTCGGGTAAGTCTCGGCCTGTCCTGAATAAATGCTTCATCAACCGGAGGTATTGAGTTGAATGGCAAAAGTAAATTTCGGTGCAGGGTTCGAACTGGCCCTTTATCCAGTACAGTTCGGACTCTATAGACCGGGATCTCCGGGTTTGGCACATCAGTAATGATGTAGGGATCTGTTTTCCACATATCCGCCAACTTGGACTTTCCGGTATGATGAACTTTTCTGACCAGCACAGTATCACCGACGTCCAACCTGTTCTCTTTGACTTTTTGGTCATATCTAGACTTGTTGTCGGCTGAATTCCTGCTGGCTGTCTCAGATGCCACCTTATACGCCTTCCTCATCCTTTCCTTTAGTTTCCCGATGTAGTCCTTTGGGCTTTCGGTATGATCATCCTCTTGGCTCTTTCCAAGAAAAGCATCAACAGAAAGGCGTGGGTGCCAGCCAAAAAGAAGATAATGTGGCGAAAAGCCAGTTGCATCGTTTTTGGTGCTGTTATATGCTTGCACCAATGGACCTACATGCGATTTCCTGTTTGACTTTTCATCCTCGTTACAATGGCGACCACAAATCTAAAACGTTGTGTTTTAGTACAGTTTTTAGTGTGGATTATTTAAACACTCGCATTCCTTCCTTTCAAACAGCGCATTCATGCATTTCCTTTCTTCCTTCAATGAGGAATAAACCTGTTATGTATACTGTACAAAAAAAGTAAGCGTGCTACATGGACCACAATTACTCCACTTCATACAGTCAAGTGCATGATCTGTAATTTAATCCTTTACCGCCAAACATGTATTTCAGATTTTTAAATAATTATATGTATTGTTGAAAATTAGAGATATTTGGACAGGTTACAATTACTGCTTTATCTTATCGAAAAAAATATGGTTGTATCGCCCAATGTGGTTAGGAAACTTTAATTTGGGGAATATAAAAAATATAAAAAAAAATTTGCCTAACATCTTTTTAATCAAGTGGTATACTTTAACACTGATATTGTATGACCTTTATGCACACGAAAAATAAGCAATATAGAACTGGTAATGTGAAATTCAGAATTATTTTAGATGTATATTTTGAAATGCAGTTCATCGTTTATAAAATTTGTTTAAGTTTTACTTTATACCTTTTTATCAGAAAACCCTTTGCTCCTATCCTTACCAAGTGACACGCTGTTACCGCTATGCTATACACATCTACAGCTTTGTGTATTTTTCAAGCTATTTTGGTAGTACACATGAGTGGTAGAATTGATTAATTGAATTTGCTTTAATTTGTCGTCGCCAACGGTTGCCCATATGGGCGACGCCCCTGAAATTTTGTTATGGGGGATAGTGCAGGATACAGGATGAAACCCATCCTAAATTACGCCTGGTTCTTCAACGTGCTCGGTGTACAGAAACGACACACTGGAGCTTGGTTTTATGTCTCATTCGAACCTCTATTAGTAATTTGAGATGTCAGCCGTGGGCATCGAACCCGCACCCTCAACTGACCCTAAACTTGATGTTTACGAGCCCTGCGCTCTTCCACTTGAGCTATGCGGGCTGCTGGAGTGGTAGAATGCTTCTTTGCAAATGGCTATATAGGTTTGCATAGTCCAGTGCACTTTGAAATAACTATGGAAATACGCATATATTTGATGGAGTCTGCAAAACGCATGAGAATCTACTTCTTTGTTTAGAAGCGTATATTTCATATTTATCCCGAATGATACCCACAAATTCAATGTTTTTAAGTTTGGTATTGATATCAATTTGGTTTTCCAGTTTTATTAATCGCACAGTACTCAGGTCATCTGTAGATGTAAATTATATCTTAAAATAAAAATAGCACAGGGTAGTCCTCCAAAAATTGATATATTTATGTACGTAATTTAAAGGGAACAAACGAGTTTTCAGCACTGCATTCATGAAAATTAAGAATTTTGGACATGGTTGGAGACTGATTAAGTTGTTTAGGATGGCCATGTCAACAGTTTTCGGTAAACATGTTCTCCGAACACTTTCAAGCCCTATTATCCCTTCTTTGCAATAGAGCTTTCTCTACTACCTCCAACGTCCACTTCTTCGAATAGCCCGGTATGGTATCGAACTTGTGACCTCTCACATCGACTTGTCCTTCTGATATCTTTCATGCTAGGTAATACTTTGAATAAAACAGACAACAGCATTCACCGAACATTGACGGTTGTATCAGTTTTGAGCTTGTTTCTGCATAGGAATCCATAGATTATCATTTTCTTGTTATTTAGAAATGGTTGCATAATCTCTCTCTCTCTCTCTCTCTCTCTCTCTGTCTCTCTCTCTCTTAGACACTGATATTCAAAAAATCATTCCGATGATGGTGTGTTCACACGCCATTCCATTATAAAAATTAGTCGAATTGTAACTTAAAGGTAGATTTCTTCCATTTTTATGTGTACTCTGCAATGTCTTTCCTGCACTTTAAAGCAGAAACTCCTTTATACTTTCACGAAAACCATGGAAATTGAGCCAGTGAGTTTCAAATTCTAGGCTGAATGTCAAATAACATACGTGTATTAGACACAGTTCAAGAGGGAAAAAAAAAAAAACAAACAAACAAATATATTATATTCGTATAGATTCATTTGTATAAATACCAATTTTATTTGCAGGCTAAGCTGTCCGCTACGTACAGCATGTTCAATTCTTTGGAACATTCATAGATAGCACAGTCCTCGGTATGTTGCTAAATCTATATGAACTAGTTCGAGAGAAAAGATCGCACCCAGCATTTGCGACCAGTAAAATTCCGATTCAGCCTATAGACCCTCTTAGGTTTTGACTACTTCCTGGTAACGAAACTGGAAAACTTCGCATGCGCACTCGTGTAGGGCAAAAAAGCTAAAGAAAACAGTGGCCGATAATTGATTATGTGCACAAAAACGTTAAATTATGAATTATTACATGGAAAACGTTCTGTCCAGAGGCAAAGAAACGATACATATACAAACTTATAAATTTGCTTAGGGTTCAACCACATTAAAAAAAAAAAAAGATCCGTATTTAAGTGACAGTAAGACGAAGACGTCAAAGAAAAAACAAGAAAAACGCGTCACCGTTGCGGATTAACGATAATATTCTAAATGGCCAAGTGTGTAATTTGGTTCAATATACCTTTATCTAGTAAACTGACAGATCAGGACAGTTTCAGAGAAATAATATGCACGCCTACAAATCCTTTTTTTGTTAATGGTTGGGTTCTTACATGTGCTTGTTACATGCGAATGTCAGATCTATACGAGCTACAACATCATCAAAGCAAAGGTTAACCGATTCCAGGCAGTAACAGACAAACCCTGCAAAGTACGGGCTGGAATACTGTGGAAAAAGGAAAAAGGTTTGTTGCCAGCATTTTACCGTCACCATAATGTTTCCTCAAGCCATATTATGTGGGGTCGTTAATTAAGACGAGGGAGAGTAAGGTAAAAGGGTTATAAAGGGTACCCACCAAATATATCACATACTTGTTAGTTTGGTACCCACCAAATATATCACATACTTGTTAGTTTTATCATAGAACTTTAAGAACATAGAACAAGTCCTGTTGTCGTGTATGGTTGCTCTTTTTCCATAATTATTTTTCACGAGGGATGGTAAGCCCTATATAATATGTAATTTATGTTCCCGGTTTCCACAGAAACTCTTGGGAAACATTGTTGAAAGGTTGAAAAAATGGCTAAAAGCATTTTTCTGATTTTCTCACCGTGATTTTTTCTTTTTTTTATTAGATCTAGTCGTCAAGATTTGTAAATGTTTGATAAAGGGTTAGATGGAAGTTTAACAGTTTTAACAGTAATTAGTGAGATCACTGTACACAAGGAGCCATTTGAGCGTGTCGAATACATAGTTATGGATGGAGACAATATGATAAGTAACCCTTAACCTGCAGTGCGTTATCTGTAATGGACTCCGCGAAAAGCGTAATAAGAGAAAAGTTCGTACATAGGGGAAGTCTGATCTTAAATCCTCACAAGTTCTTATGATACCGGGTTTGAGTGATACTGATTACGGTAAATGACGCGAACTCCAACGCAAATTCCTCTCAAGCTGGTCAAAAATATAAATTCGGCAGGATATGCCTTAATAATCGATAACCTATAAGATAATAACAATAGGCCTAAAATATAAAACAAGAACTCTATAGAATCTCTTTTTTAAAAAATGGACGATACGATACTGAACAAATAATTTGAAAAAAATACAGGGACGGTTAAGGGGGAAGTAACCTATTCGCAATGGAAATTTTGGACATTTAAATCAAAAGTAGGGTGTTTTGACTGTGGGACGTTTATCTGTTTATTCATCCCAGTGCACAGCATGACGACACCATCTTGTGACACTATTATTCTTCACAGATTTTATCGATAAATTCTTTTGACATGTCCCAATATAACAGACTTTCAACAGTATAATACTGGACTTTTTGCCCTACAAGCAGTGCGCATGCGCGTAAAGCGGAATTCTGGGATCGAATTTCCTTGGCAACGAACGGCGTTCTAAAAAGGTCTATACATTAGAGCTATGAGATCAGAAACTTTACTATCCACCTATTACAAGTTTTTTGTCAGCCGTGTAGGTTCATATTGGACTGAATGAGACCGCTATCAACCATGTATAATATCTTTAGAATACACCTTGTAAATAGCACGACAGTGCGTTTTGACATACCGTATGAGAAAAATACTTTCCACACAAATCACAGAACACATATGGACAATTCCCAGTAAAAGCCGTATTAGACTGTCTGCATTTGCCATTGGATTTTCATGAAACTTGCACAGTTTGTTTCTCTCATCAATTGCTTGAATCCTATCAATTTTGAAAAAATCTGACTATCAGTATGGGAAAAGTAGCCATTTGAAGTTAATAATCTCTGTTTCTTGTTTACGTGATTAAGTCTGCATTTGTGTTCAGATTTTTGTGAAACTTGCATATTTTGTTTATCTCATCGATAGCTTGAACCGTATCAGACTATGTAGATCAATTTATCTTAGACTGAAGTTGTGCAAAACTTTTGTGAAATCACATGGTACCATGAATTTCACATTATATCTTATTCCTCAGTCATTATCCCCCACCGAAGGCGGAGGGATATGGTTTTAGCGTTGTCCTTCCGTCTGTCCGTACGGGACAATATCTCCAATACCATTAAACGGAATTTCATAAAAGTTTATACGTGTGTACAATGACCTTGTCCGCCAATATAATTTATTTTTCTTTTTTTTGTTTCGATGCAAAATGGCCGACTTGGAGCGATTTTGATCTACATGGTTGTGGGGGATATCATTTCAACGAAACTGATTGTTCTAATTCCATTCCAGATGTCCAGATCTACTAAATTACAATCCCAAGACAAACTGATACCCAGATGGAAAGTTACTTCAAAGGAGAGAATGCTGGTAACAAGCATTTCTTATTTTTCCACAATGTTTTCTACCCTTCCAATGGAAAAATTACATCATTTGAACCTCATTATTTTTGTTGTCTGCTAATGCTCTAGATTTGAACAAGTCTTTGACTTTGTCCCCTGCCAAAGAGTAATAAATTTATATCAATTTTTCAGTCAGAGGACATTAGCTACCACATATAACACAAATACCAGGACAAGAGGTGCAATCAGGTTACTTTTAATGGTGAAGAAGCACAAGAGCTCCAGTAACACCATCTGCAAAAGGAAAAAAAAAATGTCAAGTTCGAATGTCATGATAAGCAGTAGTATTGTGGAAATGTGCTCAGCATATAGTATCGCAAGTTTAGGAAGAAATCATTTTGACAGAAATGTTTTTCAAAAGAAAAATAGTCAAGTGCATCCAAAAGTTACAAGTGTCATAGAAAGTCTAGAAACAGTTATTCTAAAACTAACAAGTCACTGTGAAAATGGAAAATAAGTGTCTAAAATTTTCAGTGCAACCTCCTTAACCCTTTACCACACAATTCACAGTTTTAACAACCCTGAAATAGATGTATTTTGAAACATTGATGGAAAAGGAGAAGTTGCTGGTAACCATAATTTTCTCCTTTTCCTTCAATATTTTTTAACCTATCACAGCCATATTCCATCATTTGAGTCAAATATGAATTGTCGTCTGTAAATGCTTTCGATTTGGACAAGTCTACATTTTTGTTTTTTGGTGAAGAGTTAAACTAACCACCTTTGACTAGCAACTTCTCTTTAACAATATGATTTATATGCTTTGTACATTGTACCCAAACGGGTGTTGTTTTTTAGAAGGTCGATTGTTTTTATCTATTTTGATTTTCATCTGCAGGCGCTTTCAATATGGAGCCTAAAATTTGTCACTTGGTAAAGGGTTAAAAGACTGAAAAGTTTAATAAAACCTTACAAAGTAGTTAGCATTTTACATTTTCTTGCTAAGGATTATTATTAATGTTAAATTAAATGATAATGTTTAATTCATAAAGTTTAAGACTTTGACTAGCCAATCATCTGAGAAATCAGTTGACCGAAATTTCACTAGTTGTTATCTTAAGTGTCATTTATTTTCCGATTTAGCTTGTGAAAGTTATTTTCTTTCATTTTATTTCATCATAATAGTGTCAAGCAAAATTTTTATATAAGTTTTAGGTCTTGCGTTTTTTATTTGAACTCAGAACAGCAACTCTTTCGCACCCTTTTTGGCAAACATTGGAAAAAATGAGCGGTGAAACCTGTGGGGTGCTCAGTGCACTAAATACATAGGCGGGGATGTAAAAGTGCTAGTGAGGTTCGCTTGCCCGGGTAGCTCAGTAGTTAGCATATCTGACTCGTGACCTGGTGGTTGTGAGTTTGATACCCGGTTGAGGCAAACTTTCTTTCTGGCGTTTTTCGCCTCTCACCTCTGATGCATGTGGAAAAAATAGTCAGTGACTTGGAAAGAAAGCTGTGTCAGTGCTGGTGTGAGAAAGCCAGGAAATACATGCTTAGATGCACTGACCGCCGTGATATGACCTAAGCTGGTAAAACGGCGTTAAACTCCAATACAAACAATTAATCAAAGCTGGTGAGGTTCAACAAACTAGCAGCAGTTTTAAGAGAAAGATCGCCGAGCATCTCATTCTGTAATAGGCTATCATGCAGCTGAAGGAGATGCACACCTGAATAGATATCAGACAACAGTTCAAACATGACTTCATTATTAGTAGCCGGAAACTTCTAGATTTGAACTTCTTGAACATTCAGCGCACAGCTCTGACTTTGCACCAGTGCTTAAAAATCCCTCCTCCCCCTTTATAACAACACAGCCCCGTGGACAGCGACTTTATACAACTGTTGATCTTGCGTGAAATTGATCGATTAAATGGTGTTTTACGCCGTTTTAAACATTATTTCGGTTATGTTATGGTGACCAGTGCTTCTATCCATGCTTTCCTGGAGTCTCTTTTACCAGTACTCCGCACAATTTTCTTCCCATGCCACAGGCTGCTTTCCCACATAATCATCGTCGAAGCAATGGTCAGCGGTGGGAGAGGAATGAATCCTGTCGCAGTGACTATCATCGATCCTTTGAAAGAAATTGGCCGAGCCAGGGATCGAACCCATGACCCCTGTTCTCAAGTCCCCCAAACTACCGACTGAGCTACCGGGACTCGGCTCTTACTTGAAAGAAGGCACACTACTGTACATATCCAAATTAAGAGGGGACTGATATGCAAGCGTTGGCTTCCACGGCATCAAATATTTGTATGAAAACATGCATGTAGAATTATTTGTAATAGACTGGACAAATATCCGAATTTGTCGAAAAAGATGTACTGAACTATACAAATGGGTTAATCCCTAGAGTGCAGTTTAAACCTTTACCACACAATCCACAGTTTTTAATACCCAAAGAAAAAAAGCTTTTGAAAACATGGTTGGAAAAGGAGAAAATGTTAGTGAGCAGTATTTTCTCTTTTTGTCTAAATGTTTTCTACCTAATCAAAAAAAGAAATTATCATTTTATCAACAGATAATTTGTCATGTGCATCTATTTTTTTTTTAACCTCTCAATTTGGTCCATTCTAGAATATTGTTGTTTGTTGAAGAGTTAAATGGACTTTTTCAGTCTAGGAAAATAGAAAATAGCAATATAATTTCACAAGTAGATTATCTACTATAATATTGTTCACACAAAAAACAATATAGATCAAAGATCAGCCTGTACATTCTTTGCAGTCTGATCTTGATCTGCAATGTCTGTAAAAGGTAGCTTGATCCTGAGCTAATTGTCCATGAAAATGGAATATCTAGCTGATTCGACATTTGCAACTAAGCTTTTAAATACACTGTGAGTTAAAAAAGAAGTGAGAGCTTTACTGATTTTGAGTATTTATTTCACCAAAAAGTTTCAAAAAGCTAAAATATAATTTGGATGATAGATTATGACTGACTAGGTTTGCAGAAGTGACTCGAGCCAATCTAGGTATGAGTTTTTGAGCTTTTATGAAGTAGCAGAATTACACGTTTGGAACAGTCAATCAGAAAAATGGGAGCCTCCATGTGTTCACATACATACAAATGACACATTAGTTACGGCACATTGATAGTTGAACATTAATTTTTCTCATGACTCTTGAACTTACTCACATAGGACATATACTTATAGCAGAGAAAAATATTATTTTTTAGCAGCATCAAAAACGTAAAAGGACCATACACTTTTACAAGCACAATCTCTTTTTGAAGCTAACAACCTCAACCTCAGGGGCATAAAAATTATTTTAACTACAGTTGAAGAGGAATGACAATGTAAATTTGAATGTGGGTCAGTGTCAAAAACAATATTATTATGTTACTTATTTCTGTAACATGCCATTATTGATAATTGTATACATGTAACTTTTGTACTAAACTGAGCAAACATCCAAATTAGTCAAAAATACATGCACTGAAATATACAAATTGTTTTAATGGTACCACTAGAATGCAATTTAACCCTTTATCAAAAAGTCCAGAAAACACTGTTGGAAAAGGAGAAAATTCGGAATTAGCCTTTTTTCCTTTACCCATAATATTTTTAAACCATCAAAAAGAGTAATCATCTTTCTATCACAGTTAATTTGTCATCCACAAATGTTTTCAGTTTGGTCCAGTCTAGAATTTCGTCTTTTGGTAAAGTGTTATGAATCGAAATTAATGGACTTCTTCCAGTCTGGGATAAGAAGGACAATAGCAATATTATTTCTAAGGTATCTGCCATAAAACAAAAGACAAAAAAACAGTATAGATCAAAGATCAGACAGCATATTCTTTGTTGTCTGATCTTGGTCTACACTGTCTATCTGAGGAAGTCTGATCTTGAGCTAATTGTCCTTTAAAAAAAGAATATCTAGCTGACTGTACCTTAGCAACTCAACTTTTTGATAAACTACTTTTTCACTTACAGAGTATTTGATAGGATATGTTGGTACATGTATGTTTTCATATATATACTTAAGTGGTTTAAATAACCTGGGTTAAAAAGAAAAAGATTTATTGCACAAATGACATATTCAAGGATCTTTAACCAATTATAACACACAGTTGACTAACACACACTATTACACAAAAGTTCAAATGATTGAATGTAAATTTTGCAATGGCTCTCCATTTGAACCCCTCATGACACCAAAGGACCAGTCTGGAGAAAAATTGGTCTGGTACTGTCTAGACATCATCATACTGTACTGAATGCCTTTGGTTTTACCTATTTAAAATAAAAATTAAATATTTAAAGGGTGAAAATTCATTGTAACCAAACAATTCTGTATTAGCAACCATATGAAGGACTTTGTAAACATTGTGAGAAAAGGGGAAAATGCTAGTAACCAACATTTTCTCCATAAACCACAATGTTTTATGACTCTTAAGATTATTTTCATCATTTGAGTCACACTTTAATATGTCGTCTGAAAATCTTTTCAATTTGGACCAGTCCTATACATTTTTATTTGGTATAGAGTTGAAAGATGGATGTCATCTTAAAATGAAAATTGCAAAGATCTATCCAGCTCACTTTTGTAACTTAGATGCTATCTACCATGAGTGAAATTTTGCCTTTGTACACTAAACTCAGTCTGCATGTTCATGCAATCTTTCTACAAGCTGTCAAGCTTTAGTCTCAACCTTTCAGTCCTTTGAGAAATTTATCACGAAAAAGTCTATTGAAAATGATTAATTGAAAATCATATTGAAAACTGTAAAGATGTGGCAGTCAAGGTTATGGATACTGTACTGAAATATCCTTTTAAAGTGTATTATGACTGCCACAGATTTCTGTTTTTAATTTGACTATGCAGTAACTAGTAATGTTTACAAAGTCTGATACCCACAGGAAATGAAAGCAACAACAACCATGTTTTCTCACACTGCTCACCTTCTCATTTCCACAAAGAATATATCTTTGACAAGAAAATACACAAACCTGTTAAAACTATCAAGAATGAAGTAGATTTTAAAACACTTTTTTTTTCTGTTGATAGTAGATCTATTTACCACAGTGGATATGAAAAAGATTTCACTATTTTTTTTATAACCACTGATGCAGCACTGTTTCACAGACTATGGGTTTTGATGCTCAAGTTTTATTAATGTATGTCAGTTTCAGAAAAGATATAAGTAAGCTAGCAGTACAGCTGGAAAATTGCTTGAAGTCTGTAAAACAATTGTTTCTCTATCACTTGCAATCATAATATGAATTTGGTACAAAAATATCTGTGTGAAAGATAGAGCATAATCATAGAACACAAGTGTGACAGGATAAAATCATCTATGCATGTTAAATGTGAGAGAAAAAGTTCACTTTACATGTATATATTTGAAGATGATCAGTGAGCAACTTCATTACTCTATGGACATGACAGATATTTTTCCAGTATACTTAATTTTTTTTACCTCTCTCTGCCAGTGGGGACTAACATAGCTTTTGGAGACTGTAGGTCATGATCAGAGAGTGCAGTCTGCTACCCTATGCTAATATTTTACCAAAACCATCTTACAGTGCACTAGTTATCTACTTTCAGACTATGAAATAAGTTAAATTTATTTATTTTGGCAGCAACAGAGTTCAAAGAAATAATCAATTTGCAAGATTGTTGAACAAGACATACCTGTCAATTTCTTAGAATGCTGACCTCCAGGTCCTGAATCAGAAATGTTGTGCAGTGCTAAGTTCACCATCCCTTTATTAATCACTTCACCGTCGTCATTCAAATATGTGTTTATTTACCTAAGATGAGAGTAACAGAAATGAAAGTTCTGTATTTAAAAAAAAAAATAAAACTACAAAACAAATAAAAACAAGATGAAACCTATGTTGTGGGTGCTCATAGGAATTACAGATGGATATCTACCATACAGGTTTTAAAATTCCAATCTCCATCTGATAATCAGAAAGCAACCTGATATTTGATCCTCTGTCAAGTTACTTGACAATGATTCTTACTACCTATATGCCTGATTGTTTGCCTAGTTAATTTGAAGCCTAACTGAAGCTAGGTGATAATTGATAAATAGGCAAATAGTGATAACTTTCAACAGCTAACAGGTTCATCCTATTACACTTTCATTTAGTTTTAAGCCAATTTAACAAGAGATGCAAAACACAATTTCACTTCAGTATCTGCCTTTGTAATGAATAACCAAAACTTTAATACAAAAATATAGGCCAACACACGTATACAGTAGATCTATACAGATTTTTAGTTTTCTGTTTCAAATTTAAGATTGTTGCCATTACCGGAATAATTATCGGACTCATAGTAGATCTATATATCTACATTTAGATCTACAACACTGGATTCTGTACCAAGTTTATTTTCAAAAGTTGGGTAGTTTTTCACCCATGACAACCAATACGTTGTTCTGAATCATTCAATCAAAACATTATCCTGATACACGATTATTTCCATAAATGTAGAATCTTATTCAGTGGAAAGAGTGAATTTATGCACTGATTTTTCAATTTTCTTTTCAAATTTTGGTGGACAACGTACAAAAATAAACAAACCTTTTACTGATTAGTTACCGATGACACAACTTCCGGGTCATTGAAAGTGTCCAAAATTTGTATTTTCGCTACGAAATATTGCGATAGAAAGCCTCATTGCAATATATAAAATACTCAAATCTTACCTAAGACATATTCTTGTTTGTTGTCATCGTATTTGTCTTTGAAAGCCGTGTTTAGGGACGATTTCTAAGTTTAGGGTCGATTTCTCCAAGGGACGATTTCTTCAGCAGCTTAGAAATGATCTACACAACATCTGTCATGTATATTTCGAACAGAGACGATCCTTGAAAAATTTCCTCCATGCTTAAAATTTGAAAAAGAGAAATTCTGTCTCTAAATAGACGTTCTGTCGGTTTACATCTGTCCAGCGGCTACATGTCCGCCATATTTGAGTCGACAACAAGCAGTTTAAGCCAGCATAGGGGTAGACTCAAATTAACAGACTCAACTCAAGGTTTTGAGATCGTTATTAAGTCTGTTAACTTTCGTGAAACGCAACTTAAACAATGAACTCAATTTAAGTCAGAAACTGAGTCCGTTAGCGGATTTGAGCAAAATAACGGACTTAAGTTGTTTTGTGAAACCGGGCCCAGGTTTCTTCGTTTAACATTCTTCAGGGACATATCCAGAGAATTGGCAGGCTACCCGGTTTTGTGTGTATTGGTGTGAAATAACTTCAGGTAATGTTTTTTGTTGTTCACTACAAACATTCAAAATCGGCATTCCAATAATACAAATTTTTACACGTAGTCGGTAGTTTACCCCCTCACAACAAAAAGTTTAACTGTTTGTTAAGACCAGACTGCACACGACTTTTCTAATGTGATCTCGACTTTACAATGGTCACTATTTCTCGGGGAATTAAAAAGAGAAACACGTACAAAAAAGAACGTTATCATATGTTTTTATAACGTTAAAAAATAGCTGTTTCATTTATTTAGCTTTATACACGTTTAGACTCCTTGACTTCCATGGAGGTATTTAGAGTAAGTCACGTTTTATGAGACACGTGATCTAGACATATACATTTCGATACCTTTGTTTCTCACATACAAGTAGGATCATATCATCGCTTTACCCTTTCACATACAAATTCAACACATCAGTAGATGATGAATTCCACGTTGTACAAATAAACTTCAGCTCTTTGCAAGGGTATAACTTAGCAGATGAACTTAACCCTTTACCAAACAATCCCTGGTTTTTACGACCCTGAGATGGAAGCCTTTTGAAAACATTGTGGGAAAAGGAGAAAATGTAACCAGCATTTTCTCCTTTTTCCACAACGTTTACTACCGTACTGGAAACAAATTTCAGTTTTTGAGTTACGTTTATTATGATGTCTGCAAGTGCTTTCAATTTGGACCAGTCTAAAATTTTGTCGTTTGGTAAAGAGTTAATACATCATTTTTTTTTTTGTCATAAAGGATTTTAGATGGTGGGATAAATGATATTGAGTGTATTTTGCCATACAAGTATGTGCAAACAGGCTAGCAAGGGCTTGCGGAATAAACATGAGCATATTTTGACCAATCCTAAATTACAATCCATTCATTGGTCTTCGTCAATACAAAGAAGAAAATAAAAAGCCGAAGCATTTAGTTACGCCGAAAAATGAAGTGAATTAGATATGAGCTACTGTGTCAGCACAAAATGGGCGTTTAGACGTTTTACCTGTCACATATCAGTAAATAAGTGCCAAAGTAGATTTAAGATTACTTTGATGATCATGTTTTCGACTTTGAAGCATCAGCATATGGCGGATAAAGGTCAGCAATACTCTTTAACGGTCTAAGGTAGAGGCAAACTGTACACAAAGGTTAAACCTATATCCGATGTCATTGACATGGTTGAAATCCAACATTGGTCGATATATCTAGATTGCTAATTGAGAAGGTGAAATTATTTTACAAAGGATAGTAACAAAGTTAACAGAAACATTTTCACGGCAAAAGAAAGGATGGTGACTTTTTTCATTATGTTGTAAAAGCAATCTGTAAAGCATTTTTAGTTTCTAACCAGAGAGAAACATCATTCAAAATTTAAATATTTTATTACGTCATTGTTTCCAGGCTTCCCGACGACATAGACTTACTCTCAGTACCAGAGTGCTTTGACTTTTTATAAATACATTACGGGTCATGGTAAACAATATGGCTTGCAACATGCAAAAACGGGCATTCGGAGATCTGCGTAAAGTGTCATCTCGGATCAGCCTGCGCAACCCGCGCGGGCTAATCCGAGGTGGAACTTTACAACTACATTAGACTTTGTTCTTCAGTAGACTTGTGCAAAACAGAAAATTACATAAAACGGATAGTGTCGTTTCGGACTAGCCTGAGCGAACTACGAATGCTGATCCGAGACGACACTTTACGCAAATGTCCAAATACCCCTATGGCGTGTTGCACGCCATTATTATCTAGTTCGGTCAGGTAATCATTATCTGTTATTCAAGGTGACCGACTAATTGACTTTGTCCTCTACCTGTAGTCTTTAAGCTTTTTTATAAAAAAAAAAATAACTTTCAAATATAAAAAGACCCGTCTCCCCTGTCATCTGTTTAGTATTGCATTAATTCATATATGGAACAAAGGTTTAGGCTGTAGTTTTGAAAGTTCAAAAAACTACATGGAGGACACACAGCTATATTTTCTACAGTTTTGAGTGTTAAGTAAGTAACAAAAAAAACGATGTATTTAATCCATAAAGTTAATCCTGACATTAAAATCCCCCCAAAATATCTAATCTGAACATTTAATATATAGTATCGAGCAGTATTTAGTCAGGATCAGATAGATCTTTCTGTTTTTTTTTCTAATCTTGATCTGCACTGTTGGCGATAAGAACAAAACTCATAATGTGTGATAAATATGCAGATTATAGCTCTACATATTTTAAGTTTTATGTTTCTTATCTTTATCCTGCAGAATTAGACAAAATAACTAATCATAGAACTGTCCATAATTTTGCTTAACGGCATTGGATTTGTTTAACTATTGAGTCAGCAAATAACGGCAGTTGTACTTTATTTAATAAAATTTCTTCTTTTGCTGTTTAACTTAAAGAAAGATATTATTGAGCGTTTGGTGTAGTTTGGTCACTTTTCACATTGTTTGCCAGCTACTAAGGCTTAATTCAGCGACGAATGTTGTTTTTAAAGCATGGTGAAGTTACTGAAAAACAAAAAGCTCCTATTTAAAGGATGATTTGTAATTTCTACAGTTCTTCATACAAACCACATACGTACTAAAATTGTCAGGAGAATCTATACATGTATAATAACCGAAAATCTCGATCATTCCTTTGGTGGTGTATCACAGCTTTCCACTGTATTGCTCTCTGCCGACACACTCGAGAAAGAAATTCTGTTTTCAAAGGTTTAAAAATTAGTCCGAAATGATGAAAGGCGCGTAAATGCAGCAACATAGTCAAACATCTTAAATTTTAATCATTAAACCAAGTTCAACTTTTAATAGTGAAACCACCGATTGCGATGAATGGTATATCCGAAAATTACGGCATAATATGCATTTTTGATTCTGTTTCAAAATTCGAATAACCCAAGCCCAGGGGACTAGGACAAAGTACTATGCCAACTTGAGACTCAAACCGCAATTCAAACATAAGATAGCCCGCAAACAAAGATATTACGTTACCATGTTTCTCTTCTTCCCCGAGTCAAATTTTGACGGCAAAGAGCATGCCTTGCTTCCAAAAATACCAGCTTCGCATATATTGGTCCAAAATTATGAAACTAAGACGGAAATAGCATAACCTCAAAACTTAAAGACAAACTACATGCTACCTTTCACCACTCCTTACATCAAACATTGCATTTAAAACCTACCGCTCCCAATTATTCTTATTTTCACTTAGGCTAATTCAAAACAAAGTCTTGGCGAACTGTTTACATGTTCTTTTATAATCATGACAAATTAAAGGGTTTGCCTAGATTGTAACAGTGCGAGAGAATTTATATTTATATAAAATACATAATTGATCAATATTTATTTCAGAGCCGTGAGTCCGAGCACTGGACAGGCTTTAGAATGAATAGCTGCTAATTACAAGATAGTATCTCAAAAAAGTTCAAGTTGTAACAGCACCGGCATCGCTTGGTCAAATTGGTCGTTGATTTCAGGCACCTATCCATGCTTTCCTTGGCTTTCTTTCACCGGTACATTGCACAATATTCTCCCCTAGCCGCCTGCTGCTCTCTCAAACAGCAGTTATCGAAACAAAGGTCAGCGGTCAAATAAACGATTTGATTGGTCAGAGAGGATTGAATCTTGACGCTATGACTATCATTATTCCCCGGAAAGATATCGACCGACGTGGGCATTCGAACCAGTAAAGTTTGATTGAGTAAGATGTAACCCTTAGGCCGCTATGCACGACTCAAGAATCTTTTGCGGATAGTGTAAATCAAGATCACACTGCACAGAAAGTGCAGTCTGATCGTGGATCTACATTATCTGTAACGGAAATATCTGTTCCTCAAAAATACCTCTGAATAGCAAATTTTGATTTTAACTATCTTATTGAAAATTTCATTTCACTTATTTATCAGGATAAGAGTTTAGTGTGTCAGCTTGTTGTTGTTGTTATTTAATACAAATCTGCATAATTATATCATATTTGTGTTTTACCCTAATATTTATAAAAAATAAACCCCAGGTTTTAGTTAGGTTGTAATCTTAATACAAAACTAGGATAAAACGCTCGACGCCATCAGTCAGTATATAGTTATATATTTTATGTATTGATTTTCATAGGAAACAATGTTACGCTATGTATTACATAACCCTTATCCTGCTAGAAAAGTTAAATGAAACTTTCTAGCCGATAGTAAAAACCCAAATACTGTAATGCTATTTCAAACGTAGTTATGGAGAAAAATATCTCCTTGTCGGAATGTGTAGATCTAAGATCAGACTGCACGTTCTGTGCAGTCTGATCTTGATCTACACTTTTCGCAAGAATGTCAGTAAGTCGCGCTAAGCTGCCTAGGGGTTAACGTTTCTAATGTACTCCGAGATTCAATAATTCTGAGGAAGATTGTTTTTGAAAACACTGCGGGAAAAGGAGAAAAATAGTTTTATTTAGCATTTTCTCCTTTTTTCCTACATAGTTGTTTAACTATATTTTCTTATCGGAAGAATTTCTATCAAAATCGAAAGTGTGCAGATGACATATTAAACTGTCTGAAATCAAAATATTTGCTCCAAGAGGACTGAAAACATTGTGGGGAAAGGAGAAAATGCTGCTTGCCGAAACTTTATGTATTTTTTTCCACAATTTTTGTTATGTCTACTTCTTCAAAAAACCCACAGGAATTATTGGTTATGGAGGATAACTCCGACAAATATGTATCTAATTATAGATTCATTGTTTGATCTAGCAACGGTAACCACGTGACAACACAATAAACAGTAATAGACTAGATCTATATAGTCTGGCGGTTGTTCGGGTTTCGTCAGTCTCGCTACGTTATCTTTGAGAGTTCAGATCGTCGGAAAAGAACTTTGATACAACGTTACAATAACTCGCATATTTGGGGAAAACGATTAGGCACAGTCGTACATGTAAGTACACATTATTTATTTATCTATTTGTTGTTGTTGTTGTATAACTCTCTCAGTCATAATTCTATCTAAATTTCGCTTCTTTGTATTACCTACGGTATTTGATTTATTGTCTGCAGGTTTTTTTTTTTTTTGTTTAGGGCAGTCGTATTACTGGTAAGGGAAAGTGTTAACTAATCATTGACTTTAGGTTTTGACTATCATGACGTAGAATTCTTATTTTCAAATAAGAAGAAATTTGGAAGAAGTGCTCTAGAAAATAAAATGGCGAGAGGGCAGAAACGGTTCTAAATGATATCAGCAACTTTTTCAGTTATGCGGAATCTAAAATCTGTCATCCGGCAAAGAGTTTTCAGTGTCTTATTCATTTTCGTATTTTAACCTTTTCCCAAACAACAAATTTTGTACCCTTCCACATTGAAAGCATCTGCAGAAAACAAATATTAAACTGGTACAAATAAAAATAAAGTTTTTGTACAGAGTTAAAAATATTGTGGGAAAAGGAGAAAATGCTGGTTACCAGCATTTTCTCCTTTTCCCACAATGTTTTCAAGAGGCCTCTTCCTTCTGTTAGCATTGTTTGGTGAAAGGTTAAGGTGAGGTTGTGTGAGAGAGAGAGAGAGAGAGAGAGAGAGAGAGAGAGAGAGAGAGAGAGAGAGAGAGAGAGATATATATATATATATATATATATATATATATATATATATATATATATATATATATATATCTCACACACACACACACACACACACACACAAAAATAACATCACATGGGAGTATATATGAATAACGTTTATTGCCAACCGGTTTCGCTTTGAAAGCTCATCAGGGCAACAATAAATCACGTAGCAACGTCGCGTTGCTACACACATAACGCAATAATTGATGACGTTATGGCTTAATGTTCAATTTAGGCATAAATCTATTGATGAATGATTGTTCTTTAAGTAACCTAGCTGAAACATTGTCGTTATGCATTTTAAAGAAAGGAAAGATCGAGAATTTCGGAGAGGTTTTGGAACATTTATCTAAATGCGCACTTAAAGGCATTTGTCTTGTTAATGGGTCTCTGACTTGTTGATAATGTACTGTTTTTCTGTTCCTTAATTTGTCACCGGTCTGTCCGATGTAAAATTCCCTACACCCATTACAAATTAAAACATAAATAACATTTTTAACAGTACAGTCCATATTTTCTTTTACAAAAAAAGTTTTATTATTTAATTTAATGTTGTTACCTTCAATAATGTAATCACACAGTCCACACCGTGGTTGTCCACACTTTTTTACGCAAGCGGCTGTGTCTAGACTGAACTCCGACCGCGTAATAAGGCGTTTAAGATTAGGGGGCTGTCTTTTACATTTTATGATTTTAGTGTCTGTGATTATACTATTCATTTTTTCATCCCCGCTTAGAATAGTCAAGTTAGATCTAAGTAATACGAATAGTTCACTGTTTTTAGGATTGTGGGTGGATACGAACGGTATAATAGGTTTTTCGGTCTTTTCTTTCACTGTTAAAAGATTGTTTCTTGGAATTTGTAATGCTTTTATAAATCCTGTTTTTATCACCTGCATTGGATAGTTTCTGTCAATCAATGAAGAAGCTAATTCTTTTAGACGGGAATTACGAACACTTATATCAGAAACAATGGTGCATATTCTACGAGCCAAGGAAAATGGGATGTTAATTTTAGTATGTTTTGGATGGCATGACTTGAAATTTAAATACTGCTTAGAGTCTGTAGACTTGAAATATATGTCAGTGGATATAGAAGTATTTATTTTGATGACCATAACATCAAGAAAGGGTAACTGATAATCACTTGTTTCAAAATTGTTTGTATCTTAAACATAATATCCTTATGGAGAGAATTAAGAGTCGTACAAAAATAAGCTAGATCTTGCGATGATCTTTGCCAGAATATAAAACAGTCATCTAAATATCTTCTCCATTGATCCTTGAACCGGCACCATTTGACTTTTTCATATATATATATATATTCCAGATCCTGTGGACTTAACACTAGGACCTATAGTAGCAGGCCCTTGTTGCGAAACGAGTCGTCTGAGCTCTTTTTTGGATAAGTTACTTAAACCTTATTTGCAAAAGGTACGTAGCTACCTACGTGATAACATTGATTTCCTTAACTTTATTCCTGAAAATGTTCCAGCGCAGACTAAACTCGTTTCCTTTGACATAGTAAGTCTATATACTAACATTCCACACAGTTTAGGACTAGAGTCTATTTCCTTTTGGCTGGATAAGCATCCACAATTGCTGACCGAACGTTTTAGTAAAACTTTTATTTTGCGGGGTCTTCAAATTGAAAACAAAAATTTTTCATTTGATAAGTCGTTCTATAACCAAACCAAAGGTACAGCAATGGGAACTAAAGTGGCCCCTACATATGCTACTCTTGTCCTTGGGTTTTTAGAGGAAAAACTCTACAAAACAGTAGAACATGAAAAGGGTAAAGTATTTGCTAAATTCGTACGTATCTCTTTAGCTCAGTGGTTAAGGTATTGGTCTTTTAAACCTCGAAAAACGAGGATATTTGTTCGCATGGGTTCGAATCCCCCCAGGTACGGTTTGTATTTGAGCTATGCATTTATTGCGAACTTTCATGTTCGTAAAATGGGGGCTCGTCCTGGATTGGCCATTGAGTCATTTGTTGTCTAATTACTAAACTTACTGCCTAATTAGGCTTTCTGTCATCGAAATGGTGACATTTAAGAGGGGGTGTGTTACGGGAGATCACTCTTTCCTTACTGCAAAGCTTTCCCGTGTTAAATCAATACCTGACAACTGCGTCAGAGAGAAATCTCTTTGGCTCAGTGGTTATGGTATTGGTCTTTTAAAACTCGAAAAAAGAGGATATTTGTCCGCACAGGTTCGAATCCCGTCAGATGCGGTTTGTCTTTGAGCTATGCATTTGTTGCGAACTTACGTGTTCGTAAGAGCGTCTACTCTATTTATGACAATGTTTCTAAGCTATTTAAGACAATGGTGTCTAACCTATGTATGACTAGGTATTTAACTTTTTGTGTCTAACTGCATTTCAGAAATCGAAAATAAACCTGACCATCTTTTCACTATTTCAAAACGTTGTGGTAAAAGGAGCATTTGCCTTAAAACAAATAAGCTAGAAACAAAGAGTGTAGACGACAATGAGACAGTAAAACTTTGAACAATTGTCAATAAAGGCTCAAATTCTGGACCCCTTTAGACAATAACTTATTGGTAGATTGTATAACTAGATAGTAAATCGAGATCAGATAACACATAAGATTTGACCGTAATATTTGAATAATTACAATTTTGTATGATAAATATTTTATTGTGCATTAACCTGACATTATTTTTGTAAAGAATTTAGTAACATGGTCAAAAATATAGATAAGGAAAAAAATAAGATTACACAAAGGGGATAACCTTGAGTAACTATATATCTTTTGTAACTCAATGGCGAAACCACACTATTGTACATAGACATGATAGACTCCTCCACATCATTATCTCCTGCTAGATGGCATTCTACAAATACACATCTATCTAATATGGGTATGCTGGGTACAGAAGCAGACTAATTTTTCAAAACGACAACCGTTACTTTGAATTTCAAAATAAAATAAACGTTTACTCAATAAAACGCTACCTGGTGCGATTCATTCAGCTGTTATCGGCTAGCATGTAACCTATGCATCGGCCATTTATTAAATCAGCCCCTAGATGCTTGGGTAATAGGCTAATAGCTTCGCTGTAAGCCATACTTTTCCCGAATATTCGGGGGATGGGTGATGCGTCATATCAGACAGGTTGAATCTTCGAAGAATATGACATGCGCAGACAACGTCCTCCACACTGACAAAAATTACACAGTATAGAGTAAGATCAGGCTACATAGAACGTGCAGTCTAATCCTAAATCTGCATCGTCCGTGTACCCGGCTCGACAAAAAGCATTAATTACTAACATTGACCATAGTCATTGTTTCATTGTATTTGTTCCTTTCACACCATGTAACATTTTCTATGTGAGAAAAGAGCCAGTGGTTTGGCGAACGTGTCGACTAATCCTTAAAGGCCCAGTAGAGGCCAAAATATGAAAGCAGGTGTCCTAGTATATTTAAATTTAAATCATACCATTTGTAAGTATGGAAAATATTGTGGAGATGACAGTCTGTTATCGTGTGGTCGGGCCATATGCTAGTCGTTGCAAAAAAAAAAAAATTTAAAATCAGGCAAAAAGTAAACGAACGACACAAATACCTGGTAGGTTTTGACCTAGTTTTGAAATTAATTTCTTTGTCAGCGACTAGTACTTGGACTGCACAAACAGTGACAATGTTTACTTTTGAGCTTTATTGTTACTTTAATCCGTGTACTGTCGGATAACCTCACTCGGCAAAAACTATTGATGAAAGTCATTATTAAATATTACACAGCATGTTAACTTGTGCCATGGCAAGTCAGCAAGACAGTATTATAGGTAGTTCAGTAGATTGTATAGATCAAGATCAGACTACACTGAAAGTAGAATTGTACTAGTCTGATAATATTTCACATAATACCTTACACATGACGATCCTAAGTAAGCGGTTTGGTACTTTGGTAGAGATTCACTCTGAATCCATAATATCATATTACTCGGCTAAGTAAGAAAAGGGAAATGTAATTTACGTAAAACAGCGCGACAGCTGTTCTGATTGTTCATAGATCTATAAATAATTAAAACTGCTGCTGCACTATTCTCACCTCACATGTCTGTTCCAGAAATTATGTCGAATAAGCCGAAATCCTGTATGCTTGTTTAACTATTCATTAAACAACCACGTGTCTTAACGACCCTCAGACAGACAGCTTTTGAAAATGTGGAGAAAACGAGAATATGCTGGTTCTCCACAATGTTTTCAGTCCTTTTTAGGACAAATCTCGTAACTTGAAATAAGATCTAGAGCCACACTTATATTGCCTTCTGATAATGCTTTCAATTTGGACTGGTCTAAAATTTAGTTGACTGGTAAAGATTTAAGTCAATAGAAAACATAGACAGTATAGACTAAGATTAGGCTACCCAGAGCGTGCAGTCTGATCCTAAATCTACACCCTCCGTGTACCCGACTCGTTAAAAATCATTATTAATTACCATCACTGATGATAGTCATTGTTACACCAGATTTATTCTTCTCTTACCGTGGAACATTGTTTATGTGAGAAAGCAGCCAGTAGCTTAGAAAAGCCACTGTGTGTAAATAGATCAAGATTAGAAAATACAGGGACTGCAGTCTATCGCGCGTCTACACCGTTCAATTTCCCAGTTCTGCAAACATTATTTCCAAGAATTTATCATAATTCAGCCTTCGTTACATTGCATTTGTTCCCCTCACATCGTTGAACATTGTTTCGACTTCGTTTGTAAGAAAGCAGTCTAAGATTTGTCCACCTACCACGATTAATCGGAAAACAGAAGAAGACGGGATAAAACTGTCGGGTTAGATCTATTTACAAACCGCTGTGCTTGTACCATCATTATGAGCGATGCTTTTTTTTTTCCAGAATGTTTTCAAAATCGATAATTTTGAAGAAAAACTGAGAATACTAGATCTAAATAGATCTAGATCTACATGTAGATCTATAAGCTGCGTACCCAGTCTCCTAATTGAGTGACGTCATCTTCTGACGTCATTTTTTGTCTCCAGTTTCCCGCCCAGCGTTTCATTCCGAAGAACTTGTAACATGGTATCTTCAGCGATCTTTGCTTTAGACTTTTAGGTGTGGAAAAATCTGGAGAAATTGAATATTCTGGACATAGATCTATCTAGATCTAGATCTAAGTATTTTTATTATCTATCATTGACGTTTGAACAACTTTTTGTGTGTTTTGTTTACGAGAATCTTTCGAATTGTTGCTTAGAGTGGAGATCAAGATCAGATTACATATCGTCCAGTCTGATCTTAGATCTGTTCGTATTTTTTACTTTTCTTTCTTAGAAATGGCAATATAGATCTAGATATACAGCCTTTGAAGGACAAATGTTGTTAGAAAGGTTATTTATGCCAACTTCAACAGTAATTAACTTATGCCACGGCAAAAGCTTACTGTTCAAGAACGGTTTATTTGTCAAAAAACGATCTAGAGCTCTATTTCACCGTGATCTGGACCTAGATTTACTTTTTTATTGTTTATTATTATCTTTTTCAGAATATATCTACTTCCAAAGGACAGGCGACTATCAGTTGTGTTTTTTTAGAGCCAAGTTATAAGTATTCAAGGTAAATAACAGTTGATCTACCAGGCCATGTTTGTAAGGAGATGTGACGAAACTTACAGATTTGTTGTTTTAGGGTTTTTTAATCATTAAATCTAATTGAATTAAGGTAAGAAATTGTTTTAAGACCTGTCTCTTGATTGGCTGAGCGAAAATGTCTGGTCTAATCATAAGGTTAGTCTTAGAAGAAAAGGAATGTCAATTTGGAAACATCCGTAAATTGGGTCTGTGTGAACGATGTTTGACGCAGATTTCAACGCCACCAAAATTGTTTCGCAGCGGCTAGGGCACCTATCCATATTTTCCTTCTAACAGTACATCGCAAAGTATTCTTCCGAAGTCGCTGGCTGCTTTCTCACATAACCAACGTGGAAACAGCGACCAGACTTAAACTCATTTTCTTGTAAAATTACTTTATTTTACTGTAGATCTATGCAATCTTTCACGAAACAGCTTGAAAAACGAAAGCATTCTGCAAACCTCAAATTGGATGTTATAAAAGTAATGGCATCTTTATTTCAAAAGATAAAAAAAAAAAAAAAAAAATTGTGGAAAAAGGAGAAAATGCTGGTTACCAGCATTTTCTCCTTTTTCCACAATGTTTTTCAAAGCTTTCTTCTCCAGGTTCGTTTAAAAGCGGCATTGTTAGGTAAAGATTTCAGTTTAACTCGATGATCTAAATCTATTGCAGTGAAAAACATTCACAAAATGGCGGAGGAAAGTCTTCATGATCTTGCTGATGGGAAAGAAGAGACGAAAAAAACAGTGGACGAAGAAGAATTGTATAAGCAGATCAAAGTTGTGAGCTTGGAGGAGAGAAAAAGACCCAAATGTGAGAGTTGTGTGCGGGAGGTGTGTTCGTGGCGTGAGGGTCCGTGGTATGAGAGTTCGTGGTATGAGCGAGCGAGACAGTTGTATGAGAGGGTGGCCGTGTTTTTATGTTTTGTGTGCGAGATGTATGTGTGTGTGGAATGTTTGCCGAAACATAGAAATAAAGGTCATGACGGAATGAAAGTGAAGAGTAAGGAGAACGAGGGAATGGGAGAACAGAGAGAAAGGGCGAGAAATGAGGGACTAGAGAAAAAAAGTAAGAGAATGGGAGTAGAAGCCGAGAGTGAGAGAGAGAGGGAAAGAGAGAAAAAAGAGAGTGACACTGAGAGAATGAGAGAGAGATTACATGCAAAGAAATTATGGGATGATGTAATGAACGAAAGTGAGACAGAGAGTGAAGAAAAGTTTAAAACCAACAAAGTGAGTATTATTGATCGAGTTAAAGTAAAACACGAATTGGATCGGAGGGATTGTAGGATATCTGGATTGTGTGGACTGGAGAACAAAAGGTTGATAGTCTGTGATTGGAATAATTCTTGTATTAAAATATTTAAACTGGGAAGTCACGTGATACAACGTTATATACGGTTTGTAAGGTTTAGACCTTGGGATGTTACAGAAATAGATTTAAAACAGAATTCTACTGAACCGAACTTAGTGTCCGGCAGTAGTTCTGATATTTCTGCAACAGGCCGGGCTGATCCGGATAAACAAAGTTTGATAGCGGTAACGTTACCATGGGAACGTCAAATAATGCTTATAGATTTAAGCAAAAAACCCGCAAAAACACAAAAAATAATTCAAACAAAGAGACCATGTAAGTCTATACAGTTTTATGATGACAAGATTTTTACCCTCTGTAGAAAACGTCTTGACTTTCTCTGGTCTGTTTATATATACTCTACAGACGGAGACAGGCTAAACATTTTTAACACTGGTATCTATGGTGACTTCTCTGGTCCGGATCTCGCCGTTGTTTCTGGACGAGTCTATTTAACGGATGAGGACAATAACAAAGTACAATGTAGAAATGTTGAGGGTCAACTTATCTCAGAAATAACAATTGAAGGGTCGTGGCCTTTAGGAATCAGTGTAGACCCAGATAACAACGTGTATGTATGTGCACGGGGTCACAAAGTTTATAAACTGGATGCTGATCTGACTCGATACAAGTCGGTGTTAGATCAGACTGCAGGATATATAGAGAATCCCCGCGCTCTGTGTTATTACAGAGACAAATTATTTATCAGTCATGCCGGGCCGCCATCTTTACGTAACTTTGTTACTGTGGTCCGACTGTTGTAACGACACCTCGACCTGGACATTTTATATCATTGTGGACTTTAGTCATCGGACATTTAAATCTGCACCACAATGTATTCTATCGTTACCATGGTTACCGTCTTACATCATTTATAACCCGTATTTGACTGATTGATTTTTGACAGAGAGTGCAGACAAAGATCAGCCTGCACTGAGGTGCAGTCCGATCTTTGTCCACAATATACGCTTTTCTTTCAATGAGTTTGATTAAATAATCTCCATTTTTTGCCGATAAACTTGACGAAATCTATTTTTGTGATAGTTTATAACGGACATTCGGCAGAATGTGGGATAAATAACTTTACTCTCAACATTTCATTGTACTTTGTCCAGTAAGCAAGCTGTCGTTGGAAATCTTGTCATCATTGATTTATTTGGCTTTTTTTTTTTATTTATTTTTAATCAAGTAATTTATATGTTTTCACCAATTTTAATCGAACTTGTCCCACCCACTCCTTCCGAATCATTTGCTATTTAAGAATTTAACTTTTATCCCCCGCCCCCCCCCCCCCCCCCCCCCACCTTGAAAAATTTCACAAAATCTCGATAATCTATAAACATTTATTGACTTCTACACGTGATTCTATCAAAAATTGTTTATCCGGAAAACAATGTGGCAGCAGTAATTTATCTGTATGCATCATGATCGCCGTTCTAAGTGTTTTCTTTCCACAAAAACTGCTGTTAAATCACAGACTACCACTCTTCTTATCTAGTCCCCATAATTCACATATGGTTCGTGTTATTTTATCGACAATTACGGGTTTGCATTTGTTCATTTTCCGGTCCAATTCATGTTTTACAAGAGAGAGAGAGAGAGAATTGGAATTTCATGAATGTTCTCGTCATTTTCATCTTTATTACATTTAGATTAATATTTTTGAATTAAAAAAAAAAAACAATTTCGTCAATTCTTTGTGTACATTTTGTTGTTGCCTAATCGTGTGTTATTTTCATCTTTATTACATGTAGATTAGATCGTAGATTTTGAATTTAAAGAAAGAAAAACTCCATCAATTCTTTGTGTACATTTTGTTGTTGCCTAATTGTACATATTGTGCATTTATTCAGCAATAGACTACAGTATTTCAGTAGGAAAATACCATCTTTTTTAATACTTATATGTAGTTCAATGAAAAACCATATTTTTATGTCTAATTTTGTCATAATAATCTCAATAGCCTCCTTTTGAAATACTAAATACGTTTTCAAGTCAACAGTTTGTCCAACATTGTCTTCTTTTCCTTCTGATTTAATATACTTCATAGGTTCGAACATATTAAATAAATTTTGAATAAATGTTGAATATTTGTCTTTATGTAAACTCATTGTTTTGCTATTGTTTCTACAACAGTGTCATTAAAAGCTTCCTGGAATATGTTACCCTAAGCACAGGTAACTGACTATAAACACACATCTGTGATAATTTGTGGGTTAGAATCTCAACCTCGGTTGTCTACCTACGGATTGTTCGGTATTCACGCCATTTTCAACAATATCTCAGTCATGTCGTAGCAGCCAGTACACCTATCCAGGTTTTGCCGAAGTTTCTTACAACAGTACTTCACTTTTTTTTCTGCTAACCACTGGCTGCTTACTGCTTTCCTAACATAGACATCATATGAGACAACTGAATCCTGTCCCATTGGCTATCATTAATCCTGGAACAATTCAGTTGAGCCTAGACCCCAACTGGCGTCCCTTGGATATCAAACCCTATACTTTGACTGAGGTACCGCACTTGGCACACAACGTCCGTAATACAGGAGTTGCATGTTCAAATCCCTGGACTAGACATATCAATCCTCGTACACATGGATCGTGCATTACAACCTCTAGCATCGATACATTGATCTGCCTTGTTTTGCTAATTTCAAAGGTATTTTTTGGAAAAAAAATTTCACGTTCTGTGCAGTCTGATCTTGATATACACTGTCCGCAAAAGTTCTTTAAGTTGCGCTTACCAGCCTAAGGTTGAATGGATGGATAGACGAATGATTGGATGGATGAATGAAATAACCGTGTTGTAATCATAAGTCTAAATAAAACCTTTGTTCTAAGTAACCCTATCCTGCTGAACTAAAAATAACGTTGCAGAGGGTGTAGATCGAGATCATACATGAAGTCTAATCATTTCTTATACACATATAAATTTATAAACACTGAGTACGTGCATATACAAGAAACGCCTGTGAAAAAAAACAGAAACATTTTGGAAAAGGGAGAAATTTTGAAAGCAGTATTTTCTCTTTTGCCTACGATAGTTTCAGACTTTTGAAAGACCAATACCATCCTTCAGGCCACACTTGATTTGTTGTCTGCAAATGATTTAAATGTGCATCAGTCTAATATTTTGTCGAATGAATGGTGTTGAACGCTGCTTTCAACATTATCTGTCCTATCATGGCAACAGCTCACATATTCATGTATGTCCTGGGTTTCACCTGTGTAAGGCAAGGGCTCTTGAAGTGTCTTGCCCAAGGGCACTCCTACAAAAATCCCAGTGCGTCCAGTGAGACTCGATCCTGAGACCTCCAGGTTACTAGCTCTACATTTACCACTTCAAGCCAAAGGTTCGATCATCACAGGAAGCTCTGATTTTTTCATAGGATTTTCCTTTGACAAGGCACCTAAAAGCCCCTTTCTAGCACTATTGAACGCCAGAAAACATATGTAAGCTACTGCGGTGATATGACTGAAATAATCTTTGGTGCGGTATAAAT
This sequence comes from Hippopus hippopus, assembly GCA_946811185.2. Taxonomy (NCBI): domain Eukaryota; kingdom Metazoa; phylum Mollusca; class Bivalvia; order Cardiida; family Cardiidae; genus Hippopus; species Hippopus hippopus. Next base: position 43,041,525 of record OX328110.1, read on the forward strand.
CTCCCTCTAATTAATCAATCTAGATCCTTTGTGATACAGTAGTTAGTGTTGGAATTGTAACCAACATGTTTTGGGTTCCCATTACTTCTGGGTTCCATTACTTCTGGTGAAGCAAATTAAGCAATAATGCCCTTGGACAAGGTACAACAGAGTTCCAGCCTACTGCCTACAAAACTTAAAAAAAAAAATGGTCAGCCATCTGTCGCCCTGATGTCACTGAAATCTGTGATATCAATGATACAATTCCCAGTTACTAACTCAAAATATTAATATTTTAAACTTTCTCAATTCCAAAATGCTTTCTGTATCAGCTTCCCATTGATCATTAAATCAACTTAGTTAACATCCAGAAACAGCTAGTAACTGTCACTGTATTGTGCGTAGTATTGACAAAAGCAAAAAACAGATACACATGACTATGTGCAACGGCTATGGCTACACAACTGATATAAGCCTGAGATTGATTCCGGCAATGGACATTGGTGACGCAGGAGTGTCCTTGGGCAATACACTGCACAGCGCCAGCCTAGTACTTGAGAAACCCAGAAGACAGAATTAAAAATAAGCAAACTATTACCGTGATATAACTTAAATAGTGTTCAAAGTAGGGTAAAATACAACTCAAACACACACTGCCCATACTTCTGACCACATTTTTTGTTGGGACTTGCGAAAACATGGGAGCTCTTAGTATTTCCGTACGTATGTAAGTGACTTTATCAATCGGTTAATTCACAGGTCGTAAAAGAAATTATCAAACCATATTCCACCGTTATTTCTCGATTAACTACGAACAAAGCAAGAAATAATTTACTGTATTTTTTATGTTTAACCTCTTACCAAGCCATCCAGAGTTTTGAACAAAAGCTTTGGAAAACATTGAAGACAAAGGAGAAAATTCTCCTTAACCAGCTTTTAATTGCTTTGCCCGTAATGTTTTTCCTACCTTTTTTTAAAGAAATATGTCATAATTGCAGCAAAATTCAATTTCGCTTCCGTTAAGAGCTCTAAAAAATCAACTCTTAAAATATGTTGTCTGGTGAAGAGTGAACTTGTTCTAGCAAACAAACATAGATTAATAACAAACTGCTTTTAGCAGACAGTGTAGATTAAGATCATGCTACACATTTAGATCTACAGTCCCTGCCATTTTGTGAAATATTCTCACCAGTTGAACTCGCTATATTTTTATTCACTTTGGTGATTGAGAATGTACATACATCACATTAGTTATAGCACTTTATCAGTTAACACAAGCTGTGACTTCCATGTTACTTATTTCTATGCTATTTAAGGCTTCTATAAATTTTTCAAGCTGTTCTTGAATCTGTCCAACTTTTCCTGTAACAAAGAGATACACAGTAAATGTTGAAAACTCTGCATATATTTTGCTTTACGCAGAAGTGTTCTGATGTTGAAACATTTAGGATTTAGGACTGGTGAGACAATGTAAGTAGGGTAGGCAACACATGAAATACAAAAACTTAAATTCCAATCCTGCACTCCTTACCAAACAATCCTATTTTTCAACCATGAGGGAGAAGACTTGACAGTAGAAAAGGGAAAAATTAGAAACATATTCTTTTCCCACAATATTTTCAATGTTTTCAAATACAAATGCACTTATTCATTTGGAAAAAATTATGAAAAAGCCTACAATTTGTCACATGGTAGATGGTAAGTTTCATTGTGCTTATAGAATGGTGATAAACATTATTTTAAAGATTAGGGTGGTCATTTTAATGTACTTACTACAGATCTGAATCTGATCTATCAATTTGAATTTCTCATCCAACATATTGGGCCATGCAGGACTCCAAAGAGTCAAACAACATGCAATGTTTAAAATTTTACAGCACAATCCTGAATTTTGATGACCATAAGGACAAAGACTTTTGAAAACATTGTGGAAAAGGGGAAAATGCCAATAAGCCTTCAGATAAACAACATTCAATTTTAGGGTCACATTTACATAATTGTCTTCAAATGATTTCAATATAAACAAGTCTAAAAATTGTGTCGTTTGATAAAGTGACAATTACAGGTTTATTACCAGTACTGACTTCTTCAGCTAAATTAACAGGTTAGTTTTCTTTTCTCAAGCGTTCTCTGTCGTTGAAAAATCATCCAAAACATCTTCAAGTACTTTTTCTGACCTGCAAGCTTAACTGAAAGAAACTTTCACAACATAAAGAAAAAATAATTACAATAATAAAAGAGTACGGCCCAAGGTCTAAAATCTCCATATCATGTGAACTTTCATGAAACTGGCCAATACATCCTTCAACCTTTTACCTCACAATCCAAATTTTTAATGACCTTACAAAAAGGCCTTAGAAAACATCGTGGAAAATGAATAATGCTAGTAACCAGCATCTTTTCATTCTTCCACAATTTTTTTAACTCTTTTCAAGACATTATCCCTTAATTTGGGTCACATTTACCTTGGAGTATCCAAATATTTGCAATATGGACGAGTCTACTATTTTGTCATTTTTACCTGGTGACAAAGTTTTAGACTTTTCCAAGCTGATATAATTTGCAGAGGACAAACTCAATGTGTCTAAAATGATAGGAGAAAGAGCAAAAACCTTCTGTTAAAGGCATTTTCCCTTCTACCACAATTTTTTCAAAAGTATTCTTCCTTAGGTTCATACAAATATGTGATTTTCTGTGAAGGCAAAAAAAGAAGATTAAACTATTGCTAATGCTTCCTTCTTGAGTGATTACCAGTCACAATATTTCTTGACATATTCGTATCCTCGAGTATATTTATACTGAACAATCATTCGCAAGATATTATAATGAAGTTGTGTAATCTGGCTATCTAGATACAGGATTACATCATTTAGTCTATTTAGTATAGTATACTGTTCTATCCCACAGATAGATAAAAGACAGACATGCTCTGGCAAGAGGGTTTATTATACAGTATCTCCTTGACTCATGATATTAACCAAGTCATCCCATAACCATGGATCCATAAAATCCATTTTTGTCCTACAAACAACTGAATCATGAGGTTAACTGTCCATGCAGAAAATTTTCCTAAAGCAAGCAGTTTTGATACAGTTCAGCCTTTAAGACCTACGCAGGCTGACATGGTATGATACTTGTCTACAAGTATGGCTCAAATATATATAGCTTGTGTTTGTATGAGGGGACACTTGTATTGCCTTGCTACAGTGTTAGCTTTTGTGCCGACATGGCAGAGTAATCGCCAAGGGACCTAGAGGTCCTTGGTTCGATCCCTACTCTGCAAGGTTAAATTTTCAGGGCTGTTACATTTGTAATGGATTACCGTCATTGTTGATAGCTTGTTATTATAGGGCATTTCTGGCCATTTCCTACCTTCTCTGTATTCTCCAGAATAACACCACTTCATGACAAACTACCTGTAAAATATAAACAGTCACATGTTATTTCTTGTCTGAACTATTAATAGATTTTTTGCAACAAAACTAAACAAAAAGTGATTCAAATTCTATCACTTAAGTAGAGTAAAGGCATACATTACCGAACCCCTTCTATTATCGACCCTTTGCTTTGGATCCCTTATTTACAATCTTATTGGTTCTTAACATGAAATGACACAAAGATAATATCATGACGTCTGTCTTTGCGTCACAAGATATCATCCTTCTGAAACATCAACCGGTGTTTTTAGTGGTCGCAAAATTTTCATCCAGAATTATCGGCGCCAATAGGGGAGTACCTGTAAAGTTTTCACCATCGATTCAATTTCAGAATACATTTAAGTCACTGTTTATGCATAATTTTTCATTTTAAAAGACATAAGACTATTTTTATTGGCTAAAATGGGCAAATAAGTTCACAACAAAAATTTGGAGAGGGGGTCGATAATCCGAGACAAAACATTGGAGTGTTTCTATTGTCGACCCCTTTTCCCGTACATTTGCTTATTGTCATAAAAGCGCTTAACATTCCTAATATAAAATATAGAGCTTTTGTAGAGCATGACTGATATTTATAATGGACTAAAACTGTATGGAATGGTTTATGTGGTAAAACTGTTGTCGTCTCTATTTCATTATCCACAAATTACATACATGGTACATCCGAGTCTCATCGTGACGCAGACTCTGTCGATTTCGAAGAGGAGTCCAAGGTTTGCTGGATGTGCCTTAAATCCTCCGGGTAAAAGTCTGGGTGGGTAACATGTGAGTCATGTCAATCTAGATGGTATATAGAATGCAGACAGGCTTGAATTCATGTTTTGGGATGAAGAGGATCGGAAGAATATACACTCTGTTTGTCCCGATGGCGAGTAGACTGGGCATTAATGGGTAGAGCAGGTGTGCGTTTTCTTATAAATAGAATACTAGTAAACATAAACCATGCTTGCACCAACTTTTTTCTGTAGAAACAACAACACAAGTTCGACGTAATCATTCCACCATAAGGGGGTCGATAATTCCGGAATGGGTCGATAACCGATACACTCCCCCATCTTTTTCTTGTGCCATTAATTACGTGGCTACACTGTCCTGAAACATGCCGTGTCGATATTCTGATACACCAGAAAATGGTCTACTGAGTGAAGTAGTCATACTGTATGATGGCGGAATGTACCACCGTCCACGCACCTATTGCCCTAAAGGGTCGATAATAGGTGCATTCCTCTATCCACATTATCAGTCAGTAACAATTTTCCTATATTACACACATTTCAAATAAGCAAAAGTGCTTTATAATTTGGTCAAAGTCTCTTTTCTTGCTGACCTAGAATTCTCTGTGAAATTAAATGTCAATACTGATGCTCGTGACATAGGTGATCTTTAGATGCAATACTAAATCAATATGCGCAAGTTTCTTTGAAAATAATTTCCTCTGTGATGTACATATTCATCAAATAACTTAGTTTCAATCATGTAGATTTTGATACACATGAAAATGCAGGCTTTCATCTTAACATGAATTATAATTCTCGAGATACAGTTTCGTAATGTTGTTCAGCATTTTCTCCTTTTCGAAACATATTTTCTGCCCCTTCAAAGATAAATATCATCATGTAAATATCATAATGTGTTGTCTGCATGTACATAAAATTTGCACAAGTCTTTGAGTTTGTCATTGGTATAGAGTGAAAACTGATTGTTAGATTTTTGATGGTACTTCATGCTTTTCTAACACTACATCCTTTATATCACAGAAAGCTCAATATTCCTTTGTTTTCTGAGTTTGACCAGCGTTACGTTAGGGCTCTGTAGTGCTTTACTTGATAGTCGGCAATATCACATGCTAGGACTAAACCCTATGGTCAATGTTACAACTACATGTACAAGGCTTGTCGACTTAGACCTCTGACTGCGACCCGAGTGACCTTAATATGTTGTGCACCTGATGGCTGTTAGTAGTGCTATTTAATCCCTTGTAACGTTTTACTTGATCATTGTATTTTAATAAAATTTGTAACATGATACATCCAGAAATATGTGAAGAAATTCTGGTTTTAAACTGTCCATAAATAGTCAAGTAATGGGAAAAGTCTACACTGTTCTGGGACAACCTTCAGACAATATCTTAAATACTGACTGCTGGAGATGACAATCTTAGGCACTGATTACAGAAAGCTACAAGCTTAAAAGTTAAGGCTGTGGGCTTCAAAACTATCCCTATATAGTCAGCTGTTACTTGGAAATTTTATGACAGAAAGTAATAGGAGAACTCCATGCCAACGCTTGACTGAAAGAGCTTTTTGCAATGAAAATTCAAAGTAAAAAAAGGGGGGCATAATTGTGGCAAACATATTTTGAAGGTTACCTGTCCCTCTTGTATGGATTTTTCCTGTAATAGTTAACAACTTGTCCAATTTTGATGTTAAAATCTTGAGTAGTAATAGAGATATTACATAATTTCCAAGTTTTTTCACAATGACACAGGCAATGACAACAACACAGACAACAATTCCTGGACTATGACATTACCTCCATGTTTTCTTCAAAACCAGCCAAGCTAATAATGTGCTATCAAACCACGACAATATACCCTCGAATTCTTTATGTAAGTCTAATACAAAATTAATGAACCTTTCTTTTGACAATCCGTACATGGTTGTAAGGTTTTTCTAATAAACCTGTCTCTGAGTCCATGGTACCACGTCTGTTAAATCTGAAAGAAAAATTACATTATTTAAAGTCTAACTTATGTAACCTAGGACAACATGTGCACAATAAGAAATAGATCCTTGTATAACCAGTAGGTTCTTAATTGTCTCTATTTTATTCTAAAATGTTGAAACTAGAGGCCCTTGAGGGCCTGAGTCGCTCTGCTTGAACTTATTGTGCTTATTTTCTAGCATACACCATTAAAATTTCTATTCTGCTGGTAACCACCATTTTCTACTTTTCCCACAATATTTTCTAGCCTTTCAGAGACAAATTCAGTGACGAATTCCACAGTTTAAGCCACATATAATTTGTCATCTGCAAAAGCTTTCAATTTCAAATTGTTTTAAATTTGGTCGTTTGGTAAAGGATTAATCCGTTACAGGACAAAAATATGTCAGACTTGTCCAAATTGAAAGCATTTGCAGATGACAAATTACATGTTTCTTAAATATTTTGAGTTTGCCTTGAAAGGCTAGAAAACATTGTGGGAAAAGGAGAAAATGCTGGTTACCAGCATTTTCTCCTTTTCCCACATCGGTTTTAAGAAACTATTTTCTTTAGGGTCACTAAACCCAGGATTAATTGGTAAAGAGTTATTTTACGTTTAGGTACCGCAACAAATGATGAAAACAACAACACTGCTGTCACAGTTGATATCAATTCGACCTTGATCTTAGCCCTGTCCGTGTCAAGGTCAAATGTTGACTTTGCTAGAGATATCTTTATGGATGCCCTGATAACAAGCATAGGAAGAAAGAGAAGCGAATGTTTACTACATGGGATAAAGGAACTTGTTGTGGAAAAAGGCCAGTCATTCCCCTTCGTAAAAAAGTTGCTAAAGGAAGGAGAAGAAACAGTTATCCCACTTATTTCAATGATTTTGTGCTTATGGCTTAAGTAGCTGATACTGTTATATATGTTGTTATTATAAATGAACAGCATTCTGGCAAAAGGGGGTTTAATGCATCTCTTTGATGCATTATAGCATGCAAGATACAGCATAAATTGGGATTCATAAAATCATATCAATTTATTAATTTATCAATTTATCAATTTTATTCATAAAATCCATTTAGTCCAACAATTGAATAGATATGGACAAACAAAGAATTAACAGATAGCAATAAGTTTCAATCAACGTCAGCATGGGTTCACTGTGTAGGCTGACGTGGGTCTATACATTTTTGCAGATGCACAAAGCCCTCTTTTTACAGAGTACAACTCAAATGTTAATACTATATGGCCTGCAACACGCGAAAAGGAGCATTTGGACATTTGCGTAAAGTGTCGTCTGGGATCAGGCTAATCCGAAACAACTTTTTCTGTTTTTAGCGTAACGTGGTGTCAACAATTCTTTAAAGGTGGCCCTTCAGATTTTGGGACGAAAATTTTACAAAAATAAAAAAAAAAAATCTTCCTTCTATTCCCAAAACCTTTTAATTTTCATTCATAAAACTTCAGTAATCGAAAACCATCCGACATTAAGAGAAATTAGAGATTTACTACGGCCTAGGTTGACACCGACGGGAAACACGGTCTATTTTTACATGAGCAACTCGCTCATTTACATACCGAAAATACAAAGACGAAGCTTCAAACATGGCGTCCGAAGAAGACATCATGGTAAATAATTACATGTTTGTTATGTTTTGGAATTTAAGCGTCATTAGTCACGTGCCAGTCACTTGACATACCCAGAATGCTTTTTTGATTTCTGGCGCGAAATCTAAAAATACCTTAAGAGGCTACGTAGCCTTTTAAGGGAACAATATCAAAAAAAATTTTTTTTGTAATTTTATGATTTTTAATTATTGATGATTTTTATTGCTTTTTTTTTTCATGTAAATGTCAGTGATATACGAGTATATATTTTTTGATTTGGTGAGATGTGAAAAATCTAAATACCGACCTTTAAACATCTTCTCCTCCTAAACCGCTGGGCCGAGTTGGACCAAACTTGGCTGGAATGTTCCTTGGGAGGTCCTCTTTAAAAATTGTTCACAGAATTTGATTCCATCAAAAACTCTGGTTGCCATGGCAACCAAATAGAAATTCTTTAAAAATCTTGTCCTCTGAAACCGCTTGTCAGATTTTGAAATAATTTCACAGAAATGTTCCTTGGGTGACCCTTTTCAAAACTTGTTCGTGAAATTTTGATCCGTCGAAAATCATGGCTATGGTGGGGGGGGGGGGGCTGTTCGCATTCTTTAAAAATCTTCTCGTCTGAAACTGCTGGTCAGATTTTGAAATAATTTCACAGTAATGTTCCTTGGGTGACCCTTTTCAAAAAGTGTTCGTGAAATTTTGATCTGTTGAAAAACATGGCCGTGATTGTGATGGTAGGGGGGCTCTTTGCATTGTGCGGTGTCAACAATTCTTTAAACAACTTCTCCTCCTAAACCACTGGGCCAATTAGAACCAAACTTTGGTGGAATATTCCTTGGGAGGTTCTCTTAAAAACTTGTTGACAGAATTTGATTCTATCAAAAACTCTGGTTGCCATCGCAACCAAATGGAATTTTCTAAGAATTTTTTTAAAAATCTTCTCTGAAACCGCCGGTCAGATTTTGAATAATTTCACAGAAATGTCCCTTTAGATCCGTTGAAAAACATGGCTATGGTGGGGGAAGGGGGGCTCTTTGCATTCTTTAAAAATCTTCTCCTCTGAAACCGCTGGTCAGATTTTGAAATCATTTCACAGAAATGTTGTATGGGTGACACTTTTCAAAATTGTTCGCAAAATTTTGATCCATTGAAAAAACATGGCCATGGTGGGGGGGGGCCTCCTTGCACTGAATTGACTTAAAGAAATTCTTTGAAATTCGTTTTCTGTTAAACCATTTGTCAGATTTTGAAATAATTTCACAGAAATGTCCCTTAGATGCCCCTTTTGAAAAAAGGTTAGCGAAATTTTGATCCTTTAAGAAACAAGTCTGTGGCGGTGGGGGGCTAATTGCCCTATACGGACATGAAGAAATTATTGAAATTTCTTCTTCTATGAAACCACTGGTCAGATTTTGAAATAATTTAACAGAAATGATCCTTTGGTGCCAAATTATGCCCCTTTTTTTAATTACAATTTTAACTCAATATCCATCACCCAACAGCCAATTGTTGGCACTGCATGCGGTTCTCTTGTTCTTTTTATTGAAGTTATTGAAGAAAAAGTTTTGGAATAACAAAAAAAAAAAAAAAAAACCTGGCTATGGTCTACTCAAATATTCAGGTGAGCGATCCAGGGCCATCTTGGCCCTCTTGTTATGTAATTTTCTGTATTGCACAAGTCTACTGTAGCACAAATTCTAATGTAGTGTTGAAGTGCCGTATCAGATCGTGATACCAAGTAGGTGAGTGCACTGGTGAGAAATGCTGATATGTAGAAGAGCAACAAGGACAGATAACTCTAAAATAATTTTGTTCAAATTATGGCCCTTTTTCGACTAAGAATTTTAACTTACTATCCAGCACCCAACAGCCAATCGTTGGCACCCGCATGCGGTACTCTTGTTCGACTTAATATTTTTAGCCATTACCGGGCATATGCTGTTGTTCAAGAAATGGTCCATGGGTGACCTATCCCAAAATTTATTTGCAGAATTCTGATTCGTCAAAAACATGGCTGTGGTGATGATTGTAGGGGTGGTGACAGATTTTGAAATGATTTTTACAGGTGACCTTTTCAAAATTGCTTGGCAAGATAATGATTTTGTTTCCAAAATACTTAAAAAAATTGGCTATAGTCCTCTAAAAAATTCAGGTGAGCGATCCAGGGCCATCTTGGCCCTTTTGTCTACAATGTTTTCAAAGTGAAATACTTTAACTCTGAGTGAAATACATGTATGTTAACTCTCTACCAAATGACAAAATTCATGGACAAGATTTCCAAACTGACAGTATTTGCAGAAGACAAATACATGGTAGCAGAAGTGATGGACTTTGTCAATGAAAGGAAAGAAACCATTGAGGGAGAAGGAGAAAATGCTTTTAATATAAACATGTCTACAATTTTGTAATGTTGTAAACAGCAAAATCTTCACTTGTCAACAAGTTTTGCATGTGAGAAATAAAATTTGACCCTATGTTGACATTTGTCTTGGAGAGGGTAGAAAACACTGTGAAAAAAAAGAGAGAAAAAATAATCAGCATTTCTCGTTTTTCTCAAGTTCTTTTTCAAAGAGTTCTTAAACCCTTTACAACACAATCCCGACTTTTAATAACCACCCTGAGAAAGAAGGCTTTTGAAAACATTGTGGAAAAAGGAGAAAATACTGGTAACCAGCATTTTCTCCTTTTACCACAATGTTTTCCACCCTTTCCAAAACAAATTTCAATTATTCATGAATTTGGACGAGTCTAAAATTTTGTCATTTGGTTAACTTTGAGTGAAGTACATATACATTAACTTCTTACCACAAGACAAGTTTAATGGACTTGTCCAAACTTAAACCATTTGCAGACAAAAAATTAAATGTCACTTGAATGGCGGATTTTGTTTGTGAAAGTGTAGAAAACATTGTGGGAAATGGAGGACATGCTAGATACTACCTTTTTCTCTTTTTCCAATGATGTTTACTAAAGGCTTTTTTCCTGGGAGTCAGTAAAACATGGTTTATGTGGTTTAGAGATTACTGTTAGTAATATTCCTGCTCCAAAATCATTATCACCGCCATGTTCATGTTCAATTGTTGTTACTTTTGTCGACCTGGTCATACCATAAAAATGATAAAAAATTGGACAAAGTTTTGTGTATATCATTTTTCGAAATGACTTGTTTGATTAACTCTTGACCAGACGACAAAATTTTATACATGTCCAAATTGAAAGCACTTGCAGACGACAAAATAAACGTAACTCAAAAATTGAAATTTGTGTTGAGCAGGGTAGAAAACATTGTGGGAAGAGGAGAAAATGCTGGTAACCAGCATTTTCTCCTCTTCCCACAATGTTTTCAAAAGGCTTCTATCTCAGGGTCGTGAAAACCAGGGACTGTTTGATAGAGGTTTAACTCTTTACCAAACAAAAAAGTTTTCGACTTGCCCAAATTGAAAGCATTTACAGAAGACAAAAGAAATGTGAATCAAATATTGGAACTTGTCTATGATAGGGTAGAACTGAATTATTGTATGGTGTTTAAAGCCATTAACATATACATGTATACAGGCACTTTCCTACCCGCTCCTCCTATCATCTCTGAGAAATGCTTTGAGAAAAACAAAATGGTGCCCAAAATATCAATGAAAACGGTGAACATGAAAAGGCGAAAAAGAGGAGTTAAAGTCTCTTTGAAAGCTGCTATACAGTCTTTGGCAAACTAGCATGCATGCACCATCCACACATGCCAGAATTCACCTACAATGGCAGAGAATTTGAAAAAAAAAAAAACGGTAATAAAATACTTTATTTTAGTTTTTTTTTAGCACCTAAACAGGGTGACCCCCCCTTGATTCGACTTGCTTTTCTAGTTCAGGCCAGCTGCCATACTGCACATTGATACTTTGAATATGCTAAGATGATCAATGTACAGTGTAAAAGAAAAACAGAAAATAATGTCACAAGTGATTTAAATAGACTGAAAACTCTTTAAGTAGCAAATGCTTACTATTGCATAAATCAAGCAATTAAGGGAACTGACTTTTTTATCGCTTTATATGGTGACAAGTAACCCAGTTATGATGACTACCGAATCATACGTACAGTTAACCAACTGCGAAAACACGAAAAAAAAATTAACCTACAACGCATTCAAAAGCAACTGATACCTGTTTCATAAGTAAAATATAAGGAACCATTTTTTTTCCCTTTTCTCTAACTAGGGCTATTGAAATTGGTTTTGATGACAATCCCCCATATCCGTGACCCTTATGCAGTGCGCAAAAACACAAGATTAACTTTTGGAAGCAACTGATACCTGTAGCACAAATCAAGGAATGCGAACCAAATTTTTCAGCTTTTTATACTAAGGGCAAAGATAACGTTAAGTAAATTTTAGTGACTACCCCGCACATACATCACCATGATTACGTGCTGGGCAAAAAAACATAACGACTTACACAACACTTTTGGAAGCAGCAGGTACTCATTGCATAAGTCTAAAAAAGGGAACCAATTTTTTCCTTTTTCTCTTACTAGCGCCACAAAATCATTTTGATTACTACCCTGCACTTTTGTGAGCTTTAACCACCACACGAAAATATAAAATGACTCACAACACTTTCAGAAGCAACAGGCTCCTGAGTAAGACAAAGGGGACTTACTTTTGCCCTGCCCTTTTCTCTTCAGACATCGACAAGAACCGTAAATTGGTTTTGAGGACTAACTACTGGTATGTGGCAGTTTTACATGCTGCGCAAAAATACCACTTTTCGCCATTTGCATGCATGAAGACATAAAAGATGTACATGTAGCATGTAACCAAAATATTCGTAAGTTTATATAGGTCAAAATTGAAGGCATTTTCAGACGGAAAATTTAATGTTGCTGACATGATGAGTTTATTTTTGACCAGGTTGAAGACATTTGGGGAAAAGTAGAAAATGCTGGTTACCTCAATGTTTCCAAAAACCATCTTCATCTCGGTTCATTCGGCATACCTCGGGTGATGGGAGCCATCAAATCCCTCGGCTGTATCTGGTGGATTGATAAGCACCAGATCGGTACATTTCATAGCCGGAAATACGCCGGTTTACCGTTTTGAAAATTGTAAGGCTCCTCTTAAAAAAGAAAATTTGAGTTTCAATTTTCTATTGAAATATTCTAACTTTATTTCAGTTGACAAACAGTTCGTACATTCATTTTTAATCGGTCGGCGTGAACTTACAGTCTTATAACACTAATACTAGATGTTGTGACCTTATTACATTGAACTTTTAAACCTGATAACAACTTATGAATGAAACAAGAGAGATCAAGAAGTATCAGATTATGTAAGCACATCATCTAGTCGTCTGCTGTCCATATTACTCGGCAAACTTCGAGTGATCCGTTGATCAGGTTATACATTGTAACGGGATCGGCCGAGTTTTGACGAGTGTTGTTCGTATATATAGCGGGTATTGAAAAGATTATAGGTCATTTGGCCTTGAGTAGAAATAAAAATTGCAATGGAACGGAGTTTTTACGGAAACATTGCTTTAAGATAATTTGAACATTTAGATTGTTTTGCCTTAGAGCAAACTGGTGTATATGCAACTGGAAACAGCTGTAAGTTTAAAATAGTATTCGGCTGTTGGTCGTTTATTTTAGCGAGGTGAAGCTGTGGGGGACAAAGAATGTAGAGTTATGTAAGGGATATGAGGAGATGACCCTCAGCGAAGAGGTCATTACGTAAACATTTTCAGATAGAACTGGTTATCTTACGCTTGCAACCTTAGTAACCAGACTGTCCATTCACAATACTGACCAGCATAAGTTTGATTAGGCATCCTTCAGCTTAGGATGTATTAACCCTTGGACTGCTAAGCGCGACTTTATGACCTTTTGCGGACAGTGTAGATCAGACTGCACACTACATGCAGTCTGATTTTGGATCTACACTGTCCGATGAGGAGATTTTTTTTCCCCAAAAATACCTGCGAAATAGTTAAAACTTTTGGTTTTACTGTAGCTTGAAAATTTAATTTCATTCATTTAGCAGATTAAGGATTAAATCTTTTTCATAGCTCCTCTTCCTCTCCTTCTATCCATGTTTCTTCTTGATGATATTCTAAAGACTGAAATCAGTCTCAAATGTTGACTAAACAATCCTGTGGGGCTTTAAAGTGTAGTGAGAAAAACTGCATGTATTCAGCATGTTCTCTTTTTCCTCACAGCGGTTTTTTTTTTTTTCCATCATTTGAAAGAATTTCAACATTTTGTAATTTCACGGGTAGAGTTGAATAGTGCAGTTTCATAAAGGAAAAAAAGCGAAAGTGCAAAACAAATAAGCTCACTTAACTTCATATTCTCCATGTCTGAATCAACTGACCAGACAGCGTAGAACATGCAATCAGATCTTGGGTTTGATTGCCCAGTTTTCTGAGATACTCTAATCAAAACAGCAGTGGTCCTGTAATAGTTAGGCTGCTTTTCCACGTTTCACATATCTATTTCACTAGTTCAGTGGTTCAAGTGTAAAACTCAGATGTTTGTCTCATTAGCTACTCCATATTAGTTGAATCTTATCCTCCATATTTCAGATTAAGAGCCCAAGGTTCACTGTAGTGATGCTCTTACTCATTAGAATGACTCAAATTCAATGACCTGTGTTGTCTAAGGACTAGTAAAGTCGCTTTTGAAGACAATGAAAGATCATGATCAGACTGTCCTTTGAATGCAATGCAGATCAATAAACGTACTTATATATCTAAGATTTTAATTGTCTGTTTATGTAGGATATATAAAAAAAAAAACCGACCATGAAATTGCAATGTTTGTATATTTTTTTTTTTTTCTGACTGTAAAAGGTATAACTGGGTGCTTTAACTCTTAACAAAACTGTCCCGTTTTTCATGACCAAGAGGAAGACGGATGTTTAAAATATTGTAAAAACAGATGCAGATAACCATCGTTTTCTCCTTTTCCCGAAAGTTTTTTTTATTTATTTATTTATTTATTTTTTTTTTTGACGATTCAGATCATCAATTGGTCTACATTTGGTCTGCATTTGATTCGTATGTGCAAATGCCTTCGATTTGGACAAGTCTAAAATTACATCATTTGGAAAAGGGGTGAGGGTTGGGAAGATATTACATTTTTTGAAACAAATGTGGAAGAAATAGGCCAGCCAATGTTTTGGACTGAACGATCTTGCCCAGATCAATTTAGCCAGTCAAAAAAAATTAGGTAGGACAATTGGTCAAGATAAACACGATTGCTTCTTAAAAATAGAAAAAGTTGAAGGCCTACTTGCAGGAAAAAGTAAACAATTTGTGTTATAATACAGGCATATTTTATACGACTTATTCATACCATTTTAAAGTATGGATATTACTGATTATATCTGACAATATATTACCGTACAGTTATCAAAGTTGCAAAAGTTACAGAAAAGAATATTTGTATATTGTTAAACTTATTTAAAAGGTTGACAGGTACTGTTTTTCAGGATGAGTGATATCTAAAGCTTGATGATGGGTACTACTGATCAGAATTGTCACATATATTTTTAACGTTCTATTGCTGTTGACCGGCAAACATATATCTGTTGCATTCCATTAAACTAATAATTTGTAAAGGACAGTTAAAAAAGGGGTTCCTACGTGGCTCTGTTACAAGGTATAAGATTTCTATCCCATACATAGTTCAGACAACTGCCATTTGATTTGTGATTTCAAACCATTGCAGTTATTCAGTGACGACCGATTACAGTGCTGACAGCACTTTGATTTAACGTGGTATATCAATTTCGATTGAAGTTTTCACCGACAGATAGATAGGTGTGAAAAACTAATCGAGGTTGTTGATGTCGTTGCTAAACGACTTATAGTGGCGCCGCCATGTACGAGTATAAGATCACGTGATTGGCAGTTAAAATGGAAACGACCGTTTTACGGACGAGGTTAGACGTATAGTACGGAATCGACCGAGTTGTGACGAGTGCATCGCGATTGTGAAAACTTGGAACTATTTAATCCCGTCTTTTAACAAACTTGAGAAAGAAGCCTTTAAAAAACATTGTGGAGGAAATACTGGTTTCCAGCATTTTTTTCCCATTTTTCTACTATGTTTTCTGCCCTTCCAAAAACAGTCATATTTATTTTGCTGTTTCCAAGTGCTTTCAAGTTGTACAGGTCTAAAATTTATATCGTTTGGTAAAGAGTTTAGGGTTAGTGTCTCTATGAAAACAGATCCAGACTATAACCTCTTGGGCTGCTAAGCGCGACTCAATGACCTTTTGCGGTAAGTGTAGATCAAGATCAGACTGCACAGAACGTGCAGTCTGATCTTGGATCTACACTGTCCGATAAGGATTGATTGATTGTATGGTTTTTAACGCCGTTTTCAACACTATTTCAGTTATATCGCGGCGGTCAATACACCTATAAATGCTTCCCTGGAGTCTCTTTACCAGTACTCCGCACAATATCCTTTCCAAGCCACTGGCTGCTTTCCGACATAACCATGGTCGTGGGTTCGATCCATGGCTCGGCTAATTTCTTTAAAGCCAGGGGGATCGAACCCACGACCCACTGTTCTAAAGTCCTGTACGCTACCGACTGAGCTACAGGGGCTAGGCTTCGGATAAGGAGATATTTTTCCCCAACTTTGAAATAGCAATATTTGTATTTTTAATATCGATTCGAAAATTTCGTTTTTGTTATTTAGCAGATTACGGGTTAATACTGTGTCGGAGAGGATCTCTCAAAATAACGGGTGACCAAATTATGTTTTGTGCGGTCTGATCTTAAGGAAGTACCATCCTAATGGAAAACAGCTATTTCCACTATAACATTATCCTACAAAATTTGCTAAAATTAAAAATGAGTATTATATTGTACTACTTAAACCGAGCCACTTTTTCCTTCTTTTTTTTTTTCCCTTCTTAGAATTATCATTTATAAATCTAAAACCACTACATTCTCATCACAAAGGGAGATAATAATTACCTCCCTTTTCAGGAAACTAACATAAGTATCAAAAAATAATTTCAAGATAGACATCAAAGGAATTTTTGGTCGGTAAGGCGTTAGGATGGTAATACCTTAACCCTTCACCATGCAATCCCGACTTTTAACGACCCTGAGATAGAAAGGTTTTGAAAACATTGTGGCAAAAGGAGAAAATGCTGGAGACCAGCATTTTCTCCTTTTCCCACAATGTTTTCTACCTTTCCACTTTTCCTGAAACAAATTTCCTGTTTTGAATCACATTTATTTTGTCGTCTGCAAATGCATGCAATTTTGACAAGTCTAAGATTATTTCGTATGGTAAAGGGTTAATGAACACTTTCCAAATAAAATAACTGCTATTATAAGTGGTTGGCGCTTGTGTACTGTTCAACAGAACCGAATATTTTAAAATAACATGATCATTTTCAGAAAACTCCACTCCCAATTATCAAAATCAAAGATCAAAATACAGGGAAAATCAATTTTGAAATTAGCATAATGAAGGATATTTTCTGTGAGGAAAATTGAAATAAAACGTTTCGGAGAACCAGTGTTCTTGTAATCCACAGAAATTAACCTCTTTTTAGGATCTACTTTCATATGCTCGTAGACTGTTAAGGATAGAGCACCCTAAAGGGAGACGTGTAATATCGCCATTTATCGCCGAAAAAAACGTACTGATTCGCCTAAGACTCGAGTAATCCGTAATCGATCGGCCGATAGACGCTGGTGCCAGGCTTGATTACGGATTACTCGAGTCTTAGCCGAATCCGTACGATTTTGGCGATGAGAGGCGATGTTACACGAATGTTAGATCTAAATGAATCCCATTAGGGTGCCCCATCCTTAAGTGCAACTGAATGGGACTTGTGGACCGAGTATGCAAAAGATCTGACTATATCGAAATGTTTAGTCTGATCCCAAGGGGTTCTGCGAGGCTCAGTGGTAAAGTGTGGGACTTGTAAAAAGGCCCCGGGCTCGAGCCGCACTGGATTCACTGTTTTTTTTTTTTTTTTTTCGTGGGAGTGTCCTTCGGCAAGACACTCAAGAGCCCGAGCCTAGTACTGGTAAAACCCAGGTAAACATGAATTTGTGAGCTGTCGCCGTGATATGACTGAAATAATGTTGAAATAGGCTTAAAACACCAATCAATCAATCCATTAGTCTGATCCTAGAGTAGAGCTAGTTTCTCCGATAATTGGCCTGCAACACGCAAAAAGAGGCATTCGGACATTTCCGTTAAGTGTCGTCCGCCCAGGCTAATCCGTGACGGCACTTTACGTCAGCTTTAGATTTTGTCCTACAGCAGACTTGCGTGAAACAGAAAATCACACACGATGGGAAAGTGCCGTCTCGGATCAGATCAAATTCATAGCTCATCTGGTGAGCGATAAAGGATCGTTATGGCACTATTGTTGGAAATCTTTTTATGAAAATATGGTTTGTCAGAGCCCACTTGTAGTTAAATGAATGATACTCGTTAGACCAGCTCTTTATTCATTGTACCATCTTGACATATGTAAAAGATATGATCCATACTCAAGCAAAAGGGGGCTTAATGCACCTCGGTAATTTATCATAGCAAAGAAACCAACACATACGTACGGCTTAATCATGAGGTAAACTGGTCCTTGGATGTACAGAAAATTGACCGATAGCGAAAGGTTTTGGCCCAGGTCAGCCTGCGCGGACTGCGCTGGCTGAACTAGGTCGATACTTTTCCCAGATGCATTAAGCCCCCTTTTCACAGAGCATGGCTCATATGTCTTTTTTTTTTTTTTGTTTTTTTTTTTGAGGGGGGAAAGGTGGGGATAAGCTTTTTAGAGGATTTGCTATATAGCAAATCCCCTTACTGTGATCGTTTTGACCGAAACCAAATACATCATGCGTAACGACGCATGCGCGCTCACTTTCAGTTTTGCATGGCTGATGTACGGGACGAACAACGCAGATCTACAAATGATATTCAGCTCTGACTTTGAACAATTCATACAAGTTATGTATGATTTCTTTATCGAAATTTCGTAAAAACTAAAAATCTATCAGTTTTAAATACTATAGATACTTAAACAAGGTTTTTTTTTTTTGATATTGCCATATGCGTATGAACACTGTTTACACAGACTGCCCTCGTTTTCATTCAAGAAATATTCATTCACAACTTGTGTCGTCCACTGTCAAAATAAATAAGGAGATTAAGCACTAATTTTTTGAAATTACATTTTCAACTATGCATTATATCATATACCTGTAACTAGATAGCTAGCTAGAATTTGACCGTAAATAATTTAAAACCATTTCGATAACCCATAAAGTCGATTTGGCACCGTGTTACCACTCTTCGTATATCGATGAATCTCCGAATTGTTTGAAATATTTCTGTTACACATTTAAAGAAATGGAGATCATGCAATCTATCAAAAGAAACTTATTTGGCGTTTGATTGATGCAAGATTGCATAGGAAAAGATTCCAAGATTCCTCTCTAAGTATCGAAGGGACGTGAAGAAATCCTTCGTTTACAAACGGCTCCGATCAAGTACGAACCCGTGACATGAATTTATACTGTGGATTTTTTTAGGGAAATCGTATCCTTCTCAGTGAACTAGACATCGTCTAACTTAGCCTAATATCCTGGACTTTAAGCCTCAGAGACTTACAATTGTCATCAAGGTGTAAAAGTCCTTCTAATACGCCTGAATTCTAATTTTTTACATTTCATGCAACAGAATAATTAAGATGAGGAATGCAGAATTTGCAGATAGATTTATGATAAAGAGTCCACAAGAATGCATCTATACGTCATACTGTTTGGACATGTAGATTTAAATTCCCAGATATATTTTTGATACTTGGAATTTGAAGTACATGTACAGAGCAACTTTAGAATATTTACACTTTATTTAATAGAGTAAATTCTTTATGATGAAGTGCTGCTCAACCAAAAATAGAAACTGTGCTTCATGTAAACAGCTAGTAATTCAAACTTTAGAATGGAAGTATGTCTACAGTTTTTAAAGTTTTATAGGGGAACCCAATTCCTTTAACCTGCTAAGTGCTACTCAAGGACATTTTGCAGACAATGTAGATCAGGATCAGATTGCACAAAAGGTGCAATCTGATCTTGGATCTAGATACTGCCTGGTATGGGGGTATTTTTCCCCCAAAAAATAACTTTGAAATAGCAATATTTGGATTTTTACTAGCGACTTGAAAGTTTCATTTTTGGTTAAGTAAAATATAAGTTTTACTTTGCTTGGCAACTTGTCACACTGAGTGTATCTTGATCCATTCTGGCTGCTATAGTACCTTGAGCTGTACCCAGGGCGGGAATTTACACATATAAAAAAAAATTCTGGACTATGTTCTGCCAGGTTATGAGTGATGTTTTTAATTCTTTTCTTTGGACAATGAAAATGGATTCACCCAAAACTGTATTGGACTGTAATGAATTGCCTTTTTACCAGTGTTAATATTGAATTTCAAATATCTCATAATGCTACATCAGTTTTTTTTATTTCTGCACATGTCCCTGCAATGGTTCAATTATGTAGTACATGTATGACTGTCAAAGTCATTAGGACATGGCTCAAAACTTCAAATAGAAATCTAGATCTATATGTTTGAAGAAAACTTACATTATCAGACAAAATTTCAAACTCACATCATACTATAACTGTATCTTTCAATATATGTGAGACTAAAGTCTACTTTTTACATTGTGCTTATTCACAGCTGCATTTTTTGACTGAAAAGAAATACCCAAGAATGTGAAGTCTGAGTTTGCATATTACATGTAGGTCTGTTGTGTTTTATGTGATACTCATAAAATGAACTTGAAATTATTGAAGTAACAATAAAGGTAAAATATAAGCAAAGGTTTTTAAATGCATTTCAATTTATATCATACCATTTAAAAGTATGGAAATTATTATGAAGATTGCAATCTGTCATTGTACAGTCAGTCCAAGTGTTAGTCGCTGACAGAGAAATTAATATCAAAACTAGGTTAAAACCTGCCAGGTAGCTGTGTCTTTTGATTACTTTTTGCCTGATTTTAAAATTGTTTTTTCTGCCAGCAACTAATATATGGCACGACCACACAATAACAAACTCTCATCTCCACAATATTTTCCATACTTTAAAATGGTATGATTTAAATTTAAATGTATTATGAGAGCTGCCTTTACTGGGCCTTTAAGTATTAATCCATTTTTATAGTTAAATGTAACACCAGGTTTTTTTTTTTGAAACTGTATTATAATCTAAGTTCAGACTGCACAGAATATGAGGTCTGAGCTTGAATCTACATGGCCTAAGTTTTAGTTGCACCAAAATAGTGGTGAAATTACATAATATCATTCATTTATTTAGTGAAATACTTTGAGACTGTGGTTGATTGGTGAAGGTGTAGGATGGATTATCCTTGGTTTTATCCTCACCTAGGTGCCAGAATTTTGTAGGAGTGCCTATAGAAAAGACACTGCAGAGAACCAGCCTAGCCCTAGTAAAACCATAGAGATATACAAATGAGTTGTTGTCACTGTAATACTGAAACAGTGTTGAAACTAAGTTAATCACCAGAAATCAGTATCAAATTACTCTTGAAGGTAGTTACAACCAATTTCATGTTTGTTGTACTGCATGAGTTGACCTTACTTTTGTGAAATCATTATTTTCTTGACTTGTGTCTTTATGATGATATAAGGTAAATTTATGTAACAGAAGGAAGGTACATTCAATATTCATGAATTACACATGGCCTAAATCTTAGAAAATACTGAACACACCATTTAGTTTTCACCTTTCAGAGTATTAAATAGCATTCTTAAGTTCAGGAATAAAACCAAGAACATTATTTTCAAATGAAAGAAGAAATCACTGTATCTGAACAATCAAATATTTTTTCTAGTTTGATTTTGTATTTCCTTTTGAAATTAATACATGTAGTTTCAAGTTGTGCAGTAATTAAGAGGAACCCTTGAAGGGATTTCTGGGTGTTAGAGTCATGGAAAGGATAAGGTACTTTCAGTAAGAAATTGCATACAAAATACCACTGTTTCTATTTTTCATAGCGGACTTATGTGTGTGTGTTTTTTTTTAAACTAACCCATACTAGTTTCAAAACAATACATACTTTATACCTCAGAATGAGGACAGTTTGTTTGTGATGTAGCAAAAGTGGATTAAGATCAGACAGCCTAGCATAGTAAAATTCCATTTCTATGGGCATAATATTTTAGAATTAAACTGTTTGCAGTCTAAATGATTATATCCACTATATAAAAGTTTAGAAAGTGTTGTGTTTATAGTCTGAGTAGATTTGTAAAACGCTGTTTTAAAAATTAAAACCTTGATGTCTGAGTACAGAAGTTTCAATATTTCAAAAGAGTCTTGCATAATGATGAATAATGATGATTTTAGAAATGCTTTAAATGCTATGGAAAAGAAAAATATAGTCATCATGTTTAGTGTATCTATTTAAGCTCACATGTTTACAAACCCTAGGGTGAGCTGTTAATATTTTCAATCTGATTTAATGCATAATCTCAGACCAAAACCACCTTCACTAGTTCTCCTGAAAACCCTTTATTTTTAGTGTAGCTAAATAAAGCTCAGCCAATTGGATAAGTTGTGTGAAAAGTTTTTGTGAACATCCTTCAAAATGGGATAATATAGCCACACTTACCTTAGTTAAAACACTTTGTATCCTTTATGGTGTTATGGAACGGGAAAAATGACTTTAATAAGAATGAAAAAAAAATGAAAAATCTGTTGGTCTGCCAATGTTTTCAAAATCTTAAGAGCTACATTTTGTGAGGCTGACAGAAATGTTAGATAAAGGTTACCCTTGCAGGCCAATTTTAGATCCACATTGACTTATTGAATGGTGTTTAATGTTGCTTTCAACATTATTTCAGTCATGTAACTGCTACAAATAGCTTATTTATGTATGTCTAGGTTTAAGCAGTACTAGGCTAGGGCTCTGTTCAAAGTGTCTTGCCTAAGGACACCCCACAGTGAAACATGCAGCTTCCAGTGAGGCTGAAACCTAGACCATCAGGTAACAAGTCCTACACTTTACTGGTGAGCCATGCAGGACCCCAGATCCACATTTAAAGGGGAGTTAATTTTTGTAAGATTGTTCAGATTAGTCTATTTCCACCATCTGTGCTTAAGTTACTTTTTGTTTTTTTAATAAAAAATGATAATCAAATGGATGCCATTTCATTATTCATTCCTTCCCCATATGACAAGTTTTAAGCACTTTAAATGCATCTGCGGACAACAATTCAGAAACTGATACAAAATGAGCTGAATTTTACACATATTATTTAAAGCACTGTTGGAACAGGAGAAAATACTGCTTACCAGAGTTTTATCCTCGTCCCGTAATGCGTTCAATTTCCTATTTCCTTCAGGATTATTAACACGGAGTGTTTGGTAAAGTGTTAAAATAAATCCCAATCAAAATTTTCTCCAGATCCAGTTGTCAAATGCCAAGGAAACCTGACATGGATATGCTGTATACTGGTATATCCCACAGTTTGGTATAAATGTATAGCTTGTGTTTGTATAAGGGGACACTTATATACTGTCTTGCTATAGAGCTAGCTTTGTAACAATGTGGTAGAGCATTTGCCTTAGGACCTGAAAGTTCTTGGTTCAATTCCAGCCTTGGGAGGCTATTTAACAGAACTGTTACAGATTCATGTAATCAGTATTCAGAAAGCATAATGGTTTGTCCATAAGGCCTTTATTTCACCCTTGAATTTTGTGTCATACATAGTTAAATTGGGAGAATTTTTGAGGATTTTTCTTTTTTTAGCCCTCAACCACACAATAAACCCTATGTTTTATGAGTTCTGTGTAAAAGGGCTTATGAAAACATTGTTAGACAGCAAGAAATCAGTATTTATTTTCTTTTTTTCTTCCAGAATTTTTTCTATACCTTTTACCAATGCAAACCACATAATCTGAGCCATATTTATTGAATTGTTTGTTACTACTCAAAAAAAGGGAGCTGTTTAGTTTTTTATTAAAACTGTTCAACAAATCTGCTTTTCAGGACTTTCAGTCCTTTGATTTATCTGAGATATTTATTTCAATGCCGATCTTACAGTTTGATGACAGCCGATTCCGTGTAAAGCATGTATAGTTTGTTAAGCAGTCTAGCGATTCAGGGCATTCATGACCCTCTTGTTGTAGCGGTTTATTGGTGAACAGGATACAGTCATGGTTTAACACTTCACCACGCAGCAAAATTTTAGACTGGTCCAAATTGGAAGCATTTGCAGACGACGAATTCAATGTGGCTCAATTGATTGAACTGTCTGTGAAAGGGGTAGAAAACATTGTGGGAAAAAGAGAAAATGCTGGTTACAACTCCTTTTTCCACAGTGTTTTCAGAGGCTTTTTTGTTAGGGTCAATAAAACTCAGGATTGTGTGGTAAAGGGTTTGACAGTACAAAGAAGAGTGTAGCTCTCTCTATCTTGACGTGCAGATTGATCGTGGTCTATTTTCTTCATCAAGGCTAGAGATCCTACTTTTCGATACAGTATACCAGGTACCAATATAAGTCAAGGAGAAATCATTTCATATCAGCATTATTTCTTTTTTTTTGCAACAGTGTCTTAAAAAGTTGTCTGCTCCAAAGTGCAAAAAAAAATGTAAATATGTACTGAATACATTGAGTTAACCCTTATCAGGCAACAAAATCTTAGCCATGTCGAAATATATATCATTTGCAGGCGAGAAATCAAAAGCAAATTAGAACATAAAAACACGGAAAACGTTGAAGAAAATGGAAAGAATGCTGGTTACCAGCATTTCGTCCTTTTCCCTGAACATTTCCAAAAGTGCTATTTTCAGAGTCGTAAAACTAGGGAATGTGTGCTTACGTTACAAAAAAAAATCTTTATACTATTGGTTTTTAAAAATACCTCGGTTTTCGCTTAATTGAAAATGAAAGTAGAATTCAACTTTCATTATTATGATAATAAATTCATGGCTTAATATTAATTGTTTATTTATGGAAACTTACTACAGTCAAGCCTTATCTATCTATCTATCTATCTATCGATAGATAGATAGATAGATAGATAGATAGACTCTATCTGTCTATCTAACTATCTATCTATGGTTAGCGAATCAGAAAGTTGTATTACTGTCAAATTTTTCAAATCTTAGAGAAAAAGACAAAGTATGTTCAAAGACTGGTTGTTAAATACGAACCCATCTCATTCAAAGCAAGCCGAGCCCCATTAGCTCAGTCAGTAGCGTGGTAGCGTGCAAGACTTGAGAATAGAGGGTCGTGGGTTCGATCCCTGGCTCGGCCAATTTCTTTAGAGGATTGATGATAGACATTGCGACAGGACTCATTCCACTCTCACCGCTTACCACTCCTTCGGCGATAGTTATGTGGGAAAGTTGCCAGTGGCTTGGAAAGAAAATTGTGCGGAGTACTGGTAACAGAGACTCCAGGAAAGCATGGATAGGTGCACTGGTCGCCGCGATTAAACTGAAATAATGTTGAAAACGACGTTAAACACCATGCAATCAATCAACCATTCAAAGCAAATGCAGGAAAGGAAAGTATTTTACGTAACCTAAATCGGAGCTGCATAGAATTGCTTTCTGAGAATTAGAGCTATCACAAAGTTGACTTTATATCCCCACCTAGTGAATCGTTACTGTAAACGAGCAATGCTCTGTGAAAAGGGGACTTAATGCATCTGCGAAAAGTATCGACCCAGGTCAGCCTGCGCAGTCCGCGCAGGCTGACCTGGGCCGAAACTTTTTTCTATCGGTCAATTTTCTGTATGTCAAAGGACCAGTCTATCTCCTGATTCTGTTGATTGTTAAACAAAATGGATTGCAGGGATCCATGTTCATGTGGTTATTTGCTTGGTATCCTGAATCACGGCGATGCATTAAGCCCCCTTTTGTCAGAGCATGGTTCAAAAAATGTAGGCTTTATATCGCGAACTGTCATGCATTTGTTCAAGGGTAGGGCCTATAATTATTTTTAAACCCGTTACCAAACAATCCCGGCTTTTAACCGTTTACCACATAATATCGACTTTTAAAGACCCTGAGACAGAAGCCTTTGTAAACATTTTTTATCTCACTGCAGTTATGCATGATTATTTAAGATAATTACAAGAAAAAGCCCATTTATCCATGCATGCATGCATATTTAGAGGCAAGACTCGAAATATGGTAATAGAATTTGAAGTAATTTGCATGCTGCAGGTATGTCTTAAATTATGAAAGAATTTACACGGAACTAATTAACCCTTTCCCACACAATGCCGACTTTTAATGACCCTGGGAAAGAAGCCTTTTGAAAACATTTTGGGAAAAGGAGAAAATGCTTGTAACCAGCATTTTCTCCTTTTCCCACAATGTTTTCTACCCTTTAAAAAAAAAATAATAATAATGTACCATTTGAGCCATATTGGAATTGTCGTCTGCTTCAAAGGCCTGCAATTTTACAAAGTTTTAATCACGTAACCTGTTAACGAAACGATAAATACTTGTCCTTATTGAAAGGATTTGCGACAAATTAAACGTGACTTAAATGACGAAATTCGTCCTTGGTAGAGTAGGAAAAACAATGGGAAAAGGAGAAAATGACGGTTACTTGTTCCCACAATGTTTTAAAAAAATCGAAGGGTCATTAAAACTCTGATTTGTGTGGTAACGAGATACAGTGACTTTCCTACATATGGCTTGCAACACGCGAAAAGGGGCATTCGGACATTTGCGTAAAGTGTCATCTCCGATCAGCCTGCGCAGTCCGCGCAGGCTAATCTGAGACGGCACTTTACGACTTCATTAGATTTTGTCGCATGGTAGACCCGCGCAAAACAGAAAATTACATAAAAACGGAAAGTGTCGTTTCGGATCAGTTAGCGCGGAGTGCACAGACTGATCTGAGACGAAACTTCACGCAAATGTTCAAATGCTCCTTTTCGCGTTTTGCAGGCCAATTATGTCAAATATATTGATAAGTGTAATGGTGTTTTACGCAGCTTTCAACATTATTTCAGTCGTATATCGACAACAGCTCACGTCTTCTTGTATTCCAAGAATTCACTAGTACTGGGCTAGGACCACGAAAAGCCCTATGGTCCTTTGAGGTTCAAGCCAGGGGCCTCCAGGTTACAAGTCTTGTTCACTGACTCAATCACTCTCTTTGAACTGACCCCCTTGTTATTTTTCTTGTATGGTGTAATAAGGTTTGATTTCTAGAAAACTGCTGCTAGTTTCAGTTTTGCTACTTTTTTTCTTGGATTTAAATTTCTATTCTAAAAATACGAACTTACTAATATGCATATAGATCTAAACAAGTGCGTATTTAGATATTGGACAGTTACGCATCTGTAAATCAGAGAGTTAAGTCTTCCTGGATGAGCTGTGGAAAGATAACTGGTAAGAAGTATTTTAATATTTATATTTCTGTTTGTCACTCATTGTTTATTGATCCTAAACCAACAGCCAACTGTCTCCCATCCCATAGGGGTCCGTATTTTGACTCCTATCACTCATAGACTCTAGGTCCGTAGTTTGACTTCCGTCACCCATAGTCTATAGGTCCGTAGTTTGACTCCTGTCACCCATAGACTATAGGTTCGTAGTTTGACTCCTGTCACCCATAGACTATGAGTAATAGGAGTTAAACTACGGACACCTAGATCGATCTCCCATCCGGGCCCACTCTTCTCTGTTATTTCAACTATTTAACAATCTCGACTTCAACGATCCTGAGGGAAAAAAAAGACTTCGATAATATTGTGGGGGGAAAAAAACTTTTTCCACAACGTGTTTCACGAAAAAAAATTACAAAGTTCATCATTTAACTCGTTACCAAACGACAAAATTTTAGACTGGACTAAATTGAAAGCATTTGCAGACGACAAAATAACGTAACTCAAAAATTGAAATTTGTTCTGGGAGGGTAGAAAACATTGTGGGGAAAGGAGAAAATGCTGGTTACCAGCATTCTCTCCTTTTCCCACAATATTTTCAAAAGGCTTCTTTTTCAGGGTCGTGAAAACCAGGGATTGTTTGGGAAAAAGTTAAGCCACCTTTGATGTGTTGTCTGCATTTTATTTGGACACGTATAAAACTTTGTTGTATAGTAAAAAGTTCATGAACAACAAAAAAGTAATAACAGTGGGATCTTTCATAAACGTTGCTAAACCCAACAATAAGTCTCAATCGAATTTTCCTCATTTTCTTTTCTTTTTTTTTTTTTTTGTAGGGGAAAGAGTTTTTTTTTTTTTTTTTTTTTTTTTTTTTTTTTATTATTATTATTATTATTATTTATTTATTTATCTATTTATTTATTTATTTATTTATTTATTTATTTTATTCAGTCATTATTTAACTCTTTACCAAATGACAATACCCTATTTTAGATAGGTCCAATTTGAAAACACTTGCAGAGGACAAAATTTGCATGGCACAAATGATGGTATTTGTCTCAGATAGTCTATAAAACATTGTGGGAATAGGAGAAAATACCAGCATTTTCTCCTTTTCCCACAATGTTTTCAAATGGCCTACAGGGTCGTTAAAACTCGGGATTGTGTGGTAAAGGGTTAAAAAAAAACTTTTTTTTTTAGATCTACAGACCATAATCTGTTGATATCAATCAATCTGTTCAACAATTCATTACATCATTTTTGAAAAAGCAACCTCAATATATATTTTAAGCAAAAAATTATCAAACTGAAACCCAGTCTTGTCTTTTCTGCACAGCTTATATATACTCAACAAACAAAAGTTAAGGAAACTATAATTGACGGACTATGACAAAAGACCTAAAACACAGTAAAAATTTTGAATTTCAGAGCATTATAAAGCGACCTTTTTTCTTCAAAAGAATGCTCTATTTGAGTTTATAGCGGTTTGAATAATCAATGTCAAAGTTGACTGGTCTTCCCGACATTTTTCGCAAAATTACAATATTGACTGGTTTGAGTAATGAGTATCAATCTAGAGTCTCACCCCCCCCCCCCCAAAAAAAAAGCCTTTAATTCACCCTAAGGTTATTTACCTATCTCAGATAATTTGATCTGTACTTTCCCAAACAAGTCGACATTTAAATTTTCCAATCAGTTCAATATCTTCATTGCTATTGTCCAGAATTGTCCAAGGTTATTTCGTCAGAAAAATGTTGTGCTAATTGACTGGCAAGGCGCGCTCACCAGACATGTCTCCCATTCTACATGTGTGGGAAATTTTGGACTGAGTGTCCGATGCAGAATACTGGCACCACCTAAAGGCTCTTGCTGTACATAGTGCTAGGAGGAATGGAGACTGGTTCCTCAGCTCCAAAATGCCAGAATGTTCGACGTATGCGATGCCAGTGCAAGTCCGTATTTGCCGCTGACGGGGAACACACTCGTTACTGAAAGGAAATTTTGAACATTATCGTCTTCCATACGTGAAATTTGAGGCTATCATGAGAAGGAATTTACGTAAATTTCATGTGACATTCATAGGTATTGAATTTCAAGCAATTCTTTTGCTTAAGCTTATTCATGACTGCATAAAAACGGGAAATTCTCTGTAGACATTTTTTTGGAAAAAAATAACTTTGACCTCTGGGTTACTTAACACAGTACCACAAGGATATCGGTGGTATCAAGCTAAGGAAACAGTTTTTTTCAAGCGATGAAATACGAGAATATCTAATGAAATAAATAAAAATTGACTAATTGTTCTTTCGGATTTCTTTTGTTCCTTGGTTTTCTGAGATTTCCTTCACGTTTTTTGTTGAGTATCATAATTAGCCTGCAACACGCGAAAAGGGACATTCGAACGTTTGCGTAAAGTGTCGTTTCGGATCAGCCTGCGCAATCCGCGCAGGCTAATCCGAGACGGCACTTTACGACTACATTAGATTTTTTCCAACAGTAGACCTGCGTGAAACAGAATATTACAAAAAACTGGAAAGTATCGTTTCGGATTAGCCTGCGCGGACTGCGCAGGCTGATCCAAGACGACACTGTACGCAAACGTCCGAATGCCCCTTTTCACATGTTGCAGGCCATATTATATAAATTAGATATGAGCCATGCTCTGGATTTAGCGGCTTTAATACATCTCCATGATGCATTATATTATGCAAATCGTCACTTAAATTCTTTATCTATAAAATCCATTTTATGTTACAAAACTGAATTATGGGGAAACTGGTGCTTTTAGCTGCAGAAAATTGACCAAAAGCAAAAATTTTCGACCTAGGTCAGCCTGTGCGGACTGCGCAGGCTGACCTGGGTAGACAATTTTTGCCGATGCATTTCCTTTTCACAGAGAGAGGCTCATGTGGTTTAGGTAAAGAATTATTCAGGTCTTATGTCTCATGATAAATAGTCGAAAAATAAAACAGTGCCAAAATAGATTGAGGGAAGATCCAGCTCGGGCCACAAGAATTTTGGTGAACCGAATTCCTTAGACTTTTACCCCCATACTTATTTTTTTTTCCCCCCTCTAGAAATGTCCTTTTGTCTCAAAGATAAGTGTTATGTAACTCTTTTTAAAAAATCACAAAGTTTAGACTGTTCCAAACTGGTTGTTGTTGTGGTTGTATTGTATTTAACGCCGTTTTCAACATTATTTCATTTATATCGCGGCGGCCAGTGCACTTATCCATGCGTTCCTGTAGTTTCTTTTACCAGTACAGCGTAAAATATTCTTTCCAAGCCACTGGCTGCTTTCCCACAGCACTGTTGTCAAAACAATGGTCAGCGGTGCAAGATGAATGAATGCTGTCGCAATGACTATCATCAATCCACGGAAAGAAATCGGCTGAACCGGGAATGAAGCCGGCGACCCCCTGTTCTCAAGTCCTGTACGCTACCGGTGCTCGGCTGTTCCAAACTGAATCAATGTTTTCTCCCATTATTATTTTCCATGTAGGCCTAAAATCCTAGTAAAACTAGGCCTACAAAGTAGTTTTAAACGATTTAACGACTCAAAAACATTCAGTCAAAGGTCAACCAAAAAGATTTTTTGAAACTGCAGACTATCTAGTATTTCTGATTCAGAAATCCTCAAAAGGTTTCAATTACATTTTTGTTCAAGTTCTCAAGGATTTAAATCTTCTAGAACTAAATGTAACGTAGCTATGGAAGCCATCTTAGGGATGAGATTTGCACCTATTTGATATTTTTCCCCTCTCTGTAAGACGCCTGTTACATTTTTTCAAACAAAAAAGTCTGATATTTTTTATAGAGAAGGCAATTGAAATTATAGATGAACAGACATTTTGTGAGACTGTCCTGCAGACGGTATCATCTATAGACTGACCATGGACTTTGACTGATCATAAAGCACACCCTGTGCACCGATAGGCCTGTTGGCAACACCTTTAACGAGTCTTGTCGTTTTGATGATTTCAATTTACTTGTTTGTTTCAGTTAGTGTGTCAAATTAGGGAACCATGAGAAAACATAAAAGATCAAAACTAAAACATGCTCCTAGACATGGAAAAAATCCTGCCCGCAACTGGAATGAGCGTCAACAGTATGTTGCAGGATCAAGAGATTATGCTGTTGACGAAGATAAGTACATGTCAAATGAGCTTGACAGAAGAAACCTGAAAAACTGGACAAAACACAGACGGAATGAGCATCAAAGATATTTCAGATCCATAATGGTAGACGATTGGCAGGCAAACCAGGAGCGATGGTCTGCAGAAATACATCCTATTCAATCAAAACCATGCCACCGAGAGAAAACTAAACATCAACCATCGTTGAGGGCAACTTTTGAAGAAGATTGGAATGAACCAGAGAGTTTCTTTCCCTCAGCTGTAGGGACACAACACGGCCAACTCAAAAGACACCATGTAAACCGATATCATATGGAACAAGGACCAAGTAGAAAGCGCCGAAGGAGTACATCACCTCGCCGGGGTTCACCTGCAGAGATCGACGAGGTCAGCAGTGATAACAGTGACTGTGAGCTCGGGTCTATTTCTAGTGAAATCTGCAGAAACAATACACACAGTAACCGTGGTCAAGGTACAGTCACTAATGAGACTATTACACGAGACAGATCAAGGGCATTTAGCCCAGAAAATGATCAAGAGGATGGCCAAACTTCTGGCTCAGAGTGTATATACGGCAGATCCGGGAGAGGTTGTACCAATCATGGACGGTTTGATGACATGTCTATGTCTGTCTCGACGAAGGTACATGATATAAGATCATCTGTGGACAGATTTCATGCAAAAGAGATTTTCATGACGCCAATCTCGCTCCGATCATCTGCAGCTTCTCATACAAGGCAAATGTTTATTGCTAATGCACTGGCTGAACTTGTTGCTTTGAAAAGGGAGAAGGGAGGAGCATTGCAGGGTGTTAGAATGTCTGATATCAGAGACAGATTGAACAGTCAAGGAATCAAGTTTGAGTCTCACGAATCATACATTGAGATAATGTCGTCACTTCGTGCATATTTCCTTATAACACATGAAGGGATGATAGAGCCAAGAACAGGCGTGAAAATCTGTGAAAGCTATGCACAGAACCCAAAGCTAAAGGGCTGCAACTGTCATGATCTTCACATCTGTAAATTCTTTTTGGTGGGAACATGTCTCTCCGACAAAAGGTGTAAATTCAGCCACGACATATCCAACCCTCATAATCAAGATGTTTTGAAACGTCATTTCCTGCACAAAATGAACCCAGAAGACATTGGTGAGATCATAAGTTATGTCCACAATAGAAATGCAACAACATCTCCGACTGTTTGTAAATTCTACAACAATGAGGGAGGTTGCAAACAACAACAGCGCTGTCAACATCTACATGTCTGTCTGCACTTTGTGAACAGAACCTGCAAATTTGGTGTGCGGTGTAAGCGGGACCATAACTTCCTCAGTGAACAATCGAAAAACATACTGCGTAAGTATGGTTTGTTGGAATACCAGAGCAATCACGAGGTTTTGTTCAAGCTGACTGAGAAAAATCTGCAAGACGGTGTAATCATGACACAGAAATTTCTTAACAAGAAAATTAAGATGGAAAATCACGTCGTCGATGGCCTTCAAAGTACTTCTAAAGATAACCGACACGAAGAAGCGCATTCTGAGACATTTTTTAGATACTTCCAGGCACATCCTACCGACAAAGAAAAAGCAAAGAAACACAAGAAAAGTAGAAAAATGAAAGTCAAAAAAGGCAAGAAGAGCAAAGAAAGAGACACTTATACGGATGAATTCAGTTTGGATGAAGATACTGGAAGAACATGGAAAACAGCAGACGACTTTTGTTCAGAAATTAGTTTAAGAGATTTGCGCACTTCAGGTGGAGTAGATCAAGAAAACAAAGACACATTGGCTTGCTCTGCAATGGAAAGTCACACATTTAAAACACATTTGGAACAAAAATATGGATCCACAGTCAAACCAAAAACCACGCTGGACGATCTTATAAAGCAACTCCATCAAGTCGTCGATAATGTGAAGGAAAAAACAAGAGGAGGGACAGAAAACAAACCGGTTGATAACTTGTCAAAGAAAGCAGATGGTCTTGAAAATTTTAACACCGAAGAAATCTCGAAAGAACCCTTTCAAAAATATCCTAACGTTGAGGGTATTTACACAAAGCAAAGTAAACGGCGACAATCAGTCGAAGAGGGGGAAATAATAGACGATACACCAGCAGACAGTCATCAAGTGACTAATAATTCACATTCATATAGGACAAGCGCTACTTTTGCACTTACAAACAGCACCACTCCAAATGATCTGGAGCATTTGGAGGAATATGATACCGAAAACAAAACGGATTTGGAAGAGGAACTATACAAAGGTAAATGAAAAATTGTTGGACCATCAATAAATGATGAAGGTGTTGTTCCTACAGCCGCAGTTGCAGACAATTATTGTTTTCTATATTTAAATTTATACGTCAGACTTTAATATCAGTGACCTAACTGAGCACTTTCGATTTGTCACATCAAACTGAAGTTTGATGTGCCAAATCGTGGATGCTCAGTTAATGATAACGTTGGAGGTACATTAAACATTTATTATTTCAGAAATGGCAGAGATAACGGTTATTTGATTACTTGGACCAAAATTGGCCTGTAGTTATCTTGGAAGCTAGCAATCCATTGAGACGTTGAAAGACCTGAATAATGTATGCTTGCTCAGAGGCTGATTATCAAGCTCAACGACATTAAATTATATTATATAATCACAGTTGAAAGTTGACGAAAAAAAGTTGACTATTTTGTGGAGTCATACCAATATACTTAACTTATTTTCCCTGCCTTGACATATCTGAGTAACTCAACTTAAGTTTTTAACTTTTAAAACAGAACTACCGTCTACATGTAGCTGGTATAGCATGTAGTTTTTGTGTTTATTTGTTCATTTTGTTTTATATGTACCTTTTTAATAAACTCTTTACCAGATGAGGTAATTTTGGTCTGCTGAAATTGAAAGAATTTGTATACGACAAATTTAGAGTGGCCAAAAAAGGTGGTAGAATAAAACACTGTGGAAAATGGAGAGAAATGCTCGATATGTGTGCATTTATACAGTATCGACATCCTCGGTTCATCTCAGATTGAAGCATTTTTTCTTAAACTTGCAAAATTATAGAAAAAGAGTCTGCTTTGAAGGTACAGACCTTATTTCTGCTAATTTTTGCCCAGGTGATACTTATTAATGGTGCTGTACACTACAAAGCGAACATATAACTGCATATTTACCTCTTTTGGACTTTCTGAAAAACCATCTCATGTAACCAGTATTGGAAAAAGAAAATCAATATGATACAAGCATTTTCTCCTATTTCCACAATGTTGTCAACCTTTTCACAAGGAAAAACTTTCAGTTTGCTTTAATTTGTCCACTGCATATGCCTTTAAGTTGGACTAGTCAAAACTTTGAATGTCTGTTTAACCCTTTACCAACCAATCCCTGGTTTTTACGACCCTGAGAAAGAAGCCTTTTGAAAACATTGTGAGAAAAGGAGAGAAAATGCTGGTAACCAGCATTTTCCCCTTTTCCCACAATGTTTTCTACCTTGCTGGAAACAAATTTCAATTTTTGAGATAAATTTATTTTGTCGTCTGCAAGTGCTTTCAATTTGGACGGTAAGACTGAAATGTTGTCGTTTGGTAAAGAGTTAAAGACTGGATGTAGTTGAGTTCTAAACTTTGGGATCCAGATTACTACCATTGTGTTGTAGAGGTAAATGTTCCATATTGTACATGTAGATTATACGCATAAGCAGTATCAGGGGAGGTAACCAACCTCAGTGAGAAGTAAACTTTCACGTTGTACATGTTTTACATAATGTATTATCCCTTTACCACACAATCCCGACTTTTAATGACTGGAAAAGGAGACATTTGAAAACATTGTGGGGAAAGGAGAAAATGCTGGTAACCAGCATTTTCTCCTTTTCCTACAATGTTTCTACCCATCAAAAACAATTGCACCATTTCAGCCACATTGATCATCTGCAAATGCTTTGAATTTGGACCAGGCTAAAACTTTGCCATCTGGTAAATGGTTATACACATAATGTAAGGGAGGGGTAAACTGTTTAACATTGTACATGCAGATTATATGTATACATCTACAGCATCAGGGGAGGTGACTAATCTAAGTGAGGGGTAAACTGGTTCGTGTTTTCAGTATAACCCAAACACTATAACACTTTAGTTGTATCAGGAGAGTCCACCAGCCTGCCTAGCTCAATTGGTAGAGCGTAGGACTCGTGAATGTGATGTTTCAGGTCACTATTGGATGTGGTTCAATTCCAAAGGCTGGCCATGTAAAATTGTTTGTAGTCTTTCTGATGAGACATTAAACCAAGGTCCTGTGTGACTGTGCTATACACCACGCACGTTAAAGAACCAGGCGTAACTCACTGTTGAGGATGGGTAACTTACCTAAGTGATACGTAAACTGGTCCCTTTGCCGAAATACATGTAGTTCATAAATTTTAGATGTTCCAGGGGAGGTAACCAACCTAAGCCAAGGAAATGTAGTTGGTCCCCATTGTAAATGAGCCATGCCCTGGAAAAAGGGGGCTTCATGCATATCCGTAATTCATTATACCAAGCAAGACGTAACACAAATTTGGATCAATCATATACGTTTGTTCTGACAAATGACTGAATCCTGGGGTAGAATGGTCACTAGACATGAAGAAAATTGACCAAAAGCAAAATGTTTCGACCCAGGTCAGCCTGCGTGGACTTGGCAGGCTAACCAGGGTCGATACTTTTTGCAGATGCATTAAGCCCCCTTTTCACAGAGCATGACTCAAATATATACGTTTGTAGAACTTAGCATATCAGGGGAGTTAACCAATCTACATTGCAATGTAATGAAGCTCATGATTAATTTTGTCATGGAAAATGACTTTTTCATTGCTTCTGTTACATCCACCTCAATCATGAAGAAATTCTTTTTTTCTTTTTTTCTTTGCATTTCAGACCCATAGACCTTGCTGTAACCTACTGGAAGAATATCATTATATCTTACAGTCATGGGTGCGAGAATTTAACATGATGCACAGAGTTTTGTTTTATATTTTTACAATAAATTTGATTATTGTTTAATATAAGATGTTCGAAAAATGACATGCTTTGGTGGTGCCATAGAGCTGTTTACGTACAACTTGTTATACAGTTTGTATATAGAATGATAAAAGATGAATCTTACATTCTAATTAATCGGAGGCAGAAGTCGGCCTTAAGCCAACGTGCACTTATGTAACAGTACTTTTCTAACCAAATGGTATATTGGGTTTTCTGCAGAGTTAGCATGAGTGAAAAGATATATGCCGTGGAGAGATGTGTGTTATTTGTTCCTTTTCTCACTATGTTTCTTCCATATCAAGATCCAACCATGGAGAAATGTCAAATTCGTTGTTTGCTATTATTTCTGGTTTGAACAAGTCTAAATTTTTGTCATTCAGTGAAATGCTTATATCTGGCCTTGATGGAGAGATAGCAATTAGGTTTGGCGCTTTTGCTCTGTGACGTGTCCTGGCCAATGAGATATCACCAGTATAAAGTTCGACGGATCATACAGAGGTGTTAGGGGAAATTCAGCCTGTTCCATTTCTTCACAGACCTGTATCAGTGCAATGACAGCAGAGGGAATTATCTCGTTGGCATTTCCCGAAGGTGTCAGCATTTCCCATAACAATAACACATCTTTACAGCCATTCCAAGATCACCAAGATAAACAAGATATACAAATGACTGAATGCGAAAAAAACACTATGGATGAAAAAAACGGAGCAGATTGAGGCCTCACTTGCATGGAGAATTTTTTTTCCATTCGGCAAAGTTATGACAATGAATTTTGAAATGTAATATGTGAGCAAAGTGAAAAAAAAAAGATGAAATAGCTTCATTCTGTTATGGATAATGCATGTACTGGATTGTACATAAATATGAAGAGGCGTCTTGTTTTCTCTTCTTCTTACAACCATCTGTCCCACCTTGTCACCCTGATCAAAATTAACTCTTAACTTAGGTAGACTAATGCAGTGGATTTGTCCAACAATATCTACCCGTTATCAACAGAATTTGAAAACATTGTGGCAAGATGCAATATGTCCCTGAATGAGATATTTCTGTATACAATGTCATATCATTATCTGAATGATAGGTGTTGAAACCATTGTACGAAAGCCATTTTTCATATTTGTAGACATATAACATATTAATATGACAATGAAATGACACAAATTTTTACACAGCGCTAGTGCAAACATTCCCAATTGAGTTGTTACAAGGTAAACTATAAACATGGTCCACGTGCATACAGCGTTGAGATTTTACAACAGGTGTTTAGATTATTTCAGTCATATAGCGGTGACAAATAGTTATGTATTTTCTGGGTTTCACCAGCACTAGGCTAGGGCTCTGAAGTGTTTTGTCAAAGGACATTTCCGGCAAAAAAGACTGGATCCAGTGAGGCTTGAGCCCGGCACCCTGAGGTCACGAGTCCTACACTAAGCCATGTAGGACCCCCAAGTAAAATATGAAAAGTCGACCTGAAATTACAACATTGTGAATCATTGTGCTAGAAGGAGAAATTGCTTGTTTTGAGTTTCTCTTTCAACCACAATATTTTCAAATAAAATTATGGTCTGTCTAAAAAAAAAAGTCTGTCTGCAGGTAGTAACATGTTAAGCTAAATACAGCTGTTTGTTGATTAACCCGTTACCACACAGTGCCAAGTTTTAATGACAGAGATGCCTTTTGAAAACACTGTGGGAAAAAAATGCTGGTAAACAGCCTTTTGAAAATACTTTGGAAAATTGGTAACCAGCATTCTCTCCTAATGTTTTTAATCCTTCAAGAGGAACAATTCCGTTTTGGGGCCATTTTTGATTTGTTGTCAGCAAATGCTTTCAATTTGGACCTGTTAAAAATTTGTTGTTTGGTTAAGAGTTAACTGATTGAGTGAATGGAGTTTTATACCACTTCCAACATTACTACAGTTATATCACAGCAAGAACTCACAATCATGTATTTCCTGGGTTTCCCCAGTGCTAGGCTAGGGCTGTGAAGTGTCTTGCCCAAGGACACTCTCATGAACACAGCTGATAGAGAAGTCAACTCTTTTCTAAACAACGAAATTCTGGACACATCCAAACTGAAGGCATTTGCAGACGACAAATCAAATATTGCTAAAATGATGAAATTTGTCTCTGGAAGGACAGAAAAAAACCAGCATCTTTTAAATTCTTTTCCTACAATGTTTTCTAAAGCTTTCTTCATCAGGGTCGTTAAAACTGCATATTGTGAAGTAAAGATTTAATGATTTAATCAATCATTCTAAAAGTTTTTACAATGTAATCCAAAATTGTAAACACCATATTTTACACGGATTGAGGAATAAGTTCTTACAACTTATACTAATCTCTCTCGATCTTGCTTCCTGGAAACTAAACCAGTACTCACGCTGAATGTGTGGGCAAGTGAACAGTTTTACAGTTGACACCTGCTCCCAGGTATCAAACTCGGGACCTTATGATTACGAGGCTATCAGACACCATAACTCATTTGCTGCCACAATTTTTGGCTTTTAACGCTAGATAGGATGATTTACTTAACAATCCCTGTTTTTAACAACCCTTCGGCCATTCAACCTGTTTCACTGCGGCAACTTTTGTTACTTTGTTACAACACCATGGGCCTAGCCAGGTAGCTCGGTGGTTAGCGTATCTAACTTGTGACCTTGTGGCCTAGAATTCGATACCAGGTTGAGGCAAACTTTCTTTCCAGTGATTATTTGCATCTCACCTCTGGTTCATGTAAGAAAAGTAGTCAGTGACTTGGAAAGAAAGTTGTGTCAGCACTGGTGTGAGGAAGCCAGGAAACACATGCATAGGTGCACTGACCGTCGTGATATTACCTAAGCTGTTAAAACGGTTTTTAACTCCAATACAATCAAAACATACAACACCATGGAAAAGAGCAAATATAAAATATGAACACCTTGTTCCAAAAATTACATTTTATTGCCTTTGTATACAGACAAAACATTCATATTTATAATAATGTATCATAAACTTATATCATCTCAAACAAAAAATTGATAATCTTATACCATGTTGTCTACCATTTCCTACCACATGTACAAATGGAGTCAACTTTTACACACTGGCTGCAAATCTTTTTCTTGCTAAATAAATGAAATGAAACTTTTAAGCCTATGGTAAAAGCCCTAATTTTACTATTTCAAAGATATTTTTAGGGGAAAGATATGTACTTATCTTACAGTATAGATCCAAGATTAGACTGCACGTTCTGTGCAGTCTGATCTTTATCTACATTGTCACTTAGCAGCCTAAGGGTTAAAAGCCGTCTGAAAAATCACAAATATATGCTATACTGCACAAGAATGATAGCAACTCGAAAACAGAAATTCACCTCTGGAAGGGTTGAAAACATTGTGGGAAAAGGAGAAAATGCTGGTTATCAGTATTTTCTCCTTTTCCCACAAAGATTTCAAAAGGCCTTCTTCCTTGAAATTGTGTGGTAAAGGGTTAAAACCTTCACAGTGCTCTGAGAAAATTGCATAAACCACATATCCACAGGCATAGGGAAAAGTATACAACACAGATAAAAGATATACAACACAGTATTAAATAACCCTTCATCCACAATTTATGGTGAACATCTATTATACAGACTAAATATTGCGGAAAGAAAAACAAACAACATGATTATGGTGTGAACAAAATAATTACAGCGTATTATATTCCTATCAGTGAATTACTGGAATTTCACATTGAATAACAGAATTAGTGATGATAATTAAAGTATCAGCACTAGTGACGATATAGTTTAAGAATGTTTGCTGGAACTACTTTTTTCCTTTATTGCTCGTATTGTGCTATTGTTGATAATAATAATAAGCATAAAAAAGAGTGAATTAGAAACATAATAAATAGGATAATTAACTGATATTAAAAATCCATCACTCGAATGAGGTTTTATGTGGTTAAAAAAAAACTCGTCCTTCAGACTCATTTTTTCAACCACATTACACCCCCTTCTAGTGACAGATTTTTAGTATCACACACAACCAGTTGATTATCCTCTATGTATTCTCTGTGTCACCTTTTGGAGAAAACTGTATCAAACAAATTGTACCAATCCTACAGCAAAACAAAATTAATCCTTTACCAAACAATCCTCAGTCTCCGACCCTGGAGAAAGAATGCTTTTGAAAACATTGTGGGAAAGGAGAAAATGCTGACATCAGCGTTTTTTCCTTTTCCCACAATGTTTTCTTCTATACCAGACAGCTTAGACTCGTATAACCTAATTTGAATTTTGTTGTCTGCAGCTGCTTTTAAATTTAAAGGGTCTGAATGATGTCATTTGGGAATGGGTTAACCTATAAGCGTACTAAGTGAAATTGACCAAGCAAGGTAGCTCTGTTTGTAAGGCATAGGATAAGTGCACTGGCCACCACTATAAAACTGTAATAATGTTGAAAATGACATAAAACACTCGACAAACAAACAAACAAATGAAAAGGATCTTTTCAGTTTGGAAAAAAGCCAAATTCATCAATTTTAATAGTAGCGAGACCAGAATATGTAATAATGTTGCAAGCAGTGTGGATCCAAGATCAGACCCGAATGTTCTGTGAAATCTGATCTTGATGTGCATTATCCAGAAAACAACACAAGTTGTGTTTAGCGCTCTGAGTCCCATTTATTGGTTTCAACAGTCACAGTTCAAAGGTAAACAAGCTTTGTACTATGTATAATGATTAGATACTTCACAACTGGATATGTGGAATGAAGTTTTTTGTTTTATAAATATGTGCACTAATATTGAAATTTACTTTTCATATTTAGAATTGTGTTAAATAAGTAATATGTCTTTTTAACCAGAGACTCTAGACCTATATAACATATCCCTATCTGCTATCCCTGGAATTATATTTACATTTCATGTGAGCTTAACTCTTGACCAGACGACAAAATTTTAGGTTTGTCCAAACCGAAAGCATTTGCGATGACAATTAAAATGTGATTCAAATGATTGAAGTTGTCCTTGATAGGGTACAAAACACGGTGGGAAAAGGAGAAAATGCTGGTGACCAGCATTTTCTCCTTTTACCACAATGTTTTCAAAAGCTTTCTTTCCAACGGTAATTAAAAGTCAGGACTGTGTGGTAAAAAGTTAAATCACTGAAAGAAAGAAAAAAATAACAAAAAAAAAAAAACATTTTACAAACATTTATATTCTGTCCACAAGAATCAGATAATAAGTATTATTATACTGCAAAGAAATTTCTCGTGATCTGATTGGATAATCTGCCCCGAACATATATATCATGTTCTGTATATCATGTACACATATTCGGAAGCCCCGTATACATGACTACACTTTTAACACAACATCCCAAATGGCGGTGTCGATCAAGATTAACATCAAGATTATGCACCAAACTGCATGTTTTACCAAGGTTTCAGTGACGTCAGTTCCCAGTGATGTCAGTTTTCATTGAATTGGGGCACTCAGAAGGGAAATTCTACATCGTCGGCGTACTCAATTTTTGAAACAAAAAATCAGGTAAATTTCGCTTTATACATGTTGGAATGGTAAAACTTTGCAGTATAATACGACATGATTCACCACAGCCGTGAACAAGTTTCCAAGTCCCCTGCCACCTGGCCGTACAACTAACAATGGAATGTTTTCTTCCTGTGCCAGGGTGCTTACTATTATGTACAAATTATGTCTGGAGACAAATGAAAGTCAAAAATCCCTCTTAACCCTGTTGCAGACAACACGGAGTCAAATCTGAGACCTGAACTATAAAACTGACACAATTCTGGTACTCTAAACCCTGAAAACAGGCTGTATGGTAAATAGGACAAACTGGTACTAGCAATCTGAAATGGGACTTGTAGTGTAGAAGGGAATTCTGCTTCAATCGTGGTAAATATACATAGAGATCTTGACATACCTTTACTATTAGAACATAACTTTCTTAACCTTTGTAAGAACCCTGAGCAAGAAGGCTTTTGAGAACATCAAGGGAATACTGTAAAACCAGAAATGCTCGAATTGTGGAAATCTTTGCAAATTTTGTGTATGGATGAAAATTGCAAGATATACTCTAGCGTAAATTTAAGCTAGATTAAGATATTTTTGAATTTGACTGACTGGGGCCATTGTCGACATCAATAAGTGCTTTATTTCACCAAAGTCGACCACAATACCAGTCTAGTGGCATAAAGTCAGTATTTGGGTGATTCACGAAATATTAGACCCACAATATTATCCACTCTCATAGTAGGAGAAAGTACTGGTAACCAGCATTTTCTCCTGTTCCAACTAGAGCTGTCACTGAATGTGACTTAATACCCCCGCCAGCGCTTTGACAGAAACAGGCAATTTTTTTGTACACAGATGGACACACGGACGGACACACGGACAGACAGGCTGATTCCAGTATACCCCCGAAAACATTCGTTTTGAAGGGGTATAACAATGTTTTCTACCCTTTCAGGGTCAAAACTTATTTGAGTCATAATAATAAGAACATGCTGGTTGTGAGCACCTATCTCCTTTTCCAACATTATTCTCAAATTTAAAACAGCGTCTTTTGGAAAAGTATTACGGTTAATTTTTTATAAACAACCCCCATTGTTTAGCATTTCAAACAAGAAATATTTACTCTCAGTTACATAGTATTTAGTAAAATCAGTATCTTGTGTTTGAAATAGGAAATAGTAACAAGCAGTTATTGGTAAGTATTTCATACAATATGTACAAACATTAATGTCTCTTTACCAAGCAAAAAACTTCCGACTCAACCAAATTACAAGCAATTGCAGACAACAAAATTAATTAAATGTTGCATAAATGATGATTTCGGTCTTTGATAGGGTAGAATACAACGTGAAAAAAAGGAGAAAATGCTTGTTATCAGCATTTTCTCCCTTTCCCACAATGTTTTCAGAGGCTTTCTTTGTCAGAGTCATTAAAAGTTGAGATTGTGTAGTAAACGGTTATTGATTAAAGTTTATTCATCCAAATATTCTCAATTACCATTCTACATGTATATGTATTTCCAACCTTACTGGAGCTCCCAACCTTTATGAAACACAACAAAACATATAAACGTAATTATTTGTATGCTTTATTATTATATAGTGTGTTCAGATATCATAACATATTTCAATATATTTTCAATTTTACTGGAAAACAATTGTAAATACAACAAAACAGAACAGACTTGTATAAAGCTACTATTATGTAAGTTATCTGGATATCAAACTATTTTTTCAAATATGTTCCTAACTTTACTGGGACAACACTTTCGTGAGACATAACAAAACAGAGAGTTAGCCACATATCATTATTCATAGACTATTATGTATGCTATTCTTATGTAAATTCACAACCGGTATATAAATATGGACACAACAACTGTTGTTTACAAGAACAAATACCTATAGAATCTATAGCTTTCCTCATATTAAGAGCCTGGACATATAAACGAAAAAACTTTGTTAAAATTCAACATGACATGTAACCCCATATTTTTGGTATCAAAATATAATATAAACGTCCATAAATATATATGCATATAGATGTATATGAGACGTACTCTGGCATAAGGGAGCTTAACACATCTCCGAAATCCATGATATCATGCAAGTCATTACATAATTAATGGATCCATAAAACCCATGGTGTATAACAACCGAGTTAACCATACAGTGGTCCCTGTGACATGCTGTACGGACTGTACAGACTGATATGGGTCAATACTTTTTGCAGATGCATTAAGCCCCCATTTCTTAGAGCATAGCTCATATATAATAAACAGTTAATCCGATACCAAATAATCCTGTGTTTAGACGTCTCAGAGGAAGAAAACTTAAAAACATTGTGTGAAAGGGAGAAATTTTCTCATGACATACAATGACAAATTCATCATTTCGACTGCATGTAATGTCTGCAACGGCTTTCAAATTTGGACAAATCTCAAATTTTGTCATCTGGTATTAGGTAAGCTCTTTATCAAGAGACAACATTTTAGAATTGTTCAATTTCAAAGCATTTGCAGATGTGGCACAAACAATGGGATTTCTCTTCAAAATGATAAATAACATTGAGGGAAAAGGAGAAAATGCTGTTAATCACCACTTTCTCCTCACTTTCTCCTTTTCCTACAATGTTTTCAAAGCCTTCTTCTTTGGTGTTGTTAACACATGGCATTGTTTGGTACAGGATTAAGCAATACAAAATCGTTAAGCTGGTGTAATACTACACAATGGATTTCCTTTCAAATCTTTCCTTCAAACACATGCTTTGCTGTACAATGACACAAATTCAAACTCACAAACAGTTTAATCATTCTCTTTGCCAAACCCCTAACCCCACAACAAAATTTTAGACTTGTCCAAGTTAAAA
This sequence comes from Hippopus hippopus, assembly GCA_946811185.2. Classification (NCBI taxonomy): domain Eukaryota; kingdom Metazoa; phylum Mollusca; class Bivalvia; order Cardiida; family Cardiidae; genus Hippopus; species Hippopus hippopus. Next base: position 43,086,202 of record OX328110.1, read on the forward strand.
GCATTTTTGGTTGACGATTTCCTTAAAATAAGTAAATTCAAATTATCATCTGCAAATGCTTTCAATTTGAACAAGACCGATTTTTTTTTCTGTGGTAAAGAGCTGATAAGTTAGAAGAAATTGAAAAATGACCACATTATGTTTATAGAATTTATATTCAGTGTCAACATTCATGACTCGTAAAACAATAGTAGATTAGATTTAAACAGGAAACATCGTACTTAAAGCTATTATGTCAGTGTAAACAGAGACACACCAAAAAATTCAAAGTACTGTAAATAATATAATAAAATAATTCATAAGTTGTTAAAAGGTTATACGTTTGTTCCCTTGGGTGGTGTTTAAACACTTAAGTAAACAATTTCAACAACTTTAAAGAAGACAGCCTTTGAAAACATCAAGCAAAAAGGAGAAAATGCTGGAAAGCAGCATTAAATGCTGGAAACCAGCATTTTCTCCCTTACCTTTTCACTATTTAAAAGACAGAAATCATTTCACTTGACCGAATTTGTTGTCTGAAAATGCACCCAATTCAGTTAATTTTGCCATTTAGTAAAAATTTAAGCTGCAATTTATTGTATATTGACACTATTATATATTCTATTCTCAATGAACTACAGGAATCATAAGCATCAACAAATCTATATTGCATTCCAAGTCTAAATTGAATTCTTTAACATTATGAAAAACTTTTAGCTCAACCAAATTGAAAGCATTTGCAGACAACAAGTTAAATGTAGATCAAATTATGATCTCTGTCTCAGACAGGGTAGAAAAAATTGTGGGAAAACAAAACAAAACAAAAAAAAAAAAAAATGCTGGTTACCAGCATTTTCTTCTTTTCCCACAATGCATTCAAAAGCTTTCTTCTAGGGTAGCTTAAACTCTGGGTTGTGTGGTAAAGGGTTACGGTGTATGTAACATGATTTCTGATTTGCTGAAAAATTCGGTTTAACCAATCAGAAACTGTGTTCCTTTAAAATTGAAAAAAAAAAAAAAAATCTTGAGAGAATGCAATGTAGAATGGTTGGTAAATAATGCCCAAGCAATTTTGATATGTTGGGTTTGGTTTAAGAAATGAGCAAGTTGGCTTAGGAATGTTTTAGAAGCTAAAATTGGCAGGTACCAAGACCTTGACCATTATGTGAAATGTCACAGAAACAGCAACAGATTTATTGATTCAGTTCTGTTTACTGTAACTATTAACTTTTAAATTTGCACTATGGTTAAGGGTTTGTATAACCATTTCTCTCTCCTGAAAATTTAAGTTGGTTTCATCAAAACTACTGTGTTATACCAATCAATTCCATAAAAAATGTGTTACCAAGATCACAGTGCTTATGTGTCACTAAACAATACAAGAATTTAGATTGTTATCTGGAATCAGCAATGTCTTTATATTAAACACACACACACACACACACACACACACACACACACACACACACACCTTATTTGCAGAGATCTAACTCATTCAATGTTGTCAATATTAACTCATTTTATGTTGTCAGTATTACTGAGATCCCACTCATTCTATGTTTTCAGTATTAAAGGGACCCATTTCGGTTTATGTTGTCAGTAACACAGGGATACCAATCATTCTGTGATTGCAGAGATCCCACTCGTTCTCTGTTGTCAGTATTACAGAGATCCCAATTATTCTATGTCTTCAGTATAAAACAGACCCCACTCTCTGTATTGGTTGTCATTAGAAAATAGATCCCACACATTTTAGGCTGTCAGTAGTACAAAGATCTCACTCATTCTATGTTGTCAGCATTAGAAAGATCCCACTCATTATGTGTTGTTGGTAATACATACATCCCCCTAATTATAGGTTGTCAGTAGTACAAGGATTTTACTCATTCTATGTTGTCAGTATTACAGGGACCTCACTTTTTCTGTGTGTTGGTTGTCAATATTATATAGATTCCAATCATTTTTGGTTTTCAGTTGTACAAAGATTTTACTCATTCTGTGTTGTTAGTATTACATAGATTCCACTCGTTTAAGGTTGTCAGTATCAGTATTACAAAAATTTCACTCATTCTATGTTGTCAGTATTATCGCTTGGCTCGTCTCTGTTTATTCATATTGGTCAACATCAAACTGATATAAGAGGTCTAAAGGTCATCCATTTTGTAACCCTGAAAAGAAAATGGACACATTATTTCTGTATGGTGTAACCCTTTACCACATGACAAAATTTTAGACTAGTCCAAATTCAAAGCATTTGCAGAGAACAAAACAAATGAGACTAAAAAAAAAAATAAGATCTGTTTTGGAAAGGGATGAAAACATTGTGGGAAAAGGAGAAAATACTGGTTATCTATACCTCTATCTCAGGGTCATTAAAACTCTGCATTGTGTGGTAAAGGGCTAATCCTGCTGCCAACAAAATTTCAGTCATATCCTTGTGACAGCTCATTTGTTCATGTCTTTCTCAGATTACACCAGTACCTTGCTGGACCTCTGCAGCACCTTGCCCAAGGATATTCCCTTGAAACAAGTGTTTTGGAGAGTGGGTGGGGGTCCTCTGTGGCATAACTTCTTACCAAACAACAAAATTTCAGACTGGTCCAAATTGAACGCATTTGCACACAATAAATTAAATGTGGTACAAATGATGGGATTTGTTTTTTTAAGCCAGGAAAAGCCCTGTGGGGAATGGAGAACCATCAGCATTCTTTCAGTTTCCTATATTGTTTCCAAAAGTCTTCTCACTCAAGGTTATTAAATCTTAAGGTTGTTTGATAAAGAGGTTAATGGACAACATCTTGTGCGTGTAATAAGAAATCTGAGATCCGTCCCTGGTTTCAAGGGGATCTTGATCCCATTTGAGCTACATTTAATTTGTAGTCTGCAAATGGTTTCCATTTGGACAAGTCTGAAATGTTGTTGTTTGGTTAATTCTTCACCACATGACAATTTTTCGACTTGTCAAAATTGAAAGCATTTGCTGAAGTCAACATAATTGAGACTCCAAAATTGAAATCTGTTTTGGGAAAAGTAGAAATTATTGTGGGAAATGGAGAAAATACTGGTGACCATCATTTTCTCCTTTTCCCACAATGTTTTACAAAGCTTTCTTTATCAGGGTTGTTGAAAGTTGTGATTGTGGGTAAAGAGTTAAACCAATTTTTCTGTCTAGTAGAGTAGAAAAGATTGTGGGGGAAAAGGAGAAAATGCTGGTTACAATGTTTTCATTTTTTTTTTATCATGGTCGTTGATAGTCAGAATTGTGGGTTACGGAGTTTAACCTATTTTTCTCTCTTTGATAGAGATGAAAATATTATGGGAAAAGGAGAAAATGCTGGTTGTAATTTTCCTGAGGGTCATTTAAACTCCAGACTATGTGTTAAAGGACTAAATTAAAGACAACTTACCAAGGAAGTCTCACAGAGCAGTTTACTGCCTCTCAACAAGTTGCCAATCGTCATATGGAAATACGTGTTTCCGCTGCTCCAGTTTGATATCTTTGTAAATGATGGTTGGCCAAAATATCCTGCAATTAAATTGTAAACCATAGGATGTAGAAAGGATTTGAACATACAAATGTAAATTGATGGTTGGCCAAAATATCCTGCGATCAAATCTTAAGTCACTGCTTATAGAAAGAATCTAAACATGCAAATGTAGTCAAATCTTGCCTAATGCTAAGCTTGTACCTAAAGTTTTGAGACTGTCTTTATATTATTATTCCGATTTTCTTTTTCCCACAATTTTTTCAAAAGCCTTCTTTACCCGAGTCGTTAAAACTGAGGGTTGTGTGGTACAAAGTTATCAGATATCAGTCCTGTATTACCTTTGTTTGTGGATGTATCAGGTTCACACCATTCTTGTTGATGGCTATCAGCAGGATTTCTGGGTAGTTGGCCTCTGTAGCTTGCTGATAAAATAGTAATACCGAAATTCATTACCAGTATATTTATAAACTTTCCAGCTCAAATATGTGCATCACACACAGATAAAATCAGACACAACAGAGAAAAATCTGTACCTGCACATTGTCAAATACAATTCTAAATATGGTATGATGACAAAACCTGCATGCTGAATGCATTCAGGTGGGTTTGCGATTTTATTGAACAAACCATTATTGGATTCAAATTTTTTACCGGTTTCAAAAAATATTGTCAATTGATGCAGTATTTTTGTTTTCAAAATTTGTAGGTATATAATAAAAGGAATATTATGCGCAAGTAACTTTGCTAATACTTGTACTTGTTTCTTTCTGTAAAGGTAATGAAAATTTTGAAATCTCACTTGACCTCATGGTTTACTTATTGAGTCTCATAACTCACAACCAAGGTTTATTAAAAGATACACAACAACAGAGGGAAAATTATTTGTTAAATAGTTCTCTGCCATTCATAAAAACAATGTTATTGCCCAATAAACCAGTATTTGTTTTAGAATCTTTTCAGTGCTTGCAAATAAAATTGTCAACAAATTCAATTTCTTTTGTTGAAATTGTAGGTATATAATAAAAGGTGCATGTATATTATATTGGAGTAACTTTCATAAGACTTGTAGTTGCTTCCCCTTGCCTACAAAAATTTGACATCTCCCTTGATAACAATGGTCCCGCAGGGTAACAAATTTTCTCTGATCATTATGTGTAATGAGAGAATGGTTGTTGCTGCTGAATGGTATTTTAAGTCACTTTTAACCCCGAGGCTGCTAAGCGCAACTCACTGACCTTTTGTGTGCAGTGTAGATCAAGATTAGACTGCATGGAACGTGCAGTCTGATCTTGGATCTACACTGTCCAATAAAAAGTTATCAGTTTCCTCCAAAAAAAAAATAGGGTTGAAGTAGCATTATTCAGGTTTTTACTGTAGGCTTGAAAGTTTCATTTAAGCTTTTTAGAAGGATGAGGATTAACATTGTTTTGTCAAATCACAGCAACAGCTCATTTATTCATGTATGTCCTGTGTTCCACAAGAACTAGTAGTATGTCGTGTCTTACCAAAGGACACTCAAAACAAAAAACCAACTGCTTTGAGTGAGGATTGCACTCATGACCTCAAGATTACAAATCCTACTCTTTACCACTGATCAACAAGATCCCCTTTTGAAGAGAACCAAATGGCTTTCACAGACTTTTCTTATTTTTCTGACAGTAGGTAAAATATTTAATTTTGATAAGAACTTACTTTGATTTCAAAGAATGCTGATCCGAATGTAGGCCATTTATAGATCACTTTCAAGAACTCTAATTTGGCATCTTCCTGGCTGAGTCCACTGTCAGCATTATATTGGTTCACTATACTCTGCAATCAATACAGACAAACGTGTTATCATTATACACAAACGTGTAACTATACTGAACCAAAAAAGAAACTTCCCCTGTGTTTAAGTGCAAATCCAATGTTATTAAAAAAAATCAAAATGTCAGATGACCTACATATATTCGGGCGAACGATTATGTGTCCGATAAAACAAATTTTAACTCGATTGAAAGCATTTTGCAGAAGAAACCCGCTGAAAGCGATTTTCACGTGCATGCACGGACCAGTATAATTCGTGTATATTTTTTTAAACCTTTCAGTCTAATTTTATAGACTTTCATGTCAATAAGAAAAAGACGTTGAAAAAAATTAAATTCTTTTTAGTTTTCTTTATTTTTGATATGCCTAGAATTCCGCAAAATTTACGCGAACGTGCCATTGGCATGCTTAATGCTGGTATGACGATGAATGCTGTTGCTATGAATATTGGATGTTCTACTCGTGCTATTCGACACCTTAGGCAACGTTTTCAAGCAACAGGGCGTACGGAAGATCGACCACGTAGTGGACGTCCTCCCGTCACGACACGCGGCCAAGACCGCTATATTCGGAACACCCACCTGCGCAATCGCTTCCAAACTGCCACAGCCACTGCTGCTAACACCCCTGGTACATATAACAACCGTATATCTGCCCAAACAGTGTGCAATCGCTTGCGCGAGGGTGGGCTACGTGCACGTCGTCCATACGTTGGTTGTGTTTTGACGCGACGTCACCGCGTAAATCGTGTTAATTGGGCACGTACACACCAACGCTGGCTTAGACAACAATGGAATAGCGTTCTTTTCTCTGACGAGTCGAAGTTTTCCATTCATCGAGGTGATGGCAGGGTTCGAGTATACCGTAGGAGAAATGAATGTTATGCCGACTATTGCGTACTTGAACGAGATCGTTTTGGTGGTGGGGGTTCTGTCTTGGTCTGGGCGGGCATTGCACATGGCTTTCGCACTCGTCGTTATCGAAGGGAATTTAAATGCCCAACGCTACCAAGATGAAATTCTTGCGAGGCACGTTATCCCACTGTTTCAAAATAATGCCAATATCACTCTTTTTCAGCATGATAATGCCACAAGCCATAGAGCTAGGGACAATGTGAATTTCCTCAGGGCGAATAACATTGCATTTATTAATGACTGGCCTGCCAAAAGCCCTGATCTGAATCCCACTGAACACCTTTGGGATAATTTGGACCAGCCTGTTAGACGTCGCCCTATTCCACCGTCAAACGTCATTCAGCTAAGACAAGCCTTAATTCAGGAATGGAACAACATTCCACAAGCCAAAATCAATACACTTATCTTTTCTATGCGCCAACGATGCCAGGCAGTCCTTCATGCTGAAGGTGGTCATACCCGGTATTAATTTGTGATTTTGGTGAGCGACCCCTTCCGCATTTTAACTACCATTTCACTACTTTTGGATAAACCCTCAGCAATAATTTTTCACACAAAGTTGCAATAAAATACTCTTTCAATGCATATAAATCTAGTTTAATCCTGATTTTCATATTTCTGTATATCTGCACTTAAACACAGGGGAAGTTTCTTTTTTGGTTCAGTATATAAACAAAAAGAATACACCTTTCACTGAATCCTTTGCCAAATAATGTCATGTTTTAACAATCCTAAGAAAGAAGGGTTTTGAAAACATTAAAGGGAAAGGAGAAAATGCTGGTAACTATCATTTTCTCATTTTCCCACAATGTTTTCTACCCAATCAAAGAAAACTTGCGCCATATTGAAATTGTCGTCTGTAAATGCTTTCAATTTGGATAAGGCTAAAATTTTGTTGACTGGAAAGGGTGAAGATTTTATCAGACAGTAATGAATAGTGCGGTGTCTAAAATCTTTTTCACCATTATTAGCTCGTCTGTTTTCGAAGAAAATTTCGAGGTATTGTCAGAGCCCTGATGTTGTCATCCGCTGCGTCGTAGCGCAAAAACTTTTCACAATTTATAATATCTCTGTATTTACTGAGGCTATTTACTTCAAATTTGGACAAGTTAACTAGCAATAGGGGAACCTATACAACAAGGGCAGGTAGGCATCAAAGTATATATGACACAGTTATGTCCCTTCTTGGTCTTAGAACTTTCACTGAAAATCAAGCAACCGCAGCCGAGTGTTTGCATCCACATGCGGTGCTCTTGTCTCAGTTATATCACAGCACCCAGTGCTCCTATCTAGGCTTTCCTGGAATTTCTTGAAACCATGGCCAAGAGAACAGTTAACAAATGACTACAGTGATTGATGTAAACAAACCTATCCAGCCATACACAATGGATAAACATTTGATGGGAAACTTAATGTCATTCTACATGAGTACACAAAAAGTTTTGAGAAAAGTAGCAATTTTTACAATAAGAAATTTCTCCTATGATGCAAAAAGGTTTCAACTGCATGAATGTGATATCTTATCTGTACACTATAGGAATTAATGTCGGTAATTATACATTTAACCTTTTCCCAAACAATCCAAAGTTTTGACGAGCCTAATGATTTAGTTTGTATTGGAGTGTAACACCATTTTAACAGCTCCGGTCATATCATGGCGGTCAGTGACGCACCCATGTGTTTCCTGGCTTTCTCACACCAATACTGACACAACCTCCTTTCCAAAGCCACTAACTACTGTTCTCAAGTGCATCAGAAGAGAGGCAAAAAATTGCCAGAAAGAGTTTGCCTCAACCGTGTATTGATCCCACAACCTCCAGATCACGATTTAGATATGCTAACCACTGAGCTACCTTGCAGGGCCGACTGGTGACCAGCATTTTCTCCTTTTTCCAAGTTTTCTATAATTCCAAAAAGAATTTTCAGTTTTTGAGTCACATTTAATTTTTGGTCTGCAAATGTGTTCAATATGGACAGGTCTAAAATTTTGTCATTAGGTAAGGAGTTAATACAAAAACCCATAGAACTTTAACGACTATTTCGAATGACATTTCACCCTCTTCCAGTCGTCTGGTGACTGGGATTTCACCAAGTCAACTCGTACAAGTTCTCACAACATGCGTCTGAAATATACAAATGTGCAATATGTATATCATAATATGCCCAATGTTTTTCTCAACAATCATCCGATCTTTACCTGTTTAGCAAATGACAAAACTTTAGAGTAGTCCAATGCAGCTCAAAATGTACATGAGAACTATCTTCTGAAAGGGTCACTCTTCCACAATGTTTTCTAAAGCTTTCTGTCTCTGTTTGTTTGTATGGTGTTTGACACCATTTTCAGCATTATTTCAGTTATATAACAGCAGTCAGTGCATATATCCATGCTTTCTTGGTTTAACCAATTCTTCCTATGATATTCTTCCCAAGCCACCTAATATCAAAAAATGATCAGCAGTTAGAGAGGAATAAATCCTGTCACAATGACTATCATCAATACTTTGAAAGAAATTCATCAAGCTGGGTATTCAAATCATCCCCCCGGTCTGAAATCCTGTATACTACTGACTGCACAACTGGGCTCGCCATCCACAGTCAATACCATGGACCATATCAACGAACAAATCTAAATTCCGTTTTAAATCTGAATACCACAACAAGTTTTCAGCTGGCCATCCACATTGAAAATGATGATCTCAAAAGGGCACATAAAACCAATGTTCTAAAATGTTCCACAGTACTATATATCAGTGTAGATGCATGCTCAGACTGTACTGAAAATGCAGTCTGATCTTGATGTACACTTTCTGAAAAATAAACGCAAATAAACCTATAATTGGTATCCTACAAGTTTAACAAACAGTGTTTATCCATTACCAAGGAAAACTTTTTGAAGACACTGAGGGAAAAGGAGAAATGGTTACCAGCATTTTCTCCTTCAAACAATATTTTCAACCCAATTTAAAGCAAATCCTAGTTTTGAGCAAAATTTAAAATTTGTGGTTTGTAAACGCTTTCCATTTTGACGAGTCAAAAATTTTGTCATTTGGTAGAGAGTTAACCGTTTACAATGCCGACTTTGAACGACCCTAAGAAAGAAGCCTTTTGAAAACATTGTAGGGAAAGGAGAGAACTGCTGTTAACCAGCATTTCCTCCTTTTCCCACAATGTTTCCTACCTTTCCCAAATAAAATTTTAATTTTTGAGTCACATTTATTCTTCTTTCTGCAAATACTCTGAATTTGGCAAAGAGATAAACCATTATTCAGAGCAGGTTAGACTTACGGTAAATTCTGAAGATTAGCTTTTATTTCACCGAACTTTACACTAAAGATAAGGGCTGCAAGGCGAGCCGCTTCCTCCCTGCTGCACTTGTGGTAGCCTCGTAACAGTTTGGGCAACTCTTGATGATAATGGAAGATCAGGTCAGCATTCACATCACGTCCCGGTACAGTGTTGGTCCATAACTTTTTCATGAAGAGCACTTGATAGGTGAACTGTGGGGTGGCACCTGGGAAAAGTCAAGTGATTTCTTTCTCTTCTACTAACAAAACTGTACACTACAGGGGAACAGAAGAACAATACTAAATACTCTCAACTGTACTACTGTATCTTGTCAAATCTTTATGGAAAAAAAAGATCCATCTCAAATATGCTCTTTTCTAAGCCTTAAAAAATTATTCAATGATGTTAATTGTTAAACTGTCTTTCACAACTAGTTGCCTTTGCGGACAGTGTAAATCAGTAGATCAAGATCGGACTGCAAATGTACAGTATGATCTTTGATCAGCACTATTTACTCTGCTTGGACAGTTTTTGTGAAGACTAATTGTTGAGGAAAGTGATGATGTGATATCTGCAGTATGCATATATTACATCACCAGAGAGGAAGAAGACGAGTAGTTGCCAGACCAGAAACAACCACAACCCGCAAGGGTCAGGAGAGCGGTAGTCAGACAGTTCTGGGTGTGACCATGGCTCACAGAAGAAAGAAGCCAATAATTCAGTTAGTTTTCTAGCGTCCTCGACACATTATACTAAAAGATTGAAGTTGCCTTGATGATACATAAAATAGACATAAACATGTTGTTTAGTTGACCAAAGGATACACATTTACCATATTTTCATTTTAGATTTAGATTAAATTCTTGTTTTCAGAATGAGAATTGCACACCATAGAAATTTTCCATTTAGTAGAAAAAAAAAGTGCATTCAAACATTTTTGCTGCATATCTTTAGGATAAGTTAAACTTTTTCTTTTTTTTCATTTTTGAGGTTGAAAATGGGATAATCGGTTCTCTGAAATTCTCTATTTTTGACCTCCCCTTTCGGCCCAACCGACCAGGCTTGCAGGCTTTCGGGAAGGCCTTTGGATTTATTTCCAGAATTGTTGGTTTTGTAAAGCTGCTACGAGTAGAAATTGAATGTTCAATGTTGAAGGGATATGTTCGTTTTAAACAGCACAATGTTCTGCTGCTGAAAAGGATGTCGCATTTCTTACTTCGCTTGTCTTGACGTGAGGGATCAAAAAGGAGAACTTATCCTATCCTTATTATCCAGCAAATCTAACCAGAACGTTGCCTTTGCTTTGTCCAAGATTGGTCCCGATCAACACGATTTAGAAGCATTTGATGCGATCTGCTATGTTTTGTTACGATTCAATACTATTAGATGCGGTGACCACGACCGAAAATCAATCGTGTTGAACGTAGCATAATCAGTATTTTCCCGTTATCCAACAATATCTTCTTCACTTTTTCTTACAACCCACATTGTGTAGACCATGTGAATGGTTTCAACTTGGACAAGACTTAAGGTTTATCGTGTGGTTTACCAGCATTGTGTCTTTTTCTCACAATGTTTTCAAAAACTTTCTTTCTCAGGGTCGTTAAAAGTCGAGATTGTTTAGTAAAGAGTTATAGGTAATTTTGCTGGAAAAGTTTAGATATATTCCGGACAGTGTAGATTTAAGATTAGACTGCATGTGCTGTGCAGTTTGATCCTCCTATCTGTAAGATTAACATAAGCCGGGTACAGCTCTTTAAGAGTTGTAACATAAACTGCCCAATTTTCAAATTAAAATCCACAGCCAATAGTGCAAACCAAATTCTGTAGGTTTAAAGGTATTTTTGCTTGAAAAATCTCTATATTCCGGACATTGCAGATTTAGGATCGGACTGCATGTTCTGTATAGTCCGATCTTGATCTACACTGTCTGCAAAAATTACGGTACGGCCGGGTTCGGCACTTTGAAATATAAATCATAAACTAATAAATGATCAGATCAAAAACGATAAGCAATAGTAAAGCTCAAACTATTGCAGAAAATACGTCAACTTGTCCGACAGTGTAGGTTTAAGATCAGACTGCATGTTCTGTATATCAAGTCCGGTTCAGGACTTTAAGGAATTCAAAAAATCTACAGCTACGTGTAAAACCCAACTATTGCAAGTTTGAAGGTAACTTTGCTGGAAAAAGGTCTATATTACGGACAGTCTAGATTTAAGATCAGACTGCAGGTTCTGTATATCAAGTCTGGTTCAGAACTTTTAGGAATATAAAAAATCTACAGCTACGTGTAAAACCAAACTATTGTGGATTTGAAGGTAACTTTGCTGGAAAAATGTCTATATTACGGACAGTATAGATTTAAGATCAGACTGCAGGTTCTGTATATCAAGTCCGGTTCAGAACTTTAAGAAATATAAAAAAATCTATAGCTACGTGTAAAACCCAACTATTTTGGATTTGAATGTAACTTTGCTGGAAAAAATGTCTATATTACGGAAAGTCTACATTTAAGATCGGACTGCAGATTCTGTGTATCAAGTCCGGTTCAGAACTTTAAGGAATATAGAAAATCTACAGCTACTTGTAAAACCAAACTATTGTGGATTTGAAGGTAACTTTGCTGGAAAAAATGTCTATATTACGGACAGTCTAGATTTAAGATCGGACTGCAGGTTCTGTATATCAAGTCCGGTTCAGGACTTTAAGGAATATAAAAAATCTACAGCTACGTGTAAAACCCAACTATTGTGGGTTTGAAGGTAACTTTGCTGGAAAAATGTCACGATGTCAGACAGCTAAGCTCCAAGATCAGACTGCGGGTTCTGTACGTCAAATCCGGTTCAGAGCTTTAAGGGAGATAATAAATCTGCCGCTAAAAGTAAAACCGAACTATTGCGCTTTTAAATTTCTTTTTTCTTGAAAAATCTCAAAATGTCAGTCAGTTTAGATCCAAGATCAGACTGTATTTACTCTGAAGACTGATTGTGTACTACACTTTCCGACCAAAGTTCATTTTATGTTGTAATTAATGTGGAAGAGTTAAAGAGGGGGAAATTTGCATCTACACGTGGATTGATTCATTGATTTACTGTATGGCGTTTAACGCCATTTTCAACATTATTTCAGTTCTATTGCGATGGCCAGTGCACCTATCCGTGCTTTCCTGGAGTCACTTTTTACCAGTACCCGCTAAATATTCTTTTCGAGCCACTGGCTGCTTTCTAACATAATCATCGTCGAAACAATGGTCAGCGGTGGGAGAGGAATAAATCCTGTCCCAATGTATATCATCAATCCTCGGATAGAAGTCATGTGGCCGCGCCAGAAATCGAATCAGCGACCCTCTGTTCTCTGGTCCTGTTCGCTGCCGACTAATCTACCGTGGCTTTACTGTCCGCTACCGACTAATCTTCCGTGGCTTTACTGTATGCTACCGACTAATCTACCGTGGCTTTGTATCTACACGTGGAATAATGACCTGAGTCATAAAATTCTGCATCTTTGAATTAAGAGGTAAAAGTCAATAACAAGAAAAAGACACGTCTACATATTACTTCATTAATTACTAAGAAAGCATCTACATACACATGTTAGAAAGGAAATAAATTATCTAAACAGTTATTAATAAAAACATACAGCTACATACTTATCAATTGATAAGAAATGATCGACATTATTAAGTTATACATCTGCAAATACTGCATAATTGGGTTGCAACACGCCAAAAAGGGCATTCGGACATTTGCGTAGAGTGTCGTCTCGGATATAGCCTGGGCAGACCGCGCAGGCTATTCTGAGACTGCACTTTAGGACTACACTAGATTTTGTGCAACAGTTGACTTTAACAAAACAGAAAAAAATAGATAAAAACGGAAAGTGTCGTCTCAGATTAGCATGCGCGGACTGCGTAGGCTAATCCGAGACGACAGTTTGCGCAAATGTCCAAATGCCCTTTTTCGCGTGTTGCAGGCGATATATGACAACTACGTTGGAGAGAATTCACTTTAGCTCAGTGGTCAGTGATTAGGTCTATAAAACCTCGGAAAACGAGGAACTTTGCCGCACGGGTTTGAATCACCGTCGAGACAGTTTGTATTTGAGCTATTTGTTTGTTGTGTGGACTTTCATGTTCGTAGGATGTCTGCGCAGGTTATCATGGGTCGAAACCTTTTGTTAAATGGTCAATTTTCAGCATTTCTAAGGACCATTCTACTTTATGATTAAGTCAGTTGTAAAAGAAAAATGGATGATATAGATCCACAATATGTGATGACTTGCTTGGTACTATTAATCAAGGAGATACATTAAGACCCGTTTTGCCAGAGCATGGCTCATATTCGTCTATAAAGAATCAACGATCTAAACATTTATTTACCTTTTACCAAATAATCTCGTATTTTTCAAGACCCAAGAGGAAAAACTTATGAAAACATTGAAGAAAACGGAGAAAATGAATAGTAACTAGCAATATATTCCTTTTGAAGGTAATATTTTCTGCCTTTTCATTCAATTTGCATTATTTGAGCATCACTTAATTTTTCGTCTGCAAACGGTTTCAAATTGGACCATTGATTGATTGACTGATTGATTGTATAGTGTTTAACGTCGTTTTCAACATTATTTCAGTTATATCGCGAAGGCCAGTGCACCTATCCATGCTTTCCTAGTATTTATTTTACCGGCACTACGCACAATTTTCTTTCCAAGCCACGGGATGCTTTCCAAAATAACTATCTTTGAAACAATGGTCAGCGATCGGACAGGAATAAATCCTCTCGCCATGACTATCATCAATCCTCGGAAAGAAATTGGCCAAGCCGGGGATCGAACCCAAGACCCCCTTTTCTCAAGTCCTGCACTCCACTGACTGAGTTACCGGGAATCGGCTCAAATTGGACCAGTCCAAACTTTTGTTACCTGGTAAAGGATTAATCAAAAATAAATCTACACATTAAATTATCAACAAGTAAAAATGCTATCTACAAGCTAAACTAAGGCAATCTAACCTTTAGGCTGCTAAGCGCTACTCAAGCACTTTTTGCAGACAGTGTGGATCAAGATCAGTCTACATGGAACGTGCAGTCTGATCTTGGATCTTCACTGTCCGATAAGCTGATAACTTTACCCCCTAAACTAACTTTGAAATAGCAATAATTGACGGTTCACTATCACTTAAAAATGCAGAGAACGTGCAGACTGATCTAGACAGGCCTATATTAAATTGAACCTTTTAGGACACAAAGTCTATAATAGTATTATTTCTACCAAATTTCGAGTTTACCTTTTACCACCCAATGACGAGGTTTAACGACCCTGCAAAAGAGGTCATTTGAAAACATTGTGCGATAAGGAGAAAATGCTGGTAACCAGCATTTTCTCCTTTTCCCACAATGTTTTTCTACCCTTTCAAAGACAAATTTAATCTTTTGAGCCACATTTCTATCGTCACCTGCAAATACTCTCAGTTTGGACAAATTTATATTTGTTGTAGTGTGGTAAAAAGTTAATCTTAGCTAGATAATTTTTTTGTACATGCTAGAATTCAAGGAATTTCAAGACTTTTTATAATTATGGCTCGAATAGCGGCAACTTTCTTTGACATAGTGGAACACATTGTGAGAAAAACGATAGAATGCTAGTTTTCCACCATTTTCTCCTTTCCTCAAAATGTTTTCAGAGGCACTCTGTCCAAGGGTTGTAAAACACGGATTTTTTTCCCGATAAAAATCAAAGAATTATCTCCCTTGAAAAGTTTAGCACAGTTTTTTTTTTTTATCGTTTAAATTGTGTTTAAAGCCCCTTTCAACAATAATTAAGTATATTCGCGGCAACTAGTACACCTATAGATATATGCTTTCCTGAGTTTCAGTGAACATTACTTCGCACAGTGTTCTTGCAAAGCCATTGGCTACTTTGCCGCAAAACCACCGTTGAAACAATGATCGGGAACAAATTTGAGGAAGTATTGTTTAGTCGCATGGTAATGAACGTTGTTTTCAACATTATTTCAGTTTTATCGCGTCGGCCAGTGCACATGTTTATGCTTTCCTGAGTTTCTGGTACTAGTGCTTCGCACGATACTCTTGCAAAGTTATTGGCTTCTTTCCCACATTGCCACCTTCGAAATAATTATCAGCAACAAAATAGGAAATCTTGTTTATCGGCCAGTGTACATATTTATGCTTTCCTAGAGAACTACTATCATCAATTCTCGGAGATAAATTGGCCAGACTTGGGTATCGAACCAGAGATAAGTACTAATCTATTAGGTTCGGCCTGTATGTTTGAACACGTGTCTTATTTATCAAAGTACATGGCGGTTCTATTACATAACCCCATGGTAATTCTTAAAGTATAATTATTTTGGACTGAATTTTAACAATTGTTTTCCTAATAAAACATGTGAGTCACGCTCTGTGAAAAAGGAGTTTAATACATATGGGGAAAAAGTACGCGCAGGCCACCATGGGTCGAATTTCTTTTGTTGTTTGTAAACTGTCTGCTTATCCAAGGACCAGTCTAACTCATCGTCAATCGGTTGTAGTAAAAATGTATTTTATTGATCCACTTTAATTGGACGACATTCCTAGTTTTGTAAAACACAGGGATTAATTCAAGCCCCCTTTTCTCGGAGTGCTTTTCATATAATATTTCCTCCTTTACGTAATTTTATCAATAAAAACGCACACACTAAATGCTGCCTCACATCTGAAGTATTAATTAGCGATTATTCCCTTTCAATAATTAACCTATATCTGAAGAATTCAAATGATCCACAAAAGCAAATTTTGCCATATGGCCAGAACCCATTTTTCTTATTTTTTTTAACTAAAAGACGCTGTGTTTTCAAGACCACTTAAATGTGGCGTAGATCTGTATGACAAACGTTTGATTTTGATCTGAAAGGAAAAAACTAAGAGTAGAAAACACCATGGAAAAAGGTTAAAAATGATGTAACTACTTTTCTTCGTCAGGGTCTTTTTCCATGGTGTTTTCTACTCTTTATTTTGCGGAGTTCCGGTAAAGAAAACTCCAGCTGCGCCCCGTTTTACTAAGGTGATTACGAACGAAAGTTGCGTAAGTTTTACGTACCTATACTATAGTGACATTAACCTGTTACGAGATACGAGATAACTATCATGATTATTTTAGAAAGCTATTGCAATAAATCAAAGTTTCCTGGAAATTTTATCTTTTCATCTTATCTAGATAAAAGTCTCAGAAGCGTCCAAATGTAAAATGGCTTGTTTATAAGATAAAAGTTAATTTCATTTTTGCCACGTAAAAATATGGTGGTTTTTAATGACTTTAAAGATATGTAAAGGTGCAGTTCGTAAAAGTTCCAGTCAATGGCAGAAACAAGAATTTTGAAACTAGAACAGATCCTACCATGCCGCATTATCTGTTTGTTTACATCGATGATCGCTGACGAATAGTCGACTTTTCGTCGTAAATCTCCGCAGTTACGTACTAGTGACGTAACCACCACTTGATCATTCAGTGCGTCGAATCAAAACTTTCATTTACTTGATCGTTTTGTCAGCTTTCTAGGCTTGAAAACCCAACTTTATCGACAGTGTAAACAGAAATAACGACACAGGCTGGTAGCTTATTTGTTAATCATCAATACAGTTTACTACATCGAAATAAGAAACGAGGTTCAGAATGAGCAATCTTACTCTCTGATGGCATCATTCGGCATACCTTGGGTAATGGGAGACATCATATCCCTCGGCTGTAACTGGTGGATTGATATGTGTCAGATCGATACATTCATCGCCCGGAAATAAGCCGGTTTACCGTTCTGAACATTGTAATGTTCCTCTTACAAAAGAAAACTTGAGTTTCAATTTTCTATCAAAATCTTTCTAACTATATTTCAGTTGACAAACAGTTCGTGCATTCATTTTTTAACGTGGTTGATCAATTCCGATTGAAGTTTTCACCGACAAATAGACAGATGTGAATAACTTCATCGAGGTTGTTTATGTCGTTGCTGTCAGAGGCGCCCTATATATAGAATCACGTGATTCTCATTTCAAAATGGAAATCTCCTTGATATGGACAAGGTTAGATGTAGGTACGGAATCGGCCGAGTTGTGACGAGTGCGATGGCATAATATTTAAAGTGTAAACAGTAGTCCTGTCACCTGTGTACTTTTTATTGAACAACCGCCTGCGGAAATGGGCTGAGAATAACAATGTTTTACATGAATGTCAATATGGATTCCGTTTACAGAGAAGCACTGTTGATTGCATTTTCATTTTAAGTTGTATCATTGATAAGGCTGTTAAACGAGAGAAACGAAAGTTGTATTGCTCATTTGTTGATTTTAAAAAGGCCTTTGACCTTGTGTACCGTAATGGCATTTGGCAAAAACTGTTGGAATATGGCGCTTCGACCAAAATAGTTAAAATGCTACAGGCGATTTATGAAAAGGTACAGTCATGTGTACGCACAGAGGGAAATTTGTCGGACTCTTTCGAAAGTTACTCTGGCGTGAAACAGGGTGAACCCTTATCCCCCTTTTTATTTATTTTATTTATTAATGACATGTACGAGAATTTAGTAGTAAACGACCGTGAGGCATTTACGTTAAACGACCTGAAAATATTTATTTTACTCTTTGCAGACGATACAGTTTTGATATCCTATACCCCCGAAGCGTTCCCGAATTTGATTAACCAACTGCATAGGTATTGTTGCAAATGGGGCATAACAGTCAACACAGAAAAAACCGTAGTAATGGTATTTAAACAGGGGAACCGTTCTGAGCAACTCAATATCTACTATAACGGTAAACGGTTAAATGTTGTCACAAAGTTCTCTTATTTGGGCGTAACCCTATCTTGTAACGGAAGTTTTTATCAGGCACAGAAGGCGGTTTCCGAGCAGGGCAGTCGAGCACTTTTCTCCCTTTTTACTCTTTTTGATAAAATTGAGTTCGACATTAGAGATAAGCTTAAAGTTTTTGATTCCATGATCAGTCCAATTTTAAACTATGGTTCAGAAATCTGGGGTTTCCATAAATCACCAGATATTGAAAAAGTCCATGTTAGATTTTTAAAAAGGGTTTCGAGTTTAAATCGAAATGTAACGAGTGCCTGGTTGTATGGCGAACTCGGTCGTTTTCCATTAAGCGTTTTAAGGAAGATCAGAATAATAAAATATTGGTTCAAGATCTGTACTCAAACAGGCAGTCTTATGCATAAGTTTATCTGTGATTATTATTTAGCGGACTTAAACCGCAGCAATTCATGGTTTGCCAATGTAAAACACTTGTTAGGTGACCTGGGTTTTCTGTACTTATGGAATAATCCTGTTGTCAATACTGATCATATATCCGCTATAATCCAGCGAGTGTATGACCAGTATGTACAACAGTGTTTCAGTGAGATTGGTTCTTCTAGTAAATTATGTTTGTACTGTTCTTACAAGGATAGCTTTGTATTAGAAAAATATCTTATACATGTGAATAATGATAAATACAGACAGGCTTCAAGTAAACTTCGTTTTTCAGACCATAACTTATCTATTGAGATCGGACGTCATAATAATATACCACGTGATGAAAGGTTATGTCAGTTTTGTGATATGAACGTGGTAGAAGACGAATACCATTTTTTTGTTAGTCTGTCCGAAATAAAGTATTCTGAGAAACGAAATTTTGCCAAGGTATTACTGCAGATGGCAGTAAATTTGTACAATTGATGGGTAGTCCGTCTGCAGTATTACTCAACAAAGTTGCCAAACTTGTTTATCTAGCATTCGAACTCGGATCTACCTAAATAACCATTATTGTCCTCAATTATGCTGACATTAATATCGTTTTTCTGCTTTTCTCACATATCAATTTTTGTGTCGTTGGAATTTAATTCCATCCTTTGATTTGTTTCTGTTGTTTAATGTACATAAATTTATGTTCAGTCTATTGATGGCAATGAAACATTGTAAAATGTTTTTCGTCAATAAACTACTTTGAACTTGAACTTGAACTTGAACTACGTCATAGCAGAATTGAGACGCAATGTTATCACGTGACGTTCTCGAAGACCTAGTTCGAATATACACGAACGATAACGAAGGTTGTATCGATCAATGGCGAGCCTGAAATCAACGTGCTTCTCCATGCATTTTCGAACGCGTATATCATGGCAACCAATGAAGTAACTGACATGTTCGGGGGATCTCCGATCTTGTATATGTGTTTTATGATGGGTAATCCGTTATATTTTCGAGTTAACTAATAAAGAAAGTATTTGAGGATCAAAAAGAGCAGATAGAGACCAAACAGCATGGAAATTCTGTCGATCTTAGTCTAAAATACTCGTGAAGGACATCACAGATCGCATAAGGCTGGATTTTTCTATGACTCGTCCATAATGAAAGAAATAGCAGACAACAAATTTCGTGTCACCTAAACCTTTACCACACAACGACCCTGAGAAAACTTTTGAAAATAATGTGGGAAAAGGAGAAAATGTTGGTAAACCAGCATTATTTTCTACCCTTCCAAAACAAATGAGCAATGCTGTGTGAAAAAGGGGCGATTTTTATGAACAGACATCTTAATCATGAGGTGGACATGTCCTTTGACATACGGAAACTTGACCGATAGCAAAAAGTTTCGGCCCAGATCAGCCTTCGCGCACTGCGCAGGCTGATCTGGGCCGATACTTTTCGTAGATGTATTAGGCCCTAATATGAATCCATTTATGTGATGACTTGTCACGGAGATGCATTAAGCCCCCTTTTGCCAGAGAACGGCTAAAATTATAATTTTTTAGTCACATTTATTTTGTTCTCTGTAAGTGATTTTCATTTGGACGAGTCTAAATTGTTGGCTTGTGGTAAAAAATTGAATAGTAGAAGTCCTCTGTAAGGGGGCAGAAACATTGCGGTAACGGGAAATATTCAGGTAGGATTGTTAGATTGGACATGCGTCAAACAGTCACGTGGATTTTTGAGATAGCACTGCAACAATAGAATTGAAAGTTGATATACACGCACCTGACTTTATTTATTCTATGTAATTTACGACCAGTAATAAGAAGTATACCTTTAAGGCCCGGGGAAGATTTATAAAGAAAACAAGAAAGGCTTTATTCAGTTTCAATAAGGTGTTATTCCGCTTTCAGCTATATTATGGTTATATCACCGCTACAGCTCATTTGTTGATGTGTCCTGGTTTCCACATATACTTTGGTTCGATTGCATTAAGCCGTCGCGGCACACACTTGGTCTTTTAGTTCATTTTACCAGAAACTCTGCGATTATCACACGCCAAGGGGACTCTACTGTTTATAATACGCTGCGTTGACTTCTAATCTGACTAAACCAGTCCTAAAATTGCATTTCATTTAGTTCATGAAATTGATGATAATCATGATGATGAGTTGTAATTAGTTTTAATGAACATACGGAGCCGTGCTCTGTGAAAAGGTTGCTTAGCCTTTTCCCAAACGATCCCAAGTTTTGAGTTTTCTTCACAACTTTGAAGAACAGGCCTTTTGAAAACATTGTGGAAAAAGGAGAAAATGCTGCTTACCAGTATTTTTTTTTTCCTTCTCTAACAATGTTTCCTACCCTTCCCAAATCAAGAGTCAGCTTTTGAGTCACCTTTATTTTTTCGTCCGCAAATGTTTTGAACTTTGGAATAGTCTTTAATGTTGTTGTTTAGTAAAGAATTTATGCATTTGTAAAAAGTTTCGACCTAGATCAGCCTGTACAGTCCGTGCAGGCTGACCTGGACAGAAGCTTTTTTAGTCAATTTTACACATGTCAAATGACCAGTCTGCCTCATAATTCAGTTATAGATCCATAGCTAATTGATGACCTGCTTGGTATAATTTAATTGTAGTATGTAGTTATTGATCAGAGAGAGAGAGAGAGAGAGAGAGAGAGACAGCTTAATCATTAGAACATTTCAAGACAGTCTGATCTGAATCTAGACCCATTGCTAAAGAGCACTGTATCGTGTCTGACCTTCTATGGAGAACACAAATATAATGAAAATATGGGGAACACAAATATAATGAAAATGAAATATCACTTTTCCCTGAAAAGCAGACGGATATGTTTTTAATCAGATCATGTTTCATTTCTTGTAACCGAGTAATTAATGCAACGTTTGACTAAAATTCTCCTTTTTTGTTATGATCACGCGGCACACATATGACACAAAATAAAGCGGGGATTTCTAAATTTTAAGTTGGTCAACCGAAGCCTTTGTTGATATCTGTAAACTTATATATGCAGCAATAAATTGTGAAATTATTTAATTTTTAACTAATATATTTAGCTGTTTTCTTTACGTTCCTTTCATCTTAATATATTGGTCATTTCTTTAAAACATTTATCTACTACGTAAAACAATACAAAACATTACAACTGACTATAATCCTGTAAATGCAAGAAAAACTGCAAAACCTTAACCTTTTAGGACATAAATGTTATTTTTTTGTGCATTTTGGTCATCTAATGCAATGTCTTGGTTGACATCCATTCTTGCTTTCTCTGTTTAACCCTTTCAGCGAAAAGCAAAAAAAAAATTTTTTTTTTTTTTGCTGATGACATAAATCAAGATCAGACATCACATACTTGTAACATACAATCTGATCTTTGGGCAATACTGGTCGCCTGGTGCAATGTCTTGTTGAAATCTATTCTTGCTTTCTCTGTTTAACCCTTTCAGCGAAAAGCAGAAAAAACATTTTTTTTTTTCTGATGACATAAATCAAGATCAGACATCACATACTTGTAACATATAATCTGATCTTTGGGCAATACTGGTAGCCCGATGCAATTTCTTGTTGAAATCCATTCTTGCTTTCTCTGTTTAACTCTTTCAGTGAAATGCAGAAATACTTTTTTTTTGCTGACAACATAGATCAAGATCAGACATCACATACTTGTAACATACAATCTGATTTCTAAGCAATACTGGTCGCCTGTTTATTCAAGCGTACAAGGCAAAGATCAACCTGAGTTTCAAAATATTATGTTTTAACCATTAAAGTGTAGTTTGATCTTGATCTATGCTGCCAGATTATCTAGACGAGCCTTAAAGATAAAAAGAAACGAAGTGAAAAAGCTGCCTTAGTTTTTGTGGATTGTAAAAGGTAGTTTTGTTTAGAGCAGAATGAGTCAGAAGACGTATCACTATTGAAAGTCTTTAGTTTGTTTTTTGAATTACTATTTTTTTTTTTCTTATATCTATATATGCCATTAGACAGATACATTAAACAGGTATGTCCAGCTGAAAGATCTTAACATTCTAAGTAAAGTTTTTTCTTTTTTTTGCCGCAATGTTTCACAAGATAGTGCCAGTGTAGATCCAAGACAAGACTGCACGTTACCAACATTTTAAATTTGCTCTATAAAGTCCTCTTTAGACCGCCGTCTGATATTTATGTACTTGGGGTCACAAGTATTCGCACGGATTTCCCTTCAAAAGGGGGAGAGGGGATCCCTTTCAACTGATTTTTATGGGGACAGTTCCATCCAAGCTAGGGGCCAACACTCCCCAACAAGATTTAAAATTATGAATGAGGGCCTATATCTTGGCAAGATAAGGCAAGGTTACAATTTTGTTGTTTGGTAGAGTTAAATGACCCTTGGTTCTTTACCAAATGAGAGAGATTGTGATTTGTTCAAAGCATGTACAGACGACAAATGTCGTTCGAATGATGAAGCTTGCAAATGAATATGTAAACAACACTGTTGGAAAAGTAGAAAAATCTGATTACAGCATTCTCTCCCATCCAATCATGCTCTTAAAATCTTTTATTCCTTTACAGCACAACCCTGACTTTTAACGACGCCGAGGAATAAGGCTTTAGAATACATTATGAGAAAAGGAGAAAATGCTGGTAATCAGCATTTTCCCCTTTCTCCATAATACTTTCTTCCTCCATTAAGGGTAAATTTTACCATTTAACTTATCTTTGGGTTGTCGTCTACAAATGTTTTCAATTTGGGCAAATGTTTTTTTTTTCGTTTGGTAAAGAGTTGAACCAAAGGTACTTTAATATTGAAAACATGCAAACAGTATTAGTATTTCATTTAGAATATCGCACAAAAAATAGCATCTTCAGAGTAAATCCAAGATCAGACTACATGTTCTGTGCAGTTGGATTAGTGTCTTCACTGCCTGCTTGATTCAGTCTTCACGTGTCATAAATAAAATTAAAAGATACTTACACACAAAAAAACCCTTTTCGTTGAAGTATACAAGAGAAAAAAATTGTGAAAGATGGTGAAAATGATGGAAAATAAATGCTCTCTTTTTTCTCATAATGGTTATTTTTACCGTCATTTGATCCGAAAACATTTTGCGACCTGCAATTCATTAAATATTTATGACTTTAAATTGTCGTCGACTTGAAAAGAATAACGACCTTGGCATGCAAACAGTTGCACCATAAAAGGATAAAAGCCAGTTTGTTTTAAAAACTGTGCCGCGAGATCAATGTAAATGGAGAAAGTTGGTTTCCTAAGTTAGAATTTGGTTATGCAAGACGGGCATTAGGGCAGATCAAAAACTCCCGTACCTGTCTTCTATTACAGGTACAGCGTTACCTTTTCTCATCTTATAACCCATCCTTGATTTTTATGTTATACTAAAATGAATCAGAGTGTTTACAAGCAGAGAAGAATGAGACTCGTTCATACCGTAGATGACAAATTAATTGTTCCTCAAAATACAGTTGTCTTTGAACGTTTTATCACACAATGCAAAATTTTAACGACTCTGAAAAAAATATGCATCTTCAATTTATCATGGAAAAAGGGGAATTTTGCTGGTAACAAACGAATTTTCTCTTTTTCAACAATGTTTTCTACTTTTGCAAAGACAACTCCCGTCATTTGAACTACAGTTAACTTGTTCTGCTTTCATTTTGGACGAGTCTTACATTTTTATACGTGGTAGGGCTTTAAGTTTCCTTTTGTCGAACGTAGGTACGGTGTTAGACGCCGCTTTAAACTTTATCTCAGTTAAATGATATCTATCAGAGGACCTATCCTTTACCAGTGCTTCAAACAAATTTTTCCCAGGCCTCTGGCTTCTTTCCAACATAAACATCGTTGGAACAATGATAATCTATGAGTAGCGAATAAGTCTTCTCGCAATGACTATTTTCAATCCTCGAGAAGAAAATAGCCGAGTTTGTAATTCGAACCATTAACCCCCTGGTTCCAAGGTTGTACGTTATCGACTGCGCCAACGGGATCGGCAAACAATTAGAGAGTAGAAAGGATTGTAGGTAGATGTTTTCAAAAGCCTGCCTCGGAAAGGTCGTTATAGCAGAAGATTGATTGCTGAATAGTTTAATAAAAGAGACGTTATAATCGAAGTTAATAAAACTGTACCTTAATGCATTTAAGTCATACCCTGTAAATGTATGGAAATAATGTTGAAAAAGCTAATCGATTATTTTAAGGTCGGTCAAAGTATTAGTCAATGACAGAAAAATGAATTTAAAATCAGGTTGAAAGTAAACAAGAGGTAGAGCAACTTGGCAACGTGATACCCAGAATTATAATATATTTCTATACTAGTGACTAACACTTAGACGGCTGTACAATAACAGATTGTCATCGTCGCAGTATTTCCATTCTTTTATATTGTACATGTATACAGTTAACACTTGAACACCTGCACTTACTTTTTGGTTAATTTGCCTACTTCTGGGCCTTTCAAGTATCGATTCGGTAAGAATTGCACTCGTAAACCTGGTAAGTAGCCTACCTAGATTGACTGAATATGCGTTTATTTATCGTCGCCACCGGTTTCCAATATCGGCGACGCCCCCTGAAGGCTGTTAGTATTGTTACGGGGGATAGTGCCGATACAGGACGAAACCCATCCTAAGTTTCGCCCAGTTCTTTAACGTGCTCGGTGTATAGCACCGTCACACGGGACCTCGGTTTCCGTTTCATCCGAAAGACTATTAGTAATTTTAGACGGCCAGCCGCGGAGATCGAACCCACACCCTCATGATCACGAGTCCTACGCTCTACCAACTGAGCTATGTAGGCTGGTCAAGCCTACCTAGATAGTTGAGATTGATTGTTTAACTCGTTACAATGTCTTTATCCCTTTACTTTCTTCACGAATTCAAAAATGAAGGGTTCTGAAAACAATTCGGCAGCTCGTTACAATCTCATTATCCGTTTACTTTCTTCACAAACTCTACTATTGTGGCAGCTCGTTACAATCTCATTATCCGTTTACTTTCTTCACAAACTCTACTATTGTGACAGCTCGTTACAATCTCATTATCCGTTTACTTTCTTCACAACCTCTACTATTGTGGCAGCTCGTTACAATTTCTTTATCCCTTTACTTTCTTCACAAACTCTACGGTTGTGGCAGCTCGTTACAATTGTAGCTTTTTTCGGTAGAGTGGAAGGCTGTGACTACGCTACAGCAAACAGGTAGGTATTTCAACAGACGTGTCCCTTTGTAACGGCTGTGGCTCATTAAAAGGGCCACTACACAAAGAGATCTAGGCAGCTCGCACTTTCTCTTCGCAAGAGACGTCTTACTAATCAGCTGAAACTTCTCGAGCTGTCTCTTCGCAAGAGACCAGTATTTACCATGGCTATGAATGTCGTCTACAGCGTATGTCACGATCTGGGTTGCACGGCAAAGTCCCTTTACCTGCAAGGAAGCGCGGTTTCTCAAGCTTTGTAAAAAGAGATGATTCCACCTTCTACCCACGATCCCGGTAGTTCACTGTTTAAGCAATATTTATTCACCTACTTATAAAACTTATCTACAAATAGTACCGTGTCGGCAACCAAATGCAGACTGACCGAAAATTGATTGAATTTGCGTTTATTTATCGTCGCCACCGGTTGCCCATATGGGCGACGCCCTCTGGAGGCTGTTAGTATGGTTACGGGGAATAGTGCAGATACAGGACGAAACCCATCTCAAGTTACGCCTGGTTCTATTACGTGCTCGGTGTATAGCACCGTCACACGGGACCTCGGTTTAACGTCTCATCCGAAAGACTATTAGTAATTTTAGGGTGGTCAGCCGTGGGGATCGAACCCACACCCTCAAGTGACTCGAAACATCGCGTACACGAGTCCTACGCTCTACCTATTGAGCTATGCGGGCTGGTCCTGACTGAAAATGAGCGAGACAGCAGTATTTATACTTACTTAGACCAACGCCACCTTGCGGCTCCCCGAGTAGTGCCGAATAATCCCGGAAATCGCCGATTCCTACCTTTTCTACCTAAACGTTTCACAAACGTTTTTGTACATACAATAATTCGATAATCAGACATCGTACATTCCCAATGGTCAAGATCAGGTTGAAACGATATTATCATTTGATTAAAACTGTTTGTTTAATGTTTAAAAGGATACTAACCTGAATATGGAAGGCTTGTTGATCTGTGACTCGGGAAATCAGTTTGTTTGTAAAGGGCGGTGAACGTAACAAGGGAAGTAACTTTGTAGAGCTAAAGTATGATATTGTGGACTGGATTCATCAGACTTGATGCATTAAACTGGATTCAAATAGTTTCCTCAACTTGATTGTGCCCGTTATTCTAGGCTTCCTGGAGAATACACCAGTACTATTTTCATTTTTTTTTTTAATTAATTAAGTGAGCCACAGATTATGTCTTCAAATTCCTTATAAATGGAACAGTCTAAAATAGTGTCGTCTTGTAGAGAGATATTTAAAGAAATCTGACTCCCAAAGTTATGAAGATAACGCTACATGTATGACCATCGGATTCTTCGAGTTATTTTACTGGCCAAGCCATTAAGGGATATCAGTTTTAGGTATAATTGACCGTTAAAATTATAGATGGAGACAGGAGTTTCTAAAAGAAAACAGATCAAGATCAGATTCCACAAAATGCAAAGTCTGGTTCTGCTTGTTTAGTCAAGCCTCTGGGATAAAAATCTGAAAAAAAAAGACAAATCAAGATCTGAATCCAACTTTCAATAATTTTCTAATTTTAAAAACCACCTCATGGTTTAGCCGATCTGAAAATGATTTACCATCTAAATGTTGAAATAATACACAAGTCAGGATAGTTGGTGAATATCTAGTACAGATAATTGTCTGGGTACAGAGACGATCAAGACAAAACCAGTTGAAAGTTCCGCACAGATTTTGTGCGCAAGTCTGAACTCTCATAATTTCGCAAATAGAGCACAATACTAGGATTTAAACACACCTGCTGATTGTGTATTTAATAATCTTTCGTTTGGAATACAAATATTTTCACTTTAAATGCTGAACACAGGAGAAAACCGTGCATTTCATCTGTTACTCGAGTTATTTACGTTTCCGAAAACACTCAAAATGGCCGCCAAGCACGATAAATTTCGTCAGTGTTTTTTTCCGAGATTTACACCTTATAAACTACTTCTACAAGCTTTTTAGGTCATGAAAGGTTTAATAATTTGTCTTTGGTCATGTTAGTTACTAAAATTTAATTGCATTTAGCTGCAATACAGATTAAACCGACGACACAGAAAGGCAGTATAGCACTTTATCTTTGCTACTGGAAAATTTACAATGGACTTGAGACGGTACGGTGCACAATAAATGTCCAAATATGAAAAAATCACCGTAGCGTCTCGTTATTGAGACTAGTGAATACCCTGCAAGTTACCGACAGAGCTACCGACATTCTTTCATGTATAGACAAAGGAATAGCATACTCTTCTACTGGTTAAAAACATTATGAAAGAAGGTGCTTCTCATCCCTGTTGTTCAATTTTCGCGTTCTTACTTATGTATTTCATACGACCATTCGCGAAAATTTGCGAATGACTTATCTACATCAATTAAAAATACAATGAACTATAACATAGCTCCAGCCTGCCAGGTCAATTCTTACAGCCTGTACATTAGATTACAGTACACGATATTGTTACGTCTACCGAAATTTAAATGTTTTCAAGCCTAGTTACAAATCTATTTTTAGCCCATTATCATTGAAAATATATCTTTTTGTAAAGTTTTTGCCTGAGCCTATGCTGGTAAAACCCGGGACAGGCATGAAATAATGTTGCAAGTAGTATAAAACTCCATTCAATCAAACAGTCTGATTAGCCCCTTTTAAAGATGACATTTTATTATATGATATTTGTCTTTTAAGAAGTAGAAAACAATGCAGGAAAATTGGAAATGGTTGTGATCAGATTAATATTTTCTTTCTCACAAAATATTATTTTTGTCACAATGTTTTCAGTAACCCGCATCCACACGGGATTGTTTTTAAAAAAAGGAGAGATATAGCCCCATTGAAATATGTCTGCTCAACATCCTATTTACATATTAAGCTTTTTGTCGGTTCAGAATTCAAATTCAGTAATGGATTTAAAATTTGTGATCGGTTTCGTCTAGCCCACATCCTGTATCGATTTACTAAATTGCTAAATTGCTGATGATTCAACTTGATTCCTTTTATTAACACAATCTATACTCTAGACAACACTCGTAGATCAGGTTTATATAGCAAAGTATGTGCAGAGGACGTACAGTATGCTATAGAACCTGCAGTGCTCATATAACAAGAGGGCTGTGATGGCCCTGGATAGCTCACCTGAGTCAATAGACGAAATTTCATTCCACGTACATAATTCAATTGTCAGGTCAGTTGAGCTTAAAATGTGGCATCTAGAGGGTCCACAAGGAATTTCCGTAAGTCTGCATAGTGACCTACTTTATCATCATAGGTGACCCAATTTAGAACTCATCAAACATTGATCAAGACAAACATTCTGAACAGTTTTCAAGTTAATTGAGCAATAAATGTGGCCTCTAAGGTGCCCACAAGGTATTTCTTTAATTTGACTTGGTGACCTAGATTATGACCCCAGTTGACTCAATTTCAAACTCATCCGATATATTACTAAGACAAACATTCTGACCAATTTTCAAGTCAATTGAGCTAGAAAAGTGGCCTCTAGAGTGTCCTGAAGGTGTTTCTTTAATTTGACCTAGTGATCTTAATTATGACCCCAGGTGACCCAATTTTTAAATAATCTTAGATTTCATCAAGACAAACATTTTACCTAATTCTCAAATCAATTGAACAATAAATATGGCCTCCAGGGCGCCCTAGGGATATTTCTTTAATTAGACCTAATAACCTAGTTTATGACTCCAGTTAATCCAAATTCAAACTCATGTGAAATTTTATCAAGACAAACATTCTGACCAATTTTCAAGTCAATTGAGCAAAACCTCTAGAGTGCCCACAATGTATTTCTTTAATTTAACATAGTGACCTAGTTAATGACCCTACGCCATCTAGTTTCAGAGAAGAAGAATTTCAAAGATTTCCTTCTTTGTTCCCATGTTTCGAACTTGTTACCCCCGGGGCAGGGTGAGTTTTGATCTCAAGGGCATCATATGAAGAAACTTGGTAGAGGTCCACTAGGAGATGCTACATACCCAATATCAAAGATCTATGCCTTCTAGTTTCAAAGAAGAAACATTTTTTAGGTTTCCTTCTTTGTGCTAATGTTTTGAAAGTGTGACCCCTGGAATTAAAAAGAGAAACACGTACAAAAAAGAACGTTATCATATGTTTTTATAACGTTAAAAAATAGCTGTTTCATTTATTTAGCCTTATAAACGTTTAGACTCCTTGACTTCCATGGAGGTATTTAGAGTAAGTCACGTTTTATGAGACACGTGATCTAGACATACACATTTCGATACCTTTGTTTCTCACATACAAGTAGGATCACATCATCGCTTTACCCTTTCACATACAAATTCAACACATCAGTAGATGATGAATTCTACGTTGTACAAATAAACTTCAGCTCTTTGCAAGGGTATAAAACATTGTCGGAAAAGAAAATACTGCTCACCAGCATTTTCCCACAATGTTATCAGAAACCTTTTCTTGGGTCGTGGAAACCCGGGATTGTTAGGTAGGGGTACATTTGTTAAGTGTAAGGTACAAAATAGATGTTTAAGATTTGTATAAGATATTCATGAAGCTATACACGTAGTTTGAATACAGTGTTTAACAAGGCGAATGCAATGCTTAGAGATGCCCGTCTACAGACGGTGAGCAAAAACGCTGTTAAATTTCAAACAATTTAGAATGGTACAGAAATCAGTCCTTTGTGTAAACATGGATAAATTACTGACATATATGGTGTACTTGAAAAAAAGAAACACAGAGATTTGTATTAGAAACCGAACATCCGTCAGAAGAAAAGGGCACTGGCAGCCAAATTTTGATCATACCAATTCTTTTTTAGGATTTTTGATAATAGACAAAGCTGTTGCCTATCACGGATGCCTTGCCTTAAAGTTAAGATTTAAGCCAAACTTTGATCATACCAATTTTTTGATGATTTTTGATAATAGACAAGGCCAAATGTTAGCCATCACAGATGTCTTACCTCAAAGTTAAGATATGAGACAAAGGGTAATGGGTAGTTTTACTATTTTGATACAGACGACATTCAATACAAGTACGACTTAGGAAAACTTTACTTTTTTTTTGCAAATAAATTATGTTATCTATTCATGGGCACTTTGTGAAAAGAAAAAAGTTGTAAAAAGGTGTTTAAACACTTTATGGGAAAATTACAAGGTTAAAAAAGACAGTTTCTTTTTTTCTGACGTTTTTGTTTACTTTGATACTTTGACGGCATAGTCTACCGATATACAACATAATGGGCATCAGAGCTTCATATTTAACACTCAAAGAGTGTTTGAATGTATTTGATTTCCTATACGAGCGGCTCAGTGCTTAAAATGTTCAAGTGGTGATTATAAAGTTCTAAAAATATAGGCCACTGGTCGGTAATATATAAGCAACAAGATATTCCCTCACAGATTTCACATGATAATAGTCATTTTAACCGAGGCATTATCATTTTGAAGGGGAAATTTTGTCTTATCCAAATTGAAAGCGTCTGCTGCAGATAGATCAACGGCTCAGTTGGGTTGGATTTGTTTCTATAATAGTGGAAGACGTTGTTTGAAAAGGAGAAAATGCTTTTGGCGTGTATTTCCTCCATTTTCCGCAACGCTCCAGGTGCTTACAACTCGTTTTATTGAAAATGTCTATTCTAAAATATCCTGCCACATAAGTGAAAAGAAACTTTTCGAGCCCAAATTTTGCTTTTTAACCCTTAGGCTGCCAAGCGCGACTCACTGACCTTTTGCGGACAGTGTAGATTAAGATCAGACTGCACAGAATGTGCAGTCTGATCTTGAATCTACACTGTCCGATAAGAGGATATATTTACTATAAAAATACCTTTTCAACAGCAATATTTTGGATTTTTACTATCGGCTTGAAAGTTTCATTTCTTTTATTCAACAGGATAAGGGTTAAACGGAATGTAATGAGGAAAATATTTCCTTCTCGAACAGTGTAGATCCAAGATCAGACTGCACGTTCTGTGCAGTCTGATCTTGATCTACTCTGTCCGCAGAAGGTCCTTCAGGTGCGCTTAACAGCCTTAGGGTTAAATTGAATTATGCTGACATGCATCAAAAATAACTGCAACTTGTTACCGTTGGCCTGAGTCTAAAGTAATTTATCTGAAGAAATTGCCACGTGACTTAGCAGATGAACTTAACCCTTGACCAAACAATCCCTGGTTTTTACGACCCTGAGATAGAAGCCTTTTGAAAACATTGTGGGAAAAGAAGAAAATGTAACCAGCATTTTCTCCTTTTCCCAAAATGTTTACTACCGTACTGGAAACAAATTTCAGTTTTTGAGTTACGTTTATTATGACGTCTGCAAGTGCTTTCAATTTGGACCAGTCTAAAATTTTGTCGTTTAGTAAAGAGTTAATACATCAATTTTTTTTGTCATAAAGGATTTTAGATGGTGGGGTAAATGATATTGAGTGTATTTTGCCATACAAGTATGTGCAAACAGGCTAGCAAGGGCTTGCGGAATAAACATGAGCATATTTTGACCAATCCTAAATTGCAATCCATTCATTGGACTTCGTCAATACAAAGAAGAAAATAAAAAGCCGAAGCATTTAGTTACACCGAAAAATGAAGTGAATTAGATATGAGCTACTGTGTCAGCACAAAATGGGCGTTTAGACGTTTTACCTGTAGGTTGTCACATATCAGTAAATAAGTGCCAAAGTAGATTTAAGATTACTTTGATGATCATGTTTTCGACTTTGAAGCATCAGCATATGGCGGATAAGGGTCAGCAATACTCTTTAACGGTCTAAGGTAGAGGCAAACTGTACACAAAGGTTAAACCTATATCCGATGTCATTGACATGG
The DNA here is from genome assembly GCA_946811185.2 of Hippopus hippopus. Taxonomy (NCBI): domain Eukaryota; kingdom Metazoa; phylum Mollusca; class Bivalvia; order Cardiida; family Cardiidae; genus Hippopus; species Hippopus hippopus. Next base: position 43,118,956 of record OX328110.1, read on the forward strand.
TTGAAATCCAACATTGGTCGATATATCTAGAATGCTAATTGAGAACGTGAAATTATCTAACAAAGAATATTAACAAAGTTAACAGAAACATTTTCACGGCAAAAGAAAGGATGGTGACTTTTTTTTTCATTATGTTGTAAAAGCAATCTGTAAAGCATCTTTAGTTTCTATCCAGAGAGAAACATCATTCAAAATTTAAAGATTTTATTGTTTCCAGGCTTCCCGACGACATAGACTTACTCTCAGTACCAGAGTGCTTTGACTTGTTATAAATACATTACGGGTCATGGTAAACAATATGGCTTGCAACATGCAAAAACGGGCATTCGGAGATCTGCGTAATGTGTTATCTCGGATCAGCCTGCGCAACCCGCGCGGGCTAATCCGAGATGGCACTTTACGACTACATTAGACTTTGTTCTTCAGTAGACTTGTGCAAAACAGAAAATTACATAAAACGGATAGTGTCGTTTCGGACTAGCCTGCGCAAACTACGCAGGCTGATTCGAGACGACACTTTACGCAAATGTCCAAATACCCCTTTTGGCGTGTTGCACGCCATTATTATCTGGTTCGGTCAGGTAATCAATATCTGTTATTCAAGGTGACCGAGTAATTGACTTTGTCTTCTACCTGTAATCTTTAAGCTTTTTTATACAAAAAAATAACTTTGAAAATATAATAAGACCCGTCTCCCCCTGTCATCTGTTTAGTATTGCATTAATTCATATATGGAACAAAGGTTTAGGCTGTAGTTTTGAAAGTTCAAAAAACTACATGGAGGACACCCAGTTATATTTTCTACAGGTTTTAGTTTTAAGTAGCCTAAGTAACAAAAACGATGTATTTGATCCATAAAGTTAATCTTGATATTCTTGTTAATCCCCAAAAAATATCTAATCCGAACATTTAATATTTAGTATCGAGCAGTATTTAGTCAGGATCAGATAGATCTTTCTGTTTTTTTTTTTTTTTCTAATCTTGATCTGCACTGTTGGCGATAAGAACAAAGCACAAATGTGGGATAAATATGCAGATTATAGCTCCACCTATTTTAAGTTTTATGTTTTTATCATTATCCTGCAGAATTAGACAAAAGTACTAATCATAGAACTGTCCATACTTTTGCTTAACCCTTTACAAAACCACTAAATTTTAGACTAGTCCAGATAGAAAGCAATTGCAGAGGACACAATAATTGTAACTCAAAAATTGAAACTTGACTTTAGAAGAGTAGAAAACATTGTGGAAAAAGGAGAAAATGCTGGTTACCAGCATTTTCTCCTTTTCCCACGATGTTTTCAGAAGGCTTGTTCCTCAGGGCCGTAAAAATCAGTTATTGTTTGGTAAAGTGTTAAAGGTTGATATCGCTCTATATTGAAACTGGTTCTTCTACAGTTTGCTTTGTCACTCCTACACTTTTTTTTTCAGAGATGTATATACATTGTAGATCAGAACCTAACCTTAGTCAAGGAAATTTAGAGAGGCCTCCCATTACAAAATTTCAAATCACGCTTACACATTTTGGACTAGTCCAAAGCTTTCGCATACTACAAATTAAACGTGGCTCAAATGGCAAATATTGTTTTTGAAAAATAGGGGGGGAAATAAATTGTGGGGAAAGGAGAAAATGCTAGTTACCAGCATTTTCTACTTTTCCCATAGTGTTTTCAAAAACATTCTTCGGAAGAGTCGTTAAAACTTGGGATTGTGTGGTAAAGGGTAAAGAAATTATTTGATAGTTTTCAATCTGTAGACTGCTAAATAGATGACAAAAAACATTAGAAATCATTAAAAAGGACCAGACATTGTATCTTCAAACATTTGTCAAAATGTAACTCCAAGATCAGCCTACATATATGGTGCAGTCTTATTCTAGTCTACACTGTCAGCAGCATAAGATTTATAGATATAGAAGTTTAAGATTTTCTACCAATTGTTCCCAAAATACCTAAATAGCTCATTGTTTCTTTTGTTTTAAAATACTAAGGTATACAGTTGAATGCAAAACAATGACCTAAAACTTATTGGTTGTTGATTTTGTACAAAAGGAAACCCTCACCGTAGGAAGTAGATCTTTAGTTCCCCTTGCCGAGAGAGTAGATAAAGATCGGACTTAACGATATATCTTTACATCCAGAGAGAGAGAGAAACGCCATTAACACTTGACACTGTGTAGAATCTAGTCAGCTATATTATTTAGCAGATATCATTAATCAATATACAAGGTGTAGGGATAAAGAAACTAAAGGGATTTGTCTTTTAAATTTGGAAATAACCACAGCGATGTCTTGGATAGCCTCTGAAGAATGAAATGCTTTTACTATCCTTCGTAATCTAAGCATCTTTCAACCGCCAGGGGCAACATTTGACATAAAAATACAAGAAGGATTGTAGTTTCATAAAACAAAGCTGACTTGGGGAGAAAAATGGATGAAACGTTGCAAAGATTTATCTTCAAAGGAACGGACAGTCTATTTTTAAATCTCCGCCAATTTTTGAGTTGTGTGAACTCTTTACCACACAATACCGACTTTTGACGACCCTTTGGAAGAAGCCTTTTGAAAACATTGTGGGAAAAGGAGAAAATGCTGGTAACCAGCATTTTCTCCTTTTCCCACAATGTTTTCTACCCTACTAGAAACAAATTTAAATTTTTGATTTACATTTATTTTGTCGTCTGCATATGCTTTGAATTTGGACAAGTCTAAAATTTTGTCGTTTGGTAAAGAATTAAATTGAAACATTCATACCGTTTTCATTCATTTTATTTCTGGAAGACTGCATATGAAAAAAAGGACCTTTTGCTGGTAGTGTAGATCAAGATCAGACTGTACAGGAATTTTACTTCTTTTACTTAGCAGGACAAGGATTAACTTTTATCTTACTAGATATATGAAATAAAATTTCCAAGCCGATAATAAAAACCATTTTTTTTTTTTATTCAAAAGGTATACCTTGGGAAAAATATCTCCGTATCGAAAGTGTAGATCGAAGATCCTACCGCACGTTCTGTGTTGCCTGATCTTGATCTACACTGTTCGTGAAGTGTCCTTCATTCACACTAAGCAGGCTAAGGGTTGGCGATTTTGACATTCACTGTAGGGGAGGATATATTTTCACAATCAGGGACATTATTATACACAAACCATTGAACGATCCTCTTTTTTCAAACTGCGGCCTTTTTTACAAACTAATTATAGCTGATAAAAATCTGTCTTAATGAAAAGGTTTTTGTGTGGTTGTCGATCAAGACGAACATTATAATTATGGAATACGTAATAAGATACCTGAGTGGAGGGCGATTTCTTTTCATGAAGATCGCGCCAGTCTTTACAATATATTTTAGGGATAGAATCTTCTCACGCAACGGCATTGGATTTGTTTAACTATTGAGTCAGCTAATAACGCCAGTTGTACTTTATTTAATAAAATTTCTTCTTTTGCTGTTTAACTTAAAGAAAGATATTATTGAGCGTTTGGTGTAGTTTGGTCACTTTTCACATTGTTTGCCAGCTACCAAGGCTTAATTCAGCGATGAATGTTGTTTTTAAAGCATGGTTAAGTTACTGAAAAACAAAAAGCTCCTATTTAAAGGATGGTTTGTAATTTCTACAGTTCTTCATACAAACCACATACGTACTAAAATTGTCAGGAGAATCTATACATGTATAATAACCGAAAATCTCGATCATTCCTTTGGTGGTGTATCACAGCTTTCCACTGTATTGCACTCTGCCGACACACTCGAGAAAGAAATTCTGTTTTCAAAGGTTTAAAAATTAGTCCGAAATGATGAAAGGCGCGTAAATGCAGCAACATAGTCAAACATCTTAAATTTTAATCATTAAACCAAGTTCAACTTTTAATAGTGAAACCACCGATTGCGATGAATGGTATATCCGAAAATTACGGCAAAATATGCATTTTTGATTCTGTTTCAAAATTCGAATAACCCAAGCCCAGGGGACTAGGACAAAGTACTATGCCAACTTGAGACTCAAACCGCAATTCAAACATAAGATAGCCCGCAAACAAAGATATTACGTTACCATGTTTCTCTTCTTCCCCGAGTCAAATTTTGACGGCAAAGAGCATGCCTTGCTTCCAAAAATACCAGCTTCGCATATATTGGTCCAAAATTATGAAACTAAGACGGAAATAGCATAACCCCAAAGCTTAAAGACAAACTACATGCTACCTTTCACCACTTCTTACATCAAACATTGCATTTAAAACCTACCGCTCCCAATTATTCTTATTTTCACTTAGGCTAATTCAAAACAAAGTCTTCGCGAACTGTTTACATGTTCTTTTATAATCATGACAAATTAAAGGGTTTGCCTAGATTGTAACAGTGAGAGAGAATTTATATTTATATAAAATACATAATTGATCAATATTTATTTCAGAGCCGTGAGTGCGAGCACTGGACAGGCTTTAGAATGAATAGCTGCTAATTACAAGATAATATCTAAAAAGTTCAAGTTGTAACAGCACCGGCATCGCTTGGTCAAATTGGTCGTTGATTTCAGGCACCTATCCATGCTTTCCTTGGCTTTCTTTCACCGGTACATTGCACAATATTCTCCCATAGCCGCCTGCTGCTCTCTCAAACAGCAGTTATTGAAACAAAGGTCAGCGGTCAAATAAACGATTTGATTGGTCAGAGAGGATTGAATCTTGACGCTATGACTATCATTATTCCCCGGAAAGATATCGACCGACGTGGGCATTCGAACCAGTAAAGTTTGATTGAGTAAGATTTAACCCTTAGGCCGCTATGCACGACTCAAGAATCTTTTGCGGATAGTGTAAATCAAGATCAGACTGCACAGAACGTGCAGTCTGATCATGGATCTACATTATCTGTAACGGAAATATCTGTTCCTCAAAAATACCTCTGAATAGCAAATTTTAATTTTAACTATCTTATTGAAAATTTCATTTCACTTATTTATCAGGATAAGAGTTTAGTGTGTCAGCTTGTTGTTGTTGTTATTTAATACAAATCTGCATAATTATATCATATTTGTGTTTTACCCTAATATTTATAAAAAATAAACCCCAGGTTTTAGTTAGGTTGTAATCTTAATACAAAACTAGGATAAAACGCTCGACGCCATCAAAGTCAGTATATAGTTATATATTTTATGTATTTGATTTTCATAGGAAACAATGTTACGCTATGTATTACATAACCCTTATCCTGCTAGAAAAGTTAAATGAAACTTTCTAGCCGATAGTAAAAACCCAAATACTGTAATGCTATTTCAAACGTAGTTATGGAGAAAAATATCTCCTTGTCGGAATGTGTAGATCTAAGATCAGACTGCACGTTCTCTGCAGTCTGATCTTGATCTACACTTTTCGCAAGAATGTCAGTAAGTCGCGCTAAGCTGCCTAGGGGTTAAGGTTTCTAATGTACTCCGAGATTCAATAATTTTGAGGTAGATTGTTTTTGAAAACATTGCGGGAAAAGGAGAAAAATAGTTTTATTTAGCATTTTCTCCTTTTTTCCTACATAGTTGTTTAACTATATTTTCTTATCGGAAGAATTTCTATCAAAATCGAAAGTGTTTGCAGATGACATATTAAACTGTCTGAAATCAAAACATTTGCTCCAAGAGGACTGAAAACATTGTGGGGAAAGGAGAAAATGCTGCTTGCCGAAACTTTATGTATTTTTTTCCACAATATTTGTTATGTCTACTTCTTCAAAAAACCCACAGGTTATGGAGGATAACTCCGACAAATATGTATCTAATTATAGATTCATTGTTTGATCTAGCAACGGTAACCACGTGACAACACAATAAACAGTAATAGACTAGATCTATATAGTCTGGCGGTTGTTCGGGCTTCGTCAGTCTCGCTGCGTTATCTTTGAGAGTTCAGATCGTCGGAAAAGAACTTTGATACAACGTTACAATAACTCGCATATTTGGGGAAAACGATTAGGCACAGTCGTACATGTAAGTACACATTATTTATTTATTTATTTGTTGTTGTTGTTGTTGTTGTATAACTCTCTCAGTCATAATTTTATCTAAATTTCGCTTCTTTGTATTACTTACGGTATTTGATTTATTGTCTGCAGGGTTTTTTTTTTTTTAGGGCAGTCGTATTACTGGTAAGGGAAAGTGTTAACCAATCATTGACTTTAGGTTTTAACTATCATGACGTAGAATTCTTATTTTCAAATAAGAAGAAATTTGGAGTAAATGCAGTGGTCGAGTTTTCTAAATATGATAGAGAGAGAGAGAGAGAGAGAGAGAGAGAGAGAGAGAGAGATCCTCACTAATAGTTAATAAAAGATACCATTTTGTTTTAAAAAAAAATAAGTAGTTATATTTTCATTTTTTATGTGGTATTGTTTTACGCATACGAAAATGAACAAACATAGATAGCTAAACAGACAAGAATTAAGAACTGATTCCTTTCGTACAGAATTTGCCTACAAGTGTCAGTATTGATACAGCCAATAGCTGTATGATTGCGCAAGGCAGGGATTATTTATTCGCTTTACCTGCAATATTTCCCAGTTGTCCAACATCGATATTTTGTTCTAGAAATCAAAATGTGAAACAAATATGATTAACCCGTTACCAAACAATCCCTGGTTTTTACGACCCTGAGATAAAAGCCTTTTAAAAACATTGTGGGAAAAGGAGAAAATGCTGGTAACCAGCATTTTTCTCCTTTTCCCATAATGTTTTCTAACCCGCCGGATTCAAATTTCAATTTTTGAGTTACGTTTATTTTGTCGTCTGCAAATGCTTTGAATTTGGACCAGTCTAAAATTTTGTCGTTTTGTAAAGAGTTAAACCATTAAGGGAATTGTAAAGGACTAAGACAGTAGGTCATTTGGTAGAGATTAAAACAGATCGGAGTGCATCCATGGAAAGTGCGTGGTTTTATGCGAGGCAATCATTTGTACTTTTTTGTCTTATTTTCTGGCAACATATAAGCTAATTTCTTATTTTATCTTTCGCTACAGCACGAAGACAGTAAAATGTGTATTTTTATGTTTATTTATGACTATAAACTATTGAAGGTTTTTGTCAAAATATTTTTTTTTACTCGGTCGGTCGATTATTCTCCAATCTGCACTGTCCTATACAGAAAGATTTTTTCCTCGGAGAAAAGAGTTTTCAAAACGCAAGTTTTGGATATTAACCACAGACCTATGATTTTTGGCAACATTCACCCCCTAAAATATAATATTTACGTAATGGCGTCTACTCTATTTATGACAATGTTTCTAAGCTATTTAAGACAATGGTGTCTAACCTATGTATGACTAGGTATTTAACTTTTTGTGTCTAACTCATTTCAGAAATCGAAAATAAACCTGACCACCTTTTCACTATTTCCAAACGTTGTGGTAAAAGTAGCATTTGCCTTAAAACAAATAAGCTAGAAAACGAGGATTGTAGACACAATTAGACAGTAAAAGCTGAACAATTGTCAATAAAGGCTCAAATTCTGGACCCCTTTAGACAATAACTTATTGGTAGATTGTATGACTAGATAGTAAATCGAGATCAGACAACACATAAGATTTGACCGTAATATTTGAATAATTATAATTTTGTATGATAAATATTTTATTGTGCATTAACCTGACATTATTTTTGTAAAGAATTTGGTAACATGGTCAAAAATATAGATAAGGAAAAAAATAAGATTACACAAAGGGGATAACCTTGAGTAACTATATATCTTTTGTAACTCAATGGCGAAACCACACTATTGTACATAGACTCCTCCACATTGACAAAAATTACACAGTATAGAGTAAGATCAGGCTACATAGAACGTGCAGTCTGATCCTAAATCTGCATCGTACGTGTACCCGGCTCGACAAAAATCATTAATTACTAACATTGACGATAGTCATTGTTTCATTGGATTTGTTCCTTTCACACCATGTAACATTTTCTATGTGAGAAAACTGCCAGTGGTTCGGCGAACGTGTCGACTAATCCTTAAAGGCCCAGTAGAGGCCAAAATATGAAAGCAGGTGTCCTAGTATATTTAAATTTAAATCATACCATTTGTAAGTATGGAAAATATTGTGGAGATGACTGTCAGAAATAATCTGTAAGGTACAGGCAGTACCACATGTTGTATATAGTTTAATGACTATCATTGTGAGTACCGGGAGTACTTTGATCATTTGATGCTTTAGTACTATTTTTGGAATACATTGTTTCTTTTGAATAAATCATAGATTTTAATTTCAATCAGTGTTAATATTGTGTTGATTAATATGCTTTTTTGTTTTGTTATATTCTGCATTAGGTACATTGTAATTTCACATTTAAAGTCTTGGTAGATTATCAGATCAAGAAATCATGACACTTTAAGAAACACAAAATTTTGACCCCGTTCAGTCGACTTATAATTGGTGAATATAAATAGTGCCAAACTCATCAGAGTTCCACGTTGTTGCAACAATATACTGCGACAGCAATTTTACTCCGTAACCCATTACAGAGAAATCACTCCTTTTCACGCTGTGGATATAGGCGACACAAGGTTGAGCAGATCGACTAGCACAGAGCAAGATCGACAGAGGCTCAGCATTCGTCTTCCCATCTACAACGCTGAAGAGCAAACGACGCTCGTCTACGCTTCAAACAGCCCAGCTTCAGAGAGATTCAGACTCATTCCAAGCACGCTAGGCTGACTCGGGAAGTTGTTTCAACACGTCCCATACAGACCCAGCCTCAACCGGACCCGTTCCAAGCAGTTTGAAGCTGAGAAGTCTTGTCTCACAGTTCCAGCCTAGACAGTGAGGGTTGAACAGATCAGTCTGAAACACAGACCGACAGCGGTTCAGCATAACACCGTTCCTGGCCAGCTTCAGACAGACTTGAAGTGCTTCACAGGGACTTGTTTGAAGACGTTTGAAGCCGAATAAGACTGAGAGGGTGTTTGAAGCCAAGTCACGAACGACAGTTTGAAGCAACGTTCATACTCCGTCCGTGTTAAACAAAAGACAGAAGTTTGAGCTTGGCACTTTGTCTCCATAGACTGTATAAGACAGTCGTTTGGCGTCCGACGGATAATCTACCAAGACAGTATTTTGATGCTTTTGTGTTTTTAGTTTCAAATCAATTGAGGCCAGATAGCCTGAGGAAAATTCTATATATGACCAGAACTGTACATATTCCCTGGTAAGACATTGTCACCTGAGAAACAAACCCACTCATCGTCATCATATCTCTTGACAATGACAGTCTGTTATCGTGTGGTCGGGCCATATGTTAGTCGCTGGAAAAAAAAAAGAATTTTAAAATCAGGCAAAAAGTAAACAAACGACACAAATACCTGGTAGGTTTTGACCTAGTTTTGAAATTAATTTCTTTGTCAGCGACTAGTACTTGGACTGAACAAACAGTGACAATGTTTACTTTTGAGCTTTATTGTTACTTTAATCCGTGTACTCGGCAAAAACTATTGATGAAAGTCATTATTAAATATGACACAGCATGTTAACTTGTGCCATGGCAAGTCAGTAAGACAGTATTGTAGGTAGTTCAGTAGATTGTAAAGATCAAGATCAGACTACACTGAAAGTAGAGTTGTACTAGTCTGATAATATTTCACATAATACCTTACACTTGAAGATCCTAAGTAAGCGATTTGGTACTTTGGTAGAGATTCACTCTGAATCCATAATATCATATTACTCGGCTAAGTAAGAAAAGGGAAATGTAATTTACGTAAAACAGCGCGACAGCTGTTCTGATTGTTCATAAATCTATAAATAATTAAAACTGCTGCTGCACTATTCTCACCTCACATGTCTGTTCCAGAAATTATGTCGAATAAGCCGAAATCCTGTATGCTTGTTTAACTATTCATTAAACAACCACGTGTCTTAACGACCCTCAGACAGACAGCTTTTGAAAATGTGGAGAAAACGAGAATATGCTGGTTCTCCACAATGTTTTCAGTCCTTTTTAGGACAAATCTTTTAACTTGAAATAAGATCTAGAGCCACACTTATATTGCCTTCTGATAATGCTTTCAATTTGGACTGGTCTAAAATTTAGTTGACTGGTAAAGATTTAAGTCAATAGAAAACATAGACAGTATAGACTAAGATTAGGCTACCCAGAGCGTGCAGTCTGATCCTAAATCTACACCCTCCGTCTACCCGACTCGTTAAAAATCATTATTAATTACCATCACTGATGATAGTCATTGTTACACCAGGTTTATTCTTCTCTTACCGTGGAACATTGTTTATGTGAGAAAGCAGCCAGTAGCTTAGAAAAGCTACTGTGTGTAAATAGATGAAGATTAGAAAATACAGGGACTGCAGTCTATCGCGCGTCTACACCGTTCAATTTCCCAGTTCTGCAAACATTATTTCCAAGAATTTATCATAATTCAGCCTTCGTTACATTGCATTTGTTCCCCTCACATCGTTGAACATTGTTTCGACTTCGTTTGTAAGAAAGCAGTCTAAGATTTGTCCACCTACCACGATTAATCGGAAAACAGAAGAAGATGGGATAAAACTGTTGGATTAGATCTATTTACAAACCGCTGTGCTTGTACCATCATTATGAGCGATGCTTTTTTTTTCCAGAATGTTTTCAAAATCGATAATTTTGAAGAAAAACTGAGAATACTAAATAGATCTACATGTAGATCTATCAGCTGCGTACCCAGTCTCCTAATTGAGTGACGTCATCTTCTGACGTCATTTTTTGTCTCCAGTTTCCCGCCCAGCGTTTCATTCCGAAGAACTTGTATCTTAAGCGATCTTTGCTTTAGACTTTTAGGTGTGGAAAAATCTGGAGAAATTGGATATGCTGGACATAGATCTATCTAGATCTAGATCTAAGTATTTTTATTATCTATCATTGACGTTTGAACAACTTTTTGTGTGTTTCGTTTACGAGAATCTTTCGAATTGTTGCTTAGAGTGGAGATCAAGATCAGATTACATATCGTCCAGTCTGATCTTAGATCTGTTCATATTTTTTACTTTTCTTTCTTAGAAATGGCAATATAGATCTAGATATACAGCCTTTGAAGGACAAATGTTGTTAGAAAGGTTATTTATGCCGACTTCAACAGTAATTAACTTATGCCACGGCAAAAGCTTACTGTTCAAGAACGGTTTATTTGTCAAAAAACGATCTAGAGCTCTATTTCATCGTGATTTGGACCTAGATTTACTTTTTTATTGTTTATTATTATCTTTTTTCAGAATATATCTACTTCCAAAGGACAGGCGACTATCAGTTGTGTTTGTTTAGAGCCAAGTTATAAATATTCCAGGTAAATAACAGTTGATCTACCAGGCCATGTTTGTAAGGAGATGTGACGAAACTTACAGATTTGTTGTTTTAGGGGTTTTAAATCATTAAATCTAATCGAATTCAGGTAAGAGATTGTTTTAAGACCTGTCTCTTGATTGGCTGAGCGAAATGTCTGGTCTAATCATAAGGCTAGTCTTAGAAGAAAAAGAATGCCATTTTGAAACATCCGTAAATTGGGTTTGTTTGAACGATGTTTGACGCAGATTTCAACACAATCAAAATTGTTTCGCCGCGGCCAGGGCACCTATCCATATTTTCCTTTTACCAGTACTTCGCAAAGTATTCTTCCAAAGCCGCTGGCTGCTTTCTCACATAACCAACGTGGAAACTGCGACTAGACTTAAACCCATTTTCTTGTAAAATTACTTTTTTTTTACTGTAGATCTATGCAGTCTTTCACGAAACAGCTTGAAAAACGAAAGCATTCTGCAAACCTCAAATTGGATCTTATAAAAGTAATGGCATCTTTATTTCAAAAAGGTGAAAAAAACATTGTGGAAAAAGGAGAAAATGCTGGTTACCAGCATTTTCTTCTTTTTCCACAATGTTTTTCAAAGCTGATTTTCTTCTTAAAGGGCAAATCAACAAGTTTCAGATATGGTTAATTTTCAAATCTACACTTATCAAATTGTAACCTGGTAATGTTGTAATTAGAAAAAAAAATTAGTAAAAGTACTTTTTTTCAATTCATATTTCTGCTTATTAATTTTTATTGCATCGCTTATCTCCCTTACTTATTGTTGCGTCCCTTGATTTGTGACGTCATAGGAGAGCTTGTTTCAATATGGACGTTGTTTACGATAGTGAACTGAGCGATATTGAAGACGAAGAAATAGACGATTCTGGGCCGGTAAGGCTGTACATGTACGAGCCAATTTTTAAAGAAACTCATTAAGTTTCTGATGATGAGGATAAAAGTAACTTTTCGCCCAATGATGACGAAAATGACGATGTTGTGCCGGACTTTTCAACGTGTTGAGTATTGCGAGCTATTGAAATACGTCTATTACGGGGCGAACATCGCTTACAGAAATATTATTCTATACATGATAAAATTAAGTGTATGGCATAAACTTTGTTTCACGTGAAGCATTTTCAGTAGATTAACGGGCGGAATTAAACAACAACAAAAAAATACGGTTTCAAGACAGTTCCACGACAAAACAGTTCCCCGACACTTTTGAAGACATTTCCCCGACACTTTAGTTTCATGTCAAATAACCCTTTTCTTGACTTTTACGATTGATAATCGTGAGATGTTAGTTCTAACTATTTGTTGATGGGTTCTTGTTGATATTTGTACCTTGTAAAGAATTCTGTAAACATTGACGGGTACAAGTTTATTCTCTCGTGGGTGAAGGGTTACACAATAAATCACGATTTTCATGAAAATAAGAATATTTTGAAATGCTGTTAACCAGCTTGAAATTTGATAAAAGAATATGTTCCGAGATTATTAAGACTTAATTCTCAAAATTATTTTGAAAATTATTTTAGTTGTTTTTCTTACCATACAGAAATACATGAACATCAGAGAGAGGGAGAGGGGATCTACCTGTGTGAAATACTTTTTTGCTGTTTACCTTGTCCACATGATCCATTCAATGCAAAAATTTATCATACATGTATAGCTATTGTATGTTCCATATAGAGCTTCTCTGTGAAAGTCTTAAACTCTGAATTGTAATTTGTTCAGTTCTTGTTTGTCTTATGCAAATTGTTTCAATTTGGGCAAGTCTCAAATTGGTCTACCGTCTACTAGGGACTGAGCGGTTAATACTGACATTCCGGTCAAATTGCAGTATAGACGACTTCAGATTCATTGTAAAAACATAGAAAGAGCTGGTAACTATCAATTGGTCCTTTATGCACAATATTTTCTATTTTTAACTCTTTACCAAACTACAAAATATTAAACAGGTCCAAACTGAAATCACAACAAAATAAAGTTAAATATTTCAAAAATTGGAATTTGTTTCCAGCAGAGTAGAAAACATTGTGGTTAAAGGAGAAAATGCTGGCTACCAGCATTATCTCCTTTTCCTACAATGTTTTTAAAAGGCTTCTGTCTCAGGGTCGTAAAAACTAGGGATTGATTGGTAAAGGGTTCAATATAAATCCCACACATTGGGCACGAGTTTTGTTTTGGTTCCCAGGAAGCAGTATCCTTAGAGATTAGTACGAGTTGAACTTGTTTCTCAAGAGGTGTAAAATACAAGTTTAAATTGTTACCAAACATCAAATTTATTGTCTCAACCGAATTGAAAGCATTTGGAGTCAACAAATTAAATTTTACTCACATGTTTGGACTTGTCTTTGATGGGGTAGAAAACATTGTAGAAAAAGGAGAAAATACTGGTTACCATCATTTTCTCCTTTACCTACAATGTTTTCAAAAGGTTTTTCTTTCTTCACAAGGGTCGTTAAAACAAAGGATTGTTTGGTAAAGGGTTAAACTAAGTTAAACTAAATTCCAATAAACAATCACATTTTATCGGTCATATTTAAATGCTGTGGATTTGAAATATTCTAATTTTTTATCATTTGGGTAAGGGTTAGGCTAACAAAATTATAGATTCATCCAAATTCATAACATAAATTTTGCAAATAACATAGTCGACATTGTTCAAATGATGTAAACTTTCAAGGGATAATAATCATTATTTGAACAGCAAACATTATTTTCTTCCCACACTGTTTTTCAAACACTCTTTCTTTGGGTATTGGAAACTAGATCTAGGGTTTGTATGGTAAAGGGTGAAATCAGTATCTGGCTACCCCTAATCATGGTCATAAATGTAAATCCATCACCGACCAGTTGAAACAATACAGGAAATGGTTACATAACATTTGCATATCTCACCCCTTTACACTGTAATGTTTGTTGGTGACAGTAAACCCATGTTACAGCTTTCATCCCATACACTACTTCTCTTTGACATTTCACTCTTAAAAATGATTTGACAACTTACATGCATTTTGAACAAATTTTGAATTATATCTATACAATTTTGATTTGTGGATATTTTCTTTTCCTATCCATATTATGTCTTCTAGACAGGCTACTGAGAAAAATGTTTTGAACATGTCAGTATGAAAATTTTGAAAATGCATATAATTTGACACAAGTCATTTTCTCTGATAATCAGACAAAAGTGAGAAAATTAAAATAACACATTTTTTCTTTTTTAAATTAAGAAACAGAATGTTTTTGACCAGGCTCACACACCAATTCCTTTACCTTTTATCTCAAAATTCTGATCTTCAACCACCCTAATGGAGAAGGCTTTTGAGGACAGGGTGAAAAAAGGAATAAGTCCTGATTCCCAGAGTTATCTTCTTTTCCTACAATATTTTCTACCCTCAAACCTATTGTCAAGGCCACATTTGATCTGTGATCTGCAAATACTTTCGGTATTCCAATTTCAAGAAAAAAGAAATTACCTACTTCATGTTGGATTTTCTTTTTGGAAATTGCCGTTGCGGAATGTCTGTCATTCGGAGTTTCGGTTTAAGGCCTATCTCCTTTCGACTCGGAGTTTCGAATAATGTCGGCACAGCGTCAGGTTTTAACCGCAGGCTAAAATTCCTATAACCAACTTCTTTCGCGAGTTTTGGACTTATTAAGAACTGACTGTCATCGAAGTATTTCAGACACAATTTCGAATGAACCGATGGCAAAAAATTCGTCGCTACTGTCCGGCCCCGGTTTAAACGTTGAATCCATAGTTTCCTCCTTTTTAATTCCTTCGGAAATTTGAAAATACTACTTCTATGAGTTCCCGAATCGACGTTGCAGCCATAGGCTGCACAGTTTACAATTTTTTTGGCTCAATTCTCAGTTAATACTCAAATATCTGCATACAATCATCCCCGTTCCTACTTACTGTCTACTGACGGTATACACAGAGTGACTCGACAATGACGTCACACATGCACGGGAGATAAGCGAATCAGGGGAAGTAAGCCATGTACCATTTTTAGGGCCGTGTATCAGCGTGACGATTCGGCCGTGGTTTATGGCATGTTACAGGGTGGTATTTATGAAAAATGACGGACACATGTTTAACTGACATCATTTGCAGCTGATTAAAGGAAAAAAACAGTCTGGTCAAAATATTTTAGGATTTGCCCTTTAAGGTTCGTCAAAAAGCGGTATTGTTTGGTAAAGATTTAAGTTTGATTAACTCAATGATCTAAATCTATTGCAGATAAAAACATTCACAAAATGGCAGAAGAAAGTCTTTATGATCTTGCTGGAAGGAGAGAAGAGACGAAAGAAATAGCGGACGAAGAAGAATTGCATAAGCAGATGAAAGTAGTGAGCTTGGAGGAGAGAAAAAGACCCAAATGTGAGAGTTGTGTGCGGGACAAGTGTCCGAGGCCTGATGAGAGTTCGTCGTCTGAGTGGTTAGAGCGAGCGAGACAGTGGTATGAGAGGGTGGCCGTGTTTGTATGTTTTGTGTGCGAGATGTATGTATGTGCGGAATGTTTGCCTGAACATAGAGGTCATGACGGAATGAAAGTGGAGAGAAAGGAGAATGAGGGAATGGGAGAACAGAGTGTAAGAGAGAGAAATGAGGGACTAGGGAAAAAAAGTAAGAGAATGGGAGTGGAAGCCGAGAGTGAGAGAGAGAGGGAAAGAGAGAAAAAAGAGAGCGACATTGAGAGAATGAGAGAGAGATTACATGCAAAGAAATTATGGGATGATGTAATGAACGAAAGTGAGACAGAGAGTGAAGAAAAGTTTAAAACCAACAAAGTGAGTATTATTGATCGAGTTGAAGTAAAACACGAATTGGATCAGAAGGATTGTGGGATAACTGGATTGTGTGGACTGGAGAACAAAAGGTTGGTAGTCTGTGATTGTCTTAATTCTTGTATTAAAATATATAAACTGGGAAGTCACGTGATACAACGTTATATACGGTTTGTACGGTCTTGGTGGTCTAAACCTTGGGATGTTACAGAAATAGATTTAAAACAGAATTCTACTGAACCGAACTTAGTGTCCGGTAGTAGTTCTGATATTTCT
Source organism: Hippopus hippopus (assembly GCA_946811185.2). NCBI lineage: Eukaryota > Metazoa > Mollusca > Bivalvia > Cardiida > Cardiidae > Hippopus > Hippopus hippopus. Next base: position 43,135,339 of record OX328110.1, read on the forward strand.
GCAACAGACCGGGCTGATCCGGATAAACAATGTTTGATAGCTGTAACGTTACCAGGGAAACGTCAAATAATGTTTATAGATTTAAGCAAAAAACCCGCAAAAACACAAAAAAAAATCGATACAGAGGAACAATGTTATTATATACAGTTTTATGATGACAAGATTTTTACCGTCTGTAGAGAAGATCGTGACTCTCCCCGTTCTGTTTATATTTACTCTACAGACGGAGTCAGGCTAAACAAGTTTGACATTGGTATCTATGGTTACATCTCTGCTCCTTGTCTCGCCGTTGTTTCTGGACGAGTCTATTTAACGGATATGTACAAAAACAAAGTACAATGTAGAGATGTTGAGGATCAAGTTATCTCAGAAATAACAATTGAAGGGTGGAGGCCTGCAGGAATCAGTGTAGACCCAGATAACAACGTATATGTATGTGCATGGGGTCACAACAAAGTTTATAAACTGGATGCTGATCTGACTCGATACGAGTCGGTGTTAGATCAGACTACAGATTATATAGAGAGTCCCGACGTTCTGTGTTATTACAGAGACAAATTATTTATCAGCCATTTAGGGTCGCCATCTTTAGTTAACTTTGTTAGTGTGGTCCGACTGCTGTAACGGCATCTCGACCTGGACATTGTATATCATTGTGGACTTTAGTCATCGGACATTTAAATCTGCACCACATTGTATTCTATCGTTACCATGGTTACTCTCTTATCTCATTTATAACCCATATTTGACGAATTTTCTTTTTTCAGAGAGTGTAGACAAAGATCAGACTGCACATACGTGCAGTCCGATCTTTGCCTACAATCTCCGCTTTTCTATCAACAAGTTTGATTAAATAATCTCCATTTTCTGCCGATAAAATTAACAAAATATATTTTTGTGATAGTTTTTAACGGACATTCGGCAGGATACGGGATAAATAACTTTATTCTCAACATTTCATTGTACTTTGTTTAGTAAGCAAGCTGTCGTTAGAAATCTTGTCGTCATATAATTATTTTGGCCATTTTTTTTAAATTTATTTATTTTTGATCAAGTAGTTTATTTATCTACGCAAATTTCAATCGCACTTACCACACCTAGTCCCTCCCAATCATATGCTGTTTATAAATTTAACTTAACACCTTCCCCCCCCCCCCGTTTTGGAAAATTTCACAATTCTCGATAATCTATAAACATTATTTACTTCCAAACGTGAATCTATCAAACATTGTTCATCCCAAAAACAATGTGGCAACAGTAGTTATTTGTTTGCACCATTATCGCCATTCTGAATGTTTTCTTTCCACAAAAACTGCTATCAAATCGCAGACTACCCTTCTTATCTAGTCTCCATAATTCACATGTCAATAAAAATTATTTGATTTTTATATGACGGGATTTTCTTCATTTTACGGTCCAATTCGTGTTTTACGAGAGAGAGAGAGAGAGATACCTTTAATTGGAGTTTTATAATTGTTTTACTTGATTTTCATATTTATGTATTCTTGATTTAAATAGAGAAATTTTGTAAATAATGTACATTTTGTTTTTGCTTAATTGTATCTATCAATGATTTTTTCAGCATTCTAAGTTCGGACATAAATCAGTTTTTTGATGTTTAGTTGTGTCATACGAAATCCATCTTCTACTTGAATACGAAATATATTTTACACGAGCAATATTTATCAAATTCTATCGTTTGTCCATAATAATGTACTTCACAATTTCAAATACATCTTCTCAAAAATAAATTTCAAACATTTGTAAACTTGTCGTTTTGTTATTGTTTCTACATAACAGTATCATTGAAAGTTTTTTTTTGTGTTATACTTAGCAGAGCTCAGCTATCTGACTTCATAGCCCATCTATGAGGATTTATGAGTTAGAATCTCAACCACGGCCGTCCATCTACGGATTGACTTGCTTTGTTTGTAAGATATATATTACACTGTTTTCAACTAAATCTCAGTTATGTCGTGGCGGCCAGTACATCTCTCCAAGCTTTTCCGAGGTTTCTTACATCAGTGCTTCACTCATTTTTTGCAAGCCACTGGCTGCTTTCCTACATAGATATGAAGAGAGACTGCTATGTCCTGTCACATTGGCAATTATGTAGACGTGCTTAGATCCGAACTGACTGAGGTACCCCGCTCGGCACACCAGGTCCGTAAACACAGGAATTGTGAGTTTAAATCCCTGGACTACACATATCAGGCCTCTTACACATGGACTGTGAGTTTAAACCCCTAGACTAGACACATTGATCAGCAAGAATTAATGGATGGATAGATTATTTGTTTGTTTGAATGGTTTTACGCCACTTTCAGCATTATTTCTGTCATATCACAGCGAGATGGATAGATGAATGAATGAAGTAGCCATGTTGTACCATTATTTGTTTGTTTGAATGGTATTTACGCCACTTTCACCATTATTTCTGTCATATCACAGCGAGATGGATAGATTGATGAATGAAGTAACCATGTTGTACCACCGGTCTAAATTTAACCTCTATTCCAAATGTCCCTCAATATGCTTGATTGATTGATTGGTATTGAACGCTGTTTTTCTATTTCAGTTATATTACAACGGCCAGTGCACCTATCAGCAGTGAAAGGACAATGAATCTTGTCGCAATGACAATCATCAGTCTGCGGGAAGAAATTGTCCGAGCCTGGGATCGAACGAGCTACCGACTGAGCTACCAGGGCTTGGCTGTAACCTATTCGACAAAGATAACTTTGCAGATGGTATAGATTGAGATCATACATGGAACCTAATCAGTATCTATACACATATAGACACAGTGTACGAGAATACACAAGCATCAACTATGTTTTACAAGCAAGACGAAGGAAACCCGCGGAAATATTTTCAAAAGAAATAAAGCCATCCTTCAAGCCACATTTAATTTGTCCTCAGCATACGATTACATTATGGATAAGTTTAATATTTTGTTGTGCTGTAAATAGTTGTCCGGTCACTGGAAGACTACTTATACCCAAAAAAGAACTACAACTAGACAAGTGGGAGAACTTTCATGAATACATAAAGATCATCTTAACTAAGTAACAATAGCTGCCAATAGTAAACAAAGCGGGTGTTAAAATGCATTTAAATTCAAATCATACTATTTAAAAGTATGGAAATTATTGTCAAGATGAAAATCTGTTTATTGTACGGTCTGTCCTTGCATTAGTATGCAGCAGAGATATTCATTTCAAACCTAGGTTAACAATTGCCAGGTCACTCTATCTTTTGTTTACTTTTTGCATGATTTTAAACTTTATTTTTCTGCCTGCGACTAACACTTGAACCAACCGCATCAACAATAACAGATTGTCGTTTTAACAATATTTTCCATGATTTAAAATGACATAATTTCAAACACATTTTAACACCTGCATCGTTTTTTTGGCCACTATTGGGCCTTTAACAGAAACCTTTGTCAATCTCTCTTCGAGTCTTTGGTTCAGGGTTCGATCCTTCATCAAAGTTCTTAATTTTTCAAAGCAGTGTTCTTTGATAAGACACCTCAGAACCCCTGTCTACCACTGGTAAAACCCAGAAAACACATAAATAAGTGAGCTGTTACCACGATATGAGTGATAAAATGTTTAAAGCGGCATAAATCTCCATCCAGTCAATCAATCTAGGCCGTCTGTGGTACAGTGGTTAAAGTATTGAAACTGTAATCAACATGTTTTTGGTTGTATTACTCCTGACAAAGAAAACAAGGACAAGGCGCTACAGAGTCCCAGCCTATCACCTGACTAATGTTCAGCCATCAGTTTCCCTGATACCACTGAAATATATGAAATTAATCATACCAACTACATAGGCTTCAGACATTTTAATTTACACCTTCTAATTTCTAAAATAGTTTGTATGCGCCTTTGGTTGAAAATTATATTGACAGTTAACATCCAAAAGCAGCCAGTGACTTTCACCAAGTTGTGTATGGTATCGACAAAAGCAAAAACCATATACACATGACTAGGTGCAAAAGATACCGCAAAACAATTGCGATGATGTATAAGACAACTTAAAGAACCAATTAAGTCAACTAGTCTCATTTTTGTAAAATTGCCTCACTTCTCACAGAGTTCTTTTTTCACTGCTTAAGAAAATATAAACCAGTATACCCTTCTATGACCTTTGGGTTTCTCAGTGATTTGATTTGGCTAATGGTCTCAATTGGTAATCAGTGAATCTTGAGATTGATTTTTATCGCAGGCATTTGTGATGTGTGAGTGTCCTTAGGCAATACACTGCAGAGTACCAGCCTAGTACTTTATAAACATATAAGAGACAACCATGAATACGCAGACTGTAACCGTTATATACCATAAATGAAATACTGTGTTAAAAGTGGCGTAAAACACAATTCAAACAGGCAAAAAATGTCCATCTTAAATAAAATGTCATTCACAGAGAACAGAGATCAAGTTCAGACAGCAAAGAATTTGGAATTTGATCTAAAAAACTGAACCTCATTGGACAGGGTAGATACAAGATCAGACTGAATGTTATGTGCACTCTGATCTTGACCTACACTGTCCACAAAAGTTCATTAAATCGCACTTAGCAGCCAAAGAGTTAAAACAGAATTTTATTTGCTTTCAGTAGTTGAATCAACAGAAATATAAGTATCAAATAAAGCATGATTATCTTATAGCAACATATTTATAAACTCCACATCTTTCAGTGGTTGAGATTACAATCCAATCTAACTCAGAAAGTTTTCTATCTTACAGACCTACAAGGAGACAGTATAAATCAAAGATCAGAAAATTCTTTCTATGCAGCCTGATCTTGATCTATGCTATCCACAAAAATACCTATTTTCGTCGATGGCACTGAGGGGGAGGAGTGTTAATAAGTCGTTACAATTTATCTTTCAGATCACATAGATATTTACAAAACAAAAATACATGGTCAGTTGATTGATTGTGGAATTGGCGGATAGATGGATGAATGGATTGAATGAATGACCAATAGAAAGACGAATTGACTGGTGCTTTAAGCCTCCCTATTTCGGTCAGATCACAGTTACATCTCATATATTCATGTATGTCCGAAGTTTCAACAGCACCAAACAATTAGTGTATGATAACCCCTTACCAAGCAATCACCAGTTTTGACTCTGGAAAACAAAAGCTTTTAAAAACCTTGCAGGAAAAGGAGAAAATGCTAGTAAACAACATTTTCTTTCTTTTGCCCACAGTGTTTTTTCCTATTTTTTTAAAGAGATATGTCATATTTAAGCAACATTTAATTTTGACCTACATTAAAAGCTTTAAAAAAAATCAACTCTAAAAATCAGTTGTCTGGTGAAGAGTTAACTTGTTCTAGCAGACAGACATAGATTAACCCTTTACCAAACAAACCCGGCTTTTCACGACCAAGAGAAAAAAGCCTTCTGAAAACATTCAGGGAAAGGGAGAAAATACTAGTAACCAGCATTTTCTTCTTTTCCCACAATGTTTTCTTCCCTTCCCAAAACAAATTTCAATTTTTTGAGTCACATTAATTTTGTCGTCTGCAAATGCTTCCAATTTGGAATAGTCTAAAATTATGTTGTTTGGTAAAGAGTTAAGAATAAACTGTTTTTTGCAGACAGTGTAGATTAAGATCAGTCTTAAACTTGCATTCCTTTTCATTTTGTGAAATATTCTTACCAGTTGAACTCGCTATATTTAAACTCACTTAGGTGATTGAGAAAGTACCTATATCAAATTAGTTCACATTAGTTCTAGCACTATAGATCTAACAGTTAACACAAGCTGTGACTTCCATGTTACTTATTTCTATTCTTTTGAAGGCTTTTATGAATTATTCAAGCTGTTCTTGAATCTGGCCAAATTTTCCTGTAACAAAGACAAAACACACTAAATATTGAAAACTCTGCACATATTTTGCTTTAAGCAGAAGTGCTCTGATGTTGAAAGATTTAGCAATATGTTTTCAAATACATATCCACTTATTCAGTTTGAAATATTATGAAAAAGTCTAAAATTTGTCACATGAGAGATGGTAGATTCCATTGTACTTGCAGAATGGTGATTGACATTGCTTTAAAAACAAGGTTAGTCATATCAATGTACTTACTACAGATCTAAATCTGGGCCCCGTTTTATCAACGGTCGTACGACAGGTCGTAGCTAAGATTCTGTCGTACACCAGTATTTGCGACCGTGAAACAGTTTTATCAACAAAATCGCAGCTACGATATCGTAAGTTTCTGTCGTAAGTCTGCGACTGCTCCGGGGCTGTCGTAACTCGCTGCGAACGTCGTAAAAATGGCGGCCATCGAGGTGGCTAAAATTTTTGGCGCCTTGAGAGCTCCGCTAACGTATTTAGGAGTATTGAAATCGTATTACTACTGAACAGATGGCGTCATTATTTCATTGGAAAGAAGTTTTATTCCTTAAAGATCTCACGAGAGCTGAAATTGCGAACTTCAACCCAGCGAAATTTGCGAAGCGAACAAACCCCATACCGGCATTGCACTACAGTAGCCCTTGGCCTTACATAGGTAAGATAAGAATGTCAGTGTTTTATCTTTCAACTTTCTAAATGTTTATTTTTGCCATCATCCCTTGAACGATACGCGCTTGCAAACTTGCAAATATGGAAGGGGGCTGCAGAAGGGAAGCAACTCTACGCAACTTATAATGACCACCATTTTCTTACACGGTATGTATTTTCTTATGTTGTTGCAATACAACACGCTAGATTGGTGTAATTTCTGTAAGCAGAAAAAGTGTAACACGATTATTGCAGTTATTGCACTGTTTGCATATGTGTGGAAGAAAGCCTAGAGTTGATGACGATACTGAATTGGTTTTCGTGCACCACGAAACATTGCACAGGTCACTAGCATTTTCTCCTTTACCCGCAATGTTTTCATAAGCCTTCTCTCATAGGGTTATTTAAAGTAAGGATTGTGTGGTGAAGGGTGAAGAGTTTACATCTACACCAATCTGAATGTCTCCAAGTAAAAACATATTGATAAATACAGATACTATTACCTCCTTTGTCACAATTACAGGCTGGAAAAAAAATGGCAAGGCCTGAATTTTGTTGAACTTCAAATAATTTTATAACTAGCCCAGGTTGATAAAATGATCTTTTTAGACTTTCAATATCATCCCAGACTTCAATATCTCATGACTGAAGATAGATCTAGTATGACTCTTTGTTTTTTTAACAGTGTTTTATGCCATTTTCAACATTATTTCAGACATATAATGGCAACAGCTAACATATTCATGGAATTTAGTATGGTATTAGTTTGTAATTTAACCACTTATTAGTATGAAAGAGAAGTTTGACAGAATTTATGGAATTGTATTTCCATAAAGATACATTCTTGCAGCCAAAGAGACAAAAATGCTGTTGAAAGTTGACAGTGGACCAGATTAGAATGGTTCAGAAGGAAGTTGTGTAAACATAGATAAAACATCTGTCAAGAGATATGAAGTTTGATGAGTGAGTTTGTTTCTCAGGTGACAATATCTTACCAGGGAATATGTACAGTTCTGGTGATATATAGAATTTTCCTCAGGCTATCTGGCCTCAATTGATTTGAAACTAAAAACACAAAAGCATCAAAATACTGTCTTGGTAGATTATCCGTCGGACGCCAAACGACTGTCTTATACAGTCTATGGAGACAAAGTGCCAAGCTCAAACTTCTGTCTTTGGTTTAACACGGACGGAGTATGAACGTTGCTTCAAACTGTCGTTCGTGTCTTGGCTTCAAACACCCTGTCAGTCTTATTCGGCTTCAAACGTCTTCAAACAGGTTCCTGTGAAGCACTTCAAGTCTGTCTGAAGCTGGCCAGGAACGGTGTTGCGCTGAACCGCTGTCGGTCTGTGTTTCAGACCGATCTGTTCAACCCTCACTGCCTAGGCTGGAACTGTGAGACAAGACTTCTCAGCTTCAAACTGCTTGGAACGGGTCTGTTTGAGGCTGGGTCTATATGGGACGTGTTGAAGCAACTCCCCGAGTTGTGCTTGGAATGAGTCTGAACCTCTCTGAAGCTGGGCTGTTTGAGGCTGGTTCGTTCGGAACAACTCCAGAGTCAGTCCAACGTGTTTGGAGTGAGTCTGTACCTCTCTGAAGCTGGGCTGTTTGAAGCGTAGACGAGCGTCGTTTACTCCTCAGCGTTGTAGATGGGAAGACGAATGCTGAGCCTCTGTCGATCTTGCTCTGTGTTAGTCGATCTGCTCAACCTTGGGTCGCCTATATCTACAGCGTGAAAAGAGTGATTTCTCTGTAATGGGTTATGGAGAGAAATTGCTGTCGCAGTATAATGTTGCAACAACGTGGGACTCTGATAAGTTTGGCACTATTTATATTCACCAATTATAAGTCGACTGAACGGGGTCAAAATTTTGTGTTTCTTAAAGGGTCATGATTTCTTGATCTGATAATCTACCAAGACTTTAAATGTGAAATTACAATGTACCTATTGCAGAATATAACAAAACAAAAATGCGTGTTATTCAAGACAACATTAACACTGATTGAAATTAAAATCTATGATTTATTCAAAAGAAACAATGTATTCCAAAAATAGTACTAAAGCATCAAATGATCAAAGTACTCCCGGTACTAACAATAATAGACATTAAACCATATACAACACGTGGTACTGCCTGTACCTTACAGATTATTTCTGACAAACTGCCCCCTTCTCAAGAAAATATATCCTATATTGACATTGAAAAATAATCTGTAACTACTGTCGACTCAAATAGTCGGCACAAACGTTTTCTGAACCTTTGATCGATTCGACTCTGAAACTATAATTTTGTAGGAACAGAGCCCAACGCATGATCCTTCCACTCTCAGGTTTGCTCTTTTGAATGTATGACAAAGGAGCATGATCTGTTTGCAATACAAACTCCCTGCCGTACAGATACTTTTGGAATTTCTTGATTCCAAACACTATACTCAAACATTCCCGTTCTGTGACGGAATAATTCTTTTCTCTTTGAAGCAACTTTTTGCTTGCATATGCTATCGGAAAAATACCATCCTCGAATTGTTGAAGCAGTGCTGCTCCTATCCCATTATCCGATGCATCTGTCTGTAATACGAACGTCTTTTTGAAGTCTGGTAATCTTAGAATAGGTCTCTGGGCAAGTTGTGACTTCAATGTTTGAAACGAATGTTCATGCTCTGGACACCAAACAACCTTATTAGGCAAGCCTTTCTTGGTTAAGTCTGTCAATGGTGCCGCTATTTCAGCGAAGGACGGTATGAACCTACGGTAGTATCCAGCTAAGCCTAAAAATGCCCGCACTTGCTTTTTCGTCACGGGTTGCTCAGCATCTCTGATTTTCGTAAGCTTGTCCTCCTCCATCTGAACTATGCCATTGCCGACAATGTGTCCCGTGAAACCTATGTTTCCGAAAGCTATCAAACATTTTGACGGCCTGACAGTCAAACCTGCATTTTTGATTCGTTCAAACAAGTCTCTGAGCATTACCACGTGCTGCTTCCATGACTGGGTATGACCCAAAATGTCATCAACGTAATTTTCTGCCTGCGAACAACCCTTCAATAGTTTTCGCATCATACGATTGAATGTCGCCCCAGAATTTACCATCCCAAACGGCATTTTTCTAAATTGATAACTACCTTTTGCAGTTGAAAAAGCAGTCACAGGTCTCGAACTTTCTTCTACAGGAATCTGCCAATACCCCTTCGCAAGGTCAATTTTTGTGAAAAACTTATCGTCTTTCAACTTGGCCAAAATGTCGTCGACACAACCCATGGGTTCGGTGTCAAACTTTGTCACGGCGTTGATCTTTCTGAAGTCTATACAAAACCGCCTGGTAACATCGCGCTTTTTCACCATAACAATGGGCGAATTATACTCTGAATTGGCTGGCTCTATGATTCCAGCCTCCAACCTTGTCTCGACTTCAGAGTCAATCTCCTCCCTCTTTGCATAAGGTATTGGATACTGTCTCACACGAATCGGGCTTGAACTAATCAGTTCTACTTTGTGTTGGGTTAACATCGTTGTGCCCGGTCTGTCTGTGAATATAGAGCTGTACTCTTGTAACAACTCTGTAACTTCGTTCTGTTGGCATGGAGACAATTGATCGCTGATCTGAACATCACGCCAAGTTTCAGCACCCTTCAAGTTGGTTAATTCGAGCAAATTTTCGTCGTCTACAGCTCCGACGTCGGAATGGTGCTCGGCCTCAATAACCGCTGCCGTGGCTGAAACTACTTGACTCCTGTCTTCATACTTCTTCAACAAATTAATGTGATACGTGTTAATTTTGTCTCCTACCCGAACTCTGTAGTCCGTCTTATTCACTATTTCGACTACGTCAAACGGGCCTTTCCAATGCAAAAGCATTTTGTTATGGTTTGTAGGCAGCAAAACCAAAACTTTGTCTCCAACCCGCAAATTTCGCTTTCGTGCTTTCTTGTCATAGTGGTGCTTGAACGTGCTCTGGGCTTCGCTCAAACTCTCCCGAGCAATTTTGCATGTTTCTTCAAGTCTCTGCCTCAAGTCAAGCACATACTCATACGTGCTTCTGGTTTCGGGCGTTTCTTGTTCCGTCCATAGCTCTTTCAAAGCTTGCATCGGTCCACGCACTGTGCGACCGTAGAGAAGCTCGAACGGTGAAAACCCAGTGCTTGCCTGCAGGACTTCTCTGTATGCAAACAAAACTGCTGGAAGGTATCTGTCCCAGTCTTGAGGTTTTTCTTGACACATCTTTTTAAGCATGCTCTTCAAAACTCCGTTCATACGCTCACATAAGCCATTGCATTTCGGGTTGTATGGGGTTGTGAAAAGCTGGTTCACTGAAACCAGTCTAGAAACTTCCTGCATCAACTCTGAGGTAAACTGAGTTCCTCTGTCACTCAATATTTCAGAAGGAAACCCTACCCTCGAAAATATTTCAAGCAGTGCTTCAGCCACTCGCTCGGCCTCAATCTTCGGCAATGCTATAGCCTCAGGGTACCTTGTAGCGTAGTCTACAACTGTGAGAATGTATCTATTGCCTCTGTCCGAAACAGGAGTTATCGGGCCGATGAGATCAACAGCTACACGGTGAAACGGGATGTCTATAATAGGCATCTGTCCCAGCGGAACTTTTGTAACCCTGCCCCTAGGTATAGTTTTCTGACAAACATCACACGAACGACAAAACCTTGTTACATCGCTCGAGATGCCAGGCCAGTGAAAACTGCTTGAAATCCTATCTTCTGTCTTTTTTGAAGATAAATGTCCACCTACTATGGACTCATGAGCGAGTTCCATGACTCTACGTCTCTGTAGTTTTGGAACCACAATTTGTCTGACTTCAAACGTCGATGAGCCTCGTTTCTGCTGAAACACTCTGTACAGTATATCTTTTCGAACTATGTATGAAAACGTATTTCCACCCCTGGTTTTGAACACTGTTTTGCTGTCGGCGTGTTTCCAAAGTCGTTCCAACGACTTGTCTTCCTTCTGAGCCGACCTCAGCTCATCGGTGTTGATTTCCTGACTTTGTTGAGGTTTTGAAACCTTCAATGGGCTTAACGGTTTTTCTTTCTTCTTAACCTGAGCCCTGGTCAAAACTGCCCCAGCCAAAGTTTCTGTGTTTGACTGGGAATCTTCACGGTTGCTTGGGACCGGAATGTCTGAGACCCCTGGGATGTTTCCGATCACCAAGTCACAAATCAATGATTTTGGTGCCATGACTTCAAGCTCCCCTCGATAATATGGAGTATCTACATGGATTCGAGCAGCTGGAACTATCTTTGCTTCGCCGTCCATGGTAATCATCAGATACCTTTTGTCTAAGATTTGGTCGTCTCGAACCAAATGTCGCCTCACGGCAGCTAGTTCGCAGCCTGTATCCCTCAAAACCTTGACTCTGTTGGAACCTACATAACCTTGCTCCAACTTCAAGTTTCTCTCACCCTCCATATTTTCGATAGTGCACAGACCCGACACAACGGGGACCGAATCTCCATTCGCTAGCTTCAATCGACCGTCTTCCATGTTTTCTTTGAACGGCTGTCTATCGCACGGCATACTGACGCAGCTGGCTGAAACTTTTTTTCTCTCCCTGTTTGTGAGAGCTGTCAGCCTTGCCTTTCTGTTTGGAGTCCTGTTTTGACTTCCCAGATCTACAATCCTTCGCAATATGCCCTTCTTTGTCACACACAAAACACTTCAATTTTTGCTTCGTTGAAGAGTGGTTTCGTTTTGGTTTAGAACCTTTTGAAGATACCATACTTCCATGTGCCTCGACGTACTGCTCAGCCAAAGTTGTGAACTCTCGCAAGGATCTCGGCATTCTTTCCTTCAAAAACAGTGCAAGTTCGGGGGAACAAGTCCTGGTGAACTGTTCTCGAACGAGCAAGTCTGTCAAACCCTCAAATGACTTTTCGACCTCCGCCATATTAACCCATCTCTCAAAGTATCATGACAGTCTAGCTATAAACTGAAAAACAGTTTCTCCCTGCTCCGGCTTGCTGTCTCGAAACGTCTGTCTGAAACCGTCTTCAGTCAGTTGATACCGCCTCAGTACAGCTTTCTTCAAAGTTCTGTAGTCATTCGCCGACTCCGGAGGAATGCTGGTGTACACTTCAAGACCTTTACCGCTCAAAAGTGAACTCAAACTGATGGCCCAAGTTTCATGTGGCCAGCCCTGGCTGGTAGCGAAACGCTCAAAACGCTCGATATAAGCGTCCATGTCGTCCTTTCCCTCCTCAAACTTCGGAAGTTTTGGTCTGGGGGATTTGGTGCTGGGTTCAAACACCGACGTGGAATCCTCTGCTCCAGACTTCATTTCGGACCTAAGTCTGAGAATTTCGAGTTCTCGAGATCGTAGTTCCATCTCATACGACCGACGTTTGCCTTCTTCTTCACGCTGCAACTCAGCCTGTCTTTCCTCGCGATCCCTGGCCCTCTCTTCTCTTTCTAGGTACTTGGTCTCTTTCTTCTCTACATACTCCCTCAGCTCAGACCCTTCTAAACCTAAACGTTCTCCGGCCTCTATCCACTTGCTGAAGTCCATGTCTATATATCAGTGTTTTAGTACAATAAACCCAAGTCTAAAATACCCGCTCGAAACAATCCCGGACGAGCCCCCAAGTTGTCAAGAGATATGAAGTTTGATGAGTGGGTTTGTTTCTCAAGTGACAATGTCTTACCAGGGAATATGTACAGTTCTGGTGATATATAGAATTTTCCTCAGGCTATCTGGCCTCAATTGATTTGAAACTAAAAACACAAAAGCATCAAAATACTGTCTTGGTAGATTATCCGTAGGACGCCAAACGACTGTCTTATACAGTCTATGGAAACAAAGTGCCAAGCTCAAATTTCTGTCTTTGGTTTAACACGGACGGAGTATGAACGTTGCTTCAAACTGTCGTTCGTGTCTTGGCTTTAAACACCCTGTCAGTCTTATTCGGCTTCAAACGTCTTCAAACAGGTTCCTGTGAAGCACTTCAAGTCTGTCTGAAGCTGGCCAGGAACGGTGTTGCGCTGAACCGCTGTCGGTCTGTGTTTCAGACCGATCTGTTCAACCCTCACTGCCTAGGCTGGAACTGTGAGACAAGACTTCTCAGCTTCAAACTGCTTGGAACGGGTCCGTTTGAGGCTGGGTCTATATGGGACGTGTTGAAGCAACTCCCCGAGTTGTGCTTGGAATGAGTCTGAACCTCTCTGAAGCTGGGCTGTTTGAGGCTGGTTCGTTCGGAACAACTCCAGAGTCAGTCCAACGTGTTTGGAGTGAGTCTGTACCTCTCTGAAGCTGGGCTGTTTGAAGCGTAGACGAGCGTCGTTTACTCCTCAGCGTTGTAGATGGGAAGACGAATGCTGAGCCTCTGTCGATCTTGCTCTGTGCTAGTGGATCTGCTCAACCTTGGGTCGCCTATAACTACAGCGTGAAAAGAGTAATGTCTCTGTAATGGGTTATGGAGAGAAATTGCTGTCGCAGTATAATGTTGCAACAACGTGGGACTCTGATAAGTTTGGCACTATTTATATTCACCAATTATAAGTCGACTGAACGGGGTCAAAATTTTGTGTTTCTTAAAGGGTCATGATTTCTTGATCTGATAATCTACCAAGACTTTAAATGTGAAATTACAATGTACCTATTGCAGAATATAACAAAACAAAAATGCATGTTATTCAACACAACATTAACACTGATTGAAATTAAAATCTATGATTTATTCAAAAGAAACAATGTATTCCAAAAATAGTACTAAAGCATCAAATGATCAAAGTACTCCCGGTACTAACAATAATAGACATTAAACTATATACAACACGTGGTACTGCCTGTACCTTACAGATTATTTCTGACAACATCAATATATATAGTGTAAGGGATGAGGGATATGTCTTTGATTTAAAACCAGAGATGACAGCAGTCGTTTCTTTGAAGACCGCTAGAAAATGAAATGCATTTTCTTTCTGACGTAATCTGTGCTACCTTTAAACCGTTTGGGACAACATTTAGTATGAAAATACGAGTATAGTTTCATAACATAAATATCGAATGGGTTTTAAAAAAAATGGCTGAAAAAACGAGTGTAGATATATGTTTACTCCTTTCCTAGAATCAGATTGGCTCAATTTGAAAGCATGTGCAGGTGACAAATGTGCCTCAAACAATTGGTTTTGTCATTGAAAGGATAAAAAGAAATTTATTGTCAGCAAATTAGTTCAATTTTGACAAATCTAAAAATTTGTCATAAATTGTAGTGAAGAATTTACCATAGAAAAGAATTTGCAAAGGCCTGTGGGGATGTCACATGATCAATTATATATGTCGATTATGTGGGATCACATTCAAATAGTTACAATGACGTCATTTCCTATCTCATGAAGATAGACCGATTTCACGACTGCAAAATGACTGTCCCCTTATACAACCTTTGTAGGGCAACACTTGGACTGAATTGCTAATGCAGACAGCTCAAAATGAGCACTTTTATCTTGAATCCACAATTAGCTTCTTTGCTAAATATTATCGAAAAACAGCTTTGAAATCACAGTATCTGCAGCTTTAGTTCAGACTAAGAATGTCCATTTCATTTGTTTAGCAATATCATTGTTTCACAAGTAATTCCGACTTGAAGTAGAAAACTTAAATATGCACTGAGCTGCTAGGTCACGACTAATTAAGATTTTTCTTTGGTCCTATTTATGTAATTGGCTGTCTAAGGCAATTCAGTGAATAAAATGAGGCCGAGTAATATTGCAACTGTCATTATAAGCAACATTAACTATGGTGCAAAGGAGACTTAGGTGCGAAACTACAATGGTGCAAAACATATCAAAACGGCAATATGTTTCTAAATGCCCCTGAAGACACGACCAGAGTGCATATCTAGAATGAAATGCTTAGAAACATTATTTTATTGCCATAACTAGGTTAGTTTGACCTCTTTAGATCAGAAATCGACTGAGTACATGTCCATTGCAACGATGTACGAAAACTGGGTGACGGATTTTCGCTGATTTCCATGGCCTGTATTTAAATTACAGCTTTATTTCTCAACAATATTTTAACCCTTACCAATATCTTTCATCTCCGGTTTTTCCTCTCCAAACCCATTTAAATAACATACACATCAGTGTAGCGTCACGAATGTCGGTACATGCATAAGCAAAATAGTGGAAAAAATCTCAATTTGGCGACCAGTGATCCCGGAAGTGCATTTCCTCAAAACGAGACTTACAGACCCTATTGAACCGAACATTTTAAAAAAGACATGATCATTTTCAGAAAACTCCAATACCAATGTAAATACCGGCAAAATCAATATTTAAATCAGCATAATGAAATTAAGATAGAAAGTCACGGAAAACCAGAGTTTTTGCTCCACATGATCCAAAGAAATTAACCTTTCTTTAGGATTAACTTTCATATCGCATTTGAAGGCTGTTAAGGATAGGGCACCCTAATGGGAGACGTGTAACATGGCCATTTATCGCCGAAAAAAAACTTACAGATTCGGCTACGTGGTCTGTGCATGTCATATTCTTCGAAGATTCGACCTGTCTGCTATGACACATCACCGAACCATTTACTAGGGAAAAGTGGGGCTTACACCGAAGCTATTACCCAAGCCTGTAAGGGATATGTTCTAGGAAATGGCCGGTGCAAAGGTAACATGCTAGCTAATCATAGCGGAATGAATCGCACCAGGTAGCGTTTTATTGAGAAAACCTTTATTATAGTTTGAAATTCAAAGTAACGGTTGTTGTTTTGAAAAGTAGTCCGGTTCTGTACCCAGAATGCCCAAATTAGATAGATGTGTATTTGTAGAATCCCATCTAGCGAGAGATAATGGATTCGACTAAGACTCGAGAAATCCGTAATCGATCGGGTCATAGACGCTGGTCCCAGCCTCGATTAAGGATTACTCGAGTCTTAGCCGAATACGTACGATTTTGACGATGAAAGGCGATGTTCCACGAATGTTACATGAATCTTATTAGGGTGCGCTATCCTTAAGAGCAACCGTTGTCTCCGTATGTCATATTCTTCGAAGATTCGACCGGTCTGCTATGACGAATCACTCCCCTCATTATGGGGGAAGGGGGGATTGTACGTAGTAATATGCGCTAATAAAGTAGCAATGGAGAAAATGGCTATTATCAATTTGTTTGAGGAGAAATCAGGCCTGTTTAGCTCCAGATTTCTCTAAACTATAATAATTTTTACTGCCGGCAAAAATTGTTAAAAAAAAAATACGATTGATTGCTGCAAATCTTTGTATACAGTATCTAAAAATAGATCAACACGGTACACCGAGTACATGTGCATTACCTGAGACTATTTTAGTTTGAAATTCAAAGTAACAGTTGTCGCGTAGAAATGTAGTCCGGTTCTGTACCCAAAATGCCCAAATTAGATAGATGAGTATTTTTCATTATCTCCCGCTAGGTGGCATTCTACAAATACTCATCTATCTAATTTGGGCATTCTGGGTACAGAAACGGAGTAATTTTTTCAAAACAACAACCGTTACTTTGAATTTCAAACTAAAATAAACGTTTACTCAATAAAACGCTACCTGGTGCGACTCATTCAGCTATGATCAGCCAGCATGTAGAACAGGCCCAACAGGCTTGGGTAATGCACATGTACGCGGTGTACCGTGTTGATCTATTTTTAGATACTGTATAGTATACAAAGATTTGCAGTAATCGATCGTATTTTTTTTCAAATAATTTTTGCTAGTAAAAATTATTATAGTTTAGAGAAATCTGGAGCTAAAACAGACCTGATTTCCCCTCAAACGTATTGATAATAGCCATTTTCCCCATTGCTACTTTATTACTACAATCCCCCCATCTAGCGGGAGATAATGTAAGAACAACTGACTGGGACTTGTGGGCTGAGTATGCAATAGATCTGAATACATCTGTATGTTTTGTCTGATCCAAAAGGAGCCTGCGTTGCTCAGTGGTAAAGTGTGGGACTCGTAACCTAGAGGCCTCGGGTTCGAGCCGCACTGGATCCACTGGGCTTTTTCGCGGGAGTGTCCTTCGGCGAGACACTCAAGAGCCCCAGCCTAGTACTGGTAGAATCCAGGTAAACATGAATATGTGAGCTGTCGCCGTGATATGACTGAAATAATGTTGAAAGCGGTTTAAAACACCATTCAATTGATCAACCAATCTGATGGAAGAGTAGAGCTAGTTTCTCCGATAATTGGCCTGCAACACGCAAAAACGAACATTCAGCCATTTACGTAAAGTGTCGTCTCGGATCAGCCTGCGCAGAGTCATAAAACTAGGGGGTGTGTGGTTAAAAGAAAATCTTTGTCCTATTGGTTTTCAAAAAATACCTCGGTTTTCTGTTAATTTAAACTGAAAGTGGAATTCAACTTTCATTATTATGATAATAAATTCATGGCTTAATTGAGTGATTATTTTATGTAAACTTACTACAGTCAAGCCTTATCTATCTATCTATCTATCTATCCTCATCGATCCTTCCATAATACTGTTCCATCTCCACGAATCATTCTTAAAAGTGTTCTTAGTCTTTTTCTCCAGAATTTTCTGAATTTAAAAGTAATATATATGGTTAGCGCGTCAGAAGTTGTGTCAATGTCAAATTTTAAAACTTAGAAAAAAAAAAGACAAAGAATGTTCAAAGAATGGTTGGTGAATATAGACCCATTCAGTTCAAAGCAAGCCGAGCCCCAGTAGCTTAGTCGGTAGCGTGGTAGCGTGCAAGACTTGATAACAGGGGCCGTGGGTTCGATCCCTGGCTCGGCCAATTTCTTTCCGAGGATTGATGATTGTCATTGCGACAGGGCTCATTCCTCTCTCACCGCGGACCACTGCTTCGGCGATGGTTATGTGGGAAAGCAGCCAGGGGTTTGGAAAGAAAATTCTGCAGAGTATTGGTAAGATAGAGTGCAGGAAAGCATGAATAAGTGCACTGGCTGCCGCGATAAAACTGAAATAATGTTGAAAACGGCGTTAAACACCAAGCAATCAATCAATCATTCAAAACAAAAGCAGGAAATGGAATGTCTTTCACTTAATCTAAATCGGAACTGCATAGAATTGCTTTCTAAGAATTAGAGCTGTCACAAAGTTGACTTTATAACCCCACCTGGTGAATCATTACTGTAAACGAGCCTTGCTCTTTGAAAAGGGGGGATTAATACACTGCGAAAAGTATCGACCCAGGTCAGCCTGCGCAGTCCGCGCAGGCTGACCTGGGCCGAAATTTTTCTCTACTGGTCAATTTTCTTTATGTCAAAGGACCAGTCTATCTCATGATTCTGTTGATTGTTAAACAAAATGGATTACACGGATCCATAACCATGTGGTTATTTGCTTGGTATCCTGAATCACAGCGATGCATTAAGCCCCCTTTTGTCAGAGCATGGCTCAATGTAGGCCTTATATATTGAACTGTCACGCATTTGGCATGTATACCTACCTATGTTCAAGGGTAGGGCCTATAATTATTTTTTAAACGCCTTACCAAACAATCCCGGCATTTAACCGTTTGTCACACAATGTCGACTTTTAACGACTCTGTGGTAGAAGCCTTTAAAAACATTGTTTATTTCACTGCAGTTATGATTATTATCCCCCGCCGAAGGCGGAGACATATAGTTTTAGCGTTGTCCGTCCGTCCTTCCGTTCGTCCGTCTGTCCGTCCGTCCGTTCGTGTGTCCGTCTGGGAGAATATCTCCAATATTATTGGACGAAATTTCGTGTACATGTGTACAACAACCTATTCCGAAAATACACTTTTTTTTTTATTCGATGAAAAATGGCCGACTGAGAGCGATTTTAAGGTACGCGGTCAAGTAAATTTTTCGGCGGGGGATATCATTTCAACGAATTGCTAGTTAGGATAACTACGGGAGGGGGGGGCGACATTTATGCATGCATGCATATTTAGAGGCAAGACACGAAATATGGTATTGAAATTTGAGGTAATTTGCATACTGCAGATATGTCTTAAATTATGAAAGAATGAACACGGAACTAATTAACCCTTTCCCACAAAATGCCGACTTTTAACGACCCTGGGAAAGAAGCCTTTTGAAAATATTTTGGGAAAAGGAGAAATTGCTGATAACCGGCATTTTCTCCTTTTCCCACAATGTTTTCTACCCTTTAAAAGAAAAAAAATGTACCATTTGAGCCACATTGAAATTGTCGTCTGCAAATGCTTTCAATTTGGACAAGGCTAAAATTTTGTCGTCTGGTAATGGGTTAATATTTATCACGAAGAGTTTTCATTGCTGACTTCAATATCGCTTGTACACACGATCTTTGATACCGACGCTTTGTTAACCTCCTACTTTTTGTTAAACTATGTGCACGTGCATGCATCCCTCGTCTGGTTTTAAGGCACAATCTCCTCATTATCTCCCGCTAGATAGCATTCTACAAATACACATCTATCTAATTTGGGCATTCTGGGTACAAAACCGGACTACTTTTCTACGCGACAAACGTTACCTTGAATTTCAAACTAAAATAAACGTTTACTCAATAAAACGCTACGTGGTGCGATTCATTCAGATATGATCAGCCAGCATGTAACCTATGCACCGGCCATTTATTAAGACAGCCTCTACAGGCTTGGGTAATAGCTTCGGTGTAAGCCCTACTTTTCCCTAGCATATGGGACAGGTGATGCGTCATAGCAGACAGGTCGAATCTTCGAAGAATATGACGTACGCAGACAACGGCAATCTCCTTAAAAAAATGGGCTGTATCAGTTTTCAACTACCGATTTCTTCGATTTTTTTCGTCTCTATTCATCTTGATGTTGTTTTTTAGCTCATCTGAGCACGAAGTGCTCAAGTTGAGCTTTTGTGATCGCCCAATTTCCGTCGTCCGTCGTGCGTCGTCCGTCGTCCGTCGTGCGTCGTCCACAATTTCTTTAAAAATCTTCTTCTCCTAAACCACTGGGCCAATCTTGATGAAACTTGGCAGGGATGTTTCTTTGGTGAAGCTTTTCCAAAGTTGTTCAAGAGATTGAATTCCACCCATAACTCTGGTTGCCATGGCAACCAAAAGGAAAAAGATAGCAAAATCTTTGAAAATCTTCTCTGAAGCTGGAAGGCGTAGAGCTTTGATACTTGGTATGTAGCATCTCCTAGTGGACCTCTACCAAGTTTGTTCATATGATGTCTCTGGGGTCAAAACTGGCCCCGCCCCGGGGGTCACAAGTTTGAACATAGGAACAAAGAAGGGAAACTTTAAAATTTTTCTTCTCTGAAACTGGAAGGCGTAGAGCTTTGATATTTGGTATGTAGCATCTCCCAGTAGACCTCTACCAAGTTTGTTCATATGATGTCCCTGGGGTCAAAACTGGCCCCGCCCCGGGGGTCACAAGTTCGAAACATAGGAACAAAGAATGAAAACCTTAAAATTCTTCTTCTCTGAAATTGGAAGGCGTAGAGCTTTGATATTTTGTATGAAGCATCTCCTAGTAGATCTCTACCAAGTTTGTTCATACGATGCCCCTGGGGTCCAAACTGGCCCCGCCCCGGGGGTCAAAAGTTTGAACACGGGAACAAAAAAGGAAAACTTTAAAATTCTTCTTCTCTGAAACTAGAAGGTGTAGAGCTTTGATATTTGGAATGTAGCATCTCCTTGTGGATCTCTACCAAGTTCGTTCTTATGATGCCCCTGAGGTCAAAACTTGCCCCGCCCCGGGGGTCTCAAGTTCGAAACATAGGAAGAAAGAATGAAAACTTTAAAATTCTTCTTCTCTGAAACTGGAAGAAGTAGGGCTTTGATATTTGGTATGTAGCATCTCCTCGTGGACCTCTACCAAGTTTGTTCATATGACGTCACTGGGGTCCAAACTTGCCCCGCCCCGGGGTTCACAAGTTTGAACATGGGAACAAAAAAGGAAAACTTTAAAATTATTCTTCTCTGAAACTAGAAGGTGTAGAGCTTTGATATTTGGTATGTAGCATCTACTAGTGCACTTCTACCAAGTGTGTTCATATGATGCCCCTGGGGTCAAAACTATCCCCGCCTAGGGGGTCACAAGTTGTAAACATAGGAACAAAGAAGGAATACTTTAAAATTCTTCGGAGAGCTTTGATATTTGGTATGTAGTGAACCTGTTCTGAGTTTGTTAGCCCACCCCAGCACAACATGTTCAATGAGTTCAAAATTGGGTCACCTTGGGTCATAAACTAGGTCACTATGTTAAATAAAAGAAATAACTTGTGAGCAATCTAGAGGCCACATTTCTTGCTCAGCTGACTTGAAAATTAGTCAGAATATTTGTCTTGATAAAATCTCACATGAGTTTGAATTTGGGTCAACTGCGGTCATTAACTAGGTTATTATGTCAAATTAAAGAAATATAACTCTTAGGCTTTCTAGAGGAAACATTTATTGTTCAATTGATTTGAGAATTGGGTAAAATGTTCCTCTTGAGGAATTCTAGGATTAGTTTAAAATTGGGTCACCTTGAGTCATAATCTAGGTCACTAGGTCAAATTAAAGAAATACATTTAGGGCACTCTAGAGGCCACATTTCTTGCTCAACTGACTTGAAAATTGGTCAGGATGTTTGTCTTGATTAAATCCCACATGAGTCTGAATTTGGGTTGCTTGGGGTTATAAACTAAGTCACTAGGTCAAATTAAATATAACTCTAGGGCTTTCTAGAGGCCACGTTTATTGTTCAATTGATTTGAGAATTGGGTAAAATGTTTTTCTTGATGAAATCTAGGATTACTTCAACATTGGTCACCTGGGGTCATAATCTAGGCCACTAGGTCAAATTAAAGAAATACGTTTTTGCTCAATTGACTTGAAAATTGGTCAGAATGTTAATCTTCATAAAATATCGGATTGGTATGAAATTGGGTCACCGGGGGTCATAATCTAGGTCACTAGTTAAAATTAAAGAAATACCTTTGAGACGGCACTTTACGACTTCATTAGATTTTGTCCCATAGTAGACTCGTGCAAAACAGAAAATTACATAAAAACGGAAAGTGTCGTTTCGGATCAGTCAGCGCGGAGCGCACAGGCTGATCTGAGACGAAACGTCACGCAAATGTCTGAATGCCCTTTTTCGCGTGTTGCAGGCCAATTATGTCTAATATATTGATAAGTGTAATAGTGTTTTACGCAGCTTTCAATATCATTTCAGTCATATAATAGCAACAGCTCACGTCTTCTTGTATTCCTAGAATTCACTAGTACTTGGTTAGGACCGTGAAAAGCCCTATGGTCCTGTGAGGTTCAAGCCAGGGGCCTCCAGGTTACGAGCCTTTCACTGACTCAATCACTCCCTTTGAACTGACCCCCTAGTTATTTTTCTTGTATGGTGTAATGAGGTTTGATTTCTAGAAAACTGATCGCTACTTTCTGTTTTTCTACTTTTTTTCTTGGATTTAAATTTTCATTCTAAATATACGTACTTACGTATACCTCTCTCTCTCTCTATATATATAAGGCGGGTATTATGATATTGTGCAGTTACCCAATAAGATAGGTCGAATCTGTCACGCATCTGTAAATCAGAGAGGTAAGTCTTCCTGGATGAGCTGTTGAAAGATAACTGGTAAGAAGTATTTAATATTTATATTTCTGTTTGTCACTCATTGTTTATTGATCCTAAACCAACAGCCGACTGTCTCCCATCCCATAGGGGTCCGTAGTTTGAATCCTGTCACCCATAGACTATAGGTCCGTAGTTTGACTCCTGTCACCAATAGACTATAAGTCCGTAGTTTGACTCTGTCACCCATAGACTATGGGTGATAGGAGTTAAGCTACGGACACCTAGATCGACGTTCCATCCGGGCCCACTCTGTTATTTCAACTATTTAACAATCTCGACTTCAACGACCCTGAGGGAAAAAAAAAAACTTTGATGATATTGTAGGGAAAAAAATTTTTTTTTCCACAGCGTGTTTCACAAACTTACAAAGTTCATCATTTAACTTTTTACCAAACGACAAAATTTTAGACTGGACCAAATTGAAAGCATTTGCAGACGACAAAATATGAGGGTAGAAAACATTGTGGGGAAAGGAGAAAATCTGGTTACCAGCATTTTCTTCTTTTCCCACGATGTTTTCAAAAGGCTTCTTTTTTATGGTCGTGAAAACCAGGGATTGTTTGGTAAAGGGTTAAGCCACCTTTGATGTGTTGTCTGCATTTTATTTGGACATGTATAAAACTTTGTTGTATGGTAAAACGTTCATAAACAACAAAAAGTAATATAGAAATAACAACAGTGGGATCTTTTATAAATGTTACCAAACCCAACAAGTCTCAATCGAATTTTCCTACTGTTTTTTTTTTTAGTAGGGGAAAGAGTTTTTTTGTGTTTTTTCGTTTTTATTATTTATTTATTTATTTATTTATTTTATTCAGTTATCATTTAACTCTTTACCAAACGACAATACTGTATTTTAGATAGGTCCAATTTGAAAACACTTGCAGAGGACAAAATTTGCATGGCACAAATGATGGTATTTGTCTGAGATAGTCTATAAAACATTGTGGGAAAAGGAGAAAATGCTGGTTACCAGCATTTTCTTCTTTTCCCACAATGTTTTCAAAAGGCATACAGCGTCGTTAAAACTCGGGATTGTGTGGTAAAGGGTTAAAAACAACTTTTTTTTCTAGATCTACAGACCATAATCTGTTGATATT
Organism: Hippopus hippopus; assembly: GCA_946811185.2. Taxonomy (NCBI): domain Eukaryota; kingdom Metazoa; phylum Mollusca; class Bivalvia; order Cardiida; family Cardiidae; genus Hippopus; species Hippopus hippopus. The sequence goes on from OX328110.1 coordinate 43,159,521, forward strand.
AATTAATCTGTTCCATAATTATTACATAATTTTTGACAAAGCAATGTCAGAATATATATTTTAAACAAATATTATCAAACTGAAACCCAGTCTGGTCTTTTCTGCATAGCATATTTATACTCAACAAACAAAAGTTAAGGAAATATGTTTGAGGGGCTATGACAAAAGATCCAAAACACAGTAAAAATTTTGAATTCTTATGGCATTTTAAAGCGACCATTTTACTTCAAAAGGATGCTTTATTTGAGTTTATAGCGGTTTGAATAATCAGTGTCAAATTTGACTGGTCTTCCCGACATTTTTCACAAAATTGTAATATTGACTGTTTTTAGTAATGAGTATCAATCTAGAGCCTCACCCCCCCAAAAAAAGCCTTTAATTGACCCTAAGGTAATTTACCTTTACTGCCGAACTAAAGTTAAGGGCCAGAAGAAGAATCATCTCTCTTAACCCAAAAAATGAAAGCAACACCTTCAACTCTTGAAATGTTTTAATACGACAAGTAACCTTTCGATTCATGTAAACAAAATCACTAACAAAGAAATTTCGTTCTGGAGCATCTGTTGAGGGATTGCCATCCACTCCTACTGCAGGAATAGGAAGAGCTGGTCGACATAAGCAGTTGGGGGTGTGATTGTCCCTAACCCGGCGCCCAAGGATGTCCCAAAGGTGTTCTATGGGCGCCAAGTCGGGTGATCGGGCTGGCCAGTTTATCTTCACAATCTGGTGACCCTGCAAGATATCTTGGACCACCCTAGCGCGATGAGGGGTCGCGTTATCGTCTTGACCATGTGTACTCAATGCGCTCACGGATCGATGAATGCCTTGCAGCCCAGGGTGAGCACACCCGTTACTGAACGTGACCAAACTGAAAGAACTTTCTTGCAATTATTCCAGAAGGGGGTAGGGTACTTTCGACACTTGCTGCGCGGATGAAATTTCTTTGTTAGTGATTTTGTTTACATGAATCGAAAGGTTACGTGTCGTATTAAAACATTTCAAGAGTTAAAGGTGTTGCTTTCATTTTACGGTTATGAGAGATGATTCTTCTTCTGGCCCTTAACTTTAGTTCGACAGTATATCTCAGATAATTTGATCTATACTTTCCCAAATGAGTAGACATTTAAATTTTCCAATCAGTTCAATATCTTCATTGCTATTGTCCAGAATCGTCCAAGGTTATTTCGTCAGAAAAATGTTAAAATGTTGTGCTCATTGACTGGCAAGGCGCGCTCACCAGACATGTCTTCCATTCTACATGTGTGGGAAATTTTGGACTGAGCGTCCGATGCAAAATACTGGCACCACCTCATGGCTCTTGCTGTACATAGTGCTAGGAGGAATGGAGACTGGTTCCTCAGCTCCACAATGCCAGATTATTCATCATATGCGATACCAGTGCAAGTCCTTATTTGCCGCTGACGGGGAACACACTTGTTACTGAAGGGATATTTTGAACATTCTCATCTTCCAAACGTGAATTTTGAGGCTATCATGGGAAGGAATTTATGCAAATTTCATGTGACATTCATAGGTATTAAATTTCAAGCAATTATTTTGTTTAAGCTTATTCATGACTGTGTTTTGCTTAACAAAAAAAAAATTCTCTGTAGACATTTATTTTGAAAAAAAAACAAAAAAACTTTGACCACTGGGTTACTTAACACAGTGCCACAACAAGGATATCGGTGCTATCAAGCTGAAGGATTTTTTTTTTTTTTCAAGTGATGAAATACGAGTACATCTAATGAAATAAATAAAAATTGACTAATTGTTCTTTTGGATTTCTTTTGTTCCTTGGTTTTCTGAGATTTCCTTCACGTTTTTGTTGAGTATCATAAATGGCCTGCAACACGCGAAAAGGGACATTCGAACATTTGCGTAAAGTGTCGTCTCGGATCAGCCTGCGCAATCCGCGCAGGCTTATCCGAGACGGCACTTTACGACTACATTAGATTTTTTCCAACAGTAGACCTGCGTGAAACAGAATATTACAAAAAACTGGAAAGTATCGTTTCGGATTAGTCTGCGCGGACTGCGCAGGCTGATCCAAGACGACACTGTACGCAAATGTCCGAATGTCCCTTTTCACATGTTGCAGGCCATATTATATATATTAGATATGAGCCATGCTCTGGCTTTAGCGGCTTTAATGCAAGTCGTCACTTAAATTCTTTATCCATAAAATCCATTTTATGTTACAAACTGAATTATGGGGAAACTGGTCCTTTTAGCTGCAGAAAATTGACCAAAAGCAAAAATTTTCGACCTAGGCCAGCCTGTGCGGACTGCGCAGGCTGACCTGGGTCGACAATTTTTTCTGATGCATTTCCTTTTCACAGAGAGAGGCTCATGTGGTTTAGGTAAAGAATTATTCAGGTCTTATGTCTCATGATAAATAGTCGAAAAATAAAACAGTGCCAAAATAGATTGAGGGAAGATCCAGCTCGGGCCACAAGAATTTTGGTGAACCGAATTCCTTAGACTTTTACCCCCATACTTATTATTTTTTTCCCCTCTAGAAATGTCCTTTTGTCTCAAAGATAAGTGTTATGTAACTCTTCTTAAAAAAATCACAAAGTTTAGACTGTTCCAAACTGGTTGTTGTTGTGGTTGTATTGTATTTAACGCCGTTTTCAACATTATTTCATTTATATCGCGGCGGCCAGTGCACTTATCCATGCGTTCCTGTAGTTTCTTTTACCAGTACAGCGTAAAATATTCTTTCCAAGCCACTGGCTGCTTTCCCACAGCACTGTTGTCAAAACAATGGTCAGCGGTGCAAGATGAATGAATCCTGTCGCAATGACTATCATCAATCCACGGAAAGAATTTGGCCGAACCGGGTATGGAACCGGCGACCCCCTGTTCTCAAGTACTGTACGCTACCGACTGAGCTATCGGTGCTCGGCTGATCCAAACTGAATCAATGTTTTCTCCCATTACCATTTTCCATGTAGGCCTAAAATCCTAGTAAAACTAGGCCTACAAAGTAGTTCTAAACGATTTAACGACTCAAAAACATTCAGTCGAAGGTCAACCAAAAAGTTTTTTTTTTTTGAAACTGCAGACTATCTAGTATTTCTGACTCAGAAATCCTCAAAAGGTTTCAATTACATTTTTGTTAAAGATCTGAAGGGTTTAAATCTTGTAGAACTAAATGTAACGTAGCTATGGAAGCCATCTTGGCCATGAGATTTGCACCTATTTGATATATTTCCCCTCTTTGTAAGACGTCTGTTACATTTTTTCAAACAAAAAAGTCTGATAGTTTCTATGGAGAAGCCAATTGAAATTATAGATGGACAGACATTTTGTGAGACTTTCCTGCAGACGGTATCATCTATAGACGGACCATGGACTTTGACAGACCATAAAGCACATCCTGTGCACCGATAGGCCTGTTGGCATCACCTTTAACGAGTCTTGTCGTTTTGATGATTTCAATTTACTTGTTTCTTTCAGTTAGTGTGTCAAATTAGGGAACCATGGGAAAGCATAAAAGATCAAAACTAAAACATGCTAGTAGACATGGAAAAAATCCTGCCCGCACCTGGAATGAGTGTCAACAGTATGTTGCAGGATCAAGCGATTATGCTATTGACGAAGATATATACATGTCAAATGAGCTTGACAGAAGAAACCTGAAAAACTGGACTGAACACAGACGGAATGAGCATCAAAGAGATTTCAGATCCACAATGGCAGACGATTGGCAGGCAAAACAGGAGCGATGGTCTGCAGAAATACATCCTATTCAATCAACACCATGCCACCGAGAGAAAACTATACATCAACCATCGTTGAGGGACACTTTTGAAGAAGACTGGGATGAACCAGAGAGTTTCTTTCCCTCAGCTGTAGGGACACAACACGGCCAACTCAAAAGGGACCATGTAAACCGATATCATAAGGAACAAGGACCAAATAAAAAGCGTCGAAGAAGTACATCACCCCGCTGGGGCTCACCTGCAGAGATAGATGAGGTGAGCAGTGATAATAGTGACTGTGAACTGGGGCCTTTTTCTAGTGAAATCTGCAGTAACAAAATACACAATAACCGTGGTCAAGGTACAGTCACTAATGAGACTAATACACGAGACAGCACAAGGGCATTAAGCCCAGAAAATGATAGAGAGGATGGCCAAACCTGTGGCTCAGAGTGTTTATATGGCAGATCCCGAAATGGTTGTACCAAGCATGGACGGTTTGGTGACATGTCTTTGTCTGTCTCGACAAAGTTACATGATATAAGATCACCTGTGAACATATTTCATACGAAAGAAATTTTGCTAATGCCGATATCACTCCGATCATCTGGAGCTTCTAATACAAGGCAGATGTATATTGCTAATGCACTGGCTGAACTTGTTGCTTTGAAAAGGGAGAAGGGAGGAGCATTGCAGGGTGTTAGAATGTCTGATTTCAGAAACAGATTGTACAGTCAAGGAATCGAGTTCGAGTCTCATGAATCATACATGAAGGTAATGTCGTCACTCCGTGCATATTTCCTTATAACACATGAAGGGATGATAGAACCAAGAACAGACGTGAAAATCTGTGAACGCTATACACAGAACTCAAAGCTAAAGGGCTGCAACTGTCATGATCTTCACATCTGTAAATTCTTTTTGGTGGGAACATGTCTCGCCGACAAAAGTTGTAAATTCAGCCACGACATATTTCACCCTCATAACCAAGATGTTTTAAAACGTCATTTCCCGCACAAAATGGACCCAGAAGACATTGGTGAGATCATAAGTTATGTCCACAATAGAAATGCAACAACTTCTCCGACTGTTTGTAAATTCTACAACAATGAAGGAGGTTGCATACAAGAGCAGCGCTGTCAACATTTACATGTCTGTCGCCACTTTGTGAACAGAACCTGCAAATTTGGTGCGCGTTGTAAGCGGGACCATAACTTCATCAGTGCACAATCGAAAAATATACTGCTAAAGTATGGATTGTTTGAATACCGGACAAATCATGAGGTTTTGTTCAAGCTGATTGAGAAAAATCTGCAAGATGGTGTGATCACGACACAGAAATTTCCTAACAAGAAAATTAAGATGGAAAATCACGCCGTCGATGGCCTTCAAAGCACTTCTAAAGATAACCGACAGGAAGAAGCGCACTCTGAGACATTGTTTAGATACTTCCAGGCACTTCCTACCAACAAAGAAAAAGCAAAGAAACACGAGAAAAGTAGAAAAATGAAAGTCAAAAAAAGGAAGAAGAACAAAGAAAGAGACGCTTATACTGATGAATTCAGTTTGGAAGAAGATACTGGAAGAAAATGGAAAACAGCAGAGGACCCTTGCTCAGAAGTCAGTTTAAGAGATTTGTACACTTCAAAAGGAGTAGATCAAGAAAACAGAGACACGTTGGCTTGCTCTGCAATGGAAAGTCACACATTTAAAACACATTTGGAACAAAAAAATGGATCCACAGTAAAACCTAAAACCACACTGCACGATCTTATGAAGCAACTTCATCGAGCCATCAATAATATGCAACAAAAAACAAGAGGAGGGACAGAAAACAAGCCTGTTTATAACTTGTCAAAGAAATCAGATGGGCTTAAAAATTTTAACACTGAAGAAATCTCGAAAGGAACCTTTCAAAAAAATCCTAACGTTGAGGGTATTTACACAAGGCAAAGCAAACGGCGACAATCAATTGAAGAAGGAGAAATAATAGACGATGCGCCAGCAGACAGTCATCAAGTGGCTAATAAGTCTCATTCATACAGACAGAAATCAAACAGGACAAGCGCTACTTTTGCACTTACAAACAGCACCACTCCAAATGATTTGGAGCGTTTGGAAGAATATGATAGCCAAAAGCAAATAGATTTGACAGAGGAACTATACAAAGGTAAACGAAAACTTGTTGGAGCATCAATAAACGATGTAGGTGGTGTTCCTATAGCCGCAGTTGCAGACAAGGATGGTTTTCAACACGTCAATACGCCAGATTTCAATATCAGTGACCTAACTTGGCACTTTTGATTTGGCACATCAAACTGAAGTTTGATGTGCCAAATCAAAAGTGCTCAGTTAATGAGAACGTTGGAGGTACATTAAACATTTATTATTTTAGAAATGAAAGAGAGAACGGGTATTTGATTACTTGGACCAAATTCACCTGTAGTTATCTTGGAAGCGTAGCCATCCAATGAGGCCTTGAAAGACCTAAATTATGTATACTTGCTCAGAGGCTGATTTTCTAGCATCAAGCTGTATCACATTGAATTACATTATATAATCACAATTGAAAGTTGACAAAAAAAAAAATGATTTTTTGTTGAGTTTTACCGATATATTTATTTTCCTTGTCTTGACAGATCTGAGTAACTCAACTTAAGTTTTTAACTTTTAAAACAGAACTACTGTCTGCATGTAGCTGGTATGGTATATAATTTTTGTATTTATTTGTTCATTTTATTTCATATGTACCCTTTTAATTAACTCTTTACCAGATGAGGTAATTTTGGTCTGCTGAAATTGAAAGAATTTGCAGACGACAAATTTAGAGTGGCAAAAAACGTTGTTTTTCTTTTATCTGTAAGGGAAGAAAACACTGTGGAAAAATGGAGAAAATGTTCGATACCAGCCTTAAACCTAAGAGCCGTAAAAAACCAGGGCTTATCTGGGAAAGGGTTAAGCATAGCTACACATGGATATTTATCATGAAACAATTTTGTTGAAGAATACATGTATATCATGAATGAAAAATTACACACAGTTGTAATCTAACACCGTTTGTTCAAAGTATTCTTTTGGCTGAATTACGAGAAGTTACTTCTTCATTGTGCATACTTACAGGAAAAGCAAACAAAATTCCGTTTGAGGGTAGCACTGTTGGTACTAACGTTTTGATGCAAACAAACACAGTGTTGGTGAAGGATGACGTTAGAAGCCGACTGATCTGGTAAAAATTCCGGTACTTGAACAACATTTGGAAAACACAAGGTATGTACAGCTGGCTCAAGTTTTCTGTCATGGTTCTAAGAAGTAAGCGAGCATTATATACCAGAAAAAGGTAAGCATAGTATAGTTGAGAAATAAAATAATTTTTAGGATCTTCAATTTGGACTTGTGATGTCTAGGAGAGGGTGGTTATATATAACTGATACAAACTCTGCTCAACTCTGTCATGTGATGTCAAGTATGCATTTATGCAGTATCGACATACTCGGTTCATCTCATATTGAAGCATTTTTTCTTAAACTTGCAAAATTATAGAAAAAGAGTCTGCTTTGAAGGTACACCCTTATTTCTGCTATTTTTTGCCCCTGGTGATACTTATTAATGGTGCTGTACACTACAAAGCGAATATATAACTGCATATCGAGGGGTAAGTGCAAGACTATTGTAAGTACATATACATTGTATATGCACTTACAATAGTCTTGCACTAACCCCTTGATATTTACTTCCTTTGGACTTTATGAAAAACCATCTCATGTAACCAGTATTGGAAAATGTAAATCAATATGATACAAGCATTTTCTCCTTTTTCCACAATGTTGTCAACCTTTTCACAAGGAAAAGCTTTCACTTTGCTTTAATTTGTCCACTGCATTTAAGTTGGACTAGTCTAAAATTTTAATGTCTGTTTAACCCTTTACCAAACAATCCCTGGTTTTTACAACCCTGAGAAAGAAGCCTTTTGAAAACATTGTGAGAAAAGGAGAAAATGCTGGTAACCATATTTTTTACCCTGCCGGAAACAAATTTCAATTTTTGAGATACATTAATTTTGTAGTCTGCAAGTGCTTTCAATTTGGACAGACTAAAATTTTGTCGTTTGGTAAAGAGCTAAAGACTTTGGATGTAGTTGCGTTCAAATTTGGAATCCAGATTGCTACCATTGTGTTGTAGTGGTAAATGTTCCATATTGTACATGTAGATTATACGCATAAGTATTCAACTGGTAATTACGTTTTTTTGTGTTGCACTTTTTGTATTCGACTGGTAAATTTCACGATTTCGTATCTTTCGTGAAGCACAAACCTTACGTTCTCAAATCGTTGTAATGTTCGTGCAGCACGAAAGGGGCACCTTACTGGTAGGCGGAGCTTAATATTCATTTTCGTGCTTCACAAAAGTTGACAAGTCGAAAACGGCTGGTATCAGGGGAGGTAACCAACCTCAGTGAGAGGTAAATATTCACGTTGTACATGTTTTACATGTGTATTATCAATCTCCGAGCAGAGTTGTCGTTCGTTACTCTCACCATACATCTCTGCAATGGGCTAAATGACAAGGAAAACATGTTTTGTTACTGTTTAACTGTTTCATGTGTAACATAATAAAGTAGACAAAGGAAATATGATTCTGGATACATTATAGGTGCATTCAATCTGATGAAATTACCTGTATACAATGGAACTATTTTTTCAAGCTTCTTTACTGATCAGAATCTTATGCCAATTGTAAAAAAAATGGCTGCGCCCACGAATGATGACAAGTTTCGACACACCGATGGAGCTAAGTTTGTAAGATTAAAAATCAAATTATCATCCTTTAAAAGACATTTAAGCTTTTCAGAAAATCCATCTTTTTCACATTTCCTACCACTAAGTCTGATTGGCCGTATGCTGTTTGAACAGCACACAAAACAATCGATATTGGTCTTTCTTTCACCGGCGTTTGTGTCGCCATTTTGAGTTATGGTCATGTGACGGAAATATCACGTGTAGACGGACTACTTTCTGAGCCCACTACAGAGGTGAATGGGAATGATCCGTCGTGCAAGAGAGTGGTGTAGTATGCTTTTACCACACACTCCCGACCTTTAATGACTTTGGGAAAGGAGACATTTGAAAACATTGTGCGGAAAGGAGAAAATGCTAGTAATCAACATTTTCTCCTTTTCCCACAATCTTTTCTACCCATTCAAAGAAAAATTGCACCGTATGGGCCATATTGAAGTAGTCATCTGCAAATGCTTTGAATTAGGACAAGACCAAACTTTTGTCGTCTGGTAAATGGTTATACACATAAGGAATGTCAGGCAAGAAATCCGATCTAAGTGAGGGATAAATTGTTCTACATTGTACATATAGGGCGTATTCCATTCACCTGTTCTGGCACAATGTTCTGGAATGCTGTCCTGGAATGTGCCAGTGGAATATTTCAGAACACATACACTGTTCTAGAATTATGTTCTCAGAGGAGCATTTTCGGAACATTGTTCTAATCAATACCGAAATGAATGTACATTGCCATGATGGCTGTTGCAAGAGCTACTGTCTTAGCTGTGTTAGTGGAGGATGTGATAAGCTGTGAAGAGGAGGTAGAGACGAGTTTATAATGCTCCTATTTATGGCGTTCACATCGTAAAAAAGACAATTGCAAGTTTCGCCATGAAAAATTGGCCGTCTTTCAGCCATCTTGTATCACCTAGCAACCGTTCAGCAGGTGCACTGCACCTCCATTGAATTAGAACACAGTGTTCCGAAATACTCCATTGATCTAGAACATGTTCAGAGTGTTCGGGGTAGCAAAAGGATTATATACATATATAGATTATATACATCAACAGCATCAGGGGAGGTAACTAACTTAGGTGAGGGGTAAACTGGTTCCTTTTGTCAATATAACCCAAACACTCTAACACTTTAGCCGTATCAGGAGAGTCGACCAGCCTGCCTAGCTCATTTGGAAGAGCGTTGGATTCGTGAACGTGATGTTTTGGGTCACTTTAGGGTGTTGGTATGATTCCCGTGGCCATCTAAAATTGTTTGTAGTCTTTCTGATGAGACATTAAACTGAGATCCTGTGTGACTGTGCTATACACCATGCACGTTAAAGAACCGGGTGTAACTCACTGTTGAGGATGGGTAACTAATCTAAGTGATAGGTAAACTTGTCTCCTTGCCAAAATTTCCTATAATTCATAAATTTTAGATGTTCCAGGGGAGGTAACCAACCTAAGCCAGGGAAATTAAGCTGGTCTCCATTGTAAATGAGCTATGCTCTGGCAAAAGGGGGCTTCATGCATCTCCTTAATTCATTATACCAAGCAAGACGTTACATAAATTTGGATCAATCATATACGCTTGTTCTGACAAAGGACTGAATCCTGGGGTAGAATGGTCATTGAAGAACATGGACATGAAGAAATTTGACCAAAAGCAAAATGTTTCGACCCAGGTCAGCCTGCATGGACTGCGCAGGCTAAGCAGAGTCGATACTTTTTGCAGATGCGTTAAGCCCCCTTTTCACAGAGCATGACTCAAATATATACTTTCATAGAACTTAGCATATCAGGGGAGTTAACCAATCTACGTTGCAATGTAATGAAGCTCATGATTCATTTTGTCATGGAAAATGACTTTTTCATTGTTTCTGATATATCCACCTCAGTCATGAAGAAATTTTTTTTTTTCTTTGCATTTCAGATCCATTTCAGACCCATAGACCAGGCTGAAACCTACCGGAAGGATATCATTATGTCTTACAGTCATGGGCGAAAATTAACTTGATGCACAGAGTTTCGTTTTATGTTTTTACATTGAATTTGATTATTGTTTAGTCAAGATGCTTGAAAAATGACATGCTTTGGTGGTGCCATTGAACTTACGTACCACTTGTTATACAGTTTGTATATAGAATGATAAAAGATGAATCTTACATTTTAATTAATCGGAGGCAGAAGTCGGCCTTAAGCGCCTGAAACCAACGTGCACTTATGTAACAGTACTTTTCTAACCAAATGGTATATTGGGTTTTCTGCAGAGTTATCATGAGTGAAAAGATATATGCCATGGAGAGATGTGTGTTATTTGTTCATTTTCTCACAATGTTTCTTCCATATCAAGGTCCAACCATGGAGAAATGTCAAACTCCTTGTTTGCTATTACTCTTGGTTTGAAGAAGTCTAAATTTTTGTTATTTAGTGAAATGCTTATATCTGGCCTTGATAGAGTGATAAAGATTAGGTTTGGCGCTTTTGCTCTGTGACGTGTCCTAGCCAATGAGATATCACAAGTATAAAGTTCGACGGATCATACAGTGGTGTTAGAGGAAATTCAGCTTGTTCCATTTGTTCACAGACCTGTATCAGCGCAATGACAGCAGAGGGAACCATCTCGTTGGCATTTCCCGAAGGTGTCAGTATTTCCCATAACAATAACACATCTTTACAGCCATTACAGGATCACCAAGATATACAAGATATACAAATGACTGAATGCGAAAACAACACTATGGATGAAAAAAAAAAAAAACAGAGCAGATTGAGGCCTCATTTGCATGGAGAATTTTTTTTCTATTTGGCACAGTTATGACAATGAATTCTGAAATGTGATATGTGAGCAAAGTGAAAAAAAAGATGAAATAGCTTCATTTTGTTATGGATAATGCATATACTGGAATGTACATAAATATAAAGTTAAGAGGCTTCTTGTTTTCTCTTCTTCTTACAACCATCTGTCCCACCATGTCACCCTGATCAAAATTAACTCTTAACTTAGGTAGACTAATGCAGTGGATGTGTCCAAAAATATCTAACCGTTATCAACAAAATTCGAAAACATTGTGGCAAGAAGCAATATGTCCCTGAATGAGATATTTCTGTATATAATGTCATATCATTATCTGAATGATGGGTGTTGCAACCATTGTACGAAAGCCATTTTTCATATTTGTAGAATATGTGTATAATATATTAATACGACAATGAAATGACACAAATCTTTACACAGCTCTAGTGTAAACACATCAATTGATTTGTTACAAGGTATACTATAAATGTGGTCCACGTGCATACAGCTCCCAGATTTTACAACAGATGTTTAGATCATACACTAGATTGAAATAAAATGGTTTTTATGGTTTGATAATTTTGTGATGGCTTGCTTGGTATAATGCACCATGGAGATTAAAAGCTCAGTAAAGGCCAAAATATCGAAGCTGGTGTCATAATACATTTAAATCTAGATCATACCATTGAAAAGTATGGAAAATATTGTGGAGATGACAGTCTGTTATCGTGTGGTCGGGCCATATGTTAGTCGCTGGCAGAAAAAATAAAATAAAATCAGGCAAAAAGTAAACAAACGACACAGCTACTTGTCAGGTTTTAACCTAGTTTTGAAATTAACTTCTGTGTCAACAACTTACACTTTGATCGTCCGTACAATGACAGATTGTCATCTTCACAATAATTTCCATACTTCTAAAAGGTATAATACAAATTCAAATGCTGTTAAACGCCCGCTTTGTTTACATTTGGCCTTAAATTGTTACTTTAAGTCTTCTATTGCCAGAGAATGGCTTAATTCTAAATAAAAACTGGTGTCTGATTGGCCGAGATTATCATCCTCAAGGACACTCTCATGAAAATAGCTGATAGAGAAGTCAACTCTTTTCTAACAAACTTCATATACAGATAGGTTACACTGAGGAGACGTGCAATGCACAAGAACCATAACTCTGTCTTCAGTATATTCAGAGTTATTGCCCCTTAAAATTTTTTACTTTGGATTTTTGTCCAGGGCATAACTTCCAAAGTACAGAAGCTTGTAACTTCAAACTTCACACACAGAAAGATCACATTTAGGAGAAGTGCAGCGTACAAGAACTGTAACTCTATTCCAATAATTTTTCAAGTTATTGCCCTTTGAAATTTTTAACTTTGGATTTTTGTCTTGGGCATAACTTTCCAAGTATAAAAGCTAGTACCTTCATACTTCATATACAGATAGACCACATTAACAAAAAGTGCAGTGTACAAAACTATATCTCTGTTCCCACTAAATTTAGAGTTATCACCCTTTGTAATTAAACCTTGGATTTTTATCTGGGGCATAACTTGCAAAGTACAAAAGCTAGTAACTTCAAACTTCATATATAATTAGTTCACATTAAAGCAAAGTGCACTGTGCAAGAACCATAACTCTATTCCAACTCTTTTAAGAGTTATTACCCTTTGTAAATTTTAACTTTGGATTTTTGTCTGGGGCATAACTTTCCAAGTACAAAAACTAGTAACTTTAAACTTCATATACAATTAGTTCACCATAAAGCAAAGTGCATGTTACAAGAACCATAACTCTATTCCCACTATTTTTAGAGTTGTTTCCCTTTTTAGATTTTAACTTTGGATTTTGATCGAGGGCATAACTTCCCAAGTATAAAAGCTAGTACCTTCATTCCTCATATACAATTAGTTCACATTAAAACAAAGTGCACTGTGCAAGAACCATAACTCTATTCCAACTATTTTCAGAATTATTGCCCTTTGTAAATTATAATTTTGGATTTTTGTCTGGGGCATAACTTGCAAAAGTAGAAAAGCTAGTAACTTCAAACTTCATATACAGATAGACCAAATTAACGAGAAGTGCAGTTTTGTAAGAACCATAACTCTATTCCCACTAGTTTTGTTTTCAACTCTTATTTTTGTACTAAACCATTCTGCATTCTGTGACAAAGAGCTGTTTTGCGAGAAGGAGCTGTCGGGGGGTATGATTACGTTTAGTGATAGCTCTAGTTTCCATATCAGATGCAAGAACCAGCTATGGAGAAATATCAAAATTGTTTGCAACTGCTTTTGGTATGGACAAGTCTATATTTTGTCGTTAGTGAAAGGCTTAAATCTTTGTCGGGAGCTATTGATGAGGTTTGGTGCTTTTTCTCTGTGAGTGATGAAGGACGTGTCCAGACCAATGCGATATAACCAGTGTAAAGTTTGACAGATCATGAAATAGTGGTGGTAGCGGAAATCAGCCTTTGCTATTTGTTCTCCCACCTGTATCAGTGCAAGGACAGCAGAGGGAACCATCTTCTTGGCATTTCCCATAACATAGACACAGCCTTCCTAAAGCACCTAGATATAGAAACAGCTTCATGAGCTAAAAGCAAAATGGATAAACAAAAAACAATAGAGGAGGTTGAAGCCTCACTTGCTTGGAAATTTTGTTTCCATTCGGCACAGTTATGACAATGAATTTTGAAAAGTAATATGTAAGCAAAATTGAACAGGTAACTTTGAAACAAACCCTGTAAAATATGATTGATTGGTGTTTTACACTACTGTTAACATTATTTCAGTCACATCCCGTTGACAGCTCAAATATTTATGTATTTTGTGGGTTTCACTAGCACTAAGCTAGGGCTCTGAAGTGTATTGTCTAAGGACACTCCCAGAAAAAAACTCAGTGAATCCAGTGAGGCTTGAGCCGGGCGTCTTGAGGTCACAAGTCCTACACTGAGCCATGTAGGACCCCCGAGTAAAATATGAAGAGTCAACATTTTTACAGTTATATGGTAGCAAGAGCTCACATTTATGTATTTCCTGGGTTTCACTGGTGCTAGGCTAGGGCTGTGAAGTGTCTTGCCCAAGGACACTCTCATGAACACAGCTGATACAGAAGTCAACTCTTTTCTACACAACAAATTTTTGGACACATCCAAACTGAAGGCATTTGCAGACGACAAATCAAATATTGCTAAAATGATTAAATTTGTCTCTCAAAGGACAGACAAAATCGTGGAAAAGGAGAAAATACTGCTTACCTTTTCCCACAATATTTTCTAAATCTTTCTTCATCAGGGTCATTAAAACTGCAGATTGTGAAGTAAAGGTTATTGATTTAACCAATCGTTCTTAAATTCTGTACTATGTAATCCCAATTTGTAAGCACAGTATTTATTTTACATGGATTGAGAAATAAGTTCTTGCAACTTATACTAATCTCTCTCAATTCTGCTTCCTGAAAACTACACCAGTACTCGCGCTGAATGTGTAGGCCAATGAACAGTCCTACAGTTGACATCAGCCCCCGGGTATCAAACTCAGGACTTTATGATAACAAGGCTAGCACACAACCACAGACACCATAACTAATTTGCCGCTACAATCGTTGGCTTTTAGCACTAGATATGATGATTTGGTTCCTTGATTCTCTACCTAACAATCCCTGGTTTTAACAACCCTTAGGCCAGCCAACCTGTACATGTATTTCACTGTGGCAACTTTTGTTACTTTGTTACAATACCAGGTATTACCTATTTCATTTAGCCTGACCAAGGTAAAAATCTTTAACATAAATTAATATTTTATCTTTACCCTCGGCATCGCTCGGCAAATGTCCGGAATGGTCACTGAAATATTTCGCACAGTATGGGCGAATTAACCCTTAAGCTACTAGCTAAGTTAATTGAAACTTTCCTTTAAATAGAAGAAAAAGCAAATATTGCCATTTCATAGTTATTTTTGGGGGGAAATATCTCCTCATCGGACAGTGTAGATCTAAGATCAGACTGCACAGAATGTGCAGTCTGATCTTGATCTACACTGACCGCAAAAGCGCCTTGAGTCGCGCTTTGTAGGCTAAGGGTTTAATTGTTTAAAATTTAAGACTGTGTAAAAAGTACCTGTATAACTGTATATATATATAACTTTCCGAAAAGTTGGGGTTCTATTCATATGCCTACCTGTATATTCAGCATAAAGGTCCGGATCAGGTTAAATGAAGTAGGCAATAGTTCAGTGGTTAGCATATCCGACACGTGACCTGGTGGTTTAGAATTCGATACCAGGTTGAGGCAAACTTTCTTTCCAGTGATTTTTTGCATCTCACCTCTGGTTCAAGTGAGAAAAGTAGTCAGTGACTTGGAAAGAAAGTTGTGTCAGCACTGGTGTGAGAAAACCAGGAAAAACATGCATAAGGGCACTGACTGTCTTGATATGACCTAAGCTGTTAAAACGGCTTTAAACTCTAATACAATCACAACAAACAACACCATGGAAATGAGCAAATATAAAATATAAACACCTTGTTCCAAAAATTACATTTTATTGCCTTTGTATACAGACAAAACATTCATATTTATAATAATGTATCAGACATAAACTTATATCATCTCAAACAAAAAATTGATAATCTTTTACCGTGTTGTCTATTACTATGTCCTACCACATGTACAAATGGAGTCATCTTTAACACACTTGCTGCAAATCTTTTTTTTTTTAAAACCTAATCCTGCTAAATTAGTGAAATGAAACTTTCGAGCTTAAGGTAAAAACCTTAATTTTAATATCTCAAAGATATTTTTTCATCCAAGATCAGACTGCACGTTCTGTGCAGTCTGATCTTGATCTACAATGTATGTAAAAGGTCCTTGAGTCACAGTTAGCAGCCTAATAATGTCATTATACTGTACTTCCAGGAACGATCGTAACTCAAAAACAGAAATACACCTCTAGAAGGGTAGAAAACATTGTGGAAAAAGGAGAAAATGCTAGTTAACCAGTATAATCTCCTTTTCCCACAATGTTTTCAAAAGGTCCCTTTCCTTGAAATTGTGTAGTAAAAGGTAGAGAGCATCACAGTGCTCTAAGAAAATTATAGAAACCATTATATCCACAGGCGTGAGGAAAAAGTATACAACAAAGATAAAAGATATACAACACAGTATTAAATAGCCCTTCATCCACAATTTATGGTGAACATCTATTATACAGACTAAATATTTCGGAAAGAAAAACAAACAACATGATAATTACAGTGTATAATATTCCTATCAGTGAATTACTGGAATTTCACATTGAATAACACAATTCGTGATGATAATTAAGGTATCATCACTAGTGACAATATAGTTTAAGAATGTTTGCAGGAACTACTTTTTTCCTATATTGCTCGTATTGTGTTGGTTATAATGAGCATAAAAAAGAGTGAATTAGAAATATAATAAATAGGATAATCAAATGAGGTTTCATGCGCTTAAAAAAAAACTCGTCCTTCAGACTCGTTTTTTCAACCACATCACGCCCCATTCTAGTGACAGATTTTTAATATCACACACCACCAGTTGATTATCCTTTGTGTATTCTCTCTGTCACCTTTCGGAAAAAACTTTATCAAACAAATTGTACCAATCCTAGAGCATTAGCATTTTCTCCTTTTCCCACAATGTTTTCTTCTATACCAGACAGCTTAGCCTCATAACCTAATTTGAATTTTGTTGTCTGCAGCTGCTTTTAAATTTAAAGGGTCTGAATTATGTCATTTGGGAATGGGTTAACCTATAGGAACGCTAAGTGAAATTGGCCAAGCAAGGTAGCTCAGTTTGTAAGGCATAGGATAAGTGCACTGGCCACCACTATAAAACTGTAATAATGTTGAAAATGACATAAAACACTCGACAAACAAAAAAACAAATGAAAAGGATCTTTTCAGTTTGGAAAAGAGCCAAACTCATCAATTTTAATGGTAGCGAGACCAGAATATGTAATAATGTTGCAAGCAGTGTGGATCCAAGATAAGACCCAAATGTTCTGTGCAATCTGATCTTGATGTGCATTATCCAGAAAACAACACAAGCTGTGTTTAGCGCTCTGAGTCCCATTTATTGGCTCCAACAGTCACAGTTCAAAGATAAACAAGTTTTGTAATATGCATCATGATGGATACATCACAATTGGATATCTGGAATGTAGTTTTTTCTTTATAAATATGTGGACTAATATTGAAATTTATTTTTCATACTTAGAATTGTGTTAAATAAGTGATATGTCTTTTTAACCAGAGACTCTAGACCTACATGTATATAACATATCCCTATCTACTATCCCTGGAATTATATTTACATTTCATATGAGCTTAACTCTTCACCAAACGATAAAATTTTAGGCTTGTCCAAACTGAAAGCATTTGCAGATGACAATTAAAATGTGATTCAAATTATCGAATTTGTCCTTGATAGGGTGGAAAACATGGTGAGAAACCCTTTTACCACAATGTTTTCAAAAGCTTTCTTTCTAAGGGTAATTAAAAGTCGGCATTGTGTGGTAAAGGGTTAAATCACTGAAAAAAAGAAAAAAATAACATTAAAAAAAAAACATTTCACAAACATTTATATTCTGTCCACAAGAATCAGATAATAAGTAATGGAATGTTTTCTTCCTGTGCCAGGGTGCTTACTATTATGTACAAATTATATTATGTCTGGAGACAAATGAAAGTCAAAAATCCCTCTTTACCCTGTTGCAGACAACACGGAGTCAAATCTGACACCTGAACTATAAAACTGACACAATTCTGGTACTCTAAACCCTGAAAACAGGCTGTATGGTAAATATGAGCAGGACAAACTGGTACTAGCAATCTGAAATGGGACTTGTAGTGTAGAAGGGACTTCTGCTTCAATCATGGTAAATATACATAGAGATCTTGACATACCTTTCATATTAGAACATAACTTTCTTAACCTTTATAACAACCCTGAGGGAGAAGGCTTTTGAAACCATCAAGGGAATACTGTAAAACCGGAAATGCTCTTGTCATGGAAACCTTTGCAAATTTTGTGTATTGATGATATTGCAAGATATACTCTAGCGTAAATTTAAGCTAGATTAAGATATTTTTGAATTTGATTGACTGGGGCCATTGTCGACATCAATGAGTGCCTTTTTTCACCAAAGTCGACCAAAATACCAGTCTAGTGGCATAAGGTCAGTATTTGGCTGATTCACGAAATATTAGACCCACAATATTATCCACTCTCATAGTAGGAGAAAGTGCTGGTAACCAGCATTTTCTCCTGTTCCAACAATGTTTTATACCCTTTCAGGGTCAAAACTTATTTGAGTCACATGTAACTTGTCATCTGCAAATGCTTTAACCCTTTACCACACAATCCAGACTTTTAACGACCCTGAGAAAGAAGCCTATAGAAAACATTGTGGGAAAAGGAGAAAATGCTGGTAACCAGCATTTTCTCCTTTTCCCACAATATTTTCTACCCTATCAAAGTCAAAAATCATCATATTAACAAGATTTAATCTGTTGTCTGCAGATGCTTTGAATTTGGTCCAGTCCAAAATTTTGTTGTTTGGTAAAGAGTTAAGTTTGGACATGCCAAAAATTTTGGGAATTGTGAATGGGGTTTAACTGTTTACTTTTTAACAATATTTTAGACTTGTCCAAATTATAAACATTTGCAGGTAACAAATCAAATGCCATTCAGGTAATGAGATTTATCCTTGAAAAGGTTGAAGCATTGTGGGACAATAAGAACATGCTGGTTGTGAGCACCTATCTCCTTTTCCAACATTATTCTCGAATTTAAAACAGCGTCTTTTGGAAAAGTATTAAGGTTAATTTTTTATGAACAACCCCGATTGTTTAGTATTTCAAACAAGAAATATTTACTCTCAGTTAAATAGTATTCAGTAAAATCAGTATCTTGTGTTTGAAGTAGGAAATAGTAACAAGCAGTTATTGGTAAGTATTTCATACAATATGTACAAACATTAATGTCTCTTTACCAAGCAAAAAACTTCTGACTCAACCAAATTACAAGCAATTGCAGATAACAAAATTAATTAAATGTTGCATAAATGATGATTTCTGTCTTTGATAGGGTAGAATACAATGTGAAAAAAGGAGAAAATGCTTGTTACCAGCATTTTCTCCCTTTCCCACAATGTTTTCAGAGGCTTTCTTTGTCAGAGTCATTAAAAGTTCAGATTGTGTAGTAAAGGGTTATTCATTAAAGTTTATTCATCCAAATATTCTCAATTACCATTCTCTATGTATTTCCAACCTTACTGGAGCTCCCAACCTTTATGAAACACAACAAAACATATAAACATAATTATTTGTATGCTTTATTATTATATAGTGTGTTCAGATATCAAAACATATTTTAATATATTTTTAATTTTACTGGAAAACAACTGTAAATACAACAGAACAGAACAGACTTGTATAAAGCTACTATTATGTAAGTTATCTGGATATCAAACTATTTTTTCAAATATGTTCCTAACTTTACTGGGACAATACTTTCATGAGACATAACAAAACAGACAGCCACATATTATTATTCATAGACATTATGTATGCTATTCTTATGTAAGTTAGAAATTCACAACTGGTATATAAATATGGACACAACAACTGTTGTTTATAAGAACAAATATCTATAGAATCTATACCTTTCCTCATAATAAGAGCCTGGTCACATAGACGAAAAAAAATTTGTTAAAATTCAATATGATATGTAACCCCATATTTTTGGTATCAAAATATAATATAAATATATATGCATATAGATGTATATGAGACGTGCTCTGGCATAAGGGAGCTTAACACATCTCCGAAATGCATGATATCATGCAAGTCATTAAATAATTAATGGATCCATAAAACCCTTTGTGTATAACAACTGAGTTAACCGTACAGTGGTCACCATGACATGCTGAAAATTGACCAATAGCAAATAGTACTGACCCAGGTCAGCCTGTACGGACTGTACAGGCCAACATGGGCCAATACTTTTTGCAAATGCATTAAGCCCCCTTTTCTTAGAGCATAGCTCATACATAATAAACAGTTAATCCGATAGCAAATAATCCTGTGTTTAGATGTCTCAGAAGAACATTGTGTGAAAGGGAGAAATTTTCTCATGATTTTTTTTATCTCATCATTTCGACTGCATGTAATGTCTGCAAAGGCTTTCAAATTTGGACAAATCTCAAACTTTGTCATCTGGTAATAGGTAAACTCTTTATCAAAAGACAACATTTTAGAATTGTTCAATTTCAAAGCATTTGTAGATGGGCACAAACAAAGGGATTTCTCTTCAAAATGAAAACAACATCGAGGGAAAAGGTGAAAATGCTGTTAATCACCACTTTCTCCTCACTTTCTCCTTTTCCTACAATGTTTTCAAAGCCTTCTTCTTTGGTGTTGTTAACACATGGGAATGTTTGGTACAGGAATAAGCAATACAAAATCATTAAGCTGCTGTGATACTACACAATGATGTTCCTTTTAAATCTTTCCTTCAAACACATGCTTTGCTTATCAATGACACAAATTCATACTAACAAACAGTTTAATTATTCACTTTGCCTAACCCCTAACCCCACAACAAAATTATAGACTTGTCCAAATTAAAAGCATTTGCAGGTGACGATTTCCTTAACCCTTTACCACACAATCCCGACTTTTAACAACCCCGAGAAAGAAGCCTTCTGAAAACATTGTGGGAAAAGGAGAAAATGCTGGTAACAAGCATTTTCTCCTTTTCCCACAATGTTTTCTTCCCTTCCCAAAAACAAATTTCAAATTTTCAGTCACTTTTATTTTGTCGTCTGCAAATGCTTTCAATTTGGACCAGTCTAAAATTTTGTCGTTTGGTAAAGAGTTAAAATAAGTAAATTCAAATTATCATCTGCAAATGCTTTCAATTTGGACAAGACTGAATCTTTTTTCTGTGGTAAAGAGCTGATAAGTTATAAGAAATTGAAAGATGACCACATTATATTTATAGAATTTATATTCAGTGTCAACATTCATGATGCGTAAAACAATAGTAGGAAAGATTTAAACAGGAAACATCGTACTTAAAGCTATTATGTCAGTGTAAACAGAGACAGGCAAAAAAAATTAAAGTATCGTAAATAATATGAAAAAAGAATTCATAAGTTGTTAAAAGGTTATACGTTTGTTCCCTTGGATTGTGTTTAACCTTTTACCACACAATCCCGAGTTTTAATGACCCTGAAAGAGATGGCTTTTGAAAACATTTTGGGCAAAGGAGAAAATGCTGGAAACCAGCATTTTCTCCTTTTCCCCCAATGTTTTCTATTCTATCACAGACAGAAATCATCATTTGAGCTACATTTAATTTGTCATCCTCAAACCCTTTCAATTTGGTCGAGTCTAAAATTTTGTTGTTTGTTAAGGGGTTAAACACTTCAGTAAGCAATTTCAACAACCCTAAAGAAGATAGCCTTTGAAAACATCAAGCAAAAAGAAGAAAATGTTGGAAAGCAGCATTAAATACCTTTTCACCATTTAAAAGACAGAAATCATTTCATAAACTTGACTGAATTTGTTGTCTGTGAATGCACCCAATTCAGTTAATTTTGCCATTTAGTAAAGATTTAAGCTGCAATTTATTGTATATTGACACTATTATATACTCTATTCTCAATGAACTACAGGAATCATAAGCATCAACAAATCTATATTGCATTCCAAGTCTAAATTGAATTCTTTCACATTATGAAAAACTTTTAGCTCAACCAAACTGAAAGCATTTGCAGACAAGTTAAATGTAGATCAAATTATGATCTCTGTCTTAGACCGGGTAGAAAACATTGTGGGAAAATGAAAAAAATGCTGGTTACCAGCATTTTCTTCTTTTCCCACAATGCACTCAAAAGCTTTCTTCTAGGGTCGCTTAAACTCTGGGTTGTGTGGTAAAGGGTTAAGGGTGTAACATGATTTCTGATTGGCTGAAAAATTTGGTTTAACCAATCAGAAACTGTGTTCCTTTAAAATTGAAACAATTCTTGACAGAATGCAATTTAGAATGGTTGGTAAATAATGCCCAAGCAATATTGATATGTTGGGTTTGGTTTGAGAAATGAGCAAGTTGGCTAAGGAATGTTAAAGAAGCTAAAACTGTCAGGTACCAAGACCTCAACCATAGTGTGAAATGTCACAGAAACAGCAACAGATTTATTGATTCAGTTCTGTTTACTGCAACTTTTAACTTTTCAAGTTGCACTAAGGTTAAGGGTTTATATAACCATTTCTCTCTCCTGAAAATTTAAGTTGGTTTCATCATAACTACTGTGTTATACCAATAAATTCCATAAAAAAAATCTGCAACCAAGATCACAGTGTTTATGTATCACTCAACAATACAAGAATTTAGATTGTTATCTGGGATCAGCAATTTCTTTATTTAAAAAAAAAATGTATTTGCAGAGATCCCACACATTCATTGTTGTCAATATTAAATCATTTTATGTTGTTAGTATTACTGAGATCCCACTCATTCTATGTTGTAAGTATTAAAGGGACCCCACTCATTTTATGTTGTCAGTAACACAGGGATCCCACTCATTCTGTGATTACAGAGATCCCACTCATTCTATGTTGTCAATATTACAGCGATCCCAATTATTCTATGTCTTCTGTATAAAGAGACACCACTCTGTGTATTGGTTGTCAGTAGTAAATAGATCCCACTCATTCTATGTTGTCAATATTACAGCGATCCCAATTATTCTATGTCTTCTGTATAAAGAGACACCACTCTGTGTATTGGTTGTCAGTAGTAAATAGATCCCACTCATTTTAGGCTGTCAGTAGTACAAAGATCTCACTCATTCTATGTTGTCAGCATTAGAAAGATCCCACTCATTATGTGTTGTTGGTATTACATGTATCCCCCTAATTATAGGTTGTCAGTAGTACAAAGATTTTATTCATTTTATGTTGTCAGTATTACAGGGACCCCACTTTTCCTGTGTGTTGGTTGTCAATATTATATAGATTCCACTCACTTTCGGTTGTCAGTTGTACAAAGATTTTACTCATTCTGTGTTGTCAGTATTACATAGATTCCACTCATTTAAGGTTGTCAGTATCAGTAGTACAAAAATTTCACTTATTCTATGTTGCCAGTATTATCGTTTAGCTCCTCTCTGTTTATTCATATTGGTCAACATCAAACTGATGTAGGAGGTCAAAAGGTCATCCATTTTGTAACCCTGGAAAGAAAATGGACAAATTATTTCTGTATGGTGTTTAATCCTGCAGCCAAAACCATATTTCAGTCATATCTTAGTGACTACTCATTTATTCATATTTTTCTAGATTTTACCAGTACAAGGCTAGACCTCTGTAGCACCATGCCCCCCCCCCAAAAAAAAATCCCTTGAAACAAGTGTTTGGAGGGAGGGGGGTCCTCTGTGGCATAACTTCTTACCAAACAACAAAATTTCAGACGACAAAGTAAATGTTGCACAAATGATAGGACTTGTCTTTAAAAGAAAATCTTGTAGGAAAAGGAGAAAATGCTGGTCATCAGCATTTTCTCCTTTTCTTATGTTTTCAAAAGCCATCTCCCTCATGGTCATTAAAACTTCAGATTGTTTGGTAAAGGGTTACTGATTGTTGGATCTGATATAAGAAATCCCGATATCCTATCCTGCAGGAGGCATTAATTGGTTTCTAGGCTATCTTGATCCAGTTTGAGCTACAGTGAATCTGCATTGTCTGCAAATACTTCCAATTTGGACAAGTCTAAAATGTTGTCATTTGGTAAGGAGTTAAACTATTTTTTTTTGGTCTTTGATAAAGAAGAATACATTGTGGGAAAAGGAGAAAATGCTGGTTGCCATCATTTTCTCCTTTTCCCATAAT
This sequence comes from Hippopus hippopus, assembly GCA_946811185.2. Classification (NCBI taxonomy): domain Eukaryota; kingdom Metazoa; phylum Mollusca; class Bivalvia; order Cardiida; family Cardiidae; genus Hippopus; species Hippopus hippopus. Next base: position 43,183,717 of record OX328110.1, read on the forward strand.
GTTTCCAAAAGTTATTTTTCCTGAGGGTCATTTAAACTCCAGACTGTGTATACCAAAATGTATTATATAACAGTTATACCAAAGGATTTACAAGGACCACTTACCAACGAAGTCTCACAAAGCAGTTTACTGCCTCTCAACAAGTTGCCAATCGTCATATGGAAGTAGGTGTTTCCACTGCTCCAGTTTGATATCTTTGTAAATGGATGGTTGGCCAAAATATCCTGCAATTAAATCATAAATCATAGAATTGAGTAAATGGTGTTTTATATCATTTTCAACATCATTTCAGTCATAATATGGCAACAGCTCACATATTCATGTATGTCCTGGGTTTCACCAGTACTAGTTGATTAGTTGTACAGTGTTAAATGCTGTTTTCAACATTATTTCAGTTATATCGCTGTGGCCTGTGCACCCCTCCATGCTTTCCCGAGTTTCTTTTACCAGTACTCTGCACAATATTCTTTCCAAGCCACTGGCTGCTTTTCCACATAAGCACTGCCAAAACAATGATCAGCGGTGAGCGAGGAATGAATCCTGTCTCAATGACTATCATCAAACCTCGGAAAGAATTTGGCTTAGCCAGGGATCAAACCTGCTACTTGCTGTTCTTAAGTCCTGTACCCTACCATCTGAGCTACTGCGGCTTGGCTTCACCAGTGCTAGGCTTGGGCTCCAGGGTATCTTGCCGAAGGACATACCAATAAAAAACCAAGTGCTCCCAGTGAAGCTAGAACCCCAGGCCTTCAGGTTACGAGTTCCACACTTTATCACTGAGCCGTGAAGGACGCTTTTGTTGTTTGTATGGTGTTTAACACTATTTTCAACATGGTTTCAGTTTATCAAAACCCCATTTACTAATGTAACATATGAGGACAAAACTTTTGTGAAGTGATGAACCAAATCACATGATAACATGATGTTTATTTGACAATTTTACATGCTGGTTACCAGCTTTTTCTCCTATTCCTGCCATTATTTCAAAAGCCTTCTTTGTCAGAGTCATTTAAACTCGGGGTTGTGTGGTTAGGGGTTACAGAGATCAGTTTTGTATTACCTTTGTTTGTGGATGTATCAGGTTCACACCATTCTTGTTGATGGCTATCAGCAGGATTTCTGGGTAGTTGGCCTCTGTAGCTTGCTGTTTAAATAGACAGTTATACCAAAATGTATTATATAACAGTTATACCAAAATATAGTGTAATACTCAAAAATGTTACGGCTCAATTACGTGCATCCCATATGGATAAAATCAGATACTACAGAAAAAAAATCTATAACTACACAGTAATAACTATGGGTCAAAATATGGTATTATGATGTAATCTGTATGCAAAATATGTTCAGACTGGTCTGTAGTTTAATAGGTAAAAGAAATTACTCTATCATAGTCATCCGCCTTTCATAAAAACAAAGTTATTGCCCAATAAATCTGTGTTTGTTTTCGATGTTTTTTACTTCTTACAAATGAAATTGTCAACCAATTCAACATATTTTTTTCTTGAAATTGTAGGCGTATGATAAAAAGTACATGTATAATTATTGTATTGAAGTAACTTTCCTGGTGCTTGTAGCTGCTTTTCCCTGCCTAAGAAAATTTTTGACATCTGGCTTGATAACTATAGTCTCACTGGGTAACAAATTTTCTCTTTAAAATCTGTAGGTCTACTGAGAGGACGGTTGTGGTTGTTGAATGGTGTTTAAGGCACTTTTAACATTATTCTATCATATCATGGCAAATGCTCACTTATTCATGAATGTCCTTGGTTCCACCAGGCTAGGACTATGTAGTGTCTTACCCAAGGACACTCAAAACAAAAAACCCACTGCTTGAGTAGGATTGCGCTCAAATCCAACACTTTACCACTGAGCCACAAAAACCCTTTTTAAAGAGAACTGAATGGCTTTCACAGACTTTTCTTATTTTTCTGATGGTAGGTAAAATATATAATTTTGATAAGAACATACTTTGATTTCAAAGAAGGCTGATCCAAATGTAGGCCATTTGTATATCACTTTCAGGAACTCTAATTTGGCATCTTCCTGGCTGAGTCCACTGTCCGCATTATACTGGTTCACTATACTCTGTAATCAATATACACAAACATTAACTATAAACAAACATGTTAAAACAAAAATAAGAAGTTTAATAGGCTAAAAGTAAGTTGGAAATCTGTACATATTTAGCAGACAGTAATGTTTGGTGTGGTGTTTAAAGTCTTTTTCACCATTAACATCTGTTTTCGAAGTGTCAAGGTATTGTCGTAGCCCTGGCATTGTCAGCGCCTGTGTCGTCTTGCAAAATTTTGACATTTAAGGAATGAAGAGATTTAGCGGTTTCATACAGTGTAATTAGGTTTTTTTTTCATACCTCCATGAAAAAAAGAAAATTCTCTTCATTCCTTATAATTCAATATTACAGACAACATACACCCACGGAAATAATTCAAACTGCATTCATTTTCTTTATTTTTAAATCTAACGTTGGAGTTTCTAAAGCCCCTTCCACTCATATTTGTATGGCGCAAGAATACAATAGGGAAGCAGTTTTCAGATCCCCAATACTGAAAATCAACCAATAGAACGAAAGTAAATGAACACAGCAGAGTGTAGGATCCGCAAAAGTGACCTTCAGCAAAAGTAGTTCCGGCACAACGTGATTTTCTTTTTTTTTTTTTCATGGAGCTATGAAAAAAATTTTTCAGCCAATCAGAACTCGCCAATGTTCATGAAAACAACTGATATTACATTATTTCATCATATCTCTCATACTTCTAAAGATATTAAATATTTTACTTCAAACTTGGACAAGTTAACTATCAATAAAGGAACCTTTACAACAATGGCAAGAAACAATCAAAGTATTTTTGATACAGTTATGCCTCTTTTTTGTATTGGACCTTCCACTGAAATCAAGCAACCTCAGCTAAGTATGTGCATCCACATGTGGTGCTGTTTTTTATATCACAGCACCAAGTGCACCTATATAGGCTTTCCTGGAGTTTCTTCAAACCATGGCCAAGAGATCAGTTAACAAATGACTACAATGACTGACATACCAAAATCTATCCAACATTGCACAATGGATAAACATTGGAGGGGCAAGTTAATGTTATTCTTCATCAGTACACTAAAAATGTTGAGTAAAGCAGCAATTGTTACTATAAGAAATTTCTCCTTTGACACAAAAAAATTTCAACTGCATGAATGTGACATTCATACACTATAGGAATTAATGTCAGTGATGATGCATTTACTGATAACCTTTTACCACACAATCCAAAGTTTTGACAACCCTAATGATTTGGTTTGTATTGGAGTTTAACGCCATTTTAACAGCTTAGGTCATATCACGGCTGTCAGTGATGCACCTATGTGTTTCTTGGCTTTCTCACACCAGTACTGACACAACTTTCTTTCCAAAGCCACTGACTACTTTTCTCACATGCATCAGAGGTGAGAAGCGAAAAATCACTGGAAAGAAAGTTTGCCACAACTGGGTATTGAACCCGCACACACCAGATCACGAGTTAGATACACTAACCACTGAGCTACCCCGCCAGGCCAATCCTAATGAAGACGGCTTTTGAAAGCATTGTTGGAAAATGAGAAAATGCTGGTGACCAGCATTTTCTCCTTTTTCCACAATGTTTTCTATAATTCCAAGGAGAAATTTCAGTTTTAGAGTAATATTTAATTCTGAGTCTGCAAATGCTTTCAATTTGGACAGATCTGAAATTTTATCATTTGGTAAAGGGTTAATACACAAGCCCGAAAAACTCTGAGTGCGATATCAAGTGACAACTTACCCTTTTCCAGTCATCTGGTGACTGGGATTTCACCAAGTCAGCTGGTACCAGTTCTCGTAACATGCGTCTGAAATGAACGTATACAATACCTACAGTATAGTAATGCCCTATTTATGAATCACCAATTTCTATTTAACGACTCAAAAGAAAAAGCCTCTTATAAACATTGAGCAAAAAGGAGAAAATGCTGGTTGCCAGCATTTACTCCCATTTCCACAATGTTTTCTACTGTTTTCTTAGACACATGTTTCATTTGCTACATTTGAATTGTCCTCCGCAAATGCATTCAATCTGAATTGTTAGTTTGTCTGGGGGCTCTAACATTGTTTTAACAGCTTAAGGCATATCACGACAGTCACCTATGCATGTATTTCCTAGCTTTCTCACACCAGAACTGACACAACTTTCTTTCCAAGCCACTGGCTACTTTTCTCCCATGTATCAGAGATGAGAGGCGAAAAATGGCCAGTAAGAAAGTTTGACACGCTCAACACTAGGCTACCCAGCTGGGCTGCTTTCAATTTGGACAAGTCTACAATTCTGATCTGGGGATGCATGCTCAGACAGTGCAAAACATGCAGTCTGATCTTGATCTACACTGTCAGAAAAACCAAAGCAAATAAACCTGTAAATGGTATCCTACAGGTTGAACAAACAGTGTTCATTCTTACCAAACAAATACTTGGTTTAACAACTCTGAGAAAGAAAACTTTTGAAAACATTGGTAATCAGCATTTCTCCTTTACCCACAATGTTTTCAATTAGATTCAAAGGAAATTTTATTTTTTTTGAGCAATATTTGATTTGTGTTCTGGCAATGCTTTCAATTTGGTAAAGTCTAAAATTTTGTCATTTTGTAAACAGTTAAACTAATATTCAGAGCACGTTAGACTTACGGTAAATTCTGAAGATTAGCTTTCATTTCACCGAACTTGACCCTGAAAATAAGGGCTGCAAGGCGAGCCGCTTCCTCCCTGCTACACTTGTGGTAGCCTCGTAACAGTTTAGGCAACTCTTGATGATAATGGAAGATCAGGTCGGCATTCACATCACGTCCCGGAACTGTATTGGTCCATAGCTTTTTCATGAAGAACACTTGATAGGTGAACTGTGGGGTGGCACCTGCAAAAAAACAGAGTGATTTCTTACTTTTCTGCTAACATTATTGTACACTAGAGAGGAACAAAAATGATACTAAAACTATATGAATTCCAAATCTTTAAATAAAAAAAAATTTCCTTTGATAAGCTGTCCTAAGTCCTTGGCAAATATCATAAGATATCAAATAACTGGGGAACTTATAATTCTGTAGAATACTTGTCTATCCCACGGGTAGATATAAATGAGCCATGCTCTGGCAAAAGGGGGTTTAATGTGTCTGTGATGCATTATACCAAGCATGTCATCACCAGATAATGGATCCATAAATTTAATTTTGTCAAACACCCATCTTAATCATAACGTATACTGTTCCTTTGACATGTAGAGAATTTACCAGTAGCAAAAAGCTTTGACCAAAGTCAGCCTGTGCAAACTGCGCAGGATGATCCGGATTGATACTTTTTTTTGATGCACTAAACCACTTTTTCACAGAGTATGACTCATACATATGTGACCCCTCATGCAAAAAGGGACCATCTGGGAATTCCGTACATCAATTAGATGAAAACAGATCAATGATAGTGCAGGTCAATTTAAGCTGACAGTTCAAAAATAATTCTTTAACAAGGTAGAATGACCACTTTTCATACGAAAAATATCATAAAAGCAAAAAGTGTCAACCCTGGTCAGCCTGCGCAATTCGCGGAGTCTGACCAGGGTTGACACTTTTCGCAGTTCCCAGATGGTCCCTTTTTGCATGACGATCACATATTTGAAAACAATTAAAGAAAACTATAACGCAGCTCCAAATCACAACTAGAACTTTTTTTTCTACAAAAAAACAGATGTCTGCCCCCTTTTTGGTATCATCAGGATTAATAATCAATGATAAAGTTAATAACATTTTCTCCCAGATTTCTATTGTGGACACAAAATTGTACATAAAATGAATAAGGAAAATAATCAAAGGGAAATAACTAGAAAAATATACAAGCCAGAGTTATGGTGCATGACGCTTCATCGCATGGTGCTTAATCTTAAAATGTTTTCGAGTTATAGAGCAGACACGATTTGTGACGGACAGACAGACAGACGTACAGGGAAAAACGGTATGTCTCCCAAACCCTGACTGGGGGAGACATAATGACTGAAAACTTACCATCTCTAGTTGGTCTGGCCTTGCGTATCCAATCAATCAAATGTCGTACAAAGTCAAAGAAGAAGTCTCCCTCAGGAACACTTATCACTGAAAGTAAAAACGTATCATGTTTTACTTTTTGACGTCGAAACTAACTCTTTACCACGCAACAAAATTTTAGACCTATCCAAATTGAAAGCATTTGCAGACGACAATTTCATAGTGGCACAAATTACGCAATTTTTCTTTGATAGGATAGAAAACTTTGTGGGAAAAGGAGAAAATGCTGGTTACCAGCATTTTCTCCTTTTCCCACAATGTTTTCAAAAGGCTTCTTCCTCATAGTCGTTAAAAGTCGTCATTGTGTAGTAAATATTTAACAAAACACACATTTCTAGTCCATAAGACAGACCCAAATATAGCAAATTCAATGATGTCTTTAACATTTATGTGACAGTCTGGACCCAGGATAATATTTCATACTCTAGAAAACATGTATTATGTATAATTTATACTTTACCAAGCAAATAAATTTTAGACGTGTCGAAATTAATAGCACTTTCAGCTGATTGCAACTCAAATGATTGGTTTCACTTTTGTTGAACAACTGTGTTTTTAAAGGCGTCTTCCTCAGGGTTGTTAATTGTTAGGATTGTGTGGTATTGTTTCTGTTATATGATTAAACCAATCAATTGGTCATAATCCAGCATAAATCCACTTTTTCAGGTATGATTTCTTTGATTAAAACTTTCCCTAAGCTATGTGTAATCAAATAAAACAATAAATTGAGCTATGCTCTGTGAAAAGGGGGTTTAATGCATTCGAAAAGAGTATTGACCCATGTCAGCCTACCCAGTCCGCACAGACTGACATGGGTCGAAACTATTTGCAATTTGTAAATTTCATGCATGCCCAAGGACCATTCTACCTTATGATTTAGTCCGTTGTTAGACTAAATGAATTTGATAAATTGATAATAATGTAATAACCTGCTTGGAATAATGGAATATACAGATGCATTAAGCTCCCTTCTGCCAGAGCTTCAGCAAATTAAAATAATTATGAGAGAACAGACTACCTTTATCAGCAATTTTCACAAACAAGCTGAATCCTTCAGAGGACTTAAGTCGAAGTTTGTTGGAAATATTTTGACAGAAATCTTTTGCTCTTGTACTGGATTCTACTTCAAAGGCCTGCAATTAAAATATGCATACTATTTAATATTTTGTCCCTAAGTTCCTGGAAATTTTTCTGAATTGAAAGATGACCAATGGAAGTAATCATGACATTAGGTCAGATATTGTTAAATGAATTCTTGAAGTATGACTTTGTCCAAGTTAGGTAGAACATTCACCTCATCTGAATCATCTGGAAAGTAGACTTTATGTAGAATCTGTGTAGTTTTGTGTTGTATAGCTTCAACCTCCACTTGATGGGGCGGATACTTTCTGGTCCCATTTCTACAATAAGATACAGTTTGTCAAAAGAAGATTAAAAACAGAAAACACAGTTGTTTTTTGACTGTCTTAATCCTCTATCACACAATCCCAAGTTTTAATAACCCAGGGGCAGAAAGCTTTTGAAAACATTATGGGAAAAGGAGAATATGTTGGTAACTAGCATTTTCTCCTTTTCCCAAAATGTTCTCTACACAAACAAAAACCCATCATTTGAGCCACATTTGATTTTTCTTCTGCAAATGCTATCAGAATGTGAAGGATTAGACATATCTTTGTGAAGGATGTGAATATTCAGAACAGACTGAAAGTCAAAAACAATGACTACACACATGTATTTAGTTTTAGTCATAAAAACTAAAACTGGTTAATTGATAAAATGGTGTTTTACGCCACTCTCACCATTATCTCAGTGATATCAAGGCAACAGCTCACTCATTCATATATGTCCTTGGTTTCACGAGTACTGAGTTAGGACTCAGTCTTGCTCAAGGACACTCCCACGAAAGGTCCAGCGAAACCCGCTTCTGCGTCTCAAACTCGGGACCTTATGGTTACTAAGCCGACAACACCACACACTGACTTAGTGTTACAATAGCCGCAATACCCCTAACTCTTTTACAAAATGACAAATTTTTACACTTAACTCTATTGAAAGCAATTATGAATGATAAATTCAATGTGGATTAAAATATTAGATTTGGCTCAAATTATGAAATTTTCCTGTCCAAAGGTAAACAAAATTGTGCGAAAAGGAGAAAATGGTGGTTATCAACACTATTATCCCTTGTCCCACAATGTTTTCAAAAGCCCATTTTTCTCTGGGTCATTAAACAAATAGATTGTGTGGTAAAGGGTTCATCTGCTGCAAAGGCCAAGGATAAGTATTCATGTTTCTTCTTGTACCAATTTTACAAAATAAGTTAACACTTAGAATTCAGTTAATTACTTACTTGAGAGTTTTTTGCAGCCTTTGAATGCAGTCCGTAGCAATTTGGTTCCTTCTAGATCGGAGAAAAGCTGTTACTTCCTTCAGCAGGTTGCTGGATGGGGCAAAACATCCAGTGATCAACCACATCAACTCCCAGCCTCTATCTTCACTGGTTCTGTAATACATCAAAATGATATCTGTAGCCTTTCTACTATTGTATATGTGGATATATATGTGTGTTGGAAAGACTGCGAATTACTGATTACAGACAGTTGGAGTACGTAAATGTTTGTGAATTCAAGACACTCGTTATTTGTTGGTATACATGTGGTAAAATATGCAAACAGAAAAGTTTGCAAATTTTTCAAATTTGCGAAATCACAAAAATTTCAACTTATACAGTACTTGGAGTGAATTAGTGAGATTACTCCTTTACAAAACATTTCAGAATTATAACAACCCTGAGAAAGAAAGGCTTTTGAAAACAAAAGGAGAATATGCTGGTATTTTCTCCTTTTCCCACAATGTTTTCTATCCTTTCCAAAACAAAGTCTACTATTTGAGTCACATACATTTTGTCTGGAAATGTTTTCAATTCGGACAGGTCTAAAATTTTGTTGTTTCATCAAGAGTTAAAATGATGTTTGTAACTTTTCCACTGTTGTTTTGAGTGAATTGGTCAGATTAATTTACAAGCAATACCATGCTAATAGCCAACAGCAAATTTTGTTTAATGCTGTTAAACGCAGTTTTCAACATTATTTCAGTTATATCGTCAAGGCCAGTGCACCTATCCATGCTTTCCTTGAGTTTCTTATATACCAAAACTTTGCACGATGTTCTCTCCAAACCACTGGCTGCTTTACCACATAACTATTGTCTAAAAACAACGATAAGCTTCAAAAGTAAATAATTCTGAGAATTCTCAGTGTCATACTTAATTTTTCCTCTACAAATATTTCCAATTTGGATAAGTATAAAGAAATTTTTGTCCAATAAAGAGTTAGATTTTACATAAAGAGAACGAAAAACTTACCTGTTTCTATTGTCAGTTAGCTGTTTGATAATTTGACAGTAAACTTCGTCCTTCAGAAGTTCCTGGAAAAAGCAAAATATATATGAGCTGTGTTCTGTGAAAAGGGGGCTTAATGCATCTGCGAAAAGTATCGAACCAGGTCAGCCTGCGCAGTCCGCGCAGGCTGACCTAGGCCAAAACTTTTCACTATGGGTCAATTTTCTGTTTGTCAAAGGACCAATCTACCTCATGGTAAGTACAGTAATTTAAAAAAGTAGCTATTATGCATCCATAATTATGTGATGACTGAGGCCGGTTTCGTGTATCACGGTGATGCACTAAGCCTCCTTTTGCCAGAGCATGGCCCATACATAAGTGATATCCCAAGAATATGAGCAAAGCTCTAGCAAAAAAGGGGTTTAATGCATCTATGTGATGCATTATACCAAGCAAGACATAATATGATAATGGATCCGTAAAATCCATTTTGTCTAAAAATCAACCCAATGGGGTAGACTAGTCCTTTGACATGCAGAAAAATAACCAATGACAAGAAATTTTGACCCAGATCAGCCTGTGTGACGTGCACAGGTTAACCTGGGTCGATACTTTTTGGCAGATGCATGAAGACCCTGGCTTGCATTCTTTTTACTACCATGCTTAAAAAAGTTTGCATTATACACAAATTTGTCAGCTCATCTGTATTATGGACAAAAAAGTTACAATGCTACAAATCTACTTAAAATTGTGTGATTAAAAACATGACAAATCCCTTCAATTTTAGAGATTTTTTATTACCATCTTACCTTTTATTAATAAGCCATCCTCTGGGAAAAGGGGGTTTAACACATCTCCATGATGGATTATACCAGGTCCATTTAGTCTAACAATCAACTAGGTGTAGAGGTAGACTGGTCCTTTGACATGCAGAAAATTTACAAACAGCAAAAAGTTTCAACCAATGTCAGCCTGCGTGGACTGCAGAGGCTGAAATGGGTCTATATTTTTTGCAGTAGTGTTAAAGCCCATTTTCACAGAGCATGGCTAAAATAGAAGATTGATAAATCAACTCGAAGTTCAACATGGACTTCTTCTACATCAAGCTCAACCAATCTGTTCTACACAGTCATAATTAATCAAAAGGCTTTCTTTCACTTCTATGATCCTACATAACACCTACTGTGGCTTACAGCTGACCACTCTTGACGTTCACTATTTAAAGTTTGTAAGTTTTCATTCATTTTCAAATTTTATCAGTGTTCAAACTTGTCTGTTGTAATTTGTAAATGAATTCCTAATGCACTAGTTACACAAGTCTAAGTCATAGTAAGATTCTTGTATTTGAGCCATGCTCTGGCAATAGGGTGTTCAATGCATCTCTGACATGCATCATACCAAGTCATTGTCTAATCATACTGACTCTGCAGGCTAACAAGGAAAGATACTTTTTACAGATGCATTAAACTCTCTTTTCACAGAGCATGGCTCATTTGTAAAGTGACTTACAGTTCTCAGAGGTGGCTCAAATATCTGATCAGTCAGTTCATTGGCCACTCTTCCTCTCTTGGAGGGATGATCTCCCATATACTTGAGGATAGGTTTGTCAAGTTAAAGAAAACAGAAAATTAGTCATTAACTAGAATTGTCGCAAAGCATACAAATACCCCCAAAAAGCACCTGTCACTGAAGCAGCACAATCAGAGAATAAAAATGATTTTCAAAACAAAGATCACCAGTGACCTTGGCCTTAGACCCATGTGACCCAAAAATGATAGGGCACCTCCTTGGGTCATGAGCAGCACTTGTATAAAGTTTCAGGGTCCCAGGTCAAACAGCTATTGAGATAGAGTATGGAAACGAAAAAGTCTAAAGATGGACGTACTGACAGATAAATGGATGTATGGAAAGACAGACAGACAGACATGGTGAAACTATTATACCCTCCTCTTCGTCGTAGGTGGGGGATATAAAATAAGTGCTACAGCCAATACAATATCCGGCTGAAAAAGTGGTCCGACCATGGCTAGACCAGCTGGACTGCATATGACCGCCTTGCTAAACATTGCCTATATTACACACAGATTGTAATAGAATAATACACAAATTTCTACACAATATATTTCCCTTCCCAGAAAATTTATCACACAAAGGATATCAAGGAAACACATGCAAGCTTCCTGACTGATTTCTTCTCTACCCTGTAACTTCTTCAACAAGGGCTGTTTGAGGGGATCTTTGGAGTACTTCCACAATTCTTGGGGCTTTCTTCCTCTTGCTGTGGACAGGGTCTTTGTCAGAGTTCTCTTTGGAGGTGGCCTTTTAGGAGGATGAAAAAATGTTCATGAAAGCAAAGAGATAAATAAATCTGATGTGAAATCTGTTTTGGCTTTACAAACATTGGCTTCATTGCAAAATATACCAAAATAAAATAGAAACTATTAGACAAAATTTTGAAAGATTTCTGCTACAAATCACTTTCAGGAAGTAATAAGTTAAAATGAATTATCTTTAAAACATTGCAACAAACAACTACAGTACTCTTTTCCCATCAATGCTTTAGTAAGTTGTCTACATTTAGGATGTTTGGGTTTTTTTTGGTGTTTGTAACTGTTTCAAACAGTAACATTGTGTCAGCCGGTGCACCTATCCGTGCTTTCTTGGACTTTCTTTCACCAGTACTTTGCAAATTTTCTTCCCTGGCCACTGGCTGCTCTCCCATATAACCATCACTGGTACGATGATCCGCAGTAAGAGAGTAATGAATCCTGTCACAATGACCATCCTCAATCCTAAGAAAGAAATTGGCCGCACTTGGGATTTGAAACAGCAACTTCCTAGTTTCAAGCCATGCACTTAATTCACTGATTACTAGGATTGGCATTTTTGGATGTAAAAATTCTATTAACTCAGCATTAGGTGGAGCGTGGGTGGCATTGTCTCACCTGAAATGATCATACGAATATTCCTCCAATGTATAGGGCTTTTCTCCAGGATCAGGGATCACTTCTTTTTGTGTTGGGGACAACATGGAAGAATCTGATGACTGCACAAATAAGTTCTGTAACAACAAAAATAACACATATTACAACAAAAAACTGAACCTGCCATGTTTTTTTTTGCTGCCCTTTTTTTTTTCATCAATGTAACTAAAATCATTTATTCACAGGATCCTTTATTCTACACAAAACATTTATATAGTAACCTCTTTTTCTACAGAACCAAATTTCCATGGCTTCTTGTTGCAGAAAAGAAATAAAAAATGGCTGACTGTTAACCCACTTACCAAAATCTCTGGCGGAGGTTTTGTAATTGTAGGTAAGACATAGACACATTCAGCAGGGAAATCTCCCTTTTTGGAGGTTCTGGAACATTCTCCGACACACCAACCAGAGTTCATCACAGTTTCTCCATTCTGTTGTAGCAACACAATCAGATCTCCCTTCTGGAAACTCAGGAAAGACGAGCCTTCACCTGTACACATAAAATGTAAAGTTCTCTACAGCTGATTATTACACTGAATGGTGTTTTATGTAACACTCAACATTATTTAAGTCATATTATGGCAACAGCTCACATACTTATGCATTTCCTGGGCTCCAGCTCTACAAGGCTAGGGCTTTGATATGTCTTGCCAAAGGACACTCCCACAAAAATACCCAATGCTTGCAGTAAGGTTCAAATCCATGGCCTCAAGGTTACTCTTAACAAAGCCGCCAGTGTAGATTCAAGATGTTTTTTGCAGTCTGACCTTTATCTATACTGGCCACAACAGCAACTATAGTTATGAAAGGCGATGTAACGTTTTACTGAATTTCACCTATTTTGTAGCAACAGCTCCATTAATGTTCTTGTAAGAACACAAAATGATATGTTAAAAGGTTAACCTTTAGCAAAATTTTAAACTTGTCCATTTGAAGAAGTTTACAGACAGCAATTCAAAAGACTTCTAAAATTTAATGATAGCATTTTGCTCTTGAGTGGATAGAAAATATTGTGGCAAAAGCAGAAAATGCTGATTACCGATGTTTTTAATAGGAATCTTTCTAAGGGTCATAAAAAAACAGGATGATATTTTAACCCTTTACCAAACAATCCCTGGTTTTTACGACCCAGAGGAAGAAGCCTTCTGAAAACATTGTGGGAAAAGGAGAAAATGCTGGTAACCAGCATTTTCTCCTTTTCCCACAATGTTTTCTACTCTTCTAAAGTCAAGTTTCAATTTTTGAGTCACATTTATTCTGTCGTCTGCAAATGCTTTCAATCTGGCAAGTCTAAAATTTTGTCGTTTGGTAAAGAGTTAAAGGTTTGTTTTGGGAAGGGTAGCAAACATAGTTGAAGGAAGAGAAAATGTGGGTTACTCTCTTTTTCCAACAATGTTTTCAAAAGCCTTCTTTCGAAGGATTGTTAAAATCTGGGATTGTATGGTAGAGTGTTAAAGTTTCAAACCAACCTGGGGCACTATAATCCTGTAAGGCGATCACATATTTCGAGCGTTTCTTCAGACCTTCGAGGAACGTGACCACCAAGTCTCTGATATCTTCAGCATTTGGTGATGTAAACGTGTACTCATCCCCCTTCACCGTGGCTAAGGTGAAACTTTGACCATGCATCTTACCCGTTCTGTAAAACAGTGATTAGCTTCTTTTACTAAGACATACATTTTTTCTTTTTTTTTTTTTCAGTTTAAAAAAAAAAAAAACCACAATAATCCAGCCTTTTGAAAACATTGTGGGAAAAGGAGAAAATGCTGGTAACCAGCATATTCTCCTTTTACCACAATATTTTCTTCCCTATTATAGGACTTATGCACATTTGTATAAATTCTGAATTTGTTGTCTGTAGATGGGAGAGATTAATTTGCATTTATCTAATCTACCCTTTACAGTCCGACACAAGGAACGCTGAAACATAAACCAAAAACCAGCACCTTTGACAGCAAGGTAAATAAAATACTACCCTTGTAATCGGAGTAAATGTTCCAGATATTGCCATGTCAATGCTCATTAATAGAACATCTTAGGATACACTGGACAGTGTAGATCTTGGATCAGACTGCACATTATGTGCAGTCTGACCTTGATCTAAAATACATTCAAAAAGCATTTGGGCTGTGTTTCAATAAACTGCAAAGATTTAAGAAAAATATTTGGTATTGTATATAGACACATAAAATCCCTGCTGACCCAAAGGTATGATCTGGCGTAAAGTTATGGAGGATATTAGTTTGTTTTTTTTTTCGGTGAAAGATCAAAATTTATTTCATCAAGTGAACATCACAGATAATATTTTCACAAGTGGCGCAGCCACGAGTGGAAATGTAACTGATGATGTTCATGAGATGAAAAATTTTCCGATCTTTCACCAAAAAAAACCCAAATATTCTACTTATTTCATGCTCCTAACCACTTTCTTGTTTGGATTTTCCATCAAAATCCAGTACACTTTTTTTTGTGAATTCTCTGTGATGTACCATCCTCACATAACAACCCATTACAATATTAAGTAAAGCACAAGAAATGTAGGCTAAATGCACATAAATTATGTCACATTTCCCTCTGATTGAATGGCATGAACTGTTTACCTAGGTTACTAGTGTGCAGGAACTACTGTTTTAGCTTTCCTTTGAAGAAATAAAAATATATAATTGGTATTTTTCACTGGTCATAATCATGAAATATCAAACCATAATCTACCATTATTTTTCGATAACCTACCCAAAAGCATGGAATAAATAGAGGATATTTGTTTTTTAAGGTGAAAGATCGAAATTTATTTCATCGAGTGAACATCATCGGTAATATTTTCACAAGTGGCGCAGCCAGGAGTGAAAATATTACCGATGATGTTCATGAGATTAAATAGAGGATATTTGTTTTTTACAGTGAAAGATCGAAATTTATTTCATCGAGTGAATATCATCGGTAATATTTTAACGAGGGGCACAGCCACGAGTGAAAATATTACCGATGATGTTCACGAGATGAAATAAATTTCGATCTTTCACCATAAAAAAACAAATATTCTATTTATTTCATGCTTTTAACCCTTTCTGGGGGGAACTTAATCAAAATCCTGAACAGTTCTTTTCAGTTTTCCCCGTGGCGTACCCTCTCCACATAGCAACGCCTTACAATTTTACGTCAAGCGCGAGAAATGTACGGTAAATTACGTCATATTTCAATCTGGTTGTGAGGCACGCGCATTTTACCTAGGTAACTAGTGCGCGGGAACAACTGTTTCCGCCTTCAATTGAAGAGTCAGAATATAAAAATCGATATTTTCACTGGTCGTAACCATGAAATATCGAAAAATATCTCAACGATATTTCTCGATAACCTACCGGAAAGCATGAAATAAATTTCGGTCTTTCACCGAACAAAAACAAATATTCTATTTATTTCATGCTTTTAACCCATTCTGGGGGGAACTTAATCAAAAACAGTACAGTTCTTTTCCGTTATTCCCCACAGCGTACCCCCTCTGCATAGCAACACATTACAATATTCCGTCAAGCACAAGAATATAAGGTAAATTATGTCATATTTCCATCTGGTTGTGAGGCACGCGCATTTTACCTAGGTAACTAGTGCGCAAGAACAACTGTTTCCACCTTCAATTGAAGAGTTAGAATATAAAAATCGGTATTTTCACTGGTCATAACCATGAAATATCGAAAACTATTTCACCAATATTTCTCGATAACCTATCGGAAAGCATGAAATAAATGCAATATTTACTTACAAGGTAAATTATGCAGCTTAGTGAAACTTGTTTTCAGACTTGATGCTTGCTTACCTTAACTGTGTATGAACAAAGAACTAACCTAATACTTGAAACAAAGTACTAACCTACTACTTGAAACAGCAGTTATTTCAGGGAAAGACAACTCTAGCAGAACTTGTTCTTGGTCATCCACAACATATACACCAGTCCAGTTGACAGCTATGATTACATCATTCTTTGGTAGACTGGGACCTGCAAACTTATAGGCTTCATAGAATCTGGAGAACAGGAGTGGCCATTTGTACTTGGCATAACTGACAATGTCTTCTTTCACTTTTAGAGCTTTGATTTTATCGTTGGCATAATACGGGCCTCGGATTTTGTTTATCACTTGTTGCATCCAGTAGTTCAGGGCGTTCGGCTTTGTCAGAAGGTTGTCCGGGATGTACGACGGGAGAAGAGAGTTCAGACGCTCATTGTTAATGTTGGATCCGTAGTCAATGTAGTATTGTTGTGCAGCAATCATTGCTAAATCATCATCCTGTTTAAAAATAGTGAAATGTGTAAAGTTGTACCACACAATCTCAAGTTCTAACAATGTTGAAGATAATAGGCTTTTGAAAACACTGTGGGAAAAGGAGAAAATGCTGGTAACCAGCATTTTCTCCTTTTCCCACAATGTTTTCTATCCTATCAGAAAACTTCAGCTGATTTGTATCAATTTTTGAATTGTCAATCCCTTATGTCCACCATTTTTGAAGGGTCTAAAATTTGTTGTTCGGGAATGTTTAAAAGTATGAATCTAGCTAAAAGAAAATAAACTTTATTAGTCAGTAGGAAACCTGTTTTTAGACCAGAATATTTCAATATCAAGGATTAGACTGCGTCATTGTTCTCTTCAGCCTGGTCTTGATGTAACCAACAAAATGATATCCTATTATCAAACATTCCAGTGACTAATTAAAAACATGAAACGAACCTATTGCAAATATTCAACACAATGATTGAATACCTGTTTACTACACAATAAAATTTTAGACTTGTCTAAATTGAGGAATTTGCAGAAGACAAATTAAATGCTGCTAATACGATAAAATTTGACTTTGAAATGGTAGAATACATTGTTGGAAAAAGAGAAAATGCTGCTTACCAGCATTTTCTCTTTTTCCCAAAATGTTGTAAGATGGTGCAGTCCTAAAAATGCTTCCCCCAAAACAATCCACCTTTTAATAACACCGAGGAAGAAGAAACACAGTGGGGTTAAAAAGGGAAATAATGGTAAGCAGCATTTTTCTCTTACTCCACAGTGTTTTCTACACTTTCAGAGCCTGATCCCATCATTTACAGCTTTACCACACAATCCCAAGTTCTAACGACCCTGAAAGAGAAGGCTTTTCAAAACATCTTTGGGAACCAGGAAGACTTCTACCCAGATAAAGGCTATCATTTAAGCAACATTTGTCATCTACAAATGCTTTGAAAATTTGATCCAGTCCAAAAATCTGTTGTGTGGCAAAGAGTTAACCTACAATTAATTTGAAGTCTGCAAATGCTTTCAATTTGGACAAGTCTAGAATTTTATCTGTGGCTTAAAAGTTACTCCTACCTTATCACACCTGTATTCTCCAAACTTGATTCCACGAACCACTTGTTGATAAATAAGGTTGGTTGCTGTGGAATCTTCATTGGGGTCATGCCAGGGGGCAAATATCTCCTTCCTGAAAAACAATCTCCAGGGGGCATTCCTCTCTTGGGCTCCTTGTTCTTTGGCGTACTGTTCACATTGTGATATGGCATCCATGACGTGATCTCCCCCACTCCCTAGTGATGATACCTGAAATATATATATACATGAACAATGCTTAGTACAATCAAATATATGGGCCGCCATCTGCCGAAAGGGGGTTTAACTTTTTACCACAATCTCTATTTTAAATGACCCTGAGCTACTGACAATATAAACAGACTGTGCAAGTGTCATGACAATCCAATCACAAGAACAGACTTTATCCCATACAAAAAACAAGCACCACATGCAGGTGCCAACCTTTGGCTGCAGTTGATTTTTCAGTAAAAGTTGAACATAGACAAAAGGGGCATAACTGTGTCAAACCTTAGTGGGCTTTTGTGGGCAGAGTAAATCAAAATCCAACTGAACAGAATATGCAGTCTGATCTAGTATTTACCCTGTTAGAAACAATGACAATTTTAACTAAATAAAAGAACTTTGAAATGACCATGTTTCTCTAGAGGCACTTTATTCCAGTAAAAGAGACAATCAGATCATCTACTCTTCCAAAGTAACCAATTTCATTTACCTTGTCAAACAAGGCAATATATAAAGAGAATCCAAACTGGTCCTTCAGTCCAATTTTATCTGACAACTGTTGACACAATTCCTTGGCTGTGGTTGCCGAGTCAGCCAGCAACGTCTTGGTGTTGCCGTCCATAAATGTGATTGGTAACATTAGAGGTTTCTTGGACTTGGTGGCTTGTAACTCAAGCCAAGATGGTGGCTGATTTCTGGTCCCATTGGCAAAGGTCCTCTTCAGACGTTCTTCACAATATGGAGCATAACCTGGGGGTCCCTCATTGATAAAGTTTCTCAGATATTTGATAAACTGCAAAAAAAAATAGGTATCACATGGCTAGTACCAGATTTTATCTCTCAACTAATTAAATATCCATGCAATGACACCTATGTGATATTTATTTTTGATATACTACAGACATTTATAGAAAACTTTTAATATACCATAGAAATTTATAGAACATGAATGAATTTTCTGCAGTTAAATGTCATGTTTTATAACATAGTCATCATCATTCTTGATGTCACTATTACATCTAATCCATATCCATTTCATCTGCAAATACTGCTAAATTCATGTTTTTCATTATTAGAAAAAATAAACAGCAACAAATCAGACGTTAAAAGATAAATATAATACGCACATAGAATTGTCGTACATCATAAATATCTAACTCAGTTGTGAGAATTGATAATTGTCTCACCAAGGCTCGACAGTTATTAATTCTCCTCGTTAGATATTTCTGATATACGACAACACTATGTATGTATTATATTGACAGGTAGAGTTACAACAACATGGTGGCACTTGCTTACCCACCTTATTTATGTTGTTTTTGCATCCATGTAATGTAGTTACGAGTATAAGGACTTGATTTAACCCTTGGGCAAGGACCCCCACCTGGTGAGGGTTCACAGAAAGGCATTGCTGATCCCCAGCCAAGTACTAGTGAAACCCAGAAAGACATGAATAAGTGTGCTATTTGTCATGATACCACTAACATTGATTGACTGAATGGTGCTTTAAGCTGCTTTCAACACTATTTCAGTCCTATCATGGCAACAGCTCACATATTCATGTACTGTCTGTGTTTCATCAGTACTAGGATAGCCCTCTGAAGAGTCTTGCCAAGGGACACTCCGATGAAAAACAAAGTGGATCCAGCAAAGGCTCAAACATGGGGTCTCCAGGTCATGAGTCCTACACTTTACCATAGAGCTAGGCAGGACCCCCTATGACTAACATACTGATGAAACTGGTATCAAATCTTGAAAACTCTATCAAAATTTACCTTGTCTGATGGGGCAAAGCATCCAACACAAAGCGACAGCAAGATCCATCCGCGAGCATGGCTGGCTTTAGAAGGATTCTGAGTCAACTGTTTGGCTATTTGACAATAAATCTCATCTCTGTTGAACAAATATTTAAATCAAATTACTTTCAAAAGTGAACTACAAATAAAACATACCACTGAAAGTTTGCTAGGCACCAAAACTCTTCAGGGCATAGTTTACGTTAAAATTGTAATATTGGTAATAGTTGTGCCTTTACATTTGAATTAACAGAGAGATTTTTTTAATTCTTTACCAAACAATTAAGGTTTTTAAAGTCATCCAAATTCAAAGTACTTAAAGGCAACAAAAAGAATGTGGCTCAAATGATGTGGTACATTTTCATGACGATAAAAAAAAACCTTATTTGAAAAGGAGAAAAATGCTAGTAACCAACATTTTCTCCTTTTTTCACAATATTTCAAAAAGCTTTCTTCCTTAATGTCATTAGAACTCCAGATTGAGTTGTGAAGGGTTAATTAATAACAGACCTTGCAAAAGTTTTGTAACTTTTTTTGGTGTTTCGCAAACTGAAAAGTATAGCTTGAAATTGGTCAAAATCAATCCACAATATAAACAATTTCAAAAACATTTAATCATAACTACTTTGAAATATATCTTGTGCATTTTCAGTTATATGCAAACACTGTTTTTTTTATATATATTAAAAGGCTTTTATGACCTGAAAATTAAAAAAAAAAAATAATAATAATAAAAAGTTTCAATCGAAGATATGGCAGCAAATGAAGACACATACTTTGCGGTCTGCTCTTAACCTACAATAAATGTAGCGTGGACTAAATAATAAGATTTGTTTTAGAAAGGGTATAAACTATTGTGGGAAAAGGAGAAAATGCTGGCTATCAGCATTTTCTCCTTTGCCCACAAGGTTTTCAAAAGTCCTCTTCCTCAATGCCATTAAAATCAGGGATTATGTGGTCAAGGGTTAAATTATACTGTGATATTTACCTAAGATCAGGTCGCAGAATTCCATGTCCAATGATAAAATGTAATTTCTCCAGATTAGATGTAGGTCTTTCCTCTAGGAGAGCATTTTGTCCCGATGGAGAAAAGTAATCTGTCTCAAGCTGGTTCTTGAATTCTTCTGTTATCTTGGACTTTTTCTTCAAGGTCAAGGACACCAGTTTTTTCCTCATGCTCCTTTTACCTCCAGCACTTGAGACGCGCATCTGCATTGCTGGTTCGTTCTCCAGTTCAGCGTTCATTCTCTGTGCTTCTTCCAGATCTTTCTTACTAAATTTACGACCGAGAGTTGAGTAAATTTTTGTCATCACTGGTGTGTTATCCTGAAAAATTTATTGACAAAGTATTGCTATTACAAAAACTTATAAAGAGTTGTTACAGATACATCTATACTCGTTTTCAGCCAGTTTTTAACCCATTTCATCCTTATTTTATGAAAGTGCAATCATTCTTGTATCTTCATGTCAAATGTTCCCCCTGATGGCTGCTAGATTGCACAGATTACGACGGAATGAAAATACATTTCATGGTTTGAAGGCCTTCAATCGTTGTTTGTTTTTTTTGCTTTTAAATGAGGACGAATCCCTTGTGTTTTTCTATTTTTCAGAGACAAAAAACCATCAGTTTAGCCACATTTGAATAAGTGGTCTGCAACTGCTTTCAATTAGAACAAGTCTAATATTTTCTCATTTGGCAAGGAATTTATAACCATTGCTTACTCTAGCTTCCTGCATTGCCGAAAAAATCTTTGGTTCAGGAAGGTCACCCATAAACCTCAATATTGTCACCCAGACTGCAAGAGCGGCCATGTGATCGGATTCAGATTTGAGTGGTAAGAGAGATGTTCTGATTGGTCGACGTATGTAGGTGTGGTTCATGTTCGACTGGAAGTAGGTTGCAGCAAATTTGGAGAACTTGTACTCCGAAATGTCTTCTTCGTCAATCGGCACTGGAATGGCAATCTGGTCTAGGTCAAAGTTCGAGTCAGACATGATCTTTCTTCTTTTTTCTTCTAAATCCTAAAAATAAACAAACAATAAATAAATCTAAGATCTACCACACAGAGAATACTTCGACAACAATATTATAAGACTTGCATTTAACCCTTTCCAAATGATGAATTTTAACTCATCAAAACTGAAAGCACTCTGCTGACAACAAATTTCAAAATTGGTAAAAATTTTAGCAAAAATTTGCTGGCATCCTAGAAAACATTTTGGGGAAAAGGAGAAAATGCTGGTAACCAGCATTTTCTCCATTTCTCCAAAAATGTTTTCAAAAGCCTCTTTCCTCAGGATTATTAAAACATGGGATTGTGTGGTGAAAAGGTTAACCCATTACCACACAATTCCCAGTATCTATGACCCTGAAGAAGAAACCTTTTGAACACTTTGTAGGAAAAGGAGAAAATGCAGGTAACCACCATTTTCTCCTTTTCTCACAATGTTAAAGACAAATATCAGGTTTTGAGTAGCATTTACTCAGTCATGCAAATCCTTTCAATTATTTTGACAAGTCTAAAATTATGTCATGTGATAAAATATTAAACTGGAGTTACATACAAACACACTGAGTGGGTATACATACTTCATAACATTTGTTTATGAATCTTTTGGAATGCAATATAATTCTTTCATCATTCATACATGTACATTTATAACCCACATCCCTATTACACAAACCATATAGACACCATAGAATTGAGGATTTTCGATATTACCAGAAGTTGTATCAAAGCTGTGATTCTTGGAGTATATTGTGAAATATTCCAGGCAAAACAAATTCAAAATTACAATAAATATCTTCTCTAAATTCCAACGAATTGAATATAAATTTTTTGTTGCATAGCATAATTTCACCTCCTTCCATAAAACACAGGATTTTTTTTAGTTGTGAAATGGACCTTAGCAAGACATAAAAAAATTTCTACTATTTCCAAAATCAAAAGATATATGGCTTGCAACATGCAAAAAGGGGCATTCGGACATTTGCGTAAAGTGTCGTCTCGGATCAGCCTGTGCAGTCTGCGCAGGCTGATCCAAGACGACACTTTACAACTATGTTAGATTTTGTGCTACAGTAGACTTGCGCAAAACTGAATATTACACAAAAACGGTAAGTGTTGTTTCGGATCAGCCTGCGTGGAGTGCGCAAGCTGATCTGAGACGACACTTTACGCAAATGTCCGAATGCTCCTTTTTGCGTGTTGCAGGCCATATAAAAGCCGTGCTCTGTGAAAAGGGAGTTTAATGCATCTGCAAAAAGTATAAACCCATGTCAGCCTGCACAGTCCGCGCAGGCTGCTATCGGTCAAAACTTTTTTTTAGCTTATTGTAAATTTTATCCATGTCTAAGGTTCATTCTACCTCACAATTCAGTCGGTTAAGACAAAGTGGATTTCATGAATGCATTACTATGATGACTTAATATAATGAATTACTGAGATGCATCAAACCCCCATTTGCCAGAGCATGGCTTGATTAGATTTTTGAAAATACTAAAATATAGTACAAGTATGTAAACCTTTTGGCATTAAAGACAATTTCAGTTGCCTTTGCAGTCAATGTAGATTAATATCAGACTGCATAGGAAAAATTATAGTTTGATCCTAGCCAGTAGAATAATGTCTTACTACACAATCTCGCGATTTAACTACCTCAATGAAGAACGCTTTTGAAAACATTGTATGAAAAGGAGAAAATGCTGGTCACCAGCATTTTCTTCTTTTCCTACAATGTTTGCCAAAGGTCTCTTTCTCAGGGTCGTCAAAACCTGGGATTGTGTGGTAATGGTTAAAATTCATAATGCAGAATGGCAGTGCTGTACTATAATAACAGTTGTCAAAAATGGTTGGAATGGTTGGTGAAAAGCGAAAAAAAGGCAAAACAAATCTGAAAAAAATTACCAACCCCAATACATGTATAATGCACACATGCATAATTATTTTTTTACCATTTTGCATAGCAGACAATTTGTGGACATAAATTTTAACAATTACAGTCTAAAACCATGATAGAAATGAACAAAATAGAATCAGGATAGAGTTTTAAAAAAGAAGCAACCCAATAGCCAATAAGCCCTCAAAAAACATAACCAAGAAATGAATTATAGGTTTGTAAATGTACTTTTCAAATTAAGCACAGAACATTTAACTCATACAATGATACAGGGAACCAAACCAACTACTGTTCAAATACCTCTTTCCTCTTCCCTCTATAGTCTACTTCTTCAAAGCATAGACAGAAAAGGGGCAAACAAGCAGCTGTCCCTTTCTAACAATGATTTTCATACGGCCTTAAGAATTAAGTGATTTACTAACAAGATATGTCTGTCAAAGACAGCATAAAATAAACTACCACTTTGTTTAACATGTAAAATTTCATGAAAACTGGACCACCGGTTTAAGACAAGGAAATCAAAAGTATCATTTTAGACAGAAAAGGCCATAACTCTGCAAATATTTATTGTAAAGGGATGTGACCTAGTGTCATACTGATCATTTCTGTAAAGTTTCATTCAAATTGGAGAAAAAAAAATCAGAGAAAAACAAAGCAGACAAATCAGCAAGCATTAATACAAAAAAGACCCATCACATTGTTCACAGCACAAGGACCAAATGGTTTAGCCAATCAGAACTTGTGTAACATTCAAATTTAGAGAATTCTGAGGAATAAGACATAGAATGTTCTTAGAATGGATGGTCAATACATGACATGAAGATGTCACATCTGCCAAATTTCATCCAAATCAAACTATGATAAAAAACATTATTTGAAAAAAAGAACAGCAAACAAACCTAACATTTTTTTTTCCAAACTATAAAAAAGGGCCGTAACTCTGCAAGTATTCATAGCAAAAAGACATGCTGACAATTTAGCTTAACTACATGTCATAC
This sequence comes from Hippopus hippopus, assembly GCA_946811185.2. Lineage (NCBI taxonomy): Eukaryota > Metazoa > Mollusca > Bivalvia > Cardiida > Cardiidae > Hippopus > Hippopus hippopus. Next base: position 43,208,416 of record OX328110.1, read on the forward strand.
CGTTCATCTCAATTCAAACAGAACAAGAAATACCTTTCACTATTTACCACACAATCCCAACTTTTACCGACCCTGAAGAAGAAAGTTTTTGAAAACATTGTGGGAAAAGGAGAAAATGCTGATAACCAGCATTTTCTCGTTTTCCCACCATGTTTTCTACCCTATGAAAGACAAATTTCATGTTTTAGCAACTTTTAGTTTGTCGTTTACAGATGCTTTCAATTTGGACAAGGTCAAAAATTTGTTGTGTGGTAAACAGTTTAAAAAGATAGACTGTGTAAATTTGCTAGAAAATAGGCAGGGTCCCTTAGAGAAAACATATCTACATTTTTGACCAATCACAAATTTCTATTCATTCATTTGTTACTAGAACCAAAAAGTAGGTCAAAAGCCAGCACATTCAGCTACGCCACAAAAAAGCAGACAAGTTTTAAAGGCTGGCACATGTGCACAACATACACCCAGGGCAATCACATAATACATGTAGTTATAGGACATGTGTATAAAAGATACAGGTTCCTTTCAAGCAAATATTTTTTGTTGCTGTCATTTTGTAGTACAAGTTCCTTTTAAGAAACAATAATGGCCAAACGTAAACAAAATATGTGTTTAAATACATTCAAATTTATATCATACCATTTTAAAGTATGGAAAGTATTGTGAAGATGATAATCTGTCATTGTATGGTTGGTCCAAGTGTTAAGTCCCTGACAGTGAAATTTATTTCAAAACTAGGTTGAAACCTGCCAGGTAGCTGTATCTTTTGTTTACTTTTTGCCAGATTTTAAAATTCTTTTTTCTGTCAGCGACCACACAATAACAGACTTTCATCTCCACAATATTTTCCATACTTTTAAATGGTATGTATTAGATTTAAATGTATTATGACACCTGCTTTGATATTTTGGCCTTTACTGGGCCTTTAATATTACGATGTGAAATCATGGTGTCTGTGGTCATAAGGTAGAGCGTCAGCCTTATAACCATAAGGTCCTGAGTTCGATACCCAGGAGTGGGTGTCAGTTTTGGGGTTTTTTTGGCACGAGTACTGGTGTAGTTCCCAGGAAGCAGAATCGAGAGAGATTAGTATAAGTTGTAAAAACTTGTTTCTCAATCGATGTAAAATAAATATGTTTAACTCTACCACACAATCCCGACTTTTAACGACCCGTAGAAAGAAGCCTTTTGAAAACATTACGGGAAAAGGAGAAAATGCTAGTAACCAGCATTTTCTCCTTTTCCCACAGTGTTTTCTACCCTTCCCAAACCAAATTTCAATTTTTGAGTCGCATTAATTTTGTTGTCTGCAAATTCTTTCAATTTGGACCAGTCTACAATTTTGTCGTTTGGTAAAGAGTTAAACTAAATCATTTTTTTGCAAGTAAGGACTTTAAGCATGACTGTTTTAGGACTGACGTTGCAACATTTTTTCTCACGGCAGAAATGGCGATATAAATTTTCTGCAGCATAGGAATTGTAACATTTTTTTTTTAAAGCAGTGGCTGTAAGATATTCTTTGGCAAAAATGGAAAAAGAACATTGTTTTTGCAAGCAGGAAATTGATGATGATTTTATAAGGAATTGTGACAAGTTTTTTTTTCTCATGAAAAGCATTGTGCCATATTAACTTTTAGCAATACAGGAACTGTGATATAATTTCATCACGAACAGTGCAAATTCATTCTTTGCAAGAAGGGAAATGACATTACTTTGTGCAAAAAGGGAATTGTGACATGAATTTTGTAATAAAGGAGTTGTGAAATCCGTTTTGCAAGATGTTAACTGTGACTATTTTTAAAGTACAAGACAAGAATAAACTAATATGTACATGTACTATCATTTAATTCATGTGTGTTATCCACTTCAAAGTGAACATATATCAAACACAGAACCAGCAAAAAAAAACCTTTAAATAGTAACCTTATGCCGCGCGATCCCCTGCTTTGTTGAAAAACAAGGAAATGCTGGTAACCAGCATTTTCTCCATTTCCTCTACTAGCATTTTCTCCGTTTCCCTTAATGTTTGTCTAACCTTTCAAAGGCTAATATCATTGTTTCTGCCACCTTCAATATGTCTTAAGATATGGCTCCCAATTTGGACAAGTCTATAAATTTTTGGCATGTGGTAACAAATAAACTCTACCAAACTACAAAATTTTAGACTTCAATAAAAATAAATGTAACTCAAAAAATTGAAATTGACTTTGGAAAGGGTAGAAAACATTGTGGGATAGGTAGAAAATGCAAACTACCAGCATTTTCTCCTTTTCCCAGAATGTTTTCAAAAGTCAAGTTAAGTCATTAAAACACAGTATTATGAGGTAACAAGTTAAAGCAGGGTTGCCGGTTAAATGAATTCACAAACACTGTCTTATAGATGAAATGACTGCAATTGTATCAAATCAAAGAAAGCTTTCTTTAGTTACATCCGGACAACATCAAAAACTTCCTGTGAGGGATCACACAAAGCATTATGGGAAGGGGTCAAAAGTAAGACATACATACACGAAATATGAAGTTGTCATCCTGTTGTGTGTTTATCAAATTGTAATTAAAGGATAAATTTAGTAGATGTGAAAAAAAAAACAAGAGCGGCAAATTGTCGCAAGATACGCCCGTCCCACCGCCAGTTGTAGAGGGGGAATAATAATCATAAAGGGCAGGTAGAGGAAAATAGTAGTGCAGCAGAAATCATGTAAGTGACTGAAATAGGCATGAATGTCTCCTCTAATGTTAAGGAAACATGCATATAAAGTTTCAGGTCATTCCAAAATGAAAAGACAAAGTTATATTGTAGAGAAGCACGAAAAGCTGTGAAAAAAAATAATGAATAGGGAATAATTCCAAAAGGGCATTAGGTAAGGTTATGGCTCCAGTGCATTGCACTTTTCGTAACTGCAACAAACATGTTTAACAAGTCTCAAGTCAATTTGACTTGAGGTGACAAAGTTCCGTTCCGGAAAAGCAAGAAATACTGTAAAAATGAAGATCAAAGTGTAATTACTCAAAATCCGCGCTAGGTAGAGTTATTCTTCTTGAGCATTGTACTCCGTAATATTGCAACAAACATGCATACCAAGTTTGAAGTCGTTCTGACTTGAGATGACAAAGTTATATTCCGGACAAGCACTAAATGCTGTAAAAATGACGATCAAAGGGAAATAACTCAAAGACACCACGAGGTAGAGTTACAATTCTTACGCACTGCACTTCCAAATATTGCAACAAATAAGCAAACCATATTTCAAGTCATTCCTACTTAAGATGACAAAGTTATGCTCCGGACAAGCAAGAAATGCTGTAACAATGAAGATCTAAGGGGGAATAACTCAAAATTCATGCTAGGAAGAGTTATGGTTCTTGTGCTCTGCACTCCATAATTTTTCAGCAATCATGCATACCAAATCTGAAGATGTTCAGACTAAAAATGACAAAGTTATATTCCGGACAAGCAGAAAATGCTGTAAAAATAATGGTCAAAGGGAATAACTCAAAGACAGCAGGAGGTAGAGTTATGGTTCTTTCGTATTGTACTCCGTATTATCGCAACAAACACAAATGCCAAGTTTCAAGTCAATCAGACTGGAGATGACAAAGTTATGCTCCGTACAAAAAACTGGACACCGCCCGCCCGCCCGGACTGACACCCGCCCGCCCGCCTGCCCGTACGCCATAGGTGATCCCATAATACGTCCTGTCTTCGACGGGCGTATAAAAAAGTATACAAGGCTAACATTTCACTAGTTGTCTGCAAATGCTTTTAATCAGGACAAGACTAGAAGTTTGTCATTGTGGTAGAGAGTTAATCAGGAGACAAGTGTAGACAATCTAATTGCAAACCATTATCAGAAAAGATCTGGGGTCATTATATTTTGTTTGTTTGTACTGGAGCTTAACTCCCTTTCAACAGTGATCAGTGCACCAACACATGTGTTTCTTGGCTCTCTCACACCACCACTGACACAACTTTCTTCCCAAGCCACTGACTGCTTTTCTCACATGCATCAAAGGAGAGAGGCTAAAAATTGCTGGAAAGGAAGTTTGCCTCAAAAAGGAATCAAACCCCGAACCAACAAGTCACATGTCAGATACCCTAACCAATGAGCTAACCAGCCAGGATTTCTCACTACAAAGTTATGACAATTCTATCAAATTAGTTTCTAAACACTACAACATCAGAATTGCTCACAATCAAAGTGTCTATTTCATTTTTCCCTGGTTGTAAAACTCTTGGATACCATCCTCTTACCTCCCTTGATGCCTAATCTATATAAATGCAAATTTGCTCCATTGTTCCAGTGTTAAAAATATATGCATAGAGATATAGGCCGAGATTTAACTCCTAACCAAATATATAAATTTTAGACTAGTCTAAATTGAAAGTATTTGCAGACAACTACATAACTGTGACGCAGAAATTGAAATTTGTTTTGGAAAGGGTAGAAAACATTGTGGGAAAAGGAGAAAATGCTGGTTACCAGCTTTTGAAAACATTGTGGGAAAAGGAGAAAATGCTGGTAACCAGCATTTTCTCCTTTTCCCACAATGTTTTCAAAAGCTTTTTTTTTTCTCAGGGTCCTTAAACTGGGTAAACTGTGTAGTAAAAGGTAAAGCATTTCTCATGAAATACCAAAGGCCTCAGTATCTTGCCTGCGTCCAGCACTTTAGAAAAGCAGATACATACTGTATCTGACATAATGGTTTCTTGAGCTATGGATATCATGCAGCTGTTTGTCACAGGACAATACAGTGACTTTCTCTACTCTAACTGAACAACTTACCGCAAAAGCAGAAGGTCCTTCATACCCCGGCTCTCTGTCATCTCCAATAAAACCAAACACTTCATCCACCTGTATAATGACAACAGCTAAATTAACAACCAAAAAGAGGTATACAAAAAAGTAAAAAAATGTATCAACATTTCTTTCACCTTATTAAATGGTACTACACCACCTGAGAACAGATATGTGTATCAAAATTTTAAAACTCAGGATTATTTGGTAAAGGTTAATTAAGAAATAATCATCTTTCTATCGGGATTTGTCGTTCAATAAACCATGGCTGTAATTTATGAGTGTTATGGGAGACCACTCCTTCATGCATGGCTTCATCCTGATCTAAATACAATACCTAACAACTGGGTTAGAAAGAATTCTCTTTAGCTCAGTGGTTATGGTGTTGGCCTTTTGTCCGGGCATTCTAGGTTCAAATCCTGCCTGGTCCCTGTATTTCTGCTATGCATTTATTCATTTGTTTCTTTGTTACGGACTTTGCTCGTAAGATGAGGGCTCGTCCGGGATTGGCCATTGAGCCATTAATCCCATTTGTTGTCCAAAAGCAGACTTTCTGCCTAATAAGGCTTTGAGTCATCAATAAATGATGACTTTAAGAAGGGGTGTGTTATGGGAGACCACTCCTTCATGCATGGCTTCATCCCGGTTTAACTACAATACCTAACAACTGCGTTAGGGAGAATTCTCTTTAGCTCAGTGGTTATGGTGTTGGCCTTTTGCTCGGGTGTTCTAGGTTTGAATCCTGCCCAGTCCCTGTATTTCTGCTATGCATTTGTTCATTTGTTTCTTTGTTACGGACTTTATTCATAAAATGAGGCACAATATATAAACCACAAGGGTGATAGCCCAAGTGGGTTATTCATTGTGCCGCATTACTCGTAAGCGTGGTTTATTGAATGACCAACCACAATAGAAAGAAGATTATTTCGATTCAAACATGACCAACACTCAAGATCAAAGGGAAACAAGTTTTAAAACAGGGAAATTTTGGTCTTCATTTGAAACAACTTTTTTCCTGCTGGCAACTCCATGTTCATGACATAGTCATACATCATACTTGACATCATAATTGCAGCAACAAATACAGTATCATGACATTTTAAATAAACAGTTCTTCATCTTTATTCATGGTTAATCATGCTATTTTCCCCCTTTCAAACGATAAAGAAGAATGAATTTAGATGTACATCATGTCAATATTCATGAGTTGACTTTCACTAATAAAATATCCGAGGGCAGAGACATTGAACAGCCACACACGACCTACTTTATAACATCAATTTTACCACGCTTCCGTTGCATTGTGCATTGTGACCTCAGAGGACCCCAGAAAACATTATGGGAAAAGGAGAAAACGCTGGTTACCAGCATTTTCTCCTTTTCCCACAATGTTTTCAAAAGCTTCCTCTCCAAGGGTCGTTGTAACATGAGACTGTTTGGTATAGGCTAAAGGTACAAATAACTAACCACTTGAGAGTCTGTGACTGGTTCATTCCTCTTCCTCTCTATATTCTCAATCTGTTCCACTTTCAATTTGGCTGCCTCTCTCTGGGCCAACTCTTCCTCCTCCACTTCACGATCAATGGCCGCCAAACGTTCCTGTAACATACAGAATATTAAAGTATAAATTCCTCTGTTTGTATTAAAACAATTTCAACATTATTTCAATTATATCATGGCAGATAGTGCACCTATTTATGCTCTTCTAGAGTTTCTTTTACCAGTATTTCTTTTACTAATATTCTACCCAAGCCTCTTGCTGCTTTCCCACATAACCATCATTAAACAACAATCAGTAGTGAGAGAGAAATGAATCCTGTTGTAATGACTATCATCAATCCTGGGATAGAAAATCACTAAGCTGAAGATTTGAACCAACAACCCCCTGGTGACAAGTCCTATATGCTATTAAACATGCTACTAGGTTCTGCATAAAAAATTTCAAGACAACAACAGACAAACATAAATCAAACAGGCATATATCTAAAATTGTTTTTTTAAGATAGTGTTTTAAATTACTCTCACCGTATACAGATCTTATGTCTGTTTCATTGCCACAAAAAATTATCCTAAATAACATTACATCTTCACTAGTGCAAGATATGTGATAGAGATTTAAAACCAAACCTGATGAAGCCGTTCTGCCTCTTGTTTTGCTTTCTTCTCGTTCATTTTCTTTCTCAGTTTGGCTTCTTCTTCTTTTCTGATTCTTTCAGCTTCCATACGTTTTTGATACTGAAATAAAAAACAATATGCAAGTTCCAATACAATGCAATAATATTTGCTCTACAGTTCCTCACATATCTAAATCTTTTAACACAAAATAAAATTTTAAACTTGTCAGAATTGAGAGCATTAATTTTGCAGACAACAATTTAAATGTAGCTGAAATAATGGTAATTATCTGTGAAAGTATAGAAAATCTTGTGGATAGAGGTTACCAGCATTTTCTCCTTTTCCCACAAAGTTTTCAAAAGGCTATTTCCTCAGGGTTGTTAAAACTGCATTGTGTGGTAAACAGTAATCTGTTGATTCTTTATCAGAGAATAAAAATTCAGGGGACAATCCCTGGTTTTTACAACCCAGAGGAAGAAGCCTTCTGAAAACATTGTGGGAAATGGAGAAAATGCTGGTGAACCAGCATTTTCTCCTTTTCCCACAATGTTTTCTACTCATCTTAAGTCAAGTTTCAATTTTTGAGTCACATTTATTTTGTCGTCTGCAAATGCTTTCAATTTGGACAAGTGGAAAATTTTGTCGTCTGGTAAAGAGTTATATGTGACTTCAATAATCTGACTTAGTTTTGAAAGGCGTAAGAACATTGTGCAGAAAAGCCACAATGTGAAAGTGTAGAAAAACCTTGTGGGAAAAGGAGAAATGTTACCAGCATTTCTCCTTTTCCCTCAAGGTTTTCAAAAGGCTATATCCTCAGGGTCATTAAAACTCCAGATTGTGTGGTAAACGATGATCTGTGAATTCTTTACCAGAGGACAAAATTTTAGATATAGTCAAATTGAAATCATTTTTAGACAACAATTTGAATGTGACTTCAATTATCCGATCTAGTTTTGAAAAGCTTGAAAACATTGTGGGAAAAGGAGGAAAAGCTGGTTACATGCATTTCCTCCTTTTCCTAACAATGCTTTCAACAGCCTTCTTTTAACCATTTACCACAAAATCCCGAGTTTTAACAACCCTGAAGAAGAAAGCTTTTGAAAACATTGTGGGAAAAGAAGAAAATGCTGGTAACCAGCAATTTTTTCTTTTCACACAATATTTTCTACTATTCCCAAAACAAATTTCGATTCTTGAATCAAATTTATTTTGTCATCTACAAATGCTTTCAAATTGGACCAGTCTAAAATTTTGTTGTTTGGTATAGAGTTAAAGGATCATTTAAACTTGAAAGTGTTTGATAAGGGGGTTAATCCTTTACCACACAATCCCAACTTTGACAACCTTGAGGAATAAGGCTTTGGGAAACATTGTGGGAAAAAGAATAAATGCTGGTAACCAAAAGGGTAAAGCAATTTTAGAAAGATCAATTAGCAACTAGAGTACAGTCTGATCTTAACCTACACTCTCCTTGAAAATACCATAACCCATTTCTGCACAAGTTTTCTATAGACCTACAAGCAGTACATGTACTAAAAATTTTACAAAGGACAAACATTTGAAGATAGGAAATGAGTTGTTTATCCAACAATGTGGAAAAATGCTGTGAGAAAGAAGTTCTTTTATCACATACACTCCCTTGTTTTCAGTGTAATATACCCATTACAAATTTTCTTATCTTATACACGTTTGATATCATATTTGTGTGACGTCATTTTTGACGTCATTTTGTACGTATTTCATAGAAGTTAATGGGTTTTATGGATATTACCGCAGGTGAATCTATAAATAGTTTTGCATCATCTGATCTATATTTCGTGAAATATGGATATGTGATAAAAAGAATCTGACATTCGTTGGCGTTTGAGATGAAATTTTATTAAACTCATCAAGGAAAAATGTTATTAAGCTCGCCAAAAACTTGCTTAATAACATTTCCCTAGACTCGTTTAATAAAATTTTATCTCAAAAGCCAACTCATGTCAGATCCTATTTGTCACAACCATTGCTCTTTTTCTCATAAAGTTTTCCAAAACTAGTAACTGCACAGACATCAGAAGCCTTGTTTGTTCAGTATATACTCCGGCTGTCTAGAGCATCCATCATAAATAAAAATTCCTTACCTCAATCCTCATACGTCTAAACTTTATCCTCTGTACAAAGGTCCTGATTTGAGCCTGAAGCATAACTACTGCATACATTCTTTTTTCAACCCATCTGCGTATCAGAAATCCTCGGCAGTAACGTTGTAGATTTATGATCATGGTACGTTGGGCGTTGAACTTAGCTGTCAATAATCTAGATCTTGCAAGAGCCTGCAATCTCTTGTATCCTTGTCGCATCTGGAAATGAAGTCTTGTAGACAGGCTAATACAACAGCCATGTAATATTATCTTATGTGTTACAGGGTATAGGACTACAAAGCTTGTAGGTTTGAATACCAGTAATTTTTTTTTCCCTGTTTCTCAAAGTGACATCAGGGTGAAAGCTTACCTATTTCTGTCTAACCACAGATTAACCAGTAGTAGGCTGGGGCACTGCATAATGAATTATTTTTTTAATTCTAAATATTGTCTTTGATAGAAAGAGAGAAATATACATTCATATAGTTTTTTAAGGAGTTTAAAAAAGTTAAAATGAAGTATTTCAATGCTTGGAATTATTTTAAATGTTTTTTTTTTTTAAATCTCAGAGTAAGCTTATCACAGATACATAGGATCTGACAAGAGTTGTCACCTGAGATATAAATCTCAAATGAGTGTAGAAAAGATGGTATAATGCAAGCCTTTGGCAAGCTTAGCAAGGGAATAAATATATCAAGTGAATGATAATATCTCAGACTAAATGGTAATATATCTTTTGTTCTTCACTAAGCTAATGTGGAACATACTCAATATGAAGTATAGGAAACATACCAGTACGAAATTCTTTCTTGTAATGTAAGCCCTCCAGTGTGCTTGGATAAGAATGCAGCTTCCAGTCATCTTCAAGAATCTTTGCCGTATAATCCACATACGGATGTGTTTCTGTATCACAATAATTTTCTGTGTCATCACAATTTCACGCTGCTGCTCCAAATAGGCATCTTGTGCATCCTGCAATAATAGTTGAAACACTTAACCTTTTACCAAACAACACAATTTTAGTTGATTGTATTATATGGTTTATAATGCCATTTTCATCATTGTTTCACTTATATCACTACGTCCAGTGCACCCATCCATGCTCTTTCTCTTTTTCCAATACTTAGCAAAATAATTCTCTCCAAGCAACATGCTGTTTTTTGATACATAACCATTGTGGAACATGATCAGTGTGGAGAGAAAAAAAAAAGGGCTCTTGAAAACATTAAGGAACAAGAGATAATCCTGGGAATCACCACTTTCTTCTTTCTCCATTTTTTCTGCCTGCTAATGACAAATACCATGATGTAAGCCACATTTGTCATCAGGAAATGATTTCAACTGGGACAAATCTAAAATTTTTTCATCTGGGAAAGAGTTAGGCGAACATTTTTACCCTCTTTACCATAAATCAAGGGAAACTTAAAAAAAATTACTTTACCCTACAAGCATCGAAACAAAACAAGCAAAAAAATCAGCACTATAACTTTAAAAACACTTTGGTTTGGCAAGGTTGATAATTCTGAAGAACTTTACAACAGATTTTATTGGTGGCTGTTCTGCTCGAGCAAATCTCAAATTTTTTTGCTTGGTAAAGAGACAAACATCGAAACAAGCCAAGCCAAAATCCAACACTGTACCTTTAAGAAAACTTTGGCATGACCAGGTTGATAATACTGAAGAACTTTGCTACAGATATTATTGGTGGCTGTTCTGCTTAAGCAAGTATCAAATTTCGTTCTTCGGTAAAGAGATAAACATCTAAACAAAACAAGCCAAAATCCAACACTGTACCTTTAAGAAGACTTTGGTTCTGCCAAGCTGATAATCCATCCCCTGTAAAACTTTGCTACAGATTTTATTGGAGGCTGCTCTACAATCCTCTACATGAGCTGGACCAATCCCCTCACCTAACATACGATATCTGTCCACAAAGTCATGGAAGCTGTGTCTGATTGGATAACCTGCTCTACGGATCCGGATAGTTTCCATCATGCCTGAGTATCTCAACTGTTTACAACAGAGTTCACGGTCAAAATCCTGAAAATAAAAATTTTTAGATATAACAAGTGCATTACGCTTCATCAAACCATTCAGAGTTGTTTTAATGACCCTACCAAAGAAGGCTTTTGAAAACGTTGCATGAAAAAGAGAAAAAGGTGTAACCAACATTTTCTCCTTTTCCCACAATGTTTTCTACCATTTTAGGGGCAAGTTCCATCATCTTAGCTGTATCTAATTTGAGCTGAGCCCCAATAGCTCAGTCTGTAGAGTGCAAGACTTGAGAACGGGGGGGGTCGCTGGTTGGATTCCCAGCTCGACTGGTTTCTTTCCGAGGATTAATGATAGTCATTCAGAAAGGATTTGTTCCTCTCTCACCGCTGACCTTTGTTTTGACAGTGGTAATGTGGGAAAGCTGCCACTGGCTTGGAAATATTGTGTGGAGTACTGGCAAAAGAAACTCCAGGTAAGCATGGATAGGTGCACTGGCTGCTGCAGTATAATTGAAATATTGTTGAAAACGGCGTTAAACACATACAATCAATCAAGCATCTAATTTGTTGTCTGCAAATGCCTACAATTTGGGTAGATGTAAAATTTTGTCATGTGGTAATGATCAACCCTTTGAATGCTTTACATGTTTAACACTGTTTTTAACACTGTTTTTAACATAATTTCAGTTATATTCTGGTGGCCTGTGCACCTACTCATGCTTTCCTGGAGTTTCTTTTGACCAGTACTTTGCAAAATATTATTTCCAAGCCACTGGCTGCTTTCCTACATAACCATCATCAAAATCAGCAGTGAGGAATGAATCCTGTCACAATGACTATCATCATGTCGACCAAGCCGGGAATGGAACCAGCGACCTCCTGTTCTCAAGTCTTGTAAGCTACTGACTGAGATACTGGGGCTCAGCAAGACTTCAAGGAAAAAAGCCTTTGAAAACATTGTAGGAAAAGTTTATCACATAAATGTTTACCCAGCATTTCCTTTTTCCGATTCAACAAATCTGGCAATGAAACTAATTAATATATTAAACTGGTCCAAACCTTTCAGTTAAAAACTACAAGTCAATCAAGGAATTATAGGTTGCTCAAAAGTCAAAATTTGTCTTCACTAGAGTATAAAACATTGTGGGAAATGTAGAAAACGCTGGTCTCCTTTCCCAAAAATGTTTTCAAAAGCCTAATTCCTCAAGGTCGTTCAACTTTAGAACTGTGTCATAAAGGTTTATCACTGCATTTATTACCCTCAGACCATAATATATTTTAACGGTCGACCAATTTCATAATAATAGGGGAAACCTGTATTCTTTTCTTCTAAAACAGAACAAAACAAAAAAATGCCTCTGCTAGGCATCGAACCAGAGACCTTAACAAGTCTTGTCTTTTGGGCACCAATTACGCAACTGAGCTGTTTTAGGTTAAAGTGACACATTTGCCATAATGAGTGCATGCGTTGAACCTTTCATACCTTTTATGTGTTTGGTTTTTTTTGACATTGTGTATGTAAACAAAGGCTAATATTAGTATCATCTGAGGGTAATACCCATAGAAAACATTGTGACAACTTCTGTCTATTCCCAACTATACTACTCAAAATTTGCTACAGATAACCATCTTAAATTTAACCAATATGCATGTGCGGCATGCATCAGGTATGGTTTTTCAATATGGAAAATTGCTACGCTGATGAAATAAACCATCTGAGGAAATTAATGTTTTTTTAAGTAAAACTGTATTTTTGTGACATATACCCATATTGAAATATGTAAATGATCCCTATCAAAGTGCGAGTAGTATATATTATATTTACCTGTGCCCGCTTGAACTCATTTGGTTTGATACATCTCACAAAGAAGGGCTGGCATGCATTTAGGGTCTTCATCAGGGATTCTAGGGATTTCTTGAATTGTGCTCCCAAGGTTGGGGCCCTTTTCCTTGTATCTGTACCCTGTAGAATAATAATAAAAAAAAGCGAAATATTTTGATATGAGTCTTTTATATCATAATTATCATACACTGACTTAAAACATGATTAGTCCAAATTAAAAGAAACTGCCGGCAATAAAATACATATGGGTTCCTCTTTTGATAGTAACCAACTAGTCCAAGTAAATATATTCAGAGTTATGAGAAAATATCAGTTTTTGCATGATGACCTTGATGCAGAGGAGGACAGAACTATCACATTACCTCAAACTCTGCTTTGTAGCAGAACTAAAATTGACAAAGTTCAAAAAAAGAGAGAATGACATGGAACAGTAGGTCTATGTGGCTCTTAGTCTTACCAGTTCAAAGTCAGATTTAAAGAGGCCAGTCAGATACTGATTTCCAGAGGACTGGATGACTGACAACAGATCTGGGGAGAAAGTGTCTCTGTTCTTCTCCAAAAAACCTGAAAAAAAATGAAAAAAGAAATGTAAGACAAGATTCTTATGTAATAATATTGACTATGGGTGATAATTCACCCCAAAATCTATCCGCTCTTTTTTACTATTGAGTTTTCCATACTACTGAAAAAAAATTTTAATACTGTCAATAAATGTTTTCCTGGTTTTCAAAAGTCTTTGTTCTTTGTATAGAATTTGGTAATAGTCTGTATAGTATTGGCCAGACCACAAAATTTTCCACTTGTCCATTTCCAAAGAATTTGCATACTACAAACTATATGTGGATCAAATTATAACATTCCTCTTTAAAAGGTTGAAAGAAAACATTGACGGTACAGGAAAAAAATGCTGTTAACCAGTGCTTTCTCCTTTTCCCACAATGTTTTAAAAAGTTTTCTTTCTCGGGGCTGATGCAACTTGGTATTAAGAAGTAACGGGTTACAGGATTCCAAATTTTGCCATTCTACATGTCTTACATTCATCATCCAAGATGATTGCAGCTTCCTGTCTATCAGGTGTTTTTTTATTCTTTAACTCTTTACCACAAAATCCCGACTTTTACTGACCCCAAGGAAGAAGACTTATAAAAACATTGTGGGAAGAAGAAAAAATGCTGGTAACCAGCATTTTCTCCTTTTCCCACAATGTTTTCAAAAGCCTTCTCTTTCAGGGTCATTAAAATCAGGATTGTGTAGTAAAGAGTTAAGCAGAAAAGTGAAGGCACAGCTTCAAAGTGCCATAACACTATATACTGTGACTTAAATGATGTTGACCTATTATGATCTCAGCTGCGACATAATTTACTTGACCAACTGACCTTCAACCAAGTGGGATCATCTACATGTCTTGGTAAATTTCAGTACACAGTTTGAAGGACATTATTATTATCACTTGTTACTTATTACCTGGACAAAATAGAATATATTACAATAACTTTGACCTTGACCTCTAACCTATTGTCCTTAAAAAGCAATAGGGATCATAAAATTTAATTCTTTTTTGGAAACAAACATGATATTTTTGAAGAATTTTGGTAAAATCAATTGTTTTTTCTCTGTCCAACTAGGTTTGGTATTCCCACAAACACCCACTGAAAGACATCAGCCAAAAAAAAAAAAGGAAAACTACCAGGATACTGACTTAACAGCTATTACCTTTACTGTCATAGAAGACCACTCCTGCAAAATGGTTGATTCCAAACACTCTGTTTATATCAGCCTTGGGTCTGAGATAGTTCTTGTTGGACTGATGGGTCTGATGAAGCTTGTTCAACATGGTCTGGTCTGTCCCCTAAAAAACAAAAGAGCATCACATACTGGTGCCAACGCTTGGCTGCAATTGCTTGATTTTCAGTGAAAATTCTTAGCCAAAAAGGGGGCATAACTGTAACAAAAATATTTTGACAGTTGATGCTCATACTGTATGGGTTCACCTTTTAACAACTAGTCCAATTTCGAAGTAAGCATCTTCAGTAATGACAGAGATATAGAAAATGTCAAAGTTTCTTGAAAATGTGGAAGTTTTTGCACCATGACGACATAGACAACAGCAGGGCTATGACAATACCTTGACATTTTCTTCAAAACAGCCAAGCTAATAATGGCAAATTAACTGTCTGCCAGTGGACAAAAATTTAGACTTGTCAAAATTGAAAGCAATTGCAGACAACAAATTAATTGTTGCTCAAATGATGATTTCACACTTTGATAGGGAATGTAAAAACATTGTTGGAAAAGGACGAGTACTGGTTACCTGCATGTCACATGATCAACAACAAACATGCCAATTACATGGATTTGTACTCAGATTTGCAGGATGATGTCATTTCTGATCTCGTGAAAAAAGACCAAGTTTCTGATTGCGAAAAAAATCCAATCTCATAAAACTAGACAGAGTAACTGATTGCAAAAATCTGGTCTCATCAATAGAACTGTAAAAATCTAATCATATAAAAATAGAGTTACTGACTGCAAAAAATCCAGTTTCATAAAAATAGACAGAGTAACTGATTGTAAAAATCTGGTCTCATCAATAGACAGAATTACTGATTGCAAAAATCTCATCATATAGAAATAGACAGAGTTACTGATTGCAAAAAATCCAATCTCATAAAAGCAGAAAGAGTAACTGATTGTAAAAATCTGTTCTCATCAATAGACAAGCATTACTGATTGCAAAAATATGATCATATAAAAATAGAGTTACTGATTGCAAAAAAATCTGATCTCAAAAATATAGACAAAGTTACTGATTGCAAAAAATCTGGTCTCATCGATAGACAAAGTTGCTGATTGCAAAAATCTGATATCATAAATAGACAGAGTACTGATTGCAAAAATCTATCTCATAAATAGACAGAGTATTAATTGCAAAAATCTGATCTCATAAAAAAAGACCGAGTACTGATCGTAAAAATCTGATATAAAAAGACAAGAGTACTGACTGCCATAATCTGATATCATAACAGATTTACTGATTGCAAAAATCTGATCTCAAAAATAGAGTACTGATTGCAACTATCTCATTATCTAAAACTCTTATTTGCGTTTTTTTACTGTTTGTTTTGGAATTTAATGCTGTTTTAACAGCCTACATCATATAACACCAGTCAGTGCACCTACGCATGTTTCCTGGCTTTCTCACACCAGTACTGATACAACTTTCTTTCCAACTCACCGACTACTTGTCTCATATGCATCGGAGGTGAGAGGTGAAAAATTGCCAGAAAGAAAGTTTGCCTCACTCAAGTATTGAGCACACAACCACCAGGTCATGAGTCAGATACGCTAACCACTGAGCTACCTGGGCAGGCACTTTTTTACTGAATGCAACCATACAGTTTCTTTACGGTTCAAAAAAAAATATATATC
Organism: Hippopus hippopus; assembly: GCA_946811185.2. Classification (NCBI taxonomy): domain Eukaryota; kingdom Metazoa; phylum Mollusca; class Bivalvia; order Cardiida; family Cardiidae; genus Hippopus; species Hippopus hippopus. The sequence goes on from OX328110.1 coordinate 43,224,713, forward strand.
CAGTCGTATTTATATTTATCTAGGCCAAAAGCAGACCAAACTAGAATTTGTCACAGGATGTGACTTAATACCCCCGCAAGAGCTGTAATTGACCAATTGTTTGTTTTTTTTTTCACGATTACATAGACGGACACACGGACGGACACACAGATGGACAGACAGACAGGCTGATTCCAGTATACCCCCGAAAACATTGGTTTTGCGGGGGTATAAATAGGTCCCTATAATTATTGTCTGCACCACCAATGCCTTACCCTGGGAAACTTGCTCTCCTCATCCACCAATGATATTATGTTCATAGGTTTGGCCCCAATCAGGTCCAAGATCTCCTGGTTGTCCACAAACTCTATATGCTTCCAGTTGATTCCTTCATTATCATACTCCTCCTGTTCCAGTTTGAAAATGTGCTGAACAAAAAACTGCTGTAGGTTCTCGTTGGCATAGTTGATACACAGCTGTTCAAAACTGAAAATAGATGACAATTATCATATTAACCTATGACCCTTTCTCAAACGACAAATTTTAGACTCCTTCAAATTTGAAACATCTGCAGACAGCAAATTCAACAACGGTACTAATGAGCTTTGGCTCTCTGATAGGGCAGAAAACATGGTGGAAAAAAGGAGAGAATGCTGGTTACAAGCATTTTCTCCTATTCCCACAATGTTTTCAAGAGCCTTCTTTTCAAGGGTCATGAAAACCCCAGATTGTTTGGTAAAGGGCTCACCTGCTAAATAAGTCTAATGAAAATTTCAAGCCGATAGTAAAAACCCTTTTTTTGTCATTTCAAAGGAATTTTTAGGGGAGGAAAAAAATCTCCTTAGTGGACAGTATAGATCTAAGATCAGACTACATGTTCTGTGCAGTCTGATTCTTGAACTACACAATCTGTGAAAGGTCATTAAGTTGTGCTTAGAAGCCTAACGATTATCCCTTTACCAAACAATCCTTTATTTTAAAGCCCTTGAGATAAAAGGCTTTTGAAAACATTGTGGGAGTAGGAGAAAATGCCGTTAATGAGCATTTCTTCCTTTTTCCCTCAACAATTTTTATACTCTTTCACTGACATCTCTCATTTGAAACATATTCATTTGTCGTCTGCAAATGATATAAATTTTGGATGAAACTACAATTTTGTCATTTGGTATGAATTCATTCATTACATTCTACTAGACCAGTGGACCAGTAATTTGCAATTTTCATCTCGAGTTGATGTTGATATTCACAGAATCAGCTGAGCAGGGTTGTGTAATAAAGGATTTGGGCTAATCTTGATAATTATGTTTTAAAAAACAAAATTCCAAACACCCTCATAAATTTTACAAAACACCATGATACAACTACTTTACCTATTGATATCAAAACTCTCAAATCCAAAAATATCCAGAACACCAATCGAGCTGCGGAAATGTTTAGTAGATTTGGGTTTGTAGATGGCACTGTTAATCTTCTCTACAATCCAGACAAACATACGCCCATATATTCCTTTTACGAAGGCATCCCGCACATCCACTGACTGCTCGACATTCATTGCACTGGTGACACTCTCCCCTCGTGTTATGATTGTCTTTGTTGTCAACGCATCTATAAGATCTTGAGCTGAAACCTGTAAGTTGTAAACTCTTTACATAACTAGTGGTCAGGGTACGTGTTCTTCTTATCAATTCACCAGTCACTTATGACAATAAACATTAATGCAACAGTATGAATTTTGGTAGGATTACCCCCTCCTCCCGAAAATTTAGCCAATAAGGGTTTTCGAATAGTTTTCCCTTGTCATCATAGTCAGTGTAGCTAGATGCATGCAACCAATCTGATCAATTTTTTTTTTTCGTTACACAAAGATTAAACCCCATCTATATATCATACTCAGGGCCTGCTCTGGTTTTTGTTTTTCTTTCGCCACTATTTTCGCCAATTTAAAAAACTTTTTGTCACATATTTTATTTATGAGCCATTTTTTTGCCACTTTTCCTAATTTAATAGCCATTTCTTTCGCCACTTTTCTTAAGTTATGAGCCATTTCTTTCTACTTTTTCACTACTTTCCTTTTTACCACCATTTATCCCTCTTTATTCTGTTCAGGTATCAGACACAAAGAACAAGGTTTTTTATGTGTCTTTCAATTTTAATTCATTTGTACAAACATGAAAATATGAATGATGAAAATTACATAAAGTCTTTTATCATGATCGGGATTTAATCCTTTAGCGCATGACACAAATTTAGACACACCCAAACCCAAAGCATATACAGACATCAATTTAAATGTTGCGGAAATAGTGGAAGTTGTCTGTGATAGGATAGAAAACATTGTTTGAAAAGGAGAAAATGCTGGTTACCATCATTTTTTTCTTTTCTCACAATGTTTTCATAAGTCTCCTTTATTGAGGTCATCAAAAAATTGGCATTGTGTGGGTTCTTAAAACAAAAAAAAAGGTAAAAACACAATGTTGTTAAATTTTGTTTAAATCTAGAAGCAGACTTGTGCTGCAAGTAGACAGTATTTCTTCCATGAACTTTACAGGAGAAATTATAGTACTGGCATGTGATGAAAGAATTTCTGTATGCCTACCTTGAGTGAAAAACAGTTGAATCTTACTATCAATTTTGGATATGATTTGCTTATCAAAGGAAAAAATGAGAAAGGAATTTTATCTGCTTGTTGACTCAAAAGAACATTATCTGACCATTGGGTTTTGATTGCCTTGTAATTTATGAGCCCTTTGATGCAGAGTCACACATTACTTCAAACCCTGACATTTCTCATCAGATTACAAATAATGTCCAGAGTGATGAGAAAAGATAAAAAAAAACACTTCTTAACGGCTGTAATGAGGACCAACCACAATCTTTATTAAAAAACATAACTAGGACTTGATAAATTTAAAAGAATTAAACATAACAAGGTTGACAGAGACGTAATCTATAGTAAATAAAATAGCTGATAGGAAGGAAAAGGTGTAGAGTATTCTAAAAAAAGAATGCTAAAAATAGAACACTGCACTGCAGATTTTGCTTGAGTTGCCGATGTGAGGAAGGCACATAATTGTTTTCAAGATTTTTTAATCCTTTGGTTTACCATCCATCATTGTAATTTATTAAAAAATATTTGTAAATCTCCAGCAGTAAGAAGAGGTAATTCTGCTTTATTTTACAACTATTTATGTACTGAGAATCAGTACTGATCGTCTGACGTCATTTAAACAAATAAGAAGACGCTTTACCTGTGGAAAAAAAGACAAGGTTTCGTGGGATAAAGGGGTAGATTTTTAGCGAGTTAGTAACAGATAAGGATCATAACACTCTGCTGTCTTGTCTAAATTGACAAAGTTAATAAAGGATAACTGGTGTCACCCTTTGTCTTAGATTGTCAGTATTTCACGAATATAGCCAGGTCGGGAATTTTTTAAGGCAAAGTTTTTACGCCGTGCAAGCTTGACGAGGCGAAGTTGAGCCATTGACCCTAAAAATTTTTTTTTTTAAATAATTTTTTTTTTAGTCTTAAAATGACCCAAAAGGTATGGAAAAATGCAAAAATCCCGAAAAAAAAATATTGATTTTTTCGAAGGTGAGGCACACATGGCGGAAAAGAAACGCTGTTGAAGGTGACTTCTTCGACCACATCGCCCTGTAGCTTCTTCCCTGCTTCACCCTTTCTCCACTTATCTCGTGAGTTGAGACAAAACTGAAGAATTGCCGATTAAAAAAAAAACTTTCGCCACTTATTTTCGCCAGTTAAAGAAAAAATTCACCACTTGTTCAGAATTTTCGTGTTTGGTGAAAATGGCGATCGGCAGCGCGGGCCCCGATACTAAAACAAAATAATTTACCTGATATTGAAATATTCGTATATTTTTTAGGTAAGTGATTTATACTCTATACAAAATATCAGGCTTCTCTAAAATGGTAGCATTTACAAACCCCAAAAATAGATGTGGGTCAAATGATGGGAATTGTATTTATTTCAGTTTTATCATGGTGGCCAGTGCACCTATCCATGCTTTTCTTAGGTTTCTATAACCACAACTTTACACTTTCCCACATATACATTGTCAAAACATTGATCAGCAGTCAGAGAAGACTGAATCTTCTTGCAATGACTGTCATTAATCCTCGCAAAGAAATTTCAAAAGCTGCGGATTCGAAACATTCAGTCCTGGTTTCAAGTCATGTATGTTACTAATGGCGCCACCAGGTTCAGTTTTGTTGACATATTTCACTTTCAAAAGCTATCTACTACATTGATGTAGGTGTGTAAAAAACAGAACTTGACAGTTTTTAAGAAAAACCAAATGATTAGAGCACTACAAGGTTTAACTCAATACAAATCAACAAAATTATAGACTGGTCCAAATTGAGAGCATTTGCATATGACAAATAAGATTTGGTGCAAATGATGGGATTTGTATCAGAAAGGGTAGAGAATATTGTGGGAAAAGGAGAAAATGCTGGTTACCAGCATTTTTTCTTTTTCCCATAATGTTTTCAAAAGCCTTCTCATGCATAGTTGTTAAGACACAAGATACTGTGGTAAAGATTTGACTTACCTCCAGCAGTCTACAGGCCTTGTTGATGTGAGAAATATCTGAAATCTCACTGGCATCATCTATAGTTTCCATCTCAATCACTGTAAAAACATTGCAACATGTGAAATATTAAAATATAGAAAGGACTCAAGATGTTAACTCTCTACCAGGTGACAAAATTTTAGACTTATCCAAATTCAAAGCATTTACAGAGGACAGATCTAGTATTGCTCAAATAATAAAATTCAAAATTTGTCATGAGTAGTTTACAGCCAGTGACTTAAAACCTTACAGATCAACTGCAGGGACCATCTTAATTATGTGTAATACTGCTACCTCGCTCCCTCCCTCCCTCCCTCCCTCTCTCTCTCCCTCCCTCTCTCTCTCTCTCTTTCTTTCTTTCTTTTTTCCTTCTCCCCCATCCTTCTCCATTGATAAGTGATAAGTTAATGGTTGATTGAATGATGTTAAACAGTTTTCAACATTATTTCAGTTATATTTCTTTGGCCAGAGCACCTATCCATGCTTTCCTGGAGTTTCTTCTTACCAGTACTCAGCACAGTATTCTCTCCAAACCACTGGCTGCTTTCCCACAAAACAATGGTCAACTGTGTTAGACGAATGAATCCTGTCACAATGACTATCATCAATCTTCCAAAAGAAATTGGGCCAGCCGGGGACCGAACCAGCATCCTCCTGTTTTGAAGTCCTGTACACTACCGACTGAGCTACAGGGGCTCGGCATATCTGGTCATCGACTCGATATTACAATCATGTGGAAGTAAGTCTAGACGCACCTTTAACTCTTTCAGTGCCAAATAAATGAACTTGGCCTCTATTGACGGCTTAAAATACCATCCATTGAAACTTACAAAGATTCTGATTGTATAGATTTGACTAAACAAGCGGACAGTATAGATCAAAGATCAGACTGTATGTTTTGTGCAGTCTGATCTTGATCTATGCTGTCCACAAAAGTCACTGTTTTTGCCAAAGGCACTGAAAGGGTTAAAGTCTCACTAGATTCAATTTGTCAAAATAATTTACAATATGAATAAGTCTACAATTTTGTCACCAGGTAAAGAGTAAAGATCTCTTTGTCTGCGCATGTCATATTCATCGAAGATTCAACCTGTCTGCTATAATGCATCACCTATCCCATATACAGGAGAAAAGTACGGCTTATACCGAAGCTATTACCCATGCCTGTAGGGGCTGTTTCAATAAATGGCTGGTGCATAGGTTACATGCTAGCTGATCAAAGCTGAATGAATCGCACCAGGTAGCGTTTTATACAGTAAACATTTATTTTATTTTGAAATTCAAAGTAATGGTTTTCGTTTTGAAAAGTAGTCCAGTTCTGTACCCAGAATGCCCAAATCAGATAGATGTGTATTTGTAGAATGCCACCAAGCCGAAGGTAATGGTGAAGATCCAGATTATCAAATTATACTCACCATTGTAATTGAGATTTCCAAGATGGAGTAATGCTGCTAGAATTTTCAAGATTTCCCAGACTTCTTTTTCCTGGAACATGAGCACTTTCATGGCTGAGCGAATATCAGCGAACTCTTTAGTGTCATCCCTGCCCTCGCAGGTAATGGATCCTCCCTGAAACCAAAACAACGAGAGATTCGGGCTAATCTATTTAACCATTACCACACAATCTAAACTTTTAACGACACCAAGAAAGAAGCCTTTCGAAAATATTTTGGGAAAAGGAGAAAATGCTGGTAAACAGCATTTTCTCCTTTTCCCAAAATATTTTTCACCCTATTAAAGACAAATTCCACCATTTGAGCCACAATAAAATTTTTGTCTGCAAGTGCTTTCACTTTGGACAAGTCTTCATTTTTGCAATATGTTGAAGAGTGTATGTCACGCTCTGTGATAAAGTGGTTTAATGTATCTTCAGAAAGTATGGACCCAGATCAGTTTGCACAGTCCGCTCAAGCTGACCTCGGTGAAAACTTTTTTGCTAAATCTGCAAAATGTTGATGGACCATTCCACCTCATGATTCAGATTAGACAAAATGGAACCAACGACATACGATACTTGATATAATGCATTACTTAAATGCACTAAAGCCCATATTCCCAGACACCGCTCCTCTACATTGACCCTTTGCTAAACAATGTTGCATTTTAACAACCCTAAAGAAAACGGCATTGAAAACATTGTGAGAAAAGGAACCTCTTTCCACAATGTTTTCTACTCTTTAAACTCTTTACCAAACAACAAAAGTTTGGACTAGTCCAAATTTAGAGCATTTGCAGATGACAAAATAAACCTGACTCAAAAATTGAAATTTGATTTGAGAAGGGTAGAAAACATTGTGGGAAAAGGAGAAAATGCTGGTTACTAGCATTTTCTCTTTTTCCTACAATGTTTTCAAAAGTTTTCTTTCTCATGGTCGTTAAAAGTCAGGATTGTGTGTTAAAGAGTTGAGGACTTTTTCGTAAGCTTCTAAAGATAACTATATGCTCAAATCTTTATTTAATGACTACCCTTGTTTTCAGCATAGTAAAGCCTTTATATGATGCTCTTTTTCATACAAGAAATAAGAACAATTGATCAAATGATTCAATTGTGTTTTACACCACTTTCAACATGATTTTTAGACATATCACAGCAACAGCTCACCTCTTTATGTGTGTCCTTGTTTTAAGCAGCACAAAGGAAGGACTCTAAAAGGTCATGCCAAAGGGCACTCCCACAAAAAGTCCAGCACTGCAAGTGAGGGTCAAACCACATACCTACAGATTGGGATTCCTACACCTCATCAATGATTCATGTTGGACACCACCAACAAGACCAAACCTACCTGAGTTAGGTACAAGGAGTGTGTAGCATCTTGTACAAACCAGACCAAACCTATGTGAGTTGGGTACCAGTAGTGTGTGGCATCTTGTACAAACTCGACCAAACCTACCTAAGTTAAGTACCAGTAGTGTGTGTCATCTTGTACAAACTCGACCAAACCTACCCGAGTAAAGGTACAAGTAGTGTGTTGCATCTTGTACAAACTCGACCAAACTTTCCCGAGTAAAGGTACCAGTAGTGTGTTGCATCTTGTACAAACTCGACCAAACCTTCCCAAGTAATGGTACCAGTAGTGTGTTGCATCTTGTACAAACTCGACCAAACATTCCCGAGTAAAGGTACAAGTAGTGTGTTGCATCTTGTACAAACTCGACCAAACCTTCCCGAGTAAAGGTACAAGTAGTGTGTTGCATCTTGTACAAACTCTACCAAACCTTCCCGAGTAAAGGTACAAGTAGTGTGTTGCATCTTGTACAAACTTGACCAAACCTACCAATAGTGCATGGCATCTTGTACAAACTCGACCAAACCTACCTGAGTTGGGTACCAGTAGTGTGTGGCATCTTGTACAAACTCGACCAAACCTACCTGAGTTGGGTACCAGTAGTGTGTGACATCTTGTACAAACTCGACCAAACCTACCTGAGTTGGGTACCAGTAGTGTGTGGCATCTTGTACAAACCCGACCAAACCTTCCCGAGTTGGGTACCAGTAGTGTGTGGCATCTTGTACAAACCCGACCAAACCTACCTGATTTGGGTACCAGTAGTGTGTGGCATCTTGTACAAACTCGATCAAACCTACCTGAGTTGGGTACCAGTAGTGTGTGGCATCTTGTACAAACTCGACCAAACCTACCTGAGTTGGGTACCAGTAGTGTGTGGCATCTTGTACAAACTCGACCAAACCTACCAATAGTGCATGGCATCTTGTACAAACCAGACCCAACCACCAGTTAGCTACACAGGACACCAGCAACAAGACCAAACCTACCTGAGTTAGGTACCAGTAGTGTGTGGCATCTTGTACATCCAACTTGCTCTTCTCCTCTCTTGTCATACCAGCCAACATGCAGTAAAATATATGATAGTTTCTCTCATCATGAGCTTGATTAACAATCCTTGACTTTTCTAACAGATACTGCTCTATCTTGGCACCCTCTATGGAACCTTTCTGGTTAAAGTGGATGTCTATGTATTTACCAAATCTGCTGGAGTTGTCATTTCTTATTGTTTTAGCATTTCCAAAAGCTGGAATAAGATAAAAGGGTGAAATTTATCGCAATGAACAAAAAATGTCAAATCTCACTATTAGGTATTTGCGTTACACTTCAAGAAGTCTTTAGTAATTTTTTTCGAATTCCATTTCTACACAGATTAACTTTTAAATCAAACAAAAGAAGGCCATGATAGCCCTGTACTGCTCCACTGGTTAATAAGTAAAAACCATACATACCAACCATTACAATTCTAGGCCAAATGGTTTGAAACAAGAAGATGTATAAAGTTTTCTCTATAAAAGCCCATGAAAGTTATGATCGCAGGGTTAAGCCATTTTTCAACACAGAGCTATTATTACTTGAATTCAGGTAGAAGTCCACAAGATAAAGTCACATGCGAAATAATACAGGTATAGGCCTTATGGATATAACCAAGAAGTTTTCTATATAAGGCTTACTATAAGCCTATGTAAAACGTGTGAACCCCTCCCCCCCCCATACGCGCGGACAGACAGCTGCATGGACATGTGAACCCCTCCCCCACCCCCCCACCCCCCAATACGCACGGACAGACAGCTGCATGGACACAAGGCTGTGAGAGTGGAGCTAAAACCCAGCAAGTTTCCAGGACAAAATATCCTACTTGTACTGCTTAATTAACTCTTTATCAAACAACAAAATTTTAGACTGGTCCAAATTGAAAGCATTTGCAGACGACAAAATAAATGTGCCTTAGAAATTGAAACTTGACTTTAGAAGAGTAGAAAACATTGTGGGAAAAGGAGAAAATGCTGGTTACCAGCATTTTCTCCTTTTCCCACAATGTTTTCAGAAGGCTTCTTCCTCTCGGTCGTAAAGACCAGGGATTGTTTGGAATAGGGTTAATTGCACCTTTTCCCATTAATGTTAAAAAAAAAAAAATGTTAGGAGCACAGGCCTGAAAAAAAGTTCAATTCCCAAAAAAAGAAATTCTCAATGATAAGATATTGAAATCTGTGACTCATCCATGTTGACAGAAGTTTCACATCAGACTAAATTGATGGAATTTGCCTTTGAAAGGGTATGAAACACTGAGCAAAAGGAGATAGTGCTGTTTAGAGGCATTTTCCCCTTTTCAAACAATGTTTTCAAAGGCATTCTTTCTCAGTTTGGTAGAGGGTTATCTGTGTAACTAGCCAACCTATAGTTCTTTTGGGAATACCCAATTCAGCAGAATTTGCTGTTTTGCCTGAGAAAAGTTCATCAATATTCACAAATTCAATGTTGTCTGTGACTTTATGTGACTTTGAAGATGGTGTAGACCCACAATCTGTATGTTCTGCGTGGTCTAACCATGGATCTCCAATATCCTGAAGCCGAGCCTGGCAGCACAGTCAATAGCATACAGAAATTGTTGCTGGTTCAAATCCCCAGCTTGCCTAATTTCTGTCTGAGGACTGATGATAGTCATTGCAACAAGATTCATTCCTCTCTCACCGCTGATTATTGTTTTGACAATGGTCATATGGGAAAGCAGCCAGTGACTTGAGAAGAATACTGTGCAAAAATAAAGAAAACTCCAGAAAAGCATGTACCTGCTGCTGCGATATAACTGAAGTAATGTTGAAAACAGCATTACACACCATAAACAAACAAACAAACAATATATTTCAGAACCCAAAGAAGTTGCAGACAACCAAATAAATGTGGCTCAAATTAAAGAAGTTGTCTTGGTAGAAAACATTTTGGGAAAAGTAGAAAATGCTGGATATTTTCTCCTTTTCCACAATGTTTTCAAAAGCTTTCTCTTTCAATGTTAAAATTTGGGATTGTGTGGTAAAAGGTCTGTATTCACCAATCATTCCTAAAAATATTCTTAGTCTTATTCTCCAACATGAAAGTAACACAGCTTCTGACTGGCTAAACCATATGGTTTCAAAGTTGTAAAATTCTGGAGAATAAGACAAAGAATATTCATAAGAATGGTTGGTGAATATGTGGACCTGGACTTACAAAAACCTGACCATACCTTCCATAATTGGGTTTGCCTCTAGAATCTGTTGTTCTATCCAGGAATGTTGACCACTGATGGCTGCTAAAAACTGTAGGATCAGTTTGGTGCTCTCTGTTTTACCTGCGCCGGATTCACCACTGCAACAAAAATGTAAATACCAAATAATTCCCATTTTTAACGACCCTGAAGACGAATATTTCTGAGAATATTGTGGAAGAATCAGTTTAGTGCTGTTTCATGTGCCCCTGACTCACCACTGCAACAAACAGTAGCTTTAATTCATTACCAATCAATCCAGAGTCCTAATAATCACAATGAAGAAAATTTTGTGGAAAAAGGAAAAAGTGTTGATATCCACGATACTTTCTATCATTTCAAAGAACAAAATCATCTTTTAAGCTAAACTAATAGGTTTTGTGGCAAAGATGAATACCGTGTATCCATAAACAAGAGCACAATGTATGTGTGCCAGCGCACAGCTGCAGTTGCTTTTAGAAACTATTTGTTAAACTTTCAGGCTGACTTAAAGTGAAGATGAAAAAGGGGCATAACTGACAAAAATCTTCAAATGATTACCTGCCATTTGTTCTATGGGTTCCCCCCTTTTAACAATGTATATTACAAATGTTCACGTGCATCCTACTGCACATGCGTTTTTGTCATGGACAGTGAATCAAAAGGGCACCTATGTTTTTTTTCGCACATATGGCAATACTATTGCTGCACTGAAACAAGTAGCACTTTCTTCTGGTAGTATTTGTAACGAGAAAAAAGATGGATCTGTGAACTGTCATCGTGAAATAATCAAAATACTGTTGACACAGCGTTACACACCAAACAAGCAAACAAAAGCTGGAAATTTAAAGCTGTGGAAGTATAGCTGTTTCCACTTTGAAAATTGTAATGGAAAAAGGAGAAATTGCTCCAAATGTCTCCCATTTTTTTCCTTAAATAAAATTAACTTCCACAGTGACCTTCATCACTGTTTTCTGACGAAACAAGCACGTATAGGTGCCATTTTTATTTTTTCCTATTGTTTATATTTATAAAGACTATAAGTGTGGAAATTTAAGAAAAATCTGTCAGTTAGAAAGTATGTATTTATTAAAGATTAACCCTTAATTTGGTCAAATTATCTCCCTTTTCAACTCAATGGTCCACATATAACATGCAAATTTGTACATTTACCATGCTTAAAACCATGCTTTTATATATTTTTTGTGCAAAACTAAATCAATTTTCATTAACATTATGTTTATTTGTATATTCTTCTGGTCATTTTTCTGTTTGACTGACTATTAAAAAAAAGTTTGTTGATTCCAATATAAGCTGAATTTTGGAGCTGTATATACCCTTTTCAAAGCCACATTTCTCAGAATCGAGCACGGTGACCCATAACTTTTTTTACTGTAATCCCCTAGAGACATGACGAGCTTTGTAAAGTTTTTAAAAATCTGTTCATTAGAAAAATTTGTGACATACGTCGTTAACAGTTAACAACTAGTCTGAGTATGAAGTAATTATCTTCAGTAATGGCAGAGACATTATGAAATGTCAAAGTTTTAGCACAACGACAATGCAGACGATAACATAGATGGCAATACCTTGATGTCTTTTTTGAAAAAACAGCAAAGCTGAAAATGAGGGGTCGGTTTACCTGATGATGACACACTGATCATGTTGGTATCTCTGCATGTTGTGGTAGGAGTTGTCTGCTATAGCAAAGATATGGGGAGGTAACTCTCCTATCTTTTTGTCCCTGTAATTCTGGATATACTCCGGTGTGTAGATAGGCAATACCTGGTATGGGTTAACAGCTACCAGAATGGATCCTGTGTAGGTCTGTAATATAAGAAAATCTTTAACTCTTTCACTACTGAATAAATAAACTGTATTTTCTCAAAAGCTGAAAATACATTTCTTCTACAAGATAATTTAGAATATAGCAGTGGACAGTGTAGATCAGAGATCAGACTGCACATTCTGTGCAGTCTGATCTTGATCTACACTGTCCACAAAAGCTTCTGGTGTTGTCTGTGCTATGGAAAGAGTTAATTATCAAAGTGTTTTCTAAAACAGGATTAACCCTTTAACAAACAATCCCATGTTTTAACAACCGTGAAGGAAAAACAGTTTTTGAAAGCAATGTGGAAATGGGAGAAAATGTTGTTAACTAGTATTCTCTCTCTTTCCCACAATATTTTCTATGTTTTCTCATTCCATTATTTGAAGCACTTTTAATACATTGTCAGGAAATGCTTTCAATCTGGGCAAGTATAAATTTTGTTGTTTGAGACGGTGTTAACCCCTTACCAAACGACAAAATTTTAAACTTGCCCAAATTGAAAGTTTAAGCAGATGACAAATGAGTTGTGACTAAAACATAGAAATTTGCCTTTCGAAGGAGAGAAAACTGTAGAGAAAGGAGAAAATAATTGTTACTAGCACTGTCTCCTTTTCCCACAATGTTTTCAATAGGCTTCTTCGTGCAGGTTGTTGAAACTCGAGATTTTGTTAGTAAGGGCTGCAGGGGAACAGCAGAACAACTTCTGCTTGATTAACCCTTCACCACACAATCCCGAATTGTAACGACGCTGAGAACCAAGCCTTTAGGAAACAGTGGGAAAAGGAGAAAATGCTGGTTGCCATCATTTTCTCCTTTTCCAACAATGTTTTCTACCACATCAGAGACAAATTCCATATCTATATTGTTGCAGCAAATGCTTTCAATTTGCACAGATCTAAAATTATGTTGTTCGTGGCTTTCACAACTGTATTCAAGTTATACAAACATCACAGTGACAGCTCACTTATTCATGTGTTTTCTCAGTTTCAGTCATACTGGGCTGGGGTTCTACAGTGCCTTGTTCAATGACACACCATCTCACTAGCATATCTCATATGTATCAAACCCCAAACCTCCACATTACAAAATAATTGACCAGGAAGTCATGGATGGTCCCTAAAAATTTATTGTTCTCAATGCTTCACCACACTACAAAACTTTTAACATTTCCTTAACTCTTTACCACACAATCCCAACTTTTAACGACCCCAAAGACAAAGGCATTTGAAAACATTGTGGGAAAAGGAGAAAATGCTGGTTACATTTTCTCCTTTTCCCACAATGTTTTCTACCTTTTTTAATACAAATCCCGTCATATCAGTATCATTTTATTTGTCGTCTGCAAATGCTTGGACCAGTCTAAAATTTTGTTGTTTGGTAAAGAGTTAAACAAACTCTTTATACTTAATTAAAAGTCACTATTTGTGTCATTTATTTATACACAAACAATTTAAAACAATAACATAAAACAGGTATTGAGAATTTCGAAATTATCGTATACATGTATGTATATTTAGAATTGTTTGTATTGGAGTTCAATGCCATTTTAACAGCTTAGGTCATATCACATGTTTCCTGGCCTTCTTACCCCAGTACTGACACAATTCTTTTTTTATATTACAAGCTACTGACTACATTTCTCACATACATCAGAGCCAAGAGGCAAAAACTGGCCAAACAGAGAAATTTAAGAATTTCTTAGTTGAAATATTTGCAGATGACAAATTAAACGTGGTCCAATCATAGATTTTGTTGTTGTTGAAAGGATAAAAGAAAACATTCTGGGAAAAGGAGAAAATGTTGGTTACCAGTATTTTCTCCTATTCTCACATTATTTTTCAAAAGTTTTCTTTCTTGGGGTTGTCTCTTTACCACACTATCCTAGATTAAAAACCCCTTACCAAGCAACAAAATTTCAGAATTGCCCAACTGAAAGCTTTTGCAGACCACAAAATGATTATAAATCCAAAATAGAAATTCACAAATGGTAGGGTGGGAAAAGGAGATATAGAGGATATTTGTTTTTTTCGGTGAAAGATCGAAATTTATTTCATCGAGTGAACATCATCGGTAATATTTTCACGAGTGGCGCAGCCAAACAAACATTCTATTTATTTCATGCTTTTAACCCTTTCTGGGAGGAACTTTATCAAAATCATGTACAGTCTTTTCAGTTATTCCCCGTGGCGTACCCCCTCCGCATAGCAACACATTACAGTATTATGTCAAGCGCCAGAAATGTAAGGTAAATGACGTCATATTTCCATCTGGTTGTGAGTCACGCGTATTTCACCTAGGTAACTAGAATATAAAAATTGATATTTGCACTGGTCGTACCCGTGGAATATCGAAAAATATTTTCACCGTTATTTCTCGATATCCTACCGGAAAGCATGAAATAAAATGCTAGTAACCAGTATATCCTCCCACAATGCTTTCAAAAACCTTCTTCCTAAGGATCATTTGAAGTCAGAATTGTATGGTGAAAGGGTTGACAGCATATGAACATTGTGAGATGTCCGATATGTCTAAAATGCTTTCCCTTTGAAACATTTGAAAACATTGTGAGAAATGAGGAAATTGCTGGTTACCAGAATTTTCTCCTTTTCTTACAATGTTTGCAAAGGTATTCAAACATGGGATTGTGTGGTAAAGGGTTAAACAATCTTGACATCATTTCTACATCATTAATCAAACACTGGCAGTTCCTGATGAAAGCCCCTTGCAGGAAATAAGTTCAAAATGATCTACAACATCATGGTTTCAAACATGGTTTAACCCTTTATCACACAATCCCAGTTTAAATAACTCGGAAACATAAGGCTTTTGAAAACATTGTGGGAAAAGGAGAAAATGCTAGTAACAAGCATTTTCTCTTTTTTCCCTAAATGTTTTCTACCCAATCAAAGACTTACTCTAGCAACTTTAATTTTGTCATCTGCACATGCTTTGAATTTTGATCAGTCTAAAATTTTGTCATTCTGTGACCAGTAAATCCCTGTGATTTAACCCTTTAAGAAATGATCCCATGCCAATTGATTGATTGATTGATTGATTGATTGATTGATTGATCAATTCATTCATTCATTCATTGATGTTTAAAACTGCATTCAACATTACTTCAGTTATATCCCGGCAGCCAGTGCACCTATCCATGCTTTCTGGGAGTTGCTGTTACCAATACTTAGCACAACATTCTTCCAATCATCCAAACAATTATCAGTGGTAAGAGAGAAATGAATCGTGTTGCAATGACTATCATCAATCCTTGGAAAGAAATTCCCTGGAGCTAAGGATGACAGGTTTTGAAAAGATAACGGGAAATGATGAATGAAACTGCTGGTTACCAGCATTTTCGTGTTTTCCAACAAAGTTTTCAAAACCTTATTTCCTCAGGGTTGTTAAAAACATAGAAAAGTTTGGTAAAGAGTTTCAAGGAAGGGCTTTAAGTCATTTCCTACTAAATCAAATTTTCAGCTGTGAAAAAAAATTGTTTTTTCATCCAACACATCGTTTTCATACAAATGTTATCTGCATGTTTATTTATGCATGTTTTACAGATAAGCCATGCTTTGTGAAAAGGAAGCTTAATGCATCTGCAAAAATTAAGATGATCCAGGTCAAAATTTCGATACTGATTAATTTTCTGTATGTCAAGAGAGCAGTCTACCTCATGATTAAGTCAGTTATTTAAAAAAGTGGCTATTATGGATCCATAATTCTGTGATGACTTGCTTGGTATCATGCATCACGGAAATGCATTAAGACCCCTTTTGGCAGAGCATGACTCTTACATGTATGATCATATAATCAACAACATTTGCATATACTTTATCTCATTAACTCTTTACTAAACCATCCCAAGTCTTCACCACACTGGGATAGAAGGCTTTTGAAAACATTGCGGGAAAAGGAGAAAATGCTAGTAACCAGCATTTTCTCCTTGTCCCACAATGTTTTCTATCTTCTCAGAGAAATTACACTCATTTGTCCCAATTTTGAATTTGTTGTCTGTGGATGATATGAATGTGAAGGAGTTTTAAATTTGTCACCAGCATTTTCTCCTTTTCCCACAATGTTTCACAATGCATTCTTCCTCGTGCTTATTAAAACACATGATCCTTTGGTAAAGTGTTCACAAGATAAACGTTCAAAGAACAAGCTTAAATCTAATATTTTCATGACTGCTCAATGATAATGTCTTACTGGTCCTTTCCAAATGGATCACCTGTGAAATTATTTACTACTGGACTTAATCTGTAAATTGAGTTAAGACTGTTTATTTCGTTGAAATGAGCCTGAAACATTGTGTCAGTTTGGGGTTTGAAAATGTTACTTAAGTCTGTTAGTGTTAGTAAAATGCATCTCAAATGAACTCAACATAAGTCTGAAGCTGTGGCATTGGCTGATTTGAGTTAAATAGGAAAATACTAAGTTTTTCCGAGAATACAAGCCCTGGTATAGAATTCAGGTGAAATATTTGTGGAAGACAATGATGAAATGACATGTCAGCCTCCCACACCAAAGGTTCTGGGTTTGAATCTTGTGAAGAGTGGGGTCAACCTTTGGGTCCACCACTGATTGATTGATTGTATGATGTTTAATGCCGTTTTCAACATTATTTCAGTTATATCATGGCTGCCAGTGCACCTATCCATGCTTACCCGGAGTTTCTTTTACCAGTGCTCTGCACAATATTCTTTTCAAGCCAGCGCCTGCTTTCCCACATACCAATCATGGAAACAATGGTCAGCGGTGAGAGAGGAATGAATCCTATCACAACAACTATCATCAATACTCGTAAAAAGATTGGCCGAGCAAGGAATCAAACCAGTGACCTCCTGTTCTCAAGTCCTGTACGCCACCGATTGAGCTACCAGGGCATGGCTGGAACCACAACATTATGGCGCAAGTACTGGTTAAAGTTTCCAGGAAGCAATCATCGAGGACTTATTTCACAATCGATGTACGATAAATATGTTTTTAAACTAAACTGATCAGACCACAAAAGGTCAATGAAATCAGGAGTTGCTAACCCTACAGCATATCAGTTTCCTAGATTGCCTGAGCGTTCAAGAAAAATGATGAATATTTACATTACAGTATCTACCATTAGGTCATTTTGTTAACCCTTTACCAAACAATCACATGTTTTCATAACCCTAGGGAAGAGTCCTTTAGAAAACATTGGTAACCTGCATTTTCTCCTTTTCCCACAATGTTTTCCAACCTGAGATTCATTGGCTGCGGATGCGTTGGGTTTGGAAGAGCCTAAAATTTTTTGTTTGGGAAAGGGTTAAAGTGTGCTTGATAAACAGTAGGAAGGAAGACAAACAAAGCCATTGATCAACATAGGTAAATACAGGTATGTAAGTATTGGCTCTCTTTCTACTGTTATTAAGGAATACACCTTTTGTACACCTTCACTCAAAACTGATATGAGCCAAAATTTGTTATTCATTTATCTAGCTTCATAGTTTGATTGACACCAGCCCCGGTGAAATATTCACCAAACCATTCTAAGGAACAATTCCTTAAGCTTATACTAAAGAGTTTCTAAATTTGCCATTCTTAGGCTCAAGTATGTATTCACCAAACCATTCTAAACTTTAGAACATTCTAAATATTTAGACTATTCTTAAGAATTCGAAGTCTACCTAGTACCATGCTCAAGAATTGTTCTTAATCGAGAAAAATGGCAGGTAGTCTGTCAATTTATAAATAGGAAAGCATGATAAGGACTTTTTGTCCATAGTATCTGTTTCAGTATCTCATACTTGGCTATGATCTCTGCAAATAAATGCATCAATTTGATACTGTCTGATTGTGCACCATTCCATGTAGGGAAAAAATATTTTCCAACCTCTCCTTATCTCATAAATATTGTGTTGTTTAATGATATTTCAATTGCTGCAGACCAATCTTGAAACCATAGTGGCAAACATGGAAACTGTCCGTAACAAGCCATTGCACTTTTTGCTACAAATTTTCATCGGCATTCATGTATTACAATTAATTCATGTTGATTATCAATGTTTAATCCTTTGCAGCAGAATCCGGAGTGTTACAGAACTTCGGGAAAATGTCTTTAAAAACATTGTGGGCAAAAAGAAAAATGCTGGTAACCAGCAATTTTTCTGCCAGTTTCAAAGACAACTCCTTTCGTCATCTGGAAATACTTTCTGTTTGAACATGTCTAAAATTTTGTCATCTGTTAAAAGGTTATTAAGGATGTTTTTAAGTCTGCATAGAAATGTGTCACAGGGTTACACTTTAGTACATTCATGGTAAATACTAATATGACTTGTGACTGAGATCATGTTAACTCTTTCCTTACTGTTGACCAGAAGCTTTGGTGGACCGTTTAGATCAAGATTAGACTGCACAAACGTGATCTACACTGTCCACTGCTATATTCTAGATTATGACCAAACTGTCTATTCATCTTGCAGTGGAACTATATTTATAGCCAATGAAAGAGTGTAAATTATTTACTCAGTAGTGAAAGAGTTAATCTGGATTGATTTTTAAAAAAAGATATGTACCATTCTTTTAAATGCAGGTCAACATAACTTTAAAATGAATCATGTTGAAATGCTTGGCAAGAGGTAAAATCACTAGCCACTGGGATTAAAATATTTGTCCCCTGCCCACACCTACAACTAACTCTATGTGCTGATTCGCTATCATACAGTATTATGTAAAAACTTTTTGCTTATTGCTCCATTTAACAAATTTGTAGCACATGAATATAATAATGCCTTGTCAGATAGATGACCCTTTACCGTAAGTTCCCAAGTTTGTGAAGTCAGCTATTGAAAATATTGTGGGGAAAGGAGATACAGTATTATGTAAAAACTTTTTGCTTATTGCTCCATATAAATAATTTGCAGCATGGATAAAAATAATGCCTTGTCAATTAACTGACACTTTACAAAAAGTTACTGTGTTTTAATGACTCTGTGAGGTCAGCTTTCGAAAACATTAAGGGAAAAGGAGAAAATGCTGGTAACCAGCATTTTCTCCTTTTTCCACAATGTTTTGTAGCTTTTAGTTTAAACATATTTATTTTACATCAATTCAGAAAGAAGTTCTTACAATATACTAATCCCTCTCGATCCTGTTTCCTGGGAACTACACCAGGACTCACGCCGAGCATGTGGGTCAATGAAAAATCACTAAGTTGACACCCTCTCCCGGGTATCTAACTCGAGACCTCATGGTTACAAAGTCGACGCTATACCTCACAACGACAGACACGACACATAGCTTTTATGGACTGTATAGATCAAGATCAGATTACACAGAATGATCTTGGATCTACACAATCTGCTACCTTATACTAAGCTATAACAAGAGTAGCCTTCAATAACAGTGGAAATAGACTTTAAGCACTTTGGGGAAAAAAAGTGAAATATCTGAATTCAGTAGTTAAAGAGATAAATGGATAAATTGGGCTTACATAGATCAGATTTTCCCTGTATCGTAGCAACAAATTCCTCAGTATGCCCGCTTCATGCAGATCTCCGAGGAGAATCATGTCTTCAATATGATTGACTGATGAGGCGTTCATGTGCTTAGTCTGGGCCTTTGTCTCAACCCATTGTTCCTTCCCCTCATCATCAATTACCCGAATCCGCCCGCCATCAATGAGCTGAACTTTGGCTCCGATAGCCGAGGAAAACTCTGTGGGATTTTTGGGCTCCAACCACACATGGTCTCCCTGGAAAGAAAAATGAAATTTAACTGAACAAAATTGCTCATGGCTAAAATTGGGCAAAATATTAACTCTACCAAAAAAGGCAGAATCTTATTCTCATCAAAATATATTGCATTTGCAGACAACAAATTAAAAATTTGATCCAATTGATGAGATTTGCTTTAGAAAGGGTAGAATATTGCAGCATTTCCTACTTTTCCTACAATACTTTTATGAAAGGCTTCTTCCTAAGGATTGTTGATTGTTTGGTAAGGGGTTAAGCTTATCCAAACTGAAAGCACATGCAGATGACAAATCAAATGGGACTCAAATGATGGGATTTGCAAGAGAAAAGGTAGAAATAAATATTGTGGGAAAAGGTGAAAATGCTGGTTACCAGCATTTTCTCCTTTTCCTGCAATGTTTTCAAAAGCTCTCTTTGTCAGGGTCGTTAACCGTCAGTGTAGGACAAAACCCCACCAGGACAAAACCCCACCGGACAAAACCCAACCAGACAAAACCCCACCAGGACAAATTTAACCCCACTAACAGATAAATATAGCAGCATCTATCTGCAGATTGATTACGGATTACTGAGTCTTAGCCGAATCCGTAGGTTTTTTCGGCGATGAAAGGCGATGTTATACCAAGCCCGTTAGGGTGCCCTATCCTTAAAGTAGAACTGAAAAACAACTGAAGACTTCTATTAATTTTAATATTAAAAACCATTCATCGTTATTTAACGCTGAGATATTTACAAGGTAGTCTGCTGCAAATTTGTTTAAACCCTATGTCATTTGAGTCACCTTTTCGTTTTTCATCTGCGAATGCTTTGACTTTGGATCAGTCTGAAATTTTGTCATCTGGTAAGAAATTAAACTGCTAAATACATGAAACAAAAAGTTCTACATAACATTAAAAACCCCAAATACTGTTGTTTCAAAGTTGATTTCACAGGAGAGAAAATACCGTATCAGACAGCGTATATCAATGATCAGACTGCACATTCTGTGCAGTCTGATCTTGATCTTCACTGTCTGCAAAAGGTCCTTGAGTTGTGCTTTGCAGCCTAAGGGTTAAAACTCAAGACTGTCTGGTAGAGGGTTAATATGTCGTTTGCAAATGCTTTCAATTTGGACAGGTCCAAACTCTTGTCATCTGGTAAAGAGTTTCACATTATTTGTGTGGTAGTTATTCATTATCACCTGTCAAATCAGAGTGACGGTTGTTACACTTCTGTACATGTAATCATGACGGCTACAATAATGGACAGACACGCCCCCTCCATTTGTCTTCTCCATCACATAAAACAGGTTTTTTTGTCTTTAACGGTGGTGGCGGTCTTTTTATGTCTGACGGTAGACCACTTTTGTCTTATACATAATGTACTTTAGCTCTTTTCCAGAAAACAAAATCTTAGTATCAATTATAGGTGTTAACTCCTTGCCAAACGACAAACATGTAGATTTGTCCAAATTGAAAGCATTTGCAGATGAAAAATTAAAGGTTGCTTAAATGGTGATTTCTGTATTTGATAGGGTAGAAAACATTGTGGGAAAAGGAGAAAATGCTGGCAACCAGCATTTTCTCCTTTTCCCTCAATGTTTTCAAAAGGCTGCTCTCTCAGGGTTACTATAACTCAGATTTGAGTGGTAAAGAGTCAACCCTTATCCTGCTAAATAAGTGAAATGGAACTTTTAAGCCGATAGTAAAAAACCCAATTTTGCCATTTCAAAGATAATTTTTGGGGGGGACATAATCATGTTCTTACCTACCAGTGTAAATCCAAGATCAGACTACACGTTCTGTGCAGTCTGTTCTTGATCTCCACTGTTCGCAAGAGGTCAGTGAGTCAAGCTTAACAGCCTAAGAATTAAA
This sequence comes from Hippopus hippopus, assembly GCA_946811185.2. Lineage (NCBI taxonomy): Eukaryota > Metazoa > Mollusca > Bivalvia > Cardiida > Cardiidae > Hippopus > Hippopus hippopus. The sequence continues at coordinate 43,246,701 of OX328110.1, forward strand.
AAATTTTCAGACCACTTATCAAACACTGATCAAATAATGGATTTGTCATTGAAAGGATTAACAGCATTTTGGGAAAAACAGAAAATACTGGTTGGTGGTTACCTATAACAAGAATAATCAATCAGAAATGAAAGCCTAAACATGCTTATTAGCAACTGCATTGCAATCAAATATAAATGGTTGCATTTGATTTCATGAAGCTATTGATTTTTGTACCTAGTAGTAAATCTAGTACATGTACTAGTAATTTCACCTTTAAAGTAACAATAGCTTTCGAAAGTAAACAAAGTGGGTGTTAAAATGCATTTAGATTTAAATCATACAATTTTAAAGTATGGAAGTTATTGTGAAGATGACAATCTATAATTGTACAGACGGTCCAAGTGTTAGTTGCTGCCAGAGAAATTAATTTCAAAGCAAAGTTAAAAGTTGCCAGGTCACTCTATGTTTTGTTTACTTGTTCCCCGATTTTAAAATTCATTTATCTACCAATGACTAACATTTGGACCAACCACACAATAACAGATTGTCATCTTCAGAATATTTTCCATACTTAACTAGAGCTGTCACTGAATGTGACTTAATACTCCCACCAGCGCTTTGACGGAAACAGGCAATTATTTGTACACAGACGGACACACGGACGGACACACGGACAGACAGGCTGATTCCAGTATACCCCCGAAAACATTCGTTTTGCGGGGGTATAAATATGGTATCATTTAAATGCATTTTACTACCTGCATTTTTTTTTGCTCCTACTGGGCCTTTGACTTGAAGATTTCCACTAATTGAAATCAGAAGCATTTCTGGGTAATTTGGTATTGAAGAAGTAACCATAACTGTATTCATACAGGGAAAGCAGCCAATAAGATAATCATGTAGGTGAACATTTACTAATTCAGTTGTGAGAGAAAAATAATATCAAATATAAAGCCATAAAATGCTTTGAGGCTAATCAACCCTACAGTTCAAACCCAGTGTGAATTTAAACAGTAAATATTTGTCAATGCTTCACTAGTTTTTGAATATGTATAAAGTAGGCTTTAATACACATTAATTAACCCTATACCATAAAGTCCCAAGTTTTACAAACCCAAAGAAGATTTTTGAAAACATTATGGAAAAAGGAGAAAATACTCCTTATAGCAAGGTGAATTTGAACAAAGTAATTATCTGACTATGTTTCATTAGCTTTTGACTGATTGATAGATTGATAGATTGATGGATCGATCGATCGGTCGGTAGGTCAGTCAGTCGACTGACTGACTGACTGACTGTCTGGTGTCATGGCCAGTGCACCTGTTCATGCTTTCCCAGAGTTTCTTTTATCGGTTCTCCACACAATATTCTTTTCAAGCGAATGGCTGCTATCTAACATAACCATTGTCAAAACAATGGTCAGCGGTGAGAGGGGAATGAATCCTGTTGCAATGACTATCATCAATCCTCGGAAAGAAATTGGGCAAGCCATGCTAATATACAGAACATTAATAAACCCATCTTGACACAATCCCAAGTTTTAACTACCCACAAAGAGGAAGATTTTTGAAAACATTGTAGGAAAAGGAGAAAATGCTGAAAACCAGCATTTTCTCCTTTTTTCATGTTTTCTGTCCTTTAGATAAATTTCAACTTTTGTATCAAAATTATTTCACCATCTGCAAACGTTTTGAATACGGACTTGGAAAAGTCTTACAATTTGTCATTTTGGGAAAGAATTAATCCTAAATTTCTTACTTTGGTTTCTAGGTAACAAAGACAAAGAGTTGAAATTTTAGCCAAGCTGTTATAACCCTGTACCCAAGATTAAATGATCCTTAGAAAGAGGTCTTTGAAAACATTGAAAGAGAAGGAAAAATGCTGGTAATTTGCATCTCACAAAGTTTTCTCGACTTTTCAAAAGCAATCTGCCACTTTAATCAAATTAAAATTGTCATCTGCAAATGTTTTGAATTTGAACAAGTCTAAAATTTTGCCGTGCGGTAAAGAGTTAGCTTTCTCATGCAAAAACTTCCACTAACTATATAATTATTCATATGAAACTTTTAACCCTTCACCACACACAATCCCGAGTTTTAATCACCCTAAGAAAGAAGCCTGTTGAAAACATTGTGGGAAAAGGAGAAAATGCTGGTAACCAGCATTTTCTCCTTTTCTCTCAGTGTTTTCTCTCCTTTAAGAGACAAATTTCATCATTTGAGCCACATCTAATTTGTCATCTGCAACAGCTTTCAATTTAGAATAGTCAAACATTTTGTCATCTGGTAAAGGGTTAGAAAACATTTGACGTAACTATCTAGAAATGATGTTTCAAATCAAACCAACACCCATTATTTCAAAAAAACTATTTACCCTTGAGCAGATTTTACGATTCAAGCCTTTACCGCACCAGAAACATCTATGCATGTTTTGGATGGAAAGCATTTCCAGAGAACAACTCAAATTTGGTTAAAATATTTTAGATAAGGTAGAAAACACTGTGGAAAAAGGAGAAAATGCTGGTTACCAGCATTTTCTCCTTTCCCCACTATGTTTTCAAAAGGCTTTTTTCTCAGGGTCACAAAAGCTCTGGATTGTGTAGTTAGGGATTAATTTCCCACAATTGAGTTTATACATGCTAAACTTACACTTTTTGGACAATACCCCTTTTGTAAAAAGTTAAAATGTTGGATAAGTATGGATAACGAGTGTGCTAGTGGGTCCAAGGTACCCCTTCATCAAATTTAAAAAATAATCTTGCATATGGATGCACTGTAGGTAAGATCTGAGGAATTTTTTATGTACAGAATATAGGCAATTTAGATTTTATTTTGTATGGTAGTTAACACCGTTTTTAGCATCACAGTATTTCAATTATATTACAGCGGACAGTGCACCTGTCCATGCTTTCCTTGAGTGCAACTTTCTGACTGCTAATGTTTTCAATCATGGAAAAGTTTAAAACTTTGTAGGATGGTGAAGAGTAAATTAAAAAGAACCAGTGCTTCTCGTTTCTAGCACGGCCTCAACCTGACACTGTTACAGTGTTGGGCTAGAAGTGAAGGATCTATTTACTGTACTATAACCACTATGAACAAAATGTGTTACCACCATAAAATGTTAATCCCTCATACTCTTCCTGGAATACCATGATTTTATATCTAGGCTGTAACCAAGAAAGAGTGAGTATGTAAATGTTCAGATAAAACTTTTAATGTTCAAGGGTCCGTCTTCACCAACCATTATAAAACCGTTCTTATTTGAATAATAGATATGAGCCATGCTCTCGCAAAAGGGGGCTTAATGCATCTCCGTAATCCATCACACCAAGCAAACCATTACATACTTATGGATCCATAACAGCCACCTTTTTTAATAATCGACTAAATCATGAGGTAGACTGGTCCTTAGACATACAGAAAATTGATCAATAGCGAAAAGTGTCGGCCCAGGTCAGCCTGCGTGGACTGCGCAGGCTGACCTGGGTCGATACCTTTCGCAAATGCATTAAGCCCCCTTTTCACAGAGCATGGCTCATATAGAAAGTAACACTACCTCTGATAGGCTAAACTATTTGGTTTAGCCAAACTGACATTGTGTTTCTTGCAAATATGGATGTACTCTGGCATTTTTATGGAAAATGTACAAAATTTTTGTTATTTACTTGGCCCTCTTTAGAATGAACCCTTCCAAAGCTAAACTACCTTAACGGTCTGACACTAAGATACTGCAATTTCAAGGTGTTTTGTAAGGTTCACTGAATGATGTTGGTTGGTTGTATTGGGGTTTAACGCCACTTTAACAGCTAAGGTCATATCATGGCGGTCGGTGACGCACATGTGTTTCCTGGCTTTCTCACACCAGTACTAACACAACTTTCTTTCCAAAGCCACCGACTACTTTTCTCACATGCTTCAGCAGAGGTGAGAGGCGAAAATACGCAGGAAAGAAGGTTCGCCTCAACCAGGTATCGAACTCACAACCACCACGTCATGAGTCCGACACGCTCACCGCTGAGCCACCCGGGCGGGCCACTGAATGATGCTGCAAGTTTCTTTCCACATTATTTCAGTGATACAACAGCTCACTTCATCATGTGCTTTCTTAGTTTCAGCAGTCCTGGGCAGAGTGACTTAATTACCCTGCTCAAGGACACTCTTGAGAAAAAACTGAGTGTTGTTACAATAATCCAAAAAAATATCAAAATATCTGACCCAACAGATCTAATCAAGATCAGTATGCACAATCCATGCACTGTTTGCCGTTTGCTCTTTGCATCCTACAAAGACAGAAACTTGTTTACTTACTTACGCCCAAAGTTTGCAAGGATTTAGACCCCCCCCTCCCCACCCAACACTATTGGGACCCAAGATCAATACATGTACGCTATTCAAATGCTCTGGGTATCCCTTTATCACACAATCCCAAGTTTAATTGCCCTTTGAAAGAAAGCTTTTGAAAACATTGTGGGAAAAGAAGAAAATGCTGGTAACTAGCATTTTCTCCTGTTCTGGCAATGTTTTCTACCCTCACAAAAAAATTCATTATTTGGACCACATTCAATTTTGTTGTATGCAAAATGCTGTTGATTCAAAAATGTCTAAAAAAAAATGCAATTTGGTAAAAGGGTACCGGCATTCAGGATAACATCAAACTGATAAGATTTAGTTTTACCCTGTACCAAACTTTTTCATGTTTTTATGAAGCAAAGACTATAGTTTTTATGGAAATATTGCGGGAAAATATTGCTTATTTAATAAGCATTCTGTTTCTCCTCCCAGTTTTCTAATCTTTAAAAGACAAATACAATCATTTGAGCGATATTTAATTTGTCATCTGCAATATGGCTCTCAACATGAATAACTCTATTATTATATTAACATTTGTTGTTTGTTATTAAACATTTATTCCTTTACCACAAAATCCTCTGTTTTGATGACCTTGAGGAGGAAGGTTTCTGAAAACATTGTGGGAAAAGGAGAAAATGCTGGTAACCAGCATTTCCTCTTACTCAAAGACGAATTCCATAACTTGAGCTACATAAAATTTATCCACTGCAAATGCTTTCAAATTTACACAGTGAAAAATTTTATCAATTTGTAAAGAGAAACTCTTACCAAACAACCAAATTTTAGACTCGACCAAATTAAATGCACATGCAGACAAAAAATTTGACTTTGCTCAAAATATGCTGTCATTCAAATGGAAGAAAACATTGTGGAAAAAGGAGAAACTGCTGGTAACCACTGACAATGTTTTCAAAAACTTTCTTTGTTGAGGTCTGTAAAACTCAGGGTTGTTTGGTAAAGAGTTCAAATCAGCTGTATTTAAATACCTTATCTCCATTACAACTATGAATGCTTTTGAAGTAGCCATTTTGGGTTGTACAAAGTGTATTCAAGTACAGGATAATCTAAACCCTGAACGCTTACAGCACCACATAAACCCATCTATCATTTAAAATAATCAAAGTTGATACTGTCCTGAGTGTCTTAGCAAAGTGGACAGTGTAGATCAAAGATCAGACTGCACATATTGTGGCAACTAAAATTGCAAAAGGCACTTTAAGAGTTGAACTCTTACCAGCTGACCAAATTTTAGTTGTAAATATTTGCAGAAGAGTCATTCATTCCTGCCAAAATGATGATATTAGTTTATGAAAGGATGGAAAACATTATTGGAAAAGGAGAAAATGGTGCTTATGAAGGCTTAAGCCTTGGTATGCAAAGGTTGGTATAACATGATTTTAATCAAGTAAACTTTTACAAAAAAAAAAATGATACATAAATATCAATATTAAATATCTGTCACACCTAACTGGATATCATTAATCCTTTACCAAACCCAAGTTAAATGCGGCTTAGATTGTTGAGGTTGTCTTTGATAGGGTAGAAAACATTGTAGGCAAAGGAGAAAATGCTGGTTAGCAGCATTTCATCCTTTTCCTACGTTTTTAAAAACCTTCTTTTTCAGGGTCGTCAAAGCTTGAGATCATGCGGTATAGGGTTAATGGATGTCCGATGGAGAACAAAATTTCAAATCCATTTGTCTCCATTTGCATGAGTTTCCTGACTGTTTCTCATTTTACAAGTATGCTAGTACTCAGACAGGGTCTGTTTAACAAGGCTGTAAGGCTTGTGCATGCACGAAACTGGGAACAGAAATAACCTGTCAAAGGCACCCACTGGATGAACCGTGAACCATACTGGAGCATACAGTATGGAATTCATCCGTTCCTTGTCCGTACTTGCCCTGTTTGCATTCAAAATGTCAGGGGGACCTGATTCAAGACCAAACTGACATGCAATGGTTGAACTGCAGATGTTCCTGACACTAACCCCATGTACATCGGGTGATTACTAACAAGTACCGATGGAAACTGACTGATGATGGGTGTGAAACGGTGGTCACGGGAGGCAAGCTGATAACAAAAAACTGAACAATGATAAAACATGGCTTCCCTGTCTCATTCTCTCACTATCTTCTCCATCATGGGTGAGGATCCACTAGAACTGTGTGTATCATAATCAACACATCATGGTACATTATGTCTCTGACTATCTTCTGGTATGTCATGTGTGAGGACCCTCTGGAATTGTGAGTTCCAACATCATCATGGTACATTGTGCCTACCCTATGTATGTCATTGGTGAGGAACAGCTGCAACAGTGAGTATCTTCATCAACACATCTACGGTGCAATGTGTCTCTCACTATCTTTTAGTATGTGTCTCTCACTATCTTCTTGTACATGTCTCTCCTTATCTTCTAGTATGTCATGGATGAGGACCATCAGGAAGTGTGAGCACCTTCATCAATTGATACATCATGGTGCAATGTGTCTCTCACTGTGTTCTAGTATGTCATGGGTGAGGACCCTCCGTAACTGTGAGTACTATTATAAATACATCATGGTACTTTGTGTCTACCTTATGTATGTGGAACTGTGAGTAGTGGGTACCATTAAAAATAAATCATCATGCAATGTCTTTAACTGTCTCCTGGTATGTTATGGGTGAGGACCCTCTTGAACTGCATCATCATCAATACATAATGGTGCAATCTGTCTTTGTCTTCTAGTATATCATGATTGAGAACCTGTGGAACTGTGAGTAGATACATCATAATAATTGTCTTTCTCACTGATTTATGTTATGTTGTGGGTGATTACCCCCTGGAACCATATCTTCATCAATACATCATGGTGCTATGTGTCTCTCACTATCTTCTGGTATGTCATGGGTGAGAACCCTCTGGAACTGAGAGTACTATTATAAATACATTGTGGTGCAATGTTCTCTGTTTTTTTTTGTATGTCATGGGTGATGTCCCCCTGGACCTGTGAGAACCTTCATTATTACATGATAGTGCGGGATGCATCGCATTGTCTTCTTGTATATCATGGGTGAGTACCCTCTGGGACTGCGAGTACCTTCATCAATACATCATGGTGCAATGTGTCTCTCACTATCTTCTAGTATGTGTCTTTCACTGTCTTCTTGTATGTCATGGGTGAGGACTCACTGGAACGCTGAGTACCTTCATCAATACACCATGGTGCATTGTCTGGGAGTCTGCCTGCAGTATCAAGCAGCCTTGATCCAAGCACAGACAGCCTTTCTAGAGATGCCAAACTGAACATCTCTGCTCTTGCACATTATTCTTCAGACCATTTATATATACCAATTTGTCAGAAATGTGAATAGTACAAAAACATTCTTCTAATGTTTCCCACAATGTTATCAAAAGGCTTCTTCCTCAGGATCATTAAAACCCAGGCTTGTTTGGTAGAGGGTTAATGGGTGAGGGAGGTATTCAAGCTTGACAAAAGAGGTATGAGAAGAAAAGTTTCATTGAGGAAATAAACAGTGGAAATGAGTCAGTGAAATGTTAAACCTTTCACAAAATGGCCTTGTGTTGTTGTCCTTAACTGTCCTCACAGCTGTCATTGTAGATTCTAGGGCAGTTGGCATAAAAAGTAGTCCCTCTTTGTTAAGATATCTTCTATTTATAGAAACAGTTCTTGACGACAATAATTTCTTCGTTATCAAGTATAGATTATATAATATTCATCTTTACAATCTGTCTTTGGTTAAATTCAATATAGAAGTCTAAACGAAAGATATCTGTGTTGGCTGGGTAATACAAAAATGTTTCCTGTAATTAGGACAAACAGTTTGGGGTACTTCCTGTTGATTTAACCCTTAACCACACAATCCCGTGTTTTGTCAACCCTGAGAAAGAAGTCTTTTGAAAACAATGTGAGAAAAGGAGAAAATGCTGGTAACCAGCATTTTCTCCTTTTCCCACAATGTTTTCTATCCTTACACAGAAGTATTCTGTCATTTGAGCCTCATTTGAATTGTCATCTGCAGATACTTTGAATTCGGACAAGTCTACTCTTTACCAAACGACATAATGTTGGACTTCTCTGAATTCAAAGCATTTGCAGATGACATTTCAAACTTGGTCAAAATGATAAAGTTTGTCTATGAGGCAATGGATAACATTGTGGGAAAAGGAGAAAATGCTGAGTTCCCCCATTTTCTCCTTTTCCCACAATGATTTCAAAAGCCTTCTTCCTTAGGGTCACTAAAAGTCATGACTGTGTGTTAGCCGGTTAACTCTTTACCGCACAATGCCGCCTTTTAACGACCCTAGGAAAGAAGCCTTTAGAAAACATTGTGGGAAAAGGAGAAAATGCTGGTAACCAGCATTTTCTCCTTTTTCCACAATGTTTTTTTACCCTATCAAAGAAAAAATGCACCATTTTAGCCAAATTGATATTGTTGTCTGCAAATGCTCTTAATTTGGACAAGGCTAAAATTTTGTCGTCTGGTACAGGGTTAACTTTTTACCAAATGACAAATGGCAAAATTGAACGGATTTGCAGACGACAATTTTGATATATCTCAGATGATAAGATTTGTCCTTGGAACGGTAGAAAACATTGTGGGAAAAGGAGAAAATGCTGGTTGCCATATCCCACAATGTTTTCAATAGCGTTCTTTCTCAGAGTCATTAAAACTCAGGATTGTTTAGTAGAGTTAATGGAGAAGGCTTTGGAGAAATTGGGGGGGAAAAGGAGAAAATGCTGGTACCTAGCATTTTCTCCTTTTTGTGGTATTTGTCAAAGACAATACCACTATGAGTTCAATATTGAATTTTGAAGACCATGCATCGTCAGAGCTCCAGATAAGAGGGAGTGATGGTATTCTAAATCCATTATTTCTCTTTGAAACCCTATGTTGTGGGTACTCATTAGAATTGTCTCGATGAGACAGTTCTAATGAATACCCACAACATAGGGTTTAGTGGAGAATTATTAACAATTTCAATTTTAAAACCAAAATCACTCCCTCTATCTGGAGCCCTGTATCGTATTTTGTGCAAAGCCGAAGGAAATAAACCAATTAAACTCAATTTTTCTCAGACAAATGAGTTTTTCGGTAGCACTCAGATATCTAATTGGAAATGGCATGTTAAAATACACTGGGTGAGGCCATCAATCATGAAAATATTAATTCTTGATTGAAAATAGCTTCACTCGCCCGTATCTTTCTATTGGCGCAATGATATATGCAAAATTTGTCTACTGATCGCTTGGTCCTGGGCTTTTTTGTTCCAAAACCAGTTCGTCCCATGGCTTGTTCATCCCATGATTGTGCGCTACTCCATTTGATTGGGCATGAATATTTATATATCGAAATAATTGATTTTCATGTTGGGAATTAAATGTTAACAGCCAAATATATTTCAAAATCATAGTTTTCAGTTACAAACTTAATTTTATTTGATATATTCACATGGTTTCTCTCTCTATCCATCATGCATCCTATTGTCAAGGGACGTTACTCCTGACTCCTCCTAATGATCAATGGGAGACCACCAATACACAAATAATCCTAACTTTGTCGTGAGTACACTCCCTTTAACGAAAAAATTATTTATTTGTTTCGTAGGTTGACTTTCAAGCCAATATTTGAATAATATTTCTCCTTTTCTTTCAAATTATTAATTCCACACAAGGGTTTCCTTGACAAATACCACTTCAGTGTTCTCAACGCTTTGATTCCAATGTTTTCTGTCCTTTCATTTACAAATTCCATCATTTGAGGCTCCTTTAATTTGTGCAACTGCTTTAAAATTGGACAATTTCAAAATTTTATCATTTGGAAAAGAGTTTACCTTTAAAAACATGATCAAGACTTAAAAATCCAGAGAAAAAATGCTATTGGAAACATATTTTGAACAGGAGAAAATGCCATTAACCAGAAATTTCTCCTTTTCCAACAATGTTACCTACCCTATCATGGACAAATTTTGTCATTTAAGCCATCTTCAATTTGTCATCTGCAAATGGTTTCAATTTGAACAAGCCTAAAATTTTGTCGCTTTGTAATGACCCTGACAGGCTGTAAAATTTACTTTTTCATTGCATCTTACAGTCTGAGGGATTAAACCTTTATCACACAATCCCAGAGTTTTAATGACCCTCAGGAAGAAGCCTTTTGAAAACATTGTGGGTAAAGGAGAAAATGCTGGTTACCAGCATTTTCTCCTTTTCCCACAATGTTTTCTCCCTTATAAAACACAAATTCCATCATTTGAGCCACATTTAATTTGTCGTCTGCTAATGCTTTCAATTTGGGCAAGGTTACATTTTAGTTGTGTTGTTAAGTGTTAAACACAAGGTTGAATTGTTGGCTAGTTCACCTTCAAAATAATGAGCCTATTTAGCTATGTCACGTAAACACAAACATTATTATAAATGTGAAAGCCCACAAAATGTTTTAAATTTCACCTGAGTGCATTTACACCTGTATTCTCGTCTGCAATCATACATGTAAGCAGTGGAAAGATCAAAATACAGCTCAGTTTACATACATGTACAGATTCATTTGCAGCTGGAATGGGACACAGTTTGATTCTAAACCTATATCTATGTTGCCATCCACTTTGGAATGAATGTCAATGATATGTAGATTAGATTTAAAAAGTTTGTTTAGGCAAGCTACACAGGGTACAGTATTTGAGCTATGCTCTGTAAAAAGGCTGTTTAATGCATCTGGGGGGAAAAAAAGTACCGACCTAGCATGCACAGTCTGCACAGGCTGACCTGGGCGGAAACTTTTAGTTATTGGTCAATTTTCTGCATTTCAAAGGACAAGACTAACTGATGAATTACTTAATGGTTTAACAAAATAGATTTTATGGTTCCATAATTCACTCATGAGGACTTGCTTGGTATCACATATCAGAGAGATGCATAAAACCTCCATTTGCCAGAGCGCCGCTCATTTATAGCTCAACATCTGCGCTTCTAGGGTGATACTGGACTACATTCAAGACTTATGAAACATGTGTGACTTATAATTTAACTATGAGAATGAACAAGCACATTTTTCAGTATTTATCTTCTTGCCTAGTACATGCATTTCAAAGCAAAGGCTATTTCAGCAACATTATATCGAAAAATACTAAAGAAGATCGATCTGTATTATCTCCCAAACTGCTGTCCTCTGGGCACTGTTTTCAGTAAAAAACCGAATAGCATTGATCCATGATCAAACTTTACACTTTATGCAGTCTGGTCTTGATCTACACCATCCTAAACATGCAAGTACAATATTTTTTCAGCTCTCAAACAATCATCTATGAAGCTTCATAAATGATATAATGAAAGGATATTTTTACATGGCCTGTTCAGGTTGTACTTTCTTAATTAAAAGATGACTTAAGCACAGAACTCCATGAATATTTCAGCACGCAGCCCTATGAATATTTCATCATGAATCTGGGTATTCTGCACTCACTCTTACAAAGTCAATACAGGTTTCCAATATTCAATGAATTTATACCATTGGTAACTGCTAATATCACTTTTATCATAATAATAAGCCAATATTTTTTTCTAGTGATGTATGCAAAAGTTTCTACACAAGTAGGCATAAAGGAAGGAATCATCGAACACCAAACGGGTAATTCTCGTTGACAAAAAAGAAAGTTTCAGAGAATACATGTACTTCATACCCTACCCAAAGAAACCTTTTGTATTGGCCTTAACTCTTTCCATACCATAGACGACGCCAGAAACCTTTGTGCACTGTGTAGATTAAGATCAGACTGCACAGAACGTGCAGTCTGATCTCTGATCTACCCTGTCCACCACTATATTCTAGATTATGATCTTGCAGAAGAAATGTATTTTTAGCCTTTGAGAAAATGCAATTTATTTATTCTGTAGTGAAAGAGTTAATTACCATGACAAATAATTCATCCTGTAACCCTGTGTACAGTGTCTTATCAATAGCAATCATCATGTAACCTGGGTCCATATTCACAGTCCATTCTTAATTTCTCTCTATATCTAATTCTACAATTTATAGAATTTATATAACTTTTGATAGGCTAATCCATTTGATTAGCTAATCAGCTGATGCTTTACTTTCAAATTCAAACAATTCTTGAGAATAAGTCAATAAGACTAGGAACTCTCCACAGGAATATTTTGGCAAGAGTGTATGTTCCGTTAAAAATGGTTCCAAGGAAGCTGACATTTGTCTTCTTATTTTTAAATCTTTAGATGAAACAAATCTAAACTTTACTATGACCATCAATAAAATTTTGACAGTTGAACTGGTCTGGATTTTGTGTTCGACATGATTTTGAAATAACAGGCAGGAATACAGTGTTTTAATAAATGATGTTACATAATGCACGTATGACGTCACAAAATCACAAAATCTTACCTCAAACATGTGCAAGATAAGAAAATTTGTAAAGGCTGTATTTCACACTGGAAACAAAAGTCCACCATCTAGTTATCATAATTGCATGTAAGGGGTAGAAGTGTGCCTGAAGGCAATCGGTTGATAGATTGATTGAATGGTGTTTTATGCCATTTTCAACATTATTTCAGTTATATCGCGGCCGCCAGTGCACCTATCCATGCTTTTCTAGAGTTTCTTGCACCAGTATTCCGCACAATATTTTTTCCAAGCCTCCGGCTGCTTTAACACATTACCACTGTCGAAACAATGATCAGCGGTGAGAGAGGAATTAATCCTGTCACAACGACTATCAACAATCCTCAGAAAGAAGTTGGGAATTGAACCATCCATCTCCTGTTCTAAAGTCTTGTGTGCTACTGACTGAGCTACCAGGGCTGAGCTTACAATATTACAAAATCTTATCTAAAGCAAGTGTAAGATAAGAAAATTTTAAATGGCTGCATTACACTGGAAACAAGGAAGGTTATGTGATATAGTATATCATCCTAGTTGTCGTGATTTTATAATTATAAGGGGTACAAGTGTACCTAGAGGCAGTTGGTGGAAATACCTTACCTTTGTTAACAGAACCATTTTTTGTGACTTTGTTCTTCAACCTGTTCTTTTACTGATCAATTCTGAAAAAAAAAAGTATAGAAGTAATTGTATTAATCCTTTTCCACACAATCCTCTGTATTAACGACCCTGTGGAAGAAACCTTCTGAAAACACTGTAGAAGGAAAAACTAGAGCTGTCACTGAATGTGACTTAATACCCCCGCCAGCGCTATGACAGAAAAAAGTGTCAAGTTCAAGAGAAGATAATTCCTCAACCAGGAGGAGTTGACACTTGAAATTGCGTCTTGCAAATCTTCAATATATGATCAATATATGTGCAAAATTTCAATACAATTGAAGGAAAACTGTAGGAGGAGTTTGCGACACAAAATTACTAGTATTTTGTACACAGACGGACACAAGGACGGACGGACACATGGACGGACGGACAGGCTGATTCCAGTATACCCTGAAAACATTCATTTTGCGGGGGTATGAATACTGGTAACAGGCATTTTCTCCTTTTCCAACAATCTTTTCTACCCTACCAAGAACAAATTTCGCTTTATGAGTTACATTTTTTTTTTTGGTCATCTGCAAATGCTCTTAATTTTGACAGGTCTAACATTTTGTCTTTCAGTAAAGGGTTAACTCTTCGAGAGACCAAAAAACTCTAGACTTGTCCAAATTGAAAGCATTTGCAGATGAAAAATCAAATGCGACTCAAATGTTGGGATTTGTCTTAGTATGGATAGAAAAATCGTTGAACAAGGAGAAAGGGTCAAGGCTTTACTTTTGTCATCTGATTAGTTGGAGTTGGACAAGTCTACAGTTATGTTGTCTGATCTAGGTTTGCCATAAACTGTCATATTTTTTGTGCACATGTAAGAACTAAATATAGATAGTATATCATTTACGTAAGAGTATGATCAAACAAGTTACAAAATAACACGAAAGGCAAGTGTAACATTTATTGTTTATTAAACGATCATGTTTTTAACGTTTTACTAAACGACAAAATTTTTTGACTTGTCGAAATAAAGAGCATTTGCAGACCACAAATTAAATTTAACTGAAATGATGGTTACTGTCTGTGAAAGTGTAGAAAACCTTGTGGGAAAAGGAGAAAATCTGGTAACCAGATTTTCTCCTTTTCCCATACAGTTTTCAAAAGGTATTTTGGGTCTGGGTCATTAAAACTTTGGATTGTGTGATAAAGGGTTTACGGCCTTGCAATTACACAAAAGACATAAATGTGCTTCAATGACGTTGGGAAATCAGCATTCAGGCATTTGAAAACACTTGAGAACAAGAGAAAATGATGGTAGCAAGCATTTTCTTCATATCAAACAATATTTTCGACGCGTTAAAAAAACAAATCCAATCATTTTCATCCAAATACTTTGAATTTAGACTGGTCTAAAAATTTTCTGGTTTGGTAAAGAGTTAACAACAGTCAGGGATGTATATACGATCCCTGCAACAGTTAACAATTCAGGTTTCTGTCCTGTAAACTCTTTACTACACAACAAAATGTTAGATTCAACCAAATTCAAAGCATCTGCAGGCGTGAAATCCAGTCTACCTCATAATATGGTTTCTGTCATTGAAGAAGACAGTAGAAAAGATTGTGGGAAAAGGAGAAAATGCTGGTTACCAGCATTTTCTCCTTTTCCCACCATGTTTTCAAAGCATTGTTTTTCAGGGTTGTCAAACAGAGGATTGTTTGGTATAGGATCCAAATAAACTACAAGATTGTCATTTTATGTAGTTTATTGTCAACTTGTTCGAATTTCTCAATTTACCAAATTATCCATGTTTTGACAACCAGGAGAAAGAAAGCTCTTGAAAATAATGTGAGAAAAAGAGAAACTGCTGGTAAAACTCATTTTCTTCATTCACTTACTTTCGTGACTGATTCAGATTTACTGAAAACTGATAAAAGTGACAGGAGGGAGTAACATTTGATAAAAGTGACAAGAGGGAGTAACATTTGATAAAAGTGACAGGAGGGAGTAACATTTGATAAAAGTGACAGGAGGGAGTAACATTTGATAAAAGTGACAGGAGGGAGTAACATTTGATAAAAGTGACAGGAGGGAGTAACATTTGATAAAAGTGACAGGAGGGAGTAACATTTGATAAAAGTGACAAGAGGGAGTAACATTTGATAAAAGTGACAGGAGGGAGTAACATTTGATAAAAGTGACAAGAGGGAGTAACATTTGATAAAAGTGACAGGAGGGAGTAACATTTGATAAAAGTGACAGGAGGGAGTAACATTTGATAAAAGTGACAGGAGGGAGTAACATTTGATAAAAGTGACAGGAGGGAGTAACATTTGAAGGAAAAGATTGCTTGTAACATGCATAATTATGCTCCTTTCCCACAAGGTCTTCAAAAAGCAATGTATAACAGAAGCATGGAAATTCATGTAGTATAAATTATATACTGTATAAAAGGTACTAAAATGAAGAAAGAATTATTGACTGCCAAAAATAAACGTGTGTGATATTGTAACTTTGTCACACAGTGATGAAACATAACACTGCAAATTATCCCCTTAATTTCCAGCAATGTCACAGATGTCCCTAATAATCTCCGAATTCAACACAAAAACATAAAAACATGATAGGCTCTCAGCCGCCATAATTTTTAAAGTAGAGTATGTTATTAAAAACCGACTGTGTTCATGCATTTTCACTCCTTATCTTTCAAAACAAATTTGTAGAAGACTGAATACTCAATTAAACATTGTGGAAACAGAGAAAATGCATGTTATAGGCCCCATAGCAGCCAAAAGTAAACAATGCATGTGTAAAAATGCATTTAAATGAAACTGATGCTATTTAAAGGTATAGAAATTACTGTGCAGATAATCTATTCTTATGTGTAGTCTTTCCAAGTGTTAGTTGCAGGCAGAAAAATGAATTTTAAAACCAGGTCAAAAGTTGTCAGGTCGCTCTATCTTTTGTTTACTTTCTAAATGGTTTTAAAATTCATTTCTCTGCCAGGGACTAAGATGTGGACTGACTGTACAGTAACAGATAGTTATCTTCACTATAATTTCTATACTTTTAAAAGGTATGATTTAAATTCAAATGCATTTTATCATCTGCATTGTTTATTTTTGGCCACTACTGGGGCTTTAACCAGCAGTTTCTCTTGTTACCACAACGGGGGCTCTGCAATACATAGAATGGACATTCTCAGTCATTTCTAAGTAAAGATGCAGAAATTGCAATTTGAGGGCTCTATCTAACACAGTATCTGATGAAGGAGCAGCCAGTGTAGATGTTAGATCTGCAAAAGCTATCAAATATTATAGATCAACGTAAGTTAGAAGTGTAAGAAATGTCTACAGGCCTTGTCCAGTCTAAATAAGATGACCTGTGTAATGGCTAGACCACTAACCACAAGTTTAACACTTCAAAGAAAGGCAAAACATGTGACTTGACCTTTATTCACATTAAATTTTGTGTGATTGTTATCTGTATTTTTATTGATGACCCTAAGGCTTGATAATGTTACGGTATACTAGTATCAGACAAGAAAATATCTACCTTTAAAAAAGATCGATGTTGAAAGAGGAACTGAAAAAATATATTTTAACTTTTTTCTTGGTGGCTAAATATGAAAATAGAAAAAATAAACAAGACAGCAATTGCCCTTTTTTCCTCATTGTTTTTCATTTTGTTGAGGTGGTGTTCCTAATTAGATATACTGGTAGAGAAGATATACTGGTAGATTTTACAATTCCAGATTGTAAGTTAATCCCAATCATCACTGAAAAAGGACAAAAGTTTAAAGATAATATTATTTGGTCACCCATCCATGCACTAACCTTCGTGCATGCTACTTGACCATAGAAAAACGCTCTCTATGATGCATCTTTTTTTCTGGCGATTGTTTACCTCTCACCTCTGATGCATGTGAGAAAAGCAGCCAGTGACTTGGAAAGAAAGTTGTGTCAGTACTGGTGTGAGAACGCCAGGAAACACTTGCGTAGGCTCACTGGCCACCACAAGATGACCTAAGCTATTAAAACGGCGTTAAACTCTAATATAATTAATTCATGATACGTAATTGCTCTCATGCACTGATTTCCATATCTAACAAGGTTTGTCAAATTACACTTGTGTAGACATACAGTATTGGGTTATTGGGTAACACTTAAAAAATACTGAATTACCAAATGCAACAAGAAAAGAATCATCACATTATACTTCCTGTTATGTGAATAAAGGCCTTAGGGTATTGATTAGTGGTACCAAGTTAAGCATATTTTATACTCCTTGAAAAAGAGGTAAACAAAGACCAACATAACATTGCATATGACTTTATTTTGTCTGGTGCATTTCCTCCATTCACTTAAATATAATTAAACACTAAATAGAGATATTAAAGAAAACAATACAAATGGGCAAAAGGAATTGTTTTAACTGTAAGAGACGGAATATGCTTAACTTTTTCCCATAGGTATATTAGCGTCATAAATCTGTTAGCAATTAGGCCAGCAGAGTCCCGCATATCAAATGTGCACATTTTTTACCAATCACAAATTATAGTACCATCTATCCATTCAATTTCATTATATTATTTAGTAGGTCTAAAGCCAGTTCATTCAGCTATACTGAAAAAAAAAACAAGGTGTAATGCTTAAATCAACCTAAATCAGGGTCATATTCACCAACTATTCCTAAGAACGTTCTCAGTCTTATTCTTTCTAAATTTGAAAGTAACACAACTTCTGATTGGCTAAACCATTTGGTTTTGCCAAACAGAAGTTGTGTTACTTTCAAATTTTGGAAATCTAGGAGAATAAGACAAAGCATGCTCTAAGAATGGTTGGTGAATACGTATCCAGGTATGTGTTCACAAACAATTTCTTGCAATAAACAACTTCTTGCAACAGGTATCAAACAGTTATATCTAAAGCAGCCAGTGCATCTGTCAAAGTGTTCCTACAACCGCTAGCTCATCCCAGCACGACTAAAGTCAAGACAATGCATGTCTGTTCATTGACTGAATTTACGTTTATTTATCATTGCCACAGGTTGCCCATATGGGCGACACCCCCTGAAAGCTGTAAGTTTTGTTTTGGATAGTGCAGGATACAGGACGAAACCCATCCTAAGTTACACCTGGTTCTTTAATGTGCTCGGTGTATAACACTATCACACTGGACCTCGGCTTAATGTCTCATCCTAAAGACGTTTAGTAATTTTAGATGGCCAGCTGTTGGAATCAAACCCTCAACTGACCCAAAACTTGATGTTAACAAGTCCTGGGCTCTACTACTTGAACTATGCGGGCTGGTCATGCATGTGTGTGTGAGATATCTCAATTACTATAATTGATCCCTTACAGAAGTTTTCCAAATACAGGATTCCAATTGAACACCTTAACTCTTTACCAAACGACAAAGTTTTAGACTAAACCAAATTCAAAGCACTTGCGGACGACACATTAAATGAAGAAAACATTATGGAAAAAGGAGAAAATGCTGTTTACCAGCATTTTCTCCTTTTCCCACAATGTTTTAAAAAGCATTTTGCTGTTTACTGGCATTTTCTCCTTTTCCCACAATGTTTTCAAAAGCACTCTCTTTCAGGGTCGTTGGATAGTTTGGTGAAGGGTTAAATTAATCCCTACACCCACCCTGTTATAGATCTTTAAGTCTAAATGTAGATCATGACTGCTGTACCTCGTTTACCTCACTGAGGGACAAAGTGGAAAAAAGGGTTACCAACCCTGTGTTCTCGTCACACTATCATGCCTCTATTCTTTGGTCGAAACCCAAACTATTGTCATGAATAACACGCAACCCTTCACCATACAACCCAAAGTTGTAATGACCATGATGAAAAAGGCTTTCAAGATCATTGTGGGAAAAGGAGAAAATGCTGGTAACCAGCATTTTCTCCTTTTCCCACAATGTTTTCTATCCATCCCAAAATATATTTCAATTCTTAAGTCACTTTTGTTTTATCATCTGCAAATGCTTTGAATATGTACCAGTTTAAAAAATTTGTTGTTTGGTTAAGAGCTAAACCGCTCCATGATAGTTTGTAAATAAATTCCACAGACATGATCCAATAGTCTCATTTTAAAAACTTTTTGGAATCTGAATTACCTTATACACATATCGAAAATTGTAGATCCAAGATGATAATGCACATTTTTAAAGTCTGATCTTGACCCTAACTATCTGAAATGACCACTTTTTGTTGGTATTCAGTATCTAAACCCATATTAACTCTTTAGTCTTTACCAAATGAAAAAATTTCAGACTGGACCAAATTGAAAGCATTTCTAGACGACAAATTAAATGTAGCTCAAATGATGGTTCCTGTCTTGTATAGGGTAGAAAACATTGTGGGAAAAGGACGAAATGCCGTTTACCAGCATTTTCTCTGTTTCCTACAATTTTTTCAGAAGTCTTCTTCCTAAGAGTTGTTAAAAGTCGGGATTGTGTGGTAAAGGGTTAACCATACAACACAATCTTTCACTTGCTCAAACTGAAAGCGTTTGCCAACAACATCTTAACTCTTTAAGCACAAAATAAATAAACTCGACCTCTTTTGACGTCTCTAAATACAATTCGTTGAAACATATGAAGATTTTGATTATGTAGGCTTGACTAAACAAGCGGACGGCATAGATCAAAGATCAGACTGCATGTTCCGTGCAGTCTGATCTTGATCTATGTCGTACGCCAAAGTCATTATTTTCGCCTATGTCGCTAAAAGGGTTAAATGTGACAGGAAGGGTGATTGTCTTTAAAATGTTAGGAAACATTGTGGGAAAAGGAGAAAATGCTGGTCCCCAGCATTTTTTCTTTACCATCAATCTTTTCAAGAGCTCTTTTCCTCAAGGTCGGCAAAAGGTGGGATAGTTTCAGGTTATACAGAGTTAAGGAATTAAATACCTTGTTTTCAACGTCCCTTTACAACCACTGGGTAACATAATGAAGCTTTGAAAGGGAGGGCATAGAGAACATATAAATACAGCAATGGGGTAGAAAACATTGTGGGAGTAGGAGAAAATGCTGGTAACCAGCATTTTCTCCTTTTCCCACAATGTTTTCAAAAGCCTTCTTCTTCAGGGTTGTTAAAACTTGCTAATTGTTTAGTAAAAGGTTGAAGAGTATGACTATCTGATATACAAAGAAGGGTATCATGTGCATCTATTGGTATTTAGGTTAGATACCAGGTAGAGATAGTTTCAAATTTGCGACAAAATGTTCAGACTGGTCCATCTTGACAAGCCTGCAAAGCTCAGGTGGTTGAGTATAGGGCTTGTAAACATCAAGTCTTGCCTAACTTCAGGGTGTGGGTTGGGGCCCCACAAGCCCCACGGCTGACCATCCAAAATTACTGATTGTCTTTCAGATGAGACGTTAAATTGAGATCCCTTGGGACAGTGCTCTTCACCCAGCACTTTAAATAACCAGGAGTAACTTAGGATAGGTTTTGTCCTGTATCTTGCACGAACAGTCTTCCGGGGACATTGCCCATGTGGGCAACCGGTGGCGATGATAAATAAAAGCAAGTTCAATCAATCTTACAAGCCATTATAAATGACAAATGTGGATATCCATGAAAGGGTAGACTTGGGGAATATGAGATAGTGCTGGTCCTATAGGGCATCTGCCATTTTCAACATTAATTCAGTTATATTGCTGCAGCCAGTACACCTATCCATACTTTCCTGGAGTTTCTTTTACCAGTACTTTGCAAAATATTCTCCGCAAGACCCCAGCTACTTTCTCACATAACCATGGTTGAGCCTAAGACTATCAGCCATTATTGATGGGTATTTGACTATATCAATACATGTGAGATCTGACTAAAACGGGGTTTAACATACCATCATGGTGCACTTAGTATGCAAGTCATCACATACTTACATATCCTTAAAACATTTTTCGTCAATTAACAGACTGAATCCTGAGGTAGCATGTTCCTAGGACATGCAGAAAACTCACAATAGCAGAAAGTTCTGACCCAAGTCAGCCTGTGCAGACTGACCTGGGTTGATACTGTATTGCAGATGCATTAAACCTGGAGGATTTTCTCTGAATGACTGATAGATTAACAAAAGACAACCCTCTAATCATTGTCCTCAGTTCTACACATAGTGAGCAGCTGATCTAATTTAATTTAAATGTGTTGTGTTTTACGATGCTTTCAACATTTTTTCAGTCAAATCATGTTGACAGCTAGCTGGCTTATTCTTCTGTATCCTGGGTTTCACCAATACTAGGCAGGGTCTCCGATGTTTCTTGCCCAAGGACACTCTCATGTGACCAGAGTAGGCAGCATGGAATAGATCTCTGCATTTCCTGATAGCCATCAAACTCCCTGATCAATAAACATGGGAGGATCTCTCTACTGGAGATAAAGTGTTATTTAAAAAGACAGCCACAGTGAAAAAAAACTATTTAACTCTTTACCACACAATCCTGAGTTCTGACGACCTTGACAAGGAATGTTTTTCAATACAGTGTGGGTAAAAGAGAAAATGCTGGTAACCAGCATTTTCTCCCTTTCCCACAATGTTTTCTACCCTTCAAAGGAGGAAATAAGCTTCTATAGTCAAATTTAATCTGTCCGCAGACGCTTTAGATCAGGATCAGTCTAAAATTTTGTGGTTGGTTGAAGGATTTTAGTGAACAGGAAGCAAGCAGGGTGGCAGTACAAGGTTTTTATCATTATGTCAACAAACAAAATCTAGTAACAATCTTGCTACCCTATACTTCTTTTAACCCTTTACCACACAATGACGACCCTTGGAAAGAAGCCTTTTGAAAACATTGTGGGAAAAGGAGAAAATGCTGGTAACCAGCATTTTCTCCTTTTCCCACAAAGTTTTCTACCCTATCAATAAACAGTTGCACCATTTGAGTAACATTGAAATTGTCGTCTGCAAATGCTTTCAATTTGGACAGGGCTAAAATTTTGTCGTCTAGTAAAGTGTTAAATTTTAAGAACTTAAACCCTTCAGTCTTTACCAGACAACAAAATTTAAGACTTATCCAAATTGAAAGCATCCGACGATGACAAATTAAATGTTGCTTAACTCTTAATCACACAACAAAAATGTTGTCCAAATCGTAAGGGTTTGTAGACGACAAAGCGTGAGCTCAAACGAGATTATTTTTCCTTGATAGGGTAGAAAATATTGTGGGGAAAAAGGAGAAAATGCTGGTTACCACCATTTTCTACTTTTCCTACAATGTTTTAAAAAGGCTTCTTCTTAAATCTTTAGGGTCGTTAAAACCTGGGATTGTGTGGTAAAGGGTTAAAGAACCAGTAGTAGCCAAAAGTACCGTAAACAAAGTGGGGGTTAAAATGCATTTAAATTCAAATTGTACCCATTTTCTCCTTTTCCCACAATATTTAAAGGCCCAGTAAAAGCCAAAATATCAAAGCAGCTGTTGTATTACATTTGAATTTAAATCATACCATTTAAAAGCATGGTAAATATCGTGGCAATGACAGTCTGTTATCGTGTGGTCAGGCCATGTTTGTCGCTGGCAGAAAAGAAGAATTTTAAAATCAGGCAAAAAGTAAACAAAAGACACAGCTACCTGGCCTGTTTTCACCTAGTTTTGAAATTAATTTCTCTGTCAGCAACTAACACTTGGATCGACCGTACAATGACAGATTGTCATCTTCACAATAATTTCCCTACTTTTAAATGGTATGATATAAATTCAAATGCATTTAAACACCCACTTTATTTACATTTGGCCTTTATTGTTACTTTAAGTATAAAAAAAATTTATTTTGCATCAATTGAGATAAAAGTTCTTACAACTTATACTACTCTCTCTCGATTCTGCTTCCTGGGAACTACACCAGTACTTTTGCCGAATATGTGAGCCAATGAACAATCCCGTAGTTGACACCCACTCCCAGGTATTGAACTCAGGACCTTATGGTTACGAGGCCAATGCTCTACCTCAGGACCATGGACACAACAATATTTCCAAAAGCATTTTCTGATGGAAATGTTAAACCTCAGGATGTAAAGAACTAACCCACAAACCCAGTGACATAATACTTCAAGGCTGATTTGGTCAGAATGGTCAGATGTAAGATCAGACTACATATTATATGCCTCTTACCTGGATCTACATTCCACAAACATAATATAACCCTTGGAGTGTATCACACTTTACAACTTAATCCTGAGTTTCAATGACCCTGAAGAAATAAGGCTATGAAAACATAGTGGCAAAGGAGAACATGCTGGCAGCCAGCATTTTCTGCTTTTCCCACAATGTTTTCTACCTTATAGAAGACAGAAATCATCATTTGAGCTACATTTTTTTTGTCATCTGCGCATGCTTTCAAATTGGTTGAGTCTACTATTTTGTTGTTTTTGAAAAGATATCTCATTCATTTACAGTCTGAACAATCAGATTTTGCATCTGAGCACACAATCCTGAGTTTTAACGACCCTAGAGATATAAGGCTTTTGAAAACATAGTAGGAAAAGGAGAAAATGCTGGTAACCAGCATTTTCTCCTTTTTCCACAATGTTTTCTATCTTACCATCTCATTTTCTCCCGTTGTCGCTACATTCTGTCCAACAACAGCCTCATTATTGCAATAGTTGCATCTTAGCACAGGCTTTTGAAGCTCCATTGGTCTATCATAGAATACTGAAATTTTCAATGGTCAATCATCAAACATGGTTACTAAAAATAGCACATTTGCACATCCCCTCTATATCATGTTATTATGATATACGATTTAGGTGATGCATCAATGTGCTGTTCTTAGTAAAAGTGTCTGAGCAATGAAATGAAAATGTCAGTATTTCCTAACAGTTGTATTTTGTACTATTTCTGAGCATCATCTCACTCTCTATCTTTGTCCAGATATTGTGGCCAACAACAACAACCAGCCTTGTTATTGTAAATGTTTCATCTTAACCCTTAAAGTGCTGAATTTATGAAAAGGACTTTTTCAATTAGGAAAAAACGTCTGAAATATTGTCATCTCAAGATTGTATAGGCCAGAATATGTAACAAAGTAGAGGACAGTATAAATCCAAGATCAGATTGCATGTTCCAGCGCTTTATGGGTTAACGCAAGGCCTTTGAAGCTCCATTGGTCTATGCCCAGAACACTGAAATTTTCAATGGTCAATCATCAAAAATGGTTACTAAAAATAGCACATAGGCAAATCCCTTTCTATCATGTTATCATAATACAATATAGAGGTGACGCCCCCGATCTGCTATTTTTAGTGCCAGTGTCCAATGATCTAGCAACGAAAACTTCTTTAATCCATGATAGATAAATGGATTTTCAGTGGTCTAAGATCTTGGCAATCAATATCATTTTCCAGGAATTTTCTGTATGATGCCCTAGTTAGCTATCTACAGATCAACTACATGTATGTGTGACCTAACTTATCGCTCAACAGGTTTAGACAGTTTAAAGTCTTTATCAGGTGAAACTTTAGACTTGTCCAAATTGAGAGCATTTGCAGACAACAAATCAAATGTTTGTTTTGATTTTGTCTTTGAAATGTTAGAAAGCAGAGTTGGAAAAGAAGAAAATGCTGGTTACCAGCATTTTCTTCTTTTCCAACAATGCTTTCAATAGCTTTCTTCCTAAGAGTTGCTAAAACTTTGGAATATGTGGTAAGGAGTAAACTAATTTAAACTTTCGGATCATCATCAAATTTCACGTGAAATTTTAGTTTCATTTATCAACATATCTGATTCTCGAGACAATTTCCTCATGTACCTGTATTCACAGAGCCTTCAACAATGGTGACAACATTTTTGTTTCTCTTGCATGACAAGCGGCAAACACTGGGGATCAAAATAGAACTTTCTAATTACAACTCCTTGTCCCAAGTCACAGAAAAACTAGTTTGAGTACCAGTATTTGACAAAAAGGTTTTTATCTTGGCTGTACATTCAATCATGTACTTGTGAAGTAAATCTGGGTCCTGTGTGGCTCAATGGTAAAGTATAGGATTTGTGACCTGTAGACCCAGATTCAATCATCACTCCAAGCACTGGGTCTTTCATGCGAGTGTCCTCAGGCAAGACACTTTCGAGTCCAAGCCTAGCACTAGTAAAACCAAGGAATGATATGAAAATTTGAGTTGTCACAGTGATATAACTAAAATAATGTTGAAAGCAGTACAAAAACCCTTTCAATCAATCAATCCACCTACCAATCAATGTAAACTAAATCAGTTTTCAGAGGCTGACCCATAGTAACAGTCATGGCAGGTAGCTGGTGTCTTCATGCACAGGCCTTTCAAGCTTTATTGGATCTATCACTGAACACTTGTAGCATATTGGTGCATCGCCTGTATATGACGGAATATGCTCAAATTTCCATTAACACCGTTTCTATAAATAGCAAGTTGGCGACTCCCTCTATATAGTTAGACAAGGTGTGCAACAAAATCAAAAAGAAATCACCCCCGTCCCCTTTCAGAGATAATATTTAACAGAAAATGGAAAAATATACCTAATTACCGATGCAGATGAGTTCATAAATGATTTTTGTTCTGTGCCCTGATCCTCGAAAGTTCTAAACAGCTCTTGCCATCAAGCAATAGCTCTCATCTCAAAAAAATTAAAAAGCTTCCACATTTTCCGGATCCCTATGCGCTAACATCACGTAATTCATTATGACGCAGCCAATTATAACTCACGTGAATTTGCTATCAAAAGACGCACCAAAGTTTTTGACCAATAAACGGTAAAAGCACATTTGAAAATATGTGAAATGGGAGATGAAAATTGTGATACTGGATTAGATGAAAAGATAAATTATATCAGACGAAATGCTAATTTAACAATTTCATCAATACAATGTTTTGAAAAAAAAAAGGAATTAATTATTATTAGCTGCAGAATTATAAATTGTGTGACGTCAGCGCATGGCAATCCGGAAAATGTGTAAGCTTTTGAAATCTTTTTAGATGAGAGCTATTGCTTGATGGCAAGAGCAGTTTGGAACTTTCGAAGGTCAGGGTTCAGAAGAAAAATCATTTATGAACCCATATGCACTGGTAACTAGGTTCATTTATCTGTTTTCGTTTAAAGATTATCTCTGAAACGGGACGGGGTCAAATTTTTGTTGCACACCTTGTCTTACTATATACGATACAGAGGGAATCCCCAATGTGCTATTTATAGTAATGGTGTCCGATAATCAAAATTTCGTTATCACTTGACAGACCAATGAAGTTTCAGAGGCCTATGTTCAATGCAACCCCTTTATAGATTAGGTGTGCCTCTGACAGTTTTAGAACTTTGTAAAACATAGCAAAAAAAGAAGCAATTGCTTGTAACAAATAATGGCTTCTTTCCCTTGATGCTTTGATTTTTGTTGAAAAATGAATTTTCAAGTAGATCTTCTATTAAAAAGCACATGTATATTTATAAGTTAGTTCAAGAAAATGAAAGCACTAATCTCACAATTGGTTAAACTCACAGGTCTTTAATTGACTTTTAACCCTTCAGCACACAATCCCCAGTTTTAAAAACCCTATAGGAAAGTTCCTTTGAAAACATTGTGGGAAGAGGAGAAAATTCAGGTACCCAGCATTTCCTCCTTTTCCCATGTTTTCTACCCTTTCAATGAAAAACTTTCCCAATTTATGCAACATTTGGTTTGTCATCTGCAGATGCTTTGAATTTGGACAAGTCTAAAATTTTGTCATTTGGTACAGCTAACCTGTTACCACACAACCCTGAGTTTTGAAGACCCTTAGAAAAACCTTTTGAAAACATTGTGGAAAAAGGAGAACCAGTATTTTCTCCTTTTCCTGAATGTTTTCAACTCTTTCAGAGATAAATCGTGACATTGGAGCCACAATTGTCATCTACAAATGCTTCCAATTTGGACAAATCCGTTTTTTTCATTGTGTGGAACAGAGCTAATTCATTCAAAATATCTGCACCTGTCTTCCACAGCCACCCATGACCAACCAGTGGCGTAAAACAGTCCAGGATTTGCTCATAAATATGCAAGTATTATGCAAATAACTTTTATCAATTGGGTATTCATCTTACATCTAATGTTTATTTTATTGAGAAAATTCTGTAGAAGTATCCAATTTTGTTGTTAAAAAAGCAAAAAAATTTGCTGTCAGAGTTTACATACCTCCAGAACTTATGAATGAACAAAAATTACCCCCACCATAATTATGAATATCAAATGAAAATTAATGCGTGTTGAGGCATAGGACTAAAGCAATAGCTTCTTTTCCACAAATGTCTCAGAATCTTCCAGTCATGACAAAGCAAACTTTAATGGATTGTACTCTATCTGTGTAGTAGGTCTACAAGTTCACCTTTTTTTTTTTGGAAAAAAAAAAGATTCCCCATTCTCGCAACACTGTAGTAGGAGGCTTTAAAAAACATTATGGAAAAGGACAAATTGCTTCTAAAATTTCTATTTTTTCCCACAAATATGAATTCGACCCTTTCAAAGACAAATCTCATCAACTGATCGAGCCTCATTTAACTTGCTGCCATTCATTCTTTTAAATTCAGTGTGCCCAAGTCGAAGATAATGTTGCCAGTTAAATTTTTCATCTTAACTAAAGAAAACAAAACGTGTGCACGTTTTTCCACACTGTTTAGTACATGAACATTTTGCCGATTTACAAATAGGAATACCAGTTGACAGGTCTGCGTTCCGGATGAATTGACTTGTTCAATGGCCTACAGGAAGGTGGGGGTAGGCGTAATCCGCTATTTGTTCTTAATTACCAACAGGACAAAATTGTCAAAAACAGTCATTATATATCCAATTATAAATACCAAATATAGTTACCCGATATATTTTTCCTTTAGAGCATTATGTAATTTCTGTCAAATAATTCCAGTTTGTACACAGGTGAGCTGTTCAACACGAAGTGGCACACCCAACGTAATATTGTCAAGCGTTCATGGTCCGCAGAACACCTACAGATAGGGCACGATGACGTCATCCGATCGATCACCTTTTCTCACCTGATTATAAAACCTTTGAATTTTCCATTACTTTGGAATCGAACTTGACAGTCACAAATCAAGCATCTGTTGTTGCAATGTTGAGGTTTCTTGAGTGTATTCATTGAGAACTTTGTGGGGAAATCCGTATACTTGGGAGGGATATCCCGAAATGACGTCACTTGATTATCAAAATGACAGGTAGAAATACTGGTATAGGAGATTATACGAAATATTTTTAGTTCAAAGTTGCAAGAGTAATGTACCTTGGCAGCAAGGGAGACAGGATCACGTGAAGCTTAGGGATTCGCAAATTTAACTCTTTACCAAACAACAAAATTATAAACTGGTCCAAATTCAATTAATTTGTAGACGACAAATAAAATGTGGCTAAAAAAGATGGGATTTGTCCGTAAAAGAATTGTAAACATTGTGGAAAAAGAAAAAAATGCAGGTTTTTCTTTCGCCGTCTTCCTGAAAGTCATTAAAAATCGGGATTGTGTGGTAAAGGGTTAATTCGTTCCTAAACAATAAAAATTTTAGACTGGTCCAAATCCAAATATTTGCAGACAAGAAACAGACTTTGGCATATATAATGGCTTGCAATGATCTTTGAGATGGTAGAAAACATTGTGGGAAAAAAAGGAAATGCTGGTTGACCCTAAGCAGCATTTTTTTTCCCAACAGTGTTTTAAGAAGTTTTCTTCCCAAGGGTCGTTAAAATTCGGGAGTGTGTAGTAAGGAGTTAACCTTTACCACATGACGAAATTTTGGACCGGACCAGCCTGGAAGCATTTGAAGTCAACAATTTAAATATAGCTCGAATGGTGATTTCTGTCTTTTACTGGGTAGAAAACATTACTGGTTACCAGCAATTTCTCCTGTTCCCACAATGTTTTCAATAGCCTTCCTTCCCAGAATCGTGAAAACCAGGGATTGTTTGGTAAAGGGTTAAAGGGAAAATGTAGGTTCTGCAGGGCGGGCGGACAACCTCTGAAAACTTCTCACTCGTCACAACTCGGCCGATTCTGTGCTGCTAACGGTGACTGGATCACCGGATCACCCATTTCTGTGACCAAAATCTCTTTCTACCATTGTTCCCGTGCTTTTGTTTTTGTGCGTTTTCAATGTCATTGTAGCAACCGTGCACATGTATACCCATTTTTTTTTATTTCTGGATTTTAGATTAGTAGATCTATTAAGGATATAGGGCACCCTGATAGGATTCGTGTAACATCGCCTTTCATCGCCAGATTCGTACGGATTCGGCTAAGACTCGGGTAATCCGTAATTGATGGGGGAACCAGCGTCTTTCGGCCGATCGAAATATAACGGATTACCCGAGTCTTAGCCCAATCTGTACGTTCTTTTTTGCGATGAAAGGCGATGTTACACGGAGCCCATTAGGGTACCCTATCCTTAAGACCGGCAGGATAGCTCAATGGTTTGTGTAGCAAACTCGTGACCTAGTGGTTGCCATTGTGATACCCGTTTGAGGAAAACCTTCTTTTTGGCGATTTTTTGCCTCTCACCTCTGATGCATATGAGAAAAGGTATCAGTGACTTGGAAAGAACGTCGTGTCAGTATTGGTGTGCGAAAGCCAAGAAACACATCCGTAGGTGCACTGACCTCCCTGATATGACCTAAGCTGTTAAAAACGGCGTTTAACTCCAATGCAATCAAACTTTAGTATTCTGATAAGCGATCAAATCTCGTCCATATTATGAATATGTAATAACGTCAGGAAGACCCGTCTGCCTTTCTTGAGAGTCAATTTAACCCTTTACCACACAATCCTGAGTTTCAACAACCCGTCTGAAAATGAATTTTGAAAACATTATGGGAAAAGGAGAAAATGCTGGTCACCAGCGTTTTCTCCGTTTTACCACAATGTTTTCTAGCCTTTCAACCGAAAAGTGCATCATTTTCAC
Source organism: Hippopus hippopus (assembly GCA_946811185.2). Lineage (NCBI taxonomy): Eukaryota > Metazoa > Mollusca > Bivalvia > Cardiida > Cardiidae > Hippopus > Hippopus hippopus. The sequence goes on from OX328110.1 coordinate 43,276,933, forward strand.
CACATTTAATTTTTCGTCTGCAAATACTTTCAGTTGGACAGGTCTAACGTTTTGTCGTTTGGTAAAGAGTTATGTATGGTCGAAAAGCCTTTGTGTGGTAGATGACATACATGACTTAACTCATTACCAAACGACAAAATTTTAGGCTTGTCCAAATCGAAAGCATTTGCAGACAACAAAATAAAAGTGAATGAAAATTTGAAAATTGTTTTGTGAAGAGTAGAAAACATTGTGGGAAAAGGAGAAAATGCTGGTTACCAGCATTTTCTCCTTTTCCCACAATGTCTTCTAAAGGCTTCTTTCTCAGGATCGTCAAAAGTAGGGATTGAGTGGTAATGGGTTAAATCTTTACCAAACAACAAAATTTTGTACTCAACCAAATTCAAAGCATTTGCTGACAGAAATATATGAGCCGTGCTCTGGCAAAAGAGGGCTTAATGGATCTCCGTGATTCATGATACCATGCAAGTCATCATATACTTATGGATCCATAAAGTCCACTTTTTGTAACAAACGATTTAATCATGATGTAGACTGGTCCTTGGACATACAGAAAATTGACAAATAGCGGGCTGCGCAGGCTGACCTGGGTCGATACTTTTCCCAGATGCATCAAGCCCCCTTTTCACAGAGTATGGCTCATATATATTTCAAATTACGATTTCTGTCTTTCATAGGGTTACCGGCATTTTCTCCTTTTCCCACAATGTTTTCAAAAGGCGTCTTTCTAATGTCGTTGCCAAGCTTCGGTAGCTCAGTCGATAGCAAATAGGACTTAAGAAAGGAAGGTCGCTGGTTCGATCCCTGGCTGGGTCAATTCCTTTCTGAGGATTGATGATAGTCATTGCGATAGGATTCATTCCTCTCACCGCTGACCATTGTTTCGATGATGGTTATGGTGGAAAGCAGCCAGTGACTTGGAAAGAATATTGTGCAGAGCACTGGTAAAAGAAAATCCAGGAAACCATGGATAGGTGCACTGGCCACCGCGATATACCTGAAATAATGTTGAAAACGGCATTAAACAACCAACCAATCAATCAACCAATCTTCCTTTCTTGACGGTCAATGTAACTCTTTACCAAATGAATAAAATATAGACTTGTTCAAGTTGAAAGCATTTTCAGACAACAATTTAAATTTGACTCAAATGATGGAACCTGTCTTTGATAGTTTAGAAAAATATTGAGGGAAATGGAGAAAATGCTGGTTACCAGATAATCCCACAATTTTTTCAAAAGCCGTTTTTCTTAGTGACATTAACACCCGGGATTGTTTGGTAAAGGATTAATTCGAAGACTCTTTAACTTGTTGATTTAATCATCATGGATCCAGTGTTCTTTGGTCAGAAATAGTCCTCTATCTTCCCATGGACAGCTTTGCAAGTATTTCCAGATAAGGTGTGGCATATTTATAGATGAAATTTTGACAAGAAATCTAAAAAAAAAAAGAACAAAATTATTGTGATATTATCTTGTACCGGTAGGTTATTCTTGGTGAGACAGCCCGGGTAGCTCAGTTGTTAGGACTCGTGATTTTGTGGTTGCAAGTTTGGTACCCAGTTGAGGCAATCCGTTTCTTTCCGGCGATTTTTCGCCTTTCACCTCTGTTGCATGTGAGAAAGTAGTCAGTGACTCGGAAAGAAAGTTGTGTCAGTTCTGGTGTAAGAAAGCCAGGAAACACATGAATAAGAGCACTGGCAGCTGTGATATGACCTGAGCTGTTAAAACCACATTAAACTCAAATACATACATACAAACATACAAACAAACAAATATTCTTGGTGACCGTGATTTCGCAAGATGCACTTGTATCTGACTTCTGAGGTTACTGGCTTGCACTGACAGGCTCGAGCCCGAGGCTGATTAGCTGTTCGGTTAAACAGATAAAGTGGTACCACTTGTGCATAGCCTTATGAGCAGCGCTCTGAGAAAGTGAGGGTGGGGTAAAGACTGAATGCCTCTCTGTGATCCATTACACCAAGCCTGTAAGTTATATAATTCTTGATTCATTGATAAATCAATCAATTATTCTGTCAAAAAAAAAAATGAATCATTTGGTAGATCGGTCCTTTAACATGCAGAAAATTGACGAATAGCAATTTATAGTTCGACCCGTATCAGCCTTTGCAGTCTATACAGGCTGACACGGGCAAATACTTCTTGCTGATGCATAACCCCACGTTAACAGGGCACGGCTCTTGAAAATATACATTTGAGCCATGCTCTGGCAGAAAGGGGCTTAATGCATTTCCGTGATCCATGATACCAAGCAAGTCATCACGTAATCATGGATCCATTGTATTCGTTTTCTCCCACAAATGGCTGAATGATAAGGTAGAAATTGACCAATAGCGAAAATTTTCGGCCCAGGTCAGCCTGCGCGGACTGCGCAGGCTGACCTGGTCGATACTTTTCGCAGATGCATTAAGCCCCCTTTTCACAGAGTACGGCTCATTTATTTCTTTGTGTGTCAGGGGAGGTAAACTATAAATTTAACAGCTTTCTCTCGAAATCCGTAGTACGAGTTTTCTCCCTTTGACTGAAATTCGTCAGTGCAGGGGACGTAACCAAAAACAAAGGCAAGGTATAACATGAAATCTGTTTTTTGCATTTCTTTTACAGATGGTCATCTATTGGTGTAGGAAAATAATATCGTATTCAAACACATTTTCCTAACGATGATGGCATTGTTCTGTTGGAATTTATTAAATCGGTTTGCTATCAATTTATCATGAGTTTTCGTGCAAATGAATTCATGATGGACTTCCCGTTCGTACCTCGGCCACTAAGTTACGCGTATCTAAATGAGTTATGGTATAAAGCTCATTTCAAAGTGTCATAAAAAAAAAAACCCTTTTGTATACGTCTTAAATCAAACCTGCTTGACACACATAACTCTGTACCACATGACAAAATTTTTAACATGTCCAAATTGAAAGCATTCTTTAGAAGACAAGTTGAATGTTGCCTAAATGATGGAATATGTCCTTGACAAGGAAGAAAAAATAGTGGAAAAAAGGGAAAATGCTTTTTCCACAATGATTTTTTAGAATCTACTTCTCAGTACAGTAAGAACATGGAGTCACAAAGTAAGGGTGAATTAAATCTATAGGTACTGAATCTGTGCACTGAAATTCTCTACTCAGTAGACTACTATTCAAATATGGCTTGTAATGCCTCTGGAAATGACAGAAATTGATTTGGGAAAGAGAGCAGTGGCTTGCACTGTCTGTTGAAGAACCTTAACTCTTTACCAAAGGACAAAATTTTTGACTCTACCAAATTGAAATCATTTACTGACAACAAATTAAATATAGTACAAAAGATGACTCCTGTCTTTGACAATACCCCCATTCCACAGGAAGGCAATTCCACTGGGCTCATGGCATTCTTAATGCTTCTCCAAAATCTTTCCAATTGCCGAAGAAGCGCCGACATGTGCAACATTTTGGGATCAAAGCGTTTCCCTTATGCTTATAGTACGCTTCAAGCACAATCTCACTACACTGGTCATGATCCAGTCACCGTGTCATGGTGCTTCCAAGATGCTTCTACTATGCTTTCTCTGCGTCATGGGATTTCAGACTTACTACGTTGCTGCTGCAACCTTGGGACCACCTGTGTGCAGGAGCTGCACTTCTGTTGCGCTTTTGGAACGTTCTATTTAGCATCAGTTGAACATTGGCCTTTGAAGACAAGGGCCATTGGCCCTAAAGCACCACCTGAATAAAGTCATCTATGGTTGACAAAGCTGAAGAGATCCTGGTTTTAATGATGCGTGTTAGTGACCTACTTTTTCACCAACTTGACCATTCTTCGAACTTGTCAGAGATATAATCCAGACAAACATTCTGATAATGTTTCATGAGTATCAGACTGAAAATGTGTCTCTAGACTGCACTCAAGGTTTTTCTAAGATTTGGCCCAGTGACCTACTTTTTGATCTGTTGTGACCCAATTTCAAACTTGTCTGAGATTTCAAAAAGATAACCTTTTTTAAAGTAACACAACTTCTGATTGGCTAAAATGGTTTAGCCAATCGGAAGTTGTGTTACTTTCGAAATTCGAAATTTAGAAAACCCTGTAGAAAAAGACAAAGAACATTATGAAGAATGGTTGGTGAATAGAAACCCAGATGACAAAATTTTAGTCTTGTCCATACTGAAAGTATTTGCACAGGATTTGTCTTTGACAAGGTACAAAACAATATGGCGACTATTTTCTCCCTGTCCAAATGCCTTCTTCCTCAGGGTTCTAACACTATACAAAACCATGACTTGTAACAATTATGAGGCAGAAGGCTTTTGGAAACATGGTGTGCCCAGCCTTTTGGTTTTTCCCTCAATGTTTTCTACTACATTGAAGACAAATATCATAATTTTTGCCATATTTACTTTGTCATCTGCAGCTGCATTCAATTTAGACCAGTCTAAAATTTCTGGTTAAGATTGAAAAGCATGGGGAAAAGGATTTGGTTGAACTGAGAATCTCTTGGAAGTTGGTTAAGTATATAATTACATGAGTCATCAGAGCTCCAGATAAGAGAGAGTGATGGTATGCTAAAGTCATTATTTCTCTTCGAAACTTTATGTTGTGGGTACTCATTAGAATCGTCTCGATGAGACGATTCTAATGAGTACCCATAACATAGGGTTTAGTGGAGAATAATTAATATTTTCAATTTTTAAATCAAATCTCTCCCTCTATCTGGAGCTCTGAGTCATGCTCTGTAGAAAGAGGTTTCAATGTATCTACAAAAAGTTTCGACATATGTTGTGTATGTCCAAGGATCATTCTACCTTTAGATTCAGCTGGTTGTTCAAAAAATGGATTTTATGGATCCATAATTATATGACAACTTGCTTGGTACAATGCACCATGGAGATACAGTAACCCTTTACAACACAATCCCAACTTTAAACAACCCTTAAAAAGAAAACTTAAGAAAACATTGTGGGAAAAGAGCAGAAAATGCTGGTGACTTTTTCTTTTTTTCTCACAATGTTTTCAAACCTTCCGAATCAAATTTTAATTTTTTAAGTCATATTTGTTTTATAGTCTGCAAATGCTTTCAATTTGGACAAGACTAAAATGTTGTCATGTGGTTAACCCCCTTTTGCAAGACAGCTGCTCATTATATAGGTTGTCCTCATTGAATTATTGGATTACCTCCCTTAGATATGCATTGTTTAACTCTTTCCCAAACAATCCCTGGTTTTCACGGCCCTGAAAAAGAAGCCTTTTGAAAACATTGTGAGAAAAGGAGAAAATGCTGGTAACCAGCATTTTCTCCTTTTCCCACAATGTTTTCTACCCTGCCAGAACAAATTTCAATTTTTGAGTCACGTTAATTTTGTCGTCTACAAATGCTTTCAATTTAGACCAGTCTAAAATTTTCTCGTTTAGCAATGTGTTAAAATTAAACTAAGCCATAGTCTGCGCAGGTCATATTCTTTGAAGATTAGACCTGTTAAAGTCTGTTTGCTATGACGCATCACTATCCTGTATAAGGGATAAATATTAATATGTGGTGCATAAACAAAAAAAAAACTCTGTCGCTAGAAAAGAAGGAAGCTGCAAATGGCTATTAATGATAACTGTGTGAAAAAATCAAGCCTATTTACCACTCTAAATTTCATAGAAATATGATTGTTTTACGCATGAAAAGTCATTTGAAAGAAGTACCATTGTTTACTGTAAATCTTTGCATACAGTTTCCAAATTTATATAGACATGGAGGGAAAAACGTTTTTGTGTATAGACTAAGACAATAGAAATAACGTCTCCAACATGCTTGGGACGTTTCTCAAGCTTTTATGGGCTATGTTTATAAATGAATAGTGCCTTGGTTTCGTGCTAGCTAGCCATAACTGGATGAATCTTGCAAGGTTGTGTTATATTGAGTAAATGTTTATTTTGTTTTGAAATTCGAAGTAATGGTTGTTTTGAAAAGTAGTTCTATACCCAGAATGCCCAAATCAAATATGTATGTATTTGAAAAATGCCACCCAGCGGAAGATAATGTAAACTAAGCTTGCATGTGCTTCAGTCATCAACTTAAGGTCTACAGCACTTAACTCTTATAGTAAAAGACGGAAGCAACCGAGATTGGCCGAATAGCCTTTACGAAAACATAGATGTTAAACTATAACTACCAGTGAGTTAGTAAGTCTACTGCCGCTAACTCACATATTAAGACGGAAGCTACAGAGATTGGCTGAATAGCCTTTACGAAAACATTGATTTTACATGATATTTACCGATGAGTTAGGGGTCGTAATCCTTAAAAATACTGTTTTTTACATGTACGTGTAGACAATGATGTTATAAATAATATCTTTGTGTGAAGGATGAGAATCTCTTTTGTAAAAGATTAACCCTCTGTCAAACTGTCCTGTATATCAACAGCCCTGAAGAGGAAGACTTGAAAACATTGTGGGAAAAGAAGAAAATGCTGGTAAAGCATTTTCTTCTCTTCCCACAATGTTTCATCTCTTTCAAAACTGATCCCTTTATTTGAACCATTTTTAATTTGCTGTCAGCAACTCTGCATTGGCTTTGAATTTTGACAAGTCTAAAATTTTGCTGTGTGGTAAAGTGTCAACAACAAACTTCGGTCAGTTTTCTCCATGACAGAGAAGGGGGGGAGGTCTATTGAAGTTCAGCTATTGTTCAGTAATACCCTATTCTTATATCATTTGAATTATCTGCCATCCAAGTCAGAGCAGTTTGACAAAGAAAGACATTTTCCACTGTATAAAGCCCCTTACAACAGCCTCTAGGTAAGTCTCTACTCTTTAGGTTAATGATAATTACATATATACCATAGGGATATTGTACAATTTTAGATTCACTATAATTTTACTATATGGATAATTAATGTGTCTCTCTCTCTGTCTCTATCTGTCTGTGTCTGTCTCAATATCTCTGGTGTCTCTCTTTCTCTGTCTTGTCTCTGTGTATCTATCTGTCTGTCTGTCTGTCTGTCTGTCTCTCTCTCTCTCTCTCTCTCTCTCTCGCAACTTACACTGTCTCTCTTGATTCTGCTTCCTGGGAACTGCACCAGTACTCAAGCTGAATGTGTGGACCAATGAACAATCCCGAAGTTGACACCCTCTCCCAGGTATCAAACTGAGGACCTTATGGTTACAAGGCCAATGCTCTACCTCACAACCTCAGACACCACTCTCACAGCCATTGACACCACAAACAGTTAATGTATATTTGGTGAGGACTGTAATATTTATTAACCCTTTACCAAACAATCCCTTGTTTTTACGACCCTCGTGTAGAAGGCTTTTGAAAACATTGTGGGAAAAGGAGAAATTGCTCGTAACGAGCAATTTATCCTTTTTGCACAATGTTTTCTACCCTATCAGAGAATTGCAACATGTTAGAACAAGTTTTTGAATTATTGTATGCAGGTGCTTTGAATATGGTAGAGTCTAAAATTTCTCGTTTGGTAAAGTTGTCCAAATTGAAAGCATTTGCAGATGACAATCAAATTGTGGCTGAAATGGTGAGATTTGACTGTGAAAGACTAGAATACATTGTGGCAAAAGGAGAAAATGCTGCTTACCAGCATTTTCTCCTTTTCCCTCAACGTTACCAAAAATTTCTCTTTTGATTTTTGCCTCTCACCTGAGGCATGTGTAGTCAGTGACTTGGAAAGAAAGTTGTGTAGGTACTGGTGTGAGAAAGCTAGGAAACATGTGTCGGTGGACTAACCGCCATGATAAAACCTAGGTTGTCAAAACAGTTAAACTCCAATACAAAACAACAAAAAATCTTTCTTTCTCGGGGTCATGAAAACTTGGAACTATGTGGCAAAAGGTTAAATGCTACACAATTTATTGTTGAATTTGGTGAAGTAGGGGTGACCTATGAGGTGAACTTTGAGCCTGGCACATGGGGGAAAATAATGCTCATTTGACTAGGCTCATGAAATTAATGGCTATTTTACAGTATATTTACAGTTACTGGAAAGTTTTAATGTTGTATTGAGGTCATATTATGACCAAATATGTTTTTGATCCGTGGAAAATGAACCATGCTGTGGCAAAAGGGGGCTTAATGCATCTCCTTGATGCATTATACCAAGCAAGTCATCAAAATATTATGAATCCTTAAAATCCATTCTATCCAACAATCAACTGAATCCCAGGGTAGACTGGTCCTTTGACGTGCAGAAAATTGACAATTAGCAAAAAGTTTCGATCCATGTCAGCCTGCGCGGATTGCGCAGGCTGACATGGGTTGAAACTTTTTGCAAATGCATGAAGCCCCCTTTTTCACAGAGCATGGCTCAAATATGTATTGACTTTGTATTTGAAATAAAAAAATAAAGTAAATTTTTTATAATAAAGGTTGTTGATGGTGGGGTTAGCCTGTAGGATTAACGTTTCAGCCGTTTGGTCCTTACATTGCTGGGACCAAGTAAAGTTGCTTTTGTGGACATTGTAGATCAAGATCAGACTGCACAGAATGAGATCTGCACTGTCCACTGCTTTGACAGTTCTGGCCAAAACAGTTTTGAAATATCAATAGGGGCGTAACTTGGCTCAGATTCGTTAAGCACTCTGAATCAAGAGCACCATTTCACCCCTAGGCTATTTAGTGCATTGCAATGCACTTTTGCGGACAGAATAAATCAAGATTGAACTGCACGAAAGTGCAATCTGATCTTGATCTGCAGAGTCTCACTTAATTTATAATGTGAGATTTTCATTTGAGAATAAATGGGATAAAATAGGTTAAATACCAGTTTTTTTTTTTCCTCTTTACCCAATGTTTTGTACCCATCCAATGACAGATTTTGAGTTTGATTGAAATCTTTGCCTGTAAATTCTTTTCATTTTGACTAGTATGAAATTTTGTTTGGAAAAAAATTTAACCCTTTGCCACACAATTCCTAGTTTTAACAATCCTGCAAATGAAGACCTTTGAAAACAGTGCAGAAAAAGGAAAATATGCTTGTAACCAGCATTTTCTCCTTTTCCACAATGTTTTCTACCCTGACAAAAATGATAAATTTAAATTTTTGAGAAACATTTGAACCATACTCTGTGAAAAGGGGGCTTAATACATCTGCGAAAAGTTCCGACCCAGGTCAGCCTGCGCAGTCCGCGCAGGCTTACCTGAGCCGAAACTTTTCGCTATTGATCAATTTTCTAAATGGCCAAAGCCCAGTCTACCTCATGATTAAGTCAATTGTTAAAAAATGTGGAAATTATGGAGCAATGGGTAGGTAAACGTTTGTCTGGTATCATTCGTCACGGAGATGCATTAAGCCCCCTTTTGCCAGAGCACGGCTCATTTATTTTGGCGTCTGCTTAATGCTTTCATTGGACAAGTTTAATTTTTTTCCTTTGATAAAGATTTAACCCTTTACCACACAATCCAAACTTTTAACAACTATTAGAGAGAAGGCTTTTGAAAACATTGTGGGAAAAGGAGGAAATGCTGATGTAACCAGCATTTCTACCCGCTCAAAACCAAATTTATCATTTAAGCCACATTTTAATTTTCTTCTGCAAATGCTTTGAATTTGGACTAGTCCACATTTTTTTCATTTGGTGAAGATTTTAACTCATTACCAAACGACAATATTTTAGGCGTGTCCAAATTGAAAGCATTTGCAGACGACAAAATAAAAGTGACTGAAAATTTAAAATTTGTTTTGTGAAGAGTAGAAAACATTGTGGGAAAAGGAGAAAATGCTGGTTACCAGCATTTTCTCCTTTTCCCACAATGTTTTCTAAAGGCTTCTTTCTCAGGGTCGTCAAAAGTAGGGATTGTGTGGTAATGGGTTAAGTATAGTAGCAGCATTGAAAAGGGTATTGAATCATGCAATTCTCATTTGAACCTATTACCAAACAGCAAAATTGTAGACCTGTCCAAGTTCAAAGCATTTGCAAACAAGAAATTAAATTTGACTAAAAGGATTTGAGTTCTTGTTTAAAGGATAGAAAACATAATGGGAAAAGGAGAGAAAACTGGTTACCAGCATTTTCTCCTTTACCCACAATGTTTCTAACCTTTCAGAGATAATTTCAATAATTTGAGCCACATTTGTCGTCTTCAAATGCTTCCAATTTGGGCCAATCTAAAATATTGTAATGGATAAAGAGTGAAAATGGTTTAAAATTCAAAATACTCCTACACCCGCCTAAATTTGGGCGTATTATATTTTATGTATCAGTGTAATCTGTCTACATCTGTTGCTGTCTTTTGAAGTTTGTTTTTTATTTACATAATATAAGCATGTAAGTATATATGAGCCATGCTGTGTGAAAAGGAAGCTTAATGCATCTGCGAAAAATATCGACCCAGGTCAGCCTGCGCAGGCAGACCTGGGCCAAAACTTTTCGCTATTGGTAAATTTTTTGTATGTTTTGGGACCAGACTACCTTGGGATTAAGTTGGTTGTTAAAAAAGGTGGCTATTATGGATCCATAAGTATGTGATGGTTTGTTTGGTACCATGGATATCAGAGATGCATTAAGCCCCCTTTTCATAGAGCATGGCTCAATGTTCGCACTAGCTTTTTATTTCAAGGGTACACTTACCCCCTGAGCTGTAAATCTAAGATTTCTTATTAGAGGGTATGACAATAATGGTTCTGAACTAGAGGTAAAGCAATCAATATTGATGATTTGCAGCAAAAAAAGTCTGTTATATTAAGATATCTGTGGAAATTTACTGCTTAAAGTCATTAAAAAGCTGAAGAGACGGTCTGAAGTGACTCTGATCGGACAATGTCAAAAGGAACATTTTGTCATGGGTTTCCGTGTTTTTTTTTTTTGCATTGAGCATTTTTTCGTGTGTGTTAATTTATGGATAGGTATTTCCATGTGATTTGACAATAATTTATCAATAAGGGTAGCAAGTAACTTCAAATCCTGTCATTTTACACAAGTTAATCGGATAATGGGTTTTTTTTACGTTTTTTCCTTCCATGGAGTCTCGCGTGTAACCAAAATTTGTTACGTGAATTTCAGTTCTCTAACGTGATTTACGCAGTAGTTCGCATGAGTGGGAACACTAATGGCTCATATATAAGGTTTTGCCTCATTGATTTAACCCTTTACCACACAATGACGCCTTTTAACACCCCTGAAGAAGAGGCCTTTTGAAAACATTGTGGGAAAAGGAGAAAATGCTGGTAACCAGCATTTTCTCCTTTTCCCACAAAGTTTTCTACCCTATCAAAGAAAAGTTGCGTCATTTGAGCCACTATGAAATTGTCTTCTGCAAATGCTTTCAATTTGGATAGGTCTTAAATTTTGCCGTGTGGTAAAGGGTTAAATCCTAAAATAAACTGGGTATCAATTTGTATTGTGTGGTACCCACTGTATACCATGGATCTGCACTTGGATCTATTGATCAGCAAATTCTTGATCTGTCTTGTTTGATTTATTGCTTGCTTGATTGATTGAATGGTGTTTAACACCGTCTTCAACATTATTTCAGTTATATCATGGCGGCCAGTGCAACTATCCGTGCTTTCCTGGAGTCTCTTTTACCAGTACTCGGCACAATTTTCTTTCCACGCCACTGGCTGCTTTCCCACATAACCATCGTCAAAACTATGGTCAGCAGTAGGAGAGGAGTGAATCCTATCGCAATGACTATCATCAATCCTTGGAAAGAAATTGGCCGAGCCAGCAATCTAACCCATGACCCCCTGTTCTCAAGTCCAGCACGCTACTGACTGAGTTACTGGTGCTCGGCTCTGTTGTGTTTGAAGTGTGTGAGAGACCATCATATTTTGTTGGGCAGAGTTTGCTTTAGTCTTTGGGGATGTAGAAATTCTCTGCTTCTGGTTAGGTCACAGTTAAAATTGTTGCCACCAGGTTTTCAGGAAAAACTAGACTTCAGCAAATTTTGGAATCATTTACCATGTGGTCTTCATTGTTTCTTTCCTTGCACTGTCACAAATAAAGTTACCTTACCTTACATACATGTAACTCCTTAGACAAATTTGAAGGCAACAACTTCTGAAACATATGTTTAACCCTTAACCACACAATTCCGACTTTTAACGACCCTGAAAAAGAAGCCTTTTGAAAACATTGTGGGAAAAGGAGAAAATGCTGGTAACCTACCCTTCCCAAAATAATTTTCAATTTTTCAGTCACATTTATTTTGTCATCTGTAAATGCTTTCAATTTAGACTGGTCTAAAACTATGTTGTTTGGTAAAGAGTTAACTCTTTACCGACTGACAGATATTTAGACATGGCCTATTAGAAAGCATTTGCAAGCGGCAAATTAAATGTGGCAAAAATGTTTGAATTTGTCTTACAAAGGGTAGGAAACATTGTGGGAAAATGAGAAATGCTGGTTACCAGCATTTTCTCCATTCCCCCCAGTGTATTGTACCCTTTCTCACACACCTTTTCCCTTTTTAGCAACATTTAATTTGTTCCCTACAAATGCTTTCAATTCGGACTCGTCAAAAATTTTGTTGTTTGGTAAAGAGTTACTGCTATTTTCCATATTTTTATATCCCAACAAAGGAAGTTCAAGTTAGAACACATTGAGGACAATTGCAGTGTGCAAGATCTATAATTCTTTTTTTGAATTATTGCCCTTTGTTATTTCAAACTTTGGGTTTTTGTCCAGAGCATAAGTTTGAGGGTATTAGGCATTTGATTTGGAGTTATTGCCCTTAGTTATTTTTTTGTCCAGAGCATAACTTCCAAAGTATGAAAACTTTTGACTTCAAACTTCAAATACAGATAGATCACATTGAAGACAAGTGCAATGCACAAGATCTATAACTCTTGTTTTCATTATTTTTGGAGTTATTGTACATTTTGGGGTTTTGTCTGGAGCATAACTTCTAAAATATTCAATCTGTTGACTGCATACTTCTGATACAGATAGATCACATTTAGGACAAGTGCATTGTGCAAGACCTTCAACTCTGTCTTCATTATTTTATGGAGTTACTACTCTTAAAGCTAGTGACTCCAAACTTCAAATCCAGATACATCACATTTAGGACAAGTGTAGTGCACAAGATCAATAACTCTGTCTTCAGTAATTTTAAAGTTATTGTTCTTTGTTATTTTACATTTTTGGTTTGGAAAGTGGCAGTCATTCAGTGACAAGGCACCAAGTGGGCATATTTTTAAGTTGGCAGAGTTCTAGCACTAGTTTAATATTACAGTGGCCAGTGCACCTATCGATGCTTTTCTGGAGCTTCTTTCACCAGTACTCTGCAGAATACCCTTGCAAAGCCACTGGCTGCTTTCCCACATAACTATTGTCCAAACAATGATCAGCTCACTCTATTTTGCCTATAGAAAATTAATACTTTCATCTCCCATGAATCAACTTCACCCTTTATTAACTTTCTATAGCTGATCCCTATTGACATGTTGATTTGAAAATGTAAATTAGGAACACACACTGGGCCCACTGATGGATAATGCCCAAATGTATAATGGCCATCCTTCAACTCATCTTTTCTTTCCTCCATGTAATATATTTTAGCCATGTTCTGGCAAAAGGGGGTTCAATGATTGATTGATTGATTGATTGCATGGTGTTTTACGCCGCTTTCAACATTATTTCAGTCATATCACAGCGACAGCTCACATATCCATGTATTTCCTGGGTTTTACCAGTATAAGGCTAGGGCTGCGAAGTGCCTTGCCCAAGACACTCCCACCAAAAACTAAATGGATCTAGGGCGGCTCGAACCCGGGGCCTCCAGGTTACGAGTCCCACACTTTACCACTGAGCCACACAGGACCCCAAAAGGGGGTTTAATTAATGCCTCCCTCCATTTTGGCAAACAACTAATGGAATTACGATGTATAACTCTGTACCAAACAGTGAAATCTAGGACTTGGCAAAATTGAAAGCATTTACAGATGACAAATTAAATGTCGTGCAAACTATGATTTCTATCTTTGCTAAGCTAGAGAACATTGTGGGAAAAGGAGAAAATGCTGGTAACCAGCATTTTCTCCTTTTCCCTCAATGTTTTCAAAAGTCTTCTTTCTCAAGGTCGCTAAAAGTTAGAATTGTGAAGTAAAGGTTTAAGAGAACATTTTTTTTTTTTTAAATATTGTTGTAAATTGATTCACCATTCCAATTTGAGAACATAATTTGAACATTGTACCCATGCAGGTATGCGTAGGAGTAAAAAAGAATAAACACTACAAACTTCTGCTATTTTAACACATTGCCAAATGGCAAAATGTTAGCCTTGTTCAAATTGAACCTATTAACTTTACCCCAATATCCCAAGTTGTGACAATCCTGGGGAAATAGCCTCTGCAAAACCTTGTGGGAAATGGAGAAAATGCTGGTGACCAGCATTTTCTCCTTTTCCCAAAAGGTTTTCTACACTTTCACAGACAATTACCATCATTTCAGCTACATGTACATTTAATTTGTTGTCTGCAGATGCTTTCAATTCGGACAAATCTGAAATCTTATCATTTGGTAAAGAGTTAAAAGAAATATAAACAAAATTGTGTTCAAATGATTGTCCTTAAAAAAGTTATCAATAAAAGGAAAAAAGCATGTTACCAGCATTTTCTCTGCTATGCATTGTTTTGAAAAGCCTTTTTTTCTCAGGACTGAAAAAACACAGGATTGAATAATACAAGATTATCCTTTTCCTAAACAAATTTATGTTTTAAAGATCTGCAGAAGACAGTATTGGTACAAAAAAGCCTAAAATTTCTTACGGTAGAAAACATTGTAGGAAAAGGATATAATGCTGGCTACCAGCATTTTTTATTTTTCCCACAATGTTTTCCAAAAGGTTTTTCCACATTCATTAAGACTCAGGATTGTTTGGTTAAGGTTTAACCCTATACCAAACAGTTCTGAGTTTCACCGACCCTGAGGAAGAAGCCTGTAGGAAATATTGTGGCAAAAGGAGAAAATGCTGGTCACTAGCATTCCTTCTTCCACAATATTTTGTGTCCTTTCAAAGACAAATCTCATCATTTGAGCCAAATTGATTTATCAACTGCAGTTGCTTTCAGTTTGGACAAGTCTAAAATTTTGTTGTCAGGTAAAGGGTTAACTCTTTGCCCAATAAAAAAAATTCAGACTGGTCCAAATTGAAGGTTTTTGCAGATGACAGATTAATGTGACTCAACTGATGAAATTTGTCTTTAATATAATTACATGTATATACTTTGAAGTCTTTGATATGGTAGAAAACATTGTGGGAAAAGGAGAAAATGCTGGTTACCAGCATTTTCTCCTTTTCCCACTATGTTTTCAAAAGGCTTCTTTCTCAGAGTTGTGTGTTAAACGGTTAAAAGGGAAAAGTGTTGTTGACACGGGCGCAGTTTGATGTATGGGAGGATTTAAAATATTCAAATAGAAGCAAATTTTGTGCGTGCATACAACATTTTGTCAGTTGAACAGTGATGTATATAATTATAGGGTTACTGTTGGACATTGGATATAATGTTTTTTCTTTCAAGATGCTATTGATTTTGTGAAATTGATTTTCAATACATGGTGATAGATACATACAGTCAGTTTTAATACAATAATGTCAGATACACACATTGATTTCAGTTCTTATGTAATAATGTTGAACACGCTTATATTAATTCTGAGTTTTAATGACATGGAAAAATTGCTCTTGAAAATAATGTAGGAAAAGGAGAAAATGCTGGTAACCAGCATTTTTTCTTTCTCACAATGTTTTCTATCAAATCACAGACAGAAATCTTCTTTTGAGTTGCACACAATTTGTCGTCTGCTAATTCTGTCAATTCAAGCGATTCTAAAGGCTTGGTCAGACTGGCTAACGGATATGTGACGGAGGGAAAACGGACAAAAACGTAGAATTTGGTTATCTGGTGACAAAATTCATCTCCTCTGCCGCTCGAGGCTCACGCGATCGGTGTGTGGAGAAAAGAAGTCACACAATGACCGCACGAGTACTGTACATGTAACAGAAAAAATGCACGTTTACCGGATATGTACCGGATAATAAACAGTCTATTAACGGACATCACTGGAAGTCGCCGGACAAGTAGCGGATTCACACGAAAGGATAAAATGATTTTTTATCTATTACTTGTCCGTTAGCTCGGTGTGACCAAGCCTTAAATTTTGTTGTTTAGTAAAGAATTCTGATTATCTTCTGCAACAGAGCACTTCAACCCTTTACAACACAATCTGGAGTTTTAACAATCATGAAGGAAATGCTTTTTGAAAACATTCGTGAGAAAAGGAGAAAATGCTGGTAACCAGCATTTTCTCCTTTTCTCACAAATGTTTTTTACCATTTCAAAAACAAATGCAATCATTTGAGCCGCATGTAATTTGTCGTCTGCACATGCATAGGCAAGTCAAAAATTTTTTTATGTGTAAAAGTATTAAAAGAAACATCTTTGAAAAATAAGTATATATGAGTCATGCACTGGCAAAAAGGGGTTTAACTGTTTATCAAAGAACAAAAATTTTTAGTTGTTTAGATTGAAAGCATTTGCAGACAACAATTTAAATTTGACACAATTGATATGGCCTGTCTTTGATAGGGTAGAAAACATGACACAAATGATGGGGCTTGTCTTTGATAGGGTAGAAAACATTGTAGGTAAAGGAGAGAGTGCTGTTTTAGCAAGGTTATCAGCATTTTATTTTCTTCTCCCAAACTTTTCAAAATTCATTATCCACAGGGTCGTTTAAATACAGGATTGTTTGGGAAAGGCTTATCTATTCTTTACCAAACAACAAAATTTTGCACCACTCCAAATTGAAAGCATTTGCAGATGACATAATGAAATGTCTTTCTTTGATGGGGGTATAAAGCCTTGTTAGTCAATGACAAAATGGTGATTACCATCATTTTCTCCTTTTCCCTTAATGTTTTCAGAAACGTAAATTTTTCAGGATTGTTAAAACTCGGTATTATGTAGTAAAGGGTTAAAAAATGGAATCTGTTTCTGATAGGGTAGAAAACACGTTCAGAAAGGGAGAAAATGCTGATGACCAGCATTTTCTTCTTTTCTCACTGTTTTTTCAAAAACCTCAATCATTCAGGGTTGCTAAAACTTGGGATTGTTTGGTAAAGGGATATTGACAAGGAAAATCATGTTAATGCCGTAATAAACAAGAAAAAGTGTTCATTTTAAGCACTTTTTCACGGGTTGAAACGGTCTTATAAATCTTCACCTTGCTTGAGGGGAATGAATCAAATACAAATAGATTAGTGAACTTCTGACTCAGTAAGCTTGCTTGTATTGTGGAAAAGTGAAGTGGCTTTGTTATAATTTGCTGACTGGAGTGCACAGTTTTAAGTAAAGGACTTTTAAAAAAGAAAATGAATGGTGTAAGGCTATGACATATCTTCTAGGATTTTGTTTCAAAAAAGGAAAAAGATAAAGATTGTCACTGATGTTTGACTTTAATGACATAATTTAAGATTTGTCCAAATTGATAGCGTTTGTAGACTACAAAATGTCTAAAAAATTAAAATTTGTTGCAAAAACTGAAATTGGAAGAGTAGAAAAGGCTGAGGGGGAAAAAGGAGAAAATGGTGGTCAGCAGCATTTTCTTCTTTTCCCACAATGTTTTCAATAGACTTCTTCGGGCAGGGTCGTTAAAACTTGGGATTGTGTGGTAAAGAGTTAAACATGTATTATCTCTTCACCAAATGACAAAATTGTGGACCTGTCAAAGTCGAAAGCATTTGCAGATGAAAATGAATAAAATGCGTTTCATATGGTGGGTATTGTGTTTGAAAGGGTAGAAAATGTTGAGGGAAATGGAGAAAATGCTGGTTTCCAGCATTTTCTCCTTTTCTCACAAGTTTTTCAAAAGCCTTCCACTTAGGGTCATTAAGAATAGGATTGTCTGGTAAAGGGTAAGTCGTTGAACACCGAAATTAAACCATGTGGACATTTTAGTCTAGAAATAAGATGCAAATAATTGCAATTTCAATGGCGCCTTCTGTTCAGAATGAATAGGCAAAGTGGCCAGTCTATATCAAAGATCAGATAGCAGCTCTTGTGCAGTCTGATCTTTGACATACACTGATCACATGGGCAAATAAAGTTGTGAGGTAAGTGTGAGATACAATATGTGCAGATATGGCAAAAAGTGGAATAACTGTATTAAAAGTTAGATTCAGAGGACTGATACGTTTAATTTCAGTTTTGTATTAATTAGCTGATGAAACACTTAGTGAATTACGGTAGACTTTGTTTTAATCAGCCATGAAGCTATGTGGTATTTAAATTTTGAAAGGGAGTGACTAAAGCCTTTGAAGGGACATTGGTACATACAATAGGTATTGGGACTACATTTTCTTCCTGTGCTGAGGTGCAATTGGATTTGCACCATTATCATTGGTAAGTACATGTATTTTAGCTATTTATAAAATGGAAAAATTTTGGACCAGTCCAAATTGAAAGTATTTGCAGACAACAAATGTTTCACAAAAACATAAAATTTGTTCTTCAAAGGGTAGAAAATGTTGTGGGGAAAGGAGAACATGCTGGTTACCAGCATTTTCTCCTGTTTCCACAATGTTTCTTTTTTTTTTTTCCTTAGTGTTGTTAAAACTCAGGATTGTGTGGTAAAGTGCAGGAATAAGTAAAGCAAATTTCCACCCATTCACTGTAAAATCAGATAATAATGTTGAAAGTGCTCTTAGACCTTTGAACATGGTAACCACCCCAGTTAGTGGACGCCCAAGGTAGCATAGATAGGTGTACCACTCCTGCAGTATGATTGCAGTAAAAATAGCCAAAAATAAGGAAATGGTGATCACCAGTCACAATGTTTTTTTCCCCCCCCATCCTTTGGAAGAAATATATCTGTTTACTCTTTAGTCACATTTAATGTATCACTTGGGTTAACTCTTTACCACACAATCCTGACTTTTAACGACCCTGAGGAAGAAGCCTTTTGAAAACATTGTGAGAAAAGGAGAAAATGCTGGTAACCAGCATTTTCTCCTTTTCCCACAATGTTTTCTGCTCAATCAAGGAAAAACTGTGTCATTTTTGCTGCCTTTAATTTATCGTCTGCAATTGCTTTCAATTTAGACAAGTCCAAAACTTTTTCGTATGGTAACGAGTTAAAATGCGCTCAAAATAGTGCCATTTGAAAAAGATATGAGTCATTCTCTGCAAAAAGGGGGGTTTAATATATCTCCATGATGCATTGTACAAAGCATTTCATTATGTAATTACTTATCCTTAAAATCCAGTCTAACAACCAACAGTATCATAAGGTAGACTGGTCCTTTAACATGCAGGAAATGGACCATAAGCAAAAATTAATTTCGACCAAGGCAAGTCCTTGCAGGCTAATCTGGGTCAATACTTGTTGCAGATGCATTAAACCCCCTTTTCACAGAGCATGGCTCATATAAATGTAGTATTAAATGCAATATAAATTTACAGTCCACATAGAACTGATGAAGACACAGGATTTGTTATTGGGAAATTCTTTTCGAGTCATGGATCACATGAGGATGCCCTTTTGCAAGGTATTTCAGAACTCCAGCCTGATACTGGTGAAAGCCAGGAAAGATACAAATAAGAGAGCTGCTGCCATGATTTGACTGATGTATCATTGTATCATTGCAAGCTGCATATGGCACCATTCGGGCAGACATACCAATTTCAAATTACATTTTCAAGGCCAAAGAAAAAACCTCTTATTTATGTTCTAATGTTTAACATCTGCTGCAGATGAAAAGTAATTACATGTATGTTTGAACTTTATACTTAAGATCCTTGTTAGATAGAATTTTAAAGTAATGAATCAAAAATAGCTGAAGGGCAATGTTTTATTATTTGCCTGATTGTAGAGACAGTGACTGCTTGATGACACTTTGCGGTTAACTCTTTACCAAAATGGTCATGTGATTGTAGGACTCGGATGATGAAAGCTTTTGAAAGCATTGTGGGAAAAGGAGAAAATGCTGGTTACCAGCATTTTTTCCTTTTCCCACAATGTTTTTCCTATCTTCTCAAAGAAAAATCCCATCAATGTAATTGCATTGGATCGTCATCCACATGGTTTTAATACTTTTTGTATGGGAAAGATTAAATGTTTACTTTTTGCCATACAGTCTATTATTAGATAAAATAACAAATTATGAAACATCTGACGATAAAGTTTGAAAAGTTTTTGTACAACCTGTTTGCAAAGAGCAAGACATAGTTGCTACAACTTTATAGCTTGGTGTTTGTGTTTGCGTGAATCATTGTGTATGTCCATTTGTCCGAATTTGTCCAAACCTAAACTGCTTCATTAATGGATAGATTTCAAAATAATTTGGCAAAATTGGTCTCCTTTATGAGCTAAAAAAATGTAATACTTTTTTTAATAGGTCCATCTCCTGTGTCTGTTTAGTCATTGTGACAAGATTCATTCCTCTCTCCTTGCTGATCATTATTTATACAATGGTTATGTTGAAATGGTTTTGGAAGATTATTGTATGAAGTACTAATAAAACATGGCCATTGCACCTATTCATACTTTCTTGAAGATTCTTTTACCAGAACTTAACATAATATTCTTCCTAAGCCACAGGGTGCTTTCATACATGACCACAGTTGAAAGGATGATCAGGGGTGAGAGAGGAATAAATCCTGTCACAATGACAGACAGTGGTGACAGAGGAATGAATCCTGTCGCCTTTAAAAAGGTTGAATACATTGTTGGAAAAAGAGTAAAATTTAATGCTTGTTACCTGCATTTTCTTCTTTTCCCTCAATGTTTTCAAAAGTCTACTTTATCAGGGTTCTTAAACCTGTAGATTGTATGGTAGAGGGTTAAATTGCTTGCAGAATACACTTTAGACGTGACTGTTAGGCCTAACAAAAAAATATCTGTGTTTAGGGTTTCAGTCTGAGATGCTGTAGGTAGGGTAGGTAGGGATTTTTTTTTTTCCAGAAACTTTTTACATGGACCATGTACATGTAGGCATGTACCAAAATCACACCTGACTGATATTTTTTTTCAATCGTAGAATGAAAAGTTTAGGGTCGGCAGCAATTTCTAGGTAGGGTAGGGAAACCCTAAGCACAGATTTTTTTTTTTTAGGCCTTATGATAGATTTGCTCTGAAAGGGTAAAAATCGTTGTGGAAAAAGCAGAAAATGCTTGCTGATATTTTACCCTTTTTGAAAATGTTTCAAAATCCATTTTCTGTCATATCAATAAAAGTCACACTTATTTGGTAAAGGGTAGAGAATTTCATTTATGGACAACCTAGCTTGAAATGAAATTGATTTCCACCATCCCTGTTATGATATGATTTTGACTTTTGTAGTGGCAGATAAACCCAACATTCATATTCACGGTAGAAATAAAACCCAAATAATCACAACTTCATGGTTACTTTTGCCTAGAGTGTTTCAGCAGTGCGGACAGTATAGATCAAAGATCAGGCTGCACGTTTTGTGCAGCCTGATCTTGATCTATAATGGCCACAAAGGCAACTATAGTAAAGGCAATTTAAGGGCAAGGTAATTTAAGGGCTAACCCTTTACCAGCCAGCAAGTTTTAGACTCTTCCAAATTCAAAACAGCTGCAGATGACAAATTTAGAATCTGTACTAATGAGCTGAAGTTCGCCCACAGGATAGAAAACATTGTGGGAAAAGGAGAAAATGCTGGTTACCAGCATTTTCTCCTTTTCCCACAATGTTTTCAAAAGGCCTCTTTCTCAAGGTCATTAAAACAAGATATTGTTTGGTAAAGGGTTAAACTTTATGTGAAGAGTTCAGAACAGCAAGGCTCGTCATTTACATTTCAATGGACATTCAGATTTAAGGTTTTAGATGAATCAAATATGAAAGTGATTTTTGTATGAATCAAATATGAACATACTTGGTAATCTTTAAAGCCCCTGTAAAGTCAAAACTAGGTAATTTTCACCGTTTAAAACTCGAAAATATATTGGATAACCCATCACAACACACATATATAAGTGTCTGTCACTGCATTGGTTGCCATGATAAACATGTGTGAAAATGCATGGAGAAGCCTGTCGATTTCAGGGACGCCATTGAACGAGACAACCTTCATTATTGTTCGTGTATATTCGATCAAGGTCTTCGAGAACATCACATGATAACATTGCATCTCATTAGTGCTATGACGTAGTAGATAGGGCTATTGTTTACAGTTCCAATATTATGTCATCGGAGAGTAAGATTGCTCATTCTGAACCTGTTTTCTTATTTAGATGTAGTAAGCTCTTCCTGTATTGATGATAAATGGATAAGCGATGGTCAGCCTGTGTCATTGTTTCTGTTTACGATGTCGATAACTTACGTTTTTCAAGCCTAGAATGGGGACAAAACGGTCAAGTGAATGAAGGGTTTGTTTCGACGCCTTGAATGATTACGTGGTGTTTACGTCACTATCATGTGACATCACTGCGGACATTTACAATGAAAAGTCGGCTAATCGTCGGCGATCATCAATGTAAACAAACAGATAATGTGGCATGGTAGGATCTGTTCTAGTTTCAAAATTCTTTTTTCTGCCATTGACTGGAACTTTTGCAAACTGCACCTTTACATATCGTGAAAGTCATAATAATCGCCATATTTTTACATGGTAAAAGTGAAATTTACTTTTATTTTATAAACAGGTTTTTTATTCAGTTGGGTTTTACTGGGGCTTTAACTTTGAAGATCCCATGACTTTATGACCCTAAGGAAGAAGGCTTTCAAGAACATTGTGAGATACAGAGAAAATGGTCATAACCAGCATTTTCTCTGTTTTGAGCAATGTTTTAAACCCTTTCAAGACAATTTACATAAATTATGTCAATATTTTTTGTCTTTTGCAAATGTTTTTAATATAGACAAGAAGTCAGAAATTTAGAAGAAATTTTTTAAGCTCAAATAATTCCACTTTATCATGTTTTAATATGGCAATGCACACTAAATGACTGAAGCTGTCAATGAGCTATAACACAACATTCATTTATTCATCTGTTCCACAAAGGTTTCAAATAATGCCCGTCTCATGTTGTTAATAGTACATACTGCTGAGCTGGGTAGTGCAGTCAGTGGTGTACAGGACTTGAGAACCTGGGGTTGCTGGTTGGAATCCCATAAGCTTTGCCAATTTCTTTCAGAGAATCTGTGATAGATGTTGTGACAGGGTTCATTCCTGTCACATCCCTGATCACTGTTTTGATAATGGTTACCAATTTGGGAAAGTCGCCAGTTGCTTTGGAAGAATATTATACCTAGTGGTGGTAAAAGAAACTCCAGGAAAGCATGAATAAATGTACTGGCTATTGCAATATAGTTGAAAAATGTTTAAAGAAGGCATTAAAAACCATACAAACTTAACCTATTGCATGCATGAAGTTAATCAGGTTAAGTAGGTCCTGGGTCCATATCCACCAACCATTCTTGAAAACATTTTTGGTCTTACTTTTCAAATTTTCTGTCTTTGAAAGTAACACAACCTCTGATTGGCTAAACCAGATGGTTTAGCCAATCAGAGGTTGTGTTACTTTCAAATTTTGAAAATTCTGGAGAATAAGAATAAGAATGTTCTTCAGAACAGTTTGTGAATAAGTGCCCTGTTTAGTGAGAATGAGGATGGAAACAAAAGGCAAGCTAGAGTTGAAATTTTTGAGGAACTATTAACAGTGACATGGCAACCATAGTTTTACTGTCCTATCATTTTATTCTAACTTGACCAAAATTTAATGTCCCATCTTGTCTCCAGATTGTGTTAACTATTTACCAAACGACTAAATTTTAGACTGTTCCAAATTGAAAGCATTTGCAGACGACAAATTCATTGTGGCTGAAATAATAAAATTAGTGTTTCAAAGTGTAGAAAACACTGAGGGAAAAGGAGAAAATGCTGGTAACCAGCATTTTCTCCTTTTCCCGCAATGTTTTTGAAGGGCTGTTTCCTTAGGGTCGTTAAATGTCGGGACTGTGTGGTAAAGAGTTAAAAAGACAGTAACAGGGATTTTGACCAAAAGATCAATGGGACTTAAACCCATGTCCTTCAAAACCTTACTTCAGGGACTTTACCAACTGAGCTATGGGGCCAGTGGATAGTTGACTGTGTAAATTATAAGAGTGCCAAATAAAACTAATCGTAATGTTCATCCCAGAAATGTGACACAAATAATTGCAATTTCATGGTTGCTTTTGTCTACACTTTTGTCTACACTGTTTAAGCAAAGCGGACAGTGTAGATCAAAGATAAGGCTGCTTGTTTTGTGCAGCCTAATCTTGATCTACACTTGCCACAAAGGCAACTATAGTCATGAAAGGCACTATAAGGTTAAAAATACAATTATCCCTTGTTACGCAATAGTAGCAATATCCATAAGGTTCAGCAGAATGGGAATTTTTATTGTCAAGATACACACAAGTTGTGTTTTTTACATTTCTTTGTTTTAATTGTAAAGGTATCTCAGCATGTGAATGAAAAGTAGCCATTGTCTGTTAAGATTTACAGAAAGACTTGCTAAAACCTGGTTTAACCCTTTACAACACAATCCTGAGTTTTAACGACCCTAAGGAAAAAAACGCTTTTGAAAACATGGTTGAAAAAGGAGAAAATGCTGGTAACCAGCATTTTCTCCTTTCCCAATCATGTTTTCTACCTGATCATAGACAAAAGCCATTATTTTAGGCAGATCAATTTTTTTGTGTGAAAAATTAATGTTTTCAACTTGGACAAGTCTAATAAAGAGTTAATGCCCTTTACCACACAATCCCAACTTTTAATAACCCTGAGAAAGAGGCCTATTGAAAACACTGTGGGAAAAGTAGAAAATGCTGGTAACCAGCATTTTCTCCTTTTCCCACAATGTTTTCTACCCTTTCTAAAACAAATTTCAATTTTTGAGGCAGATTTATTTTGTTGTCTGCAAAGGCTTTTTTTTTTTTGACTAGTCTAAAATTTTGTCGTGCAGTAAAGAGTTAATGCCCTGTTAATAGCCCAAAATGACATTTTTCCCGAGCCCTAGTGTTACCTAGGAGGCACAGTGCTCTACGCTGAAGTATGTTTTATTGTCACATTCAAAATACAATCGTACAAAATTTGTGCACCCTGAGTCTTTATGTGGTTTAGAATGTGCCATTGGGTTCATACGCAGATGACAAAATAAATGTTACTCAAAAATTGAGACTTGTTTTTGGAAGACTAGAAAGCATCTCGGGAAAAGGAGAAAATGCTGTTTACCAACATTTTCTTCTTTTCTGACAGTGTTTTCAAATTGAAGGCCTCTTTCTCAGGGTCGTTAAAAGTCGGGATTGTGTGGTAAAGGGTTTACCCTTTACCACACAACCCCGAGTTTTAACGACCCTGAGAAAGGAGATTTCTGAAAACATTTTAGGAAAAGAAGAAAATGCTGGTAACCAGCATTTTCTTCTTTTCCTACAATGTTTTCTACCTATCAAAGACAGAGATCATCATTTGAACTACATTTAATTTGTCATGTGCAGGTGCTTCCAAGTTAGTCAAGTTTAAAACTTTATCGTTTGGTAAAGGGTTAAACAAAGAGCCATGTATTACCAAACCACATAGCTGTTAAAGCTCAACATCAAGGCTGGTTCAAAATATATCTTTACAGCCAGAGAGAAGAAAAACAGTTAAAACTTTACAGTATATATAATGATTCAGATATTGGTCAGTTGTGCAAGCATAGGTAAATAATCAATAAATATGATGTATGGGATAAAGAAACTCAAAGAATTTGTCCTCATTTAAAACCGGAAACGACAACAGTGATAGCTTGGAAGGCCTCTGAAGCATGAAATGCATTTTCTATCCGTGGTAATCTCTGCAGTCTTGCAGCTGCCAGGGGCAACATTTGGCATGAAGATACAACTATAGTTATGGTTTCATAAAATAAGGATAAAATAGGTTAAAAACTGGCTGAAAACTTGCTGTAAACAAGTATAGATGTATCTGGAATGTATTACAATGTACATGTGTGTAATGAGTCATGCTATGTACAAAGTGGGGTTTACTGCATATGCAATGAGTATAGGCCCATGTCATCCTGTGCTGATCTGGGTCAAAACCATTTGCTATTTGTAAATTTTCTGCTTGTCCTAGGGCCATTCTAGCTCATGCTACAGTTGGTTGTCACAAAAAAATGGATTTTAAAAATGTGATGACTTGCTTGGTATAATACATTGCAGAGACGCATTAAACGCCCTTTTACCGTTCAAATATAAGTTTTGTCCCTTTGTTCCATATTAATTGTGAATGTTATTTAACTCTTTACCACAAAATCCCGAGTTTTAACGACCCCGAAGAAAAAGCCTTTTGAAAACATTGTGGGAAAAGGAGAAAATGCTGGTAACCATCATTTTCTCCTTTTCACACAATGTTTTCTACCCTTCCCACAAAAAATTTCATTTTTTGAGCAACTTTTATTCTGTCGTCTGCATATTCTTTGAATTTTGGACCAGTCTTAAATTTTGTTGTTTGGTAAAGAGTTAATGTCCAAATGAGTTGTGATCGGCTGTAAAATCGATATTCTGCATTAATACAGCAGGTTTTTCAGATTGTGATTGCTTTGCAGTTGGCACTGTCTAAAACCACTGATCATAGTACCATAGTTACTCTATTGGCTATGATATAAGAGCATTCTGTCAGCGCTTTGCATTGGTGCCCTGGCGCATTAATTAGGTGAAATATGGTAGATCTACTTTCAATTCTTAATTTGTTCTTTTGGGATTTTTCGAGTGTATGCTGAAAATTGATGAGTACCAAATCAGTTCTGGTTTTAGCTCACCCTGAGCACGTAGTGCTCAGGGTGAGCTATTGTGATCAATCACCGTCCGGCGTCCGTCCGTTCATCTGTATGTCTATCCGTGAACAATTACTTAAAAAATCTTCTCCTCTGAAACCGGTGAACAGATTTCAATGAAACTTCACAGAAATGATCCTTAGGTGATGCACTTTCAGAATACTTAAAAGATCTGAATTCCATGAAGAACTCTGGTTGCCATGGCAACCGAAAGAAAAAACTTTAAAAATCTTCTTGTCCCAAACCGTAAGGGCTAGAGCTTTCATATATAGCATGTAGCATCATCTAGTGACCCTCTACCAAAATACTTCAAATTATGGCCCTGATGTGGAAATTGGCCCTATGTTGTGGGGTCTCAGATTTCACATAGAGATAAAGAAGGAAATCTTTAAAAATCTTCTTGTCCTAAATCCTCAGGGCTAAAGCTTTCATATTTGGCATGTAGCATCATCTAGTGGACCTCTACCGAAATACTTAAAATGATGGCCCTTGTGTGGAAATTGGCCCATTGTTGTGGGGTCACGGATTTTCATAGAGATAGAGAAGGAAATCTCTAAAAATCTTCTTGTCCCGAACCTTAAGGGCTAGAGCTTTCATATATGGCATGTAGCATTGTCTGGTGGACCCCTTCTAAAAGACTTCAAATTATAACCATAGTGTCATAATGAGCCCTATGTTATGGGTTCCCAGATTTTACATAGAGATAACGAAGGAAATTTTTAGTTCACCTGAGCATGAAGTGCTCAGGATGAGCTATTGTGATCACTCACCATCCGTTTGCGTCCGTCCATCCGTCATCCGTCCATCCGTTCACATTTCTTTGTTTACACTCTAGCATCTACAAATATTAACCAATCAGCACCAAACTTGGACAAAATATATATGACCATAAGATCTTGGATGAGTTCGATTATGGGTCTAATCGGACCAGAACAACTGGAGTTATTTGCCCTTGAATTAGAAAAATTGCTATATTTGACTTTGTTTACACTCTAGCATCTACAAATATCAACCAATCAGCACCAAACTTTGTCAAAATATATATGACCATAAGATTTTGGATGAGTTTGATTATGGGTCTAATGGGACCAGAACGACTGGAGTTATTTGACCTTGAATTAGAAAGTTCTTTAGAATATTTCTTTGTAGCATAACTTTGTCATCTCAAGTCCGATTGACTTGACACTTTGCATTTGTGTTTGTTGCAATAATACGGAGTGCAGTGTGAAAGAACCATAACTCTACCAAGTACTGTCTATGAGTTATTTCCCTTTGATTGTCATTTTTACAGCATTTTCTGCTTGTCAGGAATATAACTTAGTCATCTCTAGCCTGAACATCTTCAAATTTGGTATGCATGATTGTTGAAAAATTACGGAGTGCAGTGCACAAGAACCATAACTCTTCCTAGCATGAATTTTGAGTTATTCCCCTTTGACCTTCATTTTTATAGCATTTCTTGCTTGTCTGGAGCAAAACTTTGTCATCTTAAGTAGGAATGACTTAAAATATGGTATGCTTATTTGTTGAAATATTTGGAAGTGCAGTGCACAAGAATTGTAACTCTACCTCGTGCTGTCTTTGAGTTATTTTCCTTTGATCATCATTTTTACAGTATTTAGTGCTTGTCTGGAATATATCTTTGTCATCTCAAGTCAGAATGAATTCAAACTTGGTATGCATGTTTGTTGCAATATTGCCGAGTACAGTGCGCAAGAACAATAACTCTACCTAGCACTGATTTTGAGTAATTCCACTTTGATCTTCATTTTTTAACAGTATTTCTTGCTTGTTGCGAACGGAACTTTGTAGTCTCAAGTCAAATTGACTTGAGAGTTGGTAAACATGTTTGTTGCATTACCTGCCCTGTGCGATTATTATACCTCCTTGACAACTGGCAGTGGGACGGGCATATCTTGCGACAATTTGCCGCTCTTGTTTCATTATCATTTTGCCTTGAACCTCGATATTTGGTATTTATCTTCATTGTAGACCTTTACTGCTTAGTACTCAGGTGAGCGATATAGGACCATCATGGTCCTCTTGTTGTAATATTGTGAGAAACAAGGCTCATTTTGTTATCAGAGCATTTAAAATATAAAAATTTCCTTTTTCTAGTGGGTGGAGCCCGGTGACAGCTCTTTTGATTACCATACAAGGCTTAAAGCCAGGGTATTCAAATCCCCAGTCCAGCCAACTTCTTTATGAGGACTGATAATAGTCATTGCAACAGGGCTCATTCCTCTCTTACTGCAGATAGTTGTTTCCATGAAAGTTATGTGGAAAAGCAGCAGTTTGCTGTGGAAGATTACTGTATGAAGTACTAGTAAAACAACCTCCAGGGTACATATTCACCAACCATTCTTAACAATGTTCTCAGTCTTATTCTCCATAATTTTCTAAAATTCGAAAGTAACTCAACTTCTGATTGGCTAAACCATTTGGTTTAGCCAATCAGAAGTTGTGTTACTTTCAAAATTTTGAAAAATCTTAAAGAATAAGACAAAGAATGTTTTTAAGAATGGTTGGTGAATACAGATCTGGAAAGCATGGAAGGTGGGGGTGTTTCTAGAGTCTGTATCATCCTTTACCAAACAATCAGGAATTTTAACAACCTTGAGGGTGAAGTGTATTGAAAACATTGTGGGAAAATGAGAAAATCCTGGTAACTAGTATTTTCTCCTTTTTGCCCAATATTTTATAATCTATCGGAAAACTTAAGCTCATTAGTGCCAATTCCCAATTTTTCGTCTGCAGAAGTTTTAAATATGGAAGAGTATAAATGATTTATTGATTGTATGGTGTTTAACACTGTTTTCAACATTATTTCAGTTATGTCGCGGCAGCCAGTGCACCTATCCATGCTTTCCTGGAGTTTCTGTTACCAGTACTCTGCACAGTATTCTTTCCAAGCAACTGGCTGCTTTCCCACATAGCCATTGTTGAAACAATGGTCAGCGGTGGGAGAGGAATGAATCCTGTCGTGATGACTATCATCAATCCTCAGAAAGAAATTAGCTGAGCTGGGGATCAAACCCTAAACCTCCTGTTCTCAAGTCCTGTACGCTACCGACTGAGCTATCGGGGCTTGGCGGAAGAGTTTAAAATTTGACATTCAGGAAAAGGTTAACCTTTCACAACTACAGTTGCCTTTGAGGCCAGCGTAGATCAAGTTCAGACTGCACATAACTTGCAATCTGATCTTTGATCTACACTGTCTGCTTTTCTGTGTCATTATGGACAAGCGCAACTTACAGTGATATTGCAATTTATAATTCAGATCATATTTCTGTACCAATGGGTTTATTTGATGCCCTTTATACTTTCACTACTGAATAAATAAATTGCATTTTCTCAAAGGCTAAAAATACATTTCCCCTGCAAGATCAAGAAAAAGTTTGGTCACAATCTAGTGCATAGCAGTGGACAGGGGCAGTGTAGATCAAAGATCAGACTGCACGTTCTGTGCAGTCTGATCTTGATCTACACTATCCACAAAAGCTTCTGGTGTCATCTATGGTATGGAAAGAGTAAAGGATTAACTTAAATCATTTCCACAAACACACTGGAACAAGAGAGAAAGTTGGCTCAACATTTTATGTAAATTTGTTCGTAAGACGGTTAAAAAACGTCAAAAGAACAAGTAGCCAGAGATCTAAGCCGAAAAATAAACAAATCTTTCACATTTTTTGATAAATTATGGAGCCTTTGAAGGAAAGTTTTGGTAAACCCATTGATCTTTAAGTAAATTATTTAACTCTTCACCAAACAACAAAATTTTGGATCGGACCAAATTGAAAGCATCAGCAGATGACAAATAAAATGAGCTAATGATGATTTCCATCTTTGATCGGGTAAAAACATCGTGGGAAATGGAGAAAATGCTGGTAACCAGCATTTTCTCCTTTTCCCACAATATTTTCAAAAAGCCTTCTCTCACAGGGTTGTTTTAAGTTGGGTTTGTTTGGGAAAGGGTTAATTTTTTTACCAAACAAACCTGAGTTTTCATGACCATGGGGAAGAGGGCTTTTTTTTGAAAACATTAAGGGAAAAGGAGAAAATGCTGGTATTTTATTCCACAGTGTTTTCGAAGCTTTTTATCTTGAGGGTTGTTAAAACTTGGCATGTTTGGTAATGGGTTAACTCTTGCCAAAAGACAAAATTTAAGACATGTTCAAATTGAAAGCATTTGCAGACGACAAAATAAAGGTGACTCAAATTTCAAAGATTGTTTTGGGAAGGGTAGAAAACATTGTGGGAAAAAGAGAAAATGCTGATTACCAGCGTTTTCAGTAGACTTCTTTTTCAGGGTTGTTTAAAGTTGGAATTGTGCGGGAAAGGGTTCATTTTTTACCAAACAAACCTGAGTTTTCGTGACCCTGTTGAAGAAGGCTTTTGAAAACATTAAGGAAAAAGGAGAAAATACTGGTTTCAAATCTTATTCCACAGTTTTCAAAGCTTTTCATCTTCAAGGTCATTAAAACTTGGGATTGTCTGAAAAAGGGTTAGTTTACACATATTTATTTTACATCAACTGAGAAACAAGTTCTTACAACTTATACTAATCTCTCGATACTGCTTCCTGGGAACTGCACCAGTACTCATGCCAAATGTGTGGGCCAATGATTGCAATGAACAATCCCAAAGTTGACATCCGCTCCTTCATATCGAAATCTGGACCTTATGGTTACGAGGCCGACACTGTACCTCACAACTACAGACGAGGGTTAAAGATTTGAAGGGGGCTTGTACAGAAGCTTGTACTGGGTGATCGGTTTTGAATGATTATGTTTGCAGTCATTGATCAATGCATGGTTGTTAAAAAATAACGTAAACAGGATGTAAATTGCACCAGTATATGATTAGCTCCACTGGCCGAAGGCCAGCGAGCTATTGTCATGGCGTTGCGTCCGTCGTGCGTCCGTCCGTCCGTCCGTCTGTTTGTTCGTCCGTGCGTGCGTCCGTAAACTTTTTCTTTAAAAAACTTCTCCTCAGAAACTATTGACTGGATTTTTACCAAATTTCACAGGAATGTTCCTTTGGTGGTCCTCTTTCAAATTCCTTCAAATAATTGTGTTCCATGAAGAATTCTGGTTGCCATGGCAACCAAAGTAAAAAACCTTTAAAAATCTTCTCCTCCCAAACCGCTATTTGGATAGCATTATTATTTTGCAGGAATGTTCCTTAGATACAGGTTTACAGAATTCCTTAAAAAAAAATATGATCTGTCAAAAAACATGGCTTTTATGGGAGACTCATTTTCCTTTTATGGTATAAAGTAAAATCTTTGAAAAATTTCTTCTCTGAAACTATTCATTGGATTTCATTGTTGTTTTGCAGGTAAGTTCCTATGGTGGTTGTCTACCAAATTGTTTCTATGGTGGTTGTCTACCAAATTCCTTTTAAAATCAAAGTGCTGTAAGCACTGTAATCGGTCGTCACTGAATGATTATTGGTTGGTTGGATGTATTGGAGTTTAACGCCACTTTAACAAGCGAGCTATTGTCATGGCATTGTGTCCGTCGTCCATCCGTTCGTCCGTCCCTTCGTCCGTGCGTGCGTCCGTAATTTTTTTCTTTAAAAAACTTCTCCTCAGAAACTATTGACTGGATTTTTACCAAATTTCGTAGGAATGTTCCTTTCGTGGTCCTCTTTCACATTCCTTCAAATAATTGTGTTCCATGAAGAATTCTGGTTGTTGCGTCCGTCCGTCCGTCCGTCCGTCCGTCCGTCCGCGCGTGGCTGGTTACCATTTTTTTCTTCTTTTCTCACAAGTTTTTTCCATACCCTTTTTCTTCAGTGAGCTAAAATGCAGGATTGAATGATAATTGTTAAAAACTTCCTTTCGCCATTATAGAAATATCAGGCCTGTGGAGCGATACAGGCGCTCAAGCGCCTCTAGTTACATTTTACATTACCTTTTGATCTATGTTATCAAAATCACTGTTTACCCTTTACTGCACAAATTTCAAGGACCCTGAGAAAGAAACCTTTTGAAAACATTGTGGGAAAAGGAGAAAATACTGGTAACCAGCATTTTCTTCTTTACCTGCAATGTTTTCTATCCTATCAAAAACAAATTCCATCAGGCCTATCAAAAAGATATCCTGTGTTAAGCGTTTCCAGACCCTACCTAAAAGATGCTGCCAAGCATAAACTTTACATACTATGATAGAAAAAAAAAAATCTGTCAGGTGTGATTTTGGTACATGGTCCATGTAAAAAATTCCTGGGAAAAAAAAAATCCCTACCTACAGCATTTCAGACCAAGATTTTTTTTTGTTAGGCCTTATTTGTACCACATTTATGTTGTCATCAGTACATGTTTTTGATAAATTTGGGCAAGTCCAAAATTTTGTCATCTGGTTTAGAGTGAACTATTTGTTTGATGATAAAATTTTAGACCTGCCCATATCGAAAGCATGTGCAGATGACAATTTAGATCTTAACTTATTATTACCATTTCCTCTTGACTCATTTTGTATTTATGAAAATATGTATATCATCTTGGCTCTGTGAAAAGCTGGTTTAATGCAGGTCACCCTGCACAGTCTGCATTTTAACAGCCCTGAGAAAGAAGTCTTAAAAACATTATGAGATAAGGAGTAAATGCTGGTAACCAGCATTTTCTTCTTTTCCAGTAATGTTTTCTTTCCTGTCAAAGAGAAATTGTATATTTGAAACAAATTTGATTTTTTTTGTTTGCAAATGCTCTCAATTTATTGTTTGGTAAAGATTTTAATCCATAAAGCCCTGGAACCAACTTAGCTTGTGTTGTTGGACAGTGAAGGTCAAGATTGTGCAGTCTGATCTTGGATCTACACTGTCCGCTACTTCATTACATATTCTGGCTAAAACAACCTTGAAATAACAATATTTCAGATGTTCTTCCTGATAGAAAAGGTCCATTTCCTGAATTGTAAGGGTTAACCATTAACCAAACAACAAACTTTTAGATTAGTCCAAATTGAAAGCATCTATAGACGACAAAATAAATGTGACTGAAAAATTGAAATTTGTTTTGGGAAAGGTTGAAAATATTATGGGAAAGGGAGAAAATGCTGGTTACCAGCATTTTCTCCCTTTCCCATAATGTTTTCAAAAGGCTTCTTCCTCAGGGTTGGTTAAAGTCATGATTGTGTGGTAAAATGTTAAGAGGTGTTGATATAAAGAATCACTTGTTTTAAAGATGCCTGATTCTCTTTTCAAACAAAATTACCTATTATTTTTCTTCAGGATGAATGTTACACAAGAAATATCACCATCATCATCGCCATAGAAACGGCTACATGAATGGGTCAGCCGTCGAGGGCTCAGCCGTGGGGCTGGACCTGGCACCAGAAGAAGAAATCAAATACCGTCCTAATCCAGAAAACTTTTTACCCATTCCAAGGTTAAAATTTCCACTAGCAGCCACTATAGTTTTCATAGTAAGCATTATTTGTTTTGGTGTGAGTTACGATGGCAATTTTGTGTTTGATGATAGTGAGGCTATTTTGGGCAACAAAGATTTGCTACCAGAGACTCCGATTTCAAACCTGTTTGCAAATGATTTCTGGGGAAAGAAACTCACATCGAAGACCAGTCATAAATCATACAGGCCTCTTACAGTGCTCACGTATAGGTAAGTACTTCATATATTTCATAATTAGTAAACCTTTACCAGATGACAAAATTTTAGACTGATCGTTATTGGGAGCACTTACAAAACTCCACCAAATGACGAAAAAGTTAGACTGGTCCAAATTGAAAGCATTTGCAGATGACATATTGAATATAGCTAAAACAATGGTAATTGTCTGTGAAAGTGTTTAAAACCTTGTGGGAAAAAGGAGAAAAAACTGGTTACTAGCATTTTATCCTTTTCCCACAACGTTTGTACCCTGCCAAAGAACTGAATTTCATGATTCTAGGAAAACTGCTCCCAGAAAACTGCTCCCAGGAAGTCAGCCCCCTAGGAAAATTGCTACCCCCCCTACCCTTGGAAAATTACCTCCACCCACGCTTTTATGTGTGTTTCATGTTTCATTAAAAAAAAAAATTCAGCTTACCTACAAGCCTCATCAGGTGGTGATGGCAACTTCTATTAAGAAGATAGAAGTCTTAATGAAATATGTTATCAGTTAAGCATTCATATGGAATGAAATCAATGAAAATGAAATTTACAAGGAAAGGAAAAGGGGGGGGGGGCAGTTTTCCTGGTACTGAAGTTTATTTTTATCTCTCTGGAATTTGTAGTCTGCAGATTGTCATAGCTTTGGAGCTTTTCTTTATTTTTGCCTGTTTTAATTGAACATTTCACTCTAAATTTCCATACTTACCTACACAATATTAAACTAAAGTTTGAGCAACAAGTCATTTGACCATGGATTGAAGTTTTATAAGCACTGTTATATTTCTATACCACACGTCAAAATTTTAGACTTGTCCATGGCCAAAGCATTTGTAGACCACAATTTAGGTCTGGCTTAACTCTTACCAAACGACAAAGATTTGGACTAGTCCAAATTTAAAACATTTGCAGACGACAAAATAAATGCGAATAAAAAATTGAATTTTGATTTTGGAAGGGTAGAAAACATTGTGGGAAAGGGAGAAAATGCTGGTTACCAGCATTTTCTCCTTTTCCCACAATGTTTTCAAAAGCTTTCTTTCTCAGGGTCGTTAAAAGTCGGGATTGTGTGGTAAAGGGTTAAATTATGGAAGTTGTCTTAGACAGGGTAGAAAGCATTGTGGGAAAGGGAGAAAATGCTGGTTACCAGCATTTTCTCCTTTTCCCGCAATGTTTTCAAAAGACTTCTTCCTCAGGGTCGTTAAAACTCGAAAATGTGTAGTAAATGATTTATCTGATATTTCTTCTAGACTGAGTTATGCTATAGGAGGAGGTCTCAACCCAGTATGGTTTCACATTCCGAACATTATTCTCCATGGTGTAGTTTCAGTACTACTGCTACCAGTGTTCTCCATTGTGTTTGGAGGCTACTCTGTTTCCATAGAAACCAACCTGATCGAGACCAAAGCGTCCAAGTCAGTGTTTCTGTGTGCTCTACTGTTTGCTGTTCATCCTATACATACAGAAAGCGTAAGTGTGTAACACCCATCATTTTGAAATACGTTTCTGGGCATTTACCCAACATTTCTTGCACTTTACATCATTCCATTTATGTCAGCTGTTTCTGTCTAATATGGATATTGTAAAGAAAAAAAAATGCTTCTTCAAAAAATGAAATTTTTTAAAAAGTGCGGATAACTGAGGATAATTATAGTGTTTTTCTCAAATTTCTTCCTCTATGACAATACAATACAAATAATGCCTCTAGATTTTGGCCTATATTCTTACTGACGATCAATACTTTATACAGTTATCATTTTGTATGTAAATTTACACAAAAATTTACATTCGTACATGGCTACGAAAACTTTAGTTAAATGCAAAACTTGGACTTGCGCTAAAATTTACAAAATTTTTTGGTTACATTTGTGTAAGTTCAACTGTCCCCTGGTGATTTTCATACTTCTGTAACTTGCAGTGGCTTGGTCATCCATCCAAACACTAACTGTCTTCATGAATATCCATGATGCCATATACCAAGGAAGTCATCACCAAATTATGGATCCATAAAATCAATTTAGTCTAACAATCAACTGGATCTGGAGGTAGAATGGTCCTTTCCCATACAGAAAATTTCCAAATAGCAAAAAGTTTCGACCCAAGTCAGCCTGTGCAGACTGCACAGGCTGACTTGAGTCGATACTTTTTGCAGATGCATTAAGCCCCCTTTTCACAGAGCATGGCTCAAATGTTTTATAGTATTTAAGTGAAGCCTTTTGTCTTAATTTAGGTATCTGGTGTGGTCGGGCGAGCGGATCTGTTATGTGCTGTGCTGTTTATAGGATCTTTTCTTTTCTACGTCAAATCATGTGCTATTGGTGAGTTGTTATGTCTTTCATCTCTAAATTTATAAACATGGTCTTTTCGACATCTGATAATACATGCCACTGTAACACTGTATTCAGTAAAGGATCAGTAGCAGCCAAAAAGTAATTGCATGTATTAAAATGCATTTAGATTTAAATCACACCATTTGAAAGGATGGAAAATATTGTGAAGATGACAATCTGTTAGTGAATGGATGGTCCAAGTGTTAAACACTGGGCGAGAAATGAGTTTTAAAATCAGGCAAAAAGTAAACAAAAGATAGAGTGACCTCACAGATCTTAACCTAGTTAGTTCCACTGGCCAAAGGCCAGCGGGCTTACGTCATGGCCTGGTATCGGTCATGCGGCCATCTGTTTGTCCGTGTGTTAACTTTTATTTCAAACATCTTCTTCTCTGAAACTACCCATTCAATTTTGATGAAACTTCACAGAAATGATCCTGCCATGGACCTCTTCAGAATTTCTTGAAAAAATTTCCTTCAAAAACTCTGGTTACCATGGCAATAAAACTGAAAAGAATTAAAAATCTTTGAAAATTTTTTGTCTAAAACCATAATTCTAGGGCTACCAAATTTGGCATGTAGCTTTATTTAGTGGACCTCTACCAAGTTTCTTCAAATTATAGCCTTGGGGTCAAATTTGGCCCTGCCCCGGGGGTCACAAGTTTTATATGAGCTTATATAGGGAAAACTTAAAAATTTTTCTGGTACCTAGCCATAGGGCCTAGGGCTACCAAATTTGGTATGTATCATTATCAAGTGGGCATCTACCAAGAGTGCCCAAATTACAGCCCTGGGATCAAATTTGGCCCCACTGTGGGGGTCACAAGTTTCACATGGGCTTATGTAGGGAAAACTTTATAAATCTTCTTTTTACTAACCATAATACCTAGGGCTACTAAATTTAGCCTTGTCTTAGGGGTCTCATGTTTTACAGGGCATTTTATTGAGGAAACTTTGAAAATCATCTTGTTTATAAGCACACATTCTAGACCTGTATTATTTGGTATGGGGCTTTATCTTGTGGACCTCCACCAGGATTCAAGTACATGTAATTACAGCTCTGTGGTCAAAAATGGCTTTGTCCTGGGGTCATAACTTTCTCGTAGGATTTTATAGAAAAAATTTTGTATGTCTTCTAGTTTGAAACCAATTGGCCAAGTATTGGAATGTTTGGCTTGTAGTGTTTTTACTTATTAGCCAGTGGAGTGATACAGGGCCATCATGGCCCTCTTGTTTTGAAATTAGTTTCTCTGCCAGCGACTAACACTGAGACCGACTGAACAATAACAGATTGTCATCTTCACAATAATTTCCATACATGTACTTTTAAGTGGTATGATTTAAAGTCAAAAGTATTTTTAGACCCAATTTGTTTGCATTTGGCTGCTGTTGTTACTTTAAACCTGCAATTCTTGGGATACTGTTTTACGCTAAAAAGAATCTGACATTCTTTAGCTTTTGAGATAAAACCTAAAAAATCTCTTGTTATTAAGCTGGCCAAAGGCACATGTGTCAAGCCTTTACCAAACAATAAAATTTCAGACTTGTCTAAATTGAAAGCACTCACAGACAACAAATTAAATATGTCTCAACGGACACTTTTATCTTTGATAGGGTAGAAAACATTATGGAAAAAAGAGAAAATGCTGGTTACCAGCATTTTCTCCTTTTTCCATGATGTTTTATGAAGCTGTATTCTTCAGAGTCGTTAAAACTTTGGATTGTTTGGTAAATGGTTAATAATAATTTTCTATACTTTTTTAAGAAATTTTATTCCAAACACCATCTCATATCAGATCCTATACATCTCAAACACCAACTATAATCACCTTTTCCTGCAATGTTTTTTATCCTTTCAAGCACAAACCCCATCATTGAAATCTTTGTCTGCAAAGGCTTTCAATTTGGACCAGTCTAGAATTTTGTTGTTTGGTAAACATTTAACCCTTTGGTGTGACTCACTGACCTTTTGCAGACAGTGTAGATCAAGATCAGACTGCACAAAACTGTGCAGTCTGATCTTGGATCTACACTGTACGATAAGGAGATATTTCTCTCTAAAAAATAAATTTGGAATAGCATTATTCAAGTTTTTCTTACTGGCATGAAAGTTTCATTTAACTTATTTAGCGGGAAGAGGGTTTACACATTGAACATGTTAGATGTTTACTCAACAAGTTTGTTTTTCTGCAATATTTTGACAGATCTCCAAACCAAAGAGGACAGACTTGTACTACATCGTCCAACAAAGTTTTCCATCCAGTATATGTTGTTAAGTATGTTACTGTGTGCACTGTCAGTATTTTGTAAGGAGCAGGGTGTCACTGTCATTGTAAGTACTGCATCAGTTTTGTGTCCTCAAGTTATCCTCTCTCAAACCCCTGAATCATTTACCACACGACAAA
Organism: Hippopus hippopus; assembly: GCA_946811185.2. Lineage (NCBI taxonomy): Eukaryota > Metazoa > Mollusca > Bivalvia > Cardiida > Cardiidae > Hippopus > Hippopus hippopus. The sequence goes on from OX328110.1 coordinate 43,316,048, forward strand.
ATTTTAAACCCGTCCAAATTGAAAGCATTTGCAGACGACAATTTCAATGTGCCTTAAACGATGCTATGGTAACCAGCACTTTCTCCTTTTCCCACAGTGTTTTCTACTGTTTTAGACATATTTGTTCCAGCATTATTTTGAGCTACATTTAATCTGTCATCTTCGAAGTTGTTTCAGGGGCGTTGCTGCCTGTAAGCGAAAATGCAGATGTGTACACTTCGCTTAAAAAAAAAAATGACAAATTTGATAAAAGATGTCACTAGAGGCCACCTTATAGGTTCTACAATTCAAATTCTTTAATAGAGTCGAAAACATTGTGGAAAAAGGAGAAAATGCTGGTTAAAGGTTTTTGAAAGCTTTCTTCTGTGGGGTCATTAAAACTCAGAATTGTGTGGTAAAGGGTTAATCGAGTATTTATTTGTTAGGGGAGATCACTCCTTCCTTACTGCATAGCTTCTTTACGTATAAAATTAATACCTGACAACTGCATTGAGGAGAATTCTCTTTAGCTCAGTGGTTAAGGTGTTGGTTTTTTAGCTCCACTGGCCAAAGGCCAGAGAGCTATTGTCATGGCGTTGTGTCCGTCATGCGTCCGTCCGTCTGTTCGTCCGTGCGTGTGTCCGTAAACTTTTTCTTTAAAAAACTTCTCCTCAGAAACTATTGACTGGATTTTTACCAAATTTCACAGGAATGTTCCTTTGGTGGTCCTCTTTCAAATTCCTTCAAATAATTGAGTTCCATGAAGAATTCTGGTTGCCATGGCAACCAAAGTAAAAAACCTTTAAAAATCTTCTCCTCCCAAACCGCTATTTGGATAGCATTATTATTTTGCAGGAATGTTCCTTAGATACAGGTTTACAGAATTCCTTAAAAAAAAAAAAGATCTGTCAAAAAACATGGCTTTTATGGGAGACTCATTTTCCTTTTATGGTATAAAGTAAAATCTTTGAAAAATTTCTTCTCTAAAACTATTCATTGGATTTCATTGTTGTTTTGCAGGTAAGTTCCTATGGTGGTTGTCTACCAAATTGTTTCTTCAGTGAGCTAAAATGCAGGATTGAATGATAATTGTTAAAAACTTCCTTTCGCCATTATAGAAATATCAGGCCTGTGGAGCGATACAGGCGCTCAAGCGCCTCTAGTTAAACCTCAAAAACTGAGGATCTTTGCAACATGGGTTGGAATCCCGGCTGGGGCAACTTGTGTTTGAACATTGCATTTGTTGCAAACTTTCATGTTTGTAAGATATTATAAAGAGAGTACTGCTTATTTCCAGGGTATATGTAGTGCATATGACATAATAATGGTGTGTAGACTGGACCTTCTCAGTGTGATTGGTGTCCGTGGTCAGAATAAAAAGAATGGAAATGGAAAATCAAAAGTAAGTTTTGATATAGAAAGAATATTTTGCTTGGTTTGTATTGGTTTGTATTGGAGTTTAACGTCATTTTAACAGCTTAGGTCATATCATGGAGGTCAGTGATGCAGCCTTGTGTTTCCTGGCTTTCTCACACCAGTACTAACACAACTTTCTTTCCAAAGCCACTGACTACTTTACTCACTTGCACCAGAGGTTAAAGGCGAAAAATGGCTAGAAAGAAACTTTGCCGCAACTAGGTATCATGACCTCCAGGTCATGAGTCAGATATGCCAACCACAGAGCTACCCGGCCGGGCTGAAATATTTTTTTTTGTAGCCACTAGCCAGCATCTAGACATAACAATAGCTGCAGTAATTCAAGATCTGTCATTAATAGCATGTTATGACTGAATGTCATTATTGTATGACAGTCAGTAGAATTATAGACCAATGAAATGATTATCTTGTCAATCCCATGTTCTAACGACCCTTTTGAAGAAGGCTTTGAAAAATATATTTAAAAAAAGAAGAAAATGCTTGTAACCAGCATTTTCTCCCTTTTCCAATAATGTTTTCTATGCTTGCAACGACAAGTTTCAACATTTGATTCACATTCTCACTTGTCGTCTGCAAATGTTTCAAATTGGACAAGTCAGAAATTTTGTTAAGTGAAAAATCTGGATATAAGATTTCATTGGTCAACACAGTTGGATGAATTTCATTGGTTAATTCAGTCCAATGACACAAATGTCTAATTATAGTTACTAAAAAGGAGGGGGGTTCTCTGACTATTGGTGTACAATATGCAGAACAACCCTAAGGCTGAGGCCTTGTGAAAATATTTGAGAAATTGGAGAAAAGGCTGGTTGCCACAGTGTTCTACCTTTTCAAAGACATATTCTGTCGTTTGAGCCGAGCCCTGTAGTGCAGTTTGTAACACACAGGTCTTGAAACCAGGGGGATGGCTGGTTCAAATCCCCTGCTTGGCAAACTTCTGTCTGAGGATTTATAAGGCATTGCTATAGGAGTCATTCCTCTCTCACTTCTGATCATTGTTGGGATGAATGGCTACGTCACATCAAAACTGAAAGTATTCATAGATGACAAATTTGATGTGGCCCTGCTTTGATAAGGTAGAAAACATTGTGGGGAAAAAGAGAAATTGCTGGGTATCAGCATTTTCTCCTTTCCCAACTACGTTTTCAGAAGACTTCTTCCTCAGGATGATTAAAACACAGTATTGTTTGGTTAACATTTTCTCTTTTCCAAACAGTGATGTGGTGTCCGTGGCTCTGAGGTAGAGCGTCGGCCTCGTAACCATAAGGTCCTGAGTTCGATACCCGGGAGCGGGTGTCAACTTTGGGATTTTTCATTGGCCCACACATTTGGCGCGAGAACTGGTGCAGTTCCCAGGAAGCAGAATTGAGAGAGATTAGTATAAGTTGTAAGAACTTGTTTCTCAATCAGTGTAAAATAAATATGTTTAAACTAAACTTTTCCAAACAATGAAATTTGAGACTGGACTAAATTGAAAGCATTTGCAGATGACAAATCAAATGTGGGTCAAATGATGATTCTTGTCTTTGATAGAGTAAAAAACATTGTGGGAAAAGGAGAAAATGCTGGTTACCAGCATTTTCTCCTTTTCCCACAATGTTTTCAAAAGCCTTCTTCTTCAGGGTTGTTTAAAGTAGGGATTGTGTGGTAAAGGGTTAATTTTCATATGTTTAACAAGCTGTTACAATTTTCTGCCAGGATGATGAAATACCACCATGGGTGTTGTCCTTACTGAGAAGACACTTTGTTTTGGTTACCATGGGGATAGCAGTGTTGTTGTTCAGATGGAGGATCATGGGCTCAGCCCCGCCCACATTCCAGTATTTTGATAATCCACATTCGTTTGTGAATGGAACTCTGTTACGGGTCTGTAGGTTTGACCTTTTCGCATGCTATTCCGACCTTTAATTACCTTGCGGAAAAATGCTTTTGAAACATTGTCGGAAAAGAAGAAAATGCTGGTAACCTGCATTTTATCCTTTTCTCTCAATAGCCCAACTGGATAGCTAAATGGTAAGAGTTTATGACTCGTAACCTGGTGTTTACGGAGTGGATACCTGGTCAAGGCAAACTTTCTTTCTGATGATTTTTCACCTCTCACTTTTAATGCATGTGAGAAAAGTAGTCAGCAGCATGGAAAGAAAGTTCTGTCAGTAAGCCTGGAAACACATGTTTAGGTGCACTGACCGCTGTGATATGACCAAAGCTGTTGAAACGGTGTTATAGTCCAATACAAACTAACTTTTCTCCATATTGCTATCTATACTACTAAGGACAAGTCCTATCATTTAACCCTTTACCACATGACAAAATTTCAGACCTATCCAAATTGAAAGCATTTGCAGACGACAATTTCATATTGGCACAAATGATGCATTTTTTTTTTTTTTTTTTTTTTTTTTTTTTTATAGGGTAGAAAACATTGTGGGAAAAGGAGAAAATGCTGGTTACCAGCATTTTCTCCTTTTCCCACAATGTTTTCAAAAGGCTTTTTCCCCAGAGTCGTTAAAAGTCATCAATGTGTGGTAAAGGGTTATTAATCCACATGTAATTTGTAGTCTGTAAATCATTCGAATATTAACATGTCCTTTTTGCCTTTTCCTATTTTCTCTATTGTATGAAGTTTGAAGCCATGACAGTGGAACAATCTTGAGAACACTGTTTGAAAAAGAGGGCTTGCTTTTCACAAATAATTGTTGCTTTTGCAACAATGTTTAATATGGTAAAACTTGTTACCTTTTGAAAAAGATTGGAAGCAGAGACTCTAGAAACATCCTGGTTAAATAAGAACAATTTAAAGTACCCTTATATTGACTTTGATGACCATGTAAAAGAAGACTTTTGAAAACTTTGTGGGAAAGGAGAAAATGCTTGTAACCAACCTATCTTTTATTTTTCCACAATGTTTCCTATCATGTTAAAGACAGTATCAAGCTACATGTACATGTAATTTGTCATCTGCAAATGCTTTCAATTTGATCACACCTAAAATTTTGTTGTTTGGCAAATTCACTTCCAGTATTTGATGTAAAGACTGCAAAGATAAAGTTATAAATAATCAAAGACAAACTTGTCAAAAAATCTATTTCATAAACCAATTCTCTTTTATCACAAGGTTTCTGAAGGCCAGCTATGACATATAGGATCTGACATGAGTTGGTTTTTGAGATAAAATTTTATTAAACGAGTCTACAAAAAATGTTATTAAGCAAGCCTTTGGTGAGCTAAATAACATTTTTTTGTGGACAAGTTTAATACATTTTTACCTCAAAAACCAACTCATGTCAGATCCTATATGTTATAGCTGGCCTTCAGAAACGAGTGTCAGATTCTTTTTATCACATAACTGTTTAACAAGGATTATAGTCCATAATGTGTTAAACCAGAGGCATACATGTATAATGTGTAGTGAAATTTACATGAAGCCTGTGCGCTTCTTTGACAGGTACATTACGAACGAAAAATAGTTCCGAAAAAAGTTGCATATATTGACTTTGATGATAGTCATTGCGACAGAACTCATTTCTGTCTCACCTTTAATCATTGTTTCGACGATGGTTATGTGGGGAAGCAGCCATTGGCTTGGAAAGAATATTGTGCAGAGTACTGGTAAAAAAACTCCAGGAAAGCATGGATAGGTGCACTGGCTGCCGTGATACAAACTGAAATAATGTTGAAATGGCACTAAACACCATACAATCAATCAATCAATGAGAGTATAAACTACAGTTTTTTGTATTCTATTTACTTTTGGTTACTGTTATTTTCAAAAGACCATCACATAATGACAGAGGCATCATAAGACACCAGCTTGAATTGTTATAATTCATTTTTACTTTCAGAGTATAAACTATAGTTATTTGTATTCAATTAACTTTTGGTTGCTGTTAAACCCCTGGTGGCTGTGTTTTGATTGGTCGATGGGCTGTATCCCAGTGATAGAAAGTTTCACAGACCCCAGGGTTGTTGCCGCAGTAACCATATGGATTTGTATTGGTACACTTGTTTGGACAAGTCTCAAGTCACCTATATCCCATGATCAAAGGTAACTTTTGTTCTTTTATCTTGCTGTTTCCCTTAACCCTTTACCACACAATCACAAATTTGTACGACCCTGAAGAAAAAGCTTTTTGAAAACATTGTGGGAAAAGGAGAAAATGCAGGCAACCAGCATTGTCTCCTTTTCCCACAATGTTTTCTACCCTTCCCATGTCATGTTTATTTTGTTGGCTGCAAATTCTTTGAATTTTGAGCAGTGTAAAATTTTGTTGTTTGGTAAAGTCTTTCCCAAGTGTAAGACTTCCAAATTTGAAATATCTGCAGATAACAAATTAAAAATTAATAAAAATAAGCTTAAGTTCTATGATAGGGTAGAAAAAATTGTCGGAAAAGGAGAAAATGCTTGTAACCAGGAATTTCTGCTTTTCCCACAATGTTTTCAAAAGCCTTCCTGCTAAAGATTGTTATAACTAGATTGTGCAGTAAAGGATTAGATAACTGTCTTTCTTACTTACCGTCATAGTTTTGGTTGTTTTAGTGATGAAGCTGTGGCATTAAATTCAGGTTTGATCCTAGTTGGAGTTGCTATGTTTTCAATGGGAGTTTCTTATACAAGTATGTGGAACAATATTCTTCCCAAGCCACTGGCTGCTCTCCCACATACATGTAACTATCACTAAAACAATGATCACCACTGAAAGAAGAATGACTCCTGTCACAGTGACTATCATTGATCCTCAGAACGAAAATGGCCGAGATGGGGATGTGGACCAGCGACCCCCAAGTTTTGTCTTATGATGCATGTGGGATGATGGGTTTAGGATTGAAAACAATGATTTTTTTTTTTTTTTTTTCTTTTTCTGGAAACAATTTTACCATGAGACCAGCATCATTCCGACTGTCTCCACTTATATTTCAGGGTATTGACAATGTCACTGGCACTGCTCATCGTTCCATTTTTGCCCGCAAGTAACCTGTTTTTCCGTGTGGGATTCGTCATAGCAGAGAGAATACTCTATCTGTCAAGTATAGGATTCTGTATGCTTATTGTGACTGGAATACGTCAACTCTGTGTCACCTTCCCACAACACTCAAAGGTCAGTTTTTTATTCCTTACTACAAAGTATTTATTATATGAGCAGTGCTCTGGCAAAAGGGGGCTTAATGCATCTCCGCCATGCATGATGCCATGCTAGTCATCATATAATTATAGGTCCATGATAGCCAGTTTTTTTAACAAACCATTCAATGAATAGAGTTTATTTCATCAGCTTGTGGTTAATATGGGGAAATATTTGCCAAAAAAGGGAAAGGTATGCAAAAATAACGAGTGCCGTAAGGCACGAGTTATTTTCGCGGACCTTTCCTTTTTGAGGCAAATATTTCCCCATATTAACCACAAGTTGATGAAATAAATTATATATTATATTTCCTCTGATTATTTTGTCAACGAATGCCACTTTTAAAACTTAAAAACTTAAAAAACTTAAAAAAGTAGTTCCAGATTTTCGGCAGGAGGAAAATATTCACTGTGACGGGGAAATAATTCCCCCCAGCTTAAATTACGACATTTCTTTACCCATAACATTTCTAAAAATAGACGCATGAAATATAATATTAACATAGACTGGTCCATGGACATAGAGAAAATTGACCAGTAGCGAAAAGTTTGGCCCAGGTCAGTCTGCACGGACTGCGCAGGCTGACCTTAGTTGATAGTTTTTGCAGATGCATTTAGCCCCCTTTTAACATAACTTGGTGGCTGATATATATTGGTACATAGCTTGTGGAAATTGTTTAACTCTCTGACCAGACAACTAAATTTTCAGACTCTCCAATTTCAGAGCAGTTGTTGACGACAAATTAAATGTGGTTTTAATTTTGAATAGTAGAGAATATGTGTAAAAGGGATGAAAAGAAGTGGGAAAAGGAGAAATTGTGGTTACCAGCATTTCCACCTTTTCCCACAATGTTTTCAGAAGCTTTCTTCTTCAAATGTTGTTAAATTATGGATATATATGGAAAAGGGTTTTTATGAAGTTTAAATTTGTGACAGCATAGAGTTTGGTATGTTAACTCTTTACCAAACGATAGAATTTTAGACTAGTCCAAATTGGAAGCATTTGCAGACGACAAAATTACTGTAACTAAAAAATTGAAATTTGTTTTGGGAAGGGAGGAAAACATTGTGGGAAAAAGAGAAAATACTGGTTACCAGCATTTTCTCCTTTTCCCTCAATGTTTTCAAAAGCCTTTTTCCTCAGGCTCGTTAAAACTCGGGATTACGTGGTAAAGAGTTAACTGTGACTCCCCAGCTGTGTGTCACCTTCTGGACACAGTCCAAGGTCATTGTTAAAGCTTGCATTATGGTCCTATAACTCTTACTTACTAGGCCTTTTATTAACATTTTACATTATTCTTTGTTTTTTGGAATACAGTTTAAAAACATGAATTGTGAAGAGATAATAGAAACATTAATGAGTGGGGCATATGAATTATCTCATGGTATGTGATATCAAACCTGTTTTCCCAAATATAAACAAAAAAATAAACTGATAATGAAAGGTTTAGTAAGTGAGAGCTATACATCTATGAATGGCTTTAAGTCTGAACCAGAGAGAATCACTGACTTGGTGGTTAGGCTGTGGTACATGTTCAACTTTTTGCATCAACCAGCCAAACAACTTCAAAAAAAAATGTGGCTAAGGGAAAAATCGCTCTTATTAGGAAAGCTCTCAATTTGGCAGTTTCCACATCAAACAACAAAATTGTAAAAATTGTCCAAATTGAAAGCATCTGCAGGCAACGGATTACAGATGAAACATGACTGAAAAAATGGGATTTGTTTTGAAAGGATAGAAAACATTGTGAGAAATGGGGAAAATGCTGGTTACCAGCATTTTCTGCTTTATCCACATTGTTTTCAAAAGCCTTCATCATCAAGGTCATTACAACCAGGGATTGTGTGGCAAAGGGTTGACTTCACTATATTCCTACATTTCAGGGTGTGATGTTAGGGCTGTGTTTTCTGTTGGGGATTTCCACTGTCAGATCTATCCAGGTAATGTACAGTCAACATTAAATTTTATTTTGATTTCTTATGAGACAACAAAACTTTCACCTGGTCCATTGCAGATGACAAATTAAAAGTATTTCAAGTGATGATTTCTGTTTTTGATGGGGTAGAAAACAGTGTGGGTGAAGGAGAAACTGCTGGTGCTGATTTTGCCAGGACAATTAATAAAGTATAGATCTTAGATTTTCTACTCTGTAACCTTATATTTACATCATCCATAAATACAAATTCTATTATGTTTGGATCTGTAACAGTTAGTACTAGAGACAACCTTGACAGTTTAGAGATTACATCAGAAATTTCACTCGCAAATACCAGTTGATTATTTCATGCTTTTCAGTAGTCTATCGAGACTGGATTTTGATGTAAGTCCAAAAAAGAAAGAGGTTTAGAAGCATGAAATAAATAGATATTTTACTTTTTTCGGTGAAAGTTCAAAATATATTTCATTTCATGAACATCATCTGTAATATTTTCTCTTGTGGCTGCATCACTCGTGAAAATATTACAGATGCTGTTCACTTGATGAAATAAATCAAATGTCCTCCGTAGCTTTACATTTATCAAAATCTTGGATTAACTCTTTACCAACTGAATAAATTTTAGACTTGTTTATATTGAAAGCAATTGCAGATGGCATATAAGATGTGGTTTGAACAATGAGATTTGTCTTTAACAGGGTAGAAAACATAGTTGGAAAAGGAGAAAATGCTGGTTACCCACAATGTTTTCAAAAGCTGTCTTACTCAGGGTGGTTAAAACGTGATAAAGGGTGACAATTACAAGATAGTGATGTTTTATTTCTCTGTTGCTTTTTTTTAGCGTAGCAGCCAGTGGAGGAATGAATTGGAGCTGTTTACATCTGGGGCCAGTGTGTGTACACAGAATGCTAAAGTAATCAGTCTTTTCTTGTCTTATAACATAAGTCCAATGTTTAGATTTTAGGCTAGTGTATGTACACAGAATGTTAAAGTAATTGTCTGATCTTATTTTATAAAACAAGTTAAATATGTTGGCATCTGGGGCCAATGTGTGTACACAGAATTTTAATGTAATCTTGTCTCATAACATAAATTAGAACTACACTCAAAGTAATCAGTCTTGTCTTAAAACATAAGTTAAAACTAAGCACATCTCGGGCAGGTGTGTGTACTCAGAATACTAAAGTAATCAGTCTAGGCTGGTCCTATAACATAAGTTAGAAATGTTTAGATCTAGGGCCAGTGTGTGTACACAGAATGCCTAAGTTGTCAATCTTTAAAACTTACAGCTTAAGTTAGAAATGTGTACATCTGAGGCTAGAGTGTGTACACAAACTGCTAAAGTAATCATTCTTATCTAGTATCTAGTATTATAACATAAAATAGAACTGTTTACATCGGTGGGGGGGGGGGTCCTGTGTGTGTACAAATATTGCTAAAATGATCAATTTCGTCTGGTTCTGCCTGTGATATAGTTTAGAACTGTTTACATCTGAAGCCAGTGTGTGTACACATGTTGCTAAAATAGTCAAGATTCATTCCTCTCTCACTACTGATCTTTGTTAAAAAAATGGTAATGATCATTGTTAAGAAAATGATTATGTTAGAAAGAAGCATGTGTCTTCAAAACAGTATTGTAAAAAAAATTTTTTTTGCAAACCTCATATTAAGGCTCAAATGACTGATTTGTCTTTGAAGGGTAGAACACATCGTAGGGAAAGAAGAAAATACTGCATTGCAGCTTTTTCTTTTTCACAATGTTTTAAAAGCTTTCTTGTCTAGGATCATGAAAATGAGGGATTTTGTGTTGCTGGGTTCACATTTAATCCCGAGACAAAACCACCTCAAGGAAGAAGACAGTTTCTACCATCAAAACCTCATTAGATTTATCGTCTACAAATGCTTTGGATTTAGAAGAGTCTGTAGCTTTGTTGTTTGGTAAAGGTTTGATATGTCATTTTTGTTACAGGTCCACTATAACATAGGGAAGCTACACGGGGATAGTGGCAATACAGACTACGCAATTGTGAAATACAGACAAGCTATAGAGTATGGTATTTTTTATAAAAAATAACCTGAAATTGCTTTATAGCGCACATGCGCTCCTGAATTTTTTTTTTTTTTTTTTTTAATCTTACTGTGTCTTCTTTCATTGTGCAGTGTGCATTATGGGTCATAAATTGTTACCTTGTGTATGCTCTAGAGGCTACATTTATGTTCTTGAAACATGATCAGAATGTTTGTCTTGATGGTCTCGGACAACTTTGAAAATTGGTCACTTTGGGTTGAAACCTGGGTCAGATCTTTGAAAACTTTGTGTTTACCCTAGAGGCCACATTTTCAGTCCATTACTAATGAAAGGTGGTCAGAATGTTTGTTTTGATAATATCTCGGACAAGTGTGGAAGTGGGTAATGTTGGGTCAAAAACAAGGTCACCAGGTCAAATCTTTGAAAATCCTTGTGTACACTCTAGAAGCTACATTTTTAGTCCAATACGTTTGAAAGTTGGTCAGAATAATTGTCTTGATGATTTCTCAGATAGGTTTGAAAATGGGTCACATCTGGTCAAAAACTTTGTCACTGGGAAAAGTCTTAAGAAAAACCTTGTTAACACTAAAGGCCATATTTTCTTGCCAATACATATGAAGTTAGTCATAACTTTAATTTGCATCTATGTGTTTTCTTGTCAATATTGTCCAATGTTTTTTCGGTTTTCAGGTTAAATCCACAGTATGATCAAGCCATGAATAATCTAGGAAATATTCTCAAGGATAGGAAGGAACTAGATGAAGCAGAGGAGTTACTGGAAAAAGCTGTGTCAATACGGTGTGTATCTTATTTATTCTCTGGCTGTCAGCTGCTGGGTCTGTCAGTTGGTTGGTCCATCCTGTCTGTCTATGTGTGTGCCTCTTCTCTCCTACACACCCTCTCTCTCTCTCCCTCCCTCCCCTCCATCTCCCTCCCCTCTCTCCCTCCTTCTCTCATTTTGGCTTCTTTTCTCTCTCGTTTCATGATTATTTTGATAAATTATTTCCTCATTAGCTTGGCTGTTTTCAAAGAAAATGATGAGTTATTGTCATTACCCTGGTGTCATCGTCATCCTTTGAAAACTTTGACATTTTGTAATATCTCTGTTATTACTAAAGATGATTAATTCAAGTGTGGACAAATTTTAACTATCAAAAGGGTACTCATACAATAGGGGCAGATAACCATCAAATTATTTTTGACTCAGTTATACCCCTTTTCCAACTTACAATTTTCACTGAAATCAAGCACTTGCAACAAAGCGCTGGCACTCAAATGTGGCACTCTTGTTACTTTTTGCAGGGATGAGTTTGCAGCTGCTTGGATGAACCTTGGTATTGTGAAGGCGGCATTAAAGAAATATAAAGAAGCAGAACATTGCTATATCACAGCAATAAAACACAGAAATAAATATCCTGATTGCTTTTATAATCTGGGTAATTTGGTAAGATTTTATTTTTCTTTTTATACTCCCGCAAAACGAATGTTTTCAGGGGTGTACTGGAATCAGCCTGTCTGTCCGTGCGTCCATCCGTGTGTCCGTCTGTGTAATCCTGAAAAAAAAATTGGTCAATTACAGCTCTTGCGGGGGTATTAAGTCACATCCTGTGACAAGTTCTAGTTAGTATTTGTCCAGGTTTTTTTTCTATATTACATTGAAATTATACATAAAGATAAAAACCACTTCGCTTTGTCAATGAATATGACATAACTGGCATGATATGACACTTCTAATTTATTGTGTAACTTTTCACCTCACATTCTGAGTTGTAACAACACTGACTTGATGGGCTATTGAAAACATTGTGAAAGATTGAAATTTATTCATTGAGTGATCATCATCAATAATATTTTCTTGAGTAGTGCAGCCAATAGTGAAAATATTCCCGATTATGTTCACGATATGAATTAAATTACGATCTTTCACAGAAAAAAAAAATTTTTGTTTCATGCTTCTGACCCCTTTTTTGTTGGGACTGTCATCAAAATCCATTACAGTTGTTTTCGGTAATTCCCCATGGCGTACCTCTCTCCACATAACAATGCATTACAATATTACATAAAGCGTGAAAATGTAGGGTGTGTAAATTATGTCATATTTCCCTCCAGTTGAGTGATACACACTGTTTACGCAGGTAACTAGGGCGCAGGAACTACTGTTTCCACCTTCAATTGAAGATTAGAAAATATGAAATCTGTATTTTTCACTGGTGGTAACCATAAAGTATCAAACCATAATCCACCATTATTTCTCGATGATACATAAAAGTATGAAATAAATAAATTTATTCCTCTATTATTTTTACCTTTGTTCCAGTACCTGGAGGTAAAACTGTATGACAAGGCTATAGAAGCCTGGACTAATTCTACCAACTTAAAACCAACTCATGGACTGGCATGGTCAAATTTAGCTATTGTTAATGATAATTTAGGTAAGTGTTTCTCATAAAAGTCTTTACCACTCAATCCTGAGTTTAACCCTTTACCACACAATCCCAAGTTTTAATGACCCTGAAGAAGACAACTTTTGAAAACATTGTGGGAAAAGGAGAAAATGCTGGTAAGCAGCATTTTCTCCTTTTCCCACTATTTTTTCTACCTTATCAAAGACAGCAATCATCACTTGAGCTACATGTATGTTGTCATCTGCAAGTGCTTTTAATTTGGCGGAGTCTAAAATTTTGTCTGTTGGTAGAGTTAAACAACCCTAAGGAAATAGCCTTTTCCCACAGGGTTTTTCTGCACTTTTACAATTTAGAGTGTGCTGTAAAGGTTACTTTAATGATACACCTATATTCCTTTTCAGGCAGTTTTCAGCCGGTTTTTGACCCATTTCATCTTTATTTTAAGCAAAATGTTGCCCCTTTAGGCTGCAGGGTTGCTGAGATTATGACAGATAAAAATGCATTTCATGTTTTGGAGGCCTTCAAAGCAATTACTGTTTTTCATTTCTAGTTTAAAATGAGGACAAATCCCTTGAGTTTTTCTATCCCTTACACCATATATTTTGGTGATTTATCTGTTTACACAGCTGAGCCACTCTACACACTTTCAAGTTTTAACAGTTTTTTTCCTCCAGCTCTAGCTGTAAGGATGTATCCTTACACCATATATATTGGTGATTTATCTATGTCTACACAGCTGAGCCACTCTACACACTTTCAAGGTGTAACAACATTTTTCCTCTGGCTCTAGCTGTAGGGATGTATTTTAAGCCGTGGTCACACCTTACGTAGTTGACCGTAGTGGGGAATGGCCGTAGTTGAACGTATTAGACATAGTTGAACGTAGTTACACGTAGTTAACTGTAGTTCAACGTAGTAATAAACTTAGTTTGAACTTAAGATTTGCCCGTAGTAAGCGCATAATTTTTTAACATGTTCAAAAATTTGTTACGGTTAACTACGATTTTGTGACCCTACTGTGACCATAGTTTGAACGTAGTTGACTGTGGTTTACTGTATTTGACCTTACTTAAACGTAGTGTGTTTAATACGTTCAACTACGGCAATTCCCCATTACGGTCAACTACGTAAAACTGACAGCGGTTAAAATACAATGACTGCAGCTTTCCCCTACTGAGCAGGCACAATTACAATGTTTTACCGTAGCTTAACGCAGTTGACCTTCATTTACCGTAGTTGTGCGTACTTAGGATGTAGTTTATACGTAGTTTAATGTAATAATACCCTAGTTAACCCTAGCCACTTTGCATGCAGTAAAATGTAGTTAACCTTACATACACATAGTTCAACCTACTTAGACTTTCTATGCCCCACCCGGGTGGCTCAGTGGTGAGCGTGTCGGACTCATGACCTGGTGGTTGAGAGTTCGATACCCGGTTGAGGCGAACTTTCTTTCCGGCGTATTTTCGCCTCTCACCTCTGCTGAAGCAGGTGAGAAAAGTAGTCGGTGGCTTTGGAAAGAAAGTTGTGTTAGTACTGGTGTGAGAAAGCCAGGAAACACATGTGTGTCACCGACCGCCATGATATGACCTTAGCTGTTAAAGTGGCGTTAAACCCCAATACAACCAATACAACCAACAATTAGACTTTCTATAATGCCAAGTTTAAACCTACTTTGAACATACTTCAACGTAGTTACACTACGGCAGACTACGTTTGAAATGAACTACAGACAACTACATGAATGACCGTAAATGTGACCATGGCTTTAAAGTCAAGAAATCACGCAACTTTTAGAAAGTAGCAGAGGATTTAAAGAGATTTTAACTTACATGAACATGTGACCTATAGATTTTTTTTTTTTATCGTGAAGCAGAACACATTTAAAAGTATTTTAGCAAAGGAGAACCGATCTAAAAAAGCAATTTTTCCTTTTGCCTTGATCTTTTCACATAACTGTATTCATGTTTTGAGCCTTTGTTCAATTCAATTCTATCCTTATTGACAATTTCTAGACTCATCCACACTGAAAGCATCTGCAGACAACAAAATTGAAAGTAGTACTGATAAACTCGGTTTCTTTTACCTTGTAGAAAACATTGTGGGGAAAGGAGAAAATGCTGGTTACCAGCATTTTCTCCTTTTCCAACAATGTTTTCAAAAGTCTCCCTCAAAGTCTTTCAAACATGGGATTATTTGGTAAAGAGTAAAACATTCAAGATTTCACTTCACATTTTTAGCTCAGCTGTTTCGAGGAAAACATTGACATTTTGTCATAGCTCCACCGGGGTCATCATCTGCATGGTTTTCATGCAAAGCCCTTGACATTTTGTAATATCTCTGATACTTACTTTAAACTCGGTGAGAACAGGGGGTCGTGGGTTTGATCCCTGGCTCGGCCAATTTCTTTCCGAGGATTGATGATAGTCATTGCGACAGGACTCATTTCTGTCTCACCTTTAATCATTGTTTCGACGATGGTTATGTGGGAAAGCAGCCAGTGGCTTGGAAAGAAAATTGTGCGGAGTACTGGTAAAGGAGACCCCAGGAAAGCATGGATAGGTGCACTGGCCGCTGCAATATAGCTGGAATAATGTTGAAAACGGAGTTAAACACCATACAATCAATTAATCTTCAAACTCGGACAATTTGTTATCAAAAGGGGAACCAACTCAACAGGGGCAGGTAACCATAGAAATATTTTTGACACAGTTATGCCTCTTTTTTAACTTAGAATTGTCACGAAAAGTAACAGTAGGCGAGCGTTGGCACTAGCATGACATGCTCTTGTTACATGTGTTACAGAAAAATACGAGGAAAGTATCAAAGCCTCTCTGAAAGGTCTGAAATACTTACCTGATGATCCACAGCTCTTGTTTAATCTGGGAAATGTTTATGGAAAACTAGAGAAATATGCAGAAAGTGAAAAATATTTTCTGAAAGCGTTACAGTACAAACCCACAAATGCCAAGTTTCATGGAAATCTAGGTAAGTTTTGTTAGACAGCCATGTTTATGCCTCTGCCATCAAAAGGAAGTGGGGGGTTGGATATGCTGGTAGTATTACCCGTGTCTGTGTGTGTATATGTATGTATGTATGTATGTATGTGTGTGTGTTCGGTAAACAGTGATGTTCATGTATGGCCAATAACTTCAGGTGCTTGGTCAGATTCTAAAATAATGATCATCATGGATAGATGATGTGTCATGTGCAAAAGCGTGTCACCACTTCAAAGGTCAAAGTCACAGTGCTTAGCTGAACTTTGTCAATATTTGCTATGATTAAAATGATGACAGATGTTCCTGTACGGCCAATAACTTCCAGGTGCATGGTCTGATTCCAAGATAATTTGTTACAAATGATCACCAGGGGGACAGATGACGTGTTACATGCAACAACCGTGTCCCCAGCTCAAATGTCAAGGTCACAGTTTAATTGAACTTTGTCTATATTTGCTACAATTATAGTGATAGTAGATGTTCCTGTCTGGCCAACAACTTCCAGGTGCATGATCCGATTCCAAAATTTTTTGGCACAAATGATCACCATTGATAGATGACATGTCACATGCAAAACCATGTTGCTAGCTCAAAGGTCAAAGTCACAGTACTTGGTTGAACTCGCTTAATATTTGCTACGATTATAATGATTGCAGATTGCAGGGGTATTTGTGTTGGTGATTTATTTCTGTTTTGAATTACATTACATTTGTCCCCTGCAAATTCTGACTGTTTGACAAATGAAAATTTTTTTATCACATAACCTCCCTTGTTTTCAGTGTAATATACCCATTATGAATTTTCTTACCTCATATACGTTTAATATCACTATTGTGTGACGTCATTTTTGACGTCATTTTGTACGTATATCATAGAAGTGAATGATTTTATGGATATTACAGCATATGTATCCATAGGTCTAGATGGTTTTGCATCTTCTTATCTATGATTTGTAAAATATCGTTATGTGATAAAAAGAATCTGACATTCGTTGGCTTATGAGATAAAAAATTTATTAAACTCGTCAAGCAAAAATGTTATTAAGCTCGCCAAAGGCTCGCTCAGTAACATTTTCCCTAGACTCATTTGATAAAATTTTATCTCAACACCACATCATGACAGATCCTATATGTCTATGATGTTTAAAAAAAGTTATAAACTTTTGTCATACTTTAATTGGTTGTATAATACAGCTTCATTTGAAACATATTTATGTTAAACTCAAATAGTATCAGGGCCTGTATTCACCAACCATTCTTAAGAACATTCATAGTCTATTCCCCAAGATTTTTATACATTTGACAGTAACACAGCATCTGAATAGCTTAACGAAATGGTTTAGCCAATCAGAAGTTGTGTAACTTTCAAAATTAGAACATTCCAGAGAATAATACTGAGAAAGTTCTTAAGAATGGATGGTGAATACAGGCCCAGGTCTCATGCTGTATCAAGTCGGTAAAATACTGAACTAGTAAAACAGATGTTTCGGTTTTATTTACAGGTGTACTCTATCACAGGTGGAATAAATACGACAAAGCAGAGATGCACTACAGAAAAGCCCTGTCTTTAAACCCAGAAGAACCCAATGTTAAAGATAATTTTAACATGCTTTTAAAGAAGAAAAACAGCAAAGGATAGAAAGAAGTTCTCTGTATCAGAGTATGGGAAGCTTTCATTATGTGAATCTTAGTCTTATATGAACTCTTTACCAAACAGCTCCATCTTTTTAACCATTCTTTGGAAGAAAGCTTTGTGGGTAAAGGAGAAAGTGCTGATAACAAGCATTTATTTTCTCTTTTACCCCAATGTTTTCAATCCTATAAAACAAAAATCTATCATTTGAGCCTTTTTTTGAACCAAACAATTCCAAGTTCTAATGCCCCAAGGGTAAGAAGCCTTATGAAAACATTGTGGGAAAAGAAGAAAATGCTGGTAACCAGCATTTTCTCCCTTTCAAAGGGTAAATACCACTACGTGAGTCTGCAAATGCTTTGGATTGTAATTGTTTGGTAAAGAATATAGTTTGTGGCTGCAACATAGACATATCTGGTTTCAATACAGACTAGTCTAGATTGCCGAGCCTTGCTAGCACAGCCAGTACCATGCAGGACACAAGAACAGGGGTCGTTGGTTCGATCTCCTGCTGGGCCAATTTCTTTCCAAGGATTGATGATAGTCATTGCGACAGGATTCATTCCTCTCTTACTGCTGATCATTGTTTCGACGATGGTTATGTGGGAAAGCAGCCAGTGGCTTGGAAAAAATATCGTGCGGAGTATGGGTAAAAGAAGCTCTTGGAAAGCATGGATAGATGCATTGGCCACCGCAATGTAACTGAAATAATGTTGAAAACAGCATTAAACACTATACACTTTACACAATTGATCAAGTCTAAGATTTGCTTGTCTGTTTGTCTACTTCTTTCCTGTTTTTAGCTCCAATGGCCGAAGGCCAGCGAGCTATTGTCATGGCGTTGTGTCCGTCGTGCGTCCGTCCGTCCGTTCGTTCGTCCGTCCGTGCGTGCGTCCGTAAACTTTTTCTTTAAAAAACTTCTCCTCAGAAACTATTGACTGGATTTTTACCAAATTTCACAGGAATGTTCCTTTGGTGGTCCTCTTTCAAATTCCTTCAAATAATTGTGTTTCATGAAGAATTCTGGTTGCCATGGCAACTAAAGTAAAAAATCTTTAAAAATCTTCTCCTCCCAAACCGCTATTTGGATAGCATTATTATTTTGCAGGAATGTTCCTTAGATACAGGTTTACAGAATTCCTTAAAAAAAAAAAAGATCTGTCAAAAAACATGGCTTTTATGGGAGACTCATTTTCCTTTTATGGTATAAAGTAAAATCTTTGAAAAATTTCTTCTCTAAAACTATTCATTGGATTTCATTGTTGTTTTGCAGGTAAGTTCCTATGGTGGTTGTCTACCAAATTGTTTCTTCAGTGAGCTAAAATGCAGGATTGAATGATAATTGTTAAAAACTTCCTTTCGCCATTATAGAAATATCAGGCCTGTGGAGCGATACAGGCGCTCAAGCGCCTCTAGTTTTTTTAGCTCAGCTGCCCTCGGCTGCTTCAAAGTCAACTTATTGTCATAGCTCCGACATTGTCCGAATCACTGACATTTTATAATATCTGTTATTACTGAAGATATTTACTTCAAACTGGGACAAGTTGTTAACTATCAAAAGGAGAACTCGTAAAACAAAAGCAGATAAGAATCAAAGTATTTTTGACACAGTTATGCCCCCTTTTCAACTTAGAATTTTCACTGAAAATCAAGCACCTGCAGCCGAGTGTTTGCACTTTTCCATCTTTGAATTTTAACCCTTATCCTGCCATTTCCCACCAAGGATGACATTTGCGGAGAGTGTACAGCAAGACCAGCTTGCATATATGTGCAGTCTGATCTTGCTGTACACCCTCCACTGCTTTATGGGTAGTTTGGGTCATATAAGCCTAGCCCATTGCCTGTACATTTAGCAAAATATTTTTGTGCAATCATCAACTATTTTTATTTGGCAGGAGAAGGGTTAACTGAAAATCAAGCAACTGTAGCTAAGTGTTGACTCCTGCTTGCATTGCTCTTATTATATGAGCCATGCTCTGTGAAAAGGGAGCTTAATGCATTTGCGAAAGGTATCGACCCATGTCAGCCTGCACAGTACGCGCAGGCTGACATGGGCCGAAACTTTTCGCTATCTTTAAATTTTCTGCATGTCAAAGGATCATTCTACCTCATGATTCAGTCTGTTGTTTGAAAATAAAAAGGATCTTATGGATCCATAACTATGCAATGACTTGCTTGGTATCATGGATCATGGAGATGCATTAAGTCCCCTTTTGCCAGAGCATGGCTCATATCTATTGTTTAACACTTCACTTTAGAAACCTGACCTTTCCTTCAAAACATTGTCTTTTGTGTGATTTCTAATATTTTTTGGTACATCAAAACATTAACTTGTACAGTTATGGGTCTTGGGCAGGGGATGTTGTGTCTTTATTGTTTGGATTAAATGAAACAACACTATCATTGTTTTGTTGACTTTCAATTTCTCTTTCCTTTTTTTTCAAAATTATACACTGCGCTCCAATAATTCAGTGAAAAATGTCTATGTCTTGTAATCCAGTGGTGATTAGCTCAATCCCTAGCTTTGCAAAATCTTTTTGCCTTCTTACCACACAGCAAAATTTTAGACTGTCCAAATTGTAAGCATTTGAAGACAACAAATTAAATGTAGCACAAATGATGATTTCTGTCATTGATAGGGTAGAAAACATTGTGGTAAAAAGAGAAAATGCTGGTTACCAGCATTTTCTCGTTTTCCCACAATGTTTTCAAAAGCCTGCCTTTTCAGGGTCTATAAGCAGGGATTTTGTGTTAAAAGAGTTAAATTTTTTTTTCATTCAACAAGATTTATTCTTCTCTCAACACTGTTCTATAACTCGACAGTGACTATGTGGAAAAGCAGACTGAGGCCTGGAAAGATTTAACATAGTCTTTTGTAAAGCAATAAATGGCATACATGAAAAGGTGAAATGGCTTTTGTGGTGTAATAACAGAAATACTGTTGTAAATGAATTAAAACAAATCAAATATATCAAAAGTATGAAGATTTATCTGACTGGCTCTTCTACAATTTGCCAACAACAAAGGTGATGATTTTTTTACCAGACGACAAAAAAATTGGACGTACCAGAATTGAAACCTTTGCAGCTGACATGAAATGGCTCAAAATTATGAATACAGTAGTATATGTAGCAAAGTACGGCAAGGAAGAAAATATGGAGTTTATAGTTTGATACATGCTCAAGGGGAAATTTCTGGAAACTGTTTGAGATAACAGTTAGTTAAAAGTGTTTATGTCATAGGTTATATCATAAGTACTCAAAGAAATAAATTCTTGTAACCATTTGAGATAATCATTAGTAAAAAGTGTTTATACTACAGGTACTCAAGGAAATAAAATGTGCTAACCGTTTGAGATAACTGTAAGTAAAAAATGTTTGTGCCACAGGTACTCAAGGAAATAAGTTCTTGTAACTGGTTTTAGATATCTACTGGTATTAGTAAAAAGTGTTTCTATCACATATTCTCAGGGAAATGATATTCTGGTAACCATTTGATATAACCATAAGTAAAAAGTGTCTATAAAGCAGGTACTCAAGGAAATAAATGCTAGTAACTATTTGTTTTGAGAAAGGTATTAGTAAAAATGTTTCTATCACAGGTACTCAAGGAAATCAAATTTAGGTGACCATTTGAGATAACTGTCAGTAAAATGTGTTTATTTCACAGGTACTCAAGGAAAAAATGCTTGTAACTGTTTGAGAAAAATATAAGTAAAAAAGTGGTTAGATCACAGGTACTCAATAAATTCTGGTAACCATTTGAGATAACTATAAAAGTGTATATTTCACAGGTTCTTAAGGAAATCTGGTAACTGTTTGAGGTAACTTAGTAAAACGTGTTTGTATCACCTCAAGGAGAAAAATGCTGGTGAAGGTATGAGATAATTACTAATAAAAAGTGTATAGCTATCACAGGTTCTCAAGGAACAATGCTAGTAATTGTTTTCTAAAATTATAAGTAAAAAGTGTATATATCACAGGTTTTCAGGGAATAAATTCTAATAACTACTTGAAATAACCATGAGTAAAAAGTGTTTATGCCACAGGTACTCAGGTAAATAAATTCTGGTAACTGAGATAGCTGTCAGTAAAAATTGTTTATGCCACAGGTACTCGGGGAAATAAAATTCTGGTAACCCTCTGAATTAACTAGAAGTAAAGGTGTTTATATCACAGCTCTGAGTAATTCTGTCCTTGAGGAGTTAGTCTGTCTCATCTGAAAGAAATTAATTTCATTCTTACTGTTGATATTTGATTTTCATCAAATATATAGATTTTTTTGCTGATAAAATTTAAGTTAGTTTGTTGATTAGCTAATGTTTGACCAGCAGAATTAAAAAAAGAAAATAATAGAAATATACCCATCAACCGCCGAAAAAAAAATATAAAATAGAATTTGACACATCCTTGTGAAATATACCAGGGATTTATACACATCTATATACAATCCCTGAATATACATAGCCAACAATGATCGTTAAATATTCATGGTGCCAGTGGCAACTCAAATTGCTTTTATTGAAAGTGGAAATCAAGATCATAATTCACAGAAAGTGGAGTCATTGAAAAATATATTCAAAATTGGACTGCACTGTATTCAAGTATATAACTTCAATTTTCACAAACACTGAACTTCAAGACTTAACCCCTAGACAACTAAGCTTCTAGACTTGGCTGCAGAAAGGCTAGACGAGGCATACAGTGACGCCCGGTAAAAGCTTCTGAAACAACATGCAACCTAGGACAAACTTAGGCTGAATCCAAATTTATACTTACAACCCCTGTATTTAAAAGATTTACTGAGATTAACATATTTTATTATAGACTTACATGCGGTTGCGCAACAGAAACATATGCACGGGTATAAAGTGAGCCCTTCTGTGAGTAAACGAACACCATAAACCCTGTGAAAAATTTAACCTGAATTCGAACTCAAAACCTTGTTTGGAAGATCAGAGCCAAAAACCAAGGGTCTAGGCTAACCTACATACTTTTGAAACACTTGGACGTAGAGAGGGGCCCGGTACTAGCGTCACAAACACCATACAACCAATCACAACACCAGCTATCTCTTCTTCAATTCGAACTCACAACCGCTAGGTTAGAGGCTTTGAACCAAACTGACCAAGGTCCTACACTTACCTGTGCTGCAGAAACGCTTGGACAAGTACAGAGAGAACCCAAGTACTATCGTCACAAACACCATACAACCAATCACAACCCCAGCTATCTCTCCTTCGTTCAGAGACGTTCTCCTGAAATCAAACGGTGTTTGGCTTGATCTTTTATCACATAGTCCCATGTTCTGAAGACTGAGGAAGATGGCTTTAGGAAAAATTGTAGGGAACGGAGAAAATGCTGGTAGCCAGCATTTTCTCAGTTTCCCACAATGTTTTCAATCCGTTCAAAAACAATTCTCATTGAGCTATTTTCAAATTATAGTCTGCAAGCGCTTTGGATTTGAACGAGTCCAAAATTTTGTTGTTTGGTAATTGGTTAATGGTCACATACGGTTGTTCGGCGTAGCTTAAAGTGCTGGCTTTTGACCTACTTTTTGTTACTGATAACAAATGAATAAATAGAAATTTTTGATTGGTCTAATATGTCGACATGTTTATTCTAAAGCACCTACCTAATTTGCTGGCAAATTTATGCCGTCTATCTTTCTAAATATATTTCTTGTAACCAACTGCAGACGAATTTCCTCATCCTTCAGCATACCAAAGTATTACGACAAAAGCAGAGGTTGCTTTTATCCACTTTACAACAATGTATTCAAATGTATTCATGGATGAAACCTTATTTTATGTTAACTAGCCTATTTATGTTACCGAATCATCATTCTATACGACGTTTCCAACTCTTTCCAAAACAAAATCCATCACCTGAGCCCCATTTAACTTGTCGTCTGCAAATGCTTTCAATTTAGACGAATCTAAAATTTTAAATTCGTCTAAATTGAAGGCATTTGCAGACGACAAATACTGTACGTTACCGAGTACGCTAACGGGCTCGACTCAATATATAGGAGCCCCGCATTTAAACCATGCTCTGGCAAAAGGGGGCTTGATGCATCTCGTAATGCATTATAACAAGTAAGTCATCACATTATTAAGTTTATAGATCCATAAAATCCATTTTGTCTAATACTAACTGAATCATGAGGTAGACTAGTACTTTGACATGCAGAAAATTAACAACAATAATTTTCGCGGAGTGCGCAGGCTGCCTTGGTTCGACAGTTTTTTGGACATGCATTAAACTCCCTTTTCACAGAGCATGACTCATTCGTTGACAGGTTAAAAGTTTCACTTACTCTTTACAACATGCAGGGTATCCGTTATGGAAACAACAGTCGTGGTCCATACTACAGTAGCTGTAATATGAATTCGTATCGGATGATCTGGCCGGGTACGATAGGCCGGAAAATGCACATGTTTGGTGTAGTCCTGGAACATACTGAAGGGAAGACCTAGCTATATAGCAAGCAGGCAGCCCCACGGTCGTGAATTCGCTCGAACCGGTGACCCCTGGTATCGCATAAGTAATCAAAACTACACCCACCGACCAAAGCGAAATGTAAACTGAGTTTGGATTCAACTGCATGTCTTGGCATGTGTATTCAAATTGACGAGAAAGTACCTGTAATGAGAAATACATTGAGCCGTGTTCTGCGAAAAGGAGGCTTAATGCATCTCCAAAATGTATCGACTCAGGTCAGTCTGCGCATTCCGCGCAGGCTGACCTGAGCCGAAACATTTTGCTAATGGTCAATATTCAACATGTCAAAAAACCAGTGTACCTCTTAATTCATTTAGTTGTTCGACAAAATGTATTTTATTAACCATAACTCAGCAGAGGAACATTATGTTTTAACTTATAAGATCTTAGACCCCTAAAGTAAAACAGCTATTTCCACCATAATATTATCCAACAAAATTTGCTATGTTTAAAAATGAGTATTATTGTACTACTTTAACCCGAGCTACTTTTTCCTTTTTTTTTTTCCTTCTTAGAATTATCATTTATAAAGTCTAAAACCACTATATTCTCATTACAAAGGGAGATAATAATTACCTCCCTTTTCAGAAAACTAACAAAAGTATCAACAAATGATTTCTAGATAGACATCAAAGGAATTTCTGGTCGGTTAGAAATGTGCAAAAATGTTATAATATCAGTATAATCTTTATTTATCAACTAATAAGAAATTTTATTCCATGTTGCACTAGAAGCGTTAGGATGGTAATACCTTAAGACCCTTTTACCAGAGCGAGATTCCTTTGTTGGATTCAGATTTTGGATAAGTGCTTCTTTCGTCTAATGCACCATCCTTGGTAACTCAGCAGAGAAACATTATGTTTCAACCCTTAAAGATACATCTGTACTTGTTTTCAGGCAGTTTTCTGCCAGTTTTTAACCCATTTCATTATTATTTTATGAAACTATATTGATTCTTGTGTCTTCATGCCAAATGTTGCCCCTGACGGCTGCAAGGTTGCACAGATTACCACGGATAGAAAATGCATTTCATGTTTAAAAGGCCATCCAAGCTGTCACGAACATTGTCTTTTTAAATGAGGACTGATCCCTTGAGTTTCTTTACCCCCGTATACCGTATTTATCGATAAATTTACCCATGTTTATACAACTGACCAATATCTGAACAATTATACACACTATAAATTTTTAACTACGTTTTTTTCCTCCCTGTAGAGATGTATCTTAAAACCAAACGGCAAAACTCTGGACTTGTCCAAATTTATTAGCATTTGCAGACGTTAAATATGGTTCAAATAGTTGAAAGGTTTTACGTGGCTAAACGCTTACTTATAGCACTAAACGCTGAGTGTTCGTGGGAGTGCCCTTGGGCAAGACACTTCGCAACTCAAGTTCAGTACTGGTGAAAATCCAGGATATACATAAATAAGCAAGCTCTCGCCGTGATATGATTGAAATAATGTTGAAAGCGGGGTAAAATTTCATTCAATCAAAACAGTTAATGCAATCTAATTTTATCTATTTTGATCTATTTTTAATTTAATCTGTTTTGCAGATTTTTTTTTTTTCCCGACGATTGATGATTATTACTACGACAAGATTCATTTCTCTCTCACAGCCGATCATCGTTTTGAAAATAGTTATTTCGGAAAGCAGCCAGTGGCTTGTGGAGAATATTGTGCAAAACAAAGGTAAAAGAAACTCACGGGAAAGCGCTGGCCGCCGCAATACACCTGAAATAAAGTTGAAAACGGCGTTAAACAATCATTCCTTTTTAACAACACAATGAGGAAGAAGCCTTTTGAAAACATTGTGGAAAAAAAAAGAAAATGCTGGTAACCAGCATTTTTTCCTTTTCTCACAATGTTTTCTACCCTATCAAAGAAAAATCGCATCATTGCGCAACATTGGAATTGTCGTCTGCGAATGCTTTCAATTTCGATAAGTCTAAAATTTTGTCGTTTGGTAAAGGGTAAATCAAGCCACGACCTGCAGACGACTTTTTTTTTTTTGTTGTTGTTTCCTGTAGGTAGCTGATTCAATTAGATATCTCAAAATAAAAACTAAAACAATGACCAAAAAAATTACTTACTTAGCACGATATAAAAATCCCTATGTTTCAAGAATTGGCTTGAATATTTAGACACTGCGTACTTAACGTTAAATTAGCGCGGAGTTATAAATACATGCATGCTTTCGTGTTGTGTGCATTACCCTCTATCTGTTTATCAGACGACAAAATTTTATACTTGTCCAAATTGGAAGAATTTGCAGACGATAAATAATATTCCGTTAAAATATGCAAATGGCTTGTCAAATGATAGAATACATCGTGGAGAAATGGTCGTCAGTATTTTCTCCTCTTTTTTTCATGCCGTTTTCATTAGCTATGATCTTTCATCCGGGTCGTTAAAACTCGAGACTTTTCGGTGAAGGGTTAAACTGGCAATAAAAGATACTAAATTTACAAATCAGTGGAATCCAATACATCTACACTGAAATCTAAACAACAATCAATGTTCATTTAATGAATGTTATGGAGTTCAACGCCGTTT
Source organism: Hippopus hippopus (assembly GCA_946811185.2). Classification (NCBI taxonomy): domain Eukaryota; kingdom Metazoa; phylum Mollusca; class Bivalvia; order Cardiida; family Cardiidae; genus Hippopus; species Hippopus hippopus. The sequence goes on from OX328110.1 coordinate 43,342,643, forward strand.
TAACAGTTTAGGTTATATCACGGCGGTCAGTGCACCTACGCATGTGTTTCCTGGTTTTCTCACACTAGTAATGACACAACTTTCTTTCCAAGTCACTGATTACTTTTCTCACATGCATCGGAGGTGAGATGCGCCGGAAAGAAAGTTTGCCTCAACTGGCTATCGAACTCACAACCACCAGGTCACGTGTCGAATACGCTAACCATCAAGCTACCCGGCGGGGCAACAGCTAATGCAAACCTAAGTTGAGGCTGCACATTTTTTGCTGCCTGAACTGTATTTGTTTGCTTATATGTTGTTACAGTCGTTTTCAACATTATTTCAGCAACATAGTGGGGGCCAGTGCACCAGTCCATGCTTTCCTTTACCTGTACATACAATATTCTTCCCAAGCTACTTCTTGCTTTTCCATATAATCATATAACTATAACTATCGTCGAAACAGTGAGCAGCGGTGAGAGGGGAACCCTGTCGCAATGACTATCATTAATCCTCGGGAAGAAATTGGCCAAGTTGGAGGTTCGAACCTACGACGCCCTCGTTTCAAATACCGGTAGAGATCATGGGGGTGGTGGATTGGGGAATTAGGGGGCTTATTTATTACTGAAAAGCATGACTAGACATAGACATTGTTTTCTACGGGTTTGAAAATCTAAACTCATAGAACATGACATACTGATCAGTGGATGAAAAAAAATGAATATGCAACTGTTCACGTTTTGTATTCACAAACCATTCTTAAAAAGAGAGTCAAAGTCTTTTTCTCCAGAATTTTCAAAATTTGAGAGTAACACAACTTCTAATTGGCTAAACCATTTGAAAGTAACACAAATTCTGATTGGCTAAACCATTTGGTTTAGCCAATCAGAAGTTGTGTTACTTTCAAATTTAGAAAATATCAGATGTAAAGACTAAGACGGTTCTCAAGTATGGTCGGTGGATACGACCCCAGATAAACATATGCTCGAGCGGAGTCCAGAAGCCGCAAACTCGGCAAATCTCTTTTCGAGGACTGAAGGTAGTCATCATTGCAACATGATTCATTCCTCTCTCACCGCTGACCATTATTTCGACGATGGTGATGGTTATGGTTATGTGGGAATGTACCCGGTGGCTAGGGAAGAATATTGAGCGAAGCACTGGTAACAGAGACTCTAGGAAAGCACGGATAGGTGCATTGGCCGCCGCCATTTAACTGAAATAATCTTGAAAACAGCACTAAACCACAATACAAACAATCAACTTTGCACTATAACCAATTATCCTAAAACTGCTAAATAAAATAGATGGACATTTCAAACCAACAGTGCAGCCCAAAATATTGCGATTTTACAGTTATTCTTAGTATCACGAACAGTGTAGATCCAAGATAAAACTGCATGCTTTCATGCGGTCTGATCTTGGATCTTCACTGTCCTCAAAAAGGTCAAGAAGTTGCCTATACCAGTCTAAGGATTAATTTCTGAAGAAATAGTTTTAGTCAGTAAATATAATTCATAGCCTCATGGCGTATAGAATTACACTATTGAATAATTGATCGATTCTTATTATTACTCCACAGTGCCTCAGCTCTTATAAAATAACCCATTACCAAAATCTTCCGTGTTTTAACGACCATGAAGAAAGGAAAACTTTTGAAATATTGCCGGGAAAGGAGAAAATGCTAATTTTTATTTCATGTTTTGACGACCATGAAGAGGGGAGGACTTTTGAAAACATTGTGGGGGAAAAGAGAAAATGCTGGTAAACCAGTATTTTCACCCTTGCCCCCACAATGTTTTCTGTTTTTTTTTCAAAGATAAATCTCTTTATTTGATTCATATATAAAATGATCGTCTGCAAATGCTTTCAATTTGGACAAGTCTAAAAATTTTATCGTTTGGTAAAGAGCTCACCCATTACCTGGTAAAAAAACCTGGTTGAAGCCGACAACTTGGAAACCATCCGTGTACAATTTGGTTAGTCCACATGGCGAGGATGGACTATGGTGAAAAACACGCACAACATTGTGGCAACAGGAGAAATTGCTTGTCACCAAACCAGAGTTCCTCCTTAAATTGTCACAAAATTTTCAAAAATGTTCTGCTGAAATGACAGAGAGAGAGAGAGAGAGAGAGAGAGAGAGAGAGAGAGAGAGAGAGAGAGAGAGGAAATGAGAGAGAGGAAATGAGAGAGAGAGAGAGAGAGAGAGAGAGAGAGAGAGAGAGAGAGAGAGAGAGAGAGAGAGAGAGAGAGAGAGAGAGAAGAAGAAGAAGAGAGAGAGGAAATGAGAGAGAGAGAGGAAATGAGAGTGAGAGAGAGAGGGGAAATGAGAGTGAGAGAGGAAATGAGAGAGAGAGAGAGGAAATGAGAGAGAGAGAGGAAATGAGAGAGAGAGAGGGGAAATGAGGGAGAGAGGGAGGAAATGAGAGAGAGAGAGAGGAAATGAGAGAGAGAGAGAGAGAGGAAATGAGAGAGAGAGAGAGAGGAAATGAGAGAGAGAGGGAGGAAATGAGAGAGAGAGAGAGGAAATGAGAGAGAGAGAGAGAGAGAGAGAGAGAGAGAGAGAGAGGAAATGAGAGAGAGAGAGAGGAAATGAGAGAGAGAGGGAGGAAATGAGAGAGAGAGAGAGGAAATGAGAGAGAGAGAGAGAGAGAGAGAGAGAGAGAGAGGAAATGAGAGAGAGAGAGAGGAAATGAGAGAGAGAGGGAGGAAATGAGAGAGAGAGAGAGGAAATGAGAGAGAGAGAGAGAGAGAGAGGTATCTTGTCATAACCATTAACCTGCTAAAGAAGTGAAATGGAATTTTCAAGCCGATAGTAAAAACCCAAATATTGGGGATTTTTTTTGTGAGTGTGTGTGGAAAAATGATCTTTTATCGGACAATGTAAATCCAAGATCAGACTGCACGTCCTGTGCAGTCTGATCTTGATCTACAGTGTCGACAAAAGGTCAGTGAGTCGCTCTTAGCAGCTTAAGGGTCAGCCACATGTATTTGGTCGCTAAAAATATCGAGCAGATATTGATAAGATCTGCCAACACAAAGACAGTCATGTTGCACCTGATTTGTAACACTTTTAAAATATACCCATTTTATGCATTTTCTTCCACTTTTTTCTAATGCTGTCAAAAGAGTCTCAAATTGCAGAAACGTCTATAGAAATATACCTTGGGGGGGGGGGGGGGGGGGGGGGGAAAGAAGGTTTTATCATATACTTGAAAATTTTCATGCGCCGCATGCGGATAAAATATCATACAGCCCTTTTGTGCGAGAGTATTTTATCTTCCTGTTTCGTTAATATTCATGCTTGTTGAAACTCGTTGGCTGAATCCCTTGTCTTCAGAGTTACGAAATCTTGTAAATGGAGAAAGAAATTTATTTTTCATTGCTGCACCACAATTTGTCAACAGTGGTGCGTTCTTCATTTCCGGCTGAGCACCGTCAAAACAGCAGTATAGCCAGGCTGAAAATGATCCAATTAGCATTTAGTTATTTTGAAAAAGAAAGCGATTATTTGGAAATCACTCTTTCACCGCGGCACCACAGACTGTTAACGGATCGTGGGTCATGAGTCCGGTTAGGCACTGCAAAACAGTGGGCTGTAGCCTAGCTGAAAATGGCCCAATTAGCATTTGTCTTGAAAAAGAAAATAGGATTTTGGGAACTGCGCCAGATTTTCGACGGCTATGCGTCATATACACATCCGGCTTAGCAACGTAACAACATTAGGCTGTACATAACTAGGCTGAAAATGATCTGAGAATTACTAAACCTTTTACCAAACGACCCTGCGTTTTCTCGGCCCTGAGGGGGGAAAAAAACTTGGAAACATTGTTGGGAAAAAGAGAAAATGCTGGGAACCATTTCTTCCATTTAAAAGACAAAGCCCACAATTTGTGCCGCATTTAACATGTCTTCAAATGCTTTCAATTTTCGGTACGCACAAATCTTGAGTTCTTTCGTCTAGTAAACAGTTATGTCATTTTGTATCTGGATTTATTTTTCGTTGCAGCACAATGGGTTGTCAGCGATGATGTGTCTGTCACTTCCGTCTATACTGGCGCCATGATGTGAGTGACTCCAGACGTCCTTTCCAGTTTTGACGAGCAATCAACCTAGCGCCTCTGATGGGAGGGACGAACGCGTTAACCTTTTACTAATGCTGATCCGAATTTGACATACATCTGAGTCGTGTTCTGTGAAAAGGGGTTTAAATACATCTGTAACAGTATCGACTCGTGTCAGCCTGCACAGTCCACTTGGTTGAAGGTTTTTCTGTTGGTAATTGCATACCCAAAGACCACTCTATCCCATGAATTACTCGGTTGTAGGACGAAATGGATTGCATACATCCATTATGATGTGACGACTTGCTTGGTAAAATGTATCATAAAGATGCGTGAATCCACTTTTCCCAGAATGCTGCTCATCTATAAATACTGTTCAAGTCTTAGGTACAACATTAGGTCCATCATAATCAAAGTTAGCTCCCCAATGTATGTACATGTTACGTTTAGAAGTACTAAGAGCTATTTTAGAAAGAACAAACATTTGAATGAAATGAAAACATCGTTATTCAATCATATAGATGGATGAATGGATGGATGGATGGATGGATGGACGGACGGATGGATGGATAGGTCACATATCCATGTATGTCCTGGGTTTCACCAGTACTAGGCTAGGTTCCTAAAGTGTCCTGCCAAAAGCCACTCCCAAGAAAAAAAATACAGTACTTCCAGTAAAGCTCGAACTCGGAGTCTCCAGGCTACGGGTCCTACATTTTACCACTGAACCACGCTGGACCCACAAACCATGTGGAAAACATGGTGGGGAAAGAACAGCTGCTTGTTACAAGTAATTGCTCTTCCTTTCACCCCCTCCTTAACTTTTACAGAGCTGCCATCTGCTAAATAGATGAAATGAAATTTTCAAGGCGACAGTAACAACACAAATTCTGCTATTTCACAGTTACATTTTGGAGGAAAGATATCCCCTTATCGGACAGTGCAGATCCAAGATCAGACTGCACGTTTTGTGCAGTCTGATCTTGATCTACACTGTCCGCAAGAGGTCATTCCGTCACGCTTAGCAGCCTTGGGGTAAAGTTGCGTATGAAGTCCTATTTGTTTTGTAACAGAGGGATTGGACAATGCAGATATGGCAAGGATTGTTCTATAATATAGAACAAAAAAATCTTCCAATGAATAAACAGTTATGCATAAAACAAATATTATAAAGATTTGTAAACAGTTGCAAAAAACATGAAATCTTCTCAGAACCCTTTACCAAACAAGCTCGTGTTCAAACGACCCCCTCAGGGAGAAAGCTTTTGAAAACATTGCTTTAAACGAGAAAATGCTAGTAACCAGCATTTTTCCCGTTTTTCCTCACATTATTTTTAAACCTTTAAAGAACAAATCCCTTTTTTGAACCGTTGATTTATTTGTCGTCTACAAATGGCAAGTCTAGATTTTTGTCATGCGGTAGAGAGTAAACCCTTTAGCAAACGACAAAATTCTAGACTTGTCCAAATTGAAAGCATTTACAGAAATACTGCTACAAATAAAATATGGCTCGAATGTTGGAATTTGTGTCTGAAAGGGTAGACAACATTTTGGTTACCAGCTTTCTCCTTTTCCCACAATGTTTTCAAAGCATTCTCCGTCAGGGTCGTTAAACTAGGGATTGTGTTGTAGAGAGTTCAATCAAATTTCTTCTCCCTTTTCCACAATTTTTGCACCTTTTAAAGGACAAATCCCATCATCGGAAAAAGATCTAATTTGTCGTCTGAAAATGCTTTCAATTCCGACAAGTCTACAGTTTTGTTGTCTGGAAAAGGGTTCACTGTGTACCAAATAACAAAATTTTAGACTAAACCAAATTGAAAGCATTTGCAGACGACAATTTAGTATACCTTAAAAAATTATTTTCTGTCTTTAAAGAGGAAGAAAACATTATGGGAAAAGGAGAAAATGCTGGTCACCAGCATTTTCTCCTTTTCCCACAATGTTTTCTAAAGCTTGTCTTCTTTTTGGTCGTTAAAACTCGGTATTCTGTGGTAAGCGGTTAAAGAAAGGAGATCCAATGCACTGCTCGGTGTAAGCATAATAGACTATGTATACAATATATAATACACCGGTATGTTTTAACCGATCGTATAGTTACGAATCAATATGTCTTCCAACGTTATAAATTGCTATCTCTTCGTCTTGTTCCTTTTTCTAACGATACATGGATGTCGGGGCGCGATTGACTGTGCCATGGCGCATTTTGATGGAGCAAGCACGGACAGTTTCCGAGTCTACTGTGCCGACGGGTTTCACGAATGTGGCGGCCAAGGGCAGGGGTGCTGCGCCGAGTAAGTGTTTAAACTTGTACTTTTCGTTTATCTTGTTTGATTTATATATAAGTAAAAGGAGAATCAGCATTTTCCACCTTTTTTCACAATGTTTTCTAGACTTTGAAAGACAAATCCCATCATTTATGTCACATTTACTTTGCCGTCTGCAAACACTTTCAGTTTGGACAAGTTCAAAATTTTCTTATATGGTCATAAGTTAACCCTTTACCAAGTTTATTTAATCTTTGACGACCCTTAACAAGAATAGTTTTCGTGAAACACTGTGGAAAAAGGGAAAAATGCCAATAACCGGCATTTTTTTTTTTTTTTTTTTCCTTTTCCAACAATGTTTTGTACCCTTCAAAGATAAATTTCAACTTTTGAGCCTCTTCAAATTTTTCATTTCAGAGAGCTAAGAATTTTGGCAAGCTTTTTTACGTATTTAAATACTTGTTGTATACGGCGTAGATTAAGATTAAGATCAGACTGCACATAACGTGCAATATGATATTTTGTCTCAAGTTCAACAGTCTGCTATCATAACGTGCAATATGATATTTTGTCTCAAGTTCAACAGTCTGCTATCTTGAGCTGCTTGGACCCCACCCCCACCCCCGGGTAAAAAAAATCTTGGCGATGCAGCTTTCAGAATTTTCCCAGACAGAAAATTGTCCTTTTTGTTCATTTAGTATGAAATAACATTAGACTATACAACTGAAATAATGTTGAAAGTGGCGTAAAATAGTACACGTGCTTACCATTCAAACAAAACATGTATTAGGTTCTAGAGGACGAAGTTTGTCAAAAGCCAAGTGAATAGTAGGGCATTATAGAGGTTTCAAAGAGTGAACCTTGTGCAGTTAGGTAAGTGAAAAAGTGTGGAGCCCCACAACATTGAGAATCTAAGAAAGGCTTTATTTTACAGTGTGTCGATCTATCCCATGGAGCTGACCCTCGTCGTGATAGGTCCTGCTGCCGCACTCATATCTTGTCTCTTCACCATATTTGTGTTGAAGTCTGTGATCAGCCAAGTTCTTTGTAAGTAATGGTCAGACAGTTTATTTGTAAGAATTGACCAGTCAGGCATTTTGGAATATCAATGTTGATCAACAAGTTTCGTTGTAGGTGCAGAGCCCGTGATCATCAGCCATTCTTAACCTTTAGACTGCTAGGCGCGACCAACTTATCTTTTTCGAACAGTGTAGATCAAGATCAGACTGCACAGTACGTGCAGTCTGATCTTGGATCTGCTCTGTCCGCTAGGGAGATATTTTTCTCCAAAATATATGTTTGAAGTAGCATTAATCGAGCTTTTGCTACCAGCTTGTAATTTTGATATCCTGCTAAGGATTAAGAACGTTCTTAGAATTGATCAGCTAGGCTCGTTTTTAGTTTAAATTAATGAAAACTTTTAAAGTAGCCCTATTGATTAGCCAAGCTCTTTGTAAATACTGATCAATAACCAAACTCTTTGTAAATGTTGATCAATGGCCAAGCTCTTTGTAAATATTGATCAATGGCCAAGCTCTTTGTAACTATTTATCAATGGCGAAGCTCTTTGTAAATATTGATCAATGGCCAAGCTCTTCGTAAAAATTGGTCAGTAGTCAAGCTCTTTGTAAATATTGATCAATGGTCAAGCTCTTTTTAAAAAAATTGGTCAATAGTCAAGCTCTTTGTAAATATTCATCAACAGCCAAGCTCTTTATAAATATTGATCAACGGCCAAGCTCTTTTTAGATATTGTTCAAAGACCAAGCTCTTTGTAAAAATTGATCAACAGCCAAGCTCTTTTTTAATATTGATCAATGGCCAAGCTCTTTGTATATATTGATCAAAGGCCAAGCTCTTTGTAAATATTGATCAGTGGCCAAGTTCTTTGTAAAAATTGATCAATGGCCAATCTCTTTGTAAAAATTGATCAACAGCCAAGCTCTTTTTTAATATTGATCAAAGGCCAAGATCTTTGTAAAAATTGATCAATGGCCTGGCTCTTTGCAAATACTGATCAATGGCCAAGCCCTTTGTAAATATTGATCAATGGCCAAGCTTTTTATAAATATTGATCAATGGCCAAGCCCTTTTTTTTTATTTTGATTAAAGGCCAAGCCCTTTTTGAAAATTGATCAAAGGCCAAGCTCTTTGTAAAAATTGATCGAAGGCCAAACTCTTTGTAGAAATAGATCAAAGGCCAAGCTCTTTGTAAAAATTGATCGAAGGCCAAGCCCTTTGTAAAAACTGATCAAAGGCCAAGCTCTTTGTAAAAACTGATCGATAGCTAAGGTCTTTGTATAAATGGATCAATAGCCAAGGTCTTTGTAAAGTTTTGAACTAGGTTACTTTCGTGTAATTATCTGTTTCTATTTTGATGTAAAACATTGCTTTTTCAAAGGACTGGGATTACAAGTACATTTACAGAGAGCTTCATTTCCTTTTGATACATTTAAATTAAATTTATTCAAAATGGCACACTGAAAGTTGGTTCTGATTATTACTTGGAATACCATGGGATATTGAAAGCATCTGTCAATCCACGTTCTATTTCTGTATTTTTTCCATTTCAGCGGACGGTCATTCGGGCAAGGTTCAGATCGACCCACATCTCGTGCAATAACACAAACATGTTTCGTTGACCTTTACGGCACCAAATGAGATTTTCAATGCTTTTCCAGACAGTTTACGTCAAGTTTAAACTTAACAGAATATTTAGACTTGTCATTATTGAAAAGGTTTGCACTTGACAAATTAAATATGTCTCAAGTGATGGAGTTTTCTCTTTGAAAATAAAGAAAACACCGTAGGTAAAGGAGAAAATACTGCTTACTATCATTTTCTTCTTTCCAATAATGTTTTCAAAAGCCCTCTTCCTTAAGGTTACTAAACCCGAGATCGTTTGGTACCACACAACCCCGAGTTTTCATTATCCTAACGAAAATGGCTTTAGAAAACATTCAGAGGGAAGAGGAGAAAATGCTGGTAACCTAATCGTTTTTTACTTTACAAAGACAGAAAATCAGCGTTTGAGGTACATTTATTTTTTCGTCTGTAAATGCTTTCAGTTAAACCGAGTCCAAAATGTTATCGTTTGGTAAAGAGTTATGGTGACGACAGTTTCCGTTGTAACATTGACAAAGAGGTCCAGTTATCAGTCATTTATTGGAAATTATTTTCGCAGTTTACATACATGTAGATAAGTCCATGAAATTATCATGCTATGGACAACTGGTTGAGAAGTGAGTCGGGTGGAAACCCGACTCACTTCTCAACCAGTCTCTCTGGAGCAAAAGATGTTCTTTATGACAATTTGTGTGATTCTTTCACATACACAACGCGCCACAACTTTTTCGACTACTACATTCGGTAGACGGTTCTAGGACAACTCTCATCCGGACAATTCGTACCAGGACTATTGGTACCTAGGATAATGCGTATCCGGACTACTGGGATCAAGGACAATTTGTACCCACGACAGCTCATAGAGATGGTGTTTTTTTTTTTTTTTTTTCTCTTTATATAAGACTAAACAAACGATATTATTGTTTAGAAATGTTTAGAAAATAAATGACTGAATAAAGGTTTATGTTGTTAAACCATAGTTGTAACGTCAAGTGTATCTGGACATACCACTGATCTGTACAAGTATCGGAGGACATTTATTTGATTGCTGAAAAGTTATGTTGTCAACGAACAACTGCTCCTTTTCTAATTATGCTTTCAAAACCTGTCTTCACCGGGGAAGCGTAAGGTGTTTTCGGCATAATGAAACGGAAACAAATAAAATTGAGCCATGCTCTGGCAAGAGGGGATTAATGCATCTCCGTGATATATCTCCGTGATATAAAGCAAGTCATCACATAATTATGGATCCATAGAATCCATTTCATCGTATAACCGGCTGAGTCCTGAGGGGGGAATGGTCCTTTGACATACAGAAAATTGACAATAGCAAAAAGGTGAGCCTGCGCGACATCAATATGTAAATGTATAGAACGCCATCATAAAACACTCAACCAATTCCAAATTTTCGGGACAGTGGAACTATCACGGGGAGACTCATCGGGAGGGGGAGTTTTATTCCTACCGGGGTTTCGAAAAGAATTAAGTTAATAACTGCAAAGATCAACCATGGATTATTAGAAGATTATTGCGAAATCTTGAAATTTTTCATCTAGTCTAATAGGAAGAAATGCGCGTAAAATCTCTCTCTCTCTCTCTCTCTTCCACCCATCTTGTTTAGCACAGCAGATTTATCATCTCAGCAGTTTTAATGCAAACTTAATTTTTTTTTTTTTTTTTTTCATTTCCTTGTGAACCCAAAGACTGTCTGTTTTAGACTTTGTGGCGATTTTGTACCAGCTTGTAGAATTGTGATAGCATTTTTCAAACTGTGCAAATGTGATATCAATTTTTAACATGTACAAATGTGATATCCATTTTTTAACATGTACAAAAATTTAATGTAATATCAACATGTACAAATATTAACATGTACAAATGTGATGTCAATTTTTAGCATATGCAAGCATATTGCAATGTTTAATTAAATGGTGGCAAATATGATGGTGATCGTGAGCTTATGCTTTAGTGATTTTTGTGAACTCTGGACCCGTCTTCCACTTTCCTTATTCTCTGATTGAGCTTTGATTTTTTAATTAACCTTTTCTCACAATCCCGTGTTATATCGACACTGAAGAAAATAGCTATTGAAAACTTTGTGGTGAAAAGAGAAAATGCTGGTAACCAGCATTTTCTCCTTTTCCCAAAATGTTTCCAACCATAAAGACCGAAATCATCTTCTGAACTACATTTGCAAATTCTTTCAGTTTAGACAAGTCTACAGTTTTGTCCAATGGTAAAAAGTAAGAATTAAGCCTAAAATTTCGAGTGGCTCCGGTTCATAGTCAAACTATCCACAGTAAAGATTACTTGTAAAGTCAGTTTTGTTGACATCAAGAACAACTTTGAAGAATTATTCACTCTTTTCAACATCTGGAAGTCTAGTGTTTAGTTCCGAATAAGTGGCTTTTATCTGGAAATAAATAAAAAATTGATGAACGTCAACCATAACTTAAAGACCATCATGATACTCTTTGCCAACAACAACATAAGTTAGACTTGTCGGTGTCAGTATCCAAAGCTTTCGCAAGCGATACTTCAGGTTGTTAAAACGCCGGAATAATTGGTAAAAGGTTAAAAAGCAGTTGTAAAACTTGTGGTATACATAAAAACACACACACACACAAAAAAAAAAAAACAGCTTTTCAAGTACTTTCCGCGTTTTACAGTACTCGGTTTTCATTTAACTTCATACAGTCTTGTTTTCTAAAGAAAGTAACCAAAGAAGTAACCTATAGATTTTCGAAACAATACCTCTTGAAACGCATTGGTCGCCGACTTCTTCGAAAACAACTTTCTAAAATTGGGTAATCAGTATAATTATAGTTTCAGAAATCTGTTATGAGTAATTTCTCGTTTTTGCCACAATGTTTTCAGAAGTGGTTGCTAGAGGCCGAAAGATTGATTGAGTGATTGATTGATTGATTGATTGTTTGACTGATTGATCGATCGATCGTCTCGGTCGGTTGGTTGGCAGGTCGATCGATCAATCGATTGATTGAATGGTTCTTTACATTGCTTGCAACATTATCTAAGTCACATTACGGCGACTACTCGCTTATTCGTTTATGTGCTGGGTTCCACCAGTACTAGACTTAACCTATAATTGGCTACGGCAAAACGAGTACAACCAAAATTGCACAGCTTGATTTTGGATCTACACTATCCGCTTTTGTGTGACATATTCCACCGAAAACAGGGTAGGAACAGTAGCTTTACCTTCCTTGCTGTTACAGTATGTTGCTCCACAAATAACTATGGCTAATATCACAGTGGTAGCTATTGACGTGGTACAGAGGACCAAACCTGCAACCTCACCAGAGGAAAACAGCTCGTGCTTCGGCCTGGTATTGAAAGTAAAAATAAAATAAGTGAAAAGTGATAAAAGAGAGAGACAGAGAGTGGGGGAAGAAAAAAAAAAGAAGAGAGACACAGAGACAGAGAAAATGAAAAAGAAGCCTCTTCGCAAATGCCCTAGGTAGTTCTATATATACTGTTATGTAAGACCCGTTTTCGAATTGTGTAAGATCTACTTTCGAATGGTATGATATCCTTTATAAATTGTGTTAGATCCACTGATCCTGTTTCGAATGAATTTTGTGACACTTTAAGAATTGTTTTGACTTTTTCTTTTGGTAAAATTTCTGCATGTGCAAGGATCATTACCTCAGAATTCAGTCGGTCTTCAGACAAAATGGGTTTATGGATCCACAGTTATGTAATGACTTGCTTGGTATAATGAATCACGGAGATGTCTTAAACCCGTTTTGCACCATTTTGCGTGGCTCATATACTTTTTTACCCATAAAACTGCTAAATAGATAAATAAATTCTATCAAATTTTCAGTAAAACTACAAACAAGACATTGAAAGTTTAGTGAGAATATAAAAGTTAAAATAGCTCCCAGTTTTACAGCCGGGCGTCTAATGTACAAGTTACAGAAGCAGCCGTGTCAACCCAACTGTGCGATGCTTTAAGCCATGGAAAAATTTACGGTCATGCACATGACGTTTGAAATGAACTACGGACAACTACGTGCATGACCGTAAATGTGAACATGGCTTTAACCGCTGTCACATCTTACGTAGTTGACCGTAGGCGGGAATTACCGTAGTTGGCAGTAGTTGAACGTATTAAACACACTAAGGTTAAGTAGGTTCAATTACAGTTATGTACCATCAACTACGTTCAAAGTACGGTCACAGTAGGGTCACAGCACCATTGTTAACCGTAACAAATTTTTGAACATGTTCAAAAATTATGCGCTTACCACGTGCAAATCGTAAGTTCAAACTTGGTTCATTACTACGTTGAACAACGGTTATCTACGTATAACTACGCTCAACTACGTTTGATATGTTTAACTACGGCCATCTATGGTCATTCCCCAAAACGGTCAACTACGTAAGGTGTGACCACGGCTTAAGTAGGTTAAACTATGTGTAAGTACGGTTAACTACATTCAACTATGTGCAAAGTGACTAGGGTTAAGTAGGGTATTACTATGTCTAAAGCCATGGTCACATTTACGGTCATGCACGTAGTTGTCCGTAGTTCATTTCAAACGTAGTCTGTCGTAGTGCTACTACGATCAACTACGTTGAAGTACGTTCAAAGTAGGTTCAAACTTGGCAATAGAGAGTCTAAGTAGGTTGAACTACGTGTAAGTACGGTTAACTACATTCAACTGCATGCAAAGTGGCTAGGGTTAACTAGGGTATTACTACGTCAAACTACGATTAACTACGTTAAACTACGTATAAACTACGTCCTAAGTACGCACAACTACGGTAAATGAAGGTCAACTGCGTTAAGCTACGGTAAAACGTTGTAATTGTGTCTGCTCAGTACGGGTAAGCTGCAGTCGTTGTATTTTAACCGGTGTCACACCTTACGTAGTTGATCGTAATGGGGAATTACCGTAGTTGGCCGTAGTTGAACGTATTAAACACACTACGGTTAAGTAGGGTCAATTACGGTTAACTACGGTCAACAACGTTCAAACTATGGTCACAGTAGGGTCACAACATCGTGGTTAACCGTAACAAATTTTTGGACATGTTAAAAAATTATGCAGGCAAACCGTAAGTTTAAACCACGTTCAATACTACGTTGAACTACGGCTTTCTACGTGTAACTACGATCAACTATGTTTAATTCGGTCAACTACGGCCATCTACGGTCATTCCCCACTACGGTTAACTACGTAAGGTGTGACCACAGCTTAACTAAGATTAAGTACATTAAGCTACGAGGGGTGATCATAAAGATCGTTATTTTGAAAACCACTTTACGTAGGATTACGAAAAAATGCACAGATTAGCATTAATTATCTGGTAACCGACTTAAGCTTTCAAATGTCGTCTTATTCAAATAGGTAAAGTGTGACGTCATTTTAATGACGCTATATACTGCATTAGTGGTCCAAAATGTCGGACGACGTTTTAATTGAGCTGAGAGTAATCATAAAGTTTTACTTCAAACTCGGAAAGTATTTATCAGAAATCAAAACCGATTTAGATAAAGATTAAGAGGAACCTGCTCTCAAGAAATCTGATATGCGTAAATGGATCTGACCGGTTTAGACATGAGTGCGATACTGTTAAAAAATACCCTAAATCTGGCCGTGCATCAACATCAGTCATTGACAAAATCATCACAGTTGTAGAGAAGCATGTAAAACAAGTTCGCCGAGATACTGTGAGGAAAATAGCTGACACATTTAGCATTTCATTTAAAAGTGCCAAGGAGATTTTGACTGACAATCTTGGAATGTCGTGTGTTTGCACAAGGTGGGTACCTCGACCATTGACGCCCGAGCCAATGGGGGGTTAGGGTCGAAATCTGCTAGAAAATTTGAGAACGCGTTAGGGTAGAGGGGTCAAACTTTACTGATAGTATTGTAACATGCGATGAAACATAGGTACACTTTAACAAGACTGAAACTAAACAAAACAGTGAACAGAAACATTCAACATCGCTTTCCGCCTTTATATTTTTTCTATACGCCTTTTTTCTTCAAAATCATGTTGTATCTATACATACAACAGTCAATGCTAAGTTTTATGCCCACATTATTCAAAGAAATTTCACAAACATCATACGAAAAAAACAGCCAGAAGTCCTGCGAAGTGACGTCACTTTACACCAAGATAACGCCCGTCCTCACAAAGCCACACTTGTACAGAAAACTCTGCAAAAACTAAACACAGAAACACCAGCCAACCCTCCCTATAATTCATTTCTGACCCCTTGTGACCTTTAGGCAGTTCATGTTTTGAAAGATTCTCTATTCGGTACGCACTACGAGAGCAGAGAGGAACTAACCCTCTCTATGACCGGGTCCTCGAGAGTAATGGCACGTTACGCGCTCGCGCACGTGTTTCGCGTATAGGAATCAAGAAAAACATAAGTGCATAGAATTCGAAAGAGGTTATTTAAAAAAAAAAACACATTCCAAGTTGTTTTTTTTATAACAATATTCCAATACAGGCACTGGCCAACGTTCTTTCTGATCACCCTTCGTGTGTATAAACTACGGCTATCTACGGTCATTCCCCACTACGGTCAACTACGTAAGGTGTGACCACGGCTATAAAGTGAGAGTCTATTGACCAATCTCAAGGTCGGATGTTTCTCGCAACGTGACTAATAGTATATTCCTGTTGTACATGGCAGCCGGTGTTGTCACAGCAACTGCATGGAACGTTACGGTGAGAGTTGATTGATCAAACTCATGGTCGGATGTTAATCCTTAACCTGCTAAATAAGTCAAATCAAACTTTCAAACCTATAGCAAAGACCCAAAAGTCGCTATTTCGAAGCTATTTTAGGGAAAAATACCTCCATATCGGACAGTGTAGATTCAAGATCAGACGGCACGTTCTGTGTCGTCTGATCTTGATCTACACTGTCCGCAAAAAGTCCTCGAGTCCAGCTTAGCAGCCTAAGAGTTCAGCGTAGTATAGGCCTAAGACTTACCCATCGTAGCAGCATGCATGGTCACAACAACTGTACGGTGCTTTACAGTGAAGCTGGTTCGAACAAACTTCATACCCAGAAGTATCACCGGTCCGCTTGCAATCCATGTCCCCAGCAGCAGCCAATCCGATCATACAAAGTAAAAATGCCGCCAAAAATCCCGTCATCTTTATCTTTTTCCGAATATAATAACTGTATGGCTTTTTTTTTATTTCCTGTTAAATTCGGATGTATAGTTTTAAGTGTAAAGATATTTATAAGGCCAATACACAAATAAACTAACCTTGCTCCATAAGCTAAAACTATACAGATATCTATGTTAGATCATTTTAAAGTATTATCGATATAGAAAAGGTCGGAGTCTACTCCAAATTTAAACCAGAAATATCTTTTAAAAAGACAGACAGCGTAAATTTACACGCCAATAGATCTGCGAGGGGGCCAGCAAAATAATCATGTCTGTATTTTTGACCAATTGCAAACTTCTATTTATTCATTCGAACATAATACCACAAAGTAGGTCAAAACCCAGCGCATTCAGCTACTCCGAAAAAATGATGCCCTGGAAAGTTTGTTGCGTCATCACGGACAGGAGACTTCATATTTAGAGCCAATGGCTCTCATGATAAAAAGGTTGTGTTGGTCTTCCGGTTCCGAAAATATCGGTTCAAATACAATTGGAAAACAGACAAGCTCGTCATTCTTTGAACAAATGTGTTCTTTTATGTCTGAGTTTCAGAAAAGAAGAGAATATCATGCAATGCTCTGGTCTTTCAACGTGCTTTCTACACCATGGAAAGTTGTAGAACGTGTACAGTGCTGTCTGAATCATTTGTGTCGTGGGTTGACCGTAGCCGAAATAATACGTCAAGGACCTAATGTCAGACCAACACAACATTTTATCGTCAGAGCCATTGGCTATGAATATGAAGTTTCTTACCTGTGCTCATGAATTTCTATTTCATTTATTTTTTCGGCGTAGCGTTAGACCTACTTTTTGGTACTGATAACAAATGAATAAATAGAAATTTGTGATTGGTCAACTATGTACACATGTTTGTTCTAAGGGCCCCTGTGGTAAAAAAAAAAAATATATAGGTATGTTTATTCTAAGGGTCCCTGCCTATTATTAGGCAAATTTATCTTTTTTAAAGATATTTGTTGTTTTATCTTTTTTTTAATCGTATTTTCAAATCGAAAATTTATATATAAATTTAATCTCCTTAACCATTTATCTCAAAATCCCGAGTTATATCGACCCTGAGAAAGAGACCTTTTGAAAACATTGTAGGAAAAGGAGAAAATGCTGGTAACCAGCATTTTCTCCTTTTCCTACATTGTTCTCTACTCTCCTTGATAAAAGTACCATCTTCTGTGCCAAACTAAATTTGTCGTCTGCTAAAGCTGTCAAATTTAGACCAGTCTGAAATTCTGTCGTTTGGTATAGAATATAGTTGAGCCATGCTCTGGCAAAAGGGGGCTTAATGCATCTCCGTGATGCATGATACCAAGAAAGTCATCACATAACCATGGATCCATGAAATACATTTTGTCTTACAAGCGACCGAATCCTGAAGTAAACTGGTCCTTGGACATGCAGAAAATTGACCGACAGCAAAAAGCTTCTATCCAGGTTAGCCTGCGTGGACTGCGCAGGCTGGCCTGGGTCGATACTTTTTGCAGATACATTAAGCCCCCTTTTCACAGAACATAGCTCAACTGCATTTTATCTTTAAATATAGACTAGGTTAATTATTGAACTGCAGTACGAATATTTGTGTATTCATCAATATACAAATCCTTTGTAAATATAACCAGTGTTTTCTAACAGGAAGTTTTAAAAGATATCAGCCATGTTCTGTGAAAAGGGGGTTAAATGCATCTGCAAAAAGTATCGATACTTTTTGCTATAGGTCAATAATCTGTATGTCAAAGGACCATTTTACCTCACGATTCAGTGGGTTGTTTGACTTAATTTACTTAATGGATCCATAATTGTGTGATGTCTTGCTCGGTGTAATGCATCAAGTAGATGCATTAAGCCCCGTTTGTCACAGCAAGGCTCATATATAACAAGAGGGCCATGATGGCCCTGTATCGCTCCACTCGCTAATAAGTAAACCCACTACATGCCAAACTTTCCAATACTTGACAAATTGGTTTTGAACATGAGACCTCTGAAACAGGACTAAAATTGGTAGCCCTAAGTCTTATGGTCAGTAAAAAGAAGATTTCTGAAGTTTCACTATATAAGCCCATGTAAAACTTCTGACCCCTGGAGTGGGATCAAATTCGACCCTAGGGCTATAATTTGAGCACTCTTGGTAAAGACCCACTAGATAAAGCTACATGTAAAATTTGGAAACCCTAGGCTTTATGACCAAGTACATGGAGATTTCTAAAGTTTTCACCATATATGCCCGTGTAAAACTTGTGACCCCCAGGGCGGGGTCAAATTTGACCCCAGGACTATAATTTGGGCACTCTTGGTAGAGACCCACTAGGTAAAGCCAAATGCAAAATTTGGTAGCCCTAGGCCTTATGGCTAGGTGCAGGGAGAGTTCTAAAGTTTTCTCTATATAAGCCCATGTAAAACTTGTGATCTCCGGGGGCGAGGCCAATTTTGACCCCAGGGCTATAATTTGAAGAAACTTGATAGAGGTCCACTAGATAAAGCTACACACCAAATCTGGTAGCGCTAGGCCTTATGGTTTCTGACAAGAAGATTTTCAAAGATTTCGAATATTTTTAAGTTTTGTTGCTATGGCAACCAGAGTTTTTGAAGGAATCAAATTCTTTCAAAAAATTCTGAAGAGGACCATGGCAGGATCATTTCTGTGAAGTTTCATCAAAATTGGATGAGTAGTTTCAGAGAAGAAGGTGTTTGAAATAAAAGTTAACGCACGGACGGACGGACGAACCCACGGACGCACGACGGACACCGGGCCATGACATAAGCCCGCTGGCCTTCGGCCAGTGGAGCTAAAAACCATAATATGACAGAAGTTTTTCGGTATTGCGGTATATTTGTACAACAGCAATTGCGTATTGATCGAATAACCTTTGGAGCGATTGATCGATTGCATGGTGTTGAACGCCGTTTTCAACATTATTTCAGTTATATCGCAGGCTAATCCGAGACGGCAATTAGATTTTGTCCCACAGTAACGTGACTTGCGTGAAACAAATCACACACGATCGGAAAGTGTTGTCTCGGATCAGCCTTTGCGGACTGCGCAGGCTGATCTGAGACGATACTTTACACAAATGTCCGAATGCCCCTTTTCGCGTGTTGCAGGCCATATTACCCATTCTGTTAATTTAGAATGTTTTGTGTGTACGCAAGTGACACAATACCAAAGGTGGAGTATAATGCGAACGCGAAAAATGTCGTATATTATCATTGAATATCGATTGATACAGGTCGATGCCCAATTTATCGTGTTCAGTTTATAAATATATAGACTTACAATCTGAATAAACTTCAAAAACTTGTAAACAGAATTCTTCTTTTCTTCCTACAACTATCAAGGACACACGATATTTGTAAGGTATGTACATTTTTTTTTTTTTTTTTATTTATGCGTGCTTTAAAAGCGACTAAACTGTTTACCATGCAGGAGATCAAATGTTGGACTGGTCTAAATTCAAAGCATTTACAGACGACAAATTAAGTGTGGCTTAATTGACTGAGTTTGTCCTTGTAGGGCTTCCAAAATGATTTCGAAACCTGTACTTGTCAAGGTCGTTAACTCTTGACCAAGTGACAAAATTTTAGACCGATCAAACTTGAAAGGATTGGCAGACAAGAAACTACGTCTATATGTAAATTCAAAGGATGATACCTGTCTGTGAAAAGGTAGAAAACATTGTGAGATACCAGTATTTTCTCCTTTTACCACAAAATATTTAAAAGACTTCTTCATTTGGGTCGTTAAAATACCTATAAAGGACTAAACACGGAATTGTATGGTTAAGTGTTAACGAGAGAAACAGAAAGAGAGAGAAACAGAGAAAGAGAGAGAGAGAGAGACAGACAGACAGACAGACAGAGACAGATAGACAGACAGACAGATAGACAGACAGACAGACACAGAGAAAGGGGCGGGCGGACGGACAGACGGACGGATAAACAGACAGACAGACAGAAATAGAGAGCGTTCGGACGGACGGACGGACGGACAGACAGACAGACAAAGACAAACAGAGAAATAGAGAAGGGCGGGCGGACGGACGGACGAAAGGACGGACAGAAAGCAGTTCATCAACATAAAAACGGCAAGCTTATGTTGTGTTTATGAGATCCACTTTCGCTTTTAATAGATCCCCCCTCTCTCTCTCTCTCTCTCTCTCTCTCTCTCTCTGTGCACATCCATGCATCCATGGCGATGATATTTTTTTTTTATAATTTCAGCCAAAATAATTGTCGGTCTCCAAGTCATGCGGTCGATATACGTCGGTTTTCTGTTGGTTGTCCTGTTGAAGACAGGTGAAGGTCGAAGTCATGCCAAGGCCAAACACTTCCCTGCCTGTTATTATGATACTAGCGACGCGTAAGGAAAAGTAAATCTTGCCACAAGGAACAATATACCGCTTGCAGGCGACTTTTATCTTTATCAAACGACAAAGTGTTGGACTCAACAAAATTTGTAGACAACAAATTAAATGTTGAGTAGATTTGGCTTCTGAAAGGATAGAAATCGTTGTTGGAAAAGGAGAAAACGATTTTTACCACTATTGTCTCTTTTTCTCCACAATGCTTTCAAAAGCCCTCATCCTCACGGTCGTTAAAAACTCGGGGTAGTGTGATAATGGGTTAATCGTACCAAAAAACAAAATTTTGAACTTTTCTAAAGTCAAAGCATTTGCAGACGACAAATTAAACTTGGTCGCAATAATGGAATTTGTCTTTGAAATGATGGAAAACATCTTTGATAAAGGAAAAAATGCTGGTTACCAGTTTAGTGGGTAACCTGACGAGTATCTTCTCTTTCATCACGGTTGATTATTCATGTTTTAACTCTTTACCAAAAAAACCCTGATTTTCACGACTCTTTGACAGAAGCCTTTTGAAAACATTGTGGGAAAAGGAGAATGTGCTGGTAACCAGCATTTTCTCCTTTTCCCACAATATTTCTTTTTTTTTTTTTATCCTTCCCAAAACAAATTTCAATTTTTGAGTCACTTTAATTTTGTCGTCTGCTAATGCTTTCAATTTGGAACAGTCTAAAATTTTGTCGTTTGGTAAAGAGATACAAGAAAATGGTTTCAACCTTGGCGGTGCCAAATAGGCCTACTAGAATAAATTCGTTGTCCTGAACGGCCAAGAATAGCCTAAAGTTAATCGTAAATTAAAAAACATTAAAGTTTGGCTTTAAATAAAAAAGGGAACAGTGTAGATCCAAGATCAGACTGCACGAAATTGTCTTTGACAGGGAAGAAAATTTTGTAGGAAAAGGAAAAAATGTTGGTAACTGCCATGTTCTCCTTTTCACACAATGCTTTCAAAAGCCTCGGGGTCGTTTTAACGACCCCGAGGCTTTTGAAAACATTGTGTGAAAAGGCTTCTTGCTGAGGGTCGAAACAAAATCGGGACCGTGTGCTTGTTTGTCAAGTAATATTTTGTGAAAAGATTCTATTCATCCTTTTGTCTGTTTTAGATTTAAAATAAAGATTTCAACAGCTATTCTACGCATGCGTAAATCCATGTTTGTTCTTAATCTGTAGAGCATTTGGGATCGTATGCAGTAACCCCGCCTATAAAACCTGCGGTGCCTTCATTTGCTGTGGCCCGGACCATTATTGCTGTAACGTGGGCTCGGTCAATGGATGCTGTAGGAAGTAAGTTCGAGATCTTTCGTAGTTCTTTTCATACCATGGCGACGTAAATTTTATTTCCATCCCGTCGCTTGCAATGATTTTGACTCGATAACAGGATGTTCTGATGACTGTCACAGTCTAAGACACTAACCAACTATTCTCTTTGTAGATGGTTTAATCACTCATATCAAGCCATTTGTCACAGGATTGCTACAATAAAACTGAACTTGATGAAACATCTAAAAACAAAATAAAGACTTTTTAAAGCCATATAATGGCTGCCATCTTGAACACCAACTTGGAATGTTATTAAGGTAATGAGGATCTACTCTCAGAAATTATTGATATTGATGTTTAAATCATGAAAAGGATCAGGTAAGAGAAAATAACCTAAAATTACCTTTATAATATACAATCAAGCGCTCATAGCGAAGACTGGTGGCCATCTTGAAAACTGACGGCCATCTTGGATTTTCAGGTGGATGGCGTACTTTTTCACAAACTACAGATAATAGACTTTACCTGTGCCAGATTTAGCGCTTGTATCACAAAATAAAAGATTTTGTGGTAATATGTCCCAATAAATTAATCATTCCGGGAAACGGAGCAATTATATTCAGTCATTTTTTTAAAGAAACTTGTTTCTGATGCACATATTTTTCAGTCATATACTTTCTTTGAAGAATTAGATCTAGACCTGAATTGTTTATTTTAAACTTATATCTCAGTCATAATTTTTTTTCCTTGTTTAAGAATCAACTTGTAGGCAAAAGGTGACATATATTTGAGTCACGTTCTTTTTTTTAAAAAATCAACTCGTATGTTATACAAATGTACTTCAGTCGTGTTTTTAAAGCATGGATCACCTTGTATTTCTTAAACATATTTCTTACGCTTATATTTCTAACACACATATTTCTTACACATGTATTTCAGTCATGACTGACATATATTTCACTCGCGTTCTTTTTTCCATCAATCAACTTTTATGAGATACAGAAGTATTTCAATCATTTTTTTTTTTTTTATAAGCATGAATCACCTTGTATTTCTTACATATATATTTCTTTCATATATATTTCTTACACATATATTTCTTACATACATGTATGTATTTCTTACATATGTATTTCGGTCATGACTGACATAGATCATTTCACTCACGTTCTTTTTTTTAAGAATCCACTTGTATGTGATACAAATATACTTCAGGCATGTTTTTTAAGCATGAGTCAACTTGTATTGTTACACATACATTTATTTCTTAAACATATATTTCTTACACATATATTTCAGTACTGACGTAAACAAGTATGAGATTACTGGTATAGTGCTAGGGGCGCTGGGATGGCTTGGTAATTTGATAGTAATATTTACCTGTGTAACACCGCAGGTAGCATGGAAAGTCAAACGTAAGTTGAACGATTAGATGATATAAGCCACACTCTGGCTAAACGGGGTTAATACATCTCTGTGAAAGCATTATGCCATGCAAGTCATCACATAATTACGGATCCATAAAATTTATTTTATCTGACAATCGACTAAATCATGAGTTAGAGTGGTCCTTCGATTTAGATCAAGATCAGACTACACCGAGCATGTTGCAAGACTTTTGATCGACACTGTCTTTTTTTTTTGTGAAATTTCACGGCAGACGGCCTTTAATGCATGGACTGTTGATGTCCATTGAGAATGTCCATTCAGTTTTGTGGCATTTGTCGAGTTTAATAATGAAAGTTCAAAATTAAATTTTGAAAACCATGTCTCGTATTTTGTGCAAAACCGAAGAAAATAAGCCCAATTAAAGTCAATTTTTCTCGGACAAATGAGTTTTTCGATAACACTCAGACATATAATTGGAAATGGCGTATTGAAATAAACTGTATTAGGCCATCAATCGCCAATGGGGCTACCCAGTTCGGAGTGTTTATGGGAAAGGCGCTGTAGAACTCAAGTCTATCATTGGTGAAACCCAGTAGAGACTCGTATAAGTAATGAAAATTTTCGCAATTTTACCAAGTACGGGGCTTTTGCAATTTCGTCTTTTTAATGCAAGGGTCTTTTACAAGTTGGAATTTGGTCTTTCATAGATTCCCTTCTAACTATTGGCTGTAGAATTCTTATCACTGATCTCCTTTTCCTTCTTTTTTTATGTTTTTATTGTCGTTATAGTGCTCGCCAATTTGGTGGGAAAACAATATGATAACGTATTTTTTGTTCATGAATTTGCCCAACTTTCTTTACAAAAGCTTAAGGCAGTGCTTCCAAGATATTTTCTAGTCGTTAACGTTTTCAAATAACATAAACTGTTCTCTTTTTTTTTTCCAGGTCGATTTTTTAAGAAGACAAAGGTTTCGCCCGAGTTTCACGAGAATTCAACTGAACTGAAACATCGTTCTAAACATTTCTAATGACTATACAGATTGTACAATTTTTACCGTCCAGGACTATTGTACTATTGCTGAAAAATCAAATTAGACGTTTCAGCTGTAATATGTTCAGCTTAGTTAGGTTAAATCTTTCAACCCCTAGGCTGCTAAGTGCAACTCACTGACCTTTTGCGGACAGTGTAGATCAAGATCAGACTGCACAGAACGTGCAGTCTGATCTTGGATCTACACTGTCCGATAAGGAGGTAATATTCCCCAAAACATAACTTTGAAATAGCAATATTTGGGTGTTACTATCGAATTGAAAATTTTATTTTAGTTATTTTGCAAGATAAGGGTTAATTTTATTTTACATTGACTGTGAAACATGGTCTTACAACTTAAATTAAGGATAGTGTACCCTAAAGGGATTCGTGTAACATCGCCTTTTGTCGCCAAAATCTTACAGATTCGGCTAAGACACGGGTAATCCGCAATCTATTAGCGTCTGTTAGCCGATCGATTACGGATTACCCCTGTCTTAGCAGAATTCGTGCGCTTTTTCGGCAATGAAAGACGATGTTACACGAATCCCATCAGGGTACCCTATCCTTAATCACTCTCGATGATTGCTTCCTGGAAACATTAACCCTTTCCCATAAAATTTGAAACTTTGAACGATCTTGAGAAGAAAATCTTCTGAAAACATTGAAACACTGTGGGAAAAGGAGAAAATGATGGTAACCAGCATTTTCTCCTTTTCCCACAATGTTTTCAAAAGCCTTATTCTTTCAGGGTCGTTAAAACTTAGAATTGTGTGGTGAACAGTTAACCAGTACCCGCACCATGATGTGGGTAGTTCCAACAGTTGCTAATCATGAGATTTGAACCCAGAACCTTTGGTGTGTGAGGCTTAAGTTCTGTAGACACTGATGACTTCAAACGCTTTTGCAGAGAGGGGCAGGTCCAATATCAGACGGCACTCTGCTTGCAGTTTGATCTTGGATCTGCGTTGTCCGATATTTTATGAGAAATTACAGTTAGGACAGCCAAAGAATTGAATTCTTCTTCACGTACTTATTAAAGGTATATTCCCTCAATTTATGAAACACTATTCTGTCAATTACTTTCTAATCAATTGCTGATTATTCCGTATTACAACCATAATTGTCGAAAATTAGAGTGAAACCTGCTGTAAATTAGTCATGCTTGAAGCCATAGGGTGGCCTGCAACACGCGAAAACGGGCATTGTGACATTTTTGTGAAGTGTCGTCTCGGTTCAGCCTGCGCAATCCGAGACTACACTTTCCGTTTTTATATAATTTTCTGTTTTGCGCAAGTCTATTGTAGCACAAAATCTAATGTAGTCGTAAAGTGCCGTCTCGGATTAGCCTGCGCGGACTGCGCAAGCTGATCCGAGACGACACTTTACGCAAATGTCCGAATGACCCTTTTCGCGTGTTGCCAGCCAGGGTACTAATGACGACTTTTCGGGGATTGCTCCTGGGAACAGTCTTGCTCCGAAGACCATAGATACGCGAGTGACTATTTGTGTTCCTGCTACGGACAGATTTGCAAAACACTGTTCGATTTCCCACAATGTTAACCACAGGACTAGAAAAGTAGTTTTAATTTCTTCTTTGTTTCATTATTGTCCTACTGTCATCCTCTTATGATAAAAAAAAATGGGATTATTATTTTGTATATGTTCTCTCATATATCTGTGATAGTCTTACAATGTATTTTACTTGACTTTGACGAGATTGTCTTTAAGATATTAAATAAGTAAAATCACTTAGGTATTGTCAGAATTGTAACCCCAACCCTAACCCTAGTGTGGTATAACGAATTGTACTATTATGTAAAATAAAGACACAGAAAGTTGATATTCTATCCGCAATTTAACATGGAATGGCTGTGACATGTATCGTATTTAGCTAAGGACGCAGGCATGTAAAAATTGTGCGCCGCTCTTGGAAAAGTTTTGCTCAAGGATTATGACCCCTAACTCATCGGTAAATATCGTGTGATATCGACGTTTTCGTAAAGGCTGTTAGGCCAATCTCGGCAGCTTCCGTATGTTAATATGAGAGTTGGGAGCCGTAGACCTTAGTGCATCTTAGGAATGCCTTATATTAGGGATCGTATACAGTGTATCTATATTAAACGATCCGGTACATAAACCAAGCATAAACCAAGCAAGCCGTTGCACAATATGTGTCAATTTTGTCATAGCATGACTCATTTGTAATGTTCTGTGAACAGGGGACTTCATGCATCTGCGAAAAGTATCGACCCAGGTCAGCCTGCGCAGTACGCGCAGGCTGACCTAGGCCGAAACTTTTCGCTATGGGTCAATTTTCTGTATGTCCAAGGACCAGTCTACCTCATGAATAAGTCAGTTGTTAAAAAAAGTGGCAGTTATGGATCCGTAAGTATGTGATGGCTTGCTTTGTATGATGGATTACGGAGATGCATTAAGCCCTCTTTTGCCAGAGCATGGCCCATATATTTGCAGATATATATGAGCCATGTACTGGCAAAAGGGGGCTTAATTCATCCAAGTGAAGCAATATACTAAGCAAGTGATAACATAATTATGCATCCATAAAACCTATTTTGTCATACAACCGACTGAATCGGTAGAGGTAAAATGGTCCTTGGACATACAGAAAATTAACCAACAGTGAAAATTTTCAGCCTGTGCTTTGAAGGCCTCCAAAACATGCAATGCATGTTCTGTCCGTCGTTTTCTGTCCAATCTGGCTGCCATCAGGTCAACATTTGGTAAGAAGATAAAAGAATGATTATAATTTTCATAAGATAAGGATGAAATAGTTTTAAAACTGGCTGAAAACTGCCTGAAAACGAGTGGAGACGTATCTTTACGGGTCGTTTAAACAGGATTTTTTGGTAAAATAAAGTGTTTTACATAGAATTTAGAGGGAGAAGTACATGTACTCTGTTCAAGGTGAGATGGAAGAGATTTTTTACTCTATACCAGACGACAAAATTTTAGACTGGTCCAAATTGAAAGCATTTGCAGACGACAAAATAAATATGACTCAGAAAATGAAAGTTGTATTGGAAAAGATAGAAAACATTGTGGGAAAAGGAGAAAATGCTGGTTACCAGCATTTCCTCCTTTCCCCACAATGTTTTCAAAAGGCTTCTTTCTTAGGGGTCGTTAAAAGTCGTGATTGTGTGGTAAAGGGTTGATTTTGAAAATAAAATGACATAACAAAATTCAAGGAAGAAGACAGTTTAAAAAAGTGCTGCGGTTGTTCAGCTTGTCGTCAAAGGTACAGTTGTTAAAAAAAAAAAAAAGCCATGCTCTGGCAAAAAGAGGTTTAATGGAAGTCTGTGATGTATTACACCGAGCA
Organism: Hippopus hippopus; assembly: GCA_946811185.2. NCBI lineage: Eukaryota > Metazoa > Mollusca > Bivalvia > Cardiida > Cardiidae > Hippopus > Hippopus hippopus. The sequence continues at coordinate 43,370,139 of OX328110.1, forward strand.
GATCGTCACCTAATTATGGATCCATGAAAAAAAAAAATCTTTTAACAACCGACTTGATCATGAGGTAGTATGGTCCTTGGACATGCGGAAAATATACAAATAGCAAAAAGTTTCGACCAAAGTCAGCCTACGAGAATTGCGCAGGCTGACATTGGTCGATACTTTTCGCAAAGAATTAAAGTTGAAGCCCCCATTTCACGGAACATTGCTCAAGTATATTGTTTATGAGACGGAGTATACCTAAATAGTCTATAATGCCACAACTGCCCCCTGAGGCAGAACAGAGAGATCCTATTAGCCTATCAGAGAGGACCAGCAGTCAGGAAAGTTGCAAACATTTTTTGGTTGAAAACGTGCTAGACGTTTTTTGGACTTTCAGTCCTTTGACATTGGACTTTCAGTCCTTTGATTTAATCGTAGGGCAACAGTTCGCGTTATCAAAAAAAGGTTTTTAAAGGAAGGTCAAGCAATGCAATAGCAATATCACGGTCAGTTGACACGTGATGCTAGTCAGCATTGGATTATTAGGTCTTCAGCCCTACATGTACAAACACTTTGAACAAATTCATAGACATGTTACTTAAGTTACTTTGATTTTATAGTATCGGTAGAATTCGTTTCTAGACGGAAACAGCCGAAGATGTATCCAGTAGCGATGTAAACAACATGGCGGCCATCCCAGGGATAAAATACGATGATGGGTTGCCGGGCGTTTCTGCCAACTGTTTTCCAGTCCGCACACTTATAGGACATGCAATCGAAGATGGCACGTTTATTTCTAAATCTAATTTTTCAATGAAAATTGTACGAGATGTCAAATAGTGAATATTTGAATTACTTAACATATTTTCGGTCTGATCTAAATTTCGGGTAGTTTTTGCTTTGTACAGGAACTTCTACTAGTGCTCACAAAGCCCTTGTCTCTCCCTTTTTTGTTTAATTAGACTAATGGGAATTCGTTATTAATGATTTCTTGCTTAAAAGAAGTTGACCTAAGATAATATGAAACCATAACTAGTAAAATTATGTTGTGTTTATAGAGTAGCTAGAGTGGTTAGGCTTGCACAGTGGTTAGAGCACTCCCCCATAAGTGAAGGGTCTCAGCCTTGAATCTTGCATTGGTAGCACTATACAACAATGTTTTCACAACTGGACCTGGGGTCAAAAAAACCAGGAGAGTTAGGTAGTACACATAACTGTCCCTACCCCCGATTCTGGGACTAGCTCCGATGTTATTTTTGTGATTCTTTCTCTGCTAGCCCCCGCAGCAGCAGCTCTTATGACCCATCTGGAGTGAAAATTTAAAATACTGGCATCGTTTCAAATGGCCGTATGCGTTGATCTTTTCTTTGTCAGTGAACAATAAGGTCCTGAATCAATAGACTAATGATTAATCTCTAAAAAACACCGAAATAATTAAAAAATGACATTATTACCTCCTTGTAATTCCATTATTTTGGAATATAAATATCCATTGACCTACTTTCCAGGAAGTCAAAACTAGGCTTGACATTTACTGCGGAAGTTTCGGAAGTCACTTCTGGTACAGTAAAGTTCTTTTTTTTCACAATTTATCGGCTTCTGTGTTACCAGCTTGAGTATTTAAAGGAAAACTAAATGTACTGGATATATTTCATTTACGAGTAGTTGTATTTATCACTTAAATTGCAGATCACACAATATCAATTTTTCAAATCAAATTGACCACGCATGCACAGTTAACTGAATTTATATTGAGTGTTTGTTTACTAATTAGCCAGATGTGTTTATGTCAAATAAATTTCAAATTACCAAAGGATGAATGAAAACCTTGCACTAAATTTGGTGTCAACCTGAAGTTAAATCATTTATCTATCGATTCATGTCCATTTTGATAGCTGACAAGCAGATTAAAGACACATTAAGCCGACTGAAAAATGACCATTAAGATTTTGAGATTTCCAGATACTTTAGAAGAAGGGCTGCTCTGAAGGGTTGCGGAGACCCAATCACAAAAATAACATCAGAGCAATCCTTCAGACTGAAGGTAAACTGTCCCCAAAGGCGATGTTACTTTTTGACTGGTCGCCTCTGGGTACAGAGACGATCAAGACAAAAACAGTTGAAACCTCCGCCCATATTTTGTGCGCAAGTTTGAACTCTCTTAATTTAACAAATAGAGCACAAAACTAGGATTTGAAAATACATGTTGCTTGTGTATTCAATAATCCTTCATTTGAAACACAAATATTTTTTATTTAAATGCTGAACATAATAAAAAACAGTTCATTTCATCTGTTACTTGAAGAATTTATGTTCCAGAAAACAAACAAAATGGCCGCCACGTATGATAAATTTCATCAGTATTTTTCCGGGATTTACATTGTTTAAACAACTTCTACAAGCTCTTAAGGTAATGAAAGGTTTAATAACTTGTCTTTGGTCATGTTTGTTACAAAAAGTTAATTGAATTTCGCTGCAATACAGATGAAATGGACGAAACAGAAAGTCAGTATAGCGCTCTTTCTTTGCTACTGGAAAATTTACGATGGACTTCAGATGGTACGTTGCACAATAAATGTCCAAATATGAAAAAAATCACTGTAGCGTCTCATCATTGAGACTAGGGAGTAGGGAAGCTCTGAAAATTTATAAGAGCAAAAGAACGTAAATGTAGTTTGAAATGGTAGCAATGATGTAGAGCAGGAAAGAGAGAGGTATGAGATTTAAGTCCTATGGCAGACATACTTTTTCCCTTTTGAAAATTACCACAGTAATCTTGTGCTTTAACCTTTACCAAATAATCCTAAGTTTTAAAAACCTTGAGGAAAAATGGCTTCTGAAAATATTGTGGGATAAGGAGAAAATGATGGTAAACAGCAATTTCTCCTTTTTGCACAATGTTTTCTATTATCTCAGACAAAAATATCATAAACTGAGTCACTTTAATTTGTTATCTACACATGTTTTGAGTTTAGACAAGTCTAATATTTGGTAAAGAGGAAAGAGAGCAACAGCAACAGCAGCAGCAGCAACAACAACAACAACAGCAACAACATTAGATTGCAGAATAATTTTGCCATTGATAAATACTACAAACATTTTGACTTTATCATTGCTGTTACTGTATACTACTTTACAAACTAAGTTTTGTGTTGACATTTTCAGGTGATGGAGCATGGCTGGTCGCACATCGTGCAGAACAGAGAAGACGTTTTAAAGCAATTCTGTGCACTAAACCAAAGACCTATGCCAGAATTAAAGAAGAGAGAAAAAGAGCAGAGAGACAGGGAACAACCATCGTGGAGCAGAATGTTGATGAAGAGGATGATGAAGAAGAAAAAGAGGCCCCGGTTTTGGATGGATTTTTTTTGGTAAACATTTTACTGTTAAATCTGTACTAAATGCCAACTTGATTCACGGTTTATCAAGGAAACTCACGTTGTCAAGGAGTAGGCCTTTGAAAACTTTGTGGAAAAAGGAGAAAATGCTGGTAACCAGCATTTTCTCCTTTTCTTACAATGTTTGCTACCCTTCCAAAGACAAATTGATTTCATTTGAGCTACATGGTGATTTGTTGGCTGCACATGCTAAGATGGACCAGTCTAAAATTTCATCAACTGGTAAGGAGTTACGCTACCAGTCCATCTAAAGAGGCCAATATTTAGGTTACTTGATGTGAAAAATAAGATGAAATTAAGTATTTTTATCCCTTTTGAGAGATATTTCCATGTATTTTTTGCCAATAGAAAATCGGCTTTCGATGACATAATTCATACAAATCCTAGAAATTACTCCATGTGCCATTTAAAAGTTATGTGTACTGCATGATGTTTATGGAACCCAGCGAGAATTTCGTACTTTAATTCAATTTAACTCTTTACCACACAATCCCGACTTTTAACGACCCTGAGAAAGAAGCCTATGGAAAACATTGTGGGAAAAGGAGAAATGCTGGTAACCAGCATTTTCTCCTTTTCTCACAATATTTTCCACCCTATCAAAGTCAGAAACCATCATATTAACAAGATTTAATTTGTTGTCTGCAGATGCTTTGAATTTGGTCCAGTCCAAAAATTTGTCGTTTGGTAAAAAGTTAAACATATTTGTCTCACATCCATTAAGAAACAAGTTATTACAAATTATACTAATCTCTCTTGATTCTGCTTCCTGGAAACCACACCAGTAATCGCTCCAAATGTGTGGGCCAGTGAAGGGTCCCAAAGTTGACGCCTGCTCCTATGAATCAAATGGTTGTGAGGCGTATGCTCTACCTCACGACCATGGACACATACTAATGTCTTTATAACACCTTGTTTTGTTTTCAAGTTATCCTTATTCTCTTAAGGTCACAAATGCTCAGATAAGTAATGTACGGTCATCGTGGCCCTCTTCTTGTATTACAGATGAGGCACTGTTGTGTAGAAGATCCTTCAGACTTGTGCTCTGTGAATATCAGTGGAAAGGAAATCAGCGAGGTGAAGGAAGATGACTTGTCCCTCTTCGACAATGTGGCTTATGTCAATGCCAGTGAAAACTTCCTTCCATTCGGTAGGTCAAAGTTTAAATCTTTACCGAACGATAAGATTTTAGACTTATGTTTAGAGAAGATTTTAGACTGAAGATACATCCCAAGTGACAGCAATTATTTCTACATACATGTATATAAACATGTATAACTCTTTACTAAATGACAAAGTTTTGGACTTATCAGAACTGAGTGCATTTGTAGACCATAAACTGAATGTGACTCAAATGATGGAATTTATCTGTGAGTGTGATAGGGTAGAAAATATTGTGGGAAGAGACATTTCAGAGACAGATTTCATCTTCTAAGCTATATTGATTTTGTCATTTATTGGTGCTGCATGTCCAAGAAACATTCTGCCTCAGGTTTCAGTCAGTTGTAGGACAAAATCTATTTAATGGATTCATGGTTATGTGATCCCTTGTAGAAATAATTGCGGTCAATATGGATACATCTAGGAAGAGTGTTTTTTAATTGGCTGAAACAATGTCACATGATACAAAGGAAATATGTTTTTTTGCCAATTAAAACAATTGGTAAGGACACTACTTTCTTCACAAAATAAATAAACTTTTTAACCCTTAGAGCACCTTTTACATCCATGGTTGCCTTTGCAGCCAGTGTAGATCAAGATCAGACTGCACTCTTTCTAGAATGAAAATGTTCAGTGGGTTGATATAACTGTGTAAAGGGTTAAAGATTAATAACCAGGATTGCATTCCCTTTGATAATTTCAGAGGCATTTAGAGGTTTTCCTATCCTCAGAGAGCTTGAGATGCCCTTAAATGGACTGAGAAGTATCAAACCAAAGATTGGAGATTATCCTAATTTAGAGGTATAGTTATGTATCTTTAATTTGTTAATATTTATCTTAAACTTGTTAACCCTTTACCAAACAATCCAGAGTTTTAACAACCCTGATGAAAAAGACTGGTAACCAACATTTCCCTTTACCAATCAGTCTTGAGTTTTTTAACAACCCTGAGAAAGAGGACTGGTAGCCAGTTTTTTCTCCTTTTCCCCACAATGTTTTCTGTCCTTCAAAAGACGACTCTTACTGTTTGAACCACAATTAACTTGTCATCAGCAAATGCTTTCAGTTTGGACACTTTTAATGTGAAGGTTTAACAAGCAATCTTGTTTTTAAACTTTGGGCTGATCCAAATCAAAAGCATATACAGACAGCAAATTAAATATGGCACAAATGATGAAATTTTTCTTTGATAGGGTAGAAAAAATTGTGAGAAAAGGAGAAAATGCTGGTTACCAGCATTTTCTCCTTTTTCCACAATGTTTTCAAAAGCCTGCTCAATCAGTCATTGGAATTAGGGACTGTGTGGTAAAGGATCAAATCACCTTAAGCAAGAAGCCTGATTACCAGAATTTTCTCGTTTTCTCAAGTTGTTTTCAAAAGTCTTTAGGTCATTTAAAAAAGTCATCTTGGAAAGAGGATAATTTGCTTAAAATAATTAATTTGTTTGATTCCCTCCTCAAAAACTAGCAAATTGCTTGGTATGGTTAGTTTCTGTGAGCAGATTTGAATTCAGGGTCCAACTATTCTTAGGAACATTCTAAGTCTTATTCTCAAGAATTTTCTAAATTTGAGAGTAGTGCAATTTCTTGTTGGCTAAACCAAATGCTTTAGCCAGTCAGAAGTTGCGTTACTTTCTACATCTAAAATTGGACTTGGAATGAAATTGAGAAGGGTTGGTGAATATTGATCCTGGTGCTATGTTCACCAATACAACGCTAATTCTTAATTCCAGGATTGCCTATCTCTGATTGGTTGTGGCATTAAGTCATTTATTGAAATTTAAAATTTGAACTAGAACTATAATGGTTTGTAAACATGGCTTCTTTTTTCTTATTGTGGCCCTCTGCTGAGCCTAAATGGTCAGTCAGTAACATACTTGAACCAAGGGGGTCGCTGGTTGGAATCTATGGCTTGGTGAATTTCGTTTTAGAGGATTGATGGAAGTCACTGGGACAGGATTCATTCCTCTCTTCCTGCTGATCATTGTTTCTATGATGGTTATGAGCGAAAGCAGCCAGTGGCTTGGGAAGTGTATAATGCAAAGTACTAGTAAAAGAAACTCCAGGAAGGTTTGGATAGGTGCACTGGCTGACCCAATATAACTGAAATACAGTGTAATGTTGAAAATGTATTAAACTTTATACAAACTAATCCTATCTTTGTTTTTGTCTAGGTGCTTGACGTGTCCTACAACAACCTGTCACAAGATGACATCTTAACAATCGGCCTTCTATCTAACCTGAAAGTGCTACACTTAACTGGCAACAGTCTGAAAGTACTACCAAACAATATGGCCATGCCTTATCTGGAAGAAAAGAGGTAAGTAAAGTTGACTTTTAATTTTTGTTCTTAAACTCTATACCAAACAACAAATTTTTTGACTGGTCCAAATTGAAAGCATTTGCAGACAACAAAATAAATGTGACTGAAAAATTGAAATTTGTTTTGGGAAGGGTAGAAAACATTGTGGGAAAAGGAGAAAATGCTGGTTACCAGCATTTTCTCCTTTTCCTACAATGTTTTCAAAAGGCTTGTTTTTCAAGGTCGTTAAGTCAGGATTGTATGGTAAAGAGTTAGGTCTTTACCAAACAACAAAATTATGGCTGTGTCCAAATTGAAAATATTTGCAGACGACAAATTCACTGTTATTCAAAGCATGAAATTTATGTTTTTAATGGTAGAAAACATTGTGTGAAAAGCAGAAAATGCTGGTTATCAGCATTTTCTCCTTTTCAGACAGTGTTTTCTACAGTCCTTTTGCTTGTGGGCATTTAATACTCGGGATTGTGTGGTAAATGGCTAATTGCTGAAATATGAAAGGTAACAAGAGACAATGTCAGTAAATGTTGGTACTCGAAGGTGAACGTTTTTTCCAGATTGAACTAATCAAGTGCGCCCATGTTGTCCTGCCAAGTTTGAGATAGTGAGAAATCAAAGCTTAAAAGGCAAGGGTTTGGGCTTACTGTGTTAAGTGATCTAGATTTTTCTATATGAGCCGTGCTGGCAAAAGGGGGCTTAATGCATCAGTGACACATGATACCAAGCAAGCGTACAAATATCCATTGTGCCATATTATCCACATTTTTTAACAATTGACTTAATCATGAAGTAGACTGGGCTTTGGACATTGATCAATAGCAAAAAGTTTTGGCCCGGGGCCAATACTTTTCGCAGATGCATTAAGCCCCATTTTCACAGAGCATGGGTCATGTTTTTTGTGTTTTTTTGCAGTAAAACAGAGATACTTCGATTCTCAAAGCTGGAAATTTTACTGTTAGATGACAATAAACTAGAAGATGTGTCAGTTTTTGCTGCCCTTGCGGGTCTTCCTAGGTAATTTTTTCTGTGTGATCTTCTTTATATATAAGATACATGTTGACACCTTAGATTTTTTAAATACTTCTGACATGACGTGTTTGTAAAGGTAATCAGAAAGAAAATATCAGGAAAAAAAGAATCGGAAAAAGTATCAATTTTTCCCAGGAAAAAAGTATCAGGAAAAAAGAATCAGTTGCTGTCAAAGGAGTGATATTTTATCAATATTTATTATAAATCTTAATTATATTTATGATACTTTTTTTTCTGATACTTTTTATCTTTTTTTTTTTTCCCTAATATTTTCTTTCCTACAATCGTTTGTGAACATGGTGTAGATGATGATCAGACTGTACAAAATATGCAGTCTGGATCAGTATTCACTAAACAGTATAAATAGCAATTTGATACTAATTCTTAAATTTCTAAAATCACATCTAAATCATTTTCAGATTTGCTACACCATTTGGTTTAGCTCGTCAGAAGTTGTGTACCTTTGACATTTAGAACATTCTTGGGAATGAGTGTGCAATCCCCTTTCAAATACAAATTTCAAATTTGTTGTCTACACATACTTTCAATTTGAAAGTCTGAAATTTGTCCTCTTGGAAAGGGTTAATCTTTTTACTAGACAACAAAATTTTAGCCTTGTCCAAATTGAAAGCATTTGCAGAAGGCAATGGGGCTCAAATGATGCAATTTTTCTTTTATAGGGTAGAAAACATTGTTGGAAAAGGAGAAAATGCTTTTTACCAGCATTTTCTCCTTTTTCCACAACGTTTTCAAAGGGCTTCTTTCCAAGGGTTGTTAAAAGTTGGCATTGTTCGGTAAAGGGTAAAAAGATGTCTGCTTTAAGGCAAAAAAAGATGTCAACGATAGGTTGTGTTAGAATGTATGGTGTGTTTTGCCCGTTAGATCCTAGACTAATGATCGCTTTTGTTGTATGTTGCAGTTTGAAGCATCTGAATTTAGAAAAGAACGAACTGTACTACGTTCCTATGTTGAAATCAGTGGAAGGACAAGTAGTGCCTAACGATGATGAAAAAGAAGTTAAAAAACTTCGACGCTCTGCTGAGAAGGGGGCTAAGAGGTCGTCGCCAAGGACTTCAAGGTCAAAGGATGCGACCCCTCGACAACCCTCCCTATCAAAAAAGGACAGAGAGGAAACTGGAGATGCCCCTAAACCCACACCAGTGCCTGAGGGTAATGAACCAAAACTTGAAAATGGGGACAAAAATGGAAAAGAGAAGAATGGTAGGTTTATAAGAAATACTGGGTTACTTTCAAAGAAATTGTGAAAGAATAATCTAAAGCTGCATTACTCTTTACCAAACAATAGAATCCTATCCCAATCTTTTAATTGTCCAACTTGAAAGCATTTGCAGACGTGGAAAAAAAATGTGGTTGAAATGATGGACTTTGTTATGGATCGGGTAGAATACATTGTGAAAAAAGGATACGATGATGGGTGCCAGGCTTTCCTCTTTTTCCTACAATGTTTTTTTGAACTCTTTCTCCTCAGAGTCATTAAAACTTGAATTGTTTGTGGACCCTTTACCACAAAATCCCAAGCTTTAACAACCCTGAGAAAGAGACTATTTGAAAGCATTGTGAGAAAAGGAGAAAATACTGGAAACCAGCATTTTCTCCTTTTCCCATAATATTTTCTATCCTATTACAGGCAAAACTTATCACATTTAATTTGTCATCAGAAAATGCTTTTAATTTAGATCATAAATTTTGTCGTTTGGTAAATGGTTAAAGGATTATATGTCAAAAGTGATACTGGGAAAACAGACAAATTGCAAATGGATTGTACCTGTTGTACAAAACTTGGGGCTCTGAGTATTGTTCTCATTTTAGATAGAAGACTTGCCTGCTGATTGGCTGAAACGGAAGGTTTCTTCCAGTTAGAGTTTCAGTCTCTGAATTCAATGTTCAGAATTTTATTTTACTATAGTATGTGAAAAAACAACCTAGACCTAGATTGACCAAAAAATTATAAATGTTGTTCTTATTGTTAATTCCCGGACTAGTTATCTGATTGGTTGAGAAATTTTGTCCTGCCCTGTCAGCAGACCAATCAACAGACAGTATAGTTCAAAGATCAGACTGCGCATTTTGTACACAATCTGGTTCTGTATTTACCAACCATTCCTAACAGCATTCAAAGTCCAAGACTTAATTTAGAATCATGATCTACATTATCTGTTAAATCTGGAATATTATGTTGTAGTAACTTTCAAGGGGTACCTTTCACTAAACTGTGTATGTATGAAATTTGCATACGTAGTATTTTTAAACAAGCATCAGTTCTGAAAACAAGTTTCACTGACCTGCACAACTTCACGGTTTGAGTAATTATTTGCGGTGTGTATATTCAGTCCCAAAAAATTTGCTTAAATCTATACAGTTTAGTAAAAGGAACCCCTGTTGCTTGTATTTGAATCAAGCAGTGTGAGAAAATTTGATAGAGGGTTGAGTGAGATGTCAGAATTTTCTTATGCAGCAAGAAGTAAATACAAGCAGTAGGGGAGTTACTACATCATAATATTCCTAATATATACCTACAACTTTCAACAACAAAATATTGCAATTATTGACATTTTATTTGAAAACAGTAAACAAAGTGAGACAATAGCGTGGAGGATAGTCACTCTGTATGAATGGCAGATTAATATTATAGCCTAACATTTGATGAACCTAATTTCAAATCAATGCTTAGTCTGTGGGCAAGTTATGGTATGTCATCATACAATATTTGGAACCGTACTTCACAGTTTGTAAATATGGACCATTTTTCTGTCCAGTGTGTTATTTTATCTGCTTGCAACGCTTGTATTTGACCTTGATATATATAATTTTATATATTATTTCAATGGTTTTAAAAATTTCAGAGGAAGATGGTTTGGAAGGTAATTTTTGTTTGCTTGCAGCATTACTTGGCTATTGGTTAGAAACAGTTACACTGTAATTGCTTGTGATAATTTTTCATGCAGCTAATGCATTACTATGTGTAAATAAATAATTATTCACCAAACAACAAAATTTTAGACTTGTCCAATTTCATAGCCTTTGCAGACGACAAATTAAACGTAGCACAAACGATTGGATATGTCTTTTAGATAGTAGAAAAGATTCTAGGAAAAAGAGAAAATGCTGGTTACTAGCATTTTCTCCTTTTTCTACAATAATTTCAAAGGCTTTCTTTTTTATGGATTATGTGGTAAAGAGTTCACAGGGGGCATTACTCTGAAATAGTTCTAAATACATGTGAGACATGCTGTGTGTAAAGGCGGGTTTAACCCTTTACCATACAATCCTGACTTTTAATGACCCTAAGATAGAAGGCTTTTGAAAACATTGTGGGAAAAGGAGAAAATGCTGGTAACCAGCATTTTCTCCTTTTCCCACAATGTTTTCTACCCTCCCCAAAACAATTTTCAATTTTTGAGTAGAATTTATTTTGTCATCTGCAATTGCTTTCAATTTGGACCAGTCTAAAATTTTGTTGTTTGGTAAAGGGTTAATGTATCTGCATAAAATGTAGACCCATATCATCTGATAAAGAGGTAAAGTAAGGGGCTTTGCATTTACTTTTTACTTATCCAAGGTGCTGTTTTACGAGAATTTTTATACATTTTTGCATAACTTTAAACATACGAAAAAGTCACATCATGTAATTCATTCATTCACCCACAGATGTAAGAAATTTGGTGCCTTCACCCTTTACTACACAATCTCGAGTTTGAACAGGCTCCAGAAAGAAAGCTTTTGAAAACATTGTTGGAAAAGGAGAAAATGCTGGTTACCAGTGTTTTCAAAAGCCTCCTTTATGAAAGTTGTCAAAATTCGGTAGTGTGTGGTAAAGGGTTTAGTGGCATAAATAAGTGGAACTGAAAAACCAAAAAAATAAAAATAATCATTTACGTATATCAAAAAAACACTGTAGGACAAGGAAACAGATTTTTATTTTTTGAAAAAAAATTGATATTTTTCTTTGACTCTTTACCACACTATGACAACTATTAACAACCCTGAGGAAGAAGCCTTTAGAAAACATTGTGGGAAAAGGAGAAAATGCTGGTAACCAGCATTTTCTCCTTTTCCCACAATGTTTTCTACCCTATCAAAGAAAAATAGTGTCATTTGAGTCATTATTAAATTGTCGTCTGCAAATGCTTTCAATTTGGATAGGTTTAAAATTTTGCCGAGTGATAAAGGGTTAATTCATTACACAACAAACCCGACTCTTGAGGACTGTGACAGAGAAGGCTTTTAAAAACATTGAGGGCAAAGGGGGAAAATGGTGGTAAATAGCATTTCATCCTTTAATCACAATGTTTTCTACTCTATTACAGAGAAGACCCATTATTTTACACACAGTTATTGTCATCTGCAAGAGCTTTCTTTTTTTGACATATTTTACTCATTTACCAAACAACAGAATTTTAGACTTGTCCAAACTGAGAGCATTTGCAGAAGACAACATAAATATGACCCCAAAATTTACTTTGCAAGGATAGAAAACACTGTGGTAAAAGGAGAAAATGCTAGTTACCAGCATTAATGCTAGTTACCAGCATTTTCTCCTTTTCCATACAACGTTTTCAAAGGCTTCTCTCTCTGGGTCGTTAAACCTTATGATAAGCAGTGAAATTTTACTTGTTTCTTTTGACAGCATGGGATTTCGATACAAGTAAATCTGAGTCTGTTGTTGATAGTTTATAGAGCTAGTTACAATTATATCGTATAGGCTGTAAGAATTGACCTGGCAGGGTGGAGTTATGTTACAGGTTACTGCATTTATGACCAAGGTGAAATAGCTAATTCAGAAATCATTGTGAGTAGTTATATGAAATGCAATACTGTATACATGGATATATAATGTTTGCGAATTCAAGACACTTATTCTTGTTGGTATACTTGTGGTAAAATATGCAAACAGAAAAGTTTGTGAATTTTTCAAATTCGCAAAATTGAAAATATTTTCACGTCGCAAAAATTTCCACTTGTACAGTATAATGATATAGCTTGCAAGAATTGAACAACATGGATAAGAAGCATCTTTCTCACAATGATTTCAGAAGGTAAAAGAATATGTACTCCATATGTCCATAAAAAGGATCGATAAAGTACTGCACATGTTTATGTAGATTTACGGCAAATGATTCAGGACAGGCTTAAGGCCACGAAAATGAAAAGTAAACTGGTTCATGATGACTGTCAAAGGTTAGCCATGCCCTGCCAGGTCAGTTCTAACAGTCTATACTTTATTTTATCTTTTGAGCTGACACGCGAATAAGATTAATTTATGCTGTTCAGTCCAGATATATTCAATTAATTATAAACAAGTTATGCTTTGGCAGAAGGGGGTTAAATGCATGCTGTGATGCATGATACCAAGCAAGTTATCATATTGTTATAGATGCATAAATTCCATTTTATTTAACAACGTATATGACAAATTTTTCTAACAGACAGATTTTTTTAAAACTTTGCACATACAAATCTCATCATGTCTCTAAGAGATTACTGTAAAAAAAGATGTGGGTCACCGTGCTTGTTTCTGAGAAATTTGCCTTTGAAAAAGGTATATACAGTTCCTAAATTCAGCTGATATTGGATTTAAAGTGTCTTTCTTTAATAGTTAGTTAAACAGAAAAATAACAGGAAAAATATCTCGACTTTTAAGGACCCTGAGAAACAATCCTTTTGAAAACATTGCGGGAAAAGAAGAAAATACTGGTAACCAGTATTTTCTCCTTTTCCCACAATGTTTTCTACCCTTCCCAAAACAAATTTCAATTTTTCAGTCACATTTATGTTGTCCTCTGGAAATGTTTTTAATTTCGACAAGTCCAAAATTTTGTCGTTTTGTAAAGAGTTAACACACAAAGCTGTTTTAGACTTGTCCAAATGGAAAGCTTTTGGAAATCAAATGTGGCTCAAATGATGAAATTTGTTGGTGAAAGGGAAGAAAACATTGTTGGAAACAGAGAAAATGCTGGTAACCAGCTTTTTAGCTCACCTGAGCACGTAGTGCTTAGGGTAAGCTATTGTGATCAATCAGTGTCCGTCCGTCCGTCCATCAGTCCAACCGTGAACAATTACTTAAAAAATCTTCTCCTCTGAAAATGGCCAACAGATTTCAATGAAACTTCACAGAAATGATCCTTAGGTGATGCACTTTCAGAATACTTCAAAGATTTGAATTCCATGAAGAACTCTGGTTGCCATGGCAACCGAAAGAAAAAACTTTAAAAATCTTCTTGTCCCAAACCGTAAGGGCTAGAGCTTTCATATATGGCATGTAGCATCATCTAGTGACCCTCTACCAAAATACTTCAAGTTAAGGCCCTGGTGTGGAAATTAGCCCTATGTTGTGGGGTCTCGGATTTCACATAGAGATTAAGAAGGAAATCTTTCAAAAATCTTCTTGTCCTAAATCCTAAGGGCTACAGCTTTCATATTTGGCATGTAGCATCATCTAGTGGACCTCTACCGAAATACTTCAAATGATGGCCCTTGTGTGGAAGTTGGCCCTTTGTTGTGGGTTCACGAATTTTACATAGAGATAAAGAAGGAAATCTTTAAAAATCTTTTTGTCCTGAACCTTAAGGGCTAGAGCTCTCATAAAAAATCTTCTCCTCTGAAACCGGCCAACAGATTTCAATGAAACTTCACAGAAATGATCATTAGGTGATGCACTTTCAGAATACTTCAAAGAATTCCATGAAGAACTCTGGTTGCCATGGCAACCGAAAGAAAAAACTTTAAAAATCTTTTTGTCCCAAACCGTAAGGGCTAGAGCTTTCATGTATGGCATGTAGCATCATCTAGTGACCCTCTACCAAAATACTTCAAATTAAGGCCCTGGTGTGGAAATTGGCCCTATGTTGTGGGATCTCGGATTTCACATAGAGATAAAGAAGGAAATCTTTAAAAATCTTCTTGTCCTAAATCCTAAGGGCTACAGCTTTCATATTTGGCATGTAGCATCATCTAGTGGACCTTTACTGAAATACTTTAAATGATGGCCCTTGTGTGGAAATTGGCCCTTTGTTGTGGATACACAGATTTTCATAGAGATAAAGAAGGAAATCTTTAAAAATCTTCTTGTCCCAAACCTTAAGGGCTGGAACTCTCATATATGGAATATATTAACCAATCAGCAGCAAACTTGGTCAAAATTTATATGACCATAAGATCTCGGATGAGTTTGATTTTGGGTCTTATTGGACCAGAACAACTGGAGTTATTTGTCCTTGAATTAGAAAAATTGCTATATTTGACTGTTTACACTCTAGCATCTACAAATATAAACCAATCAGTGCCAAATTTGTGGTCAAAATATATATGACCATAAGATCTTGGATGAGTTGGTTATGGATCTAATCAGACCAGAACAACTGGAGTTATTTGCCCTTGATTTAGAAAAATTGCTATATTTGACTTTGTTTACACTCTAGCATCTACAAATTTTAACCAATCAGCACCAAACTTGGTCAAAATACGTATGACCATATGATCTCGGATGAGCTCGATTATGGATCTAATCAGACCAGAACAACTGGTGTTATTTGCCCTTGAATTAGAAAGTTCTTTAGAATAGTTCTTTGTCCGGAGCATAACTTTGTCATCTCCAGTCCGATTGACTTGAAACTTGGCATTTGTGTTTGTTGCAATAATACGGAGTGCAGTGTAAAAGAACCATTACTCTACCTCATACTGTCTATGAATTATTTCCCTTGATCATCCATTTTACAGCATTTTCTGCTTGTCCGGAATATAACTTTGTCATCTCTTGTCTGAACATCTTCAAAGTTGGCATGCATGATTATTGAAAAATTATGGAGTGCAGTGCACAAGAACCATAACTCTTCCTAGCATGAATTTTTAGTTATTCCCCCTTTGATCTTCATTTTTATAGCATTTCTTGCTTGTCCGGAGCAAAACTTTGTCATCTTAAGTAGGAATGACTTGAAATATGGTATGCCTATTTGTTGCAATATTTGGAAGTGCATTGCGCAAGAATTGCAACTCTACCTTGTGCTGTCTTTGAGTTATTTCCCTGTGATCGTCATTTTTACAGCGTTTAGTGCTTGTCCGGAATATAACTTTGTCATCTCAAGTCAGAACGACTTCAAACTTGGTATGCATGTTTGTTGCAATATTACCGAGTACAGTGTGCAAGAACAATAACTCTACCTAGCGCGGATTTTGAGTAATTCCACTTTGATCTTCATTTTTACAGTATTTCTTGCTTGTCCGGAACGGAACTTTGTCACCTCAAGTCAAATTGACTCGAGACTTGGTAAACATATTTGTTGCATTACTTGCCCTTTGCGATTATTATACCTCCTCGACAACTGGCGGTGGGACGGGCGTATCTTGCGACAATTTGCCGCTCATGTTTCATTATCATTTGGCCTTGAACCTCAATATTTGGTATTTATCTTCATTGTAGACCTTTACTGCTTACTACTCAGGTGAGCGATATAGGACCATTATGGTCCTCATGTCTTCTTTTTCCGGAGTGTTGTAAAAGCATTTTTTCTTACAGTAGTTAAAACTCAGGACTGTTTAAAAAAGGCTTTATAAAAATCTGCCTCCTTTTTGGTATCTTTCATTAAAAAGTATTCGCTTGAAATTTATCAGATATATGTTCAGCTTGTTAAGTATTTCTCTGTTGGATTGACCTGAGATATTTGCAAAGTCTGTGACATCTTTTTGATAATTTTTGGATTCCGTAAAAAGTGTTACCGACTTGATCTCCGAATCGTTATATATTGGTAAGTGATTGTATGGGTATGGCCGTTTTGAAAAATATTTCATTGTATGTACCTCTTTTGATATCAAGTGCAATCACATCATGATCATACAGATATATATGAATACAATATCGAACTACTCAAATATAAATTAGTTTTGTCTCAAGTCAAGCCGAAAGCTAAAAAGTAGCTTTTAGTTCAAATTTGATATGATTGGCTAGATCTATTGAGTGTGTAAGAGCTATATTAGTGTCTGACTATGGTTATTTTCTTAAAGCAGTGAAGATTCAATAAATAATGTTTAAGTGGAAATTTTTGCGATGTGGAAATTTTTGCAATTTTGCAAATTCAAAAAATTCCCAACTTTTCTGTTTGAGTGCAAAACATCTGTAATCAGTAATTCACAAATTTTGAGACATGAGTATATATCCACGTATACAATAATGGGTGCAAATTTTAGGTATAAAGGATACTTGAATGTTCATATACTTGAAAGTACATTGTATATGATATAGAGAATCTTACATAAGTGTTTATGTTTTATCACTTTTATGAAACTAGTCTACTTTTTCCACCACGATGTTAAAATTCTTCTCTGTGAGAATCGTAAAAACAAGGCATCGTTTTAGTATTGATTATATAGAGGATACTTTCTATTTCAGGATTTGATCAAAATTTCTTTCATTGAGTGAAAAGCAAAGGCTATAGTTTCACTATTGGCTTTGCCACGCACAAAAATATGGCCTTTGCTTTTCACAAGATGAAAGAAATTTCAATGGTAAACTTAAACAAACAGTTATCAGATTTCTTTTATGACATTCTAACATATTTTTTCAGGCCTGAGTGAAAAAAAAATGTGCATTTTTCAAGTGAAATAGATCTATTCCATGTGATTGGATACGGACTAGCTGTAAAAATGACGTCATTAGTGATGTTGTGTATGTCATAAAATGCTTGACCTGCTAAAAATTCATTCATGTTCTATAAATATCCATGGTATGTCAAAAATAAAAATTATAACATTCACCGGTGAAATATAAGGATAAAATCCACTGTTAGATTTCTATAAACTACTGAAAAGCATAGAAGAATGTCAGTTGTTTATGTTTCAAAAATAGTCTTTATGGGGTTTAACTCTTTAGGAAACAGGACTTATGAAAACATTGTGGGAAAAGGAGAAAATGCTGGTAACCAGCATTTTCTCCTTTTCCCACAATGTTTTCTACCCTATCAGACATCTACCACAATTTTAGCAATGTTAAATTTTGCCTTTGCATATGCTTTCGATTCAGACGGGTCTAAAATTTTGTCGTGTGGTAAAGGGTTAAATGTGGTTCAGATGATTAGATTTGTCCATAAAAGAGCAGAAAACATTTTGAGAAAGGGAGACCAGCATTTTCTCCTTTTCTACAATGTTTTCATAAGTCTTTTTCATTAGGGTTTGTTAAGATTTCAGGATTGTTTGGTAAAGGTTTTATTTTCTTGTACAGCAAAGGTTCCTGCATGAATCAATGGCAAAGTCAGTGAATTATTTTGTTATCCACAGAATCTGGTCTGATCTTTGCCACGGTGCTGGTCATGTGGAAGTGCCTTTGGGCAGAGAATTTTTAGAGCCCTAGCTTAGCACTGCTGGAACCTCAGAAACACATGTGATGTAACTCAAATACTGTTGAAAGCAGCATAAAGCAACAGCAGTCAAAAAAAACAAAATCATATTGCTGTATGTTTTCAGGGTTGTTGAATGAAGACCTTGAAGGAATTTCTCGTCAAATCACTGATATAGACCTTGAGAAGGAAGTTACGTTAGATCCGCTACTAGGTAAAGATGATGATGATGATGACTTAGGTGATGGATCCAGTTTGCCCCCTTTTCCAGATCTGAGGGTTCTAAATCTGGCCTACAATATGGTGAATTGACCTGTTTTTTTCTATTCTATATGTATATTAACTTCGTCTGTCTCTCTGCTTGAATTCATTGTTTATTCAGTGCCCTAACCCTTTACCAAACAATTAATTTCAAGACCCTAAGGCTTTGGGTAAATTTATTTGAAATGGAAAAAATGCTGATCACCAGCATTTTATACTTTCCCACAATGTTTCTGAGTTTCATTTATTTTGTTATCTGCAAATGCTTTCAATTTTGACTAGTCTCAGTTTTGTTGTTTGGTATGAAGTTAACTCCTTCCAAAGCAACAAAATTTTAGACTGGGTGCAATACTACACTGTTGCGAAACACATCAAAGCGGCAATATGTTTCTAAACGACCCTGAAGATGGGACTAGGGTCAATTTCTAGAATGAAATGCTTGGAAACATTATTTAATCACCATATATAGGTTAGTTTAACCTCTTTAGATCAGAAATCAACCGAGCACATATCCTGTGCAACTATATACGAAAATTAGGTTACAGATTTTCACAGATTTCCACAGCTTGTTTTTAGATTACAGTTTTATTTCTCAACAAAATTTTAACCCTTACCAACATCTCTCATCTCCCTTTTATCCTCTCCATAGCTTTTCTTGAGAATTTGAATAACATAAGTAAACGTCAGTGTAGTGTCAAGACTGTCGGTACATACATAAGCAAAGTAGTGGAAAAAATCTCAATATGGCAGCCAGAGATCCCGGAAGTACAATTTATCGAGACTAACAGATGCTATTGAGAGAGTTTGCACACAACAGATTAAATGCGGAACAAATACTATTCTTTTCTCCTTTGATAGGGTAGAAAACCATGTGGGAAAAGGAGAAAATGCTGGTTTCCAGCATTTCCTCCTATTTCCACAACATTTTCAAAAGACCTATCCCTAGTGGTTCTTAAAACTGGGAGTTGTTTAGTAAAGCTTAAATCATACTTTAGTGACAGAAGCCATTTCATGAAGAAAAGTATAATTTGCATTCCAGATTGAAGATGAGGAAGCTTTACTGGCTGTGGCAGCCTGGCCTATGTTGGTAGAACTGGTCATACACAACAACCCATTGACCACAGAGAACAGTGGGGATCCTCCTCTCTTACAGAGATTTCTCGGAGAACGTCTTGGAATTAAACTGAAAAGGCATGTTACCTGTACTTGTTTGGGTAGAAATACTACCATTTCTGGACATCACACAACCTGGGCCAGCATTCAGCAACCATTCCACTGTGCATTCTGATTGGCTAAACCAAATCTGATTAGCTAAACCAAATCTTATTGGCTAAACAATTTGTCTTACTTAATCCGAAATTGGGTTAATTGGAAATTTAAATAATTCTTGAAAATCAGGCTAAGAGTGTTCTTAACAATGGTTGGTGAATGTGGGCTATGAATATTGGAGTACTTCTGGTATTGTTGCTTCGAAGACAAAATATTTTAAGCCTGAAGCCTTGCTAGATGACAGGATGTTAGACTTGGCTGGCTTGAAATTAATAATTTTGCAGACGACAAGTTTGATGCTGCTCAAATGATGGTATTCTTTGGTGAGAGGGTTGAAAATATTGTAAGGAAAACAGGAAATGCTGGCAACCATCATTTTTTCCTTTGTCCACTATCTTTCAAACAAAAGAATCCTTCTCCCAAAGGATTGTTAAAACATATGAGCTCTGACAAAAGAGGGCTTAATGCATCTCCGTGATCCATGGTACAAGGCAAGCCATCACATATTTAGGGATCTGTAATATCCACTTTTTTCAAAAATTAACTTAATCATGAAATAGACTGGTCCTCGGGCATACAGAAAATTGACCAATAGCGAAAAGTTTCGGCCCAGGTCAGCCTGCGCAGATTGCGCAGGCTGACCTGGTTCGATACTTTTCGCAGATGCATTAAGCCCCCTTTTCACAGAGCAACAGAGCATGGTTCATATGTTTGTAAAATATTTAAAAGTTAAAGTGCCAAGTACTCCAAACTCACATTTTCAGTATAGAATAAAAACCCGTATAAATGCAATATCAAGGTTGCTTTTGCCCAGAATTTCTTAGCAAAGTGGATAGTGTAAATCAAAGATCAGGTTGTTTTTGTGCAGTCTGATCTTGATATACACTGGCAGCAAAGGCAACAAAAATAGTGAAAGGCATTCTAAGTGTTCAAGAAGTGTCATTTTGACTTGCAGGAAAAAAGATGTGGATGTTGTTAAACCACCAGTTGAGGTAAAAATCAGAAAATCCAGACATGTAAGTTGTATTGAGTTTTCTACAGTTTTATATGAAACATGCTCTGTGAACAGGGGGTTTAATGTATGTGCAATCCTCAGCAAACTGACCTTGGTCAAAACTTTCTGTTATTGGTAAGTTTTCTGCATGTCAAAGGACCAGCCTACCTCAAGATTTAGTTGGTTGTTAGACATAATGGATTTGATTGATTCATAATTATATGATGACTGTATTAGTACAATCTATCATGGAGGTGCATTAAGCCCACTTTGCCCAGACTGCAGCTCTGTAAATACAAATTTAGTATTTACTCTTTGCCAGATTCACAAGATTTAAAACATGTCCATATTGAAAGCAATTTGCGGACGACAAATTAGATTTAGCCAAAAGGATGTGATTTTACTTTGCAAGGTTAGAAACAAAGTGGGAAATGGAAAAAAAAGTGGATAACCAGCATTTTCTCCTTTTTCCGCAATGTTTTTAATTCCTTAAGAGACAAGTCCAATCATTTTAGCCATACTTAATATGTCTTCTGCAAATGCTTTTAGTTTGGACAAGTCTGAAATTTAGTCATCTGTTAAACTGTTTATAAATTAGTGTGTGTTTTATTCCACTCAGGTTTCCTCCGTTGTACCAAAGATCCCCAAACTAAGTGTGGATGACTTGTTAATGTTGGAAGCCCCAAGACCCCCAACAGAGCCCAAACCTCAACCCATGGAAAGTAAGGACCCACTACCCCCTATTCCACAGTCGCCTGGTAACGTAAGGGCCAGGACAGTTCCTGAGGGACATTCAGGGGAAAAAGAGAGGTCACAGTATGAGACACAAACTGAGACAGTGGAAGACAATCCCACCCAGTCTGAGAGTGATGCCTTCTTTATGACACAGGTACAAATGTATTGTGATTGGCCTTTGACCCTTCACCTAGCAATCCTGTATATTCACAACCCTTGGTTTGTTCCTTAATAAGAACTCTATTAAAAACACTGTATAAAAAAGAGGAAATGCTGGTAACCGGCACTTTCTCCCTTTCTCACAATGTTTTCTTCCTTTTCCATGACAAATCCTACATTTCAGTCACAATTAACCCTTTACCACATGGCAAAATTTTAGACCTATCCAAATTGAAAGCATTTGCAGACAACAATTTCACAGTGGCTTAAATAATGCAATTTTTCTTTGATAGGGTAGAAAACTTTGTGGGAAATGGAGAAAATGCTGGTTACCAGCATTTTCTCCTTTTCTAACAATGTTTTCAGAAGGCTTCTTCCTCAGTCGGGATTGTGTGGTAAAGGGTTAACTTTTATAGAAGAAATTCCTTCAAAATGGACAAGTCTAAAATTTTTCCATCCAGTAAAGCATTACCGTAATATTTAGCATCTGGCGGTAGCTTATCTTTTACAAGTCAGAGGGCCGTCATTGTAATAGAGGATATTTGTTTTTTTCGCTGAAAGATTGAAATGTGTTTCATTGAGTGAACACAATCAGTAGTATTTTCAGTATTTTCACACGTGGCACAGCCATGAGTGAAAATATTACCGATGATGTTCAAGTGATGAAAAAATATTTCAATCTTTCACACACACACCCACCCCCCCCAAAAAAAAAAAAAAAAGTCTATTTATTTTATGCTTCTAACCCCTTTTTTTGTTGGGGCTTTCATCAAAATTCATGATAGTAGTTTTTTGTAATTCTCCGTGACGTACCTTCCCCATACAAGAAAGCATTACAGCATTACATAAAGCGCTAGAAATGTGGGGTAAAAGCTTTTAAATTACATCATATTTCCATCTGGTTAAATGGCACTCACTGTTTACATAGGTAACAAGTGCGCGGGAACTACTGTTTCCGCCTTCTATTGAAGAGTTACCGAAATATTTTTGGTAAATTTCACTGGTCGTAACTATGAATCATCAAACCTTGTGATCCACCATTATTTCCCTATAAATTATCAAAAAGCATAAAATAAATTTCTAATCATGGCAGTATTCTATGTTGGAAGACTGGCCATCCAGTTTGCTGAGAAGTTCTGTCTCAGCCTATGAATTGTATTGTGAGAATATTTAGAACTAAAGTTGAAGTTAGAATGACTGAATGACAGGAAAGGTTTTAGTACTTACCAACAGTTCTAAAATGCTTTCTTAGTCTAATTCTAGATTAAAAAAGTTACACAGTCTCTATATGGCTATACTATTCGGTTAAGCTAATCAGATATTGCGCTACTTTCAAATCAGAACAGTCTTGAGAATTGGACTAAGAATGTCACTTAGAACAGTTGGTAAATACATGCCCAGATCTAGTCTGCCTAACCCTAAGAGCACCAAATTAACCAAACAGACATTTTCATTCAAGACATTAAATCCAAATAATTGCAATTTTAAGGTTGCATTTGTCTAAAATATCTTGGTAAAGCAGACAGTGTAGATCATTTTGTGTAGTTAGATCTTGATCTACACTGGCAGCATAGGCAACTTTAGTTGTGAAAGGATCTTTGAGGGCAAATTCTCTTTAACCCTTTCCAAAATGACAAATATTAGTTGCAACCAAATTCAAAATATCTGCAGACGACCAATGAGCATAAGTTCTCTGGTGACCACCATTTCTCTTGTCCAACAATATTTTCAAAAGCTTTCTTCTTCAAGGTCATTAAAACCCGGGATTGTTTGGTAAAAAGTTAATTTTAGCCTTCAGAACTGTAAATTATCAACATCATGATTTTCTACAGGTTGATGACCAGGCAGAGGAGAAGGAGACTGGTAAAGCTGACAAATCGAGGAGAAAACATAAAAAGAAAGAGGAAAGTAAGAAAGAAGCTGACAACAGATACAAAGGTTTTGAAGTTTTACTGGATGTCGAGGAAGATCCAAACTATACACCACCTAAAGGTTAGACATGGGTTCTACATTATAAATGGAAATTTTTCCGATGTGGAAATTTTTGCGATTTCGTGAATTTGAAAAATTCGCAAACTTTCCTGTTTGCGTATTTTACCACAAGTACACCAACAAATAATGAGTGTCTTGAATTCGCAAATACTTCCCAGCGCAGAATGTCTGTAATCAATAATCCGCAAATTTTTCGACACGCATACTGTGTAAGTGGAAATTTGTATGACTTGGAAATTTTTGTGATTTTGTGAATCTGAAAAATTCACAAACTTTTCTTTTCGCATATTTTACCACAAGTATACCAACAAATTTGCAAAAATTTCCATACGCAAAATGTCCGTTATCGGTAATTTGCAAATTTTTTGACACGTGTATATATCCACGTATACAGTATATATCCATGTATACAGTATATATAAACGTATACAGCATTTGCTTGCCCAATACATAATCATATCTTTTAACCCTTTACCAAATGATCATGGGTTTTTATGACCCTGAAGAAGAAGCCTTTTGAAAACATAGTGGGAAAATGAGAATATGCTTGTTTGCTGATAACTAGCGTTTTTTTCTTTTTTGTCAGTGTTTGTCTACCGTCTCAGTGACAAAAATTATTACTTGAGCAGCAATGAATTTGCTGTCTGCAGACGCCATTAGAATTGACAAGTTGAAAATCTTGCCATTTTGCCTGCAACACACGAAAAAGGGCATTCTGACGTTTGCATAAAGTGTTGTCTCGGATCAGCCTGTGCAGTCCTAGCAGGCCAATCGGAGACGGCACTTTACGACTACATTAGATTTTGTCCAACAGTAGACTTGTGTGAAACAGAAAATCACACACGATCGGAAAGTGTTGTCTTGGATCAGACTGCGCGGACTGTGCAGGCTGATCTGGGACAACACTTTACGTAAATGTCCGAATGTCCCTTTTCGTGTGTTACAGGCCATATAGTAAAGGGTTGACTCTGTAGCGGCCTTCAGTTTAACCCAAATCCTGCTAGATAACTAACATGAAATTTTCAATTCGTTAGTAAAAACCCATATAGGGGTATTTCAAATTTATATTTTGGGAAACAATATCTCCTTATCGGACAGTGTACAACCAAGATCAGACTGCATGTTC
Source organism: Hippopus hippopus (assembly GCA_946811185.2). Taxonomy (NCBI): domain Eukaryota; kingdom Metazoa; phylum Mollusca; class Bivalvia; order Cardiida; family Cardiidae; genus Hippopus; species Hippopus hippopus. The sequence continues at coordinate 43,394,910 of OX328110.1, forward strand.
TGTGCAGTCTGATCTTGATCTCGACTGGCTGCAAAAGATCAGTGATTCGTGCTTAGCACCCTGAGGATAAAAAGAGTCATGTTTGGAAAAGGGTTTATAAAATCTTGATTGCTGGAACTGTTGTATTCACTGTGTGTAATAGATATACAAGACAGTGTCAGATGATCATTTATATTGGCTTTGAATTAGTGGTCTGCAGCTGCTTTCAATTTAGAAGAGTCTGAATTTGTTGTTTTAAAAAGGGTTAACTCTTTTACAAATGACAAAATTTTAGACTTGTCCAAGCATTTGCATGAAAGCATTTTGCATGTGACATGTCAAACAAGGTATATGTCAGAAGATTGGTCTTTGATAGGACTTTAACCCTTTACCACACGGCAAAATTTAAGACCTATCCAAATTGAAAGCATTTGCAGAAGACAATTTCATAGTGGCTCAAACGACGCAACTTTTCTTTGATAGGGTAGAAAACTTTGTGGGAAAAGGAGAAAATGCTGGTTACCAGCATTTTCTCCTTTTCCCACAATGTTTTCAAAAGGCCTCTTCTTCAGGGGTGCTAAAAGGCGTCATTGTGTGGTAAAGGGTTAATAGGTTTTTGATTGGTCATAGATGGTTACCAGCATTTTCTCCTTTTCCCAAAATGTTTTCAAAAGCCTCCTTCATCATGGTCATCAAACCATTAGCATTGTGTGGCTAATATTACCTGTGTTTACTTCGTTACAGATATACAAGGCAGTGTCTTATGTTCATTTATATTGGTTTTAAATTTGTCGTCTGCAGCTGCTTTGAGTTTAGAAGAGTCTAAATTTGCTGTTTGGGAAAGGAATAACCTCTAGAATGCAAAAAAAACCTGAATGATGTTTCCATTCTAGGAAAAAAGAGCCTAATTAGGGCAGTGTCAAGGTTACTATTGTTCAGAATGTCTTGTTAAAAGGGACAGTTTAGATCAAAGATCAGCCTACACATTTTGAGCAGCCTGATCTTGATCTACACTTGCCACAAAGGCAAATATAGTAGTGAAAATCTCTTTAACCCTTTACCGCACAATACCAACTTTTAACACACCTGAGAAAGAAGCCTTTGAAAACATTGCGGGGAAAGGAGAACATGCTGGAAACAAACATTTTCTCCTTTTCCCACTATTATTTTTTAACCTGTCAGAGAATAATTACACCATTTGAGCCACAACGAAATTGTCGTCTGCAAACACTTTCAATTCCAACAAGGCTAAAATTTTGTCGTCTGGTAAACGGTTAAAGGTCAATATGACCTCTATTGCTTGAAACTATTGTATACACTGTTTGTTACAGATATGCAAGGCAGTATCAAGGCCCTGAAATATGCACTGGGTCATGAGCTGATATACAGAGATCCTCAGGCCAGATTGGATAGGATCAGTAAACCTGTTGAACCTTACAGAAAGGTAAAACTACTTTCTGTGTTAGAAACATGGTGACATTCAACCATTGTGAAATTTTTTAACCCTCTACCATACAATCCCAAGTTTTAACAACCCTGAGAAGGAAGGCTTTTTAAAACATGGGAGAAAATGAAAAAATGCTGGTAACCAGCATTTTCTTCATTATCACACCATGTTTTCTACCCTGTCAAAGAACTTTGGTTCATAAGTATCACTCTCAAATTTGTCGTCTGCAGATGCTTTGAATTTGGAAGAGTCTAGAAATTGTCATTTATCTTCTTCCATCCCAACAAAGACAACTCTCTAGCAACATTTTGTTGTCTGCAAATTGCAAAACTTTTCTCATCTTATTCTCAACCTTAGAATGACCAAAAGAATTAACATATTGCCTAAGATTCTTTTTTTTCTTTTCCTAATTTGTTTTGTATAGCTGAAACATTACTTGTGATTTCATATAGGTCATAACCCTTTACCAAACAATCGCTGGTTTTTACGACCCAGAGGAAGAAGCCTTCTGAAAACATTGTGGGAAAAGGAGAAAATGCTGGTAACCAGCATTTTCTCCTTTTCTCACAATGTTTTCTACTCTTCTAAAGTCAAGTTTCAATTTCTGAGTCACATTTATTTTGTCGTCTGCAAATGCTTTCAATTTGGACAAGTCTAAAATTTTGTCGTTTGGTAAAGAGCTAAGAGTAGATCTAGGTCTGTCTTCACAAACCATTCTTAAGAACGTTCTTAGTCTTATTCTCATTGTAAGTATCACAACTTTTGATTGGCTAAACCATTTGGTTTATCCAATCAGAAGTTGTGTTACTTTCAAATTTAGAAAATCTTGGAGAAGAAGACATAAGAACGTTCTTAAGAACTGTTAGTGAATATGGACGCTGATTTGGCTTTGCTGAGTATATGACAAATTTTCTTGCAACTATTTTCAGGCTGAACTGCCAAAGTCCACTCCAAGAGATACTCAGGCCATGAAGAAGGAGAGAATGTTGAAGGAGATGAAGGAAAGGGTGACTTCTGAGGAGGCGGTGTTGAGTGACGTACTGGAAGGGGACAGCGGGCTGAGACACCGGTTCCCGGATGCTGACAGACTTCTGTCTGAGGTATTAGCATTATAATTTGTAATATACAAAAAGTTTCATCCCTTCCTTTATTAGCTCGGCTGGTTTTGAAGAAAACATTGAGGTATTGTTGTAGCCCTGGAGTTGCTGTGTGCATCATCATCTTCGTCATTGTCATGCAAAAACTTTGACATTTCATAAATATCTTTAGTATTACTGGAGAGTTACTTCAAACTTGGACAAGTTATTAGCTATCAGAAAGGAAACTCATACAACAGGCAGGCAACAATCGGAATACTTTTGACACAGTTATGCACCATTTTTCGACTTAAAATTTTCACTAAAACTCAAGTGACTACAGCCGAGGGGTGGTACATGCATGTGGTGCTCTTGTTGATAAGCCTGTACCAGACATCCCAGTGTTTTTATTATGCTGAGGAAGAATGCTTTTGAAAACTGTGTCGGAAAAGAACAAAATGCCAGTAACCAGAATTTTCTCCTTTTCCCACCATGGTTTCTGCTCTTTTGTAGATGAATTCCATCATTTGTCATCTGTAAACACTATCAGTATGGAAGGTGTATTTTTTTTAAAGAGTTTATGTATGTTTACTAAAATAAAGTCTTTGTCTGCTTCCCTCTATATGAAACAACAGTCCGAAATTGAAGGCATGTGCAGACTACAAATAAAGCTGAAATGATAGTAATTGTCTGTGAAAGTGTGGAAAACCTTGTGGGAAAAGGAGAAAATGCTGGTTACCAGCATTTTCTCCTTTTCCCACAGGTTTTCTACACTTTCACAGACAACTACTTTCATTTCAGCTTAAGTTACTAGCTCTTTCTCCTTTTCCCATGATGTTTACAAAAGCCTTCTACCGCATGTTGATAAAATTTGGGATTCCGTGGTAAAGGGTTAACTCTATCAGATGATGAGATTTTAGACTAGTCCAAATTTAAAGATTTTGACATTTTACTCAAATGATGGAAGTTGTCTTTGAAAGAGCAGAAAACATTATGGAAAAAAGAAGAAAATGTTTGAGACAAACATTTTCTCCTTTTCCCACAAAGTTTTCTTTGTCCTCTTCCACAGGGACATCTTTGGAATGTTCGGCATAGGATTAAGTTTTTGTTCTTTTTTGTTTCCCAGATCCAGAGAAGATACAATGCTGTACGAGTTACCTCCATGAAAGAAGCAAAAGACGCTAGAAAAATGTTGGCTGGCACTTTGAACAACGTTTCAAAAACAAAGGACGCCTCTAAGCGAGTGAAAATCGAAACTTAACTAAGACAAGACTGAAATTAAACTGTGATATTTGTTTTGTTAAAATATTTGTCTGTCATTTATTTTCATTTTGTTGACAGTTTTTATGTGTACACACATTGAGATAATAAATGTATTTGTTGGTCTACATCCAAAGATTAGATGAACTTTCAGAAACTAATTTCTATCACTTGGTACTGTGATAGCATGCTTGAATACATTGCAGTCTGAAGAAAACACAATTATTTTCACAATGTTGCATCAAGACGAGCAATAATTTTTTCATTTACTGTATAACTCTCAGATGTATTGGTGTATTAAACCATAATTCAAGTTGATATCAGGTTCTTGAAGGATGTATTGAAAGTCGTGTGCTGGAAAGTTGTTTCATTGTTTCAGAATTAATAAATTTTTTACAACAAAAAATTATATAAGCAACGGTGGCTTAATATCTCCTTGGATGTGCCTTGTTATTTTCATTTAAAGTTTAACCAAACAACACAACTTTATACTTGTCCAAATTGAAGGCATTTGCAGACGACAAAATAAATATGGATCAAGTCATGTAATTTGATTTTTAAAGGGTCGAAAACATTGTGGAAAAAGGAGAAAATGCTGGTTTCCAGCATTTTCTCCTTTTCCTACAATGTTTTCAGAAGGCTTCTTTCTCAGGGTCGTTAAAAGTCGGGATTGTGTGGTAAAGGGTTAACTCTTTACCATAGGCTTGTCCAATTTTAAAAATGTTTGCAGACGACACAATAAATGTAACTCAAAATATTGAAATTTGTGTATAGAAGGGTAGAAAACATTGTGGGAGAAGGAGAAAAAGTTTATTACATACATTTTCTCCTTTTCCTTCAATGTTTTCCACAATCTTCTTTCTCAGGGTCTTTATCAGTCAGGATTGTGTGATACAGGATAAACTGTTTACCACACATTCCCAACTTTTAATGACCCAGGGAAAAAAGCCTTTGAAAACTTTGTGGGAAAAGGAGAAAATGCTGGTAACCAGCATTTTCTCCTTTTTCCACCATGTTTTCTAACCTTCCCAAAACAAATTTTAATTTTTGAATCATATTTATTTTGTCATCTGCAAATAATTTCAATTTGAACTAGTGTAAAATTGTGGCATTTTGTAAAGAATTTACACAATTTCAGAGCTGTCCAATTTCAAAGAAATTGAAAACCGCAAAAGAAAAATTTAATGTGATTTGTCCTTGAGGGGTAAAAAAACATTGTAGGAATAAGAGAAATGAATGGTTAATAGATTTTTAACCTTTTTCCATGGTGTTAAATAACATTATTTTTTGTCATAAGGGTCATTAAAACATGAGTTGTTTGCTAAAGACCCCTTCACAATTGGGGTGCAATTAATTGAGACAATCTGGTTGCATGATCGACTTAAAAAAGCTACTCTAGCAATGGATTGCAATATGCCTTCACAAATGCAATAGAAGTTGTTCAACAAGATCGAGTGGAAGCAACCATTGCAGGACAGAGGCACATAATGCTTGTGCTAACAACTGTATGTCTGCCTGCGAGTGCTGCATGAGTAACTGCGATTTGTGTGACATCAATCATACAAGTTCTGGGACAGATGGCATTGTCGTATAATTTGTCTCAACACCGTGCAATCCTTCAGGTGTTTGGGTGAGACCGAATGCCCGAACAAAACAAAATTGACTCTTCCAAATTCAATTTAACTGCAGACAAGAAATTTGTTACTGGTCTCAATTAGCTGTAGTTTGCTAGTAGGATAGAAAACATTGTGGAAAAATGTTGGTTACCAGCAATTTCTTCTTTTACCCACAATGCTTTCAGAAGCCTTATTCCTCAGGGTCTTTAAAACCAGGGATTGTGTGATAATGTGCTAAAGGCTGGATAGTGCACAAATGTAAACATTTCTGTGTTTGAAATACAGGACTGAGCCACGTTTTGTGAAAAGGGGCTTAATGCACCTTCAAAACGTATCAACTCAGGTCAGCCTGCACAGTCCATGAAGGCCAACTTGGGTCAAAACTGCTATTGGTCAGTTTTCTGCATTGCAAAGGACTGGTCCACCTCATGATTCAGTTGGTTGCTATACAAAATGGATTTTATGGATCCAGAAATATACAATGACTTGCTTCTTACAACGTATCACAGAGATACCTTAAGCCCTCTTATGTCAGAGCATGGCTCAGATAGTAATTTCATTCATACCATTTAAGGATAGGACACCCTAACATCATACCCATTCAGCTAAGACTTGGGTAATCCGTAATCGATGTGGGAAACCAGCATCTATTGGCCGATCGATTACGGATCACCTGAGTCTTAGCCCAATCCGTATGTTTTTCAGCGATGAAAGGCAAAGTTACAGGAATCCGTACCAGGGTGCCCCATCCTTAGGAGTATTGCAATTATCATAAGTCTCACAATCTATTGAACAATGTTGCCAACATTAACCCTAAGGCTGCTAAGCACGACTCCCGGATCTTTAGCGGACAGTGTAGATCAAGATCAGACTGCACACAATGTGCAGTCTGATCTTGATCTACACTGTGCGATAAGGATATATTTTCCTTCCAAAATTTACCTTAAAATAGCAAATTTGGAATTTTACGATGGGATTGAAAGTTTTGTTTCACTTATTTAGCAGGATCAGGGTTAATTCTAGTTCTATTTGTTGTTCTTCCGGTGATTGGAAGGCCCAGCCAGGTACCTCTGTAGTTAGTGTATCTGAATGGTGACCTGGTGGTTGCAGGTTCAATATAAACTTTCTTTCTGGTGATTTTTCACCTCTCACTTATGATGCATGTGAGTAAAGTAGTCAGTGGTTTGGAAAAAGGTTGTGTCAGTACTGGTGTGAGAAAGCCAAGAAACATGAATATAGGGGCACTGACCGTTGTGATATGACCAAAGCTACTTACTAACTCCAATACAAGCAAATACAAGTGACTGGAACTTAGATAAATTACACTTTAACAGATCATCAGACTTGAAATAATTGCCATAGTGTTGGTATGAATGAAATATATCTGTATCTTTTATACATAATTGTTTACATTTGGCCATTATCTGCTCATTAACATTTCAAAAATACTTGATATCAGTCAATTATAACCGTGAACAAGCGAATAGCCCCAATTCTAACATTGCATTTTCTAACTGTTGCAATCTTGCAAACCACCAGAGGTAATATTTGTCAAGAGGCCACAACAATGACTAAAGTATGTTTAAATATCGACGAAATGGGTTAAATTTGGCTTGAGTTTAGTAACTTTCAGGTTACAAAAGAACAAAAACAAGATCTTTCATTGAGTTTTCTTCTTTATTTTGAACCAATAGTATGCCATGTGCATAATTAGGCAAATTTGACTTCATAATTGTATTCATTACCATCGTTTACTGGTAAGTGCACAAAAAACAATAAGCATAAAAAAAAATGTAACATTATTGACCAAGCATGATTTTATCATGTTTAGATACACTGTGTGTAGTAGTTAAACACTTTACCACAAAATTCCAAGTTTTAACGACCCTGGGAAAGAAGCCTTTTGAAAACATTGTGGGAAAAGGAGAAAATGCTGGTTACCAGCATTTTCTCCTTTTCCCACAATTTTTTCTTTTCTACCAAAGAAAAATTGCACCATTTGAGCCACACTGAAATTGTCGTCTGCAAATGCTCTCAATTTGGACAAGGCTAAAATTTTGTCATCTGGTAAAGGGTTAACATTTTACCACAAAATCCCAAGTTTTAACAACCAAGAGAAAGATGGCTTTTGAAAACATTGTGAGTAAAGGTGAAAATGCTGGTAAACAGCATTTTCTCCTTTTCCTACAATGTTATCTACCCTTAAAGAGAAAAATCCAATCATTTGAACAGAATTCAAGTTGTCCTCTGCAAAAGCTTTCAATATGGACAAGTATAAAATTTTGTCGTTTGTATAGAATTAAAATCTGTTTGTTAATTCTTTACCACACGACAAAATTTAAGACCTATCCAAATTGAAAGCATTTGCAGATGACAATTTCATAGTGGCTCAAATGACGCAACTTTTCTTTGATAGGGTAGAAAACTTTGTGGGAAAAGGAGAAAATGCTGGTTACCAGCATTTTCTCCTTTTGCCACAATGTTTTCAAAAAGCCTCTTCTTCAGGGGCGTTAAAAGACGTCATTGTGTGGTAAAGGGTTAATTCTTTACCACATGACAGACTTCTCACAATTTAAAAGTTTTTTGCAGACGACAAAGACAAATATTAATGAAGATATTTGTCTCTGAGAAGGTAGAAGATATTGCGGCATTTTCTCCTTTTCCCACATTATTTTCAACTCTTTTCATGGTAAACTCAAGCATTTTAGCAATATTTAATATGTCATCTACACACACATTCAATTTGAAACAGTCTAAAATTTTGACATCTAGTAATAAGTTAAGCTTTGTATACAATTTGACAAATTGCAAAATTGCTCATTTTGAACAAACTGTTTTTTTCTTTTTGCTAGGTTTTCTTAAAAAACTACCTGTAATGCTATTCTTGGGGTTATTCCTCGATTTTTCTGCAAGATACTTTCAATTTTAATGACATGAAATGATTTCAAAGACAAAAAAATAATTGCAAAATCTACTTGTGTAATTCCGCCATGAATTCTTTACCAAACAACAAAATCTTAGACCGACCCAAATTGAAAGCATTTGCAGACAAAAGAAAGAAATGACTCAACATTGAAATTTGTTTAGAAAAGGGTAGAAAACATTGTGGGAAAAGGAGAAAATGCTGGTTACTAGTGGCTACCAGCATTTTCTCCTTTTCCTACAATGTTTTCACCCTTCTTTCTCAGGGTCATTAAAACTTGGGATTGTGTGTTAAATGGTTAAACTTTTACCACACAATCCTGAGTTTTAATGACTTGGAGGAAGACTTAAGAAATCATTGTGGGAAAAAGGAGAAATGCTAGTAACCAACATTTCTCCTTTTTCAAAAATGTTTTCTATCTTTCCCAAGACAAATCCCACTCTGTGAGCCATCTTTTATATGTCCTCTATGAATACTTAGGATTTGGACAAGTCCAAATTTCTGTTGTTACGTAAAAAGTTAATTAATTTTGACATACAGACATGAAAAATAAATAAATAACAGACAAAACAAAACAATAATATTACATATAAAAGAAATTAGAACACTATAGTGGAATATACAAAAGTTCTGACCCTTGTTTTCTACAGTAAGCACTGGCTCTGTGTATCAAAATTTATTATATACCAGTGAATTTTCCTGGTCAAATACACGCGTTGAATCGGATGAAATAACACACACGACAGAAAAAAAATCTGTATCTACACTCAGTGAAATACGATCCCAAATGTGGTATGCTGACGTGTCTCGCGCACGGACTAAGCATGCATTGATTTGCGATAGGATTGGTCAAAATGTTACGCTGTAATATTAATCCGCCATTCGTGAAAAGAGAGTTACTACCATCCACACTATTAATTATCTCTTTTTGTTTGCCGTTTTCCACTAAAATGTCAACAATTGCAACATGTTGTCGTTGAAAGTTGTAGATATATAATAAAAGGAATATTATGTTGTAGTAACTTTCCTGGTGCTTGTATTTACTTCTCGCTGCGTAAGAAAATTTTGACATCACGCTCAACACTCGGTCTCCCGCAATATAAAATTTTCTCACGCTGCTCAAAGTAAATACAAGCACCAGGAAAGTTACTACAACATGATATTCTATATTTATTACATGCCTATAGATTTTCAGACTACAATACATGTGTGGCGCACAGACACAATCTGACACTATAGAAAAAAAGTGTGTATCTACACAGCTTCAAATACAGTCCAAGATATTCTTCTATGGTATGGTAACCAGCATTTTCTCCTTTTCCCACAATATTTCAAACGGATATTTTGTCCAGGTCATTTAAACACAGGATTGTTTGTTGCAGAGTTAGGAGTCAAAATTTCATACTTCTGTAAAATGAACTGCAAACATGTGAGTAAAATTTGGCAAAACCTGTATTAGGAGGCCACCTTCATTAAGCAACCAACCTGCATAAAAGCAGCATAAATTGAGTATTGAGAGATGACAACTTTGTTGAAGTATCTGTAAGTGAGCCCTTGTCCTTAACAAACACTTTTTGAGTATCCCTTAGATGATTGCTTAACTCTCTACCACACGACAGAATTTTAGACTTGTCTCAAATGAAAACATTTGCAGACGACAAATTGGGCTCAAATGATAGGATTTTCCTTCTAGGAAATATCAGAAAACACTGTGAGAAAAGGAGAAAATGCCGGTTACCAACATTTGCTCCTTTACCCACAATGTTTTCAAAAGGCTTCTTTCTCCAGGAAGTGAAAGGTCGTCATTGTGTGGTAAAAGATTAACTGTATACCAAACAGGGCAGTTTAGACAACCCTCAGAAAGAAGACTTTGGAAAATATGGTGGAAAAAGGAGAAAATGCTGGTAACCAACCTTTTCTCCTTTTCTGACAATATTCTCTTTCCCTTTCAAACACAAATCCTACTTTTTGAGACACATTCTATTTATTGTCTGCAAATGCCTTCAATTTGGACAAGTCAAAAATTCTAAAGTGTTAAAACAGGGCAATGTCAATTTCTGTTTAAAAAAAAATAGTGGTAGTAAAGGTGAAATTGCTGTAACTATGGTAGTTGTCAAATGTTTCTTACACAAATCAAGTGAAATAAAGTCTAGGTTTATATCAAATCAACATTTTACCACACAATCCCGAATTTAAATTACTCTGAGGAAGAGAGCTTTAGAAAACACTATGGGAAAAGGAGAAAATGCTGATGCTGGTGACCAGCATTTTCTCCTTTTCTCCTTTAACCCTTCAAAGCCAAATTTCATCAATTGAGCCACATTTATTTGATGTCTGAAAATGCTTTCAATTTGGACGAATCCAAAATTATGTTGTATTGTGCTGTGTCAAAAATAATGGCATTGTTTTGTTCCAATGCAGTATTACTACATGTATTAGTTCTAACTGCATTACTACATGTATTAGTTCTAGTCTAATTACCGCACTATGTAAAAAAATAAATCTTAAAAAGCAGATTTGTGACAGACAAAACAAAAAAAGCTCCTTCAATTACAAAAAATAATTTAGCAATAACTCACTTGTCCAACACCCTCCTCCTTTCCTCTTTACCAAAGAAGAAAAATTTTACACAGATCCATATTGGCAGAATTTAAAGACAACTTTAATAAAACTCATATGAAAGTACATGTATTGGCAGATGACAAATCATTTGTAGGTTAAATGATTTCTGTTTAGGATAGGGTAAAAAACATTGTAGGAAGAGGAGAAAATGCTGGTTACCAGTATTTCCTCCGTTTCCTACAATGTTTTCCAAAGGCCTTTTCTAAGAGTTGTTAAAACTTGGGAATGTGTGGTAGAGCATTTACAACTCTTGATTAAAAAAACCTTTTGAAAACATTGTGGGAAAAGGAAAAAAATGCTACTAACTAGCATTTTCTCCTTTTTCTACAAAGTTTTCTATCAGTTTGAAACAGAAATCATCTACAGGGTTACGTCTAATTAGCCATCTGCAAATACTTTCAATTTGAACCAGTCTACAGTATACCTGGAAATTTTTGCAACATGGAATTTTTTGTGATTTCACGAATTTGAAAAAATAACAAACTTTTCTGTTCGCGTATTTTACTACAAGTTTATCAACAAATAACAAGTGTCTTGAATTTGCAAACATTTACGTTCACAAAATGTCCCTAATCAGTAATTTGCAATCTTTTCGACACACGTATATATCCACGTATACAGTAAATTTTTGTCATTTGGTAGAGCTAGAGGTAACCCTTCAACAAACAATCATGTGTTTTAAATACCCTGACAAAAAACTTTTGAAAACATTATGGGAACAGGAAATACTGCTGGTAACCAGCATTCTCTCCTTTTCCCACAATGTTTGCAAAGGGCAGTTAAAACATGGGATTGTTTGGTATAGGAAGACATGAATGCACATGAAAACACGGAGACAGAGAAATCTCTCCTTTTGTCACACTTTTTGCAAAAGGCAGTCTGATGCAAGATAAAAAGAAGTCAACTGAAGGAGGCAGTGTGTTTGTAAAAAGTAATTACACCAATTGGCTTGCAACATGCGAAAAGGAGCATTCGGACATTTGTGTAAAGTGTCGTCTTGGATTAGCCTGCGCAGGCTAATCTGAGACGGCACGTTATGACTACATTAGATTTTGTGCTACAGCAAGACTTGTGCAAAACAGAAAAATACATAAAAACGGAAAGTGTCGTTTCGGATTAGCCTGCGCAGTGTGCGCAGGCTGATCTGAGATGACACTTTACGCAAATGTCTGAATACCCCTCTTTGCCTGTTGCAGGCCAATTGTCAAGTATGATGAAAAACGTAACACTGCAATCATTCACTCCAAATGAGTTGTGCTCTGTGAAAAGGGGATCTAATGCAAATGCAAAAGGTACTGACCCAACTCAGCCTGCGCAGCCGGTGTAGACTGACCTAAGTCGATACTTTCTGCGTTTGGTCAATTTTCTGCATTTCAAAGAACCAGTCTACCTCATGATTCAATCGATGCATAAAAACCCCATTTGAAATAGGAGAAAATGTTGGAGTGTTTGCAAGGTTACCATGACAACAGAGCGATGACAATGCAATTGATTTTCCTTGAAATAGATGAGCCATAAATAAGCAGAGGTAGACGAAAATAAGGTACAGTGAAGCAGTGAACAGGCAAGCAAAGCAAGAGTACATTTTGATACGAGGATTTCACATGCGATTCTTGGAATGAGTATCTTATGCCATATTTGCCAACCATTCTAAATCAGTCTAATATCTCAAATCTAAGCCTCATCATCTGAGTGGCTAATACTGTATGTCTCAGCAAATGAGATGCTTAGTCCTGGTATTAACTGATTGATGGATTGAATGATGTTTTACGCCGCTTTTGACATTATTTCATTCATACCATGGTGACACCTCACATATCCATGTATGTCTTGGTTTTACCAGGCATAGGCTGATATTCCGAGGTGTCCTGGTATTGAGAAAGAGAACTATATATAGTACATTTGGGGGAATATAGACTCTGGGTTGTATGAAACAATTCAATTCCAGTCTCCATAAGGAAGAGAAACAACACATTTTCAGGGATCATGTTCAACAATCCATCTAAACATTGTTCTAGATCAAAATTCAGAGAAAAGGTATAAGATTGGCACAGACATTTCTGGGTTAACCCCTTCCCAAATAAAAATTTTAGACTCTCCTAAATTCAAAACATTAGCAGATGACAAATTCAGAATAAGCTCCAGTGAGCTTCAAGTCTCTGACAGAATAGAAAACATTGTGAGAAATGGAGAAAATGCTGGCTACCAGCATTTTCTCATTTTCCCACAATGTTTTCAAAAGCTGTCTTTGTCAAGGTTGTTAAAAGTCAAGAATGTGTGGTAAATGTTTAACAGACTACAGATCCAACTGGCCAAGACATTGTCACATCCAATCAGATGGCTTGTCATAGAATTCAAACTGTAAGTGAGTTTAGATTCACTGGCAAACACATCCCTAGGTGATTAACAGACCTGCAAAATTTCTGTAAAAATAAAACACAGACAAAACATTTCAAAGAAAATGAGAAATATCTACTGAATGGTTAACAGTGAACATTGTGGAAGGAGTAAATACTTGCTAAAAAGCATTTGCTCCATTTTCCATAATGTTTATAGAAGCTGGCCACTGCAAGGGCATGGTGCTAGCAGTTTTTGTGAGGTATCGGGTAAATCCCATACTTCAGAAAACTTTGAAATAATTGCAATTTTAGCGGGAAAAGCTAAAAAAGAAACATTACATACTTTTTGTTTTGTCTAACAATCGTGTCATAAATTACTTTCAAATCTTTTAACTACAAAGGCATAAAAAGTTGTCATTTCATTACTGTATGAGCTAACTCTTTACCAAACAACAAAATGTTAGACTTGTCCGAATTGAAAGCATTTGCAGACGACAAATTAAATGTGACTCAAACATTGAATTTGGTGATTGGAAGAATGGAAAACATTGTGGGAAAAGGAGAAAATGCTGGTTACCAGCATTTTCTCCTTTTCCCACAATGTTTTCAAAAGCCTTCTTCTCCAGGGCCGTTAAAAGTTGGGATTGTGTGGTAGAGGGTTAAATGAGTCTGATGTCCTTTTGCCTTTCCATAGTATATTTTACAAAAAACTTATTTCTACACAATTTCTATCCTTTTTTAAATCTTGGATTCTGGGAGAGACCGCTTTGTGTCATGAGTAGTGCTGTGTTCTCAGATAGCTGATTAGCCGATGCTTGGATATAACATTCTGTCCAAGTTTGGGCGGTTTCTCAGCCAAGCTTCTTCAGCTGCTCATAGGTCATAAAGAACTGAGACTCTGTTAAGGAAAATTATATGATACATATTCTATAACAAACACATGAATGGTCAACTTGGGTAAGCCACCATTTTTGTTAGAAAGCTACATTGTTCCAGCTGTTTAGATTGATTATATAAAGCAGCTAACTTCTCAGCAACCAACTTAACACTAACCTGAATAGCTCAAGTGGTAGAGCGTAGGACTTGCAAACATCAAGTCTTTGGTTACTTGAGGGTGTGGGTTTGAGCCCCACAGCTGGCTATCTAAAATTACTGATAGTCTTTCAGATGAGACGTTAAACCGAGGTCCCGTGTGTCGGTGCTATACACCAAGCAAAAGAACCCAGCGTAACTTAACCCTTTACCAAACAATCCCTGGTTTTCATGACCCTGAGGAAGAAGACTTTTAAAAACATTGTGGGAAAAGAAGAAAATGCTGGTAACCAGCATTTTCTCCTTTTCCCACAATGTTTTCTACCCTACCCAAAACAAACTTCAATTTTTAAGTCACATTAATTTTATTGTCTGCAAATGCTTTCAATCTGGACGTGTCTAAAATCTTGTCGTTTGGTAAAGAGTTAAGATGGGTTTTGTCCTGTATCTTGCACTAACAAAAACAAACAGCCTTCAGGAGGTGTCGCCCATATGGGAAACCTTTGGCTGTGATAAATAAATGGAAAATCTTTCAGTTAGCAACCAGCAAACTTATCCAATACCACTACTAAAAGGATACAATTATGTTCCAGGGACCTAGTCGCAACCAGTTGGGTATAAATCCTTTATATAGAGCTAGAAATCCTTCAGTTTTCACAGTCTGAAATGAAAATAAAAAATCAGTTGTTTGATAAATGCTCTGCCCTGTTAATTTTTTACCATACGATCTCGAGTTTTGATAAATCTCAGGAAAAAATTCTTTTGAAAACATTGCGGGAAAAGGAAGAAAATGCTGGTTACCAGCATTTTCTCATTTTCCCCATTATGTTTTCTATCCTGTTAAAAGAAAAATTAATCCTTTGATCCACATTTCATTTGTCCTCTGCGAATACTTTTAATTTGGACTAGTCCAAAATTTTGTCGTGTGGTAGAGTTAACAATTTACAGTGTTGTTAATGACCTAAAGAAAAGGGTTTTGAAAATATTGTGGAGAAAGGAGAAATTGCTGGTAACTATATCTACTGTATCAGTTCCTTGTTTGATTGTTAACTCTTTACCAATCGACAAAATTTTAGACTTGTCCAAATTGAAAGCATTTGCAGACAACAAAATAAACGCGACTCTAAAATTGAAACTTGACTTCGGAAGAGTAGAAAACATTGTGGAAAAAGGAAAAAATGCTGGTTACCAGCATTTTCTCCTTTTCCCACAATGTTTTCAGCAGGCTTCTTCCTCGGAGTCGTTAAAACCAGGGATTGTTTAGTAAAGGGTTAAACGCCAAAAAGTAGCAAAATGTACACAATCCTGAGCACAACAGACAAGTAAGTGTCATTCATTCTATGTAACTCTACAAAACAGCAAAATTTAAAACTTGTTCAAATTGAAAGTATCTGCAGACGAAAAATAAATTAACTCAAAAATTCAAATTTGTCTTTTGAAGGGTAAAAAAACTTTGAGGGAAAAAAAGGAAATGCTGGTTATCAGCATTTTCTCCTTTTCCCACAATGTTTTCTACCTTATCAAAGAAAAATTACACAATTTGAACCACACTGAAATTGTTGTCTGCAAATGCTTTCAATTTGGACAAGGCTAAAATTTTTTCATATGGTAATCCTAAGTTTTAACGACCCCAAAGAAAAAGCCTTTTGAAAACATTTTTGGAAAAGAAGAAAATGCTGGTAACAGAATTTTCTCCTTTTCCAACAATGTTTACTACCCTTTCCAGGACAAATTTCAGCAATTAAGCAACATTTAATTTGTTGTCTGCGAAAGCTTTCAATTTGGAGGAGTCTAAAATTTTGTTGTTTGGTAACGAGTTCAGTATGATTTATTATACTTATTATAGTAAGATTCCAGTCAGCAGCAAAACAATATGTATCAAGACTGGAATTAATGTAGCCAACAAGGACAAATCCAGTCTTGATACATATTGTTTTGCTGCCTCAGATTACAATTATTGCCATACATTTGGGGTCTTGCTTTGTGAAAAGGTGTCTGATGCATCTGCGAAAAGTATCGACTTGGGTCAGCCTGCATAGGCTGACCTGAGTCGAAACTTTTCACTATTGGTCTATCTTCTTGGTGTCAAAGGACCATTCTCGAAACTTTTCGCTGTTGGTAAATTTTCTGCTTGTCAAAGGACCATTCTACCTCATGGTTCAGTCAGTTGTAAGATAAAATTGATTTTATGGACCACTGTTATCTGATAATTTGCTAGGTATGTTGCATCACTGAGATGCATAAAGCCCCTTTTTGTCAGAGCATGGCTCACAATTATATTTGTATTAGTTCTTTGTGAAATCTGTAATTGCATTTATTGGGTAAAAAGCAGCATGAACAGTAATACATTAATAACTATAACAAATGAGCTGTGCCCTGTGAAAAGGGGGCTTAATGCATCTGCGAAGGTCAGCCTGTGCAATCCACGCAGGCTGACCTTAGTCAAAACTTTTCCTTGTTGGTCAATTTTCTGTATGTCCAAGGACCAGTTTACCTCATGATTCAGTTCAGTTGTTAGACAAAATGGATTTTATAGACATATGACCATGTCATGACTCGGGTGGTATCAAGGATTACGGACATGCATTAAGCCCCTTCTGCCAGAGCATGGCTCAAATAAATTGAAATGTCCCTAAGTACATGTACTACATGGCACCCTCAATATTATTAGCTCTAATTTTTACGAGTCTGCCAATTTGATGCATTGAAAAAGTAGCATTGGAAGCCCTGCAGTATGTGAAATCTATGTGAATTGATCATTCAAGACAAAATGTATACTTTTATACATGGAAAGCAGTGAAAACAGAATGTGTACCCATATACAATGAATAAATTGATGACAATGTTTACATTTACATGAGGAAGGTTATGAAGATATGATGTGAACACTAACATGAGAAAGGCAATGATGACATGTGTTCATTTTCATGAAGAAGGTAATGAAAACATGTTCACTCACACAAAGAAGGGTATGAATATATGATGTGTACCCTTACATGAGGAAGGTTATGGAGACATAATATATACACTTACATGAGGAATGTATTGAAGATATGTGTACACCTACATAACGATGGTCGTGAAAACGTGAACACTTGCACTAGGAAGATTATGAAGATATGATGTGTACACTTCCATGAGGAAGGCAATCAAGACAGAAACTGTACACTTACATAAGGAAGGTAATGCAGACATAACTGTATACTTACATGAGAAAGGTAATAATGACATGAAGTGTTCAGTTACATGAGGAAGAAAATGAAGCAATTAAGTGTAACTTGCATGAAGAGAGCTTTTAAAACAGACAGTGTACATTTGCAATAGGACAGCAATTATGTCAGAAAGTGTACATTTACATGAGGAAAGCAATTAGAACAGAAAGTGTACATTTACATGATGCAGGCAATGATGCAATCAAGCGTTTATTTGCAAAAGGAAGGCAATTAAAACAGAAAGTGTACTCTTACACTTGGAAGGCAATTAAAAGAGAAAGTGTACACTTACATGAGGAAGGCAATTATGACAGAAAGTGTACACTCACATGAGAAAGGCAATAATGCAATGAAGTGTTAACTTGCATAAGGAGGGAAATTAAAACAGAAAGTATTTATTTATTTTATGAAGGCATTATGACAGAAAGTATACACTAACACAAGAAAGGCAATTAAAAGAGAAAGTGTACACTTACATGAGGAAGGCAATTAAAACAAAAAGTGTACATTTAAATGAAGAAGGCAATTATGATACAAAGTGTACCCTTACATGAGGCAAGAAATGATGCATTTAAATGTTAACTTGCATGAGGAAGGCAATTAAGACAGAAAGTGTACATTTATATGAGGAAAGCAATGAACACATGAAGTGTTCCCTGGCATGAGGACGGCAATGAAACTATTGAGTGATAACTTTCTTGAGAAAGGCAATGATTGATTGATTGTTTGGTGTTTAACGCCAATTATTTCAGTTATATCGTGGCGGCCAGTGCACCTATCCATGCTTTCCTGGAGTCTCTTTTACCAGTACTCTGCACAATTTTTCCTTCCAAGCCACTGGCTGCTTTCCCACATTACCAATTGTTGAAACAATGATCAGCGGTGGGAGAGGAATGAATCCTGTCGCAATGACTATCATCAATCCTCGGAAGGAAATTGGCCGAGCCGGGGATCGAACCCATGACCCCCTGTTCTCAAGTCCTGCACACTACCGACTGAGCTACCGGGGCTTGGCTGAGAAAGGCAAGGAGGACATAATTTGTATATTTATGTGAAGAAGAGAGGATGCTCATACTTACATGAATTAGGCAATGAATTGTGGATACATGGTTTTACTTGAAGTAAGGATGTGTTTACTCTCATGTGTCTGGCAATGAACCCAAGTTAGACGATGATGCATACATTCATTTGAGTTAAGCATTGAAAGGAGGATCTGTATACTCATGGTGTGCGTCCAAGAAAATTAGGTCTGTATACTCAAATGAGTCCAGTGATGTGATTACTCACATGAGTTAGGCAACGAAAAGAGGATGTGTATAGTCTCACATACGTAAGGTGATGAAGTGAGGATGTGTTTACTCACATGAGATAGGCAGTGAGTGAAAAGAGAATGTGTATACTAAAGTGAGTAAGGCAATGAAAAGAGGATGTGTTTACTCATGACAGGCAATGTTAAGAGAATGTGTATATTCACACGAGTCAGTCAATTAAGTGAAGATGTGTATACTCACAGGAGTTAGGTAATGAAGTGAGGATAAGTTTACTGACATAAGTCAGGCAATAAATGGAGGATGTGTTTACTCATACAAGTTTGGCAATGAAGTGAGGATGTTTACTGACATAAGTCAGGCAATAAATGGAGGATGTGTCTACTCATACAAGTTTGGCAATGAAGTGAGGATGTTTACTGACATAAGTCAGGCAATAAATGGAGGATGTGTCTACTCATACAAGTTTGGCAATGAAGTGAGGATGTTAACTCACATGTGTCAGGCAAAGAAGTGGGAATGTGTATACTGATATGACTCAGAAATTGAAGTGAGAACATGTGTATTGAATGAGTTAAGCTATGACTGCTTTCAACCTTATGTCAGGCATATCACAGAGACAGCTCACATATTCGTTCCTGGGGCTCTGAAGTGTCTTGCCCAAGGACACTGCCATGAAAAACCCAGTGAGTTAGGCTATGAAGCCATAATGTAATAGTATATACATGACCTGGGCAATGAAAAGAGGATGTATATACCAAATGAAGCGTGGATGTTATCTATACACAATTTGGGCAATGAGAAGAGGATGTGT
The DNA here is from genome assembly GCA_946811185.2 of Hippopus hippopus. Classification (NCBI taxonomy): domain Eukaryota; kingdom Metazoa; phylum Mollusca; class Bivalvia; order Cardiida; family Cardiidae; genus Hippopus; species Hippopus hippopus. The sequence goes on from OX328110.1 coordinate 43,414,498, forward strand.
ATATTTACATCAGTTAGGCAATGAAGATGAATATATTTGAATTAGGCAAAGATGTGAGGGTGTTATATACAGTCGAACCTGGTTTAAGAGACCACCCAAGGGAAATCTAAAAAGCGGTCTCTTACAGCAGGTGGTCTCTTATTGCAGGGTTGCATCTTGTCCTTGAAATTTCTAAGATCATTTTTAAACCATTCTTAATATGCCACTGTAGCATTTAAAAATATTGAATGGCTTAATGCATAAACTTGAAATAGATCTTTACAAAAATAAAACATCCATCACGTTAATCTGCATGTACCATTTACTTTTCAGCAATTTAAATCACTTTTTATTGTTTCATTTGAACCTCCTTTCTTGCCCCTTCGCCGCCCAAACACATATACACCATACACAATTCTTTGCCTTTTAATTTACCAGTTCTATTACTTTGACCAACTATCAGAGTTAATGTTATAATTTTGAGATCGAGACATGATAATTGGCATGTTGCCAATTTATGGCACGTCACCAATTTTTTTGAAAACTTTCCATCATGCAGACCGTTTAATTCAACGACTAAACAATCAGAATAACAATTCACTCACAAAAATAAACAAAAAACCTATCCAATGTGTGTGGTCATGCAAATCCAAATCACCTTACTTTTTACCTACATGCAGTCACTGTACAGTTGCAAGAATTTATACAGTTAAATATATGTAAATATCCCACCTGCATTTAACTCCATCTGTATCAGTCAGTTATGATCTAAATACACCCGGGTTATTTATAGCACAGCAACCAATCACAACGTGTACTGATTTGCTCTGCTTTGTATGCAAGTAAAGGTGTACACAAGGAAGTTAATCTCTAGGTGGTTAATGACTGAAATGTTTTGGATTTGGATCGTCGTCAAGGTGATATTCTGAGGAGTAAACTCAAACTGAAGTTACAAATCTGAAGAGAAAGGTTGAAAATATTAAACTGTTTGTGGTTTTTGATCTCGTCTAAGAGTTAAATGACAGAATCTGTACGATCGCGTAGTCCCCGGCGCAAACAAATGAACTGTCTGACATTGATTTTTTAAGGTTTGTATGAAATTCAATGGTTGCTTAAGGGGATTGCAGTCAAAAGTTGTAATTTGCATGGTCGCTGGTCAGAGACACCAGGGGGTCGCTTATCACAGGTCATTTACATAGGAAATTTCGTCAGGAGGAAATTCATGTGGTCGTTTCCAGCAAGGGGTCGTTTAATGTAGGTGGTCGTCAGTGCAGGTTCAACTGTATGAGTAAGACAATGATGTGAGGATGTTGTATACTTACATGAGTTAGGCAATGAAGTGAGGATGTGTATATGGCAGGAACTGTACCATTCACTATCACAGATGCTTTAAGCTTACGTTGATTCATCAGTCTTGTCTGAAATGGAAATTTTCCATAAATAGCATGTACAAAAATGGTGCTCGTGACAACTAAATTCGCCAACGGCAACATCTCTTTAACAAGACTACATCTAGACATTATTTACTCCTGTATTTTGTTCTTTTAATAAAAGATTTGAAATCTATTATCCACGATAACACTAAGTATGTCTGATCCTCCTACTTTATTTCTTCACCCAATCTTGTACTTTAGTTCCTACAACTGGATCAGCCTGACAGAAATGAAATGATAAACAAGGGGGAAATATTCTTTTCAAGCCACAACTGTCGATGTTTTTTAAGTTTAACTTTGGGAAAAGTTTTTCAGCATAGTAATGCATACAGCATTGAAGTTTGAAGCAAACCAATGTATCGTTAAGCAAGAAAATTTCAATTGTTAATCTCAAATATAATAAGCATTAAAAATTTTGAAAGGAATGTACAATTCCATTGTGTATTTTCAAATTCCTAATTTAGTAATTTTTGCAGGCATTTTCTGTTTTCGAGAGAGTGTCTTGTAGCAGTTTGCCTGTGTAAACATTGTAGAAAACTGATAATTTGCTCATGTCTCCTTCTGTTATCTGTATTTATACATTTGTATCTAATTCTAACTTAATTTACATTGATCATCCACGCTTCTACAGGATGTTTCAAAGCATATAAGTTCACTGAGTCAGTTTTTCAATTCAAAAACAAATCAAGAAACCTTGTCACATTTTGAAATGTTGCCTTTCATCTTATTTCAAAAGACTCTTTAACTTTACATAGCACACTTTTTGCCCTTGTACAGTACACTTTCCTTCAAAATACTATAAAGTATGGTCCATTGACTGATAATTTGCACGCTACTTATAGACATTACCATCAAGTATAACAAATGACATAAAGGAATAACATTGGAAGGGAATGTAATGCTTAATACTGAAATGTAGAAAATTGTTGGAAAAGGAGTAATAGCCTGCAAAAAGCAATGCTCAATGTATAGCAATGTTTTCAAATGCTGTTTACTGCTGGGACATAAAAAGTCAAATCTACACTATAACAAATAAACTTGTCTTAAAATGACAAAACCTACGATAAAATCCACTAAAAAATGCTGATACAAGTAAGCAATATAATTATGTAATTACAACAATAGAAACAGATTTGAGATTGCGAGTATTTACACTTCTATAATCACGCCCACAAATCAGAATGTTGCATCAAGGGACGCAGGACGAATGATCCTGCGCACCAACACTGGTACACTCGATTTTTCGTGAGTTGCATCTTATTTTCGTCTCCGCTCTGCTGGATTTCGTGCATCCTTATACCTTCAAAGAAGTATAACATCCAACCAAACATACAAAAGAAGTGTTTGCAGTAGAAAAGGCTTTTCTTTTCAAAGTCAACGCAACGTAATCTTAAAATGAATAAAGACAAAAACTCTATATGATCTATTTCTTGGTTAATGAAAAAGGAAGTTTAAGAAACAAAAAAACAAGTACAAAATAAGCAAGGCATGATGTTACTACAAACTCTTTCTAGCATCATTGTGTTACTATTTTAATCAACCATGTCAGCTGAACAATCCTTCTTTTTAAATTGTCTTTTTTTCCTAGCAATCCTCTCTCTAAGTTACAGCAAGCAGATGTGCTGTTGTTCTCTTTTTTACCACCTAACCAGACAACACATTTTACTTTTCGATATTCTAAGCAATTGCAGACAACAAATTCAAGATTAAATTTGTCTTTGAAAGGGTAGAAAATATGGCTACCAGCCTTTTGTCCTTTTTCCTAAATGTTTTTCATAGCTTTTTCCTCAGTGCGGTCCTCACAGGTATTGTTTGTAGATTAATCAAAACAAATATCAACCAACTTTTTTTGAAGTGACAACCATGGCAATGAAGTTTGCCTTACATGACTGGATTACATGTTACCAGTTAACTCTTTAGTAGGAACACCCTAACCTTGACTGTACAAGATATGTGGGCCGTCATATATGGTCATAGAATACATCTCTAACTTCTCTAAACAATGATACAACTGTGTGACATCTACTATTTGTAATACAACAATCCGAGCAATTTGCATGATTCTTTAGCAAACTGCTCACAGTTATCACACCCTACTGCAAGTTATAACTTTTAAACTGAAAGACAAAATATCAGAGTATGGGGTTTATTGTAAAATACTCTTGACTGGCCATTATCAGAGTCACACTGACTTGCAGAAACCTTATACAGTATAGATTAAAAACTAGGCTATGTAAGGCAGGTGCTCCCTGGGTCCCTTGTTTGGTCATAAATGAGCAGCAGAAACTAAGGTTACAGTGTCACCACAGATATTCCAATAGTATGAAAAAAGTGACCCACACTATTTGGAAGAAACAGTTATGGGTTTTGTTTTTTTGTATTGGAGATTAATGCCTTTTCAACAGTTTACATCATATCACGGCAGTGAGTGCACCTATGCATGTGTTTCCTGGATTTCTAGGTCACACTAGGTCACAAGTCAGAAGGGTTACCACCTGAGCTATCCTGCCAGGCTGATTTGGGTTTTGAAACCTGGATATATTACTTTGTACTAGTGTCTATGTTACATGAGGTTTTGATTGCTTTAGAAAGCAAACAATATGACACTGCTTGCTGAATTAGGGCCTGTCACATATGTAATTTTCTTAGATTCAAAAGGCCCTTTTCTTTCAATCCCACTTCCAGAAAACAAGCGCCGAGACAGACAAGTTGTGCAGAGTAAAAGTGTAGAATTCTATCAAAGAGGCAAAGCAACGTGCCACATGGACGACATCATGTTATTACAGCATAATGCACCTGCACATAATTATGTATGCAATGGTTAACATGTTTTTGAGGAATCAGGGCTGGATGTTTTACAACATCCTTCATCACAACCCGGGTCTCCCTTCATGTGACTTTTGATTGTTGCTTCAACCTTAAGAAATGCCTGTGGGTTGCCATTTTTAAACCTTTAGTGGTACAGCTAGTGCAGTCTACTACAGTCTTCAATATATATGTAAAGACAAGTGTCCTGGTGCTTTCATGAAGGGAGAAGATAATTGAAAAATGTGTGTGTGTAGGATTACAGCGCCTTGAAGGCTCTTACAAACAAAATGGCCCTAGTATGTGTCTAATAAGCTTAATTTCATCCTTCCCCTGGAGAAGTTTCAAGCTCAGGTACATTTAGAGTGACAGTTCTTTCTCTTTTTTTTTTTTGAGTACAGTAACCTTCAGCATGAGCAAAGCTTCTAACTGCCATTATAAGTGAAATTTATTCGACCAAATTCGAATAAACATAGTTCAACACTATGAAGGACTTGCAAAATTTAAATCACAGCACAAATATCCATAAAAACACAAATCCACAAATCTTCATGGAACTTTGTATGAAGATTTATTGTAGATTGGAAATATCATAAGGGCTGAAGACTCTTTAGGACTGAACATAAAAAATCTTTATATTTCTTCTATCACCAATTGTTAGGTAAAGAGTAATAACACCAATAAATTTTCTCAGATGATTTCTCCTTTTCCCAAAATGTTTTCAAGTCCTTCTTCACAAGCACTGTGGAAACACTTGTTGTTAATTGTTACAGGCTAATCATCAACAGCAGCCATCACAGGACAAACATGGGATGGTTAGAATCATAAGACTTTCATTCAAGTGACTTCACAGAATAAAAACATTCCTTTAGCATGCCAGTTGTCATGGTTTCTCTGTATTCACGGTTTGCAACACGAAAGATGTCTTTAAATTTTAAGAAGTGTTGATTTCTTTTAAGTCAAGGCGTCCAGTTTGAACATGTCTTTAACCAAACTGACAATAAATCATTTAAACCTTACTTCAAACTATGTAATTAGTTTTAAACAAAAGGTAAAAATATTTTTCCTATAATCCAGTATGTTTTAACTCTTTACCAAACACCAAAATTTTAGCCTTCTCCAATTTCAAAGCATTTGCAGATGATAAATTTTAACTGTGGCTGAATTGATAAAAATTGTCTTTGAAAGGGTAAAAAACATTGTAGGAAGTAGAGAAAATGCAAACTACCAACATTTTCTCCATTTCCCACGATGTTTTCAAAAACCTTTTCTGTCTGGGTCATTAAAACTTATGATTGTGTGGTAAAGGGCTTAACCCATAAAACAGTTGTGTACATATGATCAGCAGGGTTATGCAGTTGGCAAAAGCTTAAAAGCAAGTATAAAGTCAAACTTATTGTTTCTATGGTAACCTACCTTGACAACATCTATTGGTGTTGATGCCAGGGCTCCTGCCATTCCTGCTAAGAAACTGGACCTGAAATGTTGTGTGGCTAACTTTAACTCTTTCCAGGACAACAATTTTTAGACCCGTCCAGTTTGAAGGTACTTGCAAACGACAAAATTCACACGGCACAACAATGGGATTTAATTCATATAGTCTAGAAAAAATTTAAAGAATTGTGGGAAAAGGAGAAACAGCTGGTAACCTGCGTTTTCTCCTTTTCCCACAATGTTTTCAAAAGCCCTACTTCTCAGGGTAATTAAAACTCGGGATTGTGTGGCTAACTTTAAAAATAATGGACACAAGAGGGCCATGATGGCAGTGGATGGCTCACCTGAGTCAATGTACCATTGATAACATAATACAAAGTATAGCCAATGCTTTTCTCTGATATGACCCAATGACCTAGCTTTTCACCACACTGTCCGTTTTTCATAATTGTTTATTACATCAGGAAAAATATTCTGATCAGCATCAGAGTTAAAATTTGGTCTCTAGAGATTCACCCCAGAGACATACTTTTAGACTCAATGCAACAAAATTTGTAATCATCCAAGATAACATACATACAAATATTTTGACCAAATTTCAAGAGGTCTGAACTGAAAATATGGCCTCAAGAGTGTACACATTTTAAAGATCTGACTCAGTAACCTACTGAGACTGGTTTCAGAATTTGTCTCAGATATCATCAGGACAAATCTTCTGACCAACTTTCAAGACCACTGGGCCGAAAGGGTTGTATCTACAGTGTGTTTAAGATTTTTCAAAAGATCAGTCCCAGTGACCTACTTTTTAACCTGAATGACCCATTTTTAACTTAAAACGCAATATCAAGACAAACATTCTAACTTTTATGTGTTTTTGACTGAAAATGTTGCCTATGGAGTGTACACAAGGTGTACACAAAGATTTGACTTAGTGATCTATTTTTATACCTTAGGTGACCTATTCTCCAATAGATCAAAGATATCATCAAGACATATATTCTGGTCATATTTCATCACCATTGGACTCAAAATCTGGCCTCTAGAGTGTACACACGATTTTTCCAAAGATTTGACCTTGTGACCTACCTTTTGACAAGATACACCCATAAAATCTTTTGAACACATCCAAGACATTATCAAGGCATACTGGCAAAGTTTCCTGAGTATCATACTGAAAATGTGGCCTCTAGATCATACACCAGATAAAAGTTGACAACACAAGACAGACACAGCACAATAAAAAAGCCCACCTTGAGCATTTCATGCTCAGGTAAGCCAAAAACTAAGACTATGATTAAAGCAGTTAACAGCATTTTCCCCTTTTCCAACAATGTTTCCTATCCCTGCAAAGACTAAACCAATTTTTGGAGTCACTTTGAATTTGATGTCTGGAAATGCTTACAGTTTGGAAACGTAAAAAAAAAAAAATAGCCCGAAAGGGAGAAAATGCTGGTCATCAACGTTTTCTCTTTTTCCCCCACAATGTTTTCAAAAAGTAATCTCCTTGAGGTCATAAAAATATGGGTTAATCCTTTCCCAAATAACAAATTTTAGACTATTTTAGCTTTAAATATCTGCAGACAAGAAATTCAAAATTGGTACAAATGAGCTTATGCTATCTGATAGGGTAGAAAACATTGCGGGAAAAGGAGAAAATGCTGATTACCAGCATTTTCTCCTTTTTCCCCAATGTTTTCAAAGGCCTTCTTTCCAAGGGTCATGAAAATCTGAGATTGTTTGGTAAAGTGTAAATAGATGTCTACTCTGAATTGTCACATCTAACTTTTGAAGGATTTATCCACCAACAGATAGACTTTTAAAGTTTTTTAAGCAATGGCAAAATGTTTGACTTCCAAGTACATGTATTCACAAAAGACAAATTAGAATATGTCTGAAACAGTTGCAATTGTCTTTGAAAAGACAGAAGACATGGATATTGAAATGGAGTTTAATGCTGTTTTTAACAGCTTAGGCCATATCACGTAGGTAAGAGAAACCTATGCATGTGTTTCTTGGCTTTCTAACACCAGTACTGACACAACTTCTTTCCAAGTCACTGACTTCATTCTCACATGCATCAGAGGTGAGAGGCTAAAAATCGCCTGATAGAAAGTTTGCCTCAACCAGGTATCAAACTCACAACCACCAGGTCACCATTCAAATATGCTAACCACTGAGCTACCTGGGCGGGCTAAAAAAAAGAAAACATGGAGGAAAAGAGATATATACAACAATGTTTAAGGATTGTAAAAACAGGACTGTTTAACTGTCAATGTTTATTCTAAAACCTTGAAATAGTGAAAGGAAACAATTGGCCAAGATACCATACCAATGTTAACCCCCAAAGCACTGAATAAATGGTTTGGACCTTTTAAATTAGGAAAAACAAGCAGGAATGTTGCCATTACAATGTTGCTTCCCTAAGAACATGTCACATAGTAGCAGACAATGTAGATCCAAGATCAGACTGCACGTTTTGTGCAGTCTGATCTCGATCTACACTGCAAAAACAACTTAGTTCATTGCAGGGCTGTAAAGGGTTAAAACTGACCTATTTACCTATTTCATAACTCCACATAACCTAGTTTTAAAGTTGGCTTACATGTTGGCAATGACCTGAATAAGTAATAATATTAACCACACTCTCTGAAAAGGGGGCTTGATGCATCTGCAAAAGAATTAATCGACTAATGTCAGCCTGCACAGTCTGCGTAGGCTGGCATGGGCCAAATTCTTTTGCTATTTTTAACTTTTTCTGCATGTCAAAGGACCAGTCTATGTCATGATCCTGTCTGTTTTTAGACAAAATGGATTTTATGGATCCATAATTATGCAATGACTTGCTTTGTATAATGTATCATGGAGATGCATTAAGCCCCCTTTTGCCAGAGCATGGATTGCATCAGTAGAAACTTACAGAAAATGGTTGGCTTTGGTATCCCCCATTCCTTGATTGATGAAATATTTCTTAACGACATCATACGCAGGAAGTTCTACTCCCACCACAACAGCTGCTCTCTGGGCAGTGGGTGCCACACCCTGGGAAAACAAACGATTGATTGATTATATTGGAGTTTAACACAGTTTTAACACCTTCGGTCATATAACGGTGGTCAGTGCACCTACACATGTTTCCTGTCTTTTTCAAACCAGTATTGACACAACTTTCTTTCCAAGTCACTGACTATGTTTCTCACATGCATCAGAGGTGAGAGGCAAAAAATTGCCGTACAGAAAGTTTGTCTCAACCGGGTCTTGAACTCACAACCACCAGGTCACAGGTTGGATACGCTAACCACTGCGCTACCCAGCTGGGTGGAAAAACAAACAAGGACTATATTCACAGACCAATGGAAATTTTCTGTGTAGGGCATTTTCTACACTTAAAAGGTACTCAATTTCTGGATGGTTAAACAGAGGGACTTTTCCTTGCTGAAATCATATATTAAATTCAGCTTTATATATATACAACACTGTATCAAAATTTGTTTTCTGTAATGGATAGCAATCATTTACATATTTAGCAGTCTTAAACTATTTTTTACTTCAACTTCTCAAGTCACATAATTGTACTTAACCCTTTACCACACAATGCCGACTTTTGACGCGCCTGGAAAAAAAGCCTTTTGAAAACATTAAGGAAAATAGCAAAATGCTGGTAACCAGCATTTTCTCCTTTTCCCACAATGTTTTCTACTCTATCAAAGAAAAATTACACCATTTGAGCCACACTGAAATTGTCGTCTGCAAATGCTTTCAATTTGAACAAGAATAAAATTTTGTTGTCTGGTAAAGGGTTAATAGAATGCTTTAATGCCCTGTAGTTATATCCCATCTGTGGAAACAAGACATTTCTTCAGTTTCATTGATGACAGAAAAAAGAAAATGATATCTGAAAGCATTTCCTCCTTTTCCTACAATGTTTTCAACCCTGATATAAAGCATTTCCTTTTTTTCCCTACAATGTTTTCTACGCTATCAAAGACAAATCCCCATTTGTACCACATTTAATTTGTTGCCTGCAAATCTATTCAATTTGGAGCAGTCTAAAATTTTGTCATTTGGTTAAAAAAAGGTAAGATACTTACTCGCCATAACCCAGGCAGTCCCTCTTTCTGAAAGATATCCCTAAATGCAAGCCACATTCCTTCATTCTCCTTCACGGAGGATTTAGCCTGCATTCGCACCTGAAATACACGGGGAAAAAAAAACACCTTACGCTGATGTTGATCGATATTTAGCTTGCAATAGAAAGTGATATTCTTTAAACAACCAAAACCATCCCAACATATTCTCGCTTTTCCCTGATTTTCTGTGGCAAAGCAGCAAAATGACTTTGGGGAGAATGTTGTTAACAGTATTGATAACCACAGAAGCTCAAGAAATATATTAATTGGTGCACTGGCCACTCAACGGTAACAGACTGTTGAAAGCAATGGTCTGCACCAATGCAACAACCAAAACATTGGAGAGGGGGGGCGAAAATGCAAGTCACCAGCATATTCTCCTTTTCCCACAATGTTTTCAAAAGCTTTCTTCTTCAAAGTGGCCAAAATTTTGGATAGAGCAGTAAAGGATTAAACATTAAATTGATAAAGTACATGTTATAGTAGAGGTATGGAGTACAACAAATATTTGAGGTCATGTATTGTATTATATTATAGTCTGTATCAAATAACACAACCTGGGGACGCACGACACATTGTACATTCCCTTCTGGATATTAAAGCCCCAACAGCAGCCAAAAGTAAACAGTGTGATGACAATCTGTTATTGTACAGTTGGTCAAAGTGTAAGTTGCTGGCAGAAAAATTAATGTTAAACTCATTACCACACAACAAAAATGTAGACTTGTCCACACTGAAAGCATTTGCAGACGACAACTTAAATGTGACTCAAATGATGGAATTTGTCTGTAATAAGGTAGAAAACATTGTGAAAAAAATAGAAAATGCTGGTTGCCAGCATTTTTCCCTTTTCCCACATTGTTTTCCAAAGCCTTCTTTGTCAATTTCGTTGAATATTTGAGTAGACCATAGCCAGTTTTTTTTTTGTGTTATTCCAAAACTTTTTCTTCAATAACTTCAATAAAAAGAACAAGAGCACCGCATGCCGGTGCCAACAATTGGCTGTTGGGTGCTGGATATTAAGTTAAAATTGTAATTCAAAAAAGGGGCATGATTTGGCACCAAAGGATCATTTCTGTGAAATTATTCCAAAATCTGACCAGTGGTTTCATAGAAGAAGAAATTTTAAAAATTTCTTCATGTCTGTATGGTGCAAATAGCCCCCCACCACCACAGCCTTGTTTCTTGACGGATCAAAATTTCGTTAACATTTTTTCAAAAGATGCATCTGAAGGACATTTCTGTGAAATTATTTCAAAATCTGACGAATGGTTTAAGAGAAAAAGAATTTCAAAGAATTTCTTTCAGTCAATACAGTGCATGGAGCCCCCCCCCCTCCCCCCACCATGGCCATGTTTTTCAATGGATCAAAATTTTGCAAACAATTTGCAAATGATTTCAAAATCTGACCAGGGGTTTCAGAGGAGAAGATTTTTAAGGAATGCAAAGAGCCCCCCCCCTCCCAATTCCATTTGGTTGCCATGGCAACCAGAGTTTTTGATGGAATCAAATTCTGTGAACACTTTTTAAAGAGGACCTCCCAAGGAACATTCCAGCCAAGTTCAGTCCAAATCGGCCCAGCGGTTTAGGAGGAGAAGATGTTTAAAGAATTGTTGACACCACTTGACCCAAGGAGCCCCCCCCCCCCCCCACGGCCATGTTTTTCGATGGATCAAAATTTCGCAAACAATTTTTGAAAAGGGTCACCCAAGGAACGTTTCTGTGAAATTATTTTAAAATCTGACCAGGGATTTCAGAGGAGAAGATTTTTAAAGAATTTCTTAGAAAATTCCATTTGGTTGCCATGGCAACCAGAGTTTTTGATGGAATCAAATTCTGTGAACACTTTTTAAAGAGGACCTCCCAAGGAACATTCCAGCCAAATTTGGTCCAAATCGGCTTAGTGGTTTAGGAGGAGAAGATGTTTAAAGAAATTGTTGACAACGGACAACAAACGACTTACACAGGGTGATCCCAAAAGCTCCCCTTGAGCACGTTGTGCTCAGGTGAGCTAAAAACTATAGGAGGAAAAATCAGTCTTTAGAAAACATTTTGGCATCAGCCTGTTTAGATTAAAGTTATTGTCTAACCCTTTTATCACACAGTGATAAGTTTAAACGACCCTGAAGAAGAAACCTTTTGAAAACATTGTGGGAAAAGGAGAAAATGCTGGTAACCAGCATTTTCTCCTTTTCCCACAAAGTTTTCTACTCTAACAAAGAAAAATTGTGAAATTGTTGTCTGCATAATGCTATCAACTTGGATAGGTCTAAACTTTTGCTGTGTGGTAAAGGGTTGAAAGCAAGATATCTATAAGAAAATACAATTATCTAAATCCTCTACTTCTCATTTCAACTGCTTTCTTTTCTTTATTTATCAAAAGAAAACAAAATATAACCTAAAGAACTTGAAAGGTTAAAAAAATATAGGCCAATGGCAAAATAGGTTGAGCTCTTTACCATACGTCAAAATTCTTGGCTTGTCCAAATTAAAAACATTGGCAGACGACAACATAAACGTAACTTAAAAACTAAAATGTCTGTGTACAAGTGGAAAACATTGTTGGAAAAGGAGAAAATGCTGGTTACCAGCATTTTCTCCTTTTCCAACAAAGTTTTCAAAAGCCTTCTTCCTCAAGGTCATTAAAACTCCAGATTATAGGGTTATATAAGGTCAATTGAATAGCAGCAGAAATCTACTTGGCAAAGATTCAGGTATTTTACCCTTAGTAAAATGGACATTAATTTTCAGTCACAAACCAGAACCCTTGTTACATTACCAAGGCTGCTTGGATATTTCACATAATAGCAGTGTTGATCCAAAACAAGATTACCAATTCTATATAGTGACTCTGATCCCAGTCTAAATTGTTGTGAAATTGACGGTAATTGGAGATTAACTCTTTACCATGCAATAAAATGTCAGACTTTTCCAAATTGCAAGAATTTGCGGGAAACAAATCAAAAGGAAGCTGAAAAGACTATTTCTGTCTTAGAAAATGGTAGAAAACTTTGAGGGAAAAAGAGAAAATGCTGGATATCAGCATTTTCTCCTTGTCCCACAATGTTTTTCAAAAGCATTCCCTCACAGGACTGTACGGACTCTGAACTGTTTGGCAAAGGAATAACCAGACTTGGAACAATTCCAAAAATAGTAAAATTGACTCTTCACCTTATGACCATGGCTTTGACAGAAAAGTATCTGGTACCAATGACAACCCAATCTATATGCTGCTATATATTAAACTGGAGATATAGACCAAATTTTTAGACATGAGGCATGCTTAACTCTTTCCATACCATAGGCAACACCAGAAGCTTTTGTGGACAGTGTAGATCAAGATCAGACTGCACAGAACATGAAATTTGATCTCTGATCTATACTGTCCATTGTTTTATTCTAGGTTATGAACCCTTTACCAAACAATCCCGGGTTTTCACGACCCTGTGAAAGAAGCCTTCTGAAAACTTTGTGGGAAAAGGAGAAAATGCTGGTAACCAGCATTTTCTCCTTTTCCCACAATGTTTTCTACCATTCCCAAAACAAATTTCAATTTTTGAGTCACATTAATTTTGTCGTCTGCAAATGTTTCCAATTTGGACTACTATGTTGTTTGGTAAAGAGTTAAGCAACAAAATCTATTTTCAAGGATCCATAATTATAGGACGACTTGCTTGGTACAATACATTACAGAGATCCATTAAACCCCCTTTTGCCAGAGCATGGGTTCTTATTCAGGAATGGCTCACAATTATCAGGACAGTGGCCTTGGGCAAGACAATTCAGAGCCATAACCTGGTAATGGAGATACCCAGTACATACATGACTATGTGAGCTGTTACTATGATATAACTAAAAGTATGTCGAAAGCAGCCGAAATCTACCTTCAGTCAATCCCATATTTTTTCATGTTCTGATTTGTCTGATCTCAATCTAATGTCTACAAAAGCTCTTTCTGGCAGAGTTAACTCTTTTATCACATGACAAAATTTTAGAATTGTTCAAATTGAATGCATTTGCAGACAACAATTTAATGTGGCTCAAACAGTGCAATCTTTCTTTGATTGGGTAGAAAACATTGCGGGAAAAGGAGAAAATGCTGGTTACCAGCATTTTCTCCTTTTCCTGCAATGTTTTCAAAAGACTTCTTTTCCAGGGTCATTATAAGTCGGCACTGTGTGGTAAAGGGTTAACTCTTTATCACATGACAAAATTTTAGAACTGTCCAAATATCAACAACAGACTGTCACCTTCACAATAATTTCCATACTTATAAAAAGTATGATTTAAATGCAATCAAAAACACCCACTTTGTCTACTTTTGGCCACTACCGGGAGCTTAAACTCTTTACCACACAACAAAATTTTGGACTTTTCCAAAATGAAAGCATTTACAGATGACAAATTTAGTGTGACTTAAATGATTGACTTGGTCTCTGAAAAAGTAGAAAACATTGTGGGAAAAGGAGAAAATGCTGGTTACCAGCATTTTCTCCTTTTTCCACCATGTTTTCAAAAGTCCCCTCTTGTAAGGGTTGTTAAATCTCGGGATTATGTCACAGAGAGTAAGATTTTGCACTTTATGGGAGATGGGTGGGGCGTGTCACTCCCATTTTTCCATAAGAGTGAATATCCTCACAAGGACCTCAATATAAACAGGAACTACCATAAAACATCTAAGTTATTGAGGAAGTTACATCAACATCTATCATAAATAGCTTGAGGGTTAAAAATATAGTGACAGGTGACAAATACCTTTCTTTTTGTAAAATCTTTTCCTGTATACATTGACCCTTAATCCTTTACCAGACAAAATAAGTTTTAGACTTTTAAAAATTCAAAGCAGTTGCAGACAACAAATATTTGTATCAAAGGGACGAGCAATATTGTAGGCAAAGGAGAACATGCTGGTTATCAGCATTTTTTCTTTTTCCCACAATGCTTTCCAATGCCCTCTTTTTCAGGGTCATTAAAACACATGGTTGTCTTTTACACACAAATTCCATCATATCAGCCACTTTTTAATTGTCTTCTGCAAATGCTTGCAATTTGGACTAGATCACAACTTCACTGTTTGGTAATGAGTTACACATGAAATTGTATGGTAAAGAGTCAACTCTTTACGACGTAAAGTGGTGTCCGTGGTCGTAAGGTAAAGCGTCGACCTCGCAACCAAAAGGTCCAGAGTTCAATACCCGGGAGCAGGTGTCAACTTTGGGATTTTTCATTGGCCCACACATTCGATGGGAGTACTGGTGTAGTTCCCAAGAAGCAGAATCGAGAGAGATTAGTCTAAGTTATAAGAACTTGTTTCTCAATCGATGTAAAATAAGTATGTTTAACTCTTTACCAAACTTGTAGACTAGTCAATATTGAAAGCATTTGCAGACGAAAAAATAAATGTGACTTAAAAGTTGAAATTTGTTATGGGAAGGGTAGAAAACACTGCGGGAAAAGGAGAAAATGCTGGTTACCAGCATTTTCTCCTTTTCCCACAATGTTTTCAAAAGCCTTCTCTTCCAGGGTCGTTAAAAATTGGGATTGTGTGGTACAGAGTTAAAGTAATTAAAGTAATCCTTTACTAAACAATCCTGTGTATTACAATCTCTAGGTAGAAGGCTGCCAAAGGCAAGTGGGAATAAAAAACAAAATCTTGGTAACCAGAAATTTCCGTTTTCTCCACAATGTCTTGTAACATTTCAGACATTAATTCTCATAATGTGAGCCACCTTCATTTAGCTGTCTGGTAAAACTTTCACTCTGAACAAGACAATTTTGTTGTCTGATGTAGGGTGAAGAGACAGACAAGACTAGTCACTATCTTTATTGTAAGCTTTCTGAGAAGTAATGTAGAAGGCTATCAAAGACAATTCACAAAGCCGAAAAAGGAGACAGGAAAAAAAGTTGCCAATGTGCTATTTTTAGCAACAATGTCTAATGATCAACCAATTAAAATTTCGGTATCCCATGATAAGACCAATTGAGTTTCTGTAGCCTATGGCACAAGCCTAAAATTTTGCCAGCTGACACAGGGTGAAGAGACAGACAAGTGTCTACTTGTGTTGCAGGTTTCCCTGAAGTAATTAGTTCCAATGGGTAAACCTTCCTGGTTATAATTATGTCTGGGAAACAATAATTGTGCTTCTCACCAGGTGGCTCTGACTGATTGTTATACCACAAATTACCCGGAAAGCAGAGAACAAAATTTTAGACTTGTCCAAATTCAAAGCATTTGCATATGATATTTGAAATGTGACTTAAATGATGGAACTTCTCTTTGATAGGGTAGAAAATTACCAGCATTTTCTCCGTTTCCCACATTGTTTTCAAAAGGCTTCTTCCTTAACCCTTTACCACACAAAGAAATTTTGGACTGGACCAAACTGAAAGCATTTGAAGTCAACAATTAAAATGTAGCTCAAATGATGACTTCTGTCTTTGATAGGGTAGAAAACATTGTAGGAAAAGGAGAAAATGCTGGTTACCAGCATTTTCTCCTTTTCTCACAATGTTTTCAAAAGCCTTCCTTCCCAGAGTCGTGAAAACCAGGGATTGTTTGGTAAAGGGTTAAGATTTTAAAAAACTTGGTTGTGGGATAAAATGGTAAACCTTTTAAAAGACAATAAAATTTAAGACTTCTCCAATTTCAAAACATTTGCAAGCGATAAAACAACATTTAATGTGGCTCAAATGCTGAGATATACACCTATCCAAAGAGTGAAAAACATTACTGGGAAGGGATATAATGCTGGTTACCAGCTGGTTACCTGCATTTTCTCCTTTTCCTGTAATGTTTTCAAAACCCTCTTCTTCAGCCTCATAATTAACTTTAGTGTTCTGGTAAAGAGTTACATACCAGTATCAAATTTAATTCCTCAAGGCTTAATGTTAGGGAAATATACACTTTAACCAAAAATCCAAAATTTTAACGACCCTGAAGGAGAAGCCTTTTGAAACATAGTGGAAAAAGGAGAAAATACTGGTAACAAGCATTTCCTCCATTTCCAAAGATACTGTCAACCTATGAAAGATACAAATTCCTTAGTTTTAGCCATTTATGAATTGTCGTCTGCAACTGCTTTCAATTTCGATGGGTCTACAGTTTTGTCGTTTGGAACAGTTAACTCTTCACTTGATGACAAAATTTTAGACTTGTCCGTACTGAAAGGAAATGCAGACAACGGTTACAATATGGCACAAGTAATAGGACTTTTCTTTGGGATGATTAACCATTTCCCTAACAACAAATTTTAGACCCTTCCAAACTGAGGGTATCTGCACACAACAAATTCGAAAGCGGTGCCAATGAACTTACGTTCTTTTACAGGGTAAAAAACATTGTGGGAAAAGGAGAAAATGCTGGTTACCAGCATTTTCTTCTTTTCCCACAATTTTTTCAAAAAGCCTCTTCTACAGGGCTGTAAAAACCCGGGATTGTTTGGTAGAGGGTTAAAAAAAAGGAGGGGGGGGGTAAAAACTGCTGATTACCAGCATTTTTCCTTGTCCTAAAATGTTTTCAAAAGCCTTCTTCCTCAGGTCATAAAAAGAATTTGCTAAATGGCCATAGCAATAGGCAGCAAAGTCTTTTGTTGAAATGTCAGGACATAGCTGATTTCTCTCAAACAAAAATGGACAGAGTACATCAAGATCAGACTGCACATTACGAGCATTCTGATCTTGACATACACTCACCATAGAAGCAATCATCTTCTGTTTATCATTTGTGGAAATACCTCAAAATGTTTTGACTCCAAGATTTTTTCATCTTGCTAAAATCTGGGAATCAGATAACAAGCTGTGAAGGGTACACTTCTTTGCACAGGTAAAAAGACATCCAGTGCAATGTCAGAAATAGAGACTAATAAAATTAATTACCATCTTACAAGTTAACATCTAGCCAACCTTCTACACCTATTGTTGCCTTTGCTGCCAGTGTAGATCAAGATCAGACTGCACAAAACATGTAGTCTGATCTCTGATCTACACTTTCCCACCATGCTTGGTATAATACAGACAGTAGCAACCATGAAATTGCAATTTGGGTCTTTTTTCTAGACTGAAATTGTCTCTCAGATTTGGTCTGCACTCTAGGGTTTACGATCCTTTACCACACAATGCTGAGTTTTAACTACCCTGGAAAAGAAGACTTTTGAAAACATTGTGGGAAATGGAGAAAATGCTGGAAACCAGCATTTACTCCATTTCTCACAATTTTTCTACCCTTTGAATTAAAAGTTTCATGGTCTGAATAACAATTGACATGTTGTCTACAAATGCTTTAAATTTAGGACTATAATATTGTGGTATGGTGATAAGTTAAACACTGTTAACACTTTACCAAATGACAAAATATTGGTCTTGACCAAACTGAAAGTATTTTCAGACAACAATTCAAAATTAATGTGGCTCAAATGACTAGATTTGTCTTTGATATGGTAGAAAACATTGTGGGAAAAGGAGAAAATGCTGGTTACCAGCATTTTCTCCTTTTCCCACAATGTTTTTAAACGGCCTCTTCCCCAGGTCGTTGAAACATGAGATAGTGTGGTACAGAGTTATATGTTCCAACTAGGTCAGATCACATGTGAATATTTCACCTCACATGAGTGCACTTACCTCGCTTTCTCTTCATCCAGTCTGCCAAATCTGGAGAATATTGGCATCTAACCTTGCTATATTCAAATTTAATTTCAACCCCTAGCATAGAAATGACAAGAAGCAATGCTTCTGTAGAAAGTATAGACCATGATCAGACTGCACAGAGTATCCAATCTGATCAATGATCAACACTCTACAATGTTTTGAGATATTTACCAGTCAAAAGAGCCTTGATATTGTTATTATTCTCCTTAAGCAAAAGCACTCACCACCCAATATCAAGTTTTAATGATCCTGAGAAAGAAGCCTATTGAAAACATTGTAGGAAAAGGAGAAACTGCTGGTAACCACAATGTTTATGGACCTATTAATGACAAATTTCATCATTTGAGTCACATTTACATTTTTTGCTGATGCAAGTACTTTCAATTTGGACAAGTCTTTATTTTTCACATGTAAAGTGTAATAAGTTTACTGAAGTTTCAATCTATTTACCAATGTTTTAAAGACCCTGAGAAGGTAGCTTTTGAAAACATTGTGGGAAAAGGAGAAAATGCTGGTAACCTGCATTCTATCTCAAGGGTCAGTTGTCTACTAAAAAGGATTAACCCTTTACCAGACAATCCCAGGTTTTAACGACCTTAGGGAAGAATCCTTTTGAAAACATTGTGGGAAAAGGAGAAAATGCTGGTAACCAGCATTTTCTCCATTTCCAACAAAGTTTTCTACCCTATCAAACAAGAATTCCCACATTTGAGCAATATTTCATTTGTCATCTGCAATTGCTTTCCATTTGGACAAGGCTAAAATTTTGTCGTCTGCTTGAAGAGTTTACACTTTACTAGACAATAAAACTTAAACTAGTCCAGGGTTGAAAACATTCTGGAAAAAGGTGAAAACACTGTTTACCAGCATATTTCTCCTGTTTTAAAAATGTTTACACTGTTTGGTAATTAATCCAGTTGGCAATTAATCGAGAGTTTCGACCATCCTGAGAAACAAGGCTTTTCAAAACACTGTTAGAAAATGAGAAAATGCTGCTAACCAGCATTTCTTTCTTTTTCCTCCATAATGTTTTCTACCCTTTAAAGACAAGTCCTTTTATGTTAGCCATATTAATAAGTCATCTGCCAAATGTTTTCAATTTTGGGAAGTCTAAAATTTTGTTGGCTGTTAACTCTTTACCAAACAACAAAATATTAGACTGGTCCAAATTGAAAGCATTAGCAAAGATGGCTCAAATTGCAGAATTTGTCCTTGATAGAGTAGAAAACCTTGTGGGAAAAGGAGAAAATGCTGGTTAATGCCTTTTAAAAACATTGTGGGAAAAGGAGAAAATGCTGGTTACCAGCATTTTCTCCTTTTCCAACAATGTTTTTAAAAGGCTTCTTTCTCAGGGCTGTGAAAACCTGGGTTTGAAAGCATTTGCAGATGACAAATCAAATGTGACTCAAACCATGAAATTTGTCTTTGATGGGGTAAAAAATGTTGTAAGAAAAGGAGAAAATGCAGTATTTTCTCCTTTGCCTAACAATGTTTTCAAAAGGCTACTTCCTACGGGGAGTTAAAAGTTGGGATTGTGGGGTATAGAGTCAAATGTATATGTAAGGTAACACTTATCAGTCATCTCTCAAGAATTCGCATTGTCTGTGTGAAAATAGACTGACATTTTGAGATATGAGCAGTGCACACTATTTTCAGTTCTATTCATCACTTTACCGAGAAAGAGGTCTAACTCTTTACTAGACAGATAAAAGATTGGACCTGAAAGCATTTGCCGGTGACAAATAAAATGTGTCTCAATGGAAAGGATTTGTCTCTGATGGTGCAGAAAACATTGTGGGAAAAGGAGAAAATGCTGGTTTAGGGCATTTCCTTCTTTACTCACAAGGTTTTCAGAAGCCTTCTCTGCCAAGGTCTTTAAAACTAATGATTATGTGAGGGTTAAACTGCGTATTTCCTGCAAACCATGTTTGGTGTCTCCCATATACCTACGTCAGTGCAATTCTTTTTACATTTATTAACTTGTTTAACCCTTGTTTAACCCTTTACCAAAAAATCCCTGGTTTTCACATCTCTGGGAAGGAAGGCTTTTGAAAACATTGTGGGAAAAGGAGAAAATGCTGGTAACCAGCATTTTCTCCTTTTCTCACAATGTTTTCTACCCTTTCAAAGACAGAAATCATCATTTGAGCTACATTTAAATTGTTGACTTCAAATGCTTTCAGTTTTGGTCAGGTCCAAAATTTTGTCGTGTGGTAAAGGGTTAACTTTAATTTACATTGATTATGCATTATTTACAAGGATGTTGTTAAAGATGTTTGTTTGAACAGATAACACCGATTTATCTAGCACTGAAAATTTGTATCCATTTCTCTCTGTTCACCCACTGTCTATCTTTACATCTCTCTCTCTTTCCCTCCCTGGGTCCCTCCCTCCTCTCTCACTCCCCTCCATCTCTCTCTGATTCACGAAAGATCGGATTTACAGACTGGAATAACAGTATAATGGACAAACACCGCCAACTGATTTTGCACTGTTTCCCTGCCTACAGCAAAGTTTTGACAGGAATCCACTACAATACTGTACAACAACTTGAGATGGCGAAACCTACCCTATATAATGGTTTAGAGACATACTCTTACAGTCGGTTACAAGGCACAAAAAATGTGTAGATTCTGATGGAGAGGAGTACTTTAACCCTTTACAAGACAGCAAAACTTTAGACCTATCCAAATTGAAAGCAGTTGCAGACGACAATTTCATAGTGGCTCAAATGACGCCAAATTTTTTCTTTTGATAGAGTAAAAAACATCGAGGGAAAAGGAGAAAATGCTGGACACCAGCATTTTCTCCTTTTCCCACAATGTTTTCAAAAGCCATCTCCAGTCAGGGTCGTTTATATTCGAGATTGTGTGGTAAAGGGTAAAAAAACTTTAATTTGACGATGCACTAAACTTAGCTGACGTCGTCAAACTGCTCCGTATGGAGTTGCCACTGTATGTTCATATGCTTGCAGTGATTAATTATCCAATTTTAATGTAGTTTTCCAAACATATTCATCGAATGTGCTTTTCCTTCGATCAAAACCCTGGATAAAACCAGACATGTAGATTTCATTTTAGCAAAGCAGTCTGGAAATGTTCAGGACAGCCCCCATATATGGTAATGGATTATCCCTTTACCAAAATATCCTGAGCAAGACGAGTTTAGAAAATATTGTGGAAAAAAGAAAATGCTGATAAACACCATTTTCTCGTTTCCCTTCATTGTTTTCTACCCTATTAAAGGACGAAGTCCAACATTTAAGCCCCATTGACTTTCTCAGCTGCAATGCTTTTAAAGTGGACAAGTTTATAATAATTTTGTTGTCTTGTAATGAAACAACTCTTTACCAAACAATAAAAGTTTTCACTTATCCAAACTGAGAGCATTTGCAGACGACAAAAATATGACTCAACAAGCGAAATTTGTTTTTGATGGATTAGAAAACATTGCAGGCAAAGGAGAAAATGCTGGTTACCAGCATTTTCTCCTTTTCCAATAATGTTTTCAAAAGCTTTCTTCCTCAGTGACGTTAAAACTCAGGACTGTCTGGTAAATGGGTTAAAGGGAAAGGATTTTCGTAAAGTGACCTACCTTAAGTACATCAGTTGGATTTGCAACAGAACTGGATATGATACCCGCAGTGATTCCACAGAACACATTAACAAACAGAGATTCATCTGAAAGGGTAGAGAAAACAAATTGTTATTAACACTTTACCAAACAACCAATTTTTAGAAAAGTCAAAATTGAAACCAGTCGCAGACTACAATTTAAATAAGGTCACTTGATGGAATTTATAGGGTAGAAAGCATTGTTGGAAATGAATATAACGAATGCTGGTTCCCAGCATTTTGTTCTTTTCCCTCAGTGTTTTCAAAAGCCGTCTTTCTCCAGGTTGTTAAAACCTGTGATTGTGTGGTTAAGTGTTTAACCAATTCATCTGAAAAACGTATTGTAAACAAAAATAGATTTATCTGACAATAATAAACCAAACAACTCAATCTTATTCATATGAACCAATCTTCATACAGTTCATTTATTAACAGAAATTCATCTTTAAAGGTATAGAAAACAAATAGTAATTAACACTTATCACACAATACTATGTTCTTACAACCATGAGGTAAAAAGGCCTTCAGAAATATGGTGGTGAAAGGAGAAAATACTGGATATGAGAATATCTCCTCTGTTCTCAGAACTAATATAAATTACTCCCAATGATTGCTTCCTGGAAACAAATTGCAAATTTTCTTTGACTTTGAAAACATTAAAAATATTGTAAGAAAGGGACAAAAGCTGGCAACCAGTATTTTTTTCTTGTTCAACAATGCTTTCAGATGCATTCATTCTTTGAGTCATTTTCGACTTGTCCAAATCCATAGCATTTACAGAAGACAAATAAATTATGGCTGAAAAGGTGAAAATTGTCTTTGAAAGGGTAGAAAACATTTTGGGAAAAGGAGAAAATGCTGGTTACCAGCATTTTCTCCTTTTTCCACAATGTTTTCAAGTCTCCTTCTTCAGGGTCGTTAATAGGGTGGGTAAAGGTTTAAAGTGTCCTTGACATTCTCAAGGTTAAACCTAACTTTACCCTTAACCTCACAATCTGGTTTTTTACGATCCCTGGAAGAAAGTCTTTCAAAAATAATTACAGGAAGAGGGGAAAATGCCAGTGACTAGATTTTGAAAATATTGTAGGAACTAGAAAGGGCAGAAAATGTTGGTAAGCAGCCTCTGAAAATATTGTAGGAAGAGGAGAAAATGCTAGTAACCAGCATTAGGACGACACCAGCATTTTCTCTTTTTCCCACAATGTTTTCTACCCTTTCAAAGAGAGAATCATCATTTGGGTCATAATTTGTCATGTGCAAATGCTTTCAAATAATAACCAGCATTTTCTCTTTTTCCCAAAATGTTTTCTACCCTTTCACAGTCAAATTGTATCTTTTGGGCCATATTTGATATTGTCTGTAATTGCTTTTTTAGTGGACAAAACTCAAATTTAATAGTATGGCAAGGGGCTAAACCTACCAAACGACATGAATAGAGGTGAAATAGAAATACAAGTAAAAAATTGTGTCAATAGGAGAAATTGCTCGTTTATGCCCAATTTCCCTATTTGCCCTGATCATTTTTTAAAAAGTTGTCAGCTGCAAAGACACAAAAATGTGGTCTGCGGAAAGTGAAAGGTACACATGTATGCTACATCGGATAATGTTGTATAATCTTATTACACTGTGAAATAAATCTATAGATAGGATTAATCCTTTTGCTAAACAATCCTGACCAACGAAGGAAAGAGCTAATGAAAACATTGTGGGAAAAGGAGAAAATGCTGGTGACCAGCATTTTCTCCTTTTCTCACAATGTTTTTTGTCCTTTCTTATACAAATCTTATCACTTGTGCCAAAATTAATGTGTCATCTGCAAATGATTTCAATTCAGACCAGTCTAAAATTTTGTGGTTTGGTAACGAAATAAAGCTTCACTAGACTACACAATCTTAGACTTGCCCTTATGGAAAGTATCTTACATTTTAAATGTTGTACAAGTGATAGGTTTTGTACTTGATAAGTAAGGAGAAAACATGGTGAAAAGAGCGAAAATGCTGGTTCACAACTATTTCCTCTTTTTCCTACAATGTTTTCAAAATCTTTCTTCCTCAGGGTTGTAAATAAATATGGCATTGTTTTGTTAAGGGTTAGGTCGCACATCATCTTTTTATAAGGAATATTTCATAGATTATCAGATGGTGCAGATCTAAAATCAGATAGCAAAATCTGTGCAGTCTGATTTTGATCTACGGCAAAGAGAAAAGCAATGAAAATTTACATGGCTTAAAAAAAAGTATTTTCAGATATATGACGAAACCATTTTTACAAAATTACTGAACTATTTCACAGAATATACAACAACATAGACAAGGAATCAGACAGCAGTTTCTGTTGATTGATTGATTGATTGTACGGTGTTTGCTGCCATTTTCAACATAATTTCTGTTCTATCACTGCAGCCAGTGCACCTATCTATGCTTTCTTGGAGTTTCTTTTACCGGTACCCTTCACAATATTCTTTCCAAGCCACTGGCTGCTTTCCCTAATAAGCACCATAAAAACAATGGTCAGCAGTGAGAGAGAAAAGACGCCTGTACCAATGACTATCATCAATCTTCAGAAAGAAATTGGCTGAGCCGGTGATCAAACCCAAGGCCCCCTGTTCTCAAGTCATGTACCCTACCGACTGAGCTACTGGGGCTTGGCTGCAGCTTCTGTGCAATCTGATCTTCACCTTCACTGTCTGGAAATCCATCTTATTTTGCTGTACCTAGCATGATATAAGTTAAACCGCCTTTCTAAATAAGTAAATAATTTAAAATAACCAAAACTTTACCTTGTTCACTTTCGGCAAAAAGTCTTTTCAAAAACTGATATACACCAATCTTTATCGTGCCATAAGTTGCTTGCCTCACAACTGCAGGCGCGATTCTGTAAAATATAAATAGAACAATGATCTCCTTTAACCCATTACCACACAATCCCTACTTTTGATGACCCTAAGAAAGAAGCCTTTAGAAAACATTGTGGGAAAAGGAGAAAATGCTGGTCACCAGCATTTTCTCCTTTTCCCACAATGTTTTCTACCCTTCACAAAACAAATTTCAAATTTTCAGTCACTTATATTTTGTCGTCTGCAAATGCTTTCGATTTGGACAAACCTAAAATTTTGTCATTTGGTAATTAGTTAACCTGTACCAAATAACAAAATTTTAGACTGCTCCAAACTAAAAGCTTTTGCAGACCACAAATTGAATGTGACTAAAACGATGGAATTGTCTGTGATTGGATGGAAAATATTGTGGAGAAAGAAGAAAATGCTGGTTACCAGCAATTTCTTCTTTTTACTCAATGTTTCCTACCCTATAAAGGACAACAGACATTACATGAGCCAGATCTGATTTGTCATCTGCAAATGCTTTGAATTTGGACAAGTCAAAAATTTTGCCGTTTGGTAAAGAGCTTACGTTTTATCAGATGACACCATTTTTGACTCATCAACACTGAGAACATTTGAAGACCACAGTCAAAAGGCAAAAGTTTCAACAACTCTGTGAGGTCTTTTAAAAATATTACGTTGAAAGAAGAAAAATGCTAGTAGCTAGCATATTCTTCTGTTCTCATAGTTTTCGACCCTCACATACACAAATTGCATTGTTTGAGTCAAACTTAAGTTGTCTGACAAGTTTTTGAGACTGATTCCTGTTGCAATGACTATCATCAATCCTCTGAAAGAAATCTGCTGAGCTGGAGATTCCACCAAGCAAGTCCTTGGCTTCAAGTACTGACTGCACCACATGCTCAATTAAAGAGTTAACTCTTTACCAAACAACAAAATTTTGTACTATACCAAATTGAAAGCATTTGCAGACGACAATATAATTATAGCACAAATGATGATTTCTTCCTTAAATGTGGTAGAAAACATTGTGGGAAATGGAGAAAATGCTGGTTACCAGCATTTTCTCCTTTTCCCACAATGTTTTCAAAAGGTGTCTTGCACCAGGTCATTAAAACTCGGGATTGTGTTGTACAGAGTTTAAAAGTGAGATTTAGCCAATCATTCAATAAGTTGCTAAAGCCTAACAAAAAAAAAAATCTGTGTATAGGGTTTCGGTCCGAGATGCTGTAGGTAGGGTATTTAGGGATTTTTTTTCTCCAGAAACTTTTTACATGGACCATGTACAGAAATCACACTGGACAGATCTTTTTTTATTTCCAATTGTAGCGTAAAAAGTTTAGGGTCGACAGCATTTTCTAGGTAGGGTAGGGAAACCCTAAACACAGATTTTTTTTTTTGCCTAAACATGAAAACAATCATTTACCCGGAGTATAAAGCTGGGAGTCCTTCTTCTTTTGCTATTCGGACAAAGGCATGAAGCATGCCACGATATTTCAACTGTGTGTATCGGGCATCGATTGTCTGCCCTTGGATCTGTAGGCGAGTTTTTGTGGTGTCAATGGGAAAAGTAGCTGAAAAAGAAGAGAGTTTTTTTGTGACCATGATGGGATTAAAAAAATGCAAAAAAAACCCCCCAAAGTAGTTAAGGTGGGTGGAGAACTTTTTATGGTTCACCCTTTACTACACAGTCCTTTGTTATAACAACCCTAATGAAAAAGGTTTTGTAAAGATATTGTTGAAAAAGGAGAAAACACTACTAATATCCAGTTCTTCACCACCATACAGAAGAACTGTGTAGAAAACACTCCATTACAAAACAAGAAAAAACTTGTTACCAGCATTTCTTCCATTTCCTACACTGTTTTCCACTTTAAACAGATAAATTTCATCATTTTCATCTTATAAGTTGTCTGCAAATCATAATTTGAACCCCTTACCACACAGCAAAATTTTAGACTTTTCCAAACTTAAGCATAATTATGTGGACGCCACATAAGATATGGCTAAATTTGCAGAAAATACCTTTGACAGGGTAGACAACTTTGTTGGACAAGGATAAAATGCCAGTTTCCAGCATTTTCTCCTTTTCCCACAATGTTTTCAGTCTTTTTTCTCAAGGTCGTTTAAACTTAAAAGTCCACATTTTGTGGTAAAGAGTTGATTAAGACAAGTGAAGTGTAACATTATTTTGTTCAGTCCTTTACTGCAAGTTTTAACCATCCCAAAGGAAGAGGCCTTTGAAAAACATTCTGGGAAAAGGAGAAAATGCTGGTAACCAGCATTTTCTCCTTTTCCCAGAATGGTTTTTACCTTTTTAAGAAAACTCCACCAAATGACCCACGTATACAACATGTTTTTCATCTGTTGATTCTTTTAATTTGGTCGAGTCCAAAATGTTTTCATTTGGTAAATAAGAGTCAAAGGGAAGAAAACATTATGGAAAAAGGGAGAAAAATACTGGTAATGGTAGCCAGCATTTCTCCTTTACCAAAACAGTTCTTTAACTTTAATATCTTCAGATGTTTTCCATTTGATTGAGTTCAAAATTTTGTTGATATAGAGTCAAAGGGAAGATTTTGACCAGACTGAATATTTCCAGTAATGTCAAAATATGTGTACAGCCCAGAGATAAGTTGATTATGGCCAAAACAAAATATATGCGTGGTTCAGGTTACATACTTTTGAGAACATCAGTCAGTAGGTTGGAAAATTTATTTTTTTCAAATTATTGTTTTCTCCAAACAAGCCTCTGGGGCTATTAAACTTTCCCTCACAATCCCAACTTTTTAAGACCCTGTGAAAGAAAACTTTTGAAAACATTGTGGGAAAAGGACAAAATGTTGGTTACCAGCATTTTTTCCTTTTCCCACAATTTTTTCTAACCTTTCCAAAATAAATTTTAATTTTTTGGTCACAGTTATTTTGACTTTCAGTTTGGACCAGTCTAAAATTTTGTCATTTGGAAAAGAGTTAATAGAGATCAAACAACATGGGACTTTCCAAATTTTCAAAAGACGAAGATAAGATTATGGTGTGATAAAATATTAAAGAATCAATAGGTGAAAAAAATGTTTAGGGTCAGGAGTAAAAATAAGACACTGTTGGGTAACCGGAACCACATGTATATTTTGTTCTGGCCTAATTACAAGGTAATGACAACCTATAGTATCTTTCCACAAACCCTGACCTTTAGGGCTAATACATGGATCCGTGGAAATCAATATTTGACCAATCAGGTCATCGCATTTATTTTACCCGATGTGCAGCCTTGTTGTCTGCTATTTCGGCTCCCAAACAAACGATTGTTAACGTTGGAGGGATGCGATAGTTTTTATTTATTTTGTGTTTTAAACGTTTGAATTTAAGAAAAAGTTTAAAATATGTGCTTTGCAAACGTGTACCACTGACATGAGATCATGCAGAGGCTGTAGACAAGTTTGAATTATGATAATGACTGAAAATGGGATATATGCAAAGAGTTCTGATCAGCGCTATATTACACAATGGATTAATTATTGATTTAATTTTTTCCCCTCTGAAAGATTTGGAAAGAGACAAAAAAACAGAGGTAAAATAGATCTATATGAAATACTAATCAAAATATGATATGTTTACTTGAATAGCTAACCTTTTTCAGTAACCTATGCACATCCAAAAAGTGGCACTTTTCATCAATGTTTCAGTTTGACGTTAATCTTAACCATTGGTGCATGAAGAATGTGCTTAATATGTAGATATAGATCAGATTGCAAAAAACATGCAGTTTAATCTTGGATTAAATACTATCTGCTATTTACAATAATCATATTGACGTGTATTCCTCACTGTACATATTCCTCACTAAAAGCAGAGTTCAGTTTTGAAATTTAGTCTAACTCTATACTGTACAGGTGGAAGTTCAGCTAAAAAAGGAAACTTATGTTTATTAAATAAACATTTTACTTAGTCTTATTAAAGTGGATTAGCACATCTGCCATTTCAAAGGATGTGTCGGTAAACAGTTAACTGATAAGAAGTGTTTGATTGCAAACCAATTTGCCGCTCTAATCGGCAACTTGACCACCCATTGTCTTCAGTATATCATAAGATAAAACAAACTACCAATCACTGATATTAACAAGTTTGTTAATTGACAGCACACTTAACACATTTTGAAATCATAAGACAACCCTTTTTCCTGAACCTGATATTGAATTTTTTCATCATCAAGTCATAGTCAGTTTTTCATAAACTTGCATCTCTCTGTAGAATCAGACAATCTATAATGTTTTCAAAATGCTTGTAATTCAGTGTTGTTTATTTGGGTATTATGTAGAGACGATTTTACTAGCCTTACGAAAACAATAAGTATCTTTAATTCTATTATTGTGTGTCAAAACAGAGTTTTGTTGAGGTGATTTATTCTTTTTTTGTAGTGAAGTTCAAAACTTTTCTAAAACGAGTAGATTTTTGGAATTTTATTGAGAGAAACAGTCATGACAGCACGATTTAAGTAGCCTATCTGTTATGCTGTATATGTATTTACTGTGGTTGTTTGGGAGCCCTTGGCAACAGTAACCAAGGAAGTCGGTTTATCTTATCACCCACGGATCCATGTATCTACATCGACCTTGACCTTAAACCTTTATCATTCATAAATGTTTGTAGTCATCCTTCCTCAAACAATTCAGTGTTTTAATGATACTATAGAAAATGCTTTAGAAAACATTGTGGGAAAAGGAGAAAATGCTGGTAACCAGCATTTTCTCCTTTTCCCACAATGCTTTCTACCCCTTTAAAGACTGCACTCCCTTTCACCATCTGCACAGGCTTTTGGATTGAGAAGAGTCTAAAATTTTGTCATGCTGTAAAGAGTTATGAGAAAATTTCCTCTGTTGGAAGAATTTACTGAACAGCTGTTGGTTTTGGGTCATAGGAACATATGTCTTGGTCCGACACACTGACCTTCTGGTCGTTCAAAATACGAAGCGTCCTTTTGGCTTATAAATAATAGAGACTGAAGGCATTTGCAGATAACAAATAAATGCAGTGTTCAATCTAGAGCACGCCATTGAGCTCTAGGCCCCCTAAATTCCCAGATGAAATTCTTAACCAATCTCAGGCCTGTCGGGAGCACAGAATCATAAATGTGTCATTCCGTGATTTAGGGTCCTTTTCGTCTGTTTCTGCTTTTTTCCACGCAATAAACATAATACTGAGCCCCCAGTTTTCCAAAATGGCCCCCTATTTCAATGTCTGTGGACCTGACGGGCCGCCTTCCAAGCAAAGCTAGATTGAACACTGTAAATGTGACTCAAATATTGAAATTTTCTTTTGAAAGGGTAGAAAACATTGTGAGAAACAGAACAAATACCAGATAGAAAAATTAGATATTGAGATTTTTGCAAAATCTTTTAATTGTAATATTCTTATCATTTAATTTTTTCTATGTATTATTCCTTCATCACGCAATCCAAAATTTAAAACCCTTATCGCATAGTCAGCAGTTTTAACAATCCTGAAGATAACAACTTTGAAAAACATTGTTGGAAAATGAGGAAAATGCTGCTAATCAGCCTTTTCTCTTTCTCTCACGTTTTCTACTCTTTCAGACGTAAATGCCATCACTTGAGCAGCATTTAATTTTTTATCTGTAAATGCTCTCAATTCGGACACTGGTGGTGGTATAGAGGTAAGGACTCCAAGGAAGAAAACTTTTAAAAACTGTGGGAAGAGGAGAAAATACTAGTAAACAGAATTTTCTCCATTTCCAACAA
This sequence comes from Hippopus hippopus, assembly GCA_946811185.2. Lineage (NCBI taxonomy): Eukaryota > Metazoa > Mollusca > Bivalvia > Cardiida > Cardiidae > Hippopus > Hippopus hippopus. The sequence continues at coordinate 43,445,134 of OX328110.1, forward strand.
TCATTTTAAATATAGTTCCTATCATCTGAATTACATTCAATTTGTCATTTGTAAACACCTTCAATTTGGACAGGTGAAAAATTTTGCCATCTGGTAAATAGTTAAAGGGACAAAATCTTAGATACATCAAAACTGAAAGCAATGATTTGCAGACAATAATTTCACTGTTGCTCAAATATGAATGATTTTGTCTATGAAAAGCTAGATACGCTGTGGAAAAAGGAGGAAATGCTAGTTACCAGCATTTTCTCCTTTTTTCATAATGTTCTGAAAAGCCTTCTTCCTCAGGGGTCCTTAAAAGTCAGGATTGTGTGGTAAAAGGTTAATTATGAAATGATCAAGTTATAGCGATCGATCAGGATAAAAACAACATAAAGTTACTCACAACATTCGGCTGTAACTGAAGCAATACCTCCAAATACAAAAGGTTGCCAAGCCACCTTTCGCCCCATTAAATGCTGAGTGCCTTCGATGTACTGGAGAACTGTCCTTTACGTCTTGAAAACAAAACAGGAAGAAAACGATTACAATACACAAAATTTAATGAGCATTTATCATGCGATAATTATATTCATGTTGACAATAGAAAAATTTTTGTGAATTTGTAAACCCAGTTCAGCTTCCATATAATGTGTGCTTTCACTTATTTTTGCCATTCACCCTTTAGCACACAATCCCGTGTTTTAACGACCCTAAAGGAGAAGTCTTTTGAAAACATTGTTGGAAAAGGAGAAAATGGTGGTAACCAACATTTTCTCCTTTTCCCACAATTTTTTCTTCCCTATCAAAGAAGTCAGGCTAATTTCAATCATGTTAAAAATTTGTTGGCTGCAGATGCTTTCAATTTAGAAGAGTCAAGATTTTGTTGTTTGGTAAAGAGTTAAGTAATCCGTTACCACATGGCAAAATTTGGACTAGTCCAGAGTATGCAGACAACAAATAATATGTGGCACTAATAAGAGAATTTTTTCGTTAAAAAGGTAATTTCTCTTGCTGACAGTTTTAGAATTTTTGGACTTAACCCTTTACCACACGGCAAAATTTAAGACCTATCCAAATTGAAAGCATTTGCAGACGACAATTTCATAGTGGCTCAAATGACACAACTTTTCTTTGATAGGGTAGTAAACTTTGGGAAAAGGAGAAAATGCTGGTTACCAGCATTTTCTCCTTTTCCCACAATATTTTCAAAAGGCCTCTTGTTCAGGGGCGTTAAAAGGCATCATTGTGTGGTAAAGGGTTAAGCCATCTAAGCCAGCTCCCTTATTCGTGTTTAATGATTTCAGGTGATGGAAAACTTGCTCTTTTTTAATAGGTTGAAATTTGAATTTCTGTCCTGTAGTGTCTGAAAATTTTGTGGTTTGGAAACCTCTGAGTAATTCATAGTTAGGTGTATGTTTTTTAGTTTTTATTTTATCAGCTAAGTTACAGAAATGACTGTTTAGATGCTCCACTACTTCTTGCGTTTGGGAAATTATTTCATCACCTACCTTTAACTGTGTTGGGAGACTTGGTTCTGCTTTAGGATGCAATTCTTTCAAATATTTCCAAAGTGTTTTTGTATCCTTGTCTTTGCCAATTGCTTCTACAAAGTATTTTTGTTTTGATTTTTTTATCATGGAGGATACTTTATTGCGAAATTTTCTATAGTTGCTAAAGTCTTTCTGTTTATGATATTTGTCTCTGTGTTTCCTGAGCATGTTTATTTCTTCATTGTACCACTGTGGTTGTTTGAAAAATTTAATGTTTTTGTTTGCGAGGTGCATGATGATCAAAAACTTTAAGAAATTTTACATAGAACATATCTAAACAAAGTTCCACATCATCAGAGTGTAAGATCTCCTGAAAGTCTGCCTTTGATAGGTCATGTAAAAACTGTGCTTCATTAAAGGCTTTGTATGACTTGTATTCCATGCATATATATTTTCCTTTCTGTAAAGTTTGGCCAACTTTATGTGTTAAACAGACTGGATAGTGATCACTTACAGAATATTTAAAGGCAATCGAGGCAAAAAAATCGATGACCCTTCACCACTTAACCAATAATGTTGAAAAACCCTGTTAAACACGGGAACTGTTAAAAACCGTGAGTTTTCTGGTTTACCACAACTGTCTCCTTTTCCTTCAGTATTTACGCTTTCCTCTAAAATGTAGATACTCCAAAGATGACAGGGTAACATCTTTAACCCTAAAGCTGCTAAGCGCGACTTACTGACTGTTTGTGGACAGTAAAGACTAAGATCAGACTGCACAGAACTTGCAGTCTGATCTTGGATCTACACCGTCCAATAAGGAGATATTTTTCTCCAAAAAATAAGTTTGAAATATCATCAATCAGCATTTTATTATCGGTTTGAAAGTTTCATTTAATTTATATGGCTGGGTAAGGGCTATTTATTGTTAAAAAAAAAAAACCATTGATCATGGATTGAAATATTGAATCACGAGTTGAAACCCTTCAACTATTCTTTCACAACGTTGAATGATTATCAGCGAGAAAGATATTCTCCAAAGTGTCTTACTTGTATTGAGTATTTTTTTAACAGCGGATACAATACATGTATACAGACATCAGTGAAAGTATTGGTCCATCATTGGTGGGAAATGATAAAATATTGCGGCACACAGACAGTTTCCGTGTATAAAACTAGCAAAACAGACACACAGACAGGCCTTCTTTTACATTCTTTGAATGTTTCATAAGAAAGAGTACATGAAATTGTATCTAAATTTGATACAGAAGAAAAAAAAAGATGGTATATATGTTACCTTTCGAGCGTTTTATCCACGTTTTCTAGTAACGATACTCCACACTTGTTTCTCACTGTAACGAAACGTACGATGATGAATGATTGCGCCCTCTAGTGGTGACCTTTTATCTGAGGTCACGTAGACCATGGAAATGTGCTGAAGTGCGCTTTGCTCGTTAGGTAGGCCTAATCTCTTGCCTTTAGTTTGCGCACTGTAGAAGAGTCATGCAAAATAGAAAAATATTGGAAACGATTGCTAAAATCAAACTAAGTACCACAATTGTGAAAACAGGTAAAGAGTTTTCTTTTAGATCTACAACGGATGAGTTTAGTATCTATAGTCTTTTTCAGAATAATTAGATATTCGCCCGCCATTTTTCTTCTATAAGGGAGATAACCCGTACTTTATATTTTAGTCTTTGAAGTATGAGAGTTTTTTCCCTTAGACCACAAAACTGCACTGCCAGCTCTATGAATCATTCCTTTTAGTATATTTGTCAATATCTCAAATCTAGATCATGGTCAATCACTTTTCAAGCAGCGTTATGAAATGCGTCTTATTAACCTTTACCACATAATTTTGAGTTTTAGCAACCTCGAAGAAAAATCCTCTGGAAGAAATGTGGGGAAAAGGAGAAAAAGCAGGTTACCAACATTTTCCCCTTTTCCCACAATGTTTTTTCTCCCTGTAACTTGCATTTTCTCCTCTTCCCACAATGTTTTCTACCCTTTTGGAGACAAAATCCACAATATGAATCACATTTGATATTTTATCAGCACATGATTCGGATTTGGACAGGTCCAAAATTGTGTCATGTGGTAAAGAGTTAACTACATCCATATCCATTCTTGGCACTGTCCTTGGGCAAGGCACTTAAGAGCTATAGCCTGGTACTGGTACTTATTAAACCACGGAAATACATAATTTCTGAGCTGTTGTCATTATATGACTGAAATAATGTTGAAAGCGGTGTAGAATTCCATTCAGTCCACGCAGACTGACATGGGTCGAAAGTTTGCTAAGTAAATTTTCTGCATGTCCGAGGACCAGTCTCCCTCATGATTCAAATGGTCCTTGGACAAGCTGAACTCTATGGATCCACAATTTTGTGATGACTTGCTTGGTATCATGCATCACAGAGGTGCATTAAATGCCCTTTTTGCCACAGCATAGCTGATATACTAGTAATAAGCCATTGCAATGTTTCTCTGTATTAACTTAAAAGATATCTCTCTTGATGTCAACCATTTTTCTTCATTGCTACTTGCACTAAGCTTTAGTTGGTCTGAAACTGGTATACACATTTTATATACTAGTAATAAGCCAATGCAAAGTTTCCTGTCTTAATTTAAAAGGTATCTCTCTTTCTGGCAACCATTTTTCTTCATTGCTTCTTGCACTAAGCTATAGTTGGTCTGAAACTGGTATACACAGTAAATGGTTGGATTTTCTGTATTTTTTTGTTAAGTCTTTACCAAACTAAAAAAATTTTGGATCTGTTAAAGTCAAAAGCACTTGCCAATGATAAATTAACTCTACCACACAACTATATGTTAGATTGGTCCAAGTTGAAAGCATTTGCAGACAACAACTTAAATGTGGCTCAAATGATTCGATTTGTCTCTGAAAGGTTAGACAACATTTTTGGAAAAGGAGAAAATGCTGGTTACAAACATCCTCTCCCTTCTTCCTCAATCTTTTCAAAAGCTGTCTTCCACGGGGGGGGGGGGGGGGGGCTAACCCTTTACCAAAGAATAGAATTTTAGACAAGTCCATAATTCAAAGCACTTGCAGACAAAATAAATGTGACTTAAAAATTGAAATCTGTTTAAGGAAGGGTAGAAAACATTGTGGGAAAAGGAGGAAATGCTGGATACCAGCATTTTCTCCTTTTCCCACAATGTTTTCAAAAGTTTTCTTTCTTAGGGTCGTTAAAAGTCGGGATTGTGTGGTAAAGGATTAATTTTTCTTCCGCAGATACTTTCATTTTGGAAAAGTGTAATGTTTTGCAGTCTGATAAAGACATAACTTTTTTTTCAACCAAAATTATTGGAAAACAGTTGGAGTAGAAGAGGACACTGATTGCAGCTAGCGACAGCCAGAGAGAGAGAGAGAGACAGACAGACAGACGGACAGATGCACAGACTGAGGGGCAGGCATCCAATTTCAGTATATGCTCCTAGCTTGTGGGTATTATAATAAGATAACAAGAGGGCTATGATGGCCCTGTATGGCTCCACTTACTTTTACATAAGTGCATGATCTGTATGGCAATGTTTTCCATCACATAAACTACACCATTTAAACACATTTATTATCTGCAAAATGATCTTAAATTGGAAAAGTCTAAAATTTTGTCATCTTGTGAATCTTCTTTTTCTTTTTTGTGTTAAATGCTGTTTTCAAAATTATTTCAGTTATGTTACGGTGGCGAGCATCTATCCATGCTTTCCTGGAGCTCCTTTTTGCTGGTACATTGTACTTCAGCCCATAGTTCTTCAAAAGCCATTGACTGCTTTCCTACATAACCATCATCAAAACAATGATCGCTTGGGAAGGAATCAGCAGAGCTGGGGATTCAAACCTGTGACCCCCTGGTTTCAATTCCTGTGCGTGACTAAGTTAGCAGGTTTGGCTATCGTCTGGTAAAGAAGTCATCACAAGGTTATGGATAGAATGACATACAAGACTCTTTTGATATTTTCTCTCCAGTTGATTTATTTGAACGAAACAGACATTGGGTGAAAGTTGTACAAGTTTTTTTATTTTGACAAAGTTTTGAAGATATCAAATTAGCTGACCCATCATCCCACAGAAAAAAAAAATTTCTAGTGTGTTAACATTGCAAAAAATGGAGAAATTGCTAAAACAAACAGAGCAGTTCATCTGTTTGACATAAAACTTTAACCCTTTACCAAACAATCTCACGTTTTAAAGACCGTGAATGATACAGCTTTTGAAAACATTATGGGAAAAGGAGAAAATGCTGGTAGCCAACATTTTCTCCTTTTTTGTTAATGTTTTCTACCCTATCAAAGACAAATGCCGTCCTTTGATTCATATTAAATTTGTAGCCTGCAAGTGCTTTCAATTTGGACAAGTCTAAAATTTTGTTGTTTGGTATGGGGTTAATCCAGACTGTTTCTAGATACTACATATGAAATGTTTTTGTTCTCTTCAATATTATTTTTCATTAGTCTAGTATAAAACATCACACGTGAAGAAATGTGTTCTAGTAACTTTTGATGGGTAGGGTATTTACAAACAGTGAAGAAAAATCAGGCAAGTTTATGTGTCCCATACTGAGCAGTTTAACCCTTTACAACACAATCCAAAGCTTTAACCACCAAGAGGAAAAGGTCTTTAGAAAACATTGTGGGCAAAGGAGAAAATGCTGGTGACCAGCATTCTCTTCTTTTCCCACAATGTTTTCTACCCTGTCACAGAAAATTGCACAATTTAAGTCTCATTTAATTTCCTTTGAATTTGGATGAAGGCTTCTGTAATCATTGTAGGAAAAGGAGAAAATGCTGGTAACCAGCATTTTCTCCTTTTCCCACAATGTTTTCTTACCCTTTGGTAACAATGTCTGCTTTTTAAACAACATTTGTTGTCTGAAAATGCTTTCAAATTGAACATACGATGAATTTTATTGTATGGAAGAGATTTAATCCTTTACAACACAATCCATAGTTTTAACGACCCTTAGAAAGAAGCCCTTTAAAAACATTGTGGGAAAAGGAGAAAATGATGGTAACCAGCACTTTCTCCTTTTCCCACAATGTTTTCAAAAGCCTTCTTTCTCACAGTTGTTAAAGTACAGTATTGTTTTATAAAAGGGTTTCTGCATTTTAAAGAATTACACGTAGTGTATTCATTTTTTCGTTAAAAGTAAAATTGAATCCATATTTACCAAAAGTTAGTAAAAAAAGAGAGAAGTTTTTGACAGTAAAATCAGAAAAACCTCATGCAAAAGCTATTAATTTTTTCATCACTAAGCAAGGAATAGAGGAATATAGAAATTGTACACTATGTACAGATGGAGTACAGAAAATGAGTAAAATAATCTGAATAGATCTAGGTTTTCTCCAAGAATACCTTTTTTCCTTTACTACTTCTTTTTTTCTAAGACCTTTTACGAAAGAAATCCTTAAACTCATCCAAATTCAAAATATTTATGACAAACAAAGTTAATGTGACTGAAATGATGGAATTTGAAAGGATATAAGACAGTGTCTCCCAGTGTTTTCAAAAGGCTTCATTATGAGCGTAGTTTCATTCAAGAATGTTTGGTAAATGGTTAACTCTTTACCACACGATTCCGACTTTTAACAACCTTGAGAATAAGCATTTTGAAAACATTGTGGGAAAAGGAGAAAATGCTGGTCACCAGCATTTTCTCCTTTCCCACAATGTTTTCTACATACCCTAAAATAAATTTTAGTTTTTTAATCACATTTATTTTGTCCTCTGCAAAATGCTTTCAATTTGAATGCATCCAAAATTTTGTTGTTTATAAAGAGTTTACTCTTTGCCAACCAACAAAATTTAGTCCAGTCCAGATTGAAAGTGTTTGCAGACAACATTTCAAATATGGTTAAAATGATAGAGCTTGTCTTTGATACATTAGAAAACATTGTGGGAAAAGGAGAAAATGATGGTTACCAGCATTTTCTCCTTTTCCATCAATGTTTTCAAAAGGCTCTTTCCTTACGGTCGTTAAAATACGGGACTTTTTGGTAAAGAGTTAAAGGGCAGATTAATCACCAAAGTGGACAGAGAGAGAATTGCTTTAGTATGCATACAGTACATATGATAGTACAAAAAACTTGTTTGGCAATGAGGGATTAAAAAAAAAAAAGAATAAAATTAATGTGACACACACATAAAAAAAAGTTACATATAAAAAGGGGAGGGGGGGAGCAGGGATGGGGCGGGAAGAGACAAAATATAATGAAAAAAGTATAAAAACTGGATACATAAATACTAGTATAGACATAAATACAACTGCACTTTTTGTCCCAGGTGTAAAACTTCCACTTTTAATTTATCATTTTTTTTTCTATATGTTGTACAAGTTAACATCGAGATTCATATTTACCAACCATTCTTAAACACATTCTTGGTATTATTCTTAAGAATTTTCTAAGTTTGAAAGTAACACAACTTCTGATGGGCTAAACCAATTGATATGAACAAAAAGTGTGTGGGTGAGTTTTGTGGGGGCTTGTAAGAAGCCATTGCTCCTTTCTCTACAACATTTTCAAGGGCTGCATATTCTCCCTTTTCCATAATGTTTTCGAAGGCCTCGTGCAATAAAGTCCTGTCAATACTGAATCATCAAACTATGTAGCGATGAAAAAAAATAGGACAAAAGAAAAGCTGCTTTGACTAGAACATCTTTCAGAATACAAGACAGTGATCAGACTGCACTTTCTAAGCAACTTGATCTTGATCTACACTGTCTTCAAATGCACCCTTTGCAAGCTTGGAGTTGATGGACTATATCAGACAGGTGCCTGTACGTATGTGCCAATCGTGTGTGTATATGACAACTATTGGGGACAAAATATATGAACCAAGTCCAATCAATTTGTATCTCGAGGAAATATTGGGAAGTCTGCGCATATTTTTTTCCCAAATAGTCTGCGCACACTTTGACAAAACCATTGTAAACAATCCTGTCATATTGTAGCATACATGCTATTTATAGACATAATATATTTTGCAAGCGATACAATAGAGATATATTTAAAGATAAGGAAAATGGGGGGTGGGGTGTTCACTGCACTTGCTTGCAATAAGCCATTACACCTTTTTGCAAAATATTTTCAAGAGCTGCATATTCTCCCTTTTCCGTAATTTTTTCTGAGGCCATGTTCATCAGTCATAAAAACACCAGATCATTTATAAAGGGTTAAAATGTAATGCAGGCATTTTGTTTTAGCAATGAGTAGCAATTTCACCTGCCTGTACAATCAACTCTTTACCAAATGACAGATTTTCAGACTTGTCCAAATTCAAAGCAATTGCAGACGACAAACTAAAGGTGATTCAAATGTTAAAATTTGTTTATGGAAAAGAAGAAAACATTGTGGAAAAGGAGAAAATGCTGGTTACCAGCATTTTCTCCTTTTCCACAATATTTTCAGAAGTCTTTTGCATCAAGGTCATTTAAACTCAGGACTGTGTGGTAAAGCCTTAAATCAAATCAATACTGAAACAGCACACTAGACTACATGGTGATACAACAGAACCATGGGACAAAAAGTACAGTTATAGTAGTATTTTTGTACGATTTTGTCTTTTTTTTAAGTGTAAAGTCTATAAACAGTATTACCACACTCCTATTGCACAGTATTTACTTGCATATTCTACATTTTATTACACAAACACATGACTATGTTAACTGTTTCAACAGCTCATCGTGTAATACTTTACCACGCCATGTATGCATATTTCACTGTGTAAGAATAGACCTTTATGTTTTGATGTTGCTAAACCCTGTACCATACAGCAGAATGTTCTCCTTTTCCAACAATGTTTTCTACTCTAACAGACATTCAAAATTTTGTTGTTTGGTAAAGAGTTAACTTGGGGTACCAGTCTATGTTGGATATATGCATTCATGTCATAGCTTGATATTTATACCTGTTGATCATTGTATACTACCAACAGAACAAATATAGTTTACAAAACTATCTTTCTCATCTCATCATTTCTGTCCATCATAAAGTTTTATACAGATGTATTAGTGATTACCGAATGCACTTCTGATATACTCCTCAATATCGAAATTCTTCATGAAGAAGGCAAGTAGCACAAAATTATCTCCACTTGGTTACGAAATGTGATCAATAATCACCGATTTAAGTCATCGTCTAATTCTCCTCATTCTGATTCCAAACTGCATAAATAATAGAAAACTCTTCTTTACTCATAATCCTTTTGTTTCATATGAGACAGCAGCTTTCATTGGTCACATATCAACTGCACATATGAAACAGCAGTCCTGATTGGTCAATCTCATTCGGTAGGAACACCCATGTAAATAAAACTGATGTGTGGATTGGTTACTGGCAAGTTTAATTGATTAATACATGTTTCCATCAGTCAACTTTACAACAATGTCCCTGATACATGAGTTGACAACCCTTTTCCCTCATAAATAAATACATGAAACATGCAAATTTTATTGGGAGATGCTCGAAAGCGGCTTCCAGTAGCAATGTACCAGAACTATTTACCATGTAGATGATCAGTAATTATTCAATTGGTTATTATTTTTGAAAATTTTCTAATAATGTCGTCTTTAAGTTGCAAAATCACTCCACATGACTCTTTCTTAAATATTCAATCAGATCTGCATGAAAAATCAAGTCTGGTTTTCTTGACTTACCTTGTATGCTAGTGTATCTTTTAGTATATCTCAACTAACTTGTGGTTACCAGCATTTTTTCCTTTTCCCGCAACATTTTCAAAAGACTTCTTTATCAGTCACAAAACTCGGGCTTGTATGATTAAAGATTTATCCCTAGAGTCCCAAATAAGCCCAAACGCATTTTCAGTCAACAAAAAAAAAGACCATATCGTCGGTTTACTTCGAAAACCTCGTAACTACAGCTTGTTACAAGCTGTAGTTACGAGGTTTTTGATGTAAACCGACAATATCAAGTGCCTTTCAATGGTTGCTTCAAAAAACCTTCTTTTTGGGTTGCTAAAAAACGGGATTGATTTGTCAAAAATGATTGTATTTGGCTATTATATCACTTTCCCTTTACACATATATCTTACAGTTTAGACATTTCACATAGATTATCTATGAGGAAAAAAGCTATCAACTTGGAAAACTATCATCATCATGATTAGTACAAAAACATGCACACAATACAATTTGAGCACTAAAGCACATTTTTTTTCTCAGTCAGATCCATAAAGTAATTACACAATGAGCCATGCTCTGGCAAAAAGGAGCTTAATGTATCTCTGAGATGCTTCATAGCAAGCAAGACATCACATAATTATAGATCCATAAAATCCTTTTTTCTAACAATCAAATGGATCTGGAAGTAGAATGGTCTTTTGCCATGCAGAAAGTTGATCAATGGCAAAAAGTTTCAACCCATGGCAGCCTGCACAGGCAGACATGGTCGATATTGTTTACAGATGCATTAAGCCCCCTTTTCACAGAGCATGCCTCACATATACTGTTCCTCTTAGTTGCTGATACAAAAATCACAAATTTTTAATATTTTAACTCTTTACCAAATGTCAATTTTTTAGATTCATCCAAACTGAAAGCATTTGCAGACAACAAAGTAACTTTTGCTCATATGATGAAATTTGTCATCCAAAGGATAGACAACATTGTGGAAAAATGAGAAAATGCTGATGATTCATTTTCTCCTTTTTAGCCACGATTTTTTCACAAGCCTTTTTCCTAATGGTTGTTGAAATTCAGGATTGTTTGGTAAAGGGTTAAAATTTCTAAAATATACAATGAAATAGTGGTAATGGAAAACCCTGTTTGATCTCTTGAAAATGGATGAATTCTTTGCTGTAAAATTTCAGTTCTGGCAAATATCATCTCGTACTTGTATAGACATTACTGTTAGAAACTGCTGTTGTTTTCCACTCATCCCTTCCAGCACCTCACTCCCTCTTCTTGAAATGCAAAATTATCATGTTTGTATAAATACTCTAGTATATTTGATCCCTTTCAACCACATACCAAATAATTGAGATTTTTTATGACCCTGAGGAAAAAGGCGTTTGAAAACATTGTGGAAGAAGGAGAAAATACTGGTAACCAGCATTTTCTCCTTTTCCCACAATGTTTTCAACAGATTATAATACTGAAAACATTAAAGAAGGCCCTTTAAACGTTTTTCCTGACATGGGGGGTACATTAGGTAAGATTGTGCATTAAGCTTTGTCTTAAATCTTATCCTAGATGATAGATCTATATTGTATCCTATTTTGTTGATGACAGCTTTGATTTAGCAATGATTGGAAAAAGGAAAGTACATGTACTGCCAAAAAGTTTTAGGAAAATTAATGCAGCTTCAAAGCAGATCAGAACTTACATCTCGAGGAGGCACTGCATTTCAAGGACAGAGAGAGAGAGAGAAGGAGGGAGCTGGCAAGTTCAGCATGATCCAGGATTAGATTTACTTTCTCTTAATCCTCTACCATACAACCTCTAGTTTTAATGACCCTGATGTAAAAGCCTTTTTAAAAACATTGTGGGAAAAGGAGAAAATGCTGGTAACCAGCATTTTCTCCTTTTCCCACAATATTTTCCATCTAATCTTTCACAGACATATCCCATTACTTGTGCCACATTTACTATGTCATGTAGAAATGCCTTCAATTTGTACAAGTCTGAAATTTTGTCTTGGGGCAAAAAATTAACCTTTTCCGCACAACATATTTTAGACTCTTTCAAAATTGGTACAAATGAGCTTAAACTCTGATACGGTAGAAAACATAGCGGGAAAAGGAGAAAATGCTGGTTACCAGCATTTTCTCCTTTTCCCACTTTGTTTTCAAAAGTCTTCTTTGTTAAGGTTGTTAAAACTCGGGATTGTGTGTTAAAGGGTTATATGCTATGTAGCAATGTATCACTGTTCTGTCACATTATTTACAACAGCATTCACACTGGTCCATTCCAAATCTCAATCTATCCAATCATCAGTTGGCTGAGCCAAGTCGAGTCAAGTCATTCACCAATTGGCTGAGCCAAGTCAAGTCAAGTCATTCACCAGTTGGCTAATCCAGGACGACTTAGAGTCATAAAATAAATCTGACAGGATGATCCAGATCTCATTGAGGAGAAAAATACCTGAAAATAAACGCAACAGTGGTATTATAAACCCCACTCCATAATCTTTATATCATTGTAAAATTTCATTACAGTAATACAGCTATGCATAGCTTGTTTTAGTAACTAATTTTAATGGCAAGTACTATCATTCCACACTAAAGTAAAATTCATAATAGCCCAATGGACAAGAAAGTGAGCCCTAGACATACATGTATCATATCAGACGTATCTTGATTCTGTTTTCAGAGCATTATCTCACAAAGTATGCAATTGTAAAACTGTATTCCCAAACACAAACAATAATATCAACTGATAATGAAGGGTTTACCACGTGAGAGCTATACCCCTTTTACCCTTAGGCTGCTAAGCGTGACTCACTGACCTTTTGCGGACAGTGTAGATCAAGATCAGACTGAACAAAATGTGGAGTCTGATCTTGGATCTACACTGTCCGATAACGAGATATTATTCCCCAAAACAGAACATTGAAATAGCAATATTTGGGTTTTTACCATCAAACTGATAATTTCATTTTAGTTATTTAGCAGGTTAACACACCATCCAGATTTTTTAATGGTTCTCTGAAGTCTCTTCCCTAGAAACTCCCATTGAAAACCAAGTGCTTCGATTGAGGCTCAAACCTGGGGCCTCCAGGCTACCAGTCCTACATTGTATGACCAAACCATGCAGGACCCCTTGATGAAAAAGCTCTCAAATTGCTGAAAATTGTACTTACCTTATCATTTCTCTCGCATAGGAATTTTAATTTCTGAGCTTTCTTGTGCATGAAAACTCCGTCCAGGTGCCCAGTTTCGGCCGCCCGGATCTCTATTGCCTTGTTACCCCAGCCCATGATTTGTCCAGTACCAATGTATGCTGAAAGTGAACACAGCATAGACTGCATATTGCTACATAAACCTTTATGACACAAACCTAACTTTTAAAGCTCTTTAGGTAGAAGGCTTTGGAAACATTGTGGGAAAAGGAGAAAATGCTGGTAACCAGCATTTTCTCCTTTTCTCACAATGTTTTCCAACATTTAGATTATATTAGCTTACCTTGGAATAAGGCTTGGAATGGAAATTACATTAAGCATGTAATATGGGAGCGACTGAAAACTTCTGAAAACTTATGACAGCTGTCTATTTTCCCTAAACTTCCTACATTCAATTTTCATTCTTAGTACAAAGTCTGACCCTCTGATTGGTTGACATTTTATTTGATGTCACACAAGACCAAATGTCCAGCTAGATGTTACAATTTCAGTGAGTAGTATAACCAATGCCATATAAAGAAGGCCATTGTCATTATTTTAAATCTTTACCAACTTTACGACTGATTCAAACTAAAAATTGACAAATTACATGTAAATGTTACTTCAATAATGGGGTTTGTCTTTGAAAAGGCAGAAAACAATGTGGGAAAAGTAGAAAATGTTGGATACCATCATTTTCTCCTTTTTCGACAACTTTTTCAAAAGCCTTTTCTGTCAAACGGCTGTTAAAACTTAGGATTGAGTGGTAAAGGGTTAAAGTCGCTGGTAAAAGTCTCTAGTTTGACACGGCACCTGGTAGGCCCCAAGGCTGTAATTCAACACCAAAGAAGTTCTGTGTACAATACAGTATCAACTTACCTACAGAAGTGGGGAGCTCTCCCCATTGTAGTACTACATTTTTTGTGACTTTACCATTTGTGTCCACATAGACTCCTTCATCTGTGTAAAGATAAAACTTCTTGTTAACCCCTTAATTGACTGATTGATTGATTGATTGATTGATTGACTGATTGTATGATGTTTAATGCCATTTTCAACACTATTTCAGATATATTGTGGCAGCCAGTGCACCTATCCATGCTTTCCTGGAGTTTCTATTACCAGTACTCTGCACAATATTCTTTCCAAGCCACTTGGTTTAACCAATTATAAATTCCAGAGAATAAGACTGATAATATTTTTAAGAATGGTTGGTGAAAACCAGCCCTGCAAATAACACCGAAATAGAGGAGTTTTAAGGTTGCTTATGACCAAAATGTCTACGTAAAGTGGACAGAGTAGATCAAAGATCGGACTGCACTTTTTGCACAGTCTGATCTTGATCTACAATGGCAGCAAAGACAATTTAATTAGTGAAAGGCATTTTAAGGGCTATGCAGTACCAATATTAAGTGAGAAAATAAATAATAAAATCTGTAAAAACTACTTACTGTCATAACAAAGAAGAAGTAACATTCCATTTGTGTTGGGAAGAATCACAATGGTGTGGGGTGAAATGGGGCCGTGTATCTGAAAATAGCACACATTGTTACAGGAGACCACTCCTTCATGCATGGCATCATCCCGGTTTAAATACAACACCTAACAGCTGCGTTAGAGAGAATTCTCTTTAGCTCAGTGGTTATGGTGTTGCCCTTTCGTCCGGGCGTTCTAGGTTCGAATGCTGCCCGCTCCCTGTATTTCTGCTATGTATTTGTTCATTTCTTTCTTTGTTACGGACTTTGTTCGTAAGATGGGGGCTCATCCGGGATTGGCCATTGAGCCATTAATCCCATTTGTTGTCCAAAAACGGACTTTCTGCCTAATAAGGCTTTGAGTCATCAATAAATGATGACTTTAAGAGGGGGTGTGTTACGGGAGACCACTACTTCAAGCATGGCATCACCCCGGTTTAAATACAACACCTAACAGCTGCGTTAGAGAGAATTCTCTTTAGCTCAGTGATTATGGTGCTGGCCTTTCGTCCAGGTGTTCTGGGTTCGAATCCTGCCCGCTCCCTGTATTTCTGCCATACATTTGTTCACTTGTTTCTTTGTTACGGACTTTGTTCGTAAGAACATCAACTTGTACATAGCTGTTGTTTCAAAATATGTGAGAAAGTAGTCAAGGTACTTATTAACTCTTTCACTACTGAATAAATAAATTGCATTTTCTCAAAGGTTACAAAACCAGTGAAAACCAATGGCCATATTTTCACGAGCAGAGCCACAAGCGAAAATATGGCCTTTGTGTTTCCCGAGATGACAGAAATCTCAATCATACATCAAAACAAAAAATTATCCTATTTCTTATATGCTCTTTATTTTAACTTTTTTTTTTAATGTCTAATTTTTGCTCATCATGAAAAATTTGTGGGTTTTTTGAGTGAAACAGATCTAATCAATCTGGTCCTATATGAACAAGCTGTAAAAATGACATCATAAGTGATATTGACTACTTCATAAAAAGTGAAGTTAACCCATGAAAAAATTCATTCATATTCTATAAATATATGTGATATTTAAAAAAAAAAAGTTTACCTTCTGAAGGGTAGAGGGCTTTATGTGCGGAGGAGAGAATGCTGGTTGCCGTTTCACCTTTTTAAACAATGTTTTCAAAAGACTTCTTTATCAGGGTCGTTACATGTCAGGATTGTGTGGTAAAGGGTTAAAATTTTAGATGAGTCCAAATTGAAAGCATTTGTAGATGACAAAATAAATGTGACTGAAAAATTGATATTTGTTTTAGGAAGGGTAGAAAACATGGTGGGAAAAGGAGAAAATGCTGGTTACCAGCATTTTCTCCTTTTCTCACTCTCTTTTCAAAAGGCTTCTTTCTCAGAATCATTAAAATCTTCAATCATTTTCCTACTTACATGTTGTGGAATGTACAGATCAAATATGGAAGCTGTGTCGACGTCAATAGCATGGAATCCCGTCTTTGACCCGTACAAGACCTTTAACCTCTGACCTTCCTCAACAGTAAGGTCTACAATCAAAGGTCGCTGAGCTAGCTCACCAAATGCCTGTTTGTAAAAATCAATATAGTATTTCAAGAAAGCTTTTTCAGTTTAAATGCTGGCCATTCATTAAAGGGACTCATGAATAACTATGAAAATTTTGTAAATAATGGCACTGTAGTAGAGTACAATTATCACAAAAAAAAATTATATCATAAAATATTGTTTGACCAAAAATTATCAAAATTGTTACACATGGATCTGCTTTAAATCATCCTGTTCTGAAGTCACCAGTGAAGATTTGTGTAAGTTTACTTTTTGAGATAGTAGTCTATAACTGAGTCATGCACTGTGAAAAGGGGGCTTAATGCATCTCTGTAATGCACAATATGGGACTTAATGTGTCTATGCCATGCACAATATCAAGCAAGTCATCACACAGTTATGGATCCATAAAATTCATTTAGTCTCACAATCAACTAGATCAGGGGGTAGAATAGTCCTTTGACATGCAGAAAATTTACTAATAGCAAAAAGTTTCAACCCATGACATGGGTAAATACCTTTTTTTTTTTTAAATCATTAAGGATTAAGCCCTCTATTCACAGAGCATGGTTCAATTACAAAATCTTACCTTAAATGCCATAAACTTATGGTAAGGTTTGGGAGCCCAGGCATAAATTTCTATACTGTCTTTTAGAGCAATGACCAAAAACTTGATCTTCTCATATTTTACTGAAAAAGATTAGAAAATAGACACAATTCTGAAAATCTTTCAATAAAGATTCACTCAACCATGTCGGTCCATCACTGTATGGCCTGCAACACGCTAAAAGGGGCATTATGACATTTGCGTAAAGTGTCGTCTCAGATCAGCATGCGCAATCCGCTCAGGCTAATCCGAAATGACACTTTCCGTTTTTATGTAATTTTCTGTTTTGCGCAAGTCTAATGAAGAACAAAATCTAATGTAGTCGTAAAGTCCTTTTTCTATTAAAACTTTCTATCAAGTTTTTTTATAATCATAATTGAGAACTAAAAATACAGATTTTTGACTACAGATATTGCCAGTTAACAGTACGCAGCCTTTACGAAAATGACACAAAATTTGTTCGCGGAGGGCCATGAAAGCCCTGTATTGCTCTACTGCATTAAACAACAAGGGCACCGCATGCAGGTTCCAATGCTTGGCTGTGGTTGCTTGATTTTCAGTGAAATTTCTAAGTCAAAAAAGAGGTATAAGTGAGTCAAAAATACACTGATGTTACCTGCCATTGTTGTATTTTATCTGCTGCAAATGCTTTGCATTTGGACATGTCCAAAATTTTGTTTTTGGTAAAGAATTCATCCAGAACAAGCATAAGAATGAAACTTAAAATGTGAATACGGGCCTTATTCTTCATCAACACCAAGGGTCCTGCGTGCCTCAGTGATAAAGTGTAGGACTCGTTAACCCGGAAGCCCATGGTTTCAGCCTCACTGGACATATAGGGTTTTTCATGGGAGTGTCCTTGGGCAAGACATTTTAGAGCCTTTGCCTTATACTGGTGAAACACCGGACATACATGAATATTTAAGCAGTCGCAGTTGATATGACTGAAATAATGTTGAAAGCAGGATTAAACACCATTGAATTCATCTATCTTCATCAACACAATACTTGTGTTGCCAATGGCTACAAAAGATTCAGATGACCACAAACAATTTAATTAATTCACTTACCAATTTTAAAATGAACACATCCCTCCAACTCTCCTACATTCACCCATCCATTTCTTCTGTCATTCTACAATCAGAATAAAATCTTACTCATGTGAAAAATAATGCAGGAAAAATTGAAGTAATGACAAAAAGCTCTTTCAACCCCCACTTCACAAACTAACTTAAAGTCCCAATACCTATCAAACGTAAACAATGTTGGTGTTAGAATGTATTTAAATTTAAATCATACCATTTACAAGAATGGAAAATACTATGAAGATGAAAATCTGTTACTGTGCGTAGGTCCAAGTGATAACCCTTATACATGTACTGCTAAATAAGTGAAATGAAACTTTTAAAGGTGATTGTAAAAAAAAACTAAATGTTGCTATTTCAACATTATTTCGGGGGAAAGATGTCTCCTTATAGGACAGTGTCGATACAAGATCAGACTGCAATTTCTGTGCAGTCTGATCATGATCCACATTGTCCACAAAAGGTACTGCAGTCCCTCTTAGCAGCCTAAGGGTTAATCGCTGGCAGAAAAATTAACTTTCAAATTATGTTATAAGGAAACAAAAGATGGAGTGACTTGGCAACTTTAAAGTTTTTAAAAATTAAAGTTGCATGTAATTTGGCTCTAAATGGTTTAACTAGGCCCCTACTGGGCCTTTAATTCTTTACCACAAGGCAAAAATATAGACTTGGTCAAATTTTAAGCCAAACAATTTAAACATGGTTAAAATGATGGAATATGTATTTAATAAGAAAACATTGTGAGAAAAGGAGAAAATGCTGGTTACCAGCATTTTCTCCTTTTCCCACAATGTTTTCAAAAAGCTGTCTTCCTCAGGACCATTGGATCTTGGGTTATGATAATTCATACATGAATATGTGAACTTACCCCTTCTGTTTTGAAAATTTTACTTTTCAACCATGACAGATAGTATACTCTGATTTTATTTTTCTTCCCCGAGATTGTGACAAGAATATTCTGATTTTCCAACACCTCCATTTGGGTAAACTTTCTCCGAGTGATTAAGGAATAAACTGAAAAAATAAAAATACAGTTTATTCACCTTCAATTATTGCTAATATACAAGATAAACAATTACACTGTAAATATAAGTCATGCTCTCTGAAAAGGGTGTTTATTGCATCTGCAAAAAGTATTGACCTAGATCAGCCTGTGCAGTCCTCACAGGTTGACATGGTGTGAAACATTTTGCTATTTATCAGTTTTCTGCATGTCCAAGGACCAGTCTACTTCATGATACAGTAAGTTGTTAGACAAATGGATTTTGTGGATCCATAATTATGTGATGACTTGCTTCTCTTAAAGCATCAAAGAGAAACATCAAGTCACCTTTTGCCAAAGCATGGCTTATACATATCAACTCTTCCACAGATGAAAAAAATTTAGACTGGTCCAAAATCAAAGCTATTGCAGATGACAAATTAAATGTTACCCAAAAACTAAAATCTGTCCTTGGATGGGTAGAATACATTGAGGGGAAAGGAGAACATGCTGATTAAGGATAGGGTTGAAAACATTGTGATTAAAGGAGAAAATGTTGGTTACCTCTATTTTCCATTTTTCCCACTATATTTACAAAAGCGATCTGCAGGGTCCTTTAACTCTTTACCAAACAACAAAATTTTAGAGTTGTCCAAGTTGAAAGCATCTGGAGACAATATAATAAATGTGAATCAAATACTGAATTCTTTTTTGGAAAGGGCTGAAAACAGTGCGGGAAAAGGAGAAAATGCTGGTTACCAGCATTTTCTCCTTTTCCCACATTGTTTTCAAAAGCTTTCTTTCTCTGGGTTGTTAAAACTTGGCATTATTTGGTAATGGGTTTAACAAACGGCAGAGAAGCTAAAACACAGACATACCTTTACCCTGACCACTTCTATCTAACAACATCAGCCCACTATCTGTACCTATAAGTAGGTTCACACCTGAAATTGAATTCAATGAAAAATGTGTGAGTACATAACAGGGGACAGACGTAAACAGCACCTTGTGCTCTATCTTATATACCCTAGAGTGCATTTCATGACTTTCGTTGCCTTTGTGGTCAGTGTAGATCAAAGATCAGACTGCACAACATGTGCAGTATGATCTTTGATCTACACTGTCCACTTTGCTAAATCTTTAAGGCTTGGTCAGACCAGCTAACGGATACGTAACGGGGAGAAAATGGACAAAAACATGCAGAATTGGTTATCCAGTGACAATATTCATCTCTGCCACTCGAGGCTCACGTGATTGGTGTGTGGAGCAAAGAAGCCACACAATGACCGCACGAGTACCACACGTGTAACGGAAAAAAATGCATTTTTACAGGATATGTACCGGATAATAAATGGTCTATAAACGGATATCACCGTACAAGCAAGGGACTTGTACCGGATAAAACGGAAGTGCAACGCATGAGAACCGGACAAAACGTTCTTCCAATGTACGATGAACGGAAATGTACCGAACACCAATGTACGAGGAACATACCAGTCACGGACATGTGGAGAGTATAATTTGTCAGATGCATCCAAAGTCTATCATTTGCATGTCTCCGTTTTGTCCAGTGGAAATTTTTGAACATGCTCAAAACCCTCCGGACAGAACGGACATCGCCAGACAAGTAGAGGATTCACCGGATAAGATACGGATATAAAACGGATACGAATGGATAAAATGATTTTTTATCAGTTACTCGTCCGTTAGCTCGGTGTGACCAAGGCTTTAAGGATAAAAACAACCATGAAATTTCAATTGTTTGATTGTTTGGGTTTTATTTTTCCAATCAAAATATCTGTTGGGTTTATTCAATGCTGTTAGAGTAAATATAAATTGGCTTGGATTTGCACAGGCTTGCATAGCACGGCCAATTTCTTCCCCAGGATTAATGATAGTCATTGCAACAGGATTCATTCCTCTCATTGCTGATCATTGTGTGGACATTGGTTATATGGGAAAGCAGCGAGTGGCTTGGGTATTTTTGGGTTTCGCCAAAGTTTGGATGTTTTAGTATGCAACACTACAGAAGCCAAACAAGAGCACCACATGCAGGTGCCAATGCTTGACAGTAGTTGCTTTCAAGTGCAAATCCCGAGTCAAAAACATAACTGTGTCAAAAATGTTTTAAAGGTTACCTGCCCTTGTTGTATATGTTTCCCTTTTGAAAGCCGACAACTAGCCCAAGTTTAACATAAATATCTTCAGTAATGCAAAGATATGAAAAAATGTCAGCTTTTGCAAGACGATGCAAACAATGATGAAAGCAGGGCTATGACGATACCTCGAAGTTTTCTTCAAAAGCAGCTGAGCTAAAATAACATGATGTATGAAAAAGGGTTTATTTATAGGAAGGATTTGTTGTTATCTCACAAAGTAAAAACCATGACTACTGAAGGATTAAACTCTTTATCATACAGCAGAATTTTAGACATGTCCCAAAATGAAAGCATCTGCAGACGACAAATTAAGCGTGGCCAATTTAATGATTCCTATCTATGAAAAGGTAGAAAAAAAATGCAGGAAAAGGAGAAAATCTGGTTGCCAGCATTTTCTCCTTTTCCCACAATGTTTTCAAAAAGGATCCTTAACTCTCTACCAAATAACAAAATTTTGGACAACACCAAATTGAAAGCTTTTGAAGTTAAATGTGGCTCAAATGATGATTTCTGTCTTGGACAGGACAGAAAACATTGTGGGAAAAGGAGAAAATGCTGGTAACCAGCATTTTCTCCTTTTCCCACAATGTTTTCAGAGGGATCCTTAAAAAGTTGTTAAAAATCTGGATTGTGGGGTAAAGGGTTAAATCACATTATTTCCAAGTTTGATAAAGAAATTTGGATAATTACCCCATAAGGATGCACAAAGAATATCGGAGTTA
This sequence comes from Hippopus hippopus, assembly GCA_946811185.2. Lineage (NCBI taxonomy): Eukaryota > Metazoa > Mollusca > Bivalvia > Cardiida > Cardiidae > Hippopus > Hippopus hippopus. Next base: position 43,467,024 of record OX328110.1, read on the forward strand.
AATCTTTTCTTGTATTTCCTAATCTCTGGCGTATCTGACGAGGTTTCCTGAGTTTGTTGGGGTGTTACATTGACATTTATCTGTGAGCCCCTGCGGCTCTGGCCCGACGCTGAACCCACGGACCCAACTGTTGATCCCTGGCTTGCTCCAAATCCAAATGCTGAAAACGATCTTTGGTGGCGCATTGATGGCTGTTTACTGACTGCTTGTCGATACTGCAAGAATAACAGAGAAATTTCTACGGATATAACAAATTGGAACAGAAAGAGGTGGCATGCTGGTACCATGACTGTAGTACCTAAATGCTTAGTGCACTAAAATCTTACCACATAACAGATTTTTGGACTCATCTATATTGATAGTCAACAAATGAAATGTGGGTCAGATAGTGGACCTTGTCTAAGAAAGAATAGAAAACATGCTGGGGTAAACTAAATGCTGATATCAACATTTTCTCCTTTTCCAACAATGATTTTAAAAGCTTTCAGTGTCAGGGTTGTTTTAAGTTTGGGATTGTTTGGTAATGGGCTATCCCATTGTTGGTGTGATAATGTAATTAATTACTGTGACTAAGCAACCAGAAAAACAAATCTCAGCTGTATTCTGAAGTAAAAAAAAATCATAAATAAAGTTTAAAGATTTTAAAGGAAAAGTTCTAGATTATGAAATTCCTGAGGTACAAAAGCGCAATTATATTTTTGCTTTATTTCTCTTAATAGCAATTAATGTGCACTCTCAGTAGATCCCCCTCTCAGTTCATGTACTAAATTGTTAAAACTGTTGAAGTTATTCATGATCAGTGATCTTTACAGAAAGCCACATAATTATGCTCATCAGCATCCAAATTTTCAATTCTTGTTTGTCTCTCTAACAGGAGCACTGGAATAGTAGCCTGAGGTACAAGAGGACCACGATGGCCCTGAGCTGCCTAACTGATATTTCAGATGATCCAGACACATCAGCTGTTTTTTTTTTCTAACTTCAAAGAAGTAAGTTTGAAAAAAGGGATAGAGATGCAATAGAGACACTACAGAACTATAATCATTTTTAACTCTTTCCATACAATAGACGACACCAGAAGCTTTTGTGGACAGTGTTGATCAAGATCAGACAACAGAATGTGCAGTCTGATCTCTGAACTACACTGTCCACTGCTTTATACTAGATTATGACCAAACTGTCTCTTGATCTTGCAGCAGAGAGATATTTGTACCCTTTTAGAAAATGTAATTTATTTATTCAGTAATGAAAGAGTTAATGGAGAAATGAATACCTGAGGACTTTTTTTTGGATGCACTTAGTCCTAAATATAATACTGGAAATACATCACAGATTTAGGCTTTTGTGGTCAAAGACCTTTGACCTGAGGTCTATATAGACAAACTGTCTTACTCCTGATATACCATACTACGTTTCAATCTCAACTGACTTCCCATTCCTAAGAAGCTTTTACCAGTTTTTTCTCTAAGTGCAGAGATATGGATGCCATCTTGGTCACAATGATCAATATTTATGATCTAGACCATTTGAACAAAAACTCTTCAGCCCTAACTGTGGATTTAGCATATAAAATTTCATTTGAAATGGCTCAACAGTTCCTAAGAAGTTCTTTGAAGAAATAATTGTTAACAAATATCAGGTGAAACAATCACAAAAGCTTAACTCTTTACCGAATGACCAAATTTCAAATTCAAAGCGTTTGACAAATCAAAAGGTTTCGTTTCATGAAATTGTAGAATACACTGTGGTAAAAGAGGAAAATGCTGGTTACCTGCATTTTCTCCTTTTCCAACAATATTTTCACATGAAAGTCAGGATGTGTGATTTTGGTTTATATTGATTGCAGCTAACAATATTTTAATATAATTGATATGCCTATGTCAATAAATATATGCTTGAAGCAAATCATATAAAGCATGCACACTTAAAGATAGAAGACTATATCATAGCAAGTAAAGTGCAGAGATGATGGCTAGCAATACAAGAGGGCCAAAAGCGCTCCCCTGAGCAAAGTGCTCTGAAAATTGTGAATTGATATTTTGGCCTCTAGTCTGAAATACAGGTTTTTTTAAGATTTCCCGGTGAACTACTTTTTCATCCTACCTAACCTAATTACATAATATTCCTAGATATCATCAAGACAACCAATTTGACCATTTTTCATGAGTAATGGACTAAAATTATGGCCTTTGGTGTTTTCAGGAGTAATGGACTGTAAATTGGGCCTCTTCAGGACACAACATTTTTCACAGATTTGTCACTTAGACCTACTTTTATATCCAACCTGAACCATTTTCACATTCCATTAAACATCAAGACAAACATTCTGACCAAGTTCATTAATACTGGGCTGCAAATGTTACCTCTAAAAGTGCACATACGGTCTTGTAAGATTTGTCCAAGTGACCTTCTTGTGGACTGGACATGAACCCTTTTCAAACTTCTCCAAGTTATCATCAAGACAAACATAATGACTTACTTTCATCAGTATAAAATTAAAATCTGGCCTCTAGAGTGCACAAATTTTTCTAGGATTTGTCCCAGTGACCTATTTCTTTACCCTACATGACCCATTGTTGATCACCTCCTAGATATCATTAAGACAAACGTCCTAATCAACTTCCATGAGTATCGGATCAAAAATGTGGCCTATAGAGTGCACACAAGGTAATGTTGATGACCAAACAACAGACATCCGACACAGCACGATCACAAGAGCTCACCTTGAACACTTTGTGCTCAGGTGAGCTAAAAAAAGAGTGGATACATAGTTAATACTTTTATGGCAAAAAATAATCAGCATACTACATATTCTGCTCTACACACTTCCTAAAAAACTTACAGAAATGTAGTGCCCTTACTGTTTCAAAAACCATTTTTGTATCAATATGCACCGTAATTTAACATGATAAAAGAAAGATTGAGAAATTAACAATTTTAAAGCAAAATACTGTCAACTTTTCTCTCAAGGTCCATTGGATGTTCATTTAAAAATGACATAAAATAATAAATAGAGTAAATAATGAGATAAAAGCCATAGCATGACGTCTACATAAAAAAGCTTAAGCATTAAATAGCACAACACACTTTGAATCAGCCATGACATATCATTAGCTCCAGCATTGTAGTGGTCAAAATAAGTCTTTTTAAATAAATTTCTCTAATAACTCTCAGTGAACTCTTTTCCTCCACTGTTTACCAAGTTGTGCGGAGTACTGGTAAAAGAGACTCCAGGAAAGCATGGATAGGTGCACTGGCTACTCCGATATAACTGAAATAATGTTGAAAACGGCGTTAAACACCAAACAATCAATCAATCTTTTCTATACAAATAATTTCTGTGTCTTAAGTTCATAAATGTCTTATTACATGATTTTAAGAACACATCAATTAACAATGACAATACAAAGTTACAATAATCAGCTGAATGAAAAAGCAATAAAGTAAGAAATGGAACAATCTGTCACAAGAAAATCTGCTGTGAAATTTTGTAGATGTGTTTAACAAAACACATTTTAGATTGACTTTAGTTGGATACTGTTATTAGATTTCTTTTGTAGCTAGACAAGGCAATTTAGACCACATATAAATAGGAAACTTTATGTTAGTAACCCCATGATCCCGACCATTGATCAAGAATTAAGAATAAAACATAAGTACACAAAACATTTTGTAAGTAAAATCATTATTTTCTTCTGTCAATTAGCAGATGTAAACTAGGACATCAAACATTGACTAAAGCACTAGAAGTAAGGAATAGTTATGATGGATAGCTTCCATATCACACTGATAAGTAAAGAATTAATGTTCCAATTTTGAAGGACAATTGAAAACTATTCATCATTATGGAGAATTTTTTTCATCTGAATTCCACTAGCTGCTGCTTCAGTGGTTCCAACATATGGACAAGTTTTGACATAACCACAAGAGAAAACGATTTGAAAACAGTTGCAAACACACAAAAATTAAAAGTCATAATGAGATCTTCTTAATTATTTTTCTTGGTCAGCAGCAAAGTGTAAACTGGAAGGATTCACAGAAAGACAAAACACATACATTTTGGACCAATGCTATCCTGCCACATTTGCTTAAACTTTGAGATAATTCATCAATTAAAAAATCTAATGAAAATTGAGCTGATTCTTTTACCTTTAAAAATTCAACTGTTCACCCTTGCACATTTTCCAGTGACATAATGTACAGCGACTGACAAAAATTTAATAAACTGACATACAGGGGTTTCCATGGGTGCTGTTAGGCAGGGAAACAACCCTCCAACTTTGCACTCCGTCTCCCGCTTGCAAGGTAAAGTAAAGTACACAAAATATTGTTATCTTTAAATTTTACTCCTTTAACAAAAATGGTACATAACATTTCATTTATAAATGTTGCCATTTTAGATCTATTGACTATTTTTAGAATCATGTGTCATTCATAAATGTTGCCATTTTAAACGTAGATACTGTCATTTTGGCCATGCTCATGTATTTATCTCATACACACCAGCTTTTATGCAATTTTGCAGTTTCATATGGTAAGTTTTTAAAAAATCTTGACTATTTTCCAAATAAATTCTTCTAATCTTTTTGTCTTATCACTTATTTTCTTTTCTTTTTGTATTTCACAGACTCTTTGACTTTTGGCTTGCTCAAAAACTAAAAGTTTCAATGCTTTGAGAGAGTAACAACACAGATATCTAACATGAAATACAATTTGCCAAAAATAAATGACCCACAGAGAAAAGTTCTTACCAGTATAATGTAATTGATTTCAACTAAGTATTTTTCACAATGCCAAGCAACTTTTCATTTTCTTTCCACTTTTACAGCTGAATTTAATATCAACATATGCCTAAAGAGACAATTTTAAAGGAAAGCATTTATTCTTTACTTATCAATGAACAACACAGACTTTAGCTAACTACTGTGATGTGTGATTTCCACTATTTTAATGAAATGAATGTTTTTTAATCAGTGATGAAAAATTGGGGTTGGAGAGGTCCAAATCAGGGATTTCTGGGAACCCAATTAGATGTTACAGTTATTGTTTTAGTCCCATGATTGTTTCCCCCATATTCTAACCTCATCAGTTTTTATGGTAGAAGAATACAAATATTTTATGATTTAATCAGTAGTATAAAAGTTCCATGCTACATATTATGAAAGTTTTACAATACATGTCCCCCAAAAATTGGTTCAAATTCTAAACAAGGAATACTATTAATATTTGAGCAAACAGTATAGCTGCACATACATATTGGTTCAGTTTACATCTAAGCCCTCAATTCATTTTTTAAATGTAGGCACAAAACTTTCCTCTCTGATCACTTGAATTTTACTGCTTTAAGAATCGAGATGTAAGGAATCCTGGTAAATCTGGGGTCATATTCACCATCAATTCTTAGGAAATTCCGTATAATTTTCTAAATTTGAAAAAAAAAAAATACAACTCCTGATTCCCTAAACCCAATGGTTTAGCAGACAGAAGTTGCATCACTTTCTAAATTTTATTAGACTTAGAATGAATGAAGAATGGTTGGTGAGTACAGACCATGAAAAATCCAGTTTGAAGAGGAATACCATGTGAGCTTACAGTACAAGAAATGAGATGTAGTGATCTGAATATACTTTATGATAGATGTATGATAATGTTGACAGTATGATGTAAACCATGTCATGGGATTTGAAAACATATGTACATATTCAAAGGCTTTTTCTCTCTGTAAACATTTCCATAACAATTATTTGAAAGTGTTAACATTCAATTGTAAGAAATGTGTACATGTGTTTTGGTTACACACTGGTTGACAACCAAGCCTAGCCTTTCTAAAACTAGTCTCAAAACCATACTGTATACAATAAACATGTCCGTTTTTGATTGTAGTTTGAACTCCATGCTAGATGGAAAATTGTATTGTATGATGACTCTGCATCATTCGAGTTCTTTTTTTTCAAGTTTTGAATGCAAGATTTTCTCTATATTGTTGCAGCACATACTTGTTAAACAACTGCTACACCAAAATCAAACAATTTCTATAAGTTTCTACAATTTCTCTATATTCAGTTCAAATATTTTCAAAATACATGACATAGCCAAGACTGGCTGAATTGTTCAAACCTGTCCACTGTTTGGAGTTCTTGTCTGAAAGTTTTGGAAGCAGAATGTATTAACTGAAACACCAACAGAATTATCCCTTTCCATTATGTAGACACTGTCACATTCAAACATGAAATTTTAACTGCTGGTAACCAGCATTTTCTCCTTTTCCCACCATGTTTTTTCCCTCATATGAGCCTCCTTTTGTCATCTGCAAATGCATTAACTTTTGACAAGTCTAAAGTTTTGCTGTGTGGTAAAGAGTTAATCCTTTTCAGATTTTCTCAGAGAAAAATGTTCAATTTCCAGGAGCCCCTAAACTGGATGTGAGGTAAGAGTTTGAAGAGAAAAGAAAAATTACTCTGACAAGAACACAGCAGTTTGCTTAGTTGCCAATAGGAATAGGTTCTCTCCCTTGCCAACATTAACTGAGAATCAGTAGCATCAGTAATTAACCCTTAACCTGCCAAATACGTGAAATAAAACTTTTAACCCTTTAACAAACAATCTCGTGTTTTAACGACCCTTTAGAAATAAGCTTTTGAAAACATTGTGGAAAAAGGAGAAAATGCTGGTTACCAGCATTTTCTCCTTTTCCCACAATGTTTTCTTCCTATTCAAAAACAAATGCTATCAATTGAAAAGCTTAAGAATCATTGTTGATAAATTCCTTCAAAATGGATGTGCCTAAAATGTTGCTGTGTGGTAAAGGGTTAAACTGATAGTAAAAACCCAAATTTTGCTTTTTCAAAGGGGGGGGGGGGGGGTATTATGTCCTTATCTGACAGTGTAGGTCAAACATTGGACTGCATGTTCTATGCTGTCTGATCTTCATCTACACTGTCGGCAAAAGGTCAGTGAGTCACGCTTAGCAGCCTTAGGGTTAAAAAGAGATAAAAGCATTTCATAGATTGGACATTCAATTACTACATGGCTACATACATTATCATATCAAGCTGCATGTGCTGTGCATTTTGATACTATGGAGTTGTATGTCCATCCAAAAGCATTAACCCATTACCACACAATGACGCCTTTTGACGCCCCTGAGAAAGAGGCCTTTTGAAAACATTGTGGGAAAAGGAGAAAATGCTGGTAACCAGCATTTTCTCCTTTTCCCACAAAGTTTTCTACCCTATCAAAGAAAAGTTGCGTCATTTGAGCCACTATGAAATTGTTGTCTGCAAATGCTTTCAATTTGGAAAGGTCTTAAATTTTGCTGTGTGGTAAAGGGTTAATGCACATATTTACAGCAAATTCCATTGATGACTTCAAATACTTTGGCATAAATATAATGTCATAAACTACAGCAAGCAGTGTGCAGATTATTCTAAATACATGTATAGTAAACTGAAAGCTTCTAAAATTGAAACCATGATGTTGATACCCCTATGCCATGTTTCTTTATGAGAATCATTTTTAATTAGCAAAAGTGCTTCATTAGTAAACATACAATGACCTTTAACTTTGCTCCTCTCCAGACCTTCCTTACCACAAGCAAAGGTCATAATATTATGACTGTGAAAACAATTGTGTTTAAAAAAAAAATTATTATTTTTTCAATGTACCAGTAATCAATCATCAAACATTTTGCCCATTAAATGGACATACTTATCTCATCATCAACTCCTAGCAACCAATGGCTACCACAAACCAAAGCCAGGCATAGAGAATACTGTCTGGCTGAACATCAACCAGAAACTACATACTAAAACAGAAATACTAAAACAGAAAAAAACAAACCCCAGCAGGTTTTAGTTAGTCTTGACTATGATGTGCTCTCTGTTTGAGAAACCCACTGTATTAACACAGTACTTAACGCATATTTTCTCTTTTACAGCCGATCATGATTCATTCGGACATAAAATGGCATTCACACTTAAGATGGGACACTACTCAATGATACTCTCACTTTCGTAAAGTTTGTCCACAACAGTTGACGAATTTGAGTTACAGAAAATTTATAATGTTATCTGAACTGTATGTATATTCAATAGTCAGGTGTTAATGACATCAATTTGTGAAGAAATAAGGATTATGACGAAGCTGTAAGTTTACTCTAGTCATTTATTTCAGCTTTATCAATGGATTAGCAATTTGGTAAGTCCATTTTCAGAAAAAAAGCTTGGGGAGCATTAAGTAGAGAGGGAGCGTCTATAACGGACAAAACGGTAACCTTGTTATGGTCATTCAGTGGTCACTTTTCCAGAAAAGGAAGGCTGCCTATATAGTCTCTATTATAAATTGTACAATTCTCTAAAAACTCCGTAAATTATTTATGTAGAAGCTTTGAACATTAAGACATTAAGAAACAAGAGGGCCATGATGGCCCAGAAATTGCTCATCTGAGCCTTTTGACCAACAATGACCTATTTTCAATCTCTTCACTGATATCATGATGAATATTCTAGAGTGTAGAAGTAGACGACAAATGATGCACGATGGGCACAGCCAATCACCAAAGCTCACCTTGAGCACTTTGTGCTCAGGTGAACAAAAAACAGAACTAGAAAAGGTTAAATAAAAAAAAAACAAACCCTTCATTTCAGAGACAATCAGGAAAACAATGGTTCCAAGTCTCACACCAAAAATATCCTTTACTGTTTTCCACACATCACGGTTTTAGACTCGTCTGAATTCAAAGCAATCACAGATGCTAAATCAGAAGCGGCCGAAATGAAGAAGCTTGCCTTTTATGGAGTAGAAAACATTTTTGGAAAAGGGAAAAATGCTGGTTACCAACATTTTTCCCTTTTCTGACAATGTTTTCAAATGCTTTCTTGCTCAAGGTTGTTAAAACACCTGGTTATGTGGTAAAGGCTTAAGGTGCAAATTAAATGAAATGGGCATTTGCATTCAAGAAAACAGACCCAAACATTACAGTTTCAAGGACGTTTATGCCTGAAAATTTCACTAACAACAATTAGTGTAGATTTAAGATCAGACTGTACCTTCTGTGCAGTCTGAACTTCACCTCCTCCGACCACAAAAACAATATACCGTTAGTTGCAATCTTTTAACAACCCTAAGAAAACAGCCTTTTGAAAACATGGTGGGAAAAGGAGAAAATGCTGGTAACCAGCATTTTCTCCTTTACCCACAATCTTTTCTGTCCTTTCCAGTTCAACTTTCAATTTCTGAGTCTTATTCATTTTGTCCTCTGCAAATGCTTTCAATTTGGACTTGTCTAATATTTTCTCATTTGGTAAAGGGTTAACCTGATAATTAAGTTAAGTTTAACTTTCCAGCATTCAGTAAAATCCCAATTATTGCAATTTCAAAGTTATTTTTTAGCGAAAAATATCCCCTTATTGGACAGTGTACATCCAAGATCAGACTACATGTTCTGTGCAGTCTGATCTTGATATACACAGCAAAAGCACAGTGAGTCCGGAGGACAGTATAAATCAAAATGGGACATTCTAGGCATGAGGTTTATCCCATTATTCTGCTTTTCAACATGATTAAAAACACCATAACCATTACCCATACAATCCTGTGTTTCAAACTGTGGAAAAAGATTAATGAAAACCTTGGGGGAAAGAAGAAAATGCTGAAACCCATCTTTTTCTCCTTCTCACACAATGGTTTCTACAGTTTGCAGAGCAAAGTCCGCAATTTCAGCGAAATTTATCAACTACATTTCCAATTCTGACCAGCCTCAAACTTTGTTGAGTGGCACAGAGTTAAAATTGAAATATCAGGGTATATTCTACCATTCTACAATACTCTATTAACTCCTTACCAAACAAGAAGATTATGGACCTATCCAAATCCACAGACATAATTATTAAATATGGTTCAACCTGTGAAAATTGTCTTTGAAAGGGTGGAAAACTCCGTAGGTAAAGGAGAAAATGCTGGTTACCAGGATTGTGTGATAAAAGGTTAACTTCACTTGTCTCCAAGTATGTACCATTACATTATGGTCTATCACTGAGAAGACAAAGACTTCTGTGAGGACTAGTACCGTGCAATGGTGCTGTAACATTTTTGCTCATTGACATGCTCTTTGATGCTTAACCCTTTCCCAAACTATCCCTGGTTTTTATGGGTCAGGAATAGAAGCCTTTTGAAAACATTGTGGGAAAAGGAGAAAATGCTGGTAACCAGCATTTTCTCCTTTTCCCACAATGTTTTCTACCCTATCATATAGAAAAATCATCTTTTTAGCAACTGTTAATTTGTCATCTACAAAATGCTTTCAATTTGGTCTGGTCCAAAATTTGCCGTTTGGGAAAGGGTTAAAAAGCTAAAAAGCTACCTAAAACATACTGGCAAAATGCAAAATTACTCAAGATATACAATTTCTAATTCACCCAAATCATTCTGTACTTGGAGTTTTCTGTATGGCCTGTGCCCCACAGAAATTCAAACTTCAGTCCTGGGCCTGTATTCTTTTTCACATACCATATTTAGAAAGTAAAACAATTTTTTATTGGCTGGATCATTTGGTTTAGCAATGATGTAGCCAATCAGAAATTTTGTTACTTTCAAATCTAAGAAGTTATTAAGAACTAGCCTGAAAATATTGTTAAAAATGGTTGAAAAATACGGGACCTTGTCTCTCTGTTTCAAAAACTTATCATTTGGTAATTGAACATTTTTTGTTACAGTCCCCTTTCAAGCTAGATAGTCAAAGGTATTAAAATAGATTGTGAGTTGAGTTCCAACTATGAATACTTTCTTCTTTGTTACAGATTCACTTCATTTCAGGATCATCAGATAGCTAAGAACTAGAGTGACAGACAAAAATATCTGACCAAACCAAGCAATCCTACCTCATCTGATGTGGTCTTGTCTTGAGGACGTTGACTCTGTGTGGGTGGGGATCTGGGTTGGGGTGGGGTGTGGGGTGGCAGCAAGTCTGGCAGGACACTACTACTGTGTCTTGGTGACTGCATAGCTGGAAAAAATCAAAGGACAAACCTAAATTAACATGTTATCACACAATTTTAACCCTTATCCTGCTACATAAATGAAATAAAACTTTTAAGCCGATAGTAAAAACCCAAATTTTGCTATTTAATGGGTAGGTTTTTTTTGGGGGGTGGGGGATATGTTCTTATCATAAAGTGAAGATAAAAGAAAGATCAGACTGCACTGATCTTGATCTACAATGTCTGCAAAGGTCTGTGAGTCGCTCTTAGCAGCCTAAAGGTTAATGACCTTCAGGAAGAAGGATTTTGAAAACATTGAGCAAAAAGAAAATATTGGTAACCAGCATTTTCTCCTCTCCCACAAAGTTTTCTAAACATCCAAAGATCGATATTCTTTTTCAGTCAGTTTTTAACCCATTTCATCTTTTTAATTTATCAAACAATAATCATTCTTGTGCCTTCATGCAAAATGTTGCCCCTGACAGCTGCCAAGTTGCATGGATTACAACAATTAGAAAATGCATTTCATTTTCTTGCAGTCACTGTTGTGACATTTCAGGTTTTATATCGAAGACTTCTGTTACATGTATTTATCCCTTATACCGTATATATCAGTCATTCATCACTGTTTACACAGCTGACTAAATTCCAAACCATTTTACAGGCTATCAAGTTATAAACAGCATTTTTTCTCTCTGGCATTAAGCACGTATCTTTAAAAGCAAATTATGTTTTAGTCACATTTGATCTGTCATCTTCAAAGTGGATGAGGCTGAAAATCTGTGGTTTAGTAAAGAGCTAACCCTTCAGACAATACAGTAAAATGTGGCCATTAAGGGCAATTGACACTTTTCTTTGATATCTGAATTTTCAACAGATTCTTTCGAATTAAGTGTTCAATAGCTACATATACGGTAAAATGATAGATTATTTAAATTAAACAGAGAAATGCAGGGGAAATGTTTTATATGCTGGAATGAAAAGTTTTTAATTGTTTGATTCAATTTTTCGGACAAGTGGCCAACGTTTCATTACACCATGGCTAATGTTTGTATGAGTTATCAAACATTTTTACAGTTACTGCACCCCAACATTTTTATTGTGAGCTGTTCAGTAGTTATGGCATGCATTATTTATTGTGCATTTCTTTTTCCGTTTCATGTATTATCAAAATCTCTTCAAACCTCCCTGGTGAGCTAAAAACAAGCAATAAAATATTACCATTTCCTCCAAGTGCCCCAGGGAAGGAAGAATTTGACGTCATCTTTTGAACATTCTGGTGCTTCTGTCCTTGGATGTCCCTATCCGAGTGACGATGACGCTTGGGGTCAATCTCCACATCTTGACCTTGACTTTTATCATTCTGTAAATAGAAATTTTTAATTTGTATAAATTTAAAGAACTAAGTTAAACCTTCTAAATTCTTTATTGTCTGTTAAAGGCAGAAGACTTTTGAAAACATTGTGGGAGAAGGAGAAAATGCTGGTAACTAGCTGCTGAGAACTACTTTGCACACAATGTTTTCTTTCCTTCCAAGCATAAGATTCGTCATTTCAATCAGACTCCATTTGTTCTCTGTAACTGCTTTCAGATATTACAAGTCTAAAATTTTATCGATTAATATAATGGTGATGAGTTAACCCCGAGAGAAAGTTTTTGAAAATTTTGTGGGAAAAGGAGAAAATGCAGGTAAACATCAATTTCCCCTTTTTCCCACAATGTTTTCAACCCTATTAAAGACAAATTCCATCATTTGCCACAATAAATTTGCTGCCAGCGAATGCTTTCAATTTGTACACGTCTGAATTTTTTGCTGTTTGGTAAAAAGTTAGGGAGTTATAGACTATTACAAACAATACTGTATAAGTGGAAATTTTTATGATGTTGAAATTTTTGCGATTTTGTGAATATTTCAAATTCGCAAACTTTTCTGTTCACGTATTTTACTACAGGTATACCAACAAATAAGGATTGTCTTAATTCGCAAACATTTCCGTACACAAATTGTCCGTGCATGTAACTCAAATGATGGGATTTGTCTTTTAAAGGGTACAAAACAATTTGGGAAAAGGAGAAAATGCTGGTTACCGTCATTTTCTCCTTTTCCCAAAATATTTTCAAAAGACCCCTTTCTCAGGGTCATCAAAGCTCAGGATTGTGCGATAAAGGATTAACCCTTTACAAAACAATCAAAAGTTTAAGTTCCTTGGGATAGAAAGCTTTTGAAAACAAAATAGGAACAGGAAAAAGTATTGCCAACCGGCATTTTTCTCCTTTTCCTACAATGTTTTCTTCCGCTTTAGAGAAAGGCCTCATCTTTTGAGTTTTATTCAATTGGGTCTCTGCAAATGTTTTAGATTTAGTCCAGTCTAAAATTTTGTCCTTAGGTAAAGAATTTCTAGAGATAAAGATTACAGACCATATTAATTGCAACATTAGCCTTGGATATAGATCTTGGAGTAACCACACAGTTGGGGCATTTTGGGTCACCTATCACTTTGCATTTCACAAATGATGTAAAACAGTCTACGACCCTTGCACCTGCTGGGTTCCGCCAACCCAGTAATTAAACGTACTAAAGCGGCAGTAAAACTTGCCAAAATATGTAGCATTAATTACATGAAAGCATCATTACCCACACTGTCTGAATAAAATTGAAAAAAAAAATCATGCAATACAAGCAAATGCCCCAACATTAGCCCTCAGACTGCCATGTAGCATTTCAGTAACCCTTTACCACATAATGATGGCTTTTTTTTTTTAACCCGAGGAAGAAGCCTTTGGAAAACTTTGTGGGAAAAGGAGAAAATGCTGGTTACCAGCATTTTCTCCTTTTCACACAAAGTTTTCTACCCTGTCAAAGAAAACTTGCATCACTTGAGTCACTATGACTTTGTTGTCTGCAAATGCTTTCAATTTGGATAGGTCTACAGTTGTGCCGTATGGTAGAGGGTTAACAGATTAAAAAACACCTATGTAATTGTCTTTAGTGAAAAAACCTGCAAAAGACAATATAAATTTGGCTCAAAATGATTGAATGTACTTCAACTCTTTACCAAACGACAAAATTTTAAGACTTGTCCAAATTGAACCATTTGCATAAGAAAATTTAAATGTGGCTAAATAGATGAAATTTTTCTATGTTAGGGAAGAAAGCATTGTGGGAAAAAGGGGAAATGCTGGTTACCAGCATCTGCTATTTTTTACTAATTTTCTTCCTCAGGGTTGTCCAGCATCAGGATTTTTTTCGTAAAGGGTCAAGAAATTGTTGGAAGAGAAGAAATCTGGAGGTAACTGGAATTTATTTCCCCATCTTTTTTTTTACCCTTCAACTCTTTACCAAACGACAAAATTTTAGACTTGTCCAAATTGAAAGCATTTGCAGACGACAATTTAAAGCTAGCTTAAATGCTGGGAGTTTGTCCTTCATAGAATAGAAAACATTGTGGGAAAAGAAGAAAATGCTGGTCACCAGCATTTTCTCCTTTTTCCATAATGTTTTCAAAAGGCTTCTTTCCAAGGGTCGTTAAAACGCTGAATTGTTTAGTAAAGAGTAAAGATCAAATCCCATCAGTTCAACTTCATTTAACTTACTGTCTACAAAATACTTTCAATAAGGACAAGTAAACCAGTTTACCAAACAATCCGATGTTTTAACGACCTTGATGAAGAAGCTTCTTCAAAACAATGCGAGAAAAGGAGAAAATGCTGGTAACCAGCATTTTCTCCTTTTCCAACAATTTTTTCTACCCTTCCCAAAACAAACTTCAATTTCTGAGTCACATTTTGTTGTCTGCAAATGCTCTCAATTTGGGCAAGTCTAGGATTTCGTCCTTTGGTAAAGAGTTAAAAATACAGACATGACAAAGGGTATTGAAATTTTATAATAATTATTGTAAGACCAGTTCTAAGAGTTGATGAATAAAGGCCATGCCTCACTGATTGGCAGAATGATAAACAGGAAATAGCTGGTCAAGGAATCCCTTTTATCTACCACATGAAGGGAAATTTCAAAGGCAGCTTGAATAAACAGGTATTTATACCTTATACTGTTAATTGGCTACTGTTCAGATATTATGATGATGAACGCCAGCTCTGGAATTGCATACATTGACTTGTATTATGAGTAGAAACGATTTTGCAGCAAATAACGAAAAAAAATTTTCCCTGCATAATATGGTTAACCATTTACCAAACAATCTGGACTTTTAACGACCCTGAGGTGGAAGGCTTTTGAAAACATTGTTGGAAAAGGAGAAAATGCTGGTAACCAGCATTTTCTCCTTTTCCCACAATGTTTTCTACCCTATCAAGGAGTACTTTCGTCAACTGAGGCACCTTTAATTTGTCGTTTGCAAATGCTTTGAATTTGGACATGTCCAAAATTTTGTTGTTTGGTAAAAAGTTAATAATTACGGATGAAAAGAAAATAATAACTTCAGGGTCCCTACTAACCAAAAATTCTTCAGGAAATTCTTAGTCTTTTTCTCAAAATTTGAAAGTAACACAACTTTAGGTTGGCTTAACCAAATGGTTTGGCCATGTTGATTGGCTGAACCAAATGGTTTAGCTAATCAGATGTTTTGTTACTTTCTAAATCTACAAAAAGACAAAGAACATTCTTGAGAATGGTTGGTGAATACCTGCCAAGAAAAAGAAATATAATCCTACCCTTTTTTCTTTTTTGGAGGGGGGGGGTTGTTGTTGTTATTTGAACTAAATAAAGACAAAATAATAGAGTTTGTCATTGAAAACATAGAAAGCATTCTTGAGAAGGAGAAAATGCTGGATATCAGCGTATTTTCATCTCTTCAAACAGCGCTTTTAAAAGTTCTGTCACAGGATTAAAACTTAAGATTGTTGGTAATCGGCAAAACTCTTCTGCCAGTAGAGCTAAAAATAGCCCACATGGAAGCAAAAAGAATATCACGCACACATGCAGAAATAGAACTAGAACATTTCTTTTATAAAGTCCAACTTTTATAAAGTCCAAGAAAGATTATAGAGGGAAATGGTCAAAATACCATGGACTGGTTATATCACTGGGCTTGCTGGGTTTGTTTATATTTCTTGTCCATAAACGGCAGACCAGTCAGATTGCATTTCACGGCCTAGAGGACACAGCCCCGCTGTGCAAACACCAATCTATCACAGGATCTCTTGCCATTATCGATATATTCTGTAAGATCATTATTGGATTTTCAGATTCCTTTCAAAGTTTTCTGATTCCCCCATACCCTCACATAACTCTTTCCCAAGCCATAAAATTTTGGACGAGTCTAAACTCAAAGCATTTGCAGATGACAATTTAAATATGGCTCAAAGGATGGAATTTGTTTATGAGAGGATAGAAAACATTATGGATAAGGAGAAAACGCTGATTACCAGCATTTTCTCCTTTTCCCACCATGTTTTCAAAAGCCTCTTTGGTTAGGGTTGTTAAAAGAGTTAAAGAAACCTTGGATTTCTTTTGACTATTTCCTTACAAAAAAAAAGAGGGACAATTTCTTAATGTAGAATCTTGTCATTGTGACCAATCATTAAAGCCCCAATAGCTGCCAAAAATAAACAATGCAGGTGTTAAAATGGATTTTAAGTTGAATCATACCATGCAAAAGTATGGGAAATAATTGTGAAGATGACAATCTGTTATTGTATGGTCCATCCAAGTGTTAGTCACAAGCAGAAAAATGAAAAGATGACAGTCTGTTATTGCATGGTTGGTCCATGTGTTAGTCACTGGCAGAAAAATCAAATTTCAAAGTAGGTAAAAAATTGCCAGGTAGCTCTGTCTTTTGTTTACTTTTACCTATCATAAAAATTCATTTTTCTGTCAGCAACTAACACTTGGACTGACAGCGTGATAAGAGATTATCATCTGCACAAAAATTTCTATACTTTTAAACAGTACGATTTAGATTTAAATGCATTTTAACAACCACATTGTTTGCTTTTGGCCAC
The DNA here is from genome assembly GCA_946811185.2 of Hippopus hippopus. Classification (NCBI taxonomy): domain Eukaryota; kingdom Metazoa; phylum Mollusca; class Bivalvia; order Cardiida; family Cardiidae; genus Hippopus; species Hippopus hippopus. The sequence continues at coordinate 43,483,961 of OX328110.1, forward strand.
TACTGGGGCTCTAAGCAAACCTTATTCAGACATAACACTGAAAACTGTGAGATAAATAAAAATGGCTTGTTCCATTACAATGAACCACAATGTTTTCAAGAATTGTCTAGAGTAGCAGAAGGAATAACTGTACATATACTTAACTCTTTACCACGCAATTTTGAGTCTGAATGACCCTGTGGAAGAAGCCTTTTGAAAACATTGTGGGAAAAGGAGAAAATGCTGGTAACCAGCATTTTCTCCTTTTTCCCACAATGTTTTCTTCCTTAACAAAAACAAATTCCATCCTTTGAGCTACATTTGAATTATTGTTTGCACATGTTTTTAACTTGGACAAGCCTATACTTTGCTTTTGTGGATTGATTGATTGACTGAATGGTGATTTATCCTACTTTTAACATTATATATAAGTCATATCACTGTGAAAGGTCACACATTCATGTATTTCCTGAGTTTCACCAGTACTAGGCTAGGGCTTTGAAGTGTCTTGCCCAAGGACAGACACTCCCACCAAAATCTCAGTAGGTCCAGTTAGGCTCAAACCTGGGCCCTCCGTGTCACGAATCCTACACTTTATTACTGAGCCACACATGACCCCTGTACTTGTGTGGAAAAAGATTAAATAGCTCTTTACCAAAAGACAAAATTTTAGACCAACCCAAATTCAAAGCATTTGCACACAATAAAGCATAAGTGGCTAGAATCAAGATACGTCTTTTGAAAGGGTAGAAAACATCACTGGAAAGGAGAAAATGCTTATTACCATCAATTTCTCCTCTCCATAATGTTTTCAAATGCCTTTTCCCTCAGGGTCATTACAACTCCAGACTGGTACAAGGATAGTTTTGTGTTTCAGCAGGAAGGGTGAGACATGTTATGTGGACTTCTAATCACTGTTGTGATCAGAAAAACACTCAATAACTCAATATTCCCTCTTGGGCAAGTCTTATTTCCATACAAACTTATCTCCTTTTTCCTTTCTTCACAATGAGATCTATACCAACTTTAACCCTTTACCAAACAATCACCGGTTTTAACGACCCTTGGAAAGAAGCCTTTTGAAAATATTATAGGAAAAGGAGAAAATGCTGGTAACCAGCATTTTCTCCTTTTACCACAATGTTTTCTACTCTACCATGGACAAATTCTACCATTTAAGCCACCTTTAATTTGTTTGCAAGTGCTTTCAATTTGGACCAGTCTAAATTTTTGTTGTTTGGTAAAGAGTAAACAAAACCAAACACCATATAAAAGTGCTTTATAAAAGAACTATAGCCTACCAAATGAAAGTTTTGGACAGGACCAAGTCGAGAGCATTTTCCATCAACAAATTAAACTTACCTAAAATGATGATTCCTGTCTTTGATTGGGTAGAAAACACTGCGGGAAAAAGAGAAAATGCTGGTCCATAGCATTTTCTCTTTTTCACACAATGTTTTCAAAAGCCTTCTCTTTCAGGGTCATTAAAACTCAGGGCCAGAATTAGCTCTTAAGCAAAGACAACTTTTAAAGCCGACCGAATTGAAAGCATCAGCAGTGGACAAAATAATTACATGTATTTGTAGCTCAAATGGTGATTTCTGTTATAGTTGGGGTAGAAAACAGTGTAGAAAAAGAAAATGCTGGTTACCAGTATTTTCTCCTTTTCCCACAATATTTTAATAAGCCTTGCAGTTCAAGATCGCTAAAAACACAGACTATTATTAGAGGGTACATTATACTTGGTACTATCCTCAAAATCATAGAAATTCACCAACACAAACTTCAGGGTGTATAAATTGTGATCTCAGAGCCCCCATAAAAAGGCCAAGACTTTTCCAATCAGTCTCCTTGTTGGTCCATTGTGAATGTGACAGCAGCAGCCATACTTCAGGATCCCTTGAGAGATTACCTCAAGAAATTTGCCAACTTCTCCTACCCTTTATCACACAATCAAGAGTTTTAATGACGCTGCAGAAAAAGCCTTTTAAAAACAATGTTTGAAAAGGAAAAAATGTATTTTCTCATTTTCCTGCATTGTTTTCTAACCTTCGCAAAAAGAATTTTAATTTTTGTGTCACTTTAATTTTTTCCCCTGCAAATCCTTTGAATTTGGATGAGTCTAAATTTCGTCGTTTGGTGAAGTTACTCTCTACCATTTGACAAAATTTTATACTTGTCCGAAGACATATTCCAGCTTTTAAAAAATATTTGTCACCAACATTTTCCCCTTTACCAACAATGTTTTCCGATTTAAATGTTTCATTACAGTTGTTGAAAGGCCAGAAAACACTTTGGGAAAAGGAGAACCAGCATTTTTACCTTTTCCCAAATTGTTTATAAAAGGCTTCTTCCTGAGGGTCGTTAAAACTCAGGATTGTTTAGCAAAGGGTTAAAATAAGAACAAGGGAAAGTCCCTGTAGTATTTCATCAAAGTACAAAGGGATTTTACTGCCTATATGATTGCATCAAAGTGAAATATTAGCTCCATTTTATTGAAATCTCAGGTGAAATGAGCTGCCATGTTTGCACAATCACTGTTTTATTGATGTCAGAACAATGCATTAACCTTTATCAATACTTTCCCTAATTTTAGGACCCTTTAACTCTTTACTAAACTGACGGTTTTAGACTAGTTCATTGAGGGCCATTCTTCAGTTATTTCCCTTGATTCCTCTCCAGTACTACATTGGTCCTGATAAGGGGATTACTTGGTTTTTATCCTTGATTTTGTTGCACTGAACAACTATGTTATTGAGATAATGATTCAAGTAAATCTAGTTAGATTATTTTACAAATCATTACATACATAGTTCCCGATGATCAAGAACACAATTTGATTGAATTACATGGGCATCTTATGCATATATCATAAATCATCATTACATTTATAGCAACATCCCCAAAGGAATCAAGGATGAAAACAAAGGAATAGAGGTAAAAGGACCAATCTGTTATTTGGTTACCTTTAGTCTTTTTCTGGCAAGGGAGACAATTTAATTTACAGGAATGGCCCCCAAATGAATTATGCAGATGACAAAATAAATGCAACTAAACAATTGAAATTTTTTTTGGGGGGGAAGAGAAGGAAACTTTGTGGGAAAAGAAGAAAATGCTGGTAACCAGCTTTTTCTCTTTTTCTCACTATGGTTTCAAAAGGCTTCTTTCATAGGGTCCTTAAAAGTCAGGACTGTGTGGTATAGAGTAAAGAATAAGCCTGACGAAAACATTGTAGGAAAAGGAGAAAATGCTGTTTACCAGCATTTTTCTTATTCCTACAATGTTTTTTTGTATCCTTTCAGAGACAAATCCAATTATTGGAGTCACATTTGATTAATTTTGTTGTATGCAGACTGATCTTCATCTACACTTTCCGCAAAAGGTCTTCGAGTTGGGCTTAGCAGCCTATGGGTTAACCCTTTACCAAACAATCCCTGGATTTTCACGAACCTGAGGAAGAAACCTTTTGAAAACATTGTGGGAAAAGGAGAAAATGCTGGTAACCAGCATTTTCTCCTTTTCCCACAATGTTTTCTACCCTTTCCAAAACAAACTTTTTTTGAGTCTCATTAATTTTGTTGTCTGCAAATGCTTTCAATTTGGACGAGTCTAAAAATTTTGTGGTTTGGTAAAGAGTTAAGCCAGGAATCAATTTGAAAGTCAGCCTGACCGAATTCTATAAACAACAATCCTTCTTCCCCAATTAAACACTGATGGAAAAGTCAGATGTGTTTATTGAACCAAAAGACTTGGGTAAACAGTTTTCTCTGTATGAAAAACCATAATATACAGTGTCTGGGGGATTGATTTACTGTAACATATGTGGCTTGACATCTGGTCAAACTGGACAGTGCACTGTGCTTGAGTAGTATTTACCCTTTGGCTACTTGGCACGAATCAAGGACCTTTTGCAAACAGTGTAGATCAAGATCAGACTACACAGAATATGCAGTCTGATCTTGGATCCACACTGTCTGAAAAGGATAGATTTCTTCCCCAAAAATAACTTTGAAATCACAATATTTGGGTTTTTTAATATCGGCTTGAAAGTATTATTGATTTATTTAGCAGGTTACGGGTTTAAATCAGCCACTCCATACTATATTTCTGTAATAATACTGAAGCATTCCACTTCTTCATGTCTTACCTGGGTATTATGAGTACTGTGCTGGGTCTCTGCAGTGCCTTGCCCAAGGACATTTCCAGAAAATTTCAGGCCTCCATATGGAACCCTGGGAACCTCTGGGTTAATATATATGAGACCTGCTCTATGAAAAGGGGGCTTAATGCATCTGCGAAAAGTATTGACCCAGGTCAGCCTGCGCAGTCCGCGCAGGCTGACCTGGGCCGAAACTTTTCGCTATTGGTCAATTTTCTGTTTGTCAAAGGACCAAGCTACCTCATGATTAAGTCAGTTATTGAAAAAAGTGGCTCCTATGGACTCATAATTATGTGATGACTTTGGCTAGTATCGTGCATAACGGAAATGCATTAAGCCCCCTTTTTCCAGTGCAAGGCTCATATATTAACTCTCTATCAAATGACAAAATTTTAGACTTATCCAAACTCAAATCATTCACAGACGACAAATGTGGCATTAATGATAACACTGTGGGTAAAGGAGAAAATGCTCAACACCACCATTTTCTCCATATCCCACAATGTGTTTGAAAGGCTTTTTTCTGAGGGTTCTTAAAGACAGCATTGTGTCATAAGGGATATTTTTATACTGATATCAAGCCAAACAAGAGCTTTGATACACTGCAGGAACAAATCTGGAAAAAAAAAAGGCCATCAACTTTCCCTTCCCCCACTGTTTTTTCCAACAAATGTAAAATTACTAACAGTTGTGAATTTTTTTGGACTTAAGCAGCTAAGTAAGTGAAATAAAACTTTTTATTACATACCTGTAAGTTTTCTGGGTTAAATACATGCGTCGCACACAGATAAAAATCACACACGACGGAAAAAAATCCGTATCTACACTCAGTGGAATACAGTTCCAAATATGGTATGATGACATCATAATGACGTAACTCATGGGCCGTATACGTATGTATTCATTTGCAAGTTCATTGGTGAAAATTTTACTCTGTAATATTTATCCGCCATTCATAAGAACAAAGTTAGTGGCTACTACACCATTATTTGTTTTATTTGGCTTTATGTTTTCGAATGAAATGCCAATAATTTGCAATATTTTGTCGTTAAAAAAGGTGCAGGTATATAATAAAAGGAATATTATGCTATAGTGACTTTCCTGGTACTAGTATTTACTTCTGGCTGCATAAGAAGATTTTGGCATCTCGTTCGACCTTCGGTCTCGCGCGATACCAAATTTTCTCACGCAGCTCGAAGTGAATACAAGCACTAGGAAAATCACTACAGCATAATATTCTGTATATAGGGGATACTCAGAACCAAAATTTAGCTTTCTCATAGGTTTTTTCTTTTTGAAAATTATCTCCTTTTCGAACAGCGTAGATCTAATATCAGACTGCACATTCTGTGCCGGCTGATCATTATCTACGCCATAGGCAAAAGATCTTTGAGTAGCGCTTGACACCCTTTGGGTTAAAACCATCATCCAGAAGTTGCTTTAGAAAGTTTATCTATGTAATTATAGCAATAGATACTTCCTTGTAAACAAAGTTTCAGATGTCTACAATATATACTAAATATCAAATAACAAACATTAAAATTTGGTTAAATTTCGCATCAAAACTATAAAAATGCATTACATAAGATTTAATGCCTCTTCACTCTACTTTCCTTTTGAATATCAGTTTTAACCATTTACCAAACAAAACGTTTCAGAACTTGTCCAAACTGAATGCATTTGCACGTAACAGATTACACACGACTCAAATGATTGTGTGTATATAAGTAAGGGTAAAAAAACATTGTGGGAAAAGAAGAAAATGCTGGTAACCAGCATTTTCTCCTTTTCCCACAATGTTTTCAAAAGCCTTCTACCTCAGGGTCATAAGGAAAGGTTTGCAATGGGTTTACAAAAAATGTTCTTCCCACTTTTTTTACCACAATTTTGGCACATCCAAATTTTAGCCAGCAAGATCAGGGTTCACTTGCAGAAAGAAACACCAGAAACATTTAAAGTAATGGATGAATAGTCTACACTCTTTGAACCTATCACCTCATTATAAAAGTTTCAGGAGAACCATCTGTATCATCCTGAGGACATTTTTTGTTGCTTTTGTAGACAGCCTAGATTGAGATCAGACTGTGCATTCTGATTGACACTGTCTGATTTTGTTTTACGCAGTCCAGTACTTGTTTTTTTGACACTCTAAATAAAAGCCTAAAAATTTGAAAATCCTGGTCATTTTTCACCCTTCACCATACAGTCCACAGCTTTAACAACCCTGGAGAAAAACGGTTTTGAAACTATGTGGCCTAAATGACAAAATTTGTCCCTGATATGGTAGAAAACATTGCAGGGAAAACGAGAAAATGCTGGTTACCAGAATTTTCTCCTTTTGTCACAATGTTTTCAAGAGCTTGCTCTTTCAAGTTCATTAAAAGTCAAGGTTAAGTGGTAAAGGGTTAAGGAGATACAGGATAATTCCTTTCATTTATTGAGATACATAAAACTCTGAAAGATGAGAGATGTTAAAAGCTGTATTTGATCACATCCAGTAAGATAAATGGACAAAAAATCCAGAGAATCACCCAAACTTCATCTCTCATGATCCAATCTCCTGATTTGAGTATCTTATGGTCACCCAGTACTGCCTTCATACACTTTCACATAAACTATTGATAAATATACAAAGCATCTACATCACAGGCTATAGGGGGAGAAAAAGTATTATTATACTGCAAAGAAATTTCTCGTGATCTGATTGGATAATATGCCCCGAACATATATATCATGTACACTGGCAAAATCAACATAAAAGCTGTTTCCCTTTCGGGAGCCCTGTAGACATGACTACACTTTCAACACAACATCCAAAATGGCGGCGTCGATCAAGATTAACATCAAGATTATGCGCCAAGCTGCACGTTTTAGCACGTATTACCAAGGTTTCAGTGACGTCAGTTCCCAGTGACGCGAGTTTTCATTGAATTGGGGCACTCAGAAGGGAAATTCTACTTCGTCAGCGTACTCAATTTTTTAAACCAAAAAATAGGTAAAATTCACTTAACAAACATTGGAATGGTAAAACTTTGCAGTATAATAAATTCGTTGTATGGTCAGGTGGCAGGGGACTTGCAAACTTGTTCACGGCTGTGGTGAATCATGTCGCCCCGAGCTGAAGGCGAGGTTGCGACATGATTCACCACAGCCGTGAACAAGTTTCCAAGTCCCCTGCCACCTGACCGTACATGTGATCACATTTTTTTTCTAGGTATTTTCAACCCTGGTGAACTAAAGGAGAGATAATGGGTCATCAAAATAAGTACATATGAACCATACTTTGTGAAAAGAAGTTTTGATGACTGCAAAAAGTATCACAGCCACTTGTGAGAAGTATTACCGGTGATGTTCACATTTATTATACGATCATTGACTGATTGATTGTATGGTGTTTAATGCCATTTTCAACATTACTGCAGTTGTATCGCAGCGGCCAGTGCACCTATCTGTGCTCTCCTAGATTTTTTTTTACCAGTACTCTATACAATATTCTTTCAAAGCTTCTGGCTGCTTTCCCACATAAACATTGCTGAAACAATGGTCAGCAGTGACAGAGGAATGAATCCTGTCGCAATGACTATCATCAATCTTGGAAAGAAATTGACCAAACTGTCGTTCAAACCAGCAACCTCCTGTTCTCATGTCCATTACGCCACTGACAGACCTACCAGGATTCGGCCATTATTTTTTCGAAAAACTACCGAAAAGCATGAAATAAAACATTATGCTACTAACTGCAATCTGCCATCTGAGAAAAGCATGAAGAGTTTGATAGATATTTTTGAAGACAAACATGTAAACAAATACAATGGTGTAGATCCTCATTCCAGAATATTTCCTCCTCTGAGACTTAGGGGTGATACTTTCCAGTTTCCTAATTTTTGACAGAAATTGTCAGAGCTGAAAAAACCTGCTCCTGTTCGCTTTGCTTCTGAGGTCAGTCCCTTTATCTATCTTTTAACCTAATTCCACAACGAACCTGTGAAAGAGGCCTTTTGAAAATACTGTTGGAAAAGGAGAAAATGCTGGTAACCAGCATTTTCTCCTTTTCCAACAATGTTTTCTAACCTTTCAGACGTAAATCATTTGAGCAACATTTTATTTATTGTCTGCAAATGCTTTCAGCTTGGGCCAGTCTAAAATATTGTCCTGTGGTACATTGACATCCCCAGTACAAGGCTATGGTTCTGAAGTGTCCTGCCCACGGAAACTCCCATGAAAAACCCAGCTCTTTGAGTGAGGATCAAACCCAGCCCAGTCAGGTTTCTTACATTTTGACCACCGAGCCACATGGGACCAGGTAAGGGAGGAGAAATCTTTCAAAAACAATGATAGGCATGAGCTCCAGTGTTTGTCTTTGCTAATCTTAATAATAAACAAACAGATGATAAAGTAAAAATGATGGTTTTTGTAACGATGACTGACAAAAACTGTAAACATTAGTGCATCCTTCATGTCAAATTGGGATGATAGAGCATTAACTTAAAACCCTGCAAATCTTTGTCAATCTTAAAGCCCTAACCAGTTTAAATATTCAACATACTGTCAGTGATTCAAATTTTGACCAACTTTACTAGAACAGTTTGTCACACCTAAAATAAACCCCATACTTTAAACTGGTTTGAATGAAATTTGCCTGTTATTTTATACATAGAATTGTTTACATATTGCTTCTATTGGGCCTTTAATCCATCATCACATAGTCCCAAATTTTAATGCACCTGAGGAAAAAGCCTTTTGAAAACATTGTGGGAAAAGGAGAAATGCTGGTAACCAGTATTTCTCCTTTACCTACAATGTTTTCTACCTTATTAAAGACAGAAATCATCATTTTTGCAACATTTTGTTGTCCGCAAATGCTTTCAAATTGGTCCAGTCCATACATTTGTGGTCTGGTAAAAAGTAAATTGGTTCAAATGAAATTTGCCTGTATTTACATATGAAATCATTTACATTTTACCGCTACTGGGCCTTTAAGAAATTATAAGATCTGTTAGCTGCAAGTATGTTGAACAGCTGTGAGATAGATAAAACAAACAATCCAAGCAATCTTGTAAAGCTCCAGCAGTCATCTTGGATTTAACTTTAGCTGTCAAAAATGTTTCAAATGACCATCATGTGTCAGTGAGGAAAATCCATTAAAGATTCCTTGAAATCATTGCTGTGGTAAACTAGAGCTGTTACTGAATGTGACTTAATACCTGCCAGCGCTTTGACAGAAACAGGCAATTTAACAAACAATTTTCTAGGTTCAAGGGGAGATTCATAGATGATTGAAAACTGTATCTTGCACAACTTCAGTATACGATCAATATATCAACAAACTTTCAATACAATAGCAGCAAAACTGTAGGGGGAGTTCGCGACACAAAATCGACACAAAATTACTAGTATTTTGTACACAGACGGACACACGTACGGACACACGGACGGACAGACAGGCTGATTCCAGTATACCCCCGAAAACATTCTTTTCGCAGGGGTATAAAAGAAGTTTAACTCTTGACCAAACAATAAAGATCCAGAGTTGTCAAAATTCAAAAAATCAAATACAACAAATCAAATTTAACTGATAGAATGTGATCTGTCTTTGAATGTCTCTCTATTTTTCCCCGGGCCCCGGTGGTTCGGTCGGTAGCGTGCAGGACTTGAGAACTGGGGTCGTGGGTTCCATCTCTGGCTTGGCCAATTTCTCTCCCAGGATTGATGGTAGTCAGTCCTTTTCCCACAATGTTTTCAAATGCTTTCTTTCTCAGGGTTGTCAAAAGTCTGCATTATGTGGTAAATGGATCAGAAAGTTTCGATAAAATATGCACAGGTTGTTGCTGGGGTAATCATTATAAGGTCATTGGTGGTAAAAGTTCATAAGCATACTTATGGCTAGAATAGTATAATTAGTTTATGAGTATGGTAATGACATCACTAATTAACTATTATTATGCACAGGTCTCCACTAATTATCTTCTCTAGAGTCACCACAACTAACCTGTCTCTTTACCAAATGACAAAATTGAAGACTGGTCCAAATTGAAAGCATTTGCAGATGACCAATTAAGGTCGCCAAATGATGAAATTTGTCCTTGAGAGGCTAGAAAACATTGTGGGAAACCAGCTGGTAACCAGCATTTTCTCCTATTCCCACAATGTTTTCAAAAGCATTCTTCCTGAGGGTTGTTAAAAGTTGGGATTTATGGTAAATGGGTTAAAACTCAGTTTTCAGATCACCTGCAGCCTCAAAAAGGACAATAACATAATCATTCCCAAACCCTTACCACACAATCCTGGGTTTTAACAAGCCTAACAGAAAAGCTCTCATGCAGGACCCCCAGTGTATTTGAAGAAGAGCTAGGACATGATAGAACACAGAGGGACCTAAATCATTCAAAGTCATCATCATCATCATCATCATCAACATCAACAATAACAATCATAAATACTTGAGCCATGCTCTGAAAAAAGGGCACTTAATACATCTACAAAGTATCGACCCAGGTCAGCCTGAGCAGTCCCCACAGGCTTACCTTGGTCAAAACTTTTCGCTTTTGGTCAATTTTATGCATGTCAAAGGACCTTTCTACCTAAAGATTAAGTAAGGTGTTGGAGAAAATCGATTTTATGGATTTCCTGGTATCGAGGATCACAAAGATGCATTAAGCCTCCTTTTGCCATAACATGGCTCTTTTAAATTTGTGAAAAACATATTTACCTCCACCAACTGGTAATAGTAGTTATCCACTATCCGATAAAATCGGAACTGCGTCGATTCCTCGATGGTTATAACCATGGTAATCAAAGTTCTCTAACAATATCCATTTTAGCACATAAATAACGTAAATAAGTACAATTCACTTCTATAGCTGTAAAATTTTATATACTGTCTAATCCATGTTTATGGCCACTTATATTTAACAGCAACCTCTATTAAACAACCATAATTGATTAATCTTTAAGCTCCAAAATCCAATCCTTCAGAGTTTGTATTAAACAGTCACCTGTCCTAGGAGATTGGTTTGCTCCCTTGAGGTCACAGTGGGTGGTTATAGAAGACAGGTTGCACTGTAAATTGTATGCACATCTACATTGTAAAATCTAACCCACTTATTTCATATCACTCCATGAAACCTAGAGATCCAGTTTCATTCAACTGTTAAGTCTATATCATGTTTTAACCCTTTACCAGATGACAAAATTTTAGACTTGTCCACATTGAAAGCATTTGCAGAGGACAATTTCAATTGGCTCAAATGATGCAATCTTTCTTTGATTGGGAAGAAAAAATTGTGGGAATAGGAGAAAATGCTGGTTACCAGCATTTTCTCCTTTTCCCACAATTTTTTCAAAATGCTTCTTTCCCAGGGTCGTTAAAAGTCGGCATTATGTAGTGAAGGGTTAGCCCTTAAAACATCAAATAAACCTATTTGACATCTTCAACCGAGAAATAACTCGAATTTCACGATTGCATGTGTTTACAAAAAGTTTCAGCAAAGCAGACAGTGTAGATCAAAGATCAGGCTGCATGTTTTGTGCACCCTGATCTTGATCTACACTGGTAGCAGTCAACTATAGTCATGAAAGATGCTTAAAGGATTAAATTTCTTCAGTTTACTGCTACAACAAAAATGCACATTTCGACAAAATTTACGAATGTATTCGACACCATATTATCCATTAATCCTTTAAAACACAATCTTGAGTTTGAACGACCACAAGAAAGGAAACTTTTGAAAACATTGTGGGAAAAGGAGAAAATGCTGGTAACCAGCATTTTCTACTTTTCCCAAAATATTTTCTTACCCTATAAAGACAAATCTAATCATGGGAAAAGGAGAAAATGTTTGTTATCTGCATCTATGTTGAATCTGGAAAAGTCGTAAAATTTGTTATTTGATAAAGAATTTAAACATAATAACATGGATACAAACTGTTAATGCCTCTGCAGAAATCAACTTTTGAGAATATTGTGAGAAATGGTGCTAATTTTTGTTATCTCATTACAAATGTAAATTCTTTCCCTCAAGACTGGTTAACATCCTTTGAAAATATTGTGTGAAAAAGCATATTATTGTTCTTGATAGTGGTGTGTCAAAAATAGCCTGTCTCTCTACATCGTAGGTTAAAAACAAAAATAAAATGTAGACCATTAGAGTCACGATGTCACATTAAAAATACTACGATAAACAATATAGATACTAAAAATAGATCATTTGCACTGATCAAGATGCAATACCTTGATTGCTGTCTTAGTACAACTTTGGACTCTTTCAAATGACCCTTTGCCAAACAATCCAGACTTTTGACAACCCTAAGGACAAAGGCTTACGGTACCTGCATTTCCTCCTTTTCCCATGATGTTTTCAGGCCGCCTCTTGATCAGGGTCGTTAAACTTGAAAACGTGTGTTAAATGGTAAATATTTTCCTTGACTATAAAAGAGCTGATTGTTGTGTGAGAATGGGTATTTAACCCTTTACCAGATGACAAAATTATAGCCTTGTCCAAATTGAAAGATTTGCAGACAACAGTTTCATTGCAGCTCAAATGGTGCAATTATTCTTTGATAGGACAGAAAACATTGTGGGAAAAGAAGAAAATGCTGGTTACCAGCATTTTCTCCTTTTCCCACAATGTTTTCAAAAGGCTTCTTTCCCCATGTTGTGCAGTAAAGGTTTAATGGTAGAGCACTATGTCTACCTTAGATTGCGATCTTTTCCGGTGTGACTCAATAAACTACAGCAAAGTTTTCTTTTGCAAAAACAATAAGGCAGACCTGATAAGGCTGCCATAGCCTGTTTGGCAGTCTTCTAGCCCCTTAACCCTTTACCACACAATCTCAAGTTTTAACCATCCTGAGGGAGAAGCCTTTTGAAAACATTTTGGGGAAAGGAGAAAATGCTAGAATTTTGTCCTTTTCCCACAAAGTTTTCAAATGCTTTTCTTCTCAGGGTCATTAAAACCCACGATTGTTTGGTAGAAGGTTAAGTAGTACTTCATCTCTGTTTTTTTTTCCTAACTGGATATTTTGATTACTACTGGGCACTCTAAAAGTTAAAATCTTCTATGTAGGTGCTCTTTGACAATATAATCTGTTATTGGTTATCTTTGAAATATCATCGATAGTTGAAGACTTTTCTCCCATAGTCAGTACATATTTTCTCTTTCGTAACAGTATTTTCTTGACAAACTTGGTCTTGCAGACAGTTTCAATCAAGATCAGACAACACAGAAAATAAAGTCTGATCACTGGTCTACACTGTCAAATATTTTGCAGAGTTTTCTGGTTCAACAGCTACTTTATTATTTGCCTTAAAATTGCTGCAAGCAGTTTTTATCTACATACTGAAAGTATAATGATGTTTCATTTACTGACAAGCAAAGCAAAAAGGTGCAGAAGATGACTTAATGTTGCTTCTGCTCACACTGTAGATCAGGATCAAACTGAACAGAAGATGCTGTCTTTTATCTGAACTCTCCTATACAAGAAATTAGAGCCAAAATCAGCAGACTTAACCCTTTACCACACAATCCCAACTTTTAATGACTCTTTACGGAAGACTCCTTATGTAAACATTGTTGGAAAAGATGAAAATGCTGGTAACCAGCATTTTCTCCTTTTCCCACAATGTTTTCTACCCTACAAAAGGCAGATTTCATCATTTGAGTTACATTTAATTTGTTGTCTGCAAACACTTTCAATTTAGTGGAGTCCAAAATTTGTCCTTTGGTAGAGTTAAAATTGCAATATCAATGGCCATTGACTTGATTGTTTCATATACTGGAGACTTATGATTAATTGAAATGCACTGAACAATCGATATGATTCAATACACTACACCCCAAGTAATACAGTTCCTTGTGCGATTACACTTTACAAAACAATCTAGACTTTTAACTACCACAAGGAAGATTAGGCTTTTGAAAACATTGGTGGAAAAGAAGAAAATGCTGGTTACCAGCATTTTCTCCTTTTCCCACAATGTTTTCTACCCTTCCAGAGACAAATTTCGATTTTGAATGACATTTATTTATTGGTCTCCAAAAATTTTAAATATTTTCAAATCTAAAATTTCGTCATTTGGTAAAGGGTAAGACTTGGAATCTTTACAAATGAGTAACAAAGATATACTTGTGAAAAACCTCATAAACTTCTGAGTGTCTTTAGATGTGTGTTTTATACCACTTTCAACGGAAATATAGCTAAAACAGCAGAAGCCCAGGAGTGAACCTATCTAAGCCTTTTCCACTTTGTGCATCCTTATGCCAACTGAAAACAAATACAGCTGTACAGGTCAAATAAGTGACGTCAATGAACCACTTGAAGTCCTACCACAATCATGAACTCTATTATGACTCTTTGCCAAATGATATAATTTTAGACTGGTCCAAATTGAAAGCCTCTGCAGACGGCAAAATGTTACTGAAATGATGATAACTGTGTGTGAATGTGTATAAAAACGTGTGGGAAAAGGAGAAAATACTGATTACCAGCATTGTCTCGTTTTTCCATAAGATTTTCAAAAGGCTATTTCCTCAAGGGGGGGGGGGTTCCTCAGGGGTTATTTCCTCAGTGTTGTTAAAACTAGGGATAGTGTAGGAAAGAGTAAATGCTTCTTTCAACAGAAGTGTAGCTAGACCAGTGAACCTATCTAGGCATTTCCCACCAGTGCATCCTAGTTGATTAATTGAATTTGCATTTTTTTACCGTCATCACTGGTTGCCAATATATGGGCAACCCCACCTGAATACTACTAGTTTTGTTACAGAGGAGAGTGCAAGCAACAGGACAAAACACATCCTAAATTATGCCTTGTTCTTTAACATGCTTGGTGCATAGCACTGTAACACACAGGACCTCAGTTTAACATCTCATCCGAAAGACTGTAAGTAATTTTAGATGGTCTGCCGTAAGTAATTTAACCAGCCGTGGGTATCCAACCAACACCCTCAAGTGACCCTAGACTTGATGTTTACAAGTCCTAACACTCTACCTCCTAAGCTATTATACGGGCTGGTGCAACCTGGTGCCCATTGCAAACAATAACAGCTGTTTAGGTCAAATAACTGACCTCAATGAACAACCAAGTCTTACCACAATCATGAACTTTATCATACTAAAGCATGGGAAAGTAACAAATTACAAAATAGTGCCATGTAACATTATTGCCACAGATGTGGAAATACATATTTCAAGTTCATAACCATTGGACTCAAGTTGAGACCCAATACAAAACACTACCATATTTTCTGACTGATTAATTGATTGATTGCTGTTTAATGCCGTTTTCAACATTAATTCAGTTATATCGTGGCAGCCAGTGCACCTATCGATGCTTTCCTGGAGTTTCTTTTACCAGTACTCCACATAATATTCTTTCAAAGCCACTGGCTGCTTTCCCACGTAACAATCGTCTATACTCTGACAAAAACAGCTTTAAAATTGGCTTAACCCTTTACCACACAATCCTGAATTTTTACGACTCAAAGAAAGAAAGGCTTTTGAAAACATTGTGGGAAAAGGAGAAAATGCTGGTTACCAGCATTTTCTCCTGTTTCCACAATGTTTTCTACTCTTTTAAAGACAAATCACATAATTTGATTCACTTATGACTTGTCCTCTGTATATGCTTTCAATTTGAACTAGTCTTCAATTTTGTCCCTTGATAAATGGATAACCCTATACCATACCAAACAAACCCAAACTAATAATCTAGAGGAAAAAGGCTTTTGAAAACATTGTGGGAAAAGGAGAAAATGCTGGTAAGCAGCATTTTCTCCTTTTCTCACAATGTTTTCTACACAATCAAAAGAAAATTTCACTATTTGAGCCACATGAAATTTGTCATCTGCAAATTCCTTCAGTTTTGTTATTTTGTAAAGGTTTACACTGCTAAATC
Source organism: Hippopus hippopus (assembly GCA_946811185.2). NCBI lineage: Eukaryota > Metazoa > Mollusca > Bivalvia > Cardiida > Cardiidae > Hippopus > Hippopus hippopus. The sequence goes on from OX328110.1 coordinate 43,499,992, forward strand.
AATGAAAAGAAAATTTCCAAAGGTAAAAACCCAAACATGGCATTTACAAAGTTCATTTTGCCGCAAAGAAAATACCATATCGGACAGTAAAGATCAAAGGTCAGACTGCACGTTTTGTGCAGTCTGATCTTGATCTACACTATCCGCAAAAGGTCTGCAAGTTGGGCTTGGTAGCTAAGGGCTAAGTAGGTATCTAATTGCCAGTATTGCACTTGTATTGTGGGATTGCATTTCAATGGGAATGACTTACAGATCTAGTTTACATGAACCTATCCTTAGTTTTAGGACAGATTTCAGATGCATGATTATACAAGAAACAAGCTCACAATTCAAACATGGAGAATATTTAACTATCAGTGGTGCACTGACCATAATTATGACTCGACATCAATCTTGGAAGAGATTTTATACAAAACATTGTTACAATGTATTACTGGAATTATGTTGAAAGTTTTTACCTCTAGAATTCAATTGCGCCACCAACCAAAATTCATGGGTCTCCGTACATTATGGGCAACAATAACAGGTGCACATCTAGATCAAGTAGCCTAAACTTGGATCAATATTGTCTAATACCAAATTCCATAGATGGACCAGTAGATGGAAAAAGTAACAGGTAAATGGACGAGTCGGCAGGGGATATGGTAGAGACTAAAGATAGTACTTCCAAATGACTTGCAAAATACAGTAATGTAGATTTAGAACTTATTTTTTTCCTTTTTTGTTTTTCTAAGCTACATGTCAATGCCTTAGAATGAGAAGGAATGTGAAAAAGATGCCTTTTTCGTTAAACATTTTTATTATCAAAATACATTTTCAAAATGACTGTTTTCCACACCTGTTTTGGTCATTTCATTACAGGTTCAGATTTGAAACTGACTGAACCTAGAGGTAGGATGGTCCTTTGACATTCAGAATATTTACAAATAGCAAAAAATTTCAACCCATGTCAGCCTAGACCAGGGCTCATATACATCATACAAGGTCATAAGTAACACATACAACCTTATTATTCTAAGCCATCGGGCTCTGTTGGCCGACTGAATCATCAACTTATGTACAGTTTAGAACAGATTATTATCCCAAGAACCTACAGCAAGAAGGATGCGGAAGCTGAAAATTAATTCCAGTTTGATTTACTCTCCATAATTACTGAGATAAACAACACAGATACCTACCCTTTATCCCTTTACCAAACAATCCTGGTTTTTTTTTTTTACTATCATGGGAATGAAGCCTTTTGAAAACATTGTGGGAAAAGGAGAAAATGCTGGTAACCAGCATTTTCTCCTTTTCCCACAGTGTTTCCTACCCTATCAAAGACAAATCCCATCATTTGTGCTACATTTTATTTGTTGCCTACAAAATGCTTTCATTTAGGACTTCTCTAAAATTCTTTTGAGAGTTAACCATTACAAGCATTTTAGACTTGTACAATCAATCAATCAATCAATCAATCAATCCCTAGATCGATAGACCTGACCCAACCCAACCTGACCAATCAATCAGTTTGACAAATCTAAAATTAGGTCATGAGGAAAGGAGTCAGAGGACAAGCTTGTCTTTTAAGCCAATTACTTACAAAGATCTATAGGGTTTAGTCTTGCATTTTAATCATTAACTTTCTGCAAAAGTAAAATGAAATTTTCAAGCAAATAGTAAAAACCTAAATGTTTCTATTTTAAAGGTATTTTTTGGAAGATTAAATATTTTCTTACCAGACAATGAAGATACAGGATTAGACTGCAAATTCTGTGCAGTCTGATCTTGATCTACATTGTTCGCAAATTGTCTTTGGGTCACGTTTATCAGCCTAAAGGTTATATAATCTTCAGTCTCTTTTACAGACAGATCTGACATTAACTCTTTCACTACTGAATAAACTAGAGCTGTCACTGAATATGACTTAATATCCCTGCCAGCACAGAAACAGAAACAGGCAATTTAACAAAAAATTTTCTAAGTTTAAGGGGAGATTACCCTTGAATCATAGGGAGTAGATGATTGAAAACTGTGTCTTGCACAACTTCAATATATGATCAACGTATCAACAAACTTTCAATACAATAGCAGCAAAACTGTAGGAGGAGTTCGCGACACAAAATTACTAGTATTTTGTACACAGACGGACACACGGACGGACAGACAGACAGGCTGATTCCAGTATACCCCCGAAAACATTCGCTTTGCAGGGGTATAATAAATAGCATTTTATCAATGGCTGCAAAAACAGTTCTGCAACAAGATCAAGAGAAATTTCGTTCATAATCTAGAATAAAGCAGTGGATAGTGTAGATCAGAGATCAGACTGCACGTTCTGTGCAGTCTGATCTTGATCTACACTATCCACAAAAGCTTCTGGTGTCGTCTATGGTATGGAAAGAGTTAAACTTGTCTGTATGAGGGATTAGGTTACAGTGGATTTGTGTGATTATAATTTCTATCCCTTAATTAACTAGCCATCTTTCATTAATTACTAACCATAACATGAACTCTCCTCTATAATTATAAGATCAATGATTAACTCTTAACCAAAAAATCCTGTATTTAACAATCTGTAACATGGAAAAATTTTGGAGAGGACCAAATTGAAAGTATTTGCAGAAAAAAATTAAATGTAACTGAAATGATGATTTTTGTATTTGATAGGGAAAAAAACATTGTGGGAAAAGGAGAAAATGCTGGTTATCAGCGTTTTCTCCTTATCCCACAATGGTTTCAAAAGCCCTCCTTCTCAGGATCATTCAAACTTCAGATTGTGTGATAAAAGGCTACTGCTTAAGAACATGACAAAATTTAAGACATGCCCAAATTGAAAGCATTTGCAAGGGACAATTTAACTGCAGCTCAAATGATGGGAGTTACCTTTGAAAGAGTAGAAATTATTGTGGGAAAAGAAGAATCAGCATTTTCTCCTTTTCCCTCAATGTTTTAGAAAGCCCTCCTCAGGGTCGTTAAAACGACAGATTTTGTGATAAAGGGTAAACCCTATACCAAATAATCCTGTGTTTTATCAACCTTCAAGAAGAAGACTTTTTCAAAACATTGGTGGAAAAGGAGAAAACCACTCTGAGAAAGCTTTTACCAGAAATTTCTCCTTTTCCCATTTTCTCCTTTTCCCATTTCTTTTTCGAATAAAATTGAAAATATATGCAATATACTATTGTCGGAAGTTGTAGGTATGTATAGGGAACATTTGGAATATTATTTTGGTAAATTTCCTGGGGCTTGTATTTGCTTTTTGCTGCCTGAGAAAATTGTGACGTCATGCTAGACCTTTGGTCTTGCGAGATATAAAATATTCCCACACAGGTCAAAGCATCAATAAAAGCCACAAGCAAGTTACAGCATCATACTTTCTATGTCAATATAGAGCTTTCTTTTGTTTTGAAAGAACCAATTTATCATGCTAGTAACATTATTGGGGTATTTTTGCATTCACTGCCATTTTAAGAACTAAACAAGGAGCTAATAGTTTCAGACAAAATGAACATCCCACACTTATTAGCACCATAGCAATATTCACTCCTTCAATCATACATCACAAACAATAATGAGCAGAGGACTCCCCCATTCACCAGATTCATGACTTCTATCGATTGATTAATTTTATGTTATTTAATTCTGTTTTCTACATTATTTCATTTGTGTCGCAGAGGCCAGTGCCCCTGTCCATGCTTTTCCTGGAGTTTCTTTTACCAGTACTCCGTGCAATATTCTTTCCAAGCCAATGACTGCTTTCCCACATAACAATTGTTGAAACAATGGTCAGCAGTGAGAGAGGAAGGAATCCTGTTGCAATTACTATTATCAATCCTCGGAAAGAAATTGGCCGAGTTGGGGATCAAACCAGCGACCCCTTGTTCTCAAGTCCTGTATGCTACCCCATGACTTTTAAGGTGCCTTTTCCACATCATAAATTTTAGATCTATAAATATTGACCTGAACAAATACCAACTAGTAGGCTTCTGCAGTAAATATCTTTGGAAAACATTGCCAAAAAAGGAGAGTGTAACTTTAGCCACAGCTTTTTTTCTTTTATGTTTCAATTCTTTAGGAAAATTAACTAGAGCTGTCACTGAATGTGACTTAATACCCCCGCCAGCGCTTTGACAGAAACAGGAAATTTAACAAAAAAATTTTCAAGTTCAAGGGGAGATTACCCTTGAATCATAGGGAGTAGATGATTGAAAACTGCGTCTTGCACAACTTCAGTATACGATCAATGTACCAACAAACTTTCAATACAATAGCAGCAAAACTGTAGGAGGAGTTCGCGATACAAAATTACTAGTATTTTGTACACAGACAGACACACGGACGGACACATAGACGGACGGACAGACAGGCTGATTCCAGTATACCCCCGAAAACATTCGTTTTACTGGGGTATAAATATTCCTTTCTCTCATATGCTTATCCTTTTGCAATACCCCCCCCCCTCCTCCCTGAAGTAATAGCCTGTACATAGCAAAAAAAATACTTTAATAGCATGTTCATCTTCAAACTCTTGATATAGCAAGACTGATATATGTTGCAGGAACTATTTGCAATATTTTCAAAAACATTTGTTAGAAAAAATAATTTAAAACTTTATCATCAAGCAATGACTTCTTCTCTTCAAATAGCATGTTAATAGCATGTTCATCTTCAAAGTCTTGATATAGCAAGGCTAATACATGTTGCAGGAACTATTTGCAATATTTTCAAAAACATTTGTTAGAAAAAAAAAATTCAACGTTTATCTAAATAAAGTAGAAAGTAATCCAAGCATATGAAAGAACTAAATCCAACACATGTTAATCAGTACTGACTGAAGTACGACTCCTGATATTTAACCCTGTACTACACAATCCCAAGTTTTAGTGATCCTAAAGAAGATGAATTTTGAAAACATTGTGGGAAAAGAAGAAAATCCTGGTAATCAGCATTTTCTCCTTTTCCCACAATGTTTTCCAACCTTTAACAAATTTCATTAATTGAGCCACATTCAACTGGTTGTCTTGCAAGTGGTTTCAAATTAGACAGGTCAAAATTTGTATCGTTTGGTAAAGGGTAAACTACAGCACTGACATCCCATATTCCAGCACCTCAGTATCTGACAAAATGAACAAAACCAAACCATGACATGTGAGACAGTGTGACCAAAATGCTTCATTAAAACTATTGACTGACATTCAGTCAATTCCTAAAATCAATCAGCAATTGATTTTTGTCCTTTTTCCAGTGATACTTCCTGGCGTACATTGAGTACCCTATACTATTTGTCACAATGGTTTTTTTACTGTTTACCCAACACAAAAATTCTGACGAAATTGTCCTAATTAAAAGCATTTGCAAATGACAAATAAAGATACTAAATTTATGAGAAGTTCTTCCCCCCCCCCCACAAAATCAGATTATTTCAATAATGTGGAATCAACTTTCCTTTATTGCCACTGAAGTCTCGTAACCCAACAAAAAAAAATTTAAACTTGTACAGTTTGAAAGAACTTGCAGATGACAAAGTAAATCTGTCTCAAATGATTAGATTTGTCTTTGATTGGGTAGAAAACATAGTGGGAAAAGGAGAAAATGCTGGTAACCAACATTTTCTCTTTTCTCCACTATGATTTCAAAAACTTTTTTCCTCTGGGTCCTTATAACTTGGGGATTGTTTGGTAACAGGGTAATGAAGTAAACGGTCAGCTTTGCCAGTCCTTTCTTATCGTCACTAAAGCAACATGCAATAATCATTACAGCGGACAAAAGGAGTCTGATTGTTCAATAGAATTCTTTATACAATCTCACAGCTCACGTCAATGCAAACCTATCAATAAGCCACTTGTTAAAGACAAACTATTCAGGAGTGAAATCCAATAGAAAGTGTTGTTTATGTCAAAGATAGAAAAAATCCTTCAGTGCTTTACCAAAGGACAAAATTTTCGACTTGTCCAAATTGGAACAATTTGCATACAACAAATTCTATGTGGCTTCAATGAGGTATTTTTTGTCTGGAAGAGTAGAAACATTGTGGGAAAAGAAAAAAATGCTGGTTACCAGAATCTTTTCTGAAGCTTTCTTTCTTGGGGTTATTTAAAGTCGGGATTGTGTGGTAAAGAATTAAACAATAACTAAAGAATTTTTGGCATTTCCTTTGCAATTCACTTTTAAAGGCCCAGTATTGTCCAAAAGTAAACAATGCAGGCATTACAATGCATTTAAATTTTCAATGCCATTATGGGGCCTTTGATATATGGTACCACTAATTTAACCCTTTACCGCACAATGCTGACTTTTAACGACTCTTGAAAAGAAGCCTTTTGAAAACATTGTGGGAAAAGGAGAAAATGCTGGTTACCAGCATTTTCTCCTTTTCCCACAATGTTTTCTATGCTATATAAGAAAAATTTCACCATTTGAGCCACTCTAAAATTGTGGTCTGCAAACGCTTTCAATTTGGACAAGGCAAAAATTTTGTCGTCTGGTAAAGGGTTAAATCCCAACCTATGACCAAATAATCCCATGTTTTTACTAATATGGAGAAGAGTGCTTGCAAAGACATTGCGTAAACAGGAGAAAACACTGGTCAAAAGCATACCCTTTTCCTGCAATGATTTCTAAACTTTCAAGACAAATCTTATCTACTGAATAATACTTCACCATGTACCACACAATCTTGAAATTTAATGGCCCTACAAGAGAGGCCTTTTGTAAGCAGCATTTTCTCCCTTTCTCACAATGTTTTCTTTATTTTTTCTTTATTTTCAAAAGCAAATCTTTATTTTCAAAATGCAAATCTTTAAGCCACATCTGTCGTCTAAAATGCTTTGGATTCGAACTTGTCTAAAATTCTTTCATGTGGCAAAGATATGATTCTGTTATCTTCATAGCTCTAAAAATTTGTTGTTAAGAACTAAAATAATCTGTACTGTAATGTTGAATCATCCAAGAATCCTTTGTCCCAGCAAAATCTTTTAATGCATGTTTGATTTTTTACATTTCTGACAAAAATAAAATTTCCCATGCCCCCATACTGACCCTGAATATAAAACATGATGCACTGCACACGGATTGATAACCCACACAATTTGATGATACCAGTGATATCTATCATTAATTTCATTACAGATGTATAAAACAGAGGCTTCAAAAGCCACTTTTATGTTTTAACCTTTACCAAACGACAATATTTTAGACAGGTCCAATTTAAAAGCACTTGCAGACAACATTTATATGGCACAATTGATGGGATCTGTATCAGATAGTCTAGTAAACATAGTGGGAAAAGGAGAAAATGCTGGTTACCAGCATTTTCTCCTTTTCCCACAATGTTTTCAAAATGCCTACTCCTCAAGGTCCTTAAAACTCCAGATTGTGTACTACAAAATCCCCAGTTCCAAGACTTGTTTTCTTTTGAAAACATTATGGTAAAAGGAGAAAATGCTGGTTACATTTGCCTTTTCTCCTTTTCCCACAATGTTTTCTACCCTTAAAGAGACAAATCCCACTGATTAAGTCATATTTAATTTGTCTGCATTTGCTTTCAAATTGGACCAGTCTAAGATTTTAGCATTTGGTAATGACTTAATCTTTAACAGCACAGTCCTAACTTTTAACAACACCAAGGAAGACAGCTTTTGAAAACATTTTGGAAAAGAGGAGAAAAAACTGGTTACATTTGCCTTTCCCATAATACTTTTAACCCTATCAAAGCCAAAGTTTTGCCATCTAAGCTACCTTTATTTTGTTGTCTAAAGAGCTTTGAATTTGGACAAGTCTAAAATTTTGTCGTTTGTTAAAGAGTTAAAAGGGATAACTTATTTGTATTCAAGAAGGATTCCAATTGCTCCAAAAACTCTTTACCAAACGACAAAATCTTATACCAGTCTAAATTGAAAACATTTGCAGACGACAAAATAAATGTGACTCAAAAACTTCAATTTGTTTTGGAAAGGGTAGAAAACATTGCAGGAAAAGGAGAAAATGCTGGTTACTAGCATTTTCTCCTTGTCCCACAATGTTTTCATAAGCTTTCTTTCTCATGGTAAAGTCTTTCATAAGCTTTCTTTCTCATGGTAAAGTCAGAACTGCGTGGTTAAGGGACAATTACCTTGTATCAATTTGCCTGCTGTTTTGGCATTATTCTTTCTCTAGTTACTGAATAATTAATGATTTTTCCTGGATCATCCTGAACATTTCATGAAGTCTCCAGGCTTACAGAAGAAACCATTCTTCAATGCTTTCCATACCATAGACTACACCAGAAGCTACTGTGGACAGTGTAGATCAAGATCAGACTGATTTTATGAATGAATCATCTCTTGATCTTGTAGCGGAACTGTATTTGTAGCCATTGAAAAAATGCAATTTATTTACTCAGTAGTTGAAGAGTTTCCTTTACCATAGACATATTTTCAGAACAGGGGGTCATGGGTTCGATCCCTGGCTTGGTCAACTTCTTTCCGAGAATTGATGATAGTTATTGTGACAGGATTCATTCCTCTCCCACTGCTGACCATTGTCTCGACGATGTGTATGTGGGAAAGCAGCCAGTGACTGGGAAAGAAAACTGTGCGGAGTACTGGTAAAAGAGACTCCAGGAAAGCATAGATAGGTGCACTGGCTGCCTCTATATAACTGAAATAATGTTGAAACACCATGCAATCAATCAATCAATCAATCAATCAGACTTACCCAAAATGAAAGCACTAAAATTTTGCAAATAACTAATTTGTTTGTTTGTTTGTTTATTTGTATTGTTGTTGTTTGTATTGGCTATTTTAACAGCATAGGTCTTATCAATGCTGTCAGTGTACCTATGCATGAGTTTCCTGGCTTTCTCACAACAGTACTGACACAACTTTTTTCCAAGTCACTGACTTATTTCTTCACGTGCATCACAGGTGAGAGGCAAAAAATTGCAGGGAAGAAAGTTTGCCTCTACTACATATAGAACCACCAGGTCACAAGTCAGATACACTAACCACTGAGCTACCAGACCAGGCAACTTCTAATTAAATGAGTTCAATTTTGAAATTTGTTTGAGGAGGGGCAGCATTTACTTCTTTTCTCACATTTTCACAGGCCTTTAATTGTCCTCAGGATCGTCAAAACTTGGGACTGTTTGGCATTAACAAAAAAATGATCAGCAGTGAGAGAGGAATGAATCTTGCCTCGTTATATGAGTGAATTGTGTCATAATGTCTATAATCAATCCTCAATAAGAAATTTGCAGAGCTGGAGATTTGAAACAGCAACCCCATGTTCCTAAATCCTGTAGGCTACCATCTGCACTACTGGGGCTAGGCACAAACTTCCAAGGGAAACTGTCATTTGAAAGGGTCATTGTCACAGAGAAACTTATCACAGCTGAAAAAATTAGCTTAATCTATCAAAATGAAAGGAAACTGATTCCTTTATTGGCTATCTGTCATTGTTTAAATGAAATTTAATAACAGTTATTGATTCTATGACAGGATATTAACTAAACTTTACACTTAGACCAGATAATTCTGAACTGGTCCAAATTGAGAGTATTTGCAGACAACAAATCAAATGTGGCTTAAATAGTGAGATTTACTTTTGAATTTTGTATTGGAGTTTGACGTAGTTTTCAATTTAGATCATATCAAAATGGTCAGTGCATGTGTTTCCTGGTTTTCTCACACCAGTACTAACACAACTTTTTATCCAAGTCACTAATTACTTTTCTCACATGCACCAGAGGTGAGAGCCAAAATATCGCCAGAAAAAAAGTTTGCCCTCTACCTTGTATCGAACTAGCAACCACCAGGTCAGGAGTCTGATATGCTAACCACTGACCTACCTGGCAGAGCTTGTTTTTGAAAGAAAAAGAAAAGAAGGAACAGGAAAAAATGCTAATCAACAGTACATTCTCAGTCAGTACTATTGATGCATTTTATTGAAATTTCAAATCTCTTTATGTCTGAATATCTGAAATAGGGGTGGGCAGTGTAGATCCAAGATCAGGCTGCACGCACTGTGCAGCCTGTTCTTCTATCTACACTGTCCACAAAAGCATTCACAGTCTGGTTCAGGGCTATAAGAGATAACTAAAATAAACATGACCAAAGTGTGACAAGAGGCATTTATCATTCACAATCCATTAAATAGTCAGAAAGTCATTTACATTGTAGGAGCTTCCACAACTATTATCTGCCCCCCTTTCCCTGATAGAAAACTCATCCATTGTTATCTACAATCAGCTCTATAGTAATATTTTTGATACATCATTGCAAAGATTGATTACCAGAGACATTCGATACCTAAATTAGTACCCTCCAAAAAAAAGTCTTTGGGTATTGTGTCCTTTGTGTTCTATGGGCGATTTTACTTTCTTTAAACCCTTTGCCACCGAGCCTCGGTAGCTCAGTCGGTAGCGTGCAGGACTTGAGAACAGGGGGTCATGGGTTCGATCCCTGGCTTGGTCAACTTCTTTCCGAGAATTGATGATAGTTATTGTGACAGGATTCATTCCTCTCCCACTGCTGACCATTGTTTCGACGATGTGTATGTGGGAAAGCAGCCAGTGACTGGGAAAGAAAACTGTGCGGAGTACTGGTAAAAGAGACTCCAGGAAAGCATAGATAGGTGCACTGGCTGCCTCTATATAACTGAAATAATGTTGAAACACCATGCAATCAATCAATCAATCAATCAATCAGACTTACCCAAAATGAAAGCACTAAAATTTTGCAAATAACTAATTTGTTTGTTTGTTTGTTTATTTGGGTTCGATCCCTGGCTCGGCCAATTTCTTTCCGAGGATTGATGGGTGTCATTGCGACAGGATTCATTCCTCTCCCACTGCTGACCATTGTCTCGATGATGGTTATGTGGGAAAGCAGCCAGTGGCTTGGAAAGAAAATTGTGAGGAGTACTAGTAAAAGAGACTCCAGGAAAGCATAGATAGGTGCACTGGCCACCGCGATATAACTGAAATAATGTTGAAAACGACGTTAAACACTATACAATCAATCAATCAATTTAAACCCTTTGCCATAGAGCCCTGAAGCTCAGCGTGTAGCTTACAGGAGTTGAAATCTGCGAGTCCTAGGTTCTAATTCCCAGCTTGGCCAGTTTCTTTCCGAGGTTAGATGATAGTCACTGTGACAGGATTCATTCCTCTCTCACCACTGGTCTTTGTTTCGATGATGCTTATGTAGGAAAGCAGAAAGTGGCTTGAGAAGATTATTGTGCAAACTACTGGTAAAAGAAACTTTACAAAAGTATGGAATGGTGCTTTTGTTTGGTGGTATTTGAGTTTAATGCCATTTCAAAAGCTTAGGTTATATTGCTACAGTCAGTGCACCTATGCATCTGTTTCATGGCTTTCTCACACCAGTACTGACACAGCTTTCTTGCCAAGACACAGACTACTTTTCTCACATTCATCAGAGGTGAGAGGCAAAAGATCACAGTAAAGAAAGTTTGCCTCAACTGGGTATCAAACCCCCAACCACTAGGTCACAAGTCAGATACACATACCACTGAGCTACCAAGCCGGGCTGGAATGGTGCAATGATTATGATATAACTGAAATGTTTGAAATAAAGTAAATACCATACAAGCACCTTTGACCCTTTACCAAACTTCTCTTTGTTTTCAATCCCGGGAAAGATGGCTTTTGAAAGTAATACTGGAAAAGGAGAAAACATGGCAAGAGAAGTCATGAAATTGGGATCAAAACTTGCAATGGTGAATAAACAATGGTTTTAGAACAAGAATACCATCCCCATCCTTAAACCCCCCCCCCCCATCTATCTGGACTTCAATAAACATTATTGTGCTTGGAAAGGTCCAACATTTATAAAGGCGGAATATCCGTTTAACTCTTTACTACATCAAAAAATTTTAGTCCAAAATGAAAGCATTTGAAGACAACAAATAAATATAGCCAAAATAACGCTTTCAATCTTTCAAATGGTAGGAAACATTGTGGGAAAAGGAGAAAATGCTGGTTACCAGCATTTTCTCCTTTTCCCACAATGTTTTCAAAAGGCTTCTTCCGACGAATCGTTAAAATTCAGGACTGTGTGGTAAAGAGTTAATAGTGACTGTGTTTGAACATCCCAGCTATCAACGACGACACTCATCGAAACCACTTGACTTTATCAAAACCAATCAATACTGGTAGATTACCCGCTATTCAAAATGAGGTGGATTTCCAGCAGAATGTCACATGACCATGTTGACAATATCGGAAACAGCCTGCTTCATTCCACTAATCTGTAGTGGCATAAATGTTTAACCCTTTACTAAAAAATCACAAGTTTTATCGACACCCAGGATGAAGCCTTTTGAAAACATTGTGGGAAAAGGAGAAAATGCTGGTAACCAGCATTTTCTCCTTTTCCCACAATGTTTTCTATCCAATAAAAGACAGAGATCATCATTATATCATCTGCAAATGCTTTCAATTTGGTTCAGTCCAAAGTTTGGTCGATAGTATATGGTTAACACCAAACCCTTCCAGTGCCTTATCATAACTTAACAATTATCCTGCTAAATAGGTGAAATTAAACTTTCAAGCCCACAGGAAAAACTCAAATTTTGCCTTTTCAAACATATTTTTTTTGGGGAAGGACATCTCCCTATCGGACAGTGTAAATTGAAGATCAGGCTGTATGTTCTGTGCAGCCTTATCTTGATCTACACTGCCCCCCCCCGCAAAAAAAAAGTCATTGGGTTGTGCTTAGTAACCTGAGGGTTAATTTGTTCTGGCATCCAGTGTAGATTAAGATCAGACTGCACAAAAAATGCAGTCTGAGTTGGGGTCTAAATTGTTAGCCATGTGGAGATTCAGTCTTCACTGTGACCAGCAATATTTTGTTTACTTGGCATTTTCAGGATTAAACCATATCCCAAACCCTAGAGAAGAGACTTTTGAAAACATTGTGGGAAAAGTAGAAAACGCTTGTAACCTTCTACCCATTTGAAGACAAAATCCCACCATTTGACCCCATTTAACTTGTTGTCAGTATAAACTGTAACAATTTGGACAAGTCTAAAACCATCTTGAAAGCACTTATAGAAGACGATTAGTGTTGGACATTACCTTGAAAGGGTAGAAAAGGTGCACAAAAGGTGCAGTCTAATCTTCTATCTACAGTGTCCAATAAGGAAACAACTTGAAAGTATAATTAACTCTTTACCATACGAAAATTTTTTAGACTGGTCCAAATTGAAAGCAATTGCAGACCACAAAATAAATGTGACTGAAAAATTGAAATTTGGTTTGGGAAAGCTAGAAAACATTATGGGAAAAAGAGAAAATGCTGGTTATCAGCATTTTCTCCTTTTCCCATAATGTTTTCAAAAGGCCTTTTCTTTAAGGTCCTTAAAAGTCGGGATTGTGTGGTAAAGGGTTAAAGACTTTCCCAAATGAAAGATTCTAAACCCTTCTAAATTGAAAGCATCTACAGACGAGAAATTTGAAATTGGAACAAATGAACTCGAGTTTTTTGACAGGGTAGAAAACATTGCGGGAAAAGGAGAAAATGCTGGTTACCAGCATTTTCTCATTTTCCCACAATGTTTTCAAAAGACCTCTTCCTCAGGGTCATGAAAACACAGGACCGTTTGGTACATGGCTAACTTATTTAGCAGGTTACAGGGTTAAACTATAATAAATCCTATGTTTACTTTTAACATATGCCACTGTTTTCTCACAAGTTTAATGACAGATTTGACTTTGTATTTTTAAGAGACACTCATCTTTGAAAGAATGAAATTTGATAGGATAATAAGCCACAGTCAACAATGTTTTCCTTCACCCTTTACAACACAATCCCACATTTTGACAAACCTTTTAGAAAACATTGTGGGAAAAGGAGAAAATGCTGGTTACCAGCATTTTCACCTTTTTCCCCACAATGTTTTCTACCTTTGATACTGATGAAGAAGCCTTTAGAAAACATTGTTGGAAAGAGAAAATGCTTGTAACCAGTATATTCTCCTTTTCCCACAATGTTTTCAGAACACAGTCCCAAGTTTCAACAAACCTGATATTTTTAGAAGCATTTTAAAAACATTGTGGGAAAACAAAGATATGCTGGAAACCACATTTTTTTCTCCTTATTTCACAACCCTTTCAACAGCAAATCTCTATTAATTTGAGCAAAATTTAATTTGTTTTCTGCAAAATTTCCTTTACTTTAGGCAATTCCAAACTTTTGAATCATTCAAGCAATAAGCAATCAGAGCTTCTGCCACACTGTTTCCTCAAAGTACAGTATTTTCCATATCCTCACCCTTTCAAACTTAACATAATACAATCCAATTATGCCATCTTCACATTAGCCAGATTTCACACTGTTTCCATACATCTTTGATGAATGTCTACCAATAACAATGATCATACCCGCAGACATTTCACAGCAAAATTAATTCCAGAAATCTGATTTCATTTTTTCTGGGGAGGAAAATTATCAAGAACATGGCAGACTCTTGCTTGAGCAGTCACATGACAAAGAGTTAACCCTTTACCTTAAAATCCAGAGTTTAAACAAACCTTGAGAAAAGAAAAAGGGCTTTTGAAAACATCGTGAGAAAAGGAGAAAATGCTGGTAACCAGCATTTTCTCCTTTTCTCACAATGTTTTCTACCCTATCACTGAAAAATCCCTATATAGGGGCTATAAATATGTTGACTTACGATATCAAAAAGTCTGAAATTTCAGCATGCGGGAAAAGTGTTAATTAGCAAAGAAAATGCCACAGCAGCTTAACTGCTCTGACACAGATTTAATTACAGTAATTAAAAGAGAAAAAAAAAAATGCTGTACTAAAAACCGTTTCTAGTCAACTTTTAACTCTCTGATTTTTTTTCAACCCAGTTTACTGCAAATCTCTCATGAACCTAATCTTAGGAAAAGCAGCCAAAAAAACAGCTCCTAGACAGATGTACAAAGTAATTATAGTTTGGGATTAAATATTCCATATCCCTCTCTTATATCTAAGGAAAACTAGCCATTTCTCAAGCAAACAATAAAGCATGTATCCACAAATATTTTCCAAAAATGAGGATAAGACACCATGTCCATAGCTACAGTCTCTTCTATTTCACTAACTCTTTACCAAATAATAAACCCTTTTTATATTCAATCAAATTAAAAGCATTATGCAGCTGGCAATTTAACTCTTTACTACACAATCCCGACTTTTAAACGATCTCCAGGAAGAAGCCTTTTGAAAACATGAAGGGTAAAGGAGAAAATGCTGGTAAACAGCATTTTCTCCTTTTCCCACCATGTTTTCTACCCTTCCCAAAGTAAATTTCATTTTTCAATCCGATTTAAATGTCGTCTGCAAATGCTTTCAATTTGGACCAGTCTACAATTTGGTTGTTTGGTAAAGAGTTGAAGGTAGCTCTACAGACTATTTCTGTCTTTGAAATGATGGAAAACATTGTGGGAAAAGGAGAAAATGCTGGTTACCAGCATTTTCTCCTTTTTCCACAATGTTTTCTAACCTACCTAGGACATATTTTTTTCTTTTGGTCCACCTTTAATTTGTTGTCTGCAAAATTATGCTTTCAATTTGGACCAGGCTGAAAGCTTGTCATCCAGTAAAGCATTACAGTGCCTTTCATGACTATAGTTGCCTTTGCAGTCTGATCCTTGGTCTACACTGTCCACTTTTACTGATACACTATAGACAAAAGCAATCATTGAATTGCACATAATTTCCAGCAAGTGTTTAAAACCCAAACATTCTTATTTCAAAGTTCTTAAAAAAATCTCAATTATTGTACAGCATATGACCAAGATCAGACTCCATGTTCCTTGCAGTCTGATTATAATCTACACTGTTGCACTAGGCAGACTATAGGTAAACATAATAGCACTAATAACGAATTCATTTACTGTTATTTACTGCACAATTTCATATACTCCTCACTATCACAATGTGAGCAAATGTTTAAAACCCAAACATTATTATTTTCAAAGTTCTTACAAAAATCTAACTGTATTCTACAGCATGGATCCAAGATCAAACTTAATGTTTCTTGCAGTCTGATCTTGATATATACGACTGCACCAAGCAGGCTATAGGTAAGGATAACAGCACTAATAACTAATTCATTTACTGTTAACTGCACGATTTCATATACTCCTCACTATCACAATGAAAGTGATTCTCATAGCTGTAGTATTTCTTACAAACCAATACACACAGTAGCCAATCAATGAGTTTTCTGGAAGGTCATGTGATGTACATGTGACCCTGATGGGAGAGGTTAATTGAAATCCGATGAAGAAAAGCTGTCATGAAGAAGAGGGAGGACTGAAAACTAAAATGTGAAGCATGTGCCGCTTGATTGAGAAAATTTACTATCATAAGCCTTGTTTTGGGAATAATTATTGGGAATACCCATCCATTATTCCTAAAATCTGGATTAAGTTCTACTCTTATTTTCACCTTCACTGAATGGATGAAAGAATAAGTCCGCATTTTTTTGTTTAAGTCTTTACCACACAGTCCCAAGTTTTAGCGACCCTGAAGAAGAAAGTCTAAAGAAAACATAGTGGGAAAAGGAGAAAATGCTGATAACCAGCATTTTCTCCTTTTCCCACAATGTTTTCTACCCTTTCTAAGACAATTTTCTCCATTTGAGCCACATTAAAATTGTCGTCTGCAACTGCTTTCAATTTAGATCAGTCTAACGTTAATTTTGTCTGTTAGTAAAGAGCTAACTCTAGTGATATCTAGAATAAAAGTTTGTTTGTTTGTTTGAATGGTGTTTTACGCCGCTTTCAACATTATTTCAGTCATATCATGGCAACAGCTCACATATTTATGTTTCCCTGGGTTTCACCAGGACTAGGCTGGGGCTCTGAAGTGTCTTGCCCAAGGACACTTCTGTGAAGAACCCAATGGAGCCAAGAATAAAAGAGAGGAAAGTGTAGATCAGAGATCAGACTGCACGTTCTTCTGTGCACTCTGATCTTAATCTACACCGTCCACAGTAGCTTTTTGTGTTGTCAACAGTAAGGAAAGTTCAGTCCACGCAGGCCGAAACCTTTTGCTAGTGGTAAATTTTATGCAGCTCAAAGGGCCAGTGTACCTCATAATTCAGACAGTTATTAAACAAAATGGAATTCATGGACACATAATTATATAGTAACTTGCTTGGTATAATGCATCACGGTATTATATTAGTTGTACAGTCAGGTGGCAGGGGACGTGGAAACTTGTTCACGGCTGTGGTGAATCATGTCGCCCTGCCTCCTGACCATACAACGAATTTATTATACTGCAAAGTTTTACCATTCCAACATGTGTTACGTGAAATTTACCTTATTTTTGGTTTCAAAAATTGAGTACGCTGACGAAGTAGAATTTCCCTTCAATGAAAACTGAAGTCACTGGGAACTGACGTCACTGAAACCTTGGAAAAACGTGCAGTTTGGTGCATAATCTTGATGTTAATTTTGATAGACGCCGCTATTTTGGATGTTGTGTTGAAAGTGTAGTCATGTATACGGGGCTCCCGAAAGGGAAACTGCTTTTACGTTGGTTTTGCCAGTGTACATGATATATCTGTTCGGGGTATATTATCCAATCAGATCTTGAAAAATTTCTTTGCAGTATAATAAAGATGCATTAAGCCCACTTTTGCCAGAGCATGGCTTATAAATTTAGTTTTTTTGGACACAACTCTCCACCATAACTTATCTGCTGTATGATTTTTGATCATAGTAGATCAAAATCAGACTACCAAGAATCTTGATTTCAAAAAAAAACATGCATTTTTCAAGAAAATTCAGGTCAAGAGCTATGCTGTTTTCAAACATCAACATGGCGTCCAGCACTTTCTCCATTTCCAACAATGTTTTAAAAAGGGCTCTTTCTTCGGATCGTTAATGCATTGCATTAGTTATTAGTGCGCCCAATATTACCTTTGATGTTCATGGGCCTTAAAAATTTATTCGTTCATTCATTCATTCATTCATTCTCCCTGTTGTTTAAACTTGGGATTGTTTTGTAAAGGGTTTAAAATCAGACAATGCATACAATTAGGTTATATAGGTATCAAAGTACAGCACTCCCTGCTTCTTTTCACAGTCTTCTTTATTGCTTAACCCTTTACCACACAATCCCGACTTTTAACGACCCTGAGAAAGAGGCCTTTTGAAAACATTGTGGGAAAAGGAGAAAATGCTGGTTACCAGCACTTTCTCCTTTTCCCACAATGTTTTCTACCCTTCCCAAAGCAAATTTCCATTTTTGAGTCGAAGTACTTTTGTCGTCTGCAAATGCTTTCAATTTGGACTAGCCCAAAGTTTTGTCGTCTAGTAAAGAGTTAACTTTTTACCACATAATCCCGAGTTTTAACAAACCTGAATAAGACGGCTTTTGAAAACATGTAGAAAAAGGAGAAAATGCTGGTAACCTGCATTTTTGTCCTTTTCCCTTAATGTTTTCTATCCTATCAAAGACAGTAATGGTCGTTTGAGTTACATTTTATTTTTCATCTGTAAACACTTTCAATTTAGTATAGTCCAGAATTTTGCTGTAACTCTTCACCAAATAACAAAATTTTAGACTTGGCTAAACCTAAAGCATTTGCAAACAACAGATTATATTTGGCACAAAGGATAAGATTTGTATCAGAGAGGGTAGAAAACATTGTGTGAAAAGGAGAAAATGCTGGTTATCAGCCTTGTCCCTCAAAACCATTAAAACATTTGATAGTTTGGTAGAGTTTAGGACCTGTGAACAAAGGTTAAAATAAAATTACTTAGACTAGGCTGATAATTGTTGTTAAAAATATTCAACTCCCAGCATGTGATTTCTTGACTAACCTTTAAAGGGCCGAATAAACTTAACTCTTTCCATACCATAGACAACAACAGAAACTTTTGTGGACAGTGGGGGTCAAGATCAGACTGCACAAAACTTGAAGTCCGATCTCTGATCTACACTGTCCACTTCTTTATTCTGGATTATGACTGAACTCTCTCTTGATCTTGCACCAAAACTGTATTGAATTTTGTAGCCTTTGTGAAAATGCAGTTTATTTATCCAGTAATGAACGAGTTAAGACATTTTCAGTCCAAAAATAAGACCCAAATAATTGCATTTTCAAGATTAATATTTTTCAGAATGTCTCAGCAAAGCAGACAGTATAGATCAAAGATCAGACTGCACCTTTTGTGCAGTCTGATCTTTGATCTATACTGGCTGCAACTGCAACTATATTTGTTAAAGGTACTTTAAGGGTATATAACACATTATAGGCTGTGTGCTAGACAGAAAACGAGTAGCTGGCACCTACTATTGTGAACTGGCACCTACCTAGTGTTGTAAAACTAAGGTTTCTTCGTTTATTATAATTTGTATAATGTGTTATAGCCTGCTATTATTAAATACCCAAATGCAACTGAATTGTTTGAATGATGTTTTATGCTGCTTTCAACGATATTTCAGTGTTTGTTGAGGGTTTTTTGCACTTTAATCATTTATTTAGACAGCCAATCAATGATATGAATGCACACTGCGCAGTTTAGACTATGTATTCTATGCAGCCTGATCTTGATCTATGCTGCCTTACATTTCCTTCCGCACTCTATACTTGTCCATATTGAAAACGTTTGCAGATGATAAATAAAATATGGCCCAAATTATGGAATTTTTCTTTGATAGGGTAGAAAACACTGTGGCAAAAAGGAGAAAATGCTGGTTACCAGCATTTTCTCCTTTATCCACGATGTTTTCAAAAGGCTTCTTCCTCAGGGTTGTTAAAACTAGGGATTATGTAGTAATGGGTTATAATAAAACTTTTCTTCTTGATATAACCAACTCCCAGACAAATTTTTCTCTAAATTCTACGGAAATGACATGATACCATGGTATTCAGGCAGAAGTCTCCACATGTGGGGACAGACATCTCTCTCTAGATGCCTCACATTTCTGATGCTTTCAGAGTATCCTTGTGTCAGATTCCTGACCTGTGACAGTGTGCATACCATTTCTTACAATCCTACAGCAGATTGGTTCAATATTTATGAACAAGAGTGCCGTTGTCACAATATACGCCGCCACATGAAATATAACATGAAGCCCCCTTTTTCCATGACACAGCTACAAATCGCAAAACCCTGACAATATGCAATAGGTCACATGATGAGAAATATTCTGTGAAAATTTTATCCAAATCCGTCAAGAAATGTGGGAGGAGTTGCATTCACAAGAAATGGACGTACGTACAGACGGACAACGGGACGGACAGACGAACAGACGGAGATGACGCCAATATACGTCGCCTCCGGAGCAATCCCTTGTAGCAGGCAATTGCTCCTTTTCTAATAAAATTTTCTGGAAAATTTAGGATGATTTTACCAAACTAATTTCTTGTAACAAGAAATTGTTCCTGTTTGAATTACATTTTCTTGTCTATTCAGACAATTTTCCAAACTCATCTCTTGTAACAAGCAATAGTTCCTGTTTCAATTATATTATCTTGTCAATTCAGACAATTTTCCAAACTCACTTCTTGTGACAAGCAATTGTTCCTGTTCAAATATATTTTCTGGTCAATTCAGACGATTTTCCATACTCATTTCTAATAACAAGCAATTTCCCCTTTTTCAATAATATTTTCTAGTCAATTCAGACAATTTTCCAAACTCATTATTCCTCTTCAATTATATTTTCTACTCAATTCAGACGATTTTCCATACTCATTTCTAGTAACAAGCAATTTCCCCTTTTTCAATAATATTTTCTAGTCAATTCAGACAATTTTCCAAACTCATTTCTTACAACAAGCTATTGCTCCTTTTCCAATCAAATTTTCTAGTAAAATGCAAAACAAAAAGGATACCAAATAAGATTTTTATCGTTCTCTTTTAAATATTTTCTCTTTATGTTACAATGTTTTAAAATCTTGTCTACTGGTCGTCAAGAAATGTACTGGGGAAACCACATCAACGTATTTTCCAGTATCACAGATTGATCAAGGCCACAAGCAGTCATCTTGGAACTCTCGTGGGCTATTGTTACATAAATAAACAGTAAATTCCAGACACATTGTAGGATAAGTGACATATTCTAATCTTTTTCTTGCCTTTCTGACTAGTTTTTATCCCTTTAGCACACAATCCTGAGTTTTAACGAATGCGAAGAATAAGCCTTTTAAAAACCTTGAGGGAAAAGGAGAAAATGCTGGTAACCAGCATTTTCTCCTTTTCTCACAATGTTTTCTTACTTTCAAAAAAAAAATTTCACTTTTGGTGTCACATTGATTTTCTTGTCTCCAGAATGTTCCCACGATGTTTTCCAACCTGACAAAGATGAACTCCATTATTTTAGCCACATTTTCGCTGTCACCTTGCAAATACTTTCAAATCCTTTCAATATGGATCATCCGAAATTCTGTTGTGTTATAAACAATTAAGGAAATATGTCAATTTTATTTATTTAGCAGGTTAATTCTTTACCACACAACAAAATTTTGGACTCAACCAAATTGAAAGCATTTGCAGATGACAAATAAATCTCAAATGATGATTTCTGTCCTTGATAGAGTAGAAAACGTGGGAAAAGGAGAAAATGCTGGTTACCAGTATTTTCTCCTTTTCCCACAATGTTTTCGAAAGGATTCTTTCTCAGGGTTGTTAAAACTATGGAATGTGTGGACGCAACATTTAAATGGTTGCAAAGCAAAAACTGTCAAATGCTTTCAACTTAGACAGTCCAAAATTTTGTCCTTCAATGGCAAAGAGCTAGGTTAACCCTTTGCCAGGTTAACCCTTTACCGTACAGTCCTGACTTCTAACCCTGAAGAAAAAGACTTTGGAAAACATTGTGGGAGAAAGGAGAAAATACTAGTAATCACTATTTTCTCGGATTGTCAAAATTTTTTCCAACCCTCCAAATACATTTTCAATTTTTGAGTCACATTTATTTTGTCATCTGCAATTAATTTAAATTTGGACAAGTCTAAAACTCTGTCATGTGGCAAAGAGTTAAGTGTTAATGGTCTAAGGATTCACATTAGTCCTTTCACACACTATTTATTTGCATTTAAGTCAATAAAATGTTGAGCATTATGAGGTAACGAGATAATTTAGCCGAGAACTGCAAATAAAAGTGAACGATTATCCACTCGAGACTAAGTTATAAGTCGCCGAATGTCACTTTCTGTGGTCTGAAATTGCCCTCTTTTAGATTTGCAATCACCCTTTTCAAATTTGAAGAAAAGATTCAAAGTTAACCCTTTACCACACAAAACTGAGTTTTAACGACCCCGAAGAAGATGCCTTTTGAAAACATTGTGGAAAAAGGAGAAAATGCTGGTATCAAAAAGGCACCTGAAAGGCACTTGTGAAAGGCACTTGAACAGGGTCCAAAAAATCCACTCGTCCACTCGTCCTTACTAGTAAAAATTTGGTGAGGGCAAGTGGATTATCCTTCTTTGTCTAACTGTAGGATGAGTGCAAAATGGCACAAGTAAGAATTCCGAAATTTTTTGGACCCTGTTGAAAGGTTAACCCTTAGCAATCCATCCCATGTTCCAACAATCATAAAGTATAATTATGCAGAGAACAAACCTTATCACATAACCTCCCTTGTTTTCAGTGTAATATACCCATTACAAATGTTCTTATCTTATACACGTTTAGTATCACTATTGTGTGACGTCATTTTTGACATCATTTTGTACGTATTTCATGGTTAAGTGAATGGGTATTATGGATATTACCGTTCGTGCATCTATAGCTGGTTTTGCATCTTTTGATCTATAATTTATGAAATATCGTTATGTGATAAAAAGAATCTGACATTTGTTGACTGTTGTGATAAAATTTTATTAAACTCGTCCAGAAAAATGTTATTAAGCTCGCCAAAGGCTCGCTTAATAACATTTTTCAAGACTCGTTTAATAAAATTTTATCTCAACAGTCAACTCATGTCAGATCCTATATGTATGTCATGTTTTTCTCTTAAAATTATTGAAAACATTCTGTGAAAAGGAGAAAATACTGGTTACCAGCAAATTCTCCTTTTCTCCAATTTCTCCTCTATGTTCTCAAGAGTTTCTTTACAATGGTCTTTAAAATTTGGGATTGTTTGGAAAACTTTGCAGAGTCAATACTTTGCCCACCAGAATCAACACTGTGTAGGTAAACTAGAGGCGCTTGAGCACCTGTATCGCTCCACAGGCCTGATATTTCTATAATGGCGAAAGGAAGTTTTTAACAATTATCATTCAATCCTGCATTTTAGCTCACTGAAGAAACAATTTGGTAGACAACCACCATAGGAACTTACCTGCAAAACAACAATGAAATCCAATGAATAGTTTTAGAGAAGAAATTTTTCAAAGATTTTACTTTATACCATAAAAGGAAAATGAGTCTCCCATAAAAGCCATGTTTTTTGACAGATCTTTTTTTTTTTAAGGAATTCTGTAAACCTGTATCTAAGGAACATTCCTGCAAAATAATAATGCTATCCAAATAGCGGTTTGGAAGGAGAAGATTTTTAAAGGTTTTTTACTTTGGTTGCCATGGCAACCAGAATTCTTCATGGAACACA
This sequence comes from Hippopus hippopus, assembly GCA_946811185.2. NCBI lineage: Eukaryota > Metazoa > Mollusca > Bivalvia > Cardiida > Cardiidae > Hippopus > Hippopus hippopus. The sequence goes on from OX328110.1 coordinate 43,523,541, forward strand.
ATTATTTGAAGGAATTTGAAAGAGGACCACCAATGGAACATTCCTGTGAAATTTGGTAAAAATCCAGTCAATAGTTTCTGAGGAGAAGTTTTTTAAAGAAAAAGTTTACGGACGCACGCACGGACAAACGAACGGACGGACGGACGCACGACGGACACAACGCCATGACAATAGCTCGCTGGCCTTCGGCCAGTGGAGCTAAAAATCAGACCACTTTCTGTGCAGTCTGATCTTAATCTACACTGTCTGCAAAAGCAACCATAGTTGTGCATGATGACACAATCTAAAAGTGCGACCAAATTGTAAGTTATATTGCCTTCTTTTCAAGCAGTAACTTATAGCCTCAATTGTTTATTGCTATACTCTTGAGTTCTTAGGACTACTTAGTTCCTTTTGCAGACAGTGAAGATCAAGATCAAACTGGCTAGAACATGCAGTTTTGATCTTAGACCTAAATTCTTTAATAGAACTTTTGTGTGACATACATACCATACAAGCCATGAAACTGAAACAAATGGGCAATATCTTTTTTCTCAAAAACTGAAATTGTACACTTCCCTTTTTTTCTTGGTCATTTTGGGATTAACTGTTTTTCAACAATACTCTTATTTCAAAAAGGCCTTGATTCAATTATAAGGCCCTGACATAGTATGGGTGAAAATCTGGATTTTCACAAGCAAGACAGCTGTAACTGTGGCATGACTGGAATAATGTATAATTCAATCATGGTCCACAATCAAATGCAACATCTTGCAGTATCTGGTCCAAGTCCACAGTGTTTGCCACAGTCCAATTTTTATAGAAATCAGACATTTACAGATTAATGGAAAGATGATCTCAACTAAAGGTTGAAATATTTGGTCAAATTACACAAGAATAAATCAATTGGCTCACAGGCCTGTACTTGCCAGTACTATGGGATCTCTTGTGGTCAATTTTCAATTCTAATTTATTCTAAACAACACAAAGGTGACAGAGCTTTCAAAAGAATTAATTTGATGCTGTTTTGATTTAATAAAACAATGACAAAGAAGTGTTTCAAACCCAAAGAAAGAGACTGGTTGAAGACACAATAGAAAATACCATTCAAACCAAGTTAGTACGCTGCAAATAGCATGCGGGTGGCAAAATTTCTGACCTTGACTTGTGGCATATTGTCTCCTTTTTCACCCGTTACTTCAATTTTTTTCTTTTAACCCTTTACCACACAGTCCTGAGTTTTAACGACTCTGAAGAGGACTTTAGAAAACATTGTGGGAAAAGGAGAGAATGCTGGTAACCAGTATTTTCTCCTTTTCCCACAATGTTTTCTACCCCTTTCAAAGAAAAACTTCATCATTTGTGCCACATTTACATGGTCATCTGCAAATACTTTGAATTTGGACAATTCTACATTTTTGTCCTTTTATAAAGAATTAACTATTAAGTAAGGACTTAATAAGATGATACAAATAGAAAGCAAATGCGGACCACAGATTTTATGTAGCTGGGTGGTAGTATGCGTGGTTGGAAAAGGCAGACAGTTTCGTTCCAAAAACAATAATTAATGTTTACAAATGAGTCCTGCCACGTGAAAAGGAGGTTTAACGCATCTGCAAAAAGTATCGACCCATGTCAGTCTGCACAGTCCATGCAGGTTGACATGGGTTGGAACTTTTTGCTAATTGTTACTTTTCTGCAAGTTCAAGGCCTATTCTTTTCCCTGATCTAGTTGGTTAGTACACAAAATGAATTTATTGGATCCATAACTATTTGATGGCTTGCTTTGTATCGTGCATCACAGAGATGCAATAAACACCCTTTTCCCAGGGCATGGCTCAGAAATTTTCTGCATATACATGTACAATTATATAGGTAACTAGTAACCTATATATTTATGATAATTATAGTAGGTAACTAGTAGAATATGACAAGCAGGGAAAACATCTTACAGAAAGAAACAACATGGAAAGGACAGAAATACAGTGAAAATAGGAGCCACTGTTTGCAACATATCAAGACCAAACTGATGAAAAGTTGGACTTAAGAAGAAAAGACCATCAGGAAAACATCATTACAAATGGATAAATCACTCTTTTTTTTTGGTGCATTCACATATCACTGTAAACTGGTTACCATACGTCAGTTATGAGTTGTAGACTTATCCATGCTGTTACATCTCGAATCTTCACACTATTGTCAGAATCTTCACTTAGTGACATGAAAAAAGTATTTTAAAAGAAAATGTTGCAGGAATTATATAAAACAGAAAGATAGAAATCTGATGCCATGCACGTGTAATACTAACACTTAACAAAAAAGCTAACATTTGGACAAGCACGTATCGAATTCGAAAGCATCTGCAGACATCAAATCAAATCCAGTTAAATGATGGAAGTTGTCTTTGAAAGGGGTAAAAAACATTGTGGGAAAAGGAGAAAATGCTGGTTACCAGCATTTTCTCCTTTTCCCACAATGTTTTCATAAGCCATTATTTCCAAGGTTTGTTAAAAAGTAGGAACTGTTTAGTACAGGATTTAACATTTCCAGCTCATGTATATGCTAGAGGCAGGAAATGAAGATGATTATAGAAGACATGTTATTGATAAAATTCATATGCTTCAAGATCTGTCAGTCACCAGTCAGTCTTTATTCTTTTCTTGCCTGATAAATTGAATTATTTCGCTCCTTTTTATATTGCGGCCCAAAAAATCAAAAGGGAGTTACCTCTTCAGATTTTTATAAGCAACCAGAACTTCTAAAATACTCTATCAATGACTGCTGCAAGAAAATATTTAGTACACCATCAATGAACTAGAGCTGTCACTGAATGTGACTTAATACCCCCGCCAGCGCTTTGACAGAAATAGGCAATTTAACAAAAAATTTGTTCAAGGGGAGATTACCCTTGAATCATAAGGAGTACATGATTGAAAACTGCGTCTTGCACAACTTCAGTATACGATCAATCTATCAACAAACTTTCAATACAATAGCAGCAAAACTGTAGGAGGAGTTCACGACACAAAATTACTAGTATTTTGTACACAGACGGACACACAGACACACGGACGGACACATGGACGGACGGACAGACAGGCTGATTCCAGTATACCCCCGAAAACATTCGTTTTGCGGGGGTATAATAAGAATGTATCACTTGATAACATTTTTCTTGACCTATTTAATAAAATTTAATCTGAAATACCAATTATGTCATATCCTATATATCATGAAACAGCATATCGTGGTATCATAATAATATCCAACGCTCGGCTGCAAGTGCTTGATTTTCAGTGAAAATTTTAAGTTGAAAAGGGGGCATAACTGTGTCAAAAGCTATGTTAATAGTTACCTTCCCTTGTTGTATAAGCCCCCTCTTTTGAAAGTCAACAACTTGTCTACGTTTGAAGGAAATATCTTCAGTAATAACTCAGATAATGCAAAATGTCCAAGTTTTTGCATGTTGATGACACAAACACAGACAATGAGGCCAGGGCTATGACAATAACTCGTCATTTTCTCTGAAAACAGCCAAGCTAATAAAGAATGCTGTGATACCATAATATCATACTAAAGCATTTGATAATGGATGTTATAGATCCAAGATCATAATGCTCCTTCTATGCAGTCTAAGTTAGTAATAGTAAATTATACAGTTTCTCTTGTTTAAAATGTTTGAGCTAAGCGGACAGTGTAGATCAAAGATCAGACTGCACATTTTGTGCACGTTTTGTGCAGTCTGATCTTGATCTACGCTGGCTGCAAAGGCAACTATTGCTGCGAAAGGCACCTAACAATAACATTCTTGATGAAAGGCCTGAAGCCCTCAATGATAGTAAATTATAGGGTAATTTAACCCTAGATGTTTATAATCTTCTGTCAAAAGTCACAAAAGCCTGCCAATTCTCTGTAATAAAATACCGTCAAAAAATGACTTACTATTTCCTCGCTATCCCTTTACGAAGTAATTTATTTCAACCACACAATCCCTAGTTTGGGCAACCATGACAAGAAACACTGTGGGAAAAGTCATAAAAGCCTGCCAATTTCTCTGTAATAAAATACCCTCAAAAAATGACTTACTATTCCCTTGCTAACCCTTTACTAGGTAAACTATCTCAACCACACAATCCCTGGTTTGGGCAACCATAACAAGAAAGGCTTTTGAAAATAAGACAGAATTTCCATTTCATATTCCAAGCTCTACCTAGGTTTAATTCTTTACCAAATGATAAAGTCTGGACCAGACAAAAATCAAAGCATTTGCAGACAACAAAATGTAGCTAAAATAATAATTTCTGTCTTTCTAAATGGTAGAAAACCAGCATTTTCTCCTTTTCTCACAATGTTTTCAAAAGCCTTCTTCAGGGTCATTAAAACTCTGGACTGTGTGGTGAAGGGTTTAAATAAGCTATGCTAAAAATTTTGTAGATCGAATAATCATTTTTGTGATTGAAATAGTCAAAAACATTGTGGGCAAAAGGAGAAAATGCTGGTTACTCGCATTTTCTCCTTTTCTCACACTTTTCAAAAGCCTTCTTCTTCAGGGTCATTAAAACTCTGGATGTGTGGTGAAGGGTTAAATTAGCTATGCTAAAAATTTTGTAGATCAAATAATAAGTTTTGTGATTGAAATAGCAGAAAACATTGTGAGAAAAGGAGAAAATGCTGGTTACCAGCATTTTCTACTTTTCTCACAATGTTTTATTAGACCATCTTCTTCAGGGTCATTAAAACTCTGGGATTGTGTGGTAAAGGGATAAATTAGCTATGCCAAAATTTACAGCAAACCACACAATAAAATAACCATTTCCACAGAAAGGAGATACTATTTTGATAATGATAAAGAAAACATTGTGGAAGGGATGGGAATTTTCTTGGATTGGCAATTCTTTTTCATGATGACAAGGACAACTGCAGGGTTAAACCATCATGGTAAGCTTCAGCGATTGCTTCAGCCCGCACAAGCTGACCTTGGTCGAAATTTTTTGCTCCTAGTCAAGTTTCTGCATTTCAAAGGACCATTCTACTACATTACCCAGTCTGTTGTAATACAGAATGGATTTTATGGATCCGTAATTATATGATTTTTGGTAAAATGCATCATGGAAATGCATTAAACCCCTTCTTGCCAGAGCCCTGCTTACTTGTCATCTGCAAATACTGTCAGCATGGACATGTACATAGGCATAGCCAATATTAAGGTATTTATACCCACAGTGAGGCACGAAGTCCTAATGTGGAAGGAGCAGGAGGGTAGCATTTAGTGTAAGCATAGAGCAATTTCAGTCATCAATGCATCAATTAAGTTTGAAAAGGCGCAGATCTCTCCGGAAAATTCAATACATGTATAAGATATAATGATTTCCAACAGTTTTACTTTGGTCTCAGACTTTTTTGTATGCACATGTGTATTGTGCGTAGGGTGCCACACCCTTGATATTGTTTAGAATAGGATTAAACATGAAACTTCAAACATTTGGAGCAGTAATTATGGATGTTTCATTTTATGGATTTTATCAAGAAAGCCATAATTATAATCTAACTGAAAGTAGTAACAGTCTTAGCAATCAAAACTTTTTTCCACAATGTCAAAATATTTCCGAAATATTCAAGATGCGGAAACATACATGTATTTTCGTGTATTTTCATGCAGGAAAGTACATGTATTTAACCCTTTACCACACAATCCCGTCTTTTAATGACCCTGAAAAAGAAGGCTTTGGAAAACATTGTGGGAGAAAGAGAAAATGCTGGTAACCAGCATTTTCTCCTTTTCCCCCAATATTTTCTAATCTTCCCAAAACAACTTTCAATTTTTTTTTGTTATGCATGTATTTGATTTGTCTTCTGCAAATTAATACTATGAAGTTGTACTGGTTTAAAATTTTGTCAAAGTGTCAACTCTTTATCAAAAGACAAAATTTTACACTTGTCCAAATTGAAAGCATTTCCGGACAAAAAACTTAAAGGTGACTCAAAAATTGATCTTTGCTTTGAGGGATAGAAAACATTGTGGGAAAAGGAGAAAATGCTGGTTACCAGCATTTTCTCCTTTTTCCACAATGTTTACAGCATGAAAAGTTGGGATTGTGTGGTTAAGGAAGCAGGTTACATTCTTTCATGCAGAAAAGTACATGTTTTTAAGTCTTTACCAAACGACATATTTTTACATTTGTCCAAACTGAATGCATTTCCAGACGAAAAAACATAAATATGACTCAAACATTGGCATTCACTTGGAAAGGTAGAAAACCTTGCAGAAAAATGACAAAATGCTAGATACGAGCATTTTTTTTTTCTCTTTTTTCTGCAATGTTTTTAAATCCTCAAGGTCGTTAAATCTCAGGATTGTGTGATAAAGGTTTAAAATCTTGTTTCAGAAGCACAGTCAGTTCCCATGGCAATGCTGAAATCAGAATGTAACAGAGATCAAGTTTTATGTGATTTTTTAAGCCCTGACATTTACGACTCTCTGAGGCAGAAAATGTCTTTGAAGCATTTAATGGAATTTTATGGAGTGACAATATTTGAGGTACATTTGTGGAGGATTATGTTACTTGCTCTCACTAATCCATACTAACCACCATATGACAAATATGTACAAGACATTCAATATTTATTCCTACAAACAAACACATGTGGGTGCCAACGGTGGGCTGCAGTTGTTTGAAAGCCGAGCTAAAAATGTAGCTCATATGATACAATGTGCATTGAAAGGACAGAAAACATTGTGGGAAAAAGAGACCAGCAAATGCATTTGTTCTTGTTGCTAGAAACCAGCATTTTCTCCTTTCCCCTTAAAGGTGGGTATTTAGATTTTTCACATCTCACCAAATTAAAAGATCTATATATCACTGAAATTTATATGAAAAAACAATACAAATCATCAATAATTAAGAATCATAAAATTACAAAAAAAAAAATTTTATGGTGTTTCCTTAAAAGGCTACGCATAGCCGCTTACAGTATTTTTAGATTTCGCGCCAGAAATCAAGAAAGCATTGTGGGAATGTCAAGTGACTGGCACGTGACTAATGACGCTTAAATTCCATAACATAACAAACATGTAATTATTTTCCACAATGTCTTCTTCGGACGCTATGTTTGAAGCTCTGTCTGTGTATTTCCAGTATGTAAATGAGCGAGTTGCTCATGTAAAAATAGAACGTGTTTCCTGTCGGTGTCGACCTGGGCCGTAGTAAATCTCTAATTTCTCTTGTTGTCAGATGGTTTTCGACTACTGGGGTTTTATGAATGAAAATTAAAAGGATTTGGGAGTATAAGGATGATTTTTCTGTATTTTTGTAAAATTTTCGACCCAAAATCTGAAGGGCCACCTTTAATGTTTTCTAACCATTCAGACTGATTCAATCATTCGAGCCACATTTTAGTCTTCTGCCTTAAAACTGCAAAAATTTTAACCCTCAGGCTGCTAGCCTTAACTCACTTACCTTTAGCGGACAATGTAGATCACAACCAGACTGAACAGAATGTGATTTTGGATCTATACTGTCCAATATGGAGATATTTTTCTATCAAAAATACTTTTGAAATAGCAAATTTTGGGATTTTACTAAAGGCTTGAAAGTTTTATCTTATTTATTTAGTAGGCTAAAAGTTAAAATTTCCTTCTCCAGTATGGAGTTGACCCTTTACTACACAATCCTGAGTTTAAACGTATCCGAAGAACATGTTTTTCTTTTAAAATCATAGTGGGAAAAGCTGCTGAGAAAATGCTGGTAACCAATATTTCCTCCTTTTCCCACAATATTTTCACTCATTCAAAGGCAAATTCCATCATTTGGACTTTACTTAATTTTTCATCTGCAAATGCCATCAATTTGGATAGGTCTAAAATTTTGTCGTCTGGTAAAAGAGTTTCCCCTTTATCACATGAAAACATTGTAGAATCATCCACATTGAAAGAATTTACAGATAGGAATGAAAATGTTTTTCAAATTGTCCTTTAATAGGTAGAAAACATTGTGGGAAAAGGAGAAAATGCTGGTAACCAGCATTTTCTCCTTTTCCCACAATGTTTTCAAAAGCCTTCTTTCTTGGGGTCCTGAAAACTCAGGATTGAGTGACAAAGGATTAAGGGATCAACCTGTAAACTCACAGTGAGTTATGGGTGGAGTTCCTGGAAAAATAAGCACTAAGGGCCATAAAATTCATGGCATATCAGTTCTGTGAAAAATGTTGTGCCATCAACTGACAGTGCTATTGGACTTTGTTTACCTCTCACTCTAAAACATTAAGTTTTATTCAAAGATCTACTCTGAAACAACTCAACAGGGTTTTACAGGACTCAGATTTCTGTGTCCTTATACACCTAAATATTAGACTGTACGCATGTTTTTCAGTAGCATGTGTCCCATGGATGCCTGAAAATTAATCCTTTGACCTGCACAGTGCCGCAATGGATAACAAAAATTGTGAAAGGCCCTTTAAATCTTTACCACACAATCCTGACTTTTAACTAGCCTAAGAAATAGACCCTTTTGAAAACATGGTGGGATAAGGAGAAAATGCTGGTAACCAGCATTTTCTCCTTTTCCAACAATGTTTTCTACCCTATCAAGAGCGTATTTCATCTCTTAAGCACTCAGAAATTTCTTGTCTGCAAATGGTTTGAATTTGGACAAGTCTAAAATTTCGAAGTCTGGAAAAGAGTTAAGGATAAGTATTAAACTCAAGCCACACATTCCAAATCTGTGGCCTTTTTTTTCTCCAGCCAACAAGCGAGCCTCTTTTATCAGTTCTTTCTAAAACAAGGACATGAAAAAAAAAATGAATCCCTTGTGGTAACTGGTTTATGTCAGCTGTAGAGAAAAAAAAACATCTATTGTGACAATAACAAGAGAGATATCAAGGCATATTTTTAATTGTTTATCAAAACATCCTGTGTTCTAGTAATCATGAAGAATCAAAGGACTCAAAGTCCTGAAAAGCAGATTTGTGGAGCAGAATGTGCATAAAATTTACATTACATGTAATGCGTGTTCATGTAATTAATAAGCAGAGTTTGTAAGGGGAAGGAAAGTTGAAGTTGTTCTGCCAAGCGGGACCCGCAGTAATTGTTAACGGCATTTCAAAACATAATGTTACAAATGAAGAAAATGTGATAACCAGCATTTCTCCAACGAAGTTTTTCCATTTTATGAAAAACAAATTCTATCTTCAACGCCATATTAAATTTGAAAGCTACAATTACGTTCAAATTGGGTAAGTATAGAATTTTGTTGTCTGGTAAATTATTAGTTAAATGCTTTACACCACTTTCCACATTATTGCAGTCATATTACAGCAACAGCTCACATATTCATGTATGTCCTGGGATTCACCAGTAAAGGGCTAGGGTTCTGACATGTTGTGCCAAGGACACTCACACAAAAGACCCAATGCTTTAAGTGAAGTTCAAACCCTCCAGGTTACAAGTCCTACACTTCACCGCTGAGCCAAGCAAGACCCCTTGTCTCACAAGGACTTGTGTAGTTGTTACTTCTGTTGAACATTGCAAATCAACACGGCAAAGGTTATTTCACCTAGTTTGTTACAGACATAGTCTTAATAGTAAGACGTTTATGGTGCTTCTTTTTGTATTTGGATATTTAAAATTGCCTTAGTACAGTTATCTGTACTAGTCACAGACAGTTCTATCTTTTTTCTCAAATCTATGTAAAAGGCAACCTAGTTTGTCACAAACCATTCATTTATTTTTTCTCAAATCTATGTATTAAAAGGCAAATTTAGTCCATTATGTCCAGTAAAATGACCTGCAACTGAACAATAAAATATTTTCCAAAGGTCAAACGACCTCATTACAACCCTTGAAGCCCTGGAACCAGATTAAGTTGCTATTGTAGACAGTGTCAATCAAGATCATACTGCACAGACCATGCAGTCTGATCACAGATCTGGACAGTCCCCTACTAGGTTACATATTTATTTTGACCAAAACAACCTCGATACTATTGTAATAGTAAGACAGGCTTTACTAACTGAAAAGATGCATTAATTTTCTGCAACTCCTTACTTGATAACAAACTCTTAGACTTGTTCAGACTGAAAGCAATTTGCAGAAAACAGAATAAACATGGCACAAAATGATGGAATTTACATCAGAAAGGGTAGAAAACATTGTGGGCAAGGGAGAAGATTGCTGGTTACTGGCATTTTCTCCTTTCCCTGCAATGTTTTAGAAGGCTTCTATCTTATCTCTTTACCACACAATCCCGAGTTTTAACGACCCTGAGGAAGAAGCCTGTAGAAAACCTTGTGGGAAAAGGAGAAAATACTGGTAACCAGCATTTTCTCCTTTTCCCACAATGTTTTCTACCCATTCAAAGAAAACTTTCATGATTTGAGCCAGATTTAATTTGTCATCTGCAGATGCTTTCAATTTGGCCAAGTCTAAAATTTTGTGGTTTGGTAAAGAGTTAAAGCTGTTAAATCTCAGGCTTGTATGGTAAAGGGTTAACTCAATGCAGTAAGGGTTAACCCTTCACCACACAATGACGCCTTTTGACGCCGCTAAAAAAGAGGCCTTTTGAAAACATTGTGGGAAAAGGAGAAAATGCTGGTAACCAGCATTTTCTCCTTTTCCCACAAAGTTTTCTACCCTATCAAAGAAAAGTTGCGTCATTTGAGCCACTATGAAATTGTCTTCTGCAACTGCTTTCAATTTGGATAGGTCTTAAATTTTGCCGTGTGGTAAAGGGTTAAAATAGGCAAGTGTGGTTTATAATGAGATCAATGGCATTTGCAGGACAAGATATTTTTAGCCCATTTTTCAGAGTCACTTTCTGTCTTTGCAATATATCTTAGAGTAATGATAAGTCAATGAACTTTTCAGACAACACTCTTAATGTGTCTTTAAAGATGTTTTTTTTTTTATGAACAGATAAAAAACATTGAGGGAAAAGGAGAAAATGCTGGTTGCCAGCATTTTCTCCTTTTCCAGCAATGTTTTCAATGGCATTCTTCTTCAAGATCATTAAAATTCAAGATTGTTTGATAAAGGGTTGAATGTAGTCAAGGGTCCCTTGCAATAGTATTCCAGTCAATCATTGGTGACAGTTCACCCTCTTAGGTCTTCCTTCAGTATCACATAGAATAGGCTAAGGCCCTTAAGTACCATGCCCGAGGACACTGACCCACGCACCTCTGCACCCAACCTGTAAAACCCATCAAAATCCATTTTTTCATCAAATCTTATTCTCACCATTCATCAATATTTCCTTTGTTCTCACATGTAATTATAATCAGTTTCTGCAATCATGCATTTTATCACTCCAGATAATTCAAATCTCATCCGTGGAAACAATTCAGTAAGCACAGGCAGTTTTATCTTGGAGTGGGTTCTACCACAATGATTTCAACCTTTCTTTGTTACTTGGTGTTAACCCAGTACCAGATGACAAAATTTAGACTCGCCCATATTAACCCCTTACCAAATGACAAAATTTTAGACTAGTCCGAATTGAAAGCAGTTGCAGACGACAAAATGAGTGTGACTGAAGATTAAAATTTGTTTAGGGAAGGGTAGAAAACATTGTGGGAAAAGGAGAAAATGCTGGTTACCAGCATTTTCTCCTTTTCCCATAATGTTTTCAGAAGGCTTCTTTCTCAGGGTCGTTAAAAGTCAGGATTGTGTGGTAAAGAGTTAAAAGCATTTGCAGATGACTAACTAAATGCTGCTTAAACAGTAGGATTTGCATTTAAAAGGGAAGAAACAATGTAGGAAAAGGAGAAAATGCCAGGGAACCAGCATTTGCTCACATTTTTTATCAAAAGCCTCCTTCCCACGGTTGTAAAAACTTAGGATTGTGTGGTAAAGGGTTAACCCATTAGCAAACAAATATGAGTGTAAGCTCCCTACATGTTGACAAACCTTAAAGATGCACCCTTACAGCCAGAGAGTAAAAATACCCTGTTAAAACTTTACAATGTGTATAATCTAGATAGCTGTGTAAACATAGATAAAAAATCAATATAAGATGTATGGGATAAAGAGACGCCAGGGATTTGTCTTCGATTTCAACCGGAAACTGTGGTTGTCATGGCTATGGCTAGCTGCAATTGAACAATTTGCATTTTCTATCCGTCGTAATCTGTGCAACCTTGCAACCGTCAGGGGGCAACATTTGGCACAAAGGTACAAGAACGATTATAATTTCATAAAATAAAGATGAAATTGGTTACAAAACTGGATGAAAATGAGTGAAGATGCATCTTTAACAGTAGTCCATTTTAGAACCAATAGGAGATTATAAATGTGGCTAGAATAACAGATTTGTCCTTAAAATGGGAAGAAAACATTGTGGCAAAAGGAGAAAATGCTGGTTACCAGCATTTTCTCCTATTCCCACAATGTTATCAAAAGCCTTGTTCCAAAGGGTTGGTAAAGCAATAAGGTATAGCCTTGCACTTGACAGCTTTGGACATGTTGATGGTTACCTGCTCCTGTAGTAAAGGTTCCCTTTTTGACAGTTAACAACAAGTCCAAATTCGAAGAAAATATCTTCAGTAAAGACAGAGATATTGTTATAAATTATGTTTTTGCATGACAACAACAACACAGACAATGATGCCAGGGCTTTGACAATACCTGGAAGTTTTCTTCGAAAACAGCTGAACTAAGCCTGTTGAAAATGGCTACATGTACCCAAATATATTCTAAAACTCAAAAAATTGCCCACAAAAAATGTACAGAGATAATCTCATCATTTTCATGTCTTTTTTATCCTCATCCCTTTAATTATTTATAAACACACTTGAGTGTTTTGAAGAAAATCTGACATGTGTTTTGAATGTTTCCTATCGCTTTGATTTCTCTATACATTTGGTCTGTATTTCTAGGACATGTGTTAACTCTTTACCACACAATCCCGACTTTTGACGATCCTGAGAAAGAAGCCTTTTGAAAACATTGTGGGAAAAGGAGAAAATGCTGGTTACCAGCATTTTCTCCTTTTCCTACAATGTTTTCTACCCTTCCCCAAACAAATTTCAATTTTTAAGTCACTTTTATTTTGTTGTCTCCTAATGCTTTCAATTTTGACTAGTCTAAAAAGGGGCATAACTGTTTCACAAAGATATTTTGATGTTTACCTGCTCTTGTTGTATGGGTTCCCCTTTTAATATTAAAAAATATAACTAGTCCCAGTTTGATGTAAATATCTTCAGCAATGACAAGATATATTATAAAATGTCAAAGTTTTTGCATGAGAATGCAGACAACGATACAGACAACGCTGAAGCAGATAAAGACAGGGCTTTTCTTCAGAAAAAACCCTGCTAAAAATGTTGGTTACCAGCTTTTTCGCCTTTTTCCACAAAGTTTTCAAAAAAATTAGTCAGCAGGGACATAAAAAAACTTGCAGTTGTTTGGTAAAGTTTGTATAAAATTAACCCTTAGAGCGCTGAACAAATCCAACAGGCATTTCTGTTCTAGAAATAAGACCAAAATAATTGTGATTTCAAGTTTCTTTCTGTCTCGAATGTTTGAGAAAAGCAGACAGTGTAGAACAGAATTCAAACTGCATATTTTGTGCAATTTGATCTTCATCCCGACCGACCCCAAAGGCACCTGAAGTCATGAAAGGGTCGCTTTAATGGTTAAAGTTAACCAATTTTTATTTTGAAATAAGTTCAGACTGGAAATAATTAATAATTCATGTTAATTTTCTTTCTCACAAACATTCAAAAAAAGAAAAACTAGAGGCGCTTGAGCGCCTGTATCGCACCACAGGCCTGATATTTCTATAATGGCGAAAGGAAGTTTTTAACAATTATCATTCAATCCTGCATTTTAGCTCACTGAAGAAACAATTTGGTAGACAACCACCATAGGAACTTACCTGCAAAACAACAATGAAATCCAATGAATAGTTTTAGAGAAGAAATTTTTCAAAGATTTTACTTTATACCATAAAAGGAAAATGAGTCTCCCATAAAAGCCATGTTTTTTGACAGATCTTTTTTTTCTTAAGGAATTCTGTAAACCTGTATCTAAGGAACATTCCTGCGAAATAATAATGCTATCCAAATAGCGGTTTGGGAGGAGAAGATTTTTAAAGGTTTTTTACTTTGGTTGCCATGGCAACCAGAATTCTTCATGGAACACAATTATTTGAAGGAATTTGAAAGAGGACCACCAAAGGAACATTCCTGTGAAATTTGGTAAAAATCCAGTCAATAGTTTCTGAGGAGAAGTTTTTTAAAGAAAAAGTTTACGGACGGACGCACAGACGAACGGACGAACGAACGGACGCACGACGGACACAACGCCATGACAATAGCTCGCTGGCCTTCGGCCAGTGGAGCTAAAAAACAACTAAAAATATCCATGGCACTAAAATAAAAAAAAAAAAAAGTTAATCCTTTTGTTTTTACAAAGAAGAATTTTGAAAAACTGTGAGAAAAGGAAAAATTCTGGTAACCACATTTTCTCCTTTTTCTACCATATTTTCTAACATGTCACATGGCTTCAGCTTCTTTGTATAAATGTTAAAATCTTGCCTTTGTGCTTTTAATTTCCAAAAAAAATCTGAAATTTGTCGTTTGGGAAACTCTTTGAGCAAGATCAAACATAATATTTCATTTTGTAAAGAGAAAGTCAACCTTTAATCTTTACAACACAAACCCGACTTTTAACGACCCTGAGAAAGAAGCCTTTTGAAAACATTGTGGTAAAAGGAGAAAATGCTGGTAACCAGCATTTTCACCTTTTAACACAATGTTTTCTACCCTTCCCAAACCAAATTTCAATTTTTCAGTCATGTTTATTTTGTCATCTGGAAATGCTTTCAATCTAGACCTGAGTCCATAATTTTGTCGTTTGGTAAAGAGTTAAAATTTCAAGTACATTTTGGTCTTCACATTTTCTAGTAAATCAAAGTATCAACATCTCTCTACCACACAATCCTGAGTTTTGACGACAGACTTGAACATGAGACAAATACAGTGAAGTTCTTTGGCAGAGTAGAAAACATTGTGGGGAAAGGAGAAAAAGCTGGTTACCAGCATTTTCTCGTTTTCACACAATGATTTCAAAAGCCCTCTCCTTCTGAGGGTCGTTAAAACTTGAGATTGTGTGGAAAAGGATTAACCCCTAACGCACAATCCTGAGTTTTAACGATCCTGAGAAAGACAGCTTTTGAAAACATAGTTGAAAAAGGAGAAAATGCCGGTAACCAGCATTTTCTCCTTTTCCCACCATGTTTTCTACTCCATTAATAGCAAGTTTCATCATTTGAACCACCTCATATTTGTTGTCTGCAAATACTTTGAATTTGGGCAAGTCTAAAATTTTGTTGTTCTGTAAAGAGTTAAGCATTATCATTTTTACCAAACAAACAAACAAAGGAAACAAGAAATCTGCATGAGTTTTGAAAGTCATGCAGAATGCAAATATGATGCCCAAACAGGTGCACATCCAAATTATCAAATAAATGCTTTAACTCTTTTTTCGACCTGCTAAAAAGTACCACAAAGAACAATTATCGACGGTCTACTAATGAAAAGAAGTGAAAATATTTCTTCTAGAATGGTAACACAAAAAATACTGTTGAAAAAGGGGTGATTGCTCCTTTTTCGATATTGTTTTCCCAAAACTGTCAACAAAAACAGCGAGAGAAAAAAATGATTATGTACAGTATAGGGTCATCTTTAAAAATGAAAGTGGCAGAAATCAAAAAGTACATGTAATTGAAATATTACATTCTGCAATTGCTTTCAATTTGGACCAGTCTAAAAATTTATCATATGGTAAAGAGTTAAAGCTAGGATTGTTTCGTAAAGGGATAAGGATCTGCATGTCCTGTGCAGCCTGATATAGATCTAAACAGTAGGCAAATTTCAGTAGCTAATGTTGTACGCCGCAATCAAATATTAAAATGTTTCTTTGTTCCTTGTGAAGTAATTAATATAAAACAATTAAGGTTTCAACACTTCTTTGTTTCATGTGAAAGAACATATGAAATAGTTTAATTCTCACTTAATGAGTCAAATTTGTATTTGTCAGTGTAAATTTCTTGATTGTAATTGCATAAAATAATCTTTATATAACTTAATACTACTTAATATTGCCATAAACAAGATTGAAGCAGATATATAGGAATCTGGCATGAGTCGGTGTTTGAGATAAAATTTTAATAAACCAGTCTACAAAAAATTTCATAAAGCGAGCCTTTGGTGAGCTGAATAAATTTTTTTTGTGGATGAGTTTAATAAAATAATATATAATAAAATCTTTACCTCAAAGCCAACGAATGTTAGCTTCTTTTTATCACATAACTGTATCTCAAGAATTTTAGTTCATGATGTGTTGAAATGCATACTGAAATTTAAAGGAAGCCTGTTTGTTTCTATGACAGGTTTATACATCACAGATAAAAAATAGTTTCAAAGAAACTTGCACATAACAGTTTTGTTTTACATTTACAGATACTAAAATTTGCAGCATTGTCACAATCAGCAGTTTTGACAGACAATTTCACACAGGAATCTTGGTCAGCAATGTTTTAGAAACAAGGCGGATAATTACAGCACATTGACCAAATACGGCATAATCTTATCTCACATGTGTGTAAGACAAGAAAATTTCTATTGGCTGTCTTACATTGAAAACAAGGGGAGTTATGTGATAAAAATCTTATTACCAGTAAATTTTCCCACTCAAATACATGAGTCACAAAGTGATAAGATAACACACATGACAAAAAAAATCCTTATCTTCACACTGTGAAATACCGTTCCAAAAACGGTATGATGAATGTGACTCGCACACAGACTGAGCATGCACTGATTTGCGATTTGATCGGTCAAAATTTTACACTACAATTTTCCTCCACCATTCATAAAAATCCCAGGCCACCCTTCACACCATTAATTGTCTTGTTTTCTTTGCTGTTTTCAAATAAAATGTCAATTATTGCAAAATGCTGTCGTTTAAAGTTGTAGGTATATAATAAAAGGAACATTATGTTGTAGTAACTTTCCTGGTACTTGTATTTACTTCTTGCAGCAGAAGACAATTTTGACATCTTGCATGACCTTTGGTCTTGCACAATATCAAATTTCTCACGCTGCTTGAATCAAATACAAGTACAAGGAAAGTTACAACAACATAATATTCAATATTGTAAAATAGAAAGAATCATCATACTGTATTGTCTCTTTTTAACCCCCCCCCCTGGTGTTACATTTTCTAAAAGGGGGCAATTAATCGAGGTGAAACCACATGAAATTTTCCATTCACAATTAATATGGGAATTAGTCTTTGATACTTTCACTGGTGACGATAATATTCCTTTTATCCAATTTTTTTTTCACACATTTAACGACAATTTCTATTATGTTTACAGCCACAATGAAAAACAATACAGTCTTTTGAGCCTTTAAAGAGTTGATATAAAGCAGATGCAGCTTTTAAATGTCAGTTCAATTACTTGACCACTATCCAATCCTAAGTTACAATATGTTTAACCCTTTTCCACGTAACAAAAATCTTAGACCGATCCATATTGCAAAGCCTATCAAAAACATACCTGTGTTTAGGGTTTCCCGATCCTACCTAGAATATGCTGCTGTCCCTAAACTTTTTACGCTATGATTGAAAAAAAAACCAAAATCTGTCGGGTGTGATTTCAGTACATGGTCCATGTAAAAAGTTTCTGGAGAAAAAAATAAAAATCCCTACCTAACCTACCTACAGCATCTCGGACCGAAACCCTAAACACAGATATTTTTTTTGTTAGGCCCAAGCATTTGTAGTATAGAAACTAAACATGACTCGAATGAAGAATTGTGTAGAAGTGAAGAGTAAAAACATTGTTGGAACGGGAGAAAATACTGGTTATCAACATTTTCTCCTTTTGCCACAATATTTCTGACAGCATTTTACATTAATTCTTTACCATACAATCCCGAGTTTTAATGACCCCGAGAAAGAAGCCTTTTGAAAACCTTGTGGGAAAAGGAGAAAATGCTGGTAACCAGCATTTTCTCCTTTTCCCACAATGTTT
Organism: Hippopus hippopus; assembly: GCA_946811185.2. Taxonomy (NCBI): domain Eukaryota; kingdom Metazoa; phylum Mollusca; class Bivalvia; order Cardiida; family Cardiidae; genus Hippopus; species Hippopus hippopus. Next base: position 43,541,555 of record OX328110.1, read on the forward strand.
TCCACCCTTTTACAGACAAATATCACCATTTAAGTCACATTTGATTTGTTTTCTGCAACAGCTTTCAATTTGGAAATGTCTAAAATTTTGTTGTTTGGTAATGAATTAAGGAAGTTATAAACATGTCACTGTTTTGCAAAGTTTAACTGACAAAAAATACAATGTCTTATTTACATAGCATGGTAAGTGATCTGATAGCAAAGGCTACAAAGATACAGGGGTACACTACTACACTGGACATACATGCTGTCATTATCACCAATAAATGTCCCCATAAAACCTGTGTGGTGGAGAATGATCCTGGCTGAGACATAAGGTATCAATAATGGTCTTACACCATCTTTCTCAGTTTGCCTTCAGATTACTGGTAACCAACATTTTGTCTTTTCACACATTGATTCCTACCCTTTCAAAGACAAATACTGTATTTATCATTTCAGCGACAAGTAATTTGTTGTAAGCAAATGCCTCGATATCAATTTGGACAAGTCTAAGATTTCGTCATGTGATAAGTAATTACAAACATTTTGGGATAAAAATAAGATTCTAGTACATGTATTCACCGTCTGAGTACCCATGTAATTAGTCCATTTTCTACACTAATTAAACATGTTTCACATTCTAATGACTGACATTAAATATTAAACATGAACAATTACAAGTCTACTGTCATCAAGTTTCGAAGTAACTGATTCATTCACTTATTTCATCACATAAGAATGCTTTTGATAATATTGTGTGAAAAGGAGAAAATGCTGGTAACCAACAAGTCCAAGATATTGTTGTCTGGTACAGAAATGACCCTTTATCATACAATCCCAAGTTATAATGACCTTGAGAAAGAAACCCTTTAAACCCTATACCACAAAATCCTGACTTTAAACAACTCTGATTACAAAGCCTTTTGAAAACATTGTGGCAAAAAGGAGAAAATGCTGGTTACCAGCATTTTCTCCTTTTCCCACAACATTTTTTGAACCTTCGCAAAACAAATTTCGATTTTTTTTTATAGTCACATTTATTTTGTCATCTGCAAATGTTTTCAATTTGGACAAGTCTAAAATTTTGTTGTTTGGTAATAGATTAAACCTTGTGAGAAGGAAGAAAATGCTGGTAACCAGAATTATCTCCTTTTCCCACAATAATTTCTACTCAGGTTAGAGTAAGTTTCATCATTTGAGCCACCCTTGATTTGTTGTCTGCATTAAGCTTTGAATTCGGGCAAGTCTAAGATATTGTTGTCTAGTGAAGAGTTAAAAATCTTCATCACACACAAAACTTTAGACTTGACTAGATTGGAAGCATGTGCAGACAACAAAATAAATGGAGCTCAAATGAGAATTTCTGTCTTTGATAGGGTAGAAAACATTGTGGGAAAAGAAGAAAATGCTGGTTACCAGCATTTTCTCCTTTTCCCACAATGTTTTCAAAAGGCTTCTTTCCCAGGGTCGTTAAAACTTGAGATTGTGTATTAAAGAGTTTAAAGCTCTTGCCAGAGGAAGAGCAAACAGATGGGCTGTCCATGATCAAACAATTAAAGAAATGGATACTGCCATACACTGGTCATTAAACTTGAGCCATACACAATTAGAAATGTCAATTTATGAAGACATCAAAACTAAATCAAAGGAAAAACATTCAGGGAATCCATCACTACAGGAAGTAGTCCCATGACAGTGAATAATTAACAGTGATCATTATTGGCTATTGAAATTCACAGCTGACCAATCAAATGGCTCATTAGAATAATCTGTCCAATCACATGCCTTGAAACAACAATAAAAGAGATCTATCAAATACAGTAAATTAGCAACAGATTGTGCATGTTTGCAGGCTAGAGAGTATAAATCAAGAGAGCTTCCTTAACCCTTTACCACACAATCCCAAATTTTAACAACCTTGAGGAGATAGTCCTATAAAAAACATTGTGGGAAAAGGAGAAAACGCTGGTAACCAGCATTTTCTGTTTTTCCCACAATGTTTTCCATCCTTTTCGAAACTAATTTCATATATTAAGCCTAACCTAATTTATCGTCTGCAATGGCTTTCAATTTAGAATGGTAAAAAAAATTTGTCGTTTGGTAAAGTGTTAACCTTTTAACACTGAAAACTTGAAGAAATTTTAAGATAAGACTTCCAGTGTTTTTTAAATAATAATGTAGTAGATCTATATATCCTTGAATAGGTAGAAAACATTGTGGGAAAAAGGAGAAAATGCTGGTAACCAGCATTTTCTCCTTTTCCCCACAATATTTTCAAAAGCCTTCTTAGGGTCTATATGACTTGGGATTGTGTGGTAAAGGGTTAAACCTTCAAATGCTGGTTTTGCAGACAAGTAGATCAAGATAAGACTGCACAGAACATGCAATCTGATCTTAGACCTACACTGGCACTACTTTTTTTCCAAATGCTGGGTGTGAGGATAGGATTGACCACCTAACAAATATTTGGACTGTTTTTCCTTACAGAAAAGGCAAAATTCATTAATTCGCCTCTAACATGATTTTTGGACTGTTCAAAAAGCGATTTTGCAGGTGACAAATTCAATGTAGCTCAAAAGGGAAAAGTTAACTGAGCCAGGGTAGAAAACATTGTTGGAAATGGAGAAAATACTGGCTACTAGCATTTTCTACTTTTCTCAAGAGCCTCTTTCTCATGGTCATTAATCCTTGGGATTACGTGGCAAAGGATTAATCTATGGAAAACTACATGTATTCTGTATGAGACAGTATGTAAGAAAAATCTGTAAACCCTTCAACACACAATCCCCAATTTTAACAACCATAAGAAATAAGGATTTCTAAAACATTGTGGGAAAATGCAGGTAAGCAGAATTTTCTTCTTTGGGTATAACGCTTTCTACCTTTTCAAAAAGAAATTTCATCTTTTGAGCCCCAATTAATTTTCCATCTGTAAATGCTTTCTAATTGGGAAAGGTCAGGGGTCGCACAACAAATCTGGAGGTAAGGGAGGGGAAAAAAATGGAATATGAAGTACTTCTCTGTTACAGGAAATATATATTCCTCTTGAACTTTGTACTAGCATCTTTTTAAAAAAAAAAACAGATGCAATAATTATCTTCTTAGCTTGTACATGCTCATCTTCATTTCCTACCATTTATGATGAACCCTTTACCAAACAATGCAGTTATGATATTTAACAACCCTGATGAAGATGGCTTTTAAAAACAGCATTTTCTCCTTTTCCCACATTATGTGTCTATCGACAGATATGATCTTTTGAGCTAATTTAATTCAATTTGCTGTCTGCTAAAGGTTTGGATTTGATTGAGTCCATTTTTGTTTGTTTGGTACAGATCTAACCCATTCCCAAACAACAAATTTTAGATTCTTAATTTTAAATTCAAAACATCGTCAGACAGCAATTTCAAATTTGGTACTAATGAGCTTAAATTTTCAGAAAGGGTAGAAAACATTGTGGGAAAAGGAGAAATGCTGGTTACTAGCATTTTCTCTTTTTTCCCACAATGTTTTAAAAAGGCTTCTTTCTCAAGGTTGTTAAAACTCGTGATTATGTGGTAAAGGGTTAAGTCAATTCAATAGAACAGAAAAAACTAGAGGTGTCACTGAATGTGACTTAATACCCCTGCCAGCACTTTGACAGAAACAGGCAATTACTAGTATTTTGTACACAGACGGACACACGGACGGACACACAGACAGACAGGCTGATTCCAGTATACTCCCGAAAACATTCGTTTTGCGGGGGTATAAAAAACAAACTGACCTGCTTGCTTAGATAACACCCCCCCTCCACTTTCCACAGGAGATAAAAATCCCAATAAAACATGCAGACTATCTTGTATTTAACATTCGGAGAAATTACATGGTATCACGGGGAATTTATGAAATACTGTGCTGTCAAATTTATTATCTATCTGTTCTCTGAATTCTGATGAAAAAAAAAACTGTCATAGGTTCTCCATGATATATACTATCCCAAGAAAGCAATTTGTTATGCTGTTTATGGTGGATGAAAAAAATAAAACTGCTGAAGAAAAATGCAATCCATTTTCCTCCCAAAGAAAAAAACCTGCTTGCTGATGGAAGTGTTTACAAACAACAGGAAAGTCAGTAAGCTGCTTACAATAAGATTCTATAATAAAAACATGCCTCTCCCTTTCTTGGTCAAGTGCCTTGTCAACAACATTGACATCAGACAATGTGAAATTTGTTGGGCCTGTGTAGACGTGACAGTCAACATTGGTCTTGGTCTAAATTCCCCTCTTAAGAACATTCTTTGTCTTATTCTCAACAATTTTCTAGATTTGAAAACCACACAATTTCTGATTTGGTTTAGCCAATCAGAAGTTGTATTACTTTCAAATGTAGATTCTTCAGATATAAGACTAAGACTAGGAATAAGAATTAAGACTAAGAATAAAATATAAGAATGGTTAGTGAATACAGGTGATTGTCTGATGATTTTGTACCTAAAGATGGTCCAAATGCCAGACATGCATGGTAATCAGTGGTGCAACACACAACAGTTAAGACCATATTACTTGTATGACCATTGGAACATACAAGGCTTTTGTGATGTACCTCCCCCTCCAATCGAATGCTGATAAAATTAAACATCTAAATACGAGTCAATCATAAAAATTAACAGCATAAAGGTAAAACAAGGGGACAGAAGCTCCTCAGAGGGTTTGATACTAAATATTCTTCATTTAACCCCCAAGGGTGTCAAAATATCACAAAAAAAAAAGGGGGGGAGGGGGAGGGAGTGTTGTCATCCATGCCAATGTCACAATGAATCTGTCTATTTTGGGTTTCACTCAAAGGATTAGCTGTGAGGCAGGTCTATTTTCAGCAAGAAAATAGCTGGAGGTGCACTGAGTAGTGCACCAAATGAAGAATAAGCCCTATACTAACAACTCCTGTTTTAATGACCAGGAAAAATCAGGTTTTTAACTCTTTACACACAACAAAAATTTAGACTGGTCCAAATTGAAGGGATATGCAGACGACAAATTAAATGTAACTGAAATAATAATGTTTTTTGTTTAGGATTGGGCAGAAAACATTGTGGGAAAAGGAGAAAATACTGGTTACCAACATTTTCTCCTTTTCCCACAATGTCTTCAAAAGCCTTCTCTTACAGTGTCGTTAAAACTCGGGATTGTGTGGTAAAGGGTTAAAACACGGTGGGAGCATTTTCTCCTTTTCCCAAAATGTCTTCTGATCTTTCACAGACCAATTCCATCATCTCAATCACTTTTTTTATGTTGTCTACAAATGCATTTGATTTCGACCAGTCTAAAATTTTTGTTATTTGGTAAAAAGTTAACAGTATATGATACAGGCTGGGATCACAACGTCAACTGGCAATGTTTTATGGGCCCTATGTAACAATGTCGATTTTTAATGACCCTGAGAAAGAAGTCTTTTGAAAACACTGTAGGAAAAGGAGAAAATGCTGGTAACTAGCATTTTCTCCTTTTCCCACAATGTTTTCTACCCCATCAAAGAAAATCTGCACACTGACATTGTCCTCTGCAAATGCTTTCAATATTCTGTACAAGGCTAAAATTTTGTCATCTAGTAAATGGATAACAAGTACAAATAATGACTTCCTGTGGACTTTAAAATTGCTACTACAAAAGTGGATTTAGTGCTATTTCTTACTAACCTACCATTGAATATACTTGAACTTTTGATCTTATCATTGGCTGTTTAGATGATTAAAAGAAAACTGGGAACGGGACAGTGGAATAGTGGTTAGAGCATTGGCATTAGTATTAAACATTTACCATACAATCATAACTTTAAGAACCCTAAGGAAGAAGACTTTTGAAAATATAGTGGGAAAAGGATAAAATGCTGTTTTCTCTTTTTCCTACAATGTTTTTTACCCTATTAAAGACAGAAATCATCTTTTGAGCTACATATAATGTGACAAATGCAAATGCTTTGAATTTGGTTGAGTTTAAATTGTTGTTTGGTAATACAAACAACATGGACCCATTTTAACAGACTATGTCATATCATGGCCATTAGTGCAGCTACACATGTGTTTCCTGGCTTTCTTGCACCAGTGCTGACAAAACTTTCTAGAAGGTCATTAAAAGTCGGCATTGTGGGGTGAAGTGCTAGGGGTTAAAAAAAAGGTATTTTTTTACAATGACTCAGTGAGCCCCTGAAGACTATAAATTAGGAGTCCTGTTCCATGACAAATCCTTCCAATTTATAAATCTAATCAACATCAAGGACATGCCCAGATGGAGCTCCCTCTAAGAATTAACCCTTAGGTTGCCAAGCGTGACTCACTGACCTTTTGCGGACAGTTTAGATCAAGATCAGACTGCACAGAATGTACAGACTGATCTTGGATCTACACTGTCCGATAAGGGGATATTTTCCCCAACAAAAATACCTTTGAAATACCATAACTTTGTTTAACTGTTTTTTTCCTATCCGCTTGAAAATTTCATTTCACTTATGCAGCAGGATAAGGGTTAACCCTTTACCACACAATCCTGGGAAAGCAGCCTTTTGAAAACATTGTGGGAAAAGGAGAAAATGCTGGTAACCAGCATTTTCTCCTTTTCCCACAATGTTTCCTCCATTTCAAAAAACTATGCCTACCATTTCAGCAACATTTAGTTTGGTGTTGGCAAATCGTTTTGATTTTGGACCAGTCTAAGATTTTGTCATGTGGTAAAGAGTTAACCCTTTACCATACAAAAATACTTGGCTTATTTTGTAATAAAGACATTTTGTAGAGAAGAAACTGAACATGGTTAATATGACAAGCAATTTCTTCTTTTGACAGAATGTCCTTTTTTTTTAAAGTTCAAACATTTTTAATTTTACAGTGATTGTAAACTGGAACTATGACCCTTCATGACTGCTCCCTGGAAATGTGACAAGGGCTCAGGGTTCGAATTCATTAGCTCTTTACCAAATGAGAAAATTTTACACTAGTCCAAATACAGAAATGTTGCGAAATGTGGCTCAATTAATGAAACCTGACTCTTACAGAATGAGTAAAATTTGCCTGCAGGGAGCAATGATTGAAAGGTAAAGTGCAAGAATTTGGAATTAACCCTTTCCCAAATCCCCAAGGTAAAAGGCTTTTGAAAACATTGTGGGAAATGGAGAAAATGCTGGTGACCAGCATTTACCCCATTTATCACATTGTTCTGTACCCCATAATAAACGAAGCACATCTTTTGAGTTACAATTAATTTGTCATATATAATTCCTTTCAATTTGGACAAGTTTGAAATTTTATTGGATTAGCCAATCAAAAAGTGTGTTACTTTCTAAAAAATGCCCACAACATGCAGTAAAGGATTACAGTAATTTTCTCAAGAAGTGACAAAGACATGTGACTAAATTCCAAATCTTCAGTTCCTCAGCTCTCCCTTTCCCTAACTCTTTACCAGACGACAAAATTTTAGACTGGTCCAAATTGAAAGTATTTGCAGACGACAAAATTAATGAGACTTAAAAATGGAAATTTGCTTATGTAAGGGTACAAAACATTTTGGGAAAAGGAGAAAATGCTGGTTACCAGCATTTTCTCCTTTTCCCACAATGTTTTCAAAAGGCTTCTTTCTCAAGGTTGGGATTGTATGGTCAAGGGTTTACTCTACCCCACAATAAAATTTCAAATTTGTCCAAATTGAAAGGAATTATACATGACAATATAACTCAAAAGATGTACTTCGTTTATTATGGGGTAGAGAACAGTGTGAGAAATGGAGAAAATGCTGGTCATTTTCTCCTTTGCCCACAATTTTTTAACCATCATAAAAAAATTGAATCATTTGAGCCACATTAAATTTGTAGTCTGGAAATGCTTTCAATTTGGACCAGTCTAAAATTTTGTTGTTCCATAAAAAATTTAAAAAAGCATTTTATAGTTTGTTGCAGGATAAAATTATAAAACTCATTTTGTTTAGTAGTAACTGTTGTTCAAAAATGACATGAATAATATCTGAAATATTCAAAAATATGATCGCAAAAATGATAAAATAATATTATGCTATCCTATTTCCAACTTTCAGAAGGTGTTTTTGTTGACAAAGCATTTCATTTTATTAAATTAGTCATTCTGTAATTAACGCTTAAATATCGACAAGAATAAAATTTTAATGTCAGGTTAACCCTTTTCCACACAATCCCTACTTTTTTAGACCCTAGGACAGAAGGCATTAAAAACATTGTAAGAAAAAGAGAAAATGCTGGTTACCAGCATTTTCTCGTTTCCTTACAATGGTTTCTACCCTTTTAATGACAAATCTTATCATCTGATGCAGAATTATTTTATCCACTGCAAAAGCTTTGAAACAGGACAGGTATAAAATCCTGTTGTGAAGTAAAGGGTAAACCCTTTACCATTAATGACATAATTGTACAATGGTCCAAATTCAAAGCATTGGCTGACGAAAATTTAAATGCTGTTCAAATGATGAAATTTGTTTTTAGTGGGGTAGATAACATAGTGGGAAAAGGAGAAAATGCTGGTTACCAGCATTTTCTCCTTTTCCCAGTATGTTTTCAAAGGTCTTCTTTGTTAAGGTCGTTAAAACTTGGGATTGTGTGGTAAAGACTTAATAGTGAAATGCATGAAAAAAAATATGCCAAGAGATCTCTATGAGAATGTACTTTGAAAAACAAGGAATGACTCTTATCTAGTGATCTGAATGGTTTGAATGAATAATCTGTGAAAAAATGTCTCGGCTGAAAGAATGCACCGATAGAATACTGATTAAACCTGATGGATTGTCCATACAGGCTGTCAAAGTGTTCATGTCAGCCATGGTGGAGAGTGTGAGAACAATCACTTCAGATAATGCCTTATTCCCTGTCCTTCTGGAAATATGTAGTGCCCTCTCTCTAAACATTCTGTGGAACTGATTGATTGATTGATCAATTGATTTATTGATCAACTGTCTGATTAATTGATTGTCTGGTTGACTGATTGTCTAGTTGGTAGATGAATGGATGGATGGATGGATTAGTTGTCTGGTTGATGGATGAATGTATGGATGGTTGGAGGGATGGATGGATGGATGGACGGACGGACGGACTGACCAACCGACCGACTGACTGATTTTATGGTGTTAAACACTGTTTCAATATAATTTCAGTTATATCCAGATAATCAGTGCACCTACCCATGCTTTCCTGGAGTTTCTGTTACCAGTACTTAGCACAATATTCTTCTAAAGCCACTGGCTGCTTTCCAAAATAACCATCGTCGAAACAATGATCAGCAGTGAGAGAGGAATTAATCCTATCACAATGACTATCATCAATCCTTTGAAAGAAATTAGCCGAGCTGGGGACTCGTACCAGAGACCCCCTCCTCTCATGTCCTGTAAGTTGCTGACTGGTTTACTCCACACATTGTAAGAAATAGCATGAAAAATAAATAAAAGTCCCAACATTAATGATTTTTTTAATTCCAAAAATTCTTTATTTGCTATTTCTACAACCCTAGCCAGAAAAGGAAACAGAAAGGAGACAGGGAGAAAGAACAATCATTTTCAATAATGCCTTTTATCTTCCTTCAGAAAAGATAACTGTGCATCGTCTCCACACATTCTGCAAAATTGTCTGACAAATAAATAAATGTGCTATCCTATTTCATTGTTTCTCTGTTTGTTACTTCTATAACCCTAGCCAGAAAACGAGACGTGGAGAGAGAACAGTCACTTTCAATAATGCTTTTTATTTTCCTATAAGAAGGATTTAAGTGCACTCTCTCCCGCACATTCTGAAAAACAGTATGACAGGTAAATAAATGTCTCAACATCAGTGATGTTTTATTCCACAATTTCTCTACTTGCTATTTCTACAGGCCTAGCCAGAAAAGGAGACAAGGAGAAAGAACAATCACTTTCAATTATGCCTTTTATCTTCCTTTAGAAAGAATTATAGTGCATCCTCTTCATACATTCTGCAAAACAGTATGACAAATAAATAAGCACCCTCTGGCAAAAGGGGGCTTAATGCATCTGTGATGCATGATACCAAGCAAGCCATCACATGACCATGGATCCACAAAGTCCTTTTTGTCTGACAACCGACTGAATTATGAGGTAAACTGTTACTTGGATACACAGAAAATTGACCAATAGCAAAAAGTTTCAGCCCTGTTCAGCCTGCGCGAAATGCGCAGTCTGAACTGGGATGAAACTTTTTGCAGATGCATCATGCCCCCTTTTGCCACAGCATGGTTCAAGTAAATGTCTCAACATGAGTGATATATCATTTCACAATTTCTCCATTAAATTTGTTGTTTCTACAACCCTAGCTGGAATAGGAGGCATGAAGAGAGAACAAAAAAGAAGACAATGAGTGTAAGAACAATCACTTTCAATTATGCCTTTTATCTTCCTATAGAAAGGATTATAATGGTGCACTCTCTTCATACATTCTGCAAAACAGTATGAAAAGTAAATAAATGTCTGAACATGATGATTCTTTATTCCACAATTTCTCTTTTTGCTATTTCTACACCTTAGCCAGAAAAGGAGAAGGGGAGAGAGAACAACAACTTTCAATTATGCCTTTTATCTGACTTTAGGAACGATTATAGTACACCCTCTCCACATGTTCTGCAAAACAGTATGGCAATTAAATAAATGTCTCAAGACTTTTGAATTCTATTCCACAATTTCTCCATTAGCTATTTGTACAACCCTAGTCGGAAAAACAGACAGAAAAGGAGATAGTAAGAGGGAACAACCCTTTACACCTTTGTCCCCACAAGGTTTTCAAAAGGGTATTTTTGTTTTCATCAGGTTAGTTAAAATTGGGTTTTGTGTGGTAAAGGGTTAAACCAGTAACTCAAGATTCTTCAATTACTCACATCAGAATAACAAGGTTTTTAAAATCCAATTATGTAACAGTATCATTGGTGTTTTATCATTCTAAAAAAAAAACATGAGTCAACATGGGAAATATCAGGTTTCTAACCAAAATGTTACCATATTTCACTCTTCAGATTCCAATGACAACAGTAACTGTTACTTTCCTCTTTAACTCTTTATAACATGACAAAATTTTAGATCCCTATTGAAGGCACTTGCAGACTGTGTATCACCTTCAGCTAAAATGATGGTTACTGTCCACGAAAATGTAGAAAACCTTGTGAGAAAAGGTTACCAGCATTTTCTTCTTTTCCCACAAGATTTTCCAAAGGGTGTTTTTTCAGGGTTGTAAAAAGTCTGGATTGTGTGGTAATGAGTTAACTCTGTACCCCATGACAAAATCTGAGACTCAAATAAATTGAAAGCATTTGAAGACCACAAACAAAATGTTACAGAAATTAAGAACTTTTTCTTTGAAATGGTAAAAAGCATTGTGGGAAAAGGAGAAAATGCTGGTTATACGCATTTTTTCCCTTTTTCCAACAATGTTTTTAAAGTCCTTTTCCTTGGGGTCGTTAAAAATCAGGATTGTGTGTGGTGTCCATGGTTGTGGGGTAGAGCGTTGGCCTTGTAACCGCAAGGTCCTGAGTTCGATACCCAGGAGCGGGTGTCAACTTTGGGATTTTTCATTGGCCCACACATTCGGTGTGAGTACTGGTGTAGTTCCCAGGAAGCAGAATCGAGACAGATTAGTGTAAGTTGTAAGAACTTGGTTCTCAATCGATGTAAAATAAATATGTTTAACCCTTTACCAAACAATCCCTGGTTTTTACGACCCAGAGGCAAGAAGCTGTCTGAAAACACTGTGGGAAAAGGAGAAAATGCTGGTAACCAGCATTTTCTCCTTTTCCAACAATGTTTTCTACTCTTCTAAAGTCAAGTTTCAATTTTTAAGTCACATTTTTTTTTGTGATCTGCAAATGCTTTCAATTTGGACAAGTCTAAAATTTTGGTGTTTGGTAAAGAGTTAAACTAAATCAGGATTGTAGGGTAGAGGGTTAAAGATGCAGCGTTTCACTGCTTTTTTCCATTAAAATGAAAATGTCCATTTTTCATTAGCCCTTTCATAAAATTTAATGAGCCAATGTTTCCATGGAAGAGGAACTTTTGAAAATCAAAGAACTGAGAGTACTAAGAAACTAAGGAATGTTGAATAAGTGGCCTTTGTAAAGATTTAACTTGGTTGGTCCACACAAGATTAAAGAAAAATGGTCCAATCCAATTACTAAATCCAACCCTGTTCAGCCCAGTCCAATCCCGTTATTAAGTCCATGTCATTCTGATTCCGTAACTGTACCCACCACTGATTGCTGTTTACTTCTCACAATAGGAAATACCATAAAAAAATTTCGTTCTCTGAACTTAAGACAAATGGCCCTAAAGCGCTCACCTACATGAAGTCATCTAGGATTGATGAAGTTGAAGAAATCCTGGTTGTGATGATGTTGAAAAAAAGTTGCAATGGGATAACTAAAGATGAGTCTGATTTGCATACATCACTGACTTAACTTATAAATAAGCAAGCATCTTGTATCTTATCAATGAAAACTTGTTCAGTCTTTGACTGTATACAGACATTGTTCGAAATGGAGTGGTGAAGATTTTGAAGTTCATGTCAACACTGTCATATTTAACAGAATAATGATTTCTGACAGAAAGAATTATTTTCTGCGGAGCAGTTTTTGGCATCTGTGGGGTTTTTGGTTTACATTTGTATGTGGGTCAATCTTGATGGCAATAGACTAGCCATACTATCATCGCTTGCCTAAATAATCTTGGAGAAATGGGGAAAAACTGGTAACCAGCATTTTCTCCTTTTTCCACAATATTTTTAACAAATGTTTTTCCACTGGGTTGTTTAAACACAGGATTGTTTAGTAAAGTGTTAATCCTTTACCATACAATGACAAGTTTTAATGACCCTAAGAAATAAGTCTTTTGAAAACATTGTGGAAAAAGGAGAAAATGCTGGTAACCAGCATTTTCTCCTTTTCCAACAATGTTTTCTACCCTATCATAGACAGATTTTGAGTTACATTTAAATTGTCGTTGCAAATACTTTGAATTTGGACAAGTCTATTTAGTGCTACTTTGTGGTGTCAGTGGCTGTGAGGTAGAGTGTTGGTCTCGTAACTTAAAGGTCCCTAGTTCGAGACCCGGGAGCAGGTGTCAACTTTGGGATAGTTCAATGGCCCACATATTTGGCGTGAGTACTGGTGTAGTTCCCAGGAAGCAGAATAGAGAGATTAGTATAAGTTGTAAGAACTTGTATCTCAATGGATGTAAAATGAATATACTTAATTAAACTATAGAGTAAAGAGTTAACAGCTCACTAATGAAGTGTCTCTCCAAGGCAATTAAATATAACAGAAAACATGAAACTGAAGCATTTTGCATGTGACATAAAACAGCCTGATCTATATTACCAACTGCATTAGAAACAGCATACATTGTCAAAACACAACTCAAATCATATATATTATCTAAACAAACCCTTTAACCATTTACCATATATATGTAATCCTGACTTTTAATAACCCTGAAAGAGAAGGCCTTTAAAAACATTGTGGGAAAATGAGAAAATGCTGGTAACCAGCATTTTCCCATTTTCCCACAATGTTTTCCACCTTATCAAAGACAGAAATCTTCATTTGAGCTACATTTAAACTGTTGTCTGCAAATGCTTTGAATTTGGTCCAGTCCAAAATTTTGTTCAGTCTGTAAAGAGTTAACCCTTCACCCACCAATCACAATATTTTAACCATGCAATACAGGCAAGACTTCAATGCATTGTGAGAAAAGGAGAAACTGCTGGTTATCACAATTCCCACAATCTTTCTATCCATCCAAAGGCAATTCTAATCATTTGAGACACTTCAGAATCTACTTTAATGTTTACAAATAATCCTTCAATTTGGATAAGTCTAAAATTTTGCCATCTGTTAACTCTTTACCACACAAAAAATCTTAGACCCACCCAAATTCAAAGCATTTGCAGACGACAGTTTCAGTGTGGTTTAAGTGATGAAACTTTCCTTTGGGTAGAAAATACTGTGGGAAAAAGAGAAAATGCTGTTAACCAGCATTTTCTCCTTTTCCCACAATGTTATCAAAAGGCTTCTTCCTACGGGTCATTAAAAGTTGGCATTGTATGATAAAGAGAAATATCTAACCCTGAGTATCCCAAAGGTAATTTTAGCTGCTTTTGCAGACAATGTAGGTCAAAATCAGAATGCATAGACTGAGAAGTCCAATCACAGGTCTACACTGTCCTGTATTTTGTGGAAAAAAAAATAGCCCTTCAGCTAAAGTTATCAAGGGTAACTTTAACTGCCTTTGCAGACCATGTAGCTCAAAATCAGCTTGTACAAGTTGAGCAGTCTGATCAAGGATCTGCACTATCCTGTATTTTGTGAAAAATTCAGGATGAAAGCCCCGTGTGGCTTATTGGTAAAGCATGGGATTCATAACCTGGAGACATCAGATTCAAGCCTCACTAGAGGCACTGGGGATTTCAGGGGGGAGGGAGGGACGGAGGGAGAAAGAGATTCTGGGAAAAGCCCAAAATTACTATCCAAGTACTTTGTTAACCCTTGCAGTACTGAATTAATGAAATAAACATTCTAAAATCTAAAATCAGTACTAAAGATGCAGATACTAGAATTTCAAAACTGTTTTTGTCAGAATGATCTGGCCAAGAAGCAGAAAATGTTGATCCAAGATCAGATTGCACATTCTGTGCAGTCTGATCTTGATCTACATTGGCTGCATAAGCAATTATATCCAGGTTCAGGGCTAAAGTCAGAAAGTAGGGGAAAGAGAGAGAGGTAAAAAGTACAAGTACCATAACATGCAGTTGGGAGGTCTGCTACTCTACAGCCCCTGTTTCAGCAGATGGGATAATTATTCAAGTCAACTCACTGACTCATGAGCATTTTTTTAAATTTAACCCTTTACCATAATCCATGCTTTTAGAAACCCTGAGACTGAACAGGTTTGAGAACTATCAAAAGTGAATTCAATCTTTAAAACCAAATTCCAATTACCATCTGTTAATTGTTTCAAAATGGATTTATCTAAAATTTTGTTGACTGCTTTGGCATAGAGTTAACCAGGTTTAACCCGTTACCAAACAATCTGATGTTCTGACAATACTAATGAAGACCAATTTTGAAAACATTGTGGGAAAAGAAGAAAATGCTGGTAACCAGCATTTTCTCCTTTTCCCACTATGCTTTCTATTCTTTGAAGAACAAAGACTATCATTAGAGCATATTTCCCTTTGCATATGCATATACTTTCAATATGAATCATTAAGTACTAAAAGTTTGCACTGGGTTTTTCGTGGGAGTGTCCTTGGGGCAGACACTTCAGAGCCCGGGCCTATTGCTGGTGAAACCCAGGACATACATGAATATGTGAGCTGTTGCCACAATATGACTGAAATAATGTTGAAAGCAGTGTACAACACCAACCAACCAACTAAAAGTTTGCTGTATTGTAAAGGGTTACAACCATACAGGATGATGCCAATTAGTGTCTACATTGGGACATTAACTTTGGAATACATTTAACAGTCTCTGTAACTTATGGGACTCCCTTTTCTCCCCCATAACAACACGTCTAGTGTTTTTGCAAAACCTGCAGTCCAGTCTTGTATCTCTTGTTCGTATGGTGTATATATCGCAGCAGCCAGTGCACCTATCCATGCTTTCCTAGAGTTTCTTTTACCAGTACTTTGCACAATATTCTGCCTACATTGCTTTCCCACATAACCACTTCACAATGATCAGCAGTGAGAGAGGAATGAATCCTATTACAGTAACTATAATCAATCTTCAGAAAGAAATTGGCCAAGCCGGGATTCAAACCAGCAAACCTGTTGTTTGAAGTCCTAAAATGTTATCAACTGCGTTACCTGGCTCGGCTCAATCTTGGATAGTCCACTATTTATAGATAAGCTGACCGTGTTACTTAGACCTTTGATTATGTGATGTTTAACGCCATATTCAACATTATTTCAGTTATATTGCGGCGGCCAGTGCACCTATCCATGCTTTCCTGGAGTTTCTTTTACCAGTACTCTGCACAATATTCTTTCCAAGCCACTGGCTGCTTTCCCACATAACAATCATTGAAACAATCATCAGTGGTCAGAGAGTAGCCCTTTGAACTCAAAGCACAACTTAATCCTTAGAGTGCCGAAATAAAACTTTCAGACATTTTCACATTAGAAATACAACCTATAAATAGCAAGGTCATGTTTGCTTTTGTCTACAGTGTTTCAGCAAAGAGGACGATGTAGATCAAAGATCAGGCTGCATGTTTTGTGTAGCCTGATCTTGATCTACACTTGCCGCAAAGGCAACTGTAGTCGTCAAGTGTGCTCTAAGGGTTAAAGTTGGGGGTTTTTTGGGAAGAGTACTTACAGTCAGATCTTTTATCTACACTGGCCATTGTATTTTGAAATGTTCTAGCATAGAGATACCTTTTAAAATTTCATTTTTTGGTGATTATTTCTAATTGAGAAAGTCTATCTCATTGATTTAGCACTATTTGGGTAATCCTTTACAAACAATCCTGTGTATTAGCAGGATGAAGGCTTTTGAAAACACTGTGGGAAAAGGAGAAAATGCTGGTACCAGCATTTTCTCCTTTTCCCACAATGTTTTCATCCCTTTCAAAAACAGATTTCATCAATCCAGCCACATTCAATTTCTCATCTGCAATTGGTTTCAATTTAGACAAGTCTAAAATTTCGTCATTTGGTAGAGAATTAAGGTTATATTATCTAGGTCTACATTACTAACTAAAAGAGGATCCTGCCAGGCCCAGCAGTAAAGGCGTTGGATTTAAAATCCACAGTATCTCAGTGTGATCCCACTGGGGACATTGGTCAGTGTGATCCCACTGGGGACATTGGTCAGTGTGATCCCACTGGGGACATTGGTCTTCTTTGAGCTTAACCTTCATACTAGGTACTGGATTTTTCATTGGATTTTCCTGCACGAAAGTACTTCTGAGTCCTAGCCAAGCAATTTCGTAACACAGAAATAGTTACATGGATAAGTGAAATGCCACAGTAACATGACTAAAATACTTTTTGTTTCTTACACCGCTTTTAACATTTTATCTATCATCACGAAGGCAGCTCACTTTATTCTTAACACACAATCTCGAGTTTTGACTACTCTTGGGTTTCACAGGTTGGTTGGTTTGTTTGTATTGGAGTTTAACACGCTCTAACAGCTTAGGTCACATCATGGCGTTCAGGACATCTATGCATGTGTTTCTAGGCTTTCTCACACCAGTACTGACACAACTTTCTTTCTAAGCCACTGACAACTTTCTCACATACATCAAAGGTGAGAAGCAAAAATTAGCTGGAAAAAAAGTTTGCTGCAACCGGGTATCGAACCCGCAATCACTAGGTCAAGAGTAAGATACTATAGCCACTAATCTACCTAGCCCGGCTGGTTTCAAAGGTACTCGGGCCACTCCCACAAAAGTTCCGAGGGCCTTGGACAAGAATCATACCCACGATCCGATCCGGCTGTAAGTTTATTTCAGGAGATAATTAACCAGCATACCATTCTTGTTCATTAAACTTACTTCATAACAGGAAATTACCTCAATAGTTTACACAATGTTTTTCAACATCCAACAGGTGTATCCAACTTAACATAAATCATAACAAACTCTTGCATAATTCTACCCGTCTTAACTCTTTACCAAAAAACAAAATTTTGGACTGGTCCAAAATGAAAGCATTTGCTGACGACAAAATATATGTGACTCATATACTGAAATACGTTTTAGAAAGGATAGAAAACATTG
Source organism: Hippopus hippopus (assembly GCA_946811185.2). Lineage (NCBI taxonomy): Eukaryota > Metazoa > Mollusca > Bivalvia > Cardiida > Cardiidae > Hippopus > Hippopus hippopus. The sequence goes on from OX328110.1 coordinate 43,559,304, forward strand.
TGGGAAAAGGAGAAAATGCTGGTTACCAGCATTTTCTCCTTTTCCCACAATGTTTTAAGAAGGCTTCTTTCGCGGGGCTCAGTCGGTAGCATGCTGGACTTGAGAACACAGGATCCAGGGTTCGATCCCTGGCAACGACCCCTGGCTCGGCCAATTTCTTTCCGAGGATTGATGATAGTCACTGTGACAGGATTCATTCCTCTCCCACCGCTGACCATTGTTTCGACGATGATTATGTGGGAAAGCAGCCAGTAGCTTGGAAAGAAAATTGTGCGAAGTACTGGTAAAAGAGACTCCAGGAACGCATGGATAGGTGCACTGGCCGCCGTGATATAACTGAAATAATGAAAATGGCGTTAAACACCATACAATCAATCAATCAATTCTTTCGCAGGGTCATTAAAAGTTGGGATTGTGTGGTAAAGGGTTAACATGCTAATAAGAGAAGCACAACCTTCAAGTCAATAGTACAAACCCAAATTTTGCTATTTCAAAGATATTTTGGGGGGATAAAAAATCTCCCTATCGAAAAGTGTAGGTCCAAGATCAGACTGCATGTACTGTGCAGTCTGATCTTGGTCTACACTGTCCGCAAAAGGTCCTTGAGTCATGCTTAGCAGCCTAAGGGTTAACCATTGAAATTATAAAAACTTTTTGAGATAGTATAGAGACAGATCAGACTGCACTGAATGTGCAATCTGAACTTGACATCGAAAATAGTTGAAAATTTTGTTCAGTATTCTAGCCGAAAACAACCTAATTCCATTTTTCTTTTTTCACTGCTTTGGCCTTATGAGTGAAATAAATTGTCCAATCATTTTATTACCCATTTTTAAGCCTGTACCAAACAATTCTGATTAGTAACAGTTACCAATTATGGAGAAGACTTTTGAAAACATTGTAGGAAAAGCTGGTTATCAGTATTTTCTCCTTTTCCCACAATGTTTTTAAAAAAACCTTCCTCCCTAGGGTTGCAATAGTTCAGAAAATCTTTTGGTAAAGGGTTAACTTATATCATTAGATTTTGTCTTGAGAGAGTAGAAAATATTGTGGGAAAAGGAGAAAATGCTGGTTACCAGCATTTTCTCCTTTTCCCACAATGATTTCTAAAAACCATTTTCAGGGTCGTTAAAACTCTGGATTGAATGGTAAAGAGTTAAGATGTACAGCACTAATTACAGCACAGGCATGCAAATTTGTTTCTTGGAAAAATCTGTAACAAAGTTCAGGTAGACTCCCTGCCTCATTCACAGGTTCAAAGTTCAGCACACTTACCCTCCCTTTTAACTCTTTACCACACACTCTCGAGTTTTAACTACCGTAAAAAAATGGCTGTTTGAAAACATTGTGGGAAAAGGAGAAAATGCTGGTAACCAACATTTTCTCACATTTCCACAATGTTTTCTACCCTGCCTAAAATGAATTTCAGTTTTTGAGTAACATTTAATATGTCAACTGCAAATGCTATCAATTTGGACAGGTCTATAGTTTTGATGTTTGGTAATAGGTTATATGGTCATTAATTTGATTCAACAATCAAAAACAGCTTTTGAATACATTGTGACAGTTGGGAAAGTTTGCTCATACAGAGCACTTACTCCCTTTTCCAACACTGTTCACCTCTTTGAATTTTCCTTTGCTGTATTTAATTTTATCTGTAGGTTTTTACCTGAGGAAAGTTTTATCTCAAAATGATAACTGAAAATTTCAGAATTTTAAAATGAAAAACCTATGATCTCCTTTTCCTACAATGTTTTCAAAAGCTCTCTACCTAAGGGTTGCTTAACCCTTTACAATACAATCTCTGGTTTTAACAACCCTTCTAAAAAAGGCTTTTTGACAACATTGTGTGAAATGGAAAAAAATGCTGGTAACCAGCAATGTTCTCTACCTTTTCAAGAATAAATATTATCATTAAACTTTGAAAAACATTTAAACTGTCGTCTGTAAATTCGTTCAATATGGATGTGTCTAAAATTTTGCTGTATAGTAAAGGGTTAAAAACTCACAATTGTGGGGTTAAGGGTAAACTCATAACTCTCTAAAACATAAAACTTTGAGCAGACCACTTTAACCCTTTACCACACGACAAAATTTTAGACCTTTCCAAAATAAAAGCATTTGTAGATGACAGTTTTAACGTGGCTCATATGAAATGACTTTTCTTTGATAGGGTAGAAAACATTGTGGGAAAAGGAGAAAATGCTGGTAACCAGCATTTTCTCCTTTTCCCACAATGTTTTCAAACGCCTTCTCTTTTAAGGGGTGTTAAAAGTCGTCATTGTGTGGTAAAGGGTTAAAAATTACAAAACATGCAGGATAGATCTGGTAACAGTTTATAATTAGCTCCCCTTCCTTAAACACCTACTCATACTGATGATGATAATCTACATAGACATCATATATAAACTTGTAACGAAATTGATAACGACAAGCTGTTCAATAGGAATTTGTACAAGCCAATCTCTGCTGCTTCACAGATTATCTTGAACTTTTACAGATACGTCCTTACAGCGGGAGTGAAAAAAACCTGTTAAAAGTTGAAAATGTGCAGAATGGCTCAGCTGTGTAAACATAGATAAATTACCTTTATATATGGTGTAAGGAAAGAAAAACACAAGGGAATGGTCCTCATTTAAAACCAGAAACGACAACAGTGATTGCTTTGAAGGCCACCACAACATGAAATGCATTTTCCATCCATCGTAATCTGTGTAACCCTGCAGACTTCAGGGGCAACACTTGGCATGTAGATACAAGAATGATTATACTTTCATATAATAAGGATGAAATGGGTTAAAAACTGGCTGAAAACTGGCTGAAAACAAGTACAGATGTTCATATACCTTTAACCCTTTACCACACAATGGTGACTTTAAATGCCCCTGAAAGAGAAAACTTTAAAAAAAAAAAACTTGTCCAAATTGAAAGCATCTGTAGGATGACAAAATTAATGTCGATCAAAATATGAAATTAGCCTCCGAAAATAGAGAAAACATTGCGGGAAAAGGAGAAAATGCTGATAAGCAGCATTTTCTCCTTTACCTTCAATATTTTCAAATGGCTTCTTTTCCAGGGTCATCCTAGGACACTCCTATAAAACAACCCAGTGCTTCCCGTGAAGCTCAAATCTGGGGCCTCCTGGTTACAAGTCCTACATTTAACAACTGGCCTATGCAGGAACCCAATAAAAGGTAAAATTTGATATTTTTACAGCAAAGAGCTGTAGCCAGAGAAGAAACCATTATCGGAAAAGGAGAAAATACTGATTACCAGCATTTTTTTTCTCTTCCCACAATGTGTTCGAAAGACATCTTCCAGGTGATCATTAAAACCCAGGATTGTGTGGTAAAGGGTTAACCCAAGTCCATGACTTTCATTAGTCCTAAAGGATTTTTCATTCCCATTGAGTACAGCAATCCATGAGACAATGATGGGCCAGAGAGAGACAATAATAGGTCTATTACTTATCCAGAAACTCTTCCCAGACAAACTAATGACAGGTTACTTCACATCTCTCATCGAACAGCCATTTCCCTAGTAACTCACATAATTGTTTAATAAAGTCTTGAAAAGATAGAAAATGGGTATTATTTTGAAGATTTATGAGGTTCTACTTCGGCTATAACTTACTTATAAACGCTTCATCAGAAAATAAAATATTGCACCCATCCATATTGCAAAGCATTTGCAGATGATAAAATAAATTTGGCTCGACTATTGAAATTTGTTATTCGAAGAGTAGAAAACATTGTGGGAAAAAGGAGAAAATGCTGGTTACCAGCATTTTCTCCTTTTTCCCACAATGTTTTCAAAAGCCTTCCTCTTCAGAGTCAGAGTCATTAAAATTCCGGATTGTTCGGGAAAGGGATAACCCTTCACCACATGGCAAAATTTTAGAGTTTCTGAAATCAAAAGAATTTTCAAATGGCAAATTATGTCAATGAAATGATTGGATTTGTCTCTGAAAGGTTGGAAAATAGTTTGGGAAAAGGAGAAATTGCTGGTTACCAGCATTTTCTCCTTTTTTCCTACAATGTTTTCCAAAGGCTTCTTCCTCAGTGTCATCAAAACTTGGGATTGTTCCAGAAAGGGTTAGACAAATAATTCTTCATACAGAGCATTTCAACTCCACACTTTTCAAGGAAAAATCTAATTCAACATTTCGTGAAACCATTAAAATAGAGAAAATATCCATTTTCTAAATTTTCAATCTAATTACAGCGCCATCGCAAAGCTCGAATCAAATTTTCTGTAGCAATGAAGTGTCATCTCGAATTTAATTAGAACTTGAACATCACCTGCTCTCACTGTCTTATTCTCCTACCCTTTTATACTGGTAATAAAATAAGTCATGCTCTGTGAAAAGGGGGTTTAATGCATCTGCAAAAAAGTATCAACTTAGATCAGCCTGCACAGTCAGCGTGGGCAGACTCAGGTAAAAAGTTTTTGCTATTGGTTAATTTTTTGTTTGTTCAAGGACCATTCCATGGACCATTCTATCTCATGATTCAGTAGGTTGTTAAGATACAATGGATTTATGGATCTATAATTCCTTGATGAATTGCTTGGTTTAACGGATCACAGAGATACACTAAACCCCCATTCGTGCTCGTGAGGTAGAGCGTCTGCCTCGCAACCACAAGGTCACGAGTTTGATTCCCGAGAGCGGGTGTCAATTTTGGGACCGTTCATTGGCCCACACATTCAGCATGTGTACTGGTGTAGTTTCCAGGAAGCAGAGTCTAGAGAGTTTTGTATATGTTGCAAGAATTTGTTTCTCAATCAATTTAAAATAGATATGTTAAAACTAAACTAGAGCTGTCACTGAATGTGACTTAATACCCCCACCAGCGCTTTGACAGAAACAGGCAATTTAACAAAAAATTTTCTAAGTTCAAGGGGAGATTACCCTTGAATCATAGGGAGTAGATGATTGAAAACTGCGTCTTGCACAACTTCAGTATACGATCAATGTATCAACAAACTTCTAATACAATAACAGCAAAACTGTAGGAGGAGTTCGCGACACAAAATTACTAGTATTTTGTACACAAACGGACACACGGACAGACAGACAGACAGGCTGATTCCAGTATACCCCCGAAAACATTCGTTTTGCACGGTTATAATAAATTAATGAGTGTTAATTTATACAATACTTTCCCTTTCAGTTCAAATATCACAGAAATATATATTTTCTTGACACAAAATTTAGCCATTGGCTGAAAATAGTAGCTTACTTTTACATATCCATACCATTTCTTATGTCCCTGTGGAATATGACTTTGTAAAAGATTGTGGGAAAAGGACAAAATGCTGGTAACCAGCACTTTGTCCTTTTTCAACACTATTTTCTTAAACTTTTCAAGGACAAATCATATAATTTTAGTTTTTTTTTTTGCTTTGTCATTTGCAAATCAATTCTTTCAATATTGACAATTCTGAAATTTTGTTGTTTGGTAAAGCATTAACCCTTTACCATACAATCCTGAGTTTTAACAACCCTGAAGAAACAGCCTTTTGAAAACCTTGTGGGTAAAGGAGAAAATGCTGGTAACCAGCATTTTCTCCTTTTTCCACAAAGTTTCCTACACTTTCAAAGACAACTCTCATAATTTGAGCAAGGTGTTAATTGTCGTCTGCAAATACTTTCAATTTGGCAAGTATAGAATTTTTTTGTGTGGTAGAGTTAAGCTGTTATCTCTAGTGACATATTAGCAGCTGGCATCTTTCAAAATATCACTGTAAAATGAATCAATATTCATGCATGAATTGCAGTAAACACTTCAGTATATGGGAGAATATAAACAGAGTGGTAAAGGGAGACATTACCCATTATGACCAATTTCTCCTTTTTCCAAAATGTTTTCGACAGTGAACTACTGCAAGAAGAAAAACATAATCTGTAAAATATAGAATTTGACCCCTATGGGGCAATTCAACACACTGGACATAATAAAATAATTGCAGTTTCAAGGCCATTTTAGGTCGCAATGTCAAGATCGGACTGCAGGTTTTGTCTAGTCTGATCTTGGATCTACACTGGCCGCATAAGCAACTAGTTGTGGCACAAACTCGACCTCTAAAAGTATATCTGGGGGTCAATCTTTCTTGATTGCCTTTAATTCTCGAAAAATGTTTAAACTTCCAAGGAACACAAGTTCTGGCCGACTGAACCAAATGGTTTAGCCAATCAGAGATTGTGTTACTTTCTAAATCTATAATAAGATTAAAGACTGTGACTAAAAATGATAGGTGAATATGGACGATGGTGTGTGGACTCACCCCTCGTAGAACCAGGGTACCATCATCATAATCATCTTTGTCATGGTTCCTGTTCTCTCTGTTTCTTTCCTGGTCTCTGTAGTGATTTGGACTTGGTCCTGGGGTTTCTAGGGGTATAATATGAAAAAATATCTTAAATTTGTGACAATAGTATTATTAAAATCTATTATAGATTTTGAGTAAGGATCGAACCTTGGACCTCCAGGCATCAAATCCGACAAATGGTCAATAGCAAATTTTTGCTATTTGAAACAAGAGGGCCATGATGGCCCTCAAGTCGCTCACCTGAGCTTTTTGATCAAACATGACCCATTTCCAATCTCTTCAGAGATATTAAGACAAACACTCTGACAAACACTCATTAGTATTGGGCTTACAAATATGGCCTCTAGAGTGCACACAAGCTTTTTCTAGAATTTGTCTCAGCGGCCTACTTAACATTTAGAAATTATCCAGACATACATTCCAACAACCTTTCATTAGTATTTGAGAGAAAATGTGGTCTGTAGGGTGTATAAAAAGTTTTTCCGAGATTTGACCTAGTGACCTGGTTTTTTATCCAACATGACCCATATTCATACTAGTCTAAGATATTATCAAGACAAACATTCAAAGCAAATTTCAAGATTATTGGACTGAAAATGTGGCCTCTAGAGCGTACACATGGTTTTTCAAGGATGAAACTTGGTGACCTAGTTTTTATTCCACGTGACCCATTTTCAAACTCATGCAAGATATCATCAAGAGAAACATTCTAACAAAAGTTTAAAGAATATTGGACTGTAATTATAGTACAAAAGGTTTTTTCGATATTTGACCTTGTGACCTAGTTTTTTTTATCCAACATGACCCATTTTCATACTAGTCTAAGAAATTATCAAGACAAACATTCTGACCGAATTTCAAGATTATTGGACTGAAAATGTGGCCTCTAGAGCTTACATCAGGTTTTTCTAAGATTTGACCTGGTGACCTAGTTTTTGACCTGACATGACCCATCTTCAAACTCATCCAAGCTATCATCATGACAAACAGTCTAACCAACTTTAAAGAGCATTGGACTGAAAATGTGGCTTCTGGAGCGTACACAAGGTTTTTCAAAGATTTTACCTAGTGACCTAGGTTTTAACCCCGAATGGCCCACTTTCGAACTCATCTGCTATATTATCAAGACAACTATTCTGACCAAATTTCAAGAGTATTGGACTGAAAATGTGGCTTCTGGAGCATACACAAGCTTTTTTTAAGATTTGATCTAGTGACCTAGTTTTTGACCCAACATGGCCTGTTTTCAATTTTGTGAGAGATATCATCAAGACAAACATTCTGACCAACTTTCAAGATTATTGGACTGAAAATGTGGCCTCTAGAACTTACATAAGGTTTTTCTAAGATTTGACCTGGTGACCTAGTTTTTGACCTGACATGACCCACCTTCAAATTCATCCAAGCAATCATCATGAAAAACATTCTGACCAACTTTAAAGAGCACTGGACTGAAAATGTGGCTTCTTGAGCATACACAAGGTTTTTCAAAGATTTGACCAAGTTTTTGACTAGTTTTTGACCCAACATGGCCCGTTTTCAAATTTGTGAGAGATATCAAGACAAACATTCTGACCAACTTTCAAGAGTTTTGGACTGAAAATGTGGCCTCTAGAGCGTACACAAGGTTTTTCTTAGATTTGACCTAGTGACCTAGTCTTTGATCCAACATGGCCTGTTTTCAAGTTTGTGAGAGATATCATCAAGACAAACATTCTGACCAACTTTCAAGAGTATTGGACTGAAAATGTGGCCTCTAGAGCGTACACAAGGTTTTTCTAAGATTTGACCTGGTGACCTAGTTTTTGACCCAACATGGCCCATTTTCGAACTCGTCTGAGATATCATTAAGACAAACATTCTGACCAACTTTCAGGAGTATTGGACTGAAAATATTGCCTCTAGAGCGTACACAAGGTTTTTCTAAGATTTGACCTGGTGACCTAGTTTTTGACTCAACATGGCCCATTTTCGAACTCGTCTGAGATATCATCAAGACAAACATTCTAACAAACTTTCAGGAGTATTGGACAGAAAATGTGGCCTCTAGAGTGTACACAACGTTTTTCTAAGATTTGACCTAGTGACCAAGTTTTTGACCCAACATGACCTATTTTCAAACTCGTCCGAGATATCATCGAGGCAAACATTCTGACCAAGTTTCATGAGTATCACACTGAAAATGTGGCCTCTAGAGTGTACACAAGGTTTTTCTTAGATTTGACCTAGTAACCTAGTTTTTGACCCGACATGACCCATTTTCGAACTCGTCCGAGATATCATCAAGACAAACATTCTGACCAACTTTCAAGAGTATTGGACTGAAAATGTGGCCTCTAGAGCGTACACAAGGTTTTTCTAAGATTTGACCTGGTGACCTAGTTTTTGACCCAACATGGCCCATTTTCGAACTCGTCTGAGATATCATCAAGACAAACATTCTAACCAACTTTCAGGAGTATTGGACAGAAAATGTGGCCTCTAGAGCGTACAAAGATTTTTCTAAGATTTGACCTAGTGACCTAGTTTTTGACCCAACATGACCTATTTCCAAACTCGTACGAGATATCATCAAGGCAAACATTCTGACCAACTTTCAGGAGTATTGGACAGAAAATGCGGCCTCTAGAGCGTACACAAGATTTTTCTAAGATTTGACCTAGTGACCTAGTTTTTGATCCGACATGACCCATTTTCAAACTCTTCCGAGATTTTATTGAGACAAACATTCTGACCAAGTTTCATGAGTATCGGACTGAAAATGTAGCCTCTAGAGCGTACCCAAGGTAAAAGTTGACGACGGATGACGGACGACGCACAACGCACGACTGACGCCGGATACCGCACGATCACAAAAGCTCACCATGAGCACTTCTTGCTCAGGTGAGCTAAAAAAAGTTAAATTTGACCCCTGATTGTTTATCACAGGATAAAAAACTCTGAGACTGGTTAATAATTCAGACTGTAGATTAAGTCCACTTGCAGGGTTTCCAAAGCTGCTTTGACCATGAAATATCTTTAAGTATGTGACAATCAAACATTAAGACTAGACTTAATCCTCTGTTGTCTGATCTTGATATGCATTGCCTGCCAATGCACCTTCTGTAATCTGTGTTAGACCAAGAGCTAAATACAAAGTTGGACAAAACATTTGATCCATGCTCTGTGAAAAGGAGGTTAAATACATCTACTAAAATGGTCAACCCAGGTCAGCTTAGCAGTCCAAGTAGGCTGACCTGGGTCATACCTTTATGCTTTTGGTAAATTTTCTGTATGTCCAAGGACCATTCTACCCCAGGGTAAAGACAATATATTTACCAGGTATTTATTTGTTGGGAGAGAAAGGGGGGACTATTATTAGGGAAGGAGCATTAATTAGGTGATTATATAGTAATTTATGTTATAATTATGTAATACTGACCTTCATGTACCACCATGGAAGACAAAGTTTCCAGAGTGTCCTGATTGTAACCCTCCGGTGGCCTGAAATGAACAAATAAAGTACAATGAAACTCCTCTATTAAGACCATCCGTGGTTCTTTTAAAATTTGGTCTTATTGGCTGGGTGGTCTGAATTTCAGGTTTCACTTGCCTACATTTTGAATTAAACTCTGACTCTAAGTAGACTTGTGTAGGTTTAAATGATGTGCAAAGAAAATGTATTTTTGTAAAAATCATTCATAATAGCCGGTTTCTCGTCTTGTCGGGGTGGTCTTGAGGCGAGGTTTTACTGTATGGTACAATCCCTAAACCCATTGACAGTTTACTAAGTACAATCCCTAATCCTGTCAACAATCCCTAATCCTGTTAACAGTGCACAAAGTAAAAAACAATCCCTTACTCTGTTAACAGTGTACAAAGTACAATCCCTAATTCTGTTAACAATCCCTTACTCTGTTAGTAGTGTACTAAGTATAATCCCTAAACCTGTTAACAATGTACTAAATACAATTCCTTATCCTGTTAACAGTGTACTAAGTACTTAACTCTTTCCTACACAATGCCTACTTTTAATGACCCTCAGGAAATAGCTCTTTGAAAACTATGTGGGAAAAGGAGAAAATGCTGGTTACCAGCAATTTCTCCTTTTCCCACAAGGTTTTCTCTACTTCCACAGACAATTACCATCATTTAAGCTTCATTTAATTTGTCGTCTGCAAGTTCTTTCAATTTGGAAAAGCCTAAAATTCTATTGCATGGTAAAGGGTTAAGTCTTCACTACATGATAAAATTTTGGACTTGTCCAACTTTGCAGCGTTTGCAAATGACAAATGCTGCTACAATGACAGAATTGGCTCTAAAAGTTTATACCTGCTCCCGAAAATTGAACTCAGGACCATATGGTTACGCCCTACCTCATAACCACAAAGACATCAAATCACAACTAAAGATGTAACAGTTATAGCAGTACTGGGACAGATATGAATCCTGCTGCAATGGCTATCATCAATCCTCAGAAAGATATTAAGCGAGCTTGGAATTCTAACCAGCAATACCTGGGGTTCAACCCCTGTACATTACCATTATGAGTCTGATAACATGTTGCAGTGCCATATGTCTAAGTTCCAGCTGCTGGCAGAAAAATGTACTGTAAAGCTAGAGCAAAAGCTGCCAACTTCTAATTCTAGTTTTACTATACATTTTTCTGCCAGCAACTGGAATTTTGACAGATTGCACTGTAACACATTATCAGACTCATAATAATATTCATACTTTTAAGTGGCATTAATTGAATTTATCTGCCCCCAAACTGTTCACATTTGGCAGCTGATGTGCCTTTAATCAAGAAACTGATCTTTAGTCTAGAGGAAAGGACATAAATATTGCACATTCAAAGTCATTTCACCTGCAATCACTCACAAAATATCAAAATTAGCAGATCATGCTAAAACTATACAAAATGTGTAGTTCTTATTGTAGGTTACACTGTATGCTGCACACTTCTGAGCTGTTTGCTAATTGTATGGTGTTTAACGCCATTTTCAATTTTATTTCAATTATATTTAGGCATTCTTTCTATGCTTTCCTGGAGTTTCCTCAAAAGTACTCCATACAATATTCTTCCAATGCCACTGGGTGCTATCCTACATAACCAGCGTGGAAACAATGATCAGCTGTGAGAGAGGAATTAATTCTGTCGCAACAACTATCAATCTTTGGCAGGAAGTCAGCTGAGCCAGGAATTCGAATCAGATACCCCCTGTTCTTAAGCCCTGTATATCAGCTGTGCTACAGGGGCTCGGCTGCAGCAGTTTGACTTGCTCTAAGAATAGTCAAAGTTAAATGCGGGTTTCAAACACTCACAAGGGTCTAGGTGGTTCTGAAGCCAGTAACGTTCCATCACGGTTTACAACCTCAACCTCTCCCTCCTCGTCCTCATCATCTGTATTATCCTCGTCGTCCGGAACTTCAACAATCTTGGCGGGAGGTCGTATCTCTGCACCGAGCTCGTTCAGCTGTGCTGCCAAGGCCTCAAGGTCCTACAAAATATATACACATGTGTCAGAGGTACACCGTTAGTTATCACAATTTTCAAATATAATAATCTTAAAGGTACATCTATACTCATTTTCAGGCAGTTTTCAGCCATTTTCTTACCCATTTCATCCTTATTTTATGAAATTATAATCATTCTTGTGTCTTCATGTCAAATGTTGCCCCTGATGACTGCAAGGTTGCACTGATTACACCGGACAGAAAAATGCATTTCATGTTTAGGAGGCCATCCATGCTATCGCTTTGTCATTTCCAACCTTAAATGGGGACAAATCCCTTGAGGTTCTTTACCCCTTACACCATATTTATCGATTATGTATCCATGTTTACACAACTGACCACCATTATATTATTTTAATTGCGTTTTTTTCTCTCTGGCTGCAGAGATGTATCTTTAAAAATATGTACAGTTTATACAAAGGCAAAAGACACAGAGGAAAGGAATATGTTGAAATACCAGTATGGGAAACTGTTGGGAAAGTAGGTTGTTGGCTACTTTTCCAACATTGTTTTCCAAAGCTGTCAGCTGCTGGGGGGTCTTACTTTTCATATTTGTACACAAATAGCTTTGTGTATGCTAGCGTGATGAGCTTTGAATGTGAAAATAAAGAATTTTTTCTTTTTCAAAAATATTTGAGCCATGCTCTAGGAAAAAGGGGCTTAATGCATATGCGAAAAGTATCGACCCAGGTCAGCCTGCGCTGTGCGCACAGCTTGACCTGAGCCGAAACTTTTCGCTATTGGTCATTTTTCTGTATGTCCAAGGACCAATCTACCTCATGATTAAGTTGGTTGGTTAAAAAATTGGCTATTATGGATCCATGATTATAAGATGGCTTGATTGGTGTAATGCATTAAGGAGATGCATTAAGCCCCCTTATCACAGAGCATGCTTCATTTTCAAATACCTCCTGCTTTATGGTCATTTATGATTATTTGTGATTGTTTGGTACAGGGATAAAAGTTTCCGGGTGTACAATTATAACAAACAAATGTACCTCAGGTTTATTGGGCTGCTGCTGTTGCTGTCTGTACGGGCCCTGGTTGCGCATCTCTCCGGGTGACCCTTGGTGACCTTGACCCCTGGAATCTGGAATCACTAGATTATGAGAGAACAGAAAAACCCACTTCAAGCCAACTAAAAGCCAACATAAGCACTACACAATGACACAAACCATAATTGAGCCAGGCTCTGTGAAAAGGGGGTTTAATGCATCTACAAAAAAGTATTGACCTAGATCAGTCTGCTCAGTCTGGGCAGGCTGACATGGGTCAAAATTTTTTCCTTTTGTAAATTTTCTGTGTGTCAAAGGACCATTCTACCTCAGGATTCAATTGGTTGTTAGACAAAATGGATTTTAAGGATCCATAATTATGTGATGTCTTGCTTAGTACGATGCATCATAGAGATTCATTAAAACCCCCTTCTGACATTACATGTCTCATTATGTAGCCACCCACAAAAATTCTACTGCATATGCAGTCTCCACAAACAAAAATTAGCATGCACAAAAGGAGGAAAAGGATAATAATTCTACATGGAGGAAAAAAATAAATGAGCCATGCTCTGACAAAAGGGGGCTTAATGCATCTCCGTGATCCATGGTACCAAGCAAGCCACCACATACTAATGGATCCATGACCTCCACTTTTTTGTAACAAACGACTCATTCATGAGGTAGACTGATCCTTGGTCAATAAGAAAGTTGACCAATAGCAGACTGCACAGGCAAGCCTGGGTCAATACTTTTCAGAAATGCATTAAGCCCCCTTTTCACAGAGCATGGCACAAATACAACATCAAATTTGTGAACACTTGTATTAGTTACCTTTTTTTTTTCCATTTAGCCTTTCCTTTTTGGTGAATATTGTGAATTCATTGATTAATTGTATGGTATTTAATGCCATTTTGAACATTATTTCAGTTATATTGCAGCAACAAGTGCACCTCAGCATACTTTCCTGGAGTTTCTGTTACCAGTACTTAGTGCAATATTTCTCCATTATTCCTCCTTTTCCTACGATCTTTTCAAAAGGCTTCTTCCCAAAGGTTGCCAAAACTCATGACTGTAGGGTAAAGGTATTAACTCCTTACCAAACGACAAAATTTTGGACTAGTCCAAATTGAAAGCATTTGCAGACGACAAAATAAATGTGAATCAAAAACTGAAATTCAGTTTGGGAAGGGTAGAAAACATTGTGGGAAAAGGAGAAAATGCTGGTTACCAGCATTTTCTCCTTTTCCCACAATGTTTTCAAAGGCTTTCTTTTACAGGGTCGTTAAAAGTCGGGATTGTGTGGTAAAGAGTTAAGGGGCATAACAATCCTAAGTTTTACTGAACCTGAGATAAACACCTCAAATTCTGCCACACTCTCTTTGTGCTTCTATCATGGATGACCATAAAATTCTGTTAAGTGATAAAGGGCTAAAGGACAGCAATTGCAGGAAATGAAATTATCCATTTTGACCGATATGGTAAACAGTGTAGTAAAAGGAGACATTCCTTGGAACAAGCAAATGCTCCAATGCCCACAATTTTTCCAAAACCACTGTCAACTATCGAGATGATAAATTAAAATATTGTGTCTGCAAACAAACAGGTTAAGTACCCCAGTTATCTGTAACTCTATGCAGCATTCATATATATGTCAAGATGCAACCATGTACAAAATATCCTGTTTAACCCTTTTACACACAATCCAGAGTTTTAATGATCCCCAGAAAGAAGCCTTTTGAAAACATGGTTACCAGCATTTTCTCCTTTTCCCACAATGTTTTCTACCATGTCAAAGATAAAAATCATCATCTGAGCAACATTTATTTTGTCCTATGCAAATGCTTTCAATTTGGACAAATCTAAAATTTTGTCATTTGATAAAGGGTTATATAAATTTCCTCATGCTTGTATTGCTTCCAGCTGTGTGTGAAAACTTGATATCTCAAGGGGTCAAAGGAAGAGAGATGTCACGCATTACCTATGCAGCAATGCAAATATAAGCACCTGAGAAGCTACTACAACATGCGCTCCCTTTTATTATATACCTACAAATTTTAATAACAAATTATTGCATTTTTTTTTATAATTGAACCATGCTCTGTGAAAAGGGGGTTTAATGCATCTGCAAAAAGTTTCGACCCACATCAGCCTGTGCAGTCCACACAGACTGGCCTGGATTGAAACCTTTTTGCCATTTGTCATTTTTGTGCATGTCAAAGGCTACCTCAAGATTCAGTTGGTTGTTAGGATTGATTTTATGGATCCATTATTGTATGATGACTTGCTTGGTATAATGCATCAAGGGGATACACAAAACTCTCTTTTGCAACAGCGCAGCTCAATTTTATTTGAAAATAGTAAGAAATTAAAGCAAATGCTGGTTTAGTCTGTAATAACTTCTTTTCATGAATGGCTCATGAACACTATCACATTTTGACAAAATGAAAATGGACACCAAGCTGGAAGTGGTCAGCATGCAGATTACGAAATTATACCACAGATGACAAAATCATACCACACTTAAGACTATTTTACAGGGTAAATATAGATTTTTTCTGTGGGGTATGATCTTTTTTCCAGCATTAGGCCTAACAAAAAAAAAAAAATCTGTGTTTAGGGTTTCGGTCCGAGATGCTTTAGGTAGGGTAGGTAGAATTTTTTTTCCAGAAACTTTTTACATGGACCATGTACCAAAACCACACCCCACAGATTTTATTTTTCAATCATAGCATAAAAAGTTTAAGGTCAGCAGCATTCTAGGTAGGATCGGGAAACCATAAACACAGATAATTTTTCAATAAGCCTTATCCATATAGTTGAGCCAGAAAATTTGTAGGTAAATAATAAATACAATTATAAATAATACAAAGCATCCGCTCTTGAAAGACAAAAGTCCACGTACACACTACGTAAGCCACTTTACTCGCAACAAATGCACATAGAAAAACATCGCAGCCATCTTAGAATTAGTCCACGTACACACTATGTAAGCCACTTTACTCGCAACAAATGCACACAGAAAAAACATCGCAGCAATCATAGAATTGGAACCGAAACACCAATACGTCCAAATTCTGAATTCCTAGACTAACCTTCTGAATGGGTAAAATTAAACATGTCAGCCAGTTAGGGCCATCTTATCCTTTTCCACACAATACAGAGTTTCAAAGATCCTGGGGAAGAAGCCTTTTGAAAACATTGTGGGAAAAGGAGAAAATGCTGGTTACCAGCATTTTCTCCTTTTCCCACAATGTTTTCTATTCTAAAAGATATAAAGACCTTGAATGCAACAACATTTACTATGTCGTCTGTGAATGGTTTCGATTTAGACAGGTCTGATTTTATTGATTTATATAGGGTTTTAACCTTTTACCACACAATTCCGACTGTTAACGACCCTAAGAAAGAAGCCTTTTGAAAACATTATGAGAAAAGGAGAAAATGCTGGTAACCAGCATTTTCTCCTTTTCCCACAATGTTTTCTACCCTTCCCAAAACAAATTTTAAATTTTCAGTCACTTTTATTTTGTTGTCTGCAAATGCTTTGAATTTGGACCAGTCTAATATCTTGTCATTTGGTAAAGAGTTAAAGACTGAGAACTGGAAGTGAATATAGTATAGTTATGATCACTGGTCCTCTCTCGTAATTTAAATGATTTTAAGCATCAATATGTCTGAGTATCACAAAGCATGCTTGACGTCAAGCTTAATGTTCCATTCCTTTACGCAAAATTATGCACAGCACTGGTAAAAAGAAATTCCAGGAAAAGACGGATAGGTGCACTGGCCACCGGGATATAAATGAATAATGTTGAAGATGGCGTAAAACAGTTTAAATCAATTGGTCAGTTTAATGTAATCAGCCAATGCTCAACCCCTACACAGAAGTAGTTTGGTGGAAAGGAGACAAACATGTCATTTCGCTTAACTCTTTACCAAACGACAAAAAATATAGAATTGTCCAAATTCAAAGCATGCGCAGACAACAATTAAAATGTGGCTCTAATGACTGAATTGTCTTTGACAGAGTAGAAAACATCATGGGAAAAGGAGAAAATGCTGGTTACCAGCATTTTCTCCTTTTCCCACAAAGTTTTCAAAAGGCCTCTTCGTCAGGGTCGTTTAAACTCGGGACAGTGTGGCAAATGGTTAAGCACATCCAAGTTAATGAAAGTACTTTACCTACTCTTTACAAAACAAGCTTGAGTTTTAATTACCCTGGGAAAGACAGCTGTTGAAAACGTCGAAGGAAAAGGACGAAATACTGGTAACCAGTGTTTTCTCCTTTTCCTACAACGTTTTCTACCTTTTTCATAGACAAATTTCCATGATCTAAGCCAAACTGAAATTGGTGTCTGCAAACACATATGATTTGGACAAGTCTGAAATTTTGTAGTTTGCTAAAGAATCAATGCAAGAACTTCATTAACAATGACTTCAAGGAACACTAGCCACCAAAAGAAAACAATTTGGAAGTCAAAATGCAGATAAATATAATTCATACCATTTAAAAGTATGAACATTATTACCAGGTTGATAATGTGTTTCACAACAGCCTGTCAACATTCCAGTTGCTCACAGAAAAACTGTACTGTAAAACCTGCTCAAAAGTTGACAACTTTCGGCAAGTTTTATGGTATGTTTTTCTGCCAGGGACTGTAATGTTAACAGATTCCACTGTAACACATGAACAGACTAATAATAAGATCTGTACTTTAACCTTTTACCACACAATCCCCGGTTTTAATGTCCTTGAGGAAAAAGCCTTTTGAAAACCTCATGGGAATAAAAAATGCTGATTACTAGCATTTTCTCCTCTTCCCACAAGGTTTTCTACATTTCCATAGGTAATCAACCTAATTTCAGCTAAATTTCATAATGTCGTATGCAAATGCTTTCAATATGGACCTGTCTAAAATTTTGCCATTTGGTAAAGAAGTTAAACTGGTATTAATTCATTTTATCTGCCATTTGACCTCCAAAATGTTTCCGTAGGGCTGCTATTGGGCCTTTAGAATGTAGGCAAAGATGAACATGTTAGGATAAATCACATTTTACCATGATTGTCTATGTTACTACCAAGGCATGAAATAACAGCTCTATTATGAAAGCTGGACTGATCACAGACGCCATCAATTGTCTGCCTAGCTCTAAAAATATTTTTATAATGAACTAATATGAATATGTTACGAATTGACTGCCTAACTCTGAAAACATCTTCACAATAGACTGATATGAATTTGTTACAAATTGCCTGCCTAACTCTGAAAACATCTTCACAACAGACTGATACGAATTCGTTATGATCGATTGATTGTATGGTGTTTAACACCGTTTTCAACATTATTTCAGTTATATCGCGGCGGCCAGTGCACCTATCCATGCGTTCCTGGATTATCTTTTACCAGTACTTCGCACAATTTTCTTTCCAAGCCACTGGCTGCTTTCCCACATAAGAATTCGTTATGAATAGCCTGCCTAACTCTGAAAACATCTTTGTAATGCACTGACATGAATTTGTTATGAATTGGCTGCCTAACTCTGAATACATCTTTGATAGATATTTCTTGTAAATTTCAAAGAATCTGTAACACTTGTATCTCATTTCAAACTACTTTTAATCAAAAGATTAGTCAGTTTTTTTTCTTCTCCTGTAAAATATTGAAACAGTGAGTTACAACCTTTTTGCATTAAACCTGCAATTTCTGAAGTACTAAACTTGACCTTCATGATCATATATCCAGCTTACATAAGCTGCATGTCTGTCTATCTGTCTGTATGCTGATGTATGCGTGCTGAGCTATACAATCAGGGTTATTATAAAAGGCTATTAACCTCCTTGATTTTCATTATCAACTTCTACCTCCTTTGTAACCTCCTGATCCACTTCCTCTTCTATTTCTTCCATTTCATCTTCTAGTTCAAGAAAGTAGGATTTGTTTGTTTCTTTGTTTGTTTTTAACAGTTTTTTAAGCCCCTTTCAACATGATCTCAATCAAATCATGTCAACAGGTCACTTTATGACTCTTGACCAGATGACGAAATTCTGCACAGCTCCAAATCCACTGCATTTTGCTTACAACAATTTAAATGTGGCTCAAATGGTAAAAGGTTGAAAACATTGTGGAAAAAGAAGAAAATGCTTGTTACCAGCATTTTCTCCTTTTCTCACATTATTTGAGCTTAATTTGTTGTCTGCAAATGCTTTGGATTTTGACCAGTCCAAAATTTCGCTGTTTGGTACAGAGTTTCTCATGTCAAACTGCAAACAATATTATTACAAACAGTTCAAAAAGAAGAAGACATAAAAAAACATTATGGAAAAAAGAGAAAATGCTGGTAACCAGCACTTTCTCCTTTTCTAACAATGTTTTCTACCCTTCAGAAAACGAATTTCAATTTTCGAGTCAAATTCTTTTTACCGTTTGCAGCCAGCTTCAACTTGGACAAGTCTATACAATTCTTTCGTTTGGCAGAGTTAATCATGTTTAGCCTTTAAGACCAATATAGAACATTTACACAACGTAAAATTTTCTTTAACGCGTAAGACTAATACAAAACGTAAGAAAGAGGTGAAAGGAATTTTGGCTACAACAAAAATAAAGAAAACAGGACTATAGGAATATAACAGAAACATACAAATAAACCACGACTAACTACCACTAAATGGGACGGGGATACAAAAGTAAATGGGCCATGCTCTGTGAAAAGGGGGCTTAATGCATCTGCGAAAAGTTTCGACCCAGATCAGCCTGCGCAGTCCGCGCAGGCTGACCTGGGTTGAAACTTTTCGCTATTGGTCAATTTTCTGTATGTCAAAGGACAAGTGTACCTCATGAAACAGTAGGTTGTTATACAAAACAGATTTAGGGATGTATAATACTGTAATGACTTGCTTGGTACCATGCATCACAGAGACGCATTAAGCCCCCTTTTGCCAGAGCATGGCTCAAATACAAAGAAACAAAAAAAAAAAAAAAAAACCAGCTGTACTCTGGCAAAGAGGATTTGATGCATATCTGTGATGCATGATCTCAAGCAAGTCATCATATAATTATAGATCCATAAAACCCACTTTGTCAAATAAACAATTGAATTATTAGAAAGAATGGTCCTTGGACAGGCAGAAAATTGACCAATAACAAAAAGTTTCCACCCATGTCAGCCTGTGCAGACTGAGCAGGCTGACCTAGGTGGATACTTTATGCAGAAACATTAAGCCCCCTTTTCACAGAGCATAGCTTTAATATAATGGACTAAGTATGATTACAAGAACATCCACACCATACATGATACAGAGAGTACAACAACCATGCTTTCAGTACAATATCTTCAATACCATCCTATGAGTTTCAGAAAGAGTTTAATCTTACGGGCTTGACTACAAAAGCAGATGGCATTGATCCAAGATCAGACTGCACATTCTGTGCAGTCTGATCTTGATCTGTACCATCTGCAAAAGACCATGATTTCATCTATGGCACCAAAAGGGTTAATAATGTAAGAATGTTGTTTTATACAACTACCAAACAGCAATTCATCCTTTAGACAGGAGTGGATGTTTGGGATGAAAATAGTCTCAAAATATCTGGCATAAAGCTCGATTTTAAATTGAATAATAAAAGAAACCTACGTTTTACCAAGATAAGTAACTTTGAAAATTTGTGTCTGATGTGTTTTGAAAATGAGGGGCAGGAATACGATTCTTTAAGAAATGATGTCACGTAATGCTCATTATGACGTCAAAAAATCTTGTATCAGACATGCGTAAGGTAAGAAAATTGAGGCTTGTGTTGATCAAGTTCAGACTTACATGCAATCCTATTTTGATCAACACAAGCCTCAAAGGCAACTGTAGTAGTGAAAGGCTCTTCAAGTTTGTTCATTTGTTTTAGTGTTAAACACCTTTTCAACAGCTTAGGTCATATCATGGCAGTCAGTGCACATACTCACGTGTTTCCTGGCTTTCTTACACCAGTACTGACACAACTTTGTGTCCAAGCCACTGAATCACCAGGACCCCATTTTACTAAGGTAGTTACGAACAAAATTTGCTGGAAATTTTATCTTTTCTTTAGATAAAATTTCCAGGAAACTCTGATTTATCACAATAGTTTTCTAAAATAATCATGATAGTTACCATGTATCTCATAGCAGATTAATGCCACTATACTTTAGTGATGTAAAACTTACTCAAATTTTGTTCGTAACTACCTTAATAAAAGGGGGCCCAGGTCATGAGTCAGATGCACTATCCACTGATCCACCAGGCTGGGCCCAGGTGCTTCATGGGTTACGCAAGCTAAACAGTGTATCTAAATATTCTTACCAATAAGTCTAGGCTGTACTGGCTTGTTCGAAATCTGTTCTTGAACTATGTGTTTTGTAGGAGGCTGAAAAGTTGAATGAAAAATACAATAATATAAACCCCTATCTTACCCATTTCGATTGACGATTACATACGTAGATTTTGTGCAGTTTAATGATATTGAATACAGCTTATATGATAGCAACAATAGATAGACCTGCCGAGAGGGTAGAGCAAGATTAGACTGTACATATGTGCAGGCTGATCTTGCCTAAGACTTTCCGCAAAATACATCCATGGTCGCAGGATAATAGTAAAAATTTGACGGATAAATCTAATTAACAATGAAATACAATCTTTCACGTATATTTCGAATACAGCAAATACAGATCATTAATGAATACATGTGAATTTAAGAAAAGTCTTTTTACCTTAACTCTTTACCAAACAATCCCTGGTTTTCACGACTCTGTGAAAAAAGCCTTTTGAAAACATTGTGGGAAAAGGAGAAAATGCTGGGAACCAGCAGTTTCTCCTTTTCCCACAATGTTTTCTACCCTTCCCAAAACAAATTTCAATTTTTGAGTAACTTTAATTTTGTCGTCTGTTAATGCTTTCAATTTGGAACAGTCTAAAATTTTGTCATTTGGTAAAGAGTTAACCAAACAGTCCCATATTTTCATATCCTTGAAGAACCAAGCTTTTGAAAAGATTGTGGGAAAAGGAGAAAATGCGGGTGACGAACATTTCACCACCATAATTATTTCTATCCTATCAGCGAAAGTACTAAGTCATTCTTGCCTCTATTCAAAGGGACAAAACGGTTTCAAAATATTTTGATGGTTACTGCCCTTTCTGTATGGGTTCCCCTTTTGATAATTAACAACTATTCCTAGTTTGAAGTATATATCTTCCGTAATGACAGAGATATCATAAAATATCAAAGTTCGATGACGCACACAACAAAAGGACAATGACAATACCTTGACTTTTTCTTCAAAAACAGATGAGCTAAAATTGCTGGTTACAAACTATTTTCTCCTTTTCCCCAAATTTGTTTTCAAAAGCCTTCCTGCTTAGAGACATAAAAAACATAGCATTATTTGTTGATTGATAGGGAAAACTCCAACCTGAAAGTGACTAGAAACAGGTCTTTGGGGCTGGGCACTCGAAGAGGAAGGTCTCTGTGCCTGTTGCTGCTGCCCTTGTTGTGGAGACTGATGATGGTGATGATGATGGTGGTTTCCATGGTGACGGTGGTCATGGTTACGCTCATGGTGATGACGTTGTTGGTGCTGTTGTGGAGCAGGTTGTGGTTTGACGTTGGGAACTGCATATGGAGATTTGGATTCCCTCTCTTGAATCTGCTGAAAGTTTCTTTTGAGTGTGGACTCCCCAGGTCCAATTTGTAGAATAGAACTGCAGAAAAATAAATGAAGATGTTTGTGTAGTGTTTAATGCTGTTTTCAAGATCATTTCATTTTTCTGGGGTGTCCAGTGCACCTACCCATGCTTTCTTACATTTCTTTTACCAGTGCTTCCAACAATACTATTCCCAAGCCACTGGCTGCTTTCCCACATAACCATCATCAAAAGAATACAGAGCAGTGAAAGAGGAATGAATCCTGTGACAATGACTATCATCAGTTCTCATAAAGAATTGGCTGAGCTGGGCATTGGAACTAGCAAGTCCCTGGTTTCAAGTCCAGCATTCTAATGACTGCACTACCAAGCAAAAGCAAAAATTACTTCAAAAGTCTTAAACAAAAAACATCATTTTAGACTTGTTCCAATTTTTTAAGGGATATGCAGACAAAATACTAGATGCAGGAGGCAAAACATTCTCTACAGGTGGTGTTTGTTTATTTGTTCAAATTTGTTTACATCATTTCAGTTATATCTCAGTGGCAAGTGCACCTATCCTTGCTTTCCTGGAGTTTCTTTAAAAAAAAAAATCTTCCAAAGCCACTGGGTGCTTTTCCACATAACCATTGCCAAACAATAATCAGCGTCGACAGGATGAATCTCGCCCCAATTACTCTTATCAATCCTCCAAAAGAAATTGTCTCTGCAGGGGATACTAAGAAAAGAGACACAGGTTCAAGACCTATATCATACTGAGCTGCTAGGCTCAGCTCTGCTGTTACTGAGGTAACAAACCTTGGTTCTCCTGGTTTAACACTTTCATCTTCTTCCTCGTTATCACTTCCCTCATACTCGTATTCTGTGTCATGGTCCTCAACTATAAATAAACATAGATCGTAAACATTCTGTACAAGTTTAGAGTCAGTTTGTATTGCTTTTAAACATTCTATACACATTCAAAGTAAGTTTGTATTGCGTTCAATTCTATTACAGGCTACAAAATTTTAGACTTGCCTAAATTAAAAGAATTTGAAAACAACAAATTAAAATGTGGTCATTTATTGGAATTGTTTTTTAATAGGTTAGAAAACACTGTGGGAAAAGGAGAAAATGCTGGTTACCTTTTCCCATAATGTTTTCAAAAGCTCAAGGTCCTTAAAACTATGGATTATTAGGAAAAGGGTTATACCTTTACCAAAGACAAAATTTTATACATGTCAGTGTTGAAAGTATTTGCAGGATGACAAATTAAATGTGGCTCCAACAATTGGATATCTTTCTGGAAGTTTAGAAAACGTGAGAAAAGGGAGAAAATGCTGGTTATTATCATTTTCTACTTTCCCACAATGTATTTAAAAGCTCTATTCTTCAGGGTTGTTAGAACTCAAGAGTGTTTGGTAAAAGGTTAAACTAGATCTTTAAATAATAACAATTTACTTCTTTACTAGATTCCACAACTTTGGACTAGTCTATAATGAAAGCATTTGCACATGACATTCAATGTGGCACATATGATGGCATTTGTCCTTCAGATATACGAAAACATTGTAGAAAAAGGAGAAATTGCTGGTTACAAGCATTTTCTCTTTTCCAAAAATGTTTTCCAAAAGGCCTTTTTTGTCAGGGACTGTTTGCCGAAGAGTAATTACCCTCAGTAATACAAGATGAGTTCAAAACTGACATGAGTAACCACAGAAATGTCTTACTTCACGGGTAGATAATTCTTAAATGTAAATGGCAGACCTTCGAAAGATTATATTCAGCATATCAATAGTTTCTGTATAAACACTTTAACCTTTGAAGCACTTTTCACAACTATAGTTGCTGTTGCAACCAGTGTAGGTCAAGATCAAGCTGCACAAAATGTGCAGCCTGATCTTTGATCTACACTGTCTACTTTGATGAAACATTGTAGACAAAAGTTGCCATGAAATTGCAATTATTTGGGTCATATTTCTACGGTTAAAGGAGTGTGAAAGGTTTATTCAGTGCCCTGAGGGTTAGTACAATGTAATGGGTTGAGGATCATAGAATCAGGAGCTGTTTTGATATAGAAGTACCATGCTCTGGTAAAACGGGCTTTGTGCATCTGCAAAAAGTATCGACCCGTGTCAGCCTGGGCACTCTGCTGACATGAGTCAAAACTTTCTGCTACTGGTCAATTTTTTTGCATGTCAAAGGATCAGTCTACCTCCGGATTAAGCTGGTTGTTAGACAAATGAATTTTAGGGGTCCATAACTATGTGATTACTTGCTTGGCACAATGCGTCATAAGAATGGATTAAGCCCCCTTTTGCCAGAGCAAGCTAAGATAATTATAACCGGTAATGGAAAAAATTCCTTACTCTTTTTGTTCTTCCTATGCCTATCAATGTGATCTTTCAGCTGTATTCTGACTTGTCTTTCTGTCGGCTGATCTCTTATAAATGGATGCTTTAAAAGCTGTTCTG
Organism: Hippopus hippopus; assembly: GCA_946811185.2. Lineage (NCBI taxonomy): Eukaryota > Metazoa > Mollusca > Bivalvia > Cardiida > Cardiidae > Hippopus > Hippopus hippopus. The sequence continues at coordinate 43,584,254 of OX328110.1, forward strand.
TGTTGGGGCGCTGTGTATAATCCTTGAGTAAACATGTTTCAACGAAATTGTGAAATCTGGATGACCTGAGGAAACAAAGTATATGTACTTGTATTACAGAGAAGTGTTGTTTTCATAAACATGTTAGAGTTATAGTAATTAAAGGTGTTTGTGAATTGATGTATCTGAACCAAAACGACTCCACTGTTCTGATTGCAAATGCAAGCATTTCGAACCGCTGATGCTTTCTTTTTTTAACAACTCTCTAACATAAAATCCCAAATATTAATGAACCTGAGAGAGAAGCTGGAAACTAGGATTTTATCCTTTTCCCACAAGGTTCCTTCTGAGAACAAATTTCAGTTCTAGGGTCACATTATTTTGGCAACACATTCAACTTGAATTCTGCATATGCTTTGAAGTTTACAATTTTGTGGTGTGTTAAAGAGTTAAAGAGTTAAAGATCACTACTTACCATTTTGATGATTTGAGTCGTGGAGGTGGGTTCCTGGGTATTAAAAATAAGGCCCTCATAGGGTGCATATCACAGAGAGCTGGAATATGTAAGACATTCATGTGAGTCATGCTCTGTGAAAAGGAGGCTTAATGCATCAGCAAAAAAGTATCAGCCTGTGTCTGCCAGTGCAATCTACAATTTCCATTATTATCGAAACATTTTATTTGTCATCTGCAAATGCTTTCGATTTGAACAAGTCTTGACATTTTGTTGTCTGGTTAAGAGGCAAGTTACATATTCCTTTCTAATAAATGTTTCCTGTTTTAGTTTCACTGATAAAGGGTATGTCTTGCATATGGATCAAAATGTTGAGTCCCATCACTTTAGGGCCAAACTATTCACTGTATAATCTTCATGAAATTTATAGTGAAATGAATCATTCTTATCCCATCACTAAACCTGAAACAGATTTATAGGATCTGACATGAGTTGGTGTTTGAGATAAATTCTATTAACAAGTCCAGAGGAAATATTATTAAGCGAGCCTTTTGCAAGTTTAATAACATTTTTTCTTGTTGAGTTTAATAAAATTTATCTCAAACACCAACAAATGTCAGATTCTTTTTACCACAATGATATTTCACAAAGACAAGAAAATGCAAAACTATCTATACTTGCACCCGCAGTAATATCCATAAAATCCCATTAGATTCTATGAAATATGCACAAAATGACGTCAAAAATAATATCACACAATTATTGTAATATCAAATCTATAAGATAAGAAAATTTGTGATGGGTATATTACACTGAAGACAAGGGAGGTTATATGATAAATGACTTTCCCAACCCCTGATTTAGACAAGATTTGGAAAACATTGTCAGAAGAGAAGCAACTGTTTGAATCAATCATTCACTAATGTCTTTATGTGGTTTCACCAGAACAAGACAGGAGCTCTAAAGTACCCTGCTAAAGGGCAGTCCCATGTGGCCTTCAACACGTGAAAAGGGGCATTCGGACATTTGCTTAAAGTGTCTTCTTGGATCAGCCTGCACAGTCCGCACAGGCTAATCCTATGACACTTTCCGTTTTATGTAATTTTTCTGTTTTGCGCAAGGCTACTGAAGAAGGAAATCTAATGTAGACGTAAAGTGCCATCTCGGAATAGCCTGCGGGGACTGGGCAGGCTGATCCGAGACGAAACTTTACGCAGATGTCCGAATGTCCATTTTCGCGTGTTGCAGGCCATATAACCAATCCTGAAAGTGAAAACTAAATTCAGAATCTATCACTAACAAAGCAGTCACCTTTACAAATGAGACAAAGATGACCTCTTGAAAAGTATGATAAACAGAACAGAAGAAAATGTCATGAGAGATGCTTACGTGGTTTTCCTTCCGCCATTTCAATGGAGCTAATTCCTAAAGACCATAGATCACTCTAAAAAGAGAAAAAAGGCTAACAGTACAACATAAAATGGACAAACCATGAAAAATATTTAACTTGAGTCTCTGAAAAAACAAGTCTAGAAAACACTGTGGGAAAAGGAGTGATCCCTTATTTGGATGGTAACATGTGCTTTGACAAAGTTACAGTAACATGGAAAAATGATAAATGTGAACAATAAGAAGTATTTTTTCTCAGCTTTTTCCTTAAGTTAGTGTCACAGAAAATATCTATCAATTTCCAACACCCATTTGAAAGAAAAGCCACTTTGACCGTTAGCACTACCTACTGGTATTTTAAAATGGTGTTGTTTGGTCTTACAGATATTTATGAAAAAGTATTGTTAGTATCTTTCTGTGGTGACATGAAAGAAAAAATCATCATATACCTGTAAATGTGCTATACTCTGTAAAAGGGGGGCTTATGCATCTGCAACAAGTATTGACCCAGGTCAGCCTGCGCAGTACGTGCAGGCTGACCTGGGCCTAAATGTTTTGCTACCGGTCTATTTTCTGCACTTCAAAGGACTAGTGTACCTCATGATTCATTTTCTATTGTTAGACAAACTGGATTTTGTAGATCTATAATACTGTAGAGATGACTTGCTTGGTATCATACATCACGGATGTGCATTAACCCCTCTTTTACCATAGCATGGTTCAAATGATTTGACTAAAATATGGATGTTATCCAAAACACACAAACAATAGACCAGTATATAATTTCCACATCACCCATGTACTCTGGGGTAGCTAACGCAAATGCAGACTTTTGTAATATTCCATTTTTATCAGGTGATCTAGAAAATAAGGTAAATCTGTCACCATTTGGTTTGCTAACAAGATTGCAAGTAATAAAGGTTTTTCACAAGTAGGTGACATTTACATAGTTTTCACTTCTGGAATATTTTCTTCTATTCAACATTTGTATTATGTAAATTATCCACAGCTCAATGAAGTGTGATAATACTACGTCAAAATGTTTTCCAGTAATTTAGCTGCACCCTGGATTCATGTGAAGAGTGACATTTCTACGTCAATGTGTTCAAGAAAACAGCAGCTAAACAGTGCAAATGCTTGTTCTAATAGAAGAATACCAGTCAAATTTGACATGGGAATACTTGGCGTGAATGAGCAAACAAACACTTCTATTCCAAATTTTTTTATTAAATTGTGCCCAAACACATTTTTCCTTTCTTTAAAATATTTTCTCTTTATATCACCAGTACTAATACATGGTTTGTCTTATAATCTGAATAGTAAGAGTGGCTTTTACAAGAACAACTTAACTCCTAACATACAACAAAATTTTATACTTGTCCATGTTGAAAGCATTTGCAGATGGCAATTCAAATGTGGCTCAAATCATGGAATTTGCAAATAAAACAGTAGAAAACACTGTGGGAAAAGGAGAAAATGCTGATCACCAGCATTTTCTCCTCTTCTCACAATGATTTAAAAAGCGTTTCCTCTTCAGGAAGGCAAAAACACAGTATTATTTAGTAAAGGATCAAAACAACAACAACCAATACTTTGTCTTATGAAAACCTATCCGTAGAAAATTTCATAAGGGGAGAGTACTCTAACTTACCCTATTATCGTAAGTGGCATCAGGGTTTTCATCACAGGCAATTACTTCAGGAGCCATCCTATAGGAAAACAGATTAATCCTTTTAGCAGCTTTTACAACTATAGTTGCCTTTGCGGCCAGTGTAGATCAAGATCAGACTGCACAAAATGTGCAGTCTGATCTTTGATCTACACTGTCCGCTTTGCTGAAACTCCACAGAAGAAAATCACCATGATATGGCAATTATTTAGGTCATAATTCTAGACTGAAAGTGTCTGTTTGGGTTTATTTGGTGCTGTAAGGGTTAAAGTTTCTAGCCAGATTCAAGCCTCATGTATATATTTGACATAATCATATAACATTTGAAACATTGAAGACTATGACTATCTGTCATCCTAGTTTAAAGATTACTCTCTACATGAAATCTTTCCAACCTTTCATTCTTTCTTTAATATTCTTGACGTAGCATATTTCTTACTAGAACAGTTTTCTTGTCTTACAGGCCCACTGGCCTCCAAAAGAAAACACTTCGGTAGTCAAAATGCAGGCAAATTAATTCATACCATTTATAAGTGTGGCTATTATTAAGAGTCTGACAGTGTGATACAGTATGGTCTTGCAAAGTTCCAGTGGCTGGCAGATAAATGAAATGTAATACTGAAACTTAACCCTTTACAAAACGACAAAATTTTGGTCTTGTCCAAACTGAAAGCATTTGCAGATGATAAAAGTGACTCAAAAATCGAAATTTGAATTTGGAAGGGTAGAAAACATTGTGGGAAAAGGAGAAAATGCTGGTTTCCAGCATTTTCTCCTTTTCCCACAATGTTTTCAAAGGCTTTCTTTTCTAGGGTTGCTAAAAGTCCGGATTTTGTGGTAGAGAGTTAAGTTGCCAATGGATCTTCAAATAATGTAACTTTTACATAAACATAGAAAAGTGGATTTAATGATCAACTAGTGATGTTTAAACCAGTAACTGTCGTTCACTTGAAGACAATGATTCCATTTTTCACATTTTTCACATGGTGCTAAAGTCCAGGTCAGATGCCTTTAACTCGTTACATGTTGGATTCAAAGTTAGATTTGTCCAAATTTATAGCATTTCTTGGCAACAAATTTCATGAGGACAATGGGATTGTTTCTGAAATTCTGAAAGGATAGCAAGCATTTTCTCCTTTTCCCACAATGTCTTCAAAAGCCTTCTACTTCAGGGTTGCAAAAACACAGAATTGTTTAGAAATGACTCAAAAGAATCCTTATTCTAGAGCCAGCATTTTCTCCTTTTTCCACAATGTTTTCAGAAGCATTCTACATCAGAACTTTAAAAACACAAAATTGTTTGGAACTGACTCCTCACCGTTCAGGGCTAGATTTAGAGTACAAATATATACAACTTACCAATAAGGTGTTCCTATAAAGGTGTTTCTTCTTCCTATAGTTTTATCTAGTTGAGCACTAACACCAAAATCAACTGAAACAGGAACATATAACAGAAAGAATGGTTAATTATATGTAAAATTTAATGGAACTAAAATAAAAATCATATCAAATTTTTATCAAGCATAATTTTGTGCTAAATTTTTGGGATAGCAACCAAGGAAGATCAAGATCAGACAGCACAAAAGATGCAGTCCTACTCTGTCTGCTTTCCCTGGATAATCTGAATTAAATTTAGCATAAAATTACAATCATTAGGATTTTATTTCTTGGTTTAAAATGTCCATTGGGTTGTTCACTCTAAAAATAACGTAAACGTATTTGGCCTGCAACACGCGAAAAGGGACATTCCGACATTTGCGTGAAGTGTCATCTCGGATTAGCTTGTGCACTCCGTGATTTTCTACTTCACGCAAGTCTACTGTAGGACAAAATCTAACGATGACGTAAAGTGCCGTCTCGGATCAGCCTGCGCAGACTGTGCAGGCTGATCCCAGACAACACTTTACACAAATGTCTGAAAACCCCTTTTCACATGTTGCAGACCATATAATCTTGATTGCTGGGCTCTTCTTAGCCACATTGAATTTGAACTAGTATGCATCTTATTAATGAAGATGTCAAGTGGTGCCAGTGATATCAGCAGTGAAACAGTAAAGATGGCCTTTTTCCTGTTGAAGGCAATACTAAATCCCCAGCACTGTTGTACCTGACCTCAGGCACACTATATAGAAGGGCCTTCAGTGAGTTTGGTTTCTATCCATACAGCCTTTGATAGATCATGTGAAAAGAGAAAGCTCAAGTTATGTACTTCCTTAAGGCCCACAAGCATTGCAGATCAGTATCAAATGTCCAGGTAATTTAATCCCATGTTAAATTCAACTTTATAATAACAATGGAGAATTTTCAACAAGTCCTACATATTCTGAAATATGTTCAGCACAAATATTTAATGACAGCTAGCATTTTTTATAGCTATGAGAAACAAGAGCACTACATGAGGGTGCCAACGCTTGGCTGCAGTTGCTTGATTTCAGTGAAAGCTTCAAGCCGAATAAGGGGCACAACTGTGTCAAACTGTGTAAAAAATACTTAGATGGTTATCTGTCCTTGTTGTATAGTTTCCCCTTCTGATAGTTAAACACGAGTCCAAATTTGAAGCAAATATTTTTAAGTAATAACAGAGATATTATTAAATGTTGAAGATTTTGCACAACACAGATGATGATGCCAAGGTTACAACAATACCTCGACAATTTCTTTGAAAAATAGCCCAACTAAAAATAGAATACTATAAGTATAATATACAAGATCGAAAATCATTTTAGCTCTTTTAAGAACTATATAAGCCCCAAAAACACAAGTGTGGTATCCTAAAGAGAAAGAAGGTCTAGAATGTCCCTACAAACTTACCTAACTTGACTTCAGCATTGTCTGTAAGGAGGACATTTTGTCCCTTTATGTCTCTATGTATCACACGGTTAGCATGCAAATGTGCAAGGCCCTGAAAACAGAAGGAACATAAATTGTTAGAGACTAGTGTATTATAATTTGGTGTAGACTTCCCTCTCTAGAAGTCAATAAATCTTTCACTTCTTACTCACAGACATACTTCTATTTCAGTTCCAGTTGTAAACAGCTTTAGAAAATGAATGATTGACTGTATTGAATTTAATGCCTTGTTAACAGCTTAAGTAATATCAGTGCGGTCAGTGCACCTATGTTTCTTGCCTTTCTCATGCCAGTACTGACACAACTTGCTTTCCAAGTCATTTGACTACTTTTCTCACATGCATCAGAAGTGAGAGGCGAAAAATCGCCTGAAAGAAAATTTGCCTCAACCAGGCATCAAACTCACCACCACCAGGTCACAAGTCAGATATGCTACCCACTGACCTACCGGGCCTGGTTGTTAAAGAAGGGCAGTTTCCTTGCATTCAAGTATTTCCTCAATATTTAAGTTATACATGTGAGTGTCTAAAACTTACTTGCATGATAACCAGGTAAAGAGTAAAATTGTGGAAGTTGTCTATGAAAGGGTAGAAACACTGTGGGAAAAGGAGAAAATGCTGCTTTCCAGCATTTTCTCCTTTCCCCAAAATGTTTTTGAAAGGTCAACTTTTGCAAGGTTGTTACAAGTCTGAATTGTATGGTCTTTAACTGTTTTAACTCTTTACCAAACAAGAAAATTTTAGACTTGTCCAAATTGAAAGATTTTGCAGATGACAAATTAAATGTGACTCAAATGATGAAATTTGTTTGTGGCAGGGTAGTAAACATTGTGGGAAAAGGAGAAAAAGCTGGTTACCAGTATTTTCTCCTTTTCCCACAATGTTTTCAAAAGGCTTCTTTCTCAGGGTCGTTAAAAGTCAGGATTGTGTGGTAAAGGGTTAAATATTACTTCAAATACATCATGGCAGAATAGCTCTTGCTGTAGGACATAAGACTTGTATGTGACAGATCTTGGAATACTTCAGGGCCTGGATTTGACACCCACAGCTAGACGACTAAAGAAATACTGATAGTCTTTTGGATGAGATGTTAAACCTAGGTCCTGTGTGACAGTACTATACACCAACGAAGTTGACTAACCAGGCATTACTTAGGAAGGGTTTTATAAAATTATCTTGCACTATTACAGCCAGCATTTTCTCCTTTTTCCAAAAAGTTTTCTAACATTTCACATACAAATACCATTATCTGTGCCACATTTACTATGTTGTTTGCAAATGCTTTCAATTTGGAACATATCCTTTTGTCAATCCGAAAAACAGATTGAAAAATTTCAATTTCAAGGTTTTTACAGTAAAAGTGTAGATCCAAGATCAGACTGCACAGAACATGCACCCTTGATCTACATTATCTTAAAAAAAAAAAACCACCATAATTTGTACATAACACAATTAACTTTAATCCTTCACACATGATAAAATTTTAGACCTGTCCAGATTGAAAGCATATGCAGACACCAAACTAAATGTGGCTCAAATTGTGGAAATTGTCTTCGATAGGGTGGAAAACACTGTTGGAAAAGGAGAAAATGCTGGATACCAGCATTTTCTCCTTTTCCCACAATGTTTTACAAAGTCTTCTGTCTCAAGGTGTTTAAAAGTGGCCAATGTATGATAAAGGTGGTTTTAAGATTCCTACAAGTCATCTCAGCAAGCATCTATAAAACATACAGGGTACACATGAGATCAATAAAACAAAGTCTAGGAAAGGCTCCACCATAAATACAGATTACGACAGCTTACCCGTAAAATTTCTCTAGATATATAGGCAATCCATTCTTCTTTCAGACAACTGCCTTTTGTGGCTGAAATTAACACAGAGTTTGAAATTAAAAATTACAATGGTGAACAAGAGAAATACATAGTTTAGTTTTATCCTTTACCAAACAATCCCTGGTTTTCACAACCGTGGTAAGGAAGGCTTTTGAAAACATTGTGGGAAAAGGAGAAAATGCTGGAACCCAGCATTTTCTCCATTTTCCACAATGTTTTCTACCCTATCAAAGACAGAAATCATCATTTTAGCTAGATTTAAATTATTGACTGCAAGTGCTTTCAGTTTGGTCTGGTTCAAAATTTTGTCCTTTGGTAAAGGGTTAAATTTATTTTACATGGATTGAGAAACAAGTTCCTACAACTTATACTAATCTCTCTTGCTTCTGGTTCCTGGGAACTACACCAGTACTCATGTCGAATGTGTGGGCCAATGAACAATCCCAAATTTGACATTCGCTCCTGGGTATCAAACTCAGGACCTTACGGTTTCAAGGCCAGCAATCTACCTCACAACCACAGACACTACAAAACACATACCGGTAAATAGTACAAAAAAATTCAAATCACATTATAATGTCTTTGCAAGACAGATATTATAGAGAATTCAGAACAAATTGAGAAATTAAGTCTTTATCAAACAACAAAAGTTTAGTCCGGTCCAAATTGAAAGCATTTACATACAATAAAATAAATGTTACTCAATTTGTATTTGGAAGGGTAGAAAACACTGTGGGAAAAGGAGAAAATGCCAGTAACCACCATTTCCTCTTTTTAACAACAAGGCGTTCAAAAGCTTTCTTTCTCAGGGATGTTAAAACTCAGGATTGTGTAGTGTAGAGTTTACACAGTTTTTGACTTTATTTTATGCAGACAACAAAATAAGTGCTACTCAAACATTTATTTTTGAAAGGTTAGAAAACCTTTTAGGAAAAGAAGAAAATGCTGATTACCAGCATTTTGTTCTTTTCCCACAATGTTTTCAAAAGCTTTCTTCCTCAGAGTTGTTGAGACTAGGGAATGTGTGGAAAAGGGTAAACCCGTAAAATGCCTTTCTTAACTACAGTTGCTTTAATGGCCAGTGTTGAGCAAAATCAGATTGCAAAAAAAAAATAAACAGTCTGATTCTGATCTACAATGTCCACTTTGCTTGGACTATCTCGACTAAAGCAACCACGACTTTACAATCATTTTGGTCTTATTTCAAGAGTGGAAATAGGCACTGAAAGGACATATACATGATAAAGAACAGAAACAAGTAGGAATACTGAAATTCATAGTTTTGACAAAATGGATTCAATATTGCACATTAACAAAATAAGTAACAAGAGGGCCATGATGGCCCTGATGTCGCTCACCTGAGGCCTTTGACTCACCATGATCAATTTCAAATTTCTTTTAAGATATTACTAAGACATTCATTCCCACAAACTTCCATGAATAATGGACTAAAAATGTGGCCTCTAGAATGTACATAAGCTTTTGTCAAAAATCTATTTGAGCAACATACTTTTTGATCAAATATGGACCACTTTGAACTTGTTGTAGTTATCATCAAGACAAACATTCTGACTAACTTTCATGAGTTTTGGACTGAAAATGTGGCCACAAAAGTTTTATGAGTATCAGACTAAAACTGTAACCTCTAGGGTGTACACAAGGTTACAGCATGATAACAAAAGCTCACCTTTAGCACTTCATGCTCAGGTGAGCTAAAAAGTAAACTCAAACAACTTACCTTTGACTAGATCTGTGACAGAACCTGCCCCACAGTACTCCATCACCAACTGTAATAGATGGAAAGAGATAACTCTTTACCTTACAATACAATCTTGTATTCGACCAAACTGAAAGCATTTGCAGATGACAAATTGAATGTACGGTAGTTCAAATGATAGTGTATGTCTTTGGAAAGGTATGAAAAATTGTGAGAAAAGGGGAAAATGCTGGTTACAAGCATTTTCTCCTTTTCTAACAATGTTTTCAAAAGCCTTCTACGTTAGGGTGGTTAAAATTTGACAAAGTTCGCAACAGGATTATTCTTACCAAACAACAATTTTTATGACTTGTCCAAATACATTATATTTGCAGACTACAAATAAAAAGATGCTCATGTGATGGAATTTGTCTTTGATAGGCTAGAAACATTGTTGAAAATGGAGAAAACGTGGTCCCCAGCATTTTCTCCAAATCCCACCATGTTTTTATTGTTTGGTAAAGGAATAACCCTTTACCAAACAACAATTTTTTTACACTTGTATTTTTTTTCACTGTGCATATGATGGAATTTGCCTCTGATAGGCTAGAAAACATTGTAGGAAATGGAGAAAATGAGGGTCACCAGCATTTTCTACTTTACCCACAATGTTTCCAACAGCTGTCCTTCATAGGGTTGTAAAATCATTGGATTGCCTTGCCAAGAGTTAAACCAATTTGTTGCAGTACAATACTGAGCCCCGTTTGGCAAAGACGATTTAATGTATCTCTCTGATGCATTGTGCCAAGTTACATAATTATGGATCCATAAAATCTTTTTAGTCTAACAACTGACTGAATCATGAGTTGGAATGGTCCTTTGACATGCAGAAAATTTACACACACTGAGAAGTTTTGACACATGTCAGTCTGCACAAACTGCACAGGCTGCATGAGTTCATACTATCTGCAGATGCATTAACCAATTAAGTGCTGGAACTGACTTAAGCTTTAAGCTGTTTTCACTGACAGTGTAGAACAAGATCAGGCTGCACAAAATGTGCAGTCTGATCTTGGATCTTCACTGTCCACTACATTGTTACATATTCTGACCCAGACAACCTCGAAATTATAATATTTCTGATGGTTTTCCTATTTGAAAAGGTCAATTTTATTAATCCAGCCCTCTAAGAATTAAGCCTCCATTTCACAGAGCATGGCTAAAATTTTTAAAATTAAAATTTACCCAGAGTTGGTCATCTTTCCCTGCAGGACTTTTCTTTATAAATGCACCATAGTAAGTGGCTATATTTCTGTGATGTGAATACTGAAACAAAAGATAAAAAACAGTTTTCTTAAAGTCCCAGTAGCCGCCAACAGTAAACAATTGGGTGTTAAAATGCACCTTGATTTAAATCATACCATGTAAAAGTATAGAAATTATTGCTAAGATGACAATCTGTTACTGTACAGTCAGCCCAAGTGTAAATAACTGACAGGAAAATGAATTGTAAAACTAGGTAAAAAGTAAAAAACAAGAGGGCCATGATGGCCCTGGATCGCTCACCTGAGTCAATAGGCGAAATTTCACTCCACGTGCAATATTCAATTTCTGACCAATTGTCAGGTCAATTGAGCTTAAAATGTGGCATCTATAGCATCCACAAGAAATTTCCGTAAGTTGACCTAGTGACCTACTTTATCACCATATGTGACCCAATTTAGAACTCATCAAAATATTTATCAAGACAAACATTCTGAACAGTTTTCAAGTTAATTGAGAAATAATGTGGCCTCTAGAGTGCCTTAAAAGTATTTATTTAATTTGACCTTGTGACCTAGTTTATGATCCCAGGTAACCCAATTTCAAACTCATCCAATATTTTATAAAGACAAACATTCTGACCAATTTTCAAGTCAACTGAGCAAGAAATGTGGCCTCTAGCTTGCCCTTAAGGTATTTCTTTAATTTGACCTAGTGACCTAGATTATGACCCCAGGTGACCCAATTTTGAACTCATCTTAGATTTCATCAAGAGAAATATTTTAAGCAATTTTCAAGTCAATTGAGTAAAAAATGTGGCCTCTAGGGTGCCCTAAAGGTATTTCTATAATTTGACCTAGTGACCTAGTTTATGACTAGAGTTGACCCAAACTCAGATTCATGTGAGATTTTATTAAGACAAACATTCTGACCAATTTTCAAGTCAATTAAGCAAAAAATGTGGCCTCTAGAGTGCCCTTAAGGTATTTCTTTAATTTGACCTAGTGACCTAGTTTATGATCCCAGGTGACCCAAATTCAGACTCGTGTGAGATTTTATCAAGACAAACATTCTGACCACTTTTCAAGTCAATTGAGCAAAAATGTGGCCTCTAGCGTGCCCTTAAGGTATTTCTTTAATTTGACCTAGTGACCTAGATTATGACCCCAGATGACCCAACTTTGAACTCATCATAGATTTCATCAAGAGAAACATTTTAAGCAATTTTCAAGTTAACTGAGTAAAAAATTTGGCCTCTAGAGTGCCCTAAAGGTATTTCTTTAATTTGACCTAGTGACCTAGTTTATGACCAGAGTTGACCCAAACTCAGATTCATGTGAGATTTTATTAAGACAAACATTCTGACCAATTTTCAAATCAATTGAACAATAAATGTGGCCTTTAGAGTGCCTTAAAAGTATTTCTTTGACCTAGTGACCTAGTTTATGATCCAAGTTGACCCAAATTCAGATTCATGTGAGACTTTATCAAGACAAATATTCTCACCACTTTTCAAGTCAATTGAGCAAAAATGTGGCTGCTAGAGTGCCCTAAAGGCATTTCTTTAATTTGACCTGGTGACCTAGTTAATGATCTCAGGTGACCCGAATTCAGACTCATGTGAGATTTTATCAAGACAAACATTCTGACCACTTTTCAAGTCAATTGAGCAAAAATGTGGCCTCTAGAGTGCCCTAAAGGTATTTCTTTAATTTGATCTAGTGACCTAGTTTATGACCCCAGGTGACCCAATTTTGAACTCACTGAACATGTTGTGCACAGGTGGGCTAACAAACTTAGAACAGGTTCACTAGATACCAAATATCAAAGCTCTACGCCTTCCAGTGTCACAGAAGAAGAATTTTAAAGTTTTCCCTTTTTTGTTCCTATGTTCAAACTTGTGACCCCTGGGGCTGGGCCAGTTTTGACCCCAGGGGCATCATATGAACAAACTTGGTAGAGGTCCACTGGGAGATGCTACATACCAAATATCAAAGCTCTACACCTTCCAGTTTTAGAGATGAAGAATTTTAAAGTTTTCCTTCTTTGTTCCTTTGTTCTTCTTTGTGACCCTCGGGGCGGGGCCAGTTTTGACCCCAGGGGCAGCGTATGAACAAACTTGGTAGAGGTCCACTAGGAGATGCTACATACCAAATATCAAAGCTCTATGCCTACCAGTTTCACAGAAGAATTTTAAAGTTTTCCCTTTTTTGTTCCTATGTTTGAACTTGTGACCCTCGGGGCAGGGCCAGTTTTGATCCCAGGGGCATCATATAAACAAACTTGATAGAGGTCGACTAGGAGATGCTACATACCAAATATCAAAGCTCTACGCCTTCTGGTTTCAGAGGAGAAGATTTTCAAAGATTTTGCATTTTTTTCCTTTTTGTTGCCATGGCAACCAGAGTTATGGGTGGAATTCAATTCTTTGAACAACTTTGGTAGAGCTTCACCCAAGGAACATCCCTGCCAAGTTTCATCAAGATTGGCCCAGTGGTTTAGGAGAAGATGTTTAAAGAAATTGTTGACGGACGCCAGACAAAGGGCGATCACAATAGCTCACCTTGAGTACGTTGTGCTCAGGTGAGCTAAAAAGAGGCACCTGGCAGCAACTGACCTAGTTTTGAAATTGCAAAATTGCTGGTCATCAGTATTACTTCCTTTACCTACCTTTAGTTTCTTTCAGTAGCAAATCTCATAATTTGAGCCCCAGTAATTTGTTGTCTGCAAATGCTTTCAATGCGGATAGGTGTGTGTGCGGAACAGAGTTAACTCTTTACCAAACTTGGTTTGGTTTGGTTTGTATTGGAGTTTAACGCCACTTTAACAGTTTAGGTCATATCATGGCGGTCAGTGACGCACTCATGTGTTTCCTGGCTTTCTTACACCAGCACTGACACAACTTTCTTTCCAAAGCCACTGACTACTTTTCTCACATCAGAGGTGAGAGATAAAAAATCGCCAGAAAGAAAGTTCGCCGCAACCAGGTAGCAAACCCACAACCTCCAGGTCATGAGTCAGATACACTAACCACTGAGCTACCTGGCCGGGTTCTTTACCAACCTACAAAATTTTGCACAAACCCAAACTGAAAACATCTGCAGATGACAAATTTGATGTGGCCTAACTCTTTACCAAACAGTGAAAATGCAGACTTGTCCAAATTGAAAGCATTTGCTGACAATGATTTTAGTGTGGCTAAAATAAAGGAATTTGTCTTTGATGGAATAGAAAGCATTGTGAGAAAAGGAGAAAGTGCTTGTTACCAGCATTTTCTTCTTTTCCAAAAATGTTTTCAAAACCCATCTGCATCATGAGTTAAAACTTGGTATTGTGTGGTACAGGGTTAAATGGTGTTTTCTGTTTTTAATAGGGAAGAAAACATTGTGGAAAAACGTGAAAATGCTGGTAACCAGCATTTTCTCCTTTTTCCACAATGTTTTCAAACAGCCTCTTCTTCAGGGTTGTTAAAATTCGAGGATTGTGTGCTAATGGGTTAATAGATTTTCACTCCTGTTATACATCTCTGGTTCTAGCCTGAAACCTGTCTGATCTAATTCCTTACTTTTTTGAGGACATTGATTTCCAGTTTGATCTCTTCCTCCTCTTCTTCTGTAACATTCATCACCTTGATGGCTGCAAGCTGACCAGTTTTTGTATGACTCCCCTGAAAACAGATATAAAAAAATCTTCATTGAAAAACTTTTATGAACTCAGTGCATTAGTAATCCTCTTTGTAACAATCTCAAGTTTTAATGACCCTGAGAGCAAAACTTTGAAAATATTGTGGGAAATAAAGAAAATGCTTGTTTACTGGCAACTTTTCTTTTTTCCATACTGTTTTCTCCCATTCTAAAGACAAAGTCAATCATATCAGCTACATTAAATTATTACCTGCAATTGCTTTAACTAATATAAGTCTACAAAATTTGTCTTGAAGTAAAGCGTTAACTCTTTATGAGATGACAAAATTTTAGACTTGTCCAAATTGAAGGTGTTTGCAGACAAGATATCAAAGGTTGCCTAAATGTAAAAAGAAAACTGTCCTTGATAGAGTACAAAACATTGAGGGAAAAGGAGAAAATGATGGTTACCAGCATTTTCTTCTTTTCCCACATTGTTTTCAAAAGACCTCTTCCTCAGGGTCGTTAAAAGTCAAGATTGCGTAGTAAAGAGCCAGACACAAAAAATTATGGCAGAAGCTGTATTTACTCATACTGAGCAATTTTTCTTCTGACACGATGTTTTCAAAAGTAGTCAATCACAAGACACAGTTATCTGCTGGGGTGGGGGGGGGGGGTGTTTAGACGAAGTACAGTATAAAGGATAAATGACCAAAAAGCATTTGCAGTGTTAGATTTAACTGCAATTGTTCTCACACTGAATCGTGCTGTTTCTCTTACACTAGCAAATAAATAGTTTTCACAACGGCCACAAATATAGTTACCCCCTCAAGATGAAGAGATATTTCAGTCCTAATCTAAAATAATGAAGTGGACAGTGAAGATTAGAGATCAGACTACACACTCTGTGCATTCTGATCTTGATCTACTCTATCCACAAAAAGTGTTGTAGTATATAGTAAGGAACTAAGCATAGTCTTGGCTCTACACTGTCCATTACAATGTTACCTATCTGGTCAAAACAAACTTGAAACAGCATCTTTTAAGCTATTTTTTCCAAACTGAAATGGTCCATTTTCAGCACTTTGAAAGTGAATTACAACATTGAGACAATAGGAAAAATTGCTGCAAGTTTTCTACCCTTTCACAGATATTCCATCCATTTAAGCCTCATTAATTATTTGTAATATACAAAGGCTTTCCTTGTGGACGAGTCCAAAAGTCTTGCCCTGTGGTAAGCACTTAATAAACAAAAAAAACATATTGAAGCTCTGGTTTAAAGATACACCTATTCTTGTTTTCAGCCATTTTTAACCCATTCCATCTCTATTTTATCAAACTATAATCATTCTTGTATCTTTATGCCAAATGTTGCCTCTGACGGTTCCAAAGTTACATAGATTACAACTGATAGAAAATGCATTTCATTTTCTTGTTGATATCAAAGAAATCACTGTTCTGACGTTTATGGTTTAATATCACAGATTTCTGATATTTGTATTACCAATCTCTTCCACTTGTTGTTTTGTATATGCTTGTGTTTTGTATTGTGGGCCAGAGGCCTTATACTATAAGTGAATAAAGATGAAAGATTTATCCCTTACACCATAAAATATTGGTAATTTATCTATGTTTACAGAGCTGATTACATTTTGAATTATTCTAAAGTCTATCACATTTTTATAATGTTTTTTTCTCTCGCAGTAAGGACACATTTTCAGTTCCACAACTGTGAGCAATAAAAAAGATAAATGTAGTATAAAAGCCTATCCCATAAATAGATATAAATGTATAGTTGTATTTGTATAAGGGGACACTTATACTGCCTTGCTATAGAGCTAGCTTTCATAGCGATGTGGTTGAGCCCTCGCTCTGGGACTTGGAGATCCTGGGTTCGATCCCCGCCTTCGGGGGCTGTGTGTCAGAACAGTTACATTTATATCTATCTGTGGGATAGACTAAGTATACTACATAAACCTGAATTCAATAGAGAAGACAATGCATTATGACAGATAAAAAAAATTTCAAAACCTTGTGGAATTTCTGTTTCTGTCACAATGTTGTCGTATGCTTATTGACACCTTAAACCCTTTACCATATGACAAATTGATAGACTAGCCTATTTTTAAAGCATAAAAAGAGAAGAACTGTCTTTATAAAGGCAGAAAAAAACGTGGACATGGAAGAAAATGCTAGCTAACGGGATTGGGGTATAGGGATTAAGAAGGATCTAAGATATGAATTTCAAACATTCAGGAAATTATGTAATAACAGCTACTTACTCCACTTAAATCTTTACCACACAAAGACGACTTTTAATGACCCGAGAAAAAAGCCTTTTGAAAACATTGAGAGAAAAGGAGAAAATGCTGGTAATCAGCATTTTCTCCTTTTCCCACAATGTTTTCTACTGTTTAAAAGACAAATTTGATATTGTGAGGTATATTTGATTTGTAGTCTGCATATCCTTTCAATTTGGACTACTCCAAAATTTGTCATTCAGTAAAGAGTTAACTCTTGGCCAAACAACAAAATTTTACAGGGTCTAAATTGAATACATTATTTTGCAGGCAAAATTCTAAATTAAACTAAAAGGATGGTAGTTGTGAGTGATAGTGTGGAAAACATTGTGGGAAAAGGAGAACCAGCATTTATCCTTTTCCCACAATGTTTTCTATCTTTTCAAAAATTAATCCCACCATTTGAGTTATACTGACATTGAGATCCAGAAGTGCTTTCAGCGTAATTGACTCTTAGAAAATTTTTTTGATAAGGGGCTAATGAAATGGAGAAACTGACTGTGGACTGTATGGTATTTAATGCCATTTTCAACATTATTTCAGTCATATTTCGGTGGCCAGCGCACCTATCCATGCTTTCCTGGAGCTTCTTTTACCAGTACTCCCCACAATATTCTTTCAAAACCACTGGCTGCTTTCCCACATCACTGTGTCGAAACAATGGTCAGCAGTGAGAGAGGAATGAATCCTGTCACAATGACTATCATCAATCCTCGGAAAGAAATTGGCCGAGCCAGGGATCGAACCCATGACCCCCTGTTCTGAAGTCCTGCGCGCCACCGACTGAGCTACCAGGGCTCGGCAACAACCCTAAGAAGGAAGCCTATTGAAAACATTATGGGAAAAGGAGAAAAAGCTAGTAAAGCATCTTCTCCATTTTCAATATGTTTTCTACCATATTAAAAGCAGAGATCGTCACTTGAGCTACACTCAATTTGTCGTCTGCAAATACTTGGACTTTATTACAGACCAAAATTTTGCTGTTCAGTAAAATAGTTACATGTGGCTCAAAATATCTTCTGATTGGCTAAACCACTATATTTGGTTAAGCCAATCAGAAGTTGCATTACTTTCAAATTCAGACAAGAGGGCCATGATGGCCCTGAAGTCGCTCACCTGAGCCTTTTGATCAAACATGACCCATTTCCAATCTCTTCAGAGATAATAAGACAAACACTCATTAAAATTGGGCTTACAAATATGGCCTCTAGAGTGCACACACGCTTTTTCTAGAATTTGTCTCAGCAGCCTACTTGACATGTAGAAATTATCCAGACATACATTCCAACAAACTTGCATGAGCATTTGAGAGAAAATGTGTCCTGTAGGGTGTATAAAAGGTTTTGTTGAGATTTGACCAAGTGACCTAGTTTTTTTTATCCAACATGACCGATATTCATACTAGTCTAAGATATTATCAAGACAAACATTCAAAGCAAATTTCAAGATTATTGGACTGAAAATGTGGCTTCAAGAGCTTACATAAGGTTTTTCTAAGATTTGACCTGGTGACCTAGTTTTTGACCTGACATGACCCATTTTCTAACTCATCCAAGATAATATCATGACAAACATTCTGACTTTAAAGAGCACTGGACTGAAAATGTGGCTTCTGGAGTGTACACAAGGTTTTTCAAAGATTTGACCTAGTGACCTAGTTTTTGACCCCACATGTCCAACTTTCAAACTCGTCTGTGATATTATCAAGACAAACATTCTGACCAAATTTCAAGAGTGTTGGACAGAAAATGTGGCTTCTGGAGCAAACACAAGGATTTTTTAAGATTTGACCTAGTGACCTAGTTTTCGACCCATCATGGCCTGTTTTCAAATTTGTCAGAGATATCATCAAGACAAACATTCTGACCAATTTTCAAGAATTTCGGACTGAAAATGTGGCCTCTAGACTGTACACAAGGTTTTTCTAAGATTTGACCTAGTGACCAAGTTTTTGACCCGACATGGCCCATTTTCAAACTCGTCTGATATATCATCAAGACAAAATTCTGACCAACTTTCAAGAGTTTTGGACTGAAAATGTGGCCTCTAGAGTGTACACAAGGTTTTTCTTAGATTTGACCTGGTGACCTAGTTTTTGACCCGACATGGCCTGTTTTCAAATTTATCAGAGATATCATCAAGCCAAACATTCTGACCAACTTTCAAGAGTTTCGGACTGAAAATGTGGCCTCTAGACTGTACACAAGGTTTTTCTAAGATTTGACCTGGTGGCCTAGTTTTTGACCCGACATGGCCCATTTTCAAACTCTTCCGAGATATCATCAAGACAAACATTCTGACCAACTTTCAGGAGTATCGGACTGAAAATGTGGCCTCTAGAGCGTACACAAGGTTTTTCTAAGATTTGACCTGGTGACCTAGTTTTTGACCCGACATGGCCCATTTTCTAACTTGTCCGAGATATCATCAAGACAAACATTCTGACCAACTTTCAGGAATATCGGACCGAAAATACGGCCTCTAGAGCGTACACAAGGTTTTCCTATGATTTGACCTAGTGACCTAGTTTTTGACCCGACATGGCCAATTTTCGAACTCGTCCGAGATATCAGCAAGACAAACATTCTGACCAAGTTTCAGGAGTATCAGACCGAAAATATGGCCTCTAGAGCGTACACAAGGTTTTTTCTAAGATTTGACCTACTGACCTAGTTTTCGACCTGACATGACTCATTTTCAAATTCGTCCGAGATATCATCAAGACAAACATTCTGACCAAGTTTCATGAGTATCGGACTGAAAATGTAGCCTCTAGAGTGTACACAAGGTAAAAGTTGACGAAGGACGACGCACAACGCATGACGGACGCCGGACACAGCACGATCACAAAAGCTCACCATGAGCACTTCGTGCTCAGGTGAGCTAAAAATTCCAGAGAAGAGGACTGAGAACATTCTTTAAAATGGTTGGTGAATACTGGCTCAGGACTGGTATCAAAAAAAAGCTGTCTATTTTCAAGTCCAGACAGATCAAACAGATAACTCAGAAATGTACTGTGATATATTTACATGTTTTCCAGCTGGTGATACATTATAACATGGTTTGTGTCAGCATGTAAGTGTAACTTTTTGCACTAACCACTTCCCTTCAACATGTCTGTCAGCAAACTCAAATTGCAATGTGTCTGAATTCTGTGGTTAATCCTGAATGCAACAACTAAAATTTTAACCCTTAGGCTGCTAAGCCTGACACACTGACCTTTTGCAGACAGTGTAGATCCAAGATCAGACTGCACTGAACGTGCAGTCTGATCTTTGATCTACACTGTCCGATCAGGATATATTTTTCTCCAAAAAAATAAGTTTGAAATAGCATTATTCAGGTTTTTACTATCAGTTTAAAAGTTTTATTTATTTAGCAGGACAGGAGTTAAACTTGTCCAAACTCAAAGCATTTATAGATGACAAGTTCAAATATTGCTCAAATGATGGAATTTGTGCCTAAATAAGCAAAAAAAACATTGTGGGAAAAGGAGAAAATGCTGGTTACCAGCATTTTCTCCTTTTCTCACAATGTTTTCAAAAGCTGTCTTTCTATCTTTCTCTAAGTTGTTAAAACTCACAATTGTGTGGTAAAAAGGTTAATCCTTTATGCAAAAATCTTTCATTTCACAACCTTCAGTATGAAGGATTTTAAAAAAATAATGAGAAAATGAGAAATGATGGGATATAAATAGGATAAAATGGTTGCAACCACCATTTTCTCACAATGCTTTCTGTCCTTTTAGAAACAAAGTTCATCACTGAAGCCACATTTAAATCATTGTCTGCAAAGTGCAAATAGCCTTCAATTTGGACTGGTCCAAATTTTGTCATTTGGTAGAGTTAAGAGCTTAAATGCATACCATGATAAGGATCAGAGTGCACTGAGGTGCAGGCTGATATTGATCTACTCTATTTTAAGAACATCAGTAACCAAAATATATGGATTGTACGCTGCTTACCAGCATTTTCTCCCTCTTCAACAATGTTTTTAAAAGCTTTTCTTCTTAGGGCTGCTTAAAGTCTGGATTCAGTGGCAAACAGTTAAACATTAGTTTTGTTGAGTTAATTAATTGATTGTAAAGTATTGCTGTTTAACCCTTTACCAAACAATCCCTGGTTTTCACGACCCTGAGAAAGAGGCCTTCTGAAAACATTGTGGGAAAAGGAGAAAATTCTGGTAACCAGCATTTTCTCCTTTCCCACAATGTTTTCTACCCTTTCCAAAACAAATTTCAATTTTAGAGTCACTTTTTGTCGTCTGCAAATGCTTCCAGTTTGGACTAGTCTGAAATTATGTCATTTGGTAAAGAGTTAACGCTGTTTTCAACATTATTTCAGATATAAAGCGACTGCTAGTGCACCTATCCATGCTTTCCTTGATTTTCTTTCACCAGTACTCCGCACAATATTCTTTCCAAGCCACTGGCTGCTTTCCCACATAATTATCGCCAAAACAATAGTCAGCAGGGAGAGAGGAATGAATCCTGTCTCAATGACTATCATCAGTCCTCTGAAAATAATTGGTCACGCCTAGGATCTAACCAGCGATCCCCTGTTCTCAAGTCATGTACGCTACCAACTGAGCTACCAGGGCTTGGCACTCCATTTAAAAAAACATCAGAAATCACAATACATGAATTGTAAGCTGGTTACCAGCATTTTTTTCCTTTTCCAATACTATTTTCAAAAGCTTTTTTTCTAAGAGGTCATTTGAAGTCTGGATCGTGTGGTGGAGACTTAAACATTAGTTTTGCTGGGGTATTTATCCTGCTAAATAAAAGATCTTTTGACTCTTTACCACACAATCCCGCTTTTAACGACCCTGACAAAGAAGCCTTTTGAAAACATAGTGGGAAATGGAGAAAATGCTGGTAACCAGCATTTTCTCCTTTTCCCACAATGTTTTCTATCCTATCAAAGATAAATTTCATCATTTGAGTCATGTTTAAATTGTTGTCTGCAGATGCTTTCAATTGGGACGAGCCTTAAATTTTGTCGTGTGGTAAAGTCTTAAGCCGATAGTAACAACCCAAATATTGCTGTTTGAAAGGTAGTTTTGGAGGAAAGATATCTCCTTATTGGACAGTGTAGATCCAAGATCAGACTGCACATTCTGTGCAGTCTGATCTTGATCTATGCTGTCCGCACGAGGTCAGGGAGTCACGCTTAGCAGCTTCAGAGTTAAAAAAAAAAAACCCATAGCAGCCATGATAGGCATACCACAGAAGGGTAAAAGTAACCCAGACTGGTGTTCTCTGCCAGACTCCATCTGTGCATCTTGTGAAGTCTATACACCTGTATTTACCTGGAATATCTCACACCAATGACCTTCACCTTCATCACAGCTGCTTTATGATAAAGAAACACTAACTCTCTCACTACTGAATAAATAAATTGCATTTTCTCAAAGGTTAAATATATATTTCCTCTGCAAGATCAAGAGATAGTTTGGTCATAATCCAGGATATAGCAGTGGACAGTGTAGATCAGAAATCAGACTGGACATTCTGCGCAGTTTGATCTTGACCTACCCTGTCCACAAAAGCTTCTGGTGTCGTCTATGGTATGGAAAGAGTCAACCCTTTGTAACATGATCAGCAGTTTAACCCTTTACCACACAATGCCAACTTTTGATGACCCTGAGAAAGAAGCCTTTTGAAAACATTGTGGGAAAAGGAGAAAATGCTCCTTTTCCCACAATGTTTTCTCTCCTCTTCGATACAAATTTCAAATTTTCAGTCACTTTCATTTTGACGTCTGCAAATGCTTTCAATTTGGACCCATCTGAAATTTTGTCGTTTGGTAAAGAGTTAACTAATTTATATCAAACAACAAAAAAAATTGAGACTTGCCCAAAAGCTTCTGGAGACTACAAATTTTAGTTAATACTGACTCAAAAATAGAAAATTTGCCTTTACGAGGTTAGAAAAGATTGTGGGGAAGGAAGAAAATGTAAATTACCAACATTTTCTCCTTTTCCAACAATGTTTTCAAAAGTTTTCTTCCTTGCAAAAATCCCTGAAAAAAGGTTTGCGAAAATCCGGTATCGAAGTGCAACCACCAGGTCATAAGTCCGATACGCTAACCACTCAGCTACCTAGGTGGGCAGGATTGTATGGTGACCAGTTAAACCCTGTACCTCAGTTAACTCTACCAAACGACAAAATTTTGGACTACACCAAATTAAAAGCATTTGCAGACGACAAATTTAGTGTAGCTCAAATGATGATTTCTGTCTTTGATAGAATAGAAAACACTGTGGGAAAAGAAGAAAATGCTGGTTACCAGCATTTTCTTCTTTTCCCATAATGTTTTCCAAAGCCGTCTTTCCCAGGGTCGTGAAAATCAGGGATTGTTTGGTAAAGGGTTAACCCTTTACTGCAATTTTTAACAATCCTGGGAAAAGGAGCCTTTTAAAAACATTGTGGGAAAAGGAGAAAATGCTGGTAACCAGCTTTTTACTCCTTTTCCAACAATTTTTTCTGTCCTATCACAGACAAATCTTACCATCTGATCAACGTCTAATTTGTAGCCTGCAAATGCTTTCAATTTGAACTAGTCTAAAATTTTGTTGTTTGGTAGAGTTAAAACTCATGGTAGCAAAGTGATTTACTAATATATTTATGACTAAAGCAAGTTGAATGACTTGGCAATTTAAAAAATTTCTAGCATAAAAACACACCAATTCTGTACTGAATTAACTTCTGCACTAAATACTTGAGGTTTTGATATGCTGTTGTAGATATTTGAACCATGCTCTTAAAAAAGGGGGCTTAATGTGTCTGCAAAAAGGATCAACCCATGTCAGCCTGTGCACTTCACTCAAGCTAACCTCGGCTGAAATTTTTTGCTTAACTCTTTACCAAACGACGAAATTTTAGACTTGTCCAAATTGAAAGCATTTGCAGACGACAAAATAAACGTGACTCAAAAATTGAAACTTGACTTTAGAAAAGTAGAAAACAAAGTGGGAAAAGGAGAAAATGCTAGTTACCAGCATTTTCTCCTTTTCCCAGTGTTTTCAGAAGGCTTCTTCCGCTAGGTCGTAAAAACCAGGGATTGTTTGGTAAAGGGTTAAGGTAATTTTACTGTATGTCAAAAAACCAGTGTACCCAACGACTCAGTCAGCTGTTAGACAAAAAGAATCTTATGGATCCATAACTATGTGATGACTTGAATGGTATCAGGCATCATGGAGATACATTAAGCTCCCTTTTGCCAGAGTATGGATCATTTCAATGTTGGCTATAATAAGCTATAGGCACTTTATGAAGTAAAAAAAAGTTATCCAGCCGGAGTAATCAATTACAAGTACCTGTCAATCAAATGTTTCACAATGTACAGTACGAAAAACAATTTTAAGCCTTTACAAAAGGACAAAATTTGAGACTGGTCCAAACTGAAAGCATTTGCAGATGACAAAGGCCGCCAAAATGACAAAAACTGTCCTTAATAGGGTAGAAAACATTGTGGGAAAAGAAGAAAATGCTAGTTACCAGCTTGATAATATACTGATTAATTGTGTGGTATTTCATGCCGTTTTTAACATTATTTCAGTTATATCGCGGCAGCCAGTACACCTATCCATGCTATCCTGGACTTGTTTTTACAAGTGCTCCACACAATATTCTTTCCATGCCACTGGCTGCTTTCCAACATAACTTTCGTCGAAACAACAGTCAGCGGTGACAGAGGAATGAATCCTGTCGCAATGACTATCATCAATCCTCCGAAAGAAATTGTTCAAGCTAGGGATCTAACCAGCAACCTTCTGTTCTCAACTCCTGTACGCTACCGACTGAGCTACTGGGACTCGGCTCGTTACCAGCATTTTCTCTTTTCCCACAATGTTTTAAAAAGCCTTCTTCCACTGGGTCGTTAAAAGACTGGATTGTGCAATAAAGGGTTAACACTTATGGAGCCCAATAAACCCAAAAGAAATGTTTAGTTGAAAAAGAAAACCCAAATAATTGCAATTTCAAGGTTGTTTTTGTATAGAAAGATTCAGCAAAGTGGACAGTGTAAATCAAAGATCAGACTGCATGTTTTGTACAGTCTGATCTTGGATCTACACTGGTCACAAAGGTAACTTTAGTGGTAAAGAGCAAACCCTTTCACAAACAATCGCTTAAAAGGAGGCTTGTAAAAATATCTAGGGAAAAGGAGAAAATGCTGGTGACCAGCATTGTTTCCCTTTCCCCAAAATTTTTCTACCCTGTCAAGGACATACGAGGGTTGTTCGAAATGTAATGTGTATTGTACGATATCTCAAAAGCATTCAACTCAAATAGTGGAATGAACATTACATCCCTTCAAAGTATTCTCCGCGGTTTGAAATACATAATTTCAATCTCTGAATCCATTTCTGAAATGCGTCACGGTACGCTGATTTACGTAGACCTCTGAGGCACTGACTGATGGCTGAGCCAAGGGCTTGTCGGGACTTGTAACGACGACCAGATAAGAACTTTTTAAGTTTTGGAAAAAGGAAAGTCGCATGGGGCTAGATCTGGAGAGTATGGTGGGTGTGGCAAGACGGTAACCTTCTCCGACTTCAAAAATTGCTTCACAAGCTCAGATGTATGTGATGGAGCATTATCATGAAGTAGACGAACATGCCTAAATCCTGACACAGGGTGTCGTTTAAGATAATATTTCTTGACCTTTTTTAGTATAACATCTCGGTAATACCGACCTGTAACACTTTTGCCCTTCGGCACCGGAATTTGTACGGCTATACCATTACATGAGAAGAATATGCAATAAAGAACCTTCTCTGTGCTTATGCTTCTTTTGGCAACTACAGGCCTTCTACCGTGTTTAGTTAGCCATATTTTGTTTCCAATTTTTCTTACTGGTTCGAAATAGTGAACCCATGTTTCGTCACCAGTAACAATGTTTGCAAATTGTCTTTGATTGAATTTGGGAAACATTTTGAGCAATTGCTTAGCGGTTTGTACTCGTACCCGTTTTTGGTCATCTGTCAATATATGCAGTATCCATCTGGCAGAAATCTTTCATACTTTCAAAATACGCTTCAAAATGAAATGCACCCGCAATAGCGATATGCCAACAGCGTTGGCAATATCACGAATCGTGTATCTGCCATCACTTTCAATTATTTCCCTGACTTTTGTGACATTTGCCATGCCTGTTACAGTCACAGGTCGGCCAGATTTTGCTGCATCTTTGACGGACTCTGTGCCAGTCAGAAATTTCTTTCTCCACCTATGAACTGTTTCATAAGATACCTTATCAGACCCATAAACTTCCCCCAATTCAGTAAAAATCTGCATTACCGAATGACCGAGTTTTGTGCGAACTTTTATATAAGCTCTAATTTCTTTAATATTCTTAATCCGTTTCCCAACCATTTTTACAACAATGGTCAACGACTAGCTCTATTGAAATGACTATAAGTTTAAAACTATGTGGAGCTGAAGGCTCGTGTTTATACCGTTGGAAAGGTACTGAATAGAGCTATTCAAACGTATCATCATCCATGAAATCGTGCAAAGCGTTATTGCGCTGTGGTACAATACACATTACATATCGAACAGACCTCATATACATGTATCAATATTTAGGTCACATCAATGGTCTACAAATGCTTTGAACTGGGAAAAGTCCTTACTTTTGTCTAATGGTATGGTCTTATTATTGTCAAGTTTTGAAAACATTGTGAGAAAATAACCAATTACTTGTAACAAGACACTACCTTTTTCCTGTACAATGTTGGCCAAACAGTATTTTCCATTTCTTCACACCCTCTATGAGATTTAACCCTGAAGCTGCTAAACATGACTCAATGACCTTTTGCGGACAGTGTAGATCAAGATCAGACTGCACAGAACATGCAGTCTGATCTTGGATCTACACTGTTCAAGGAGATATTATTTCCCAAAACATATTTTTGAAATAGCAATATTAGGGTTTTTACTATCCAACTGAAAACCAGAGCTCCAGATAAGAGGAAGTGATGGTATTCCAAAGTCATTACTTCTCTTCAAAACCCTCGATGAGACAATTCTACCGAGTACCCACAACATAGGGTTTAGTGGAGAATAATTAATATTGTCAATTTTGAAATCAAAACCACTCCCTCTATCTGGAGGTCTGGAAAAATTCATTTAAGTTAATTAGCAGTAGAAAGTTTAATATGGTTTTTTTCAAGGTCAAAACTACAAAACATTTCGAGGGGTAAGTGCAAGACTATTGTAAGTGTATATACATTGCATATGCACTTACAATAGTCTCGCACTAACCCCTTGAATTTTGAGCTATGCTTAGGCAAATCGGGGTTTAACTTTAATGCATCTCTGTGATGCATCATACGAAGCAAGTCATCACATAATAATGGATCTATAATGTCTCTTTTGTATAACAACCCACTAAATCATGAGGTACACTAAGTGTTGTTGTTTGACATGCAGAAAATCAACCCAAAGCAAAAAGTATCAACCCAGGTCAGCCTGCGCGGACTGCGCAGGCTGACCTGGGTTGATACTTTTTGCCGATGCATTACACCCCCTTTTCACAGAGTGAGGCTCATTTGTTATGTAAGTGGCTTTATATAAGTAAATCAGAGTACTGACTGAATCACTTTGGCAATTCTAGTCTATTGTTAACCCTTTTCATCTTGACCATGTGATATCTTCACTTCATTCCATGTGATGTCTTCACAGGTTTTTTTTTTTCATATTTACAATGCCAAAGTCAAATGATACTAAATGCAGACAACTTATGCAAGTGAAAAAAAAAAGAGGGTAATTGGCCCTAAGAGCTGACCTGAACAAAGTGATCTTGAATTAATAAAGTTAACACTTTACCACACAATCCCAGCTCTTAACAACCCTGAGGAAGACTGCTGAAACAGAAAACATTCCGGAAAAAAGGAGAAATTGCTGGTTACCAGCATTTTCTCCTTTTCCCACAATGTTTTCTACCCTATGATAAGACAGATTTCAGATTTTGGGTAACAATGAATTTGTCGTCTGCAAATGCTTTCATTTTGGACAGGTCCGAAAATTTGTTACCTGGTAAAGGGTTAAAGAGACCCAGGTGGTGGTGAGGTAAAGTTGTAAACCACATGCAAATACATTCAGTATGCCTGATAGAAATTTAGTTTTTTCTCAGTATAACATTTACTTTGTGTGTTACATTATTTCAGATGACTGTAGCACGCCAATTTTCATTCATGAGATTTGACTGAAAATGAGGCCTGAAGAGTGCACACATGGCTATTGCAAGTTATGCCCCAAATCTAAATTTTGACCTGATGTGACCAATTTCAAACTCATCAAGGTAAACATTCTGACAAAAAATGTAGCCTCTAGAGAGCATACAGAGTTTTCCTCAGATCTGTCCCAATAACCTACATAACAACCTGAAGTGAACCATTTTCAAAATCATCTAAAATAAAAGATGTCTGTTTGTAAAACAGTCATGCCCCCCTACTGCCACATTGATACAGGAAGTGGCACAGTTCATAAACTGATATCAAAAGAATTGATTGGGAAACATCGATCGATGTCATCTTTTTGATTTATAGCCCACTTCAATTGTTAAACGTGATAATCTGTCAACAGTTCGCATAATTATACACACCGCCGTGTGTATACATACAAGATTGTAAACAGTCGCAGATACACAGACTGGGTTATCGATTTTCTTTTCAGCACGCGCGTTTGACTTCCGCTTTTTCCCAGTCGACTTCGATGCTTACTACGTCCCCGATAATAAGCGAATAAAATGTTGGAGCCACAAGTTGAGCCACATATGATGATTTTTGAGACACTCTAATTTTTTTTTAGCAAATGGCTCAAGTGGCGAACAGCAGCTCGGGCCCTGAATAATCTGGTGGTCGCTGTGACCTTGACCTTTCACAGATTAACCTTAAAATTGATAGGGATCATTTACACTCCAAGATGAATACCTGTACAGAATTTGAAGGACCTAGGTCAATTCTGTGTCTAGTTATCATCTGGACAAGGTTTGGTCTATATATCATTAAGTTGAAGGCCACTGTGACCTTGACCTTTGATGGATTAATCTCAAAATCGATAGGGATCATTTACACTCCGAGATGAATATCTGTACTGAATTTGAAGAACCTATGTCAATTCTGTGTCTAGTTATCATCTGGACAAGGTTTGGTCTATATATCATTAAGTTGAGGGCCACTGTGACCTTGACCTTAGATGGATTAATCTCAAAATTGATAGGGATCATCTGCACTCCAAGACGAATGTCTGTGCCAAATTTGACGAACCTAGGTCAATTCTGTGTCTAGTTATCATCCAGACAAGGTTTGGTCTATATATCAACATGTTGACGGTCACTGTGACCTTGACCTTTGACCTCAAAATCGATAGGGATCATCTACACTCCGAGACGCATGTCTGTGCCAAATTTGACAAACCTAGGTCAATTCTGTGTCTAGTTATCATCCGGACAAGGTTTGGTCTATATATCAACATGTTGACGGTCACTCATCTTCGTAAGCCAAGGATACTAAGGTAGTACCCTTGGCCACTCGCCTCTTTAAAAATCGAAGCTCCCGCTGCGCCATTTCATTGGATGCGATCAAAACCCATCGCGTCCAATCAAACCATCCGAAACAAGAAATCTTTCGCAAAACAGAAAACAATAATGGTGGCACCCGTCAAAAACGGAAGTTGTCGTGTTTGTGACGAAAATTTGCCAAAAAAGAGTAGACGATCGATATTTAATGAGTTTTTTACAGTTTACGATCAATTATGTGAAATATTGGGACGGGTTCCACAGCCAAATGATTGCGAATCATCATATGTCTGTTCGTCTTGTTTTGATGCATAGCCTAACAAATTTTATTACAAGCATTTTGATTGGTCAGAAATAACATCAGCAAAGGTTATGCAACTCGTGATATTCGATAGGTGGCGCAGCGGGAGTTTCGATTTTTAAAGAGGCGAGCGGCCAAGGGTACGTAACGAACAAAGTGGAGTTAGTATCCTTGGCTAGCAAAGATGACACTCACTGTGACCTTGACCTTTGACCAATTGACCTCAAAATCGATAGGGATCATCTACACTCCGAGACGCATGTCTGTGCCAAATTTGACAAACCTAGGTCAATTCTGTGTCTAGTTATCATCCGGAGAAGGTAAGGTCTACCGACCGACGGACCGACCAACATTAGCAAAGCAATATACCCCCACTTCGTTGAAGGGGGGCATAATAATCAAGACAAAAACTGGGACAAAGTTCCATGGTTATTGGACTGAAAAGTTAGCCTCCAAAGTACATATGCTGTACATGGTTTAAACGAGATTTGCCCCGTTGACCTACTTTCTGACCCAATGTGACTCAAATTTGAACTTGTCTGTGGTATCATCACAACAAATATTCTGGATAACTCTCATGAGTATCAGACAGAAAATATAGCCTCTAGAGTACACACAAGATTGTTCTAGGAATTGTGTAAGTGACCTGCTTTTTGACCCAGTGTAACCCAATAACAAACTGCCCTGGATATTATACAAACATTCTGACCTACTTTCACAAATATTGGGCAGAAAATGTGGTCTCTAGAGGGCACACAAGTTTTTAAATAAGATTTGTCCAAGGCATACATTCAGATTCTGACAAACTTTCATGAGTATATGACTGATAAGGATAAGGTAGCCTTATACAGTGCTCAAAAGATTCTTTTAAGATTTGTTCCAGTGATATACTTTTTGACCTGACATGAACAATTTTTCCAAATTGTTGAAGACATCACCAAGAAAAAGATCCTGACCAAAATTCAGGAGCACTAGGCTAAAAAAGTGACCTCTACAGTGCACACAAGGTAACTTTTCTGCTGCCAGACGTGACACAAACACCACATCCCATTAGGATTGCAGCACACAGCATGATCACAAAAGCCCACCTTGAGCACTTTGTGCCCGGGTCAGCTACTGAAGAATGAAAACAAAAAACCATTTCTTTTTTACTAAATAAAGTTTCTACAAAATATGATGAGTCTGTATGCCTTTATGGGACATCAGCTTCACTTGTAATACAAATACCCCAAGTTCATATTGCAAACATTTATCTCCATTCTCCAGTGATTGAGAAAGAATTATTTTCAATGGGACAATGCCCCTTCCTCCAGGAAAATCAATGTGACATTTTGAAAACCGATGTGACAATTTAAGAAAAAAACACAAAATCTTTTAATTGCTTTCATTTATTTTTTTAAAATAGTACTATCCCAATGCAAGTCAAAATGTAGCTAAATGTTTATGCTGGTTCTATATTTAATGCTTGGAATCAAACATAGTCATCTGGGTTCTCATTAGGTCCTGAATCCCAAGAGTCATTGAATCTTGGGCTGAAATTTTCAAGAGTCAAAATGAAATTTCCAAGCGTCAAAGAGAAATGATCAAGGGTCAAAATTACTTGGTTATGGAAATATAAGGATGACACCAAAAGACAAAGGCCTAACCTTCACCCCCCTTTCATTGTTCCATAAGACAAAGGTCTGACCTTCACCCCCTTTCATTGTTATTTTCATTTCATTAAAGAAAAAAAAAAACAACTTTTTTCTCATTATCATTCTTTACATATAATTATGTAAATTCACTGTTTAAATTCATTATAAATGATGAAGAAACAATTTGAGACAACTCTGATCGGATGGTGTCAAATTGACCGTTGTTGTGTCATGGGTTTTCGCGTTTTTTTTCCAGCGATCTACTTTCATATCTTTTTATTTCTTTTAGCAGTAATATAGCATGATGATTGAAATGAAGTTATCAATTGGGGTAGCAGGGAACATAAATACTATTAGACCATAAGCTGATTGAGAATGTTACCTATCTAATTCATGATGAAAAAAAAAGTGGCCTTCTCAATCAGCATGATACATGTATACACTAATAAACGTTTGCTGCATGTCCATGGATATGCTTGGGATAGGCTCGGAGAGAGATGTGATCTGAGAGTTGCTCTGATTCTCGCTAGGATCGTCTGTATGAGTCTGTTAATAAACGATCATTGTGGGAAAGAAATTACTGATGGAGCCCTGACCTTCATGCAATTTTAAATTTTCGGTGGTATATTCTAATGCTTAGGTAGTTGCTGAATTTGAATTTTACGGCAAAATCAGGACAGTTTCATCAAGACGACAAAATAGGGTCAATATTCAATAAGCGTTTTATGATTGAAAACATGACGTCACACGCACATAGCTACTCATTTTATAAAGCGTCTAATCGACGCCGATCAAAGGAGATTCGTCTGACTAAATTTCGTACTTTTACGACGTCGAAAATTGAATGGGACAAGGGCGCACTCATTGGCAAAAACGATGTGACATTTTGGATTTTAATGTGACTATGGCACATGGCGCAAGCCTTTCCCAGTCACTGATTCTCAGGGCAAAATTATATGGTTATGGATTAGATGCCATGTTCTTCAGCATTTGATCTAGGTCTATACCTTTTGCTGTTGTCCAAGTTGTCAAACTCCCCGCTGCTTGTCCTTTGATGGGACATTTTTCTGTCCAATAGGACAATGTCTGCCCTTGGCAAAACACTGCAAAAACTTTAGACTATAGACCTGGAAAACTGTAAAACTGGACCAGACAGCCTATTTTTCTACCTCATTCTGATATTGGTAAACATATTTTGTGATTGTTCTCTGTCAAAGGTAACAACCATCTATGGGTTAGCAGAAAATTACTAATTGAATGGTGTTTTACACCACTTTCAACATTTTAATTATATCATGGCGACAGCTCACATATCTATGTATGTCCTGGATTCCTGTGTTTAGTACCAGGCTAGGGCTTTGAAGTGTCTGGCAAGCATAAATGAGCTGAAAGAATCTGATATTGAGCACAAAAGTTAAAATACAGGTAACTAACATGTACTCCTTTTTCGGTGACATTTTGTACCTTTTCCAGACATAACCTATCATCTTGGCCACCTTTTCTTTGCCCTTTCTATATGCTTTCAATATGAGCATTGGACAAGTCTACAATCTTATGGCCTCGTAAAAAGTTAGACTATTACATACCTTATATACTTGTCCATAAGTACCATTGCCCACAACCTCTATCAAGTCGAAAATACCTGCTGGGTCCTGAAAGTAAATAAAAAGTTTAATAATTTTTTATTATAACAATGTCATTTATTACAAGTTTGTCTGAATGGTTTTTAGAGCTTTACTACACAATCCTGTGATTAACGACCTATCAGAGGAAGGCTTCAGAAAACATGGTGGGAAAAGAAGAAAATAATGGTAACCAGCATTTTCTTCATTTCGCAGCCATCTTTTACACCTTTTCGTGGACAATTTTCATTAGTTGAGCTTTGTTCAATTCATTGCCCACAACTATTTTATATCTAGACAAGTCTAAAATTTTGTTGGTTTGGTGTAGGGTTAACAATCAGAAAGATG
This sequence comes from Hippopus hippopus, assembly GCA_946811185.2. Classification (NCBI taxonomy): domain Eukaryota; kingdom Metazoa; phylum Mollusca; class Bivalvia; order Cardiida; family Cardiidae; genus Hippopus; species Hippopus hippopus. The sequence continues at coordinate 43,617,741 of OX328110.1, forward strand.
CCCCTGATTTACTGCCACTTTCAACACTGTTCCATTATATCATAATCATAGCAACAGCTCACATAATGACAATTCATTTATATCCAGGGTTTAACCCATTACCACACAATCCACACTTTTGACGACCCTGAGAAAGAAGCCATTAGAAAACATTGTGGGAAAAGGAGAAAATGCTGGTAACCAGCATTTTCTCCATTTCCTACAATGTTTTCTACCCTTAACAAAACAAATTTCAAATTTTCAGTCACTTTTGAGTTTTGTCGTCTGCAAATGCTTTCAATTTGGACAAGCCTGAAAATATTGTCGTTTGGTAATGAGTTAACCAGTACTAGGCCAGGCCTCACTAGTGGCATGTTTTCTAAACAAAGAGATGACGATAAGTATGAAATGTAATCTGCCTTTTGTTTATACATAAAGACACTGACAAATAATTATTTTTGACAATAGCACAAGGGGGCTGTGGTGTAGATTTTGGACTTTTTGCAAAATTGAAGATTTTGTCTTTCTCTTCAGAACGTTTACCAAACAAGATGGGAACATGGCGGGAAAGGAACAAATTGCTCGTTATAAGCCATAGCTTGTTTCCTTAACCCATTACCACACAATCTCAACTTTTAATGATCTTGAGGAGAAAGCCATATGAAAACATTGTGGGAAAAGGAGAAAATGCTGGTTACCAGCATTTTCTCCTTTTCCCACAATGTTTTCTGCTCTATGAATTACAAATTCCAATTTTTGAGTTACGTTTGTCTTCTGCAAATGCTTTCAGTTTGGTCAAGGCTAGAATTTCGTCGTTTGGTGAAGAGTTAGATGTTAACTACAAATGTAAGTGATTTTTGAGACTTTGCTTGAAAGAAATGTGCTTTCTACAGTTTCACTGTTGTAATGATATAAACATGCAGAGTCTAAAAAATGTGCTTTCTACAGTTTCACTGTTGTAATGATATAAACATGCAGAGTCTAAAAAATGTGCTTTCTACAGTTTCACTGTTGTAACGATATAAACATGCAGAGTCTAAAAAATTCCAGAAAAGGCATTCGTCCTGTAGGACAAGTGCCTTTGAAAAAACACTTGCCCTGCTTTGATCCTAACTCGTCCGACGAGGAAAAACCCTTCTAATATTTTGACATTTTTTTTGCAGACGAAACGCAAACGTTAATTAAATTGTCTCCCTTAGCAACGAACCATAAATACTGGGTTTCAATAACCGGTACCATTTATCTGGTCAAGTTACAGAAATTAATAAAGCCAAAATAACACCGTTTTTGGACCTGGTTTCGGGAAATTATTTGCGTTAATATTCATATCCTTCATTCTAATATTAGCAAAGTCGCTCGTATTGCATTAGATCTACCCGAAGCATATTAAAACATTCTTCTTTGCAATGAAAGGTCCCGGGTTATATCATTAGACTGACTTGAAACGGGTCTTTATTTGGAGTGGGGACCAGCTAGCTTTATGTCCTGTTTCAGTATTTGATTTCCCCAATACCCTTAATTCGCTTATTCAATAATGGAATAGCAGTTTTTGTCTTCTGCAAATTAAATATTCATCTGAAAAACTTATTTGTTTACTATTTCCTATTCACTACTCGTCCTGCTGGACAACCATGACTGATATTTCACTCGTCCTCATCCATTTCTTACTCGTAAATATGAGCTGACAAATGGATTATTTGGACCCTGACATGTAGTAGTAGTGATTTTTTTTCCACTTCAATCCTTTACCAAAGGACAAATTTTAGACTCTTCCAATTTAAAAGCATCTGCAGAGGACATATCTAAAAGTGATGCAAATATAGTTCATTGACAGGGTTGGATTCATTGTGGGAAAAGGAGAAAATGCTGGTTACCTGAATTTTCTCCTTTTCCCACAATGTTTTCAAACAACTTCTACATTAGTTTTAAAAACTCAAGATGGTGTGGTAAAGGATTATTTTGTCAAGAGTGTGAGGTATTTGTACATATACATATCAAGTCTGAGATAAATGACAAGATTTGTCTTCTAAAAAGTAGAAACCATTATGGGAAAAGGAGAAAATGCTGGTTACCAGCATTTTCTCCTTTTCTCATGTTTTCAAAAGCCTCCTTCCTTATTGGTCATTAAAACTCGGGATCGTGTGGTAATAGGTGAAATAGAAACAAAACATCAGATAATTTGTCAGATCATCTCAAATTGCGACATATCAAAGTTTGCAGCCATTTTGTTTTTCTTATAAATCATGAGATACTTTATAGAAATCAAGGCTGATGATGCCATACAATTTGTTGATATTATTATTGTCTGCAAGAATTGCGCAAAAATGAGATTTAGAAAGGTGAATCTGCCAACTTTCAAAGCTCATGTTCAAAACACTGCAGTTCACTAGCGCAAAGATCCCTCCCCATAATCAAAGTGTTGAGAATGCCGAAGTGGTATTTGTCAAGGAAGCCATTGTGTGGAATTAATAATTTGAAAGAAAAAGAGAAATGTTATTTAAATATTGGCTTGAAAGTCAACCTACTAAGCAAATGAATACCTTTTTGGTTCAAGGGAGAGTACTCATGACAAACTCAGGATTATTTGTGTATTGGTGGTCTCCCTTTGATCATTAGGAGGAGTCAGGAGTAACGTCCCTTGACAGTAGGACACATGATGGGTAGAGAGAGAAACTATGTGAATATATCGAATAAAATTAAGTTTGTAACTGAAAACTGTGATTTTGAAATATCTTTGGCTGTTAACATTTAATTCCAAACATTACAATTAATTATTTCGATCTATAAATATCCATGGCCAATCAAATGGAGTAGTGCGCAATCATGGGATGAACAAGCCATGGGACGAACTAGTTTTGGAACGAAAAAGCCCAGGACCAAGCGATCAGTAGACAAATTTTGTATATATCATCGCGCTATGAGCGAGTGAAGCTATTTTCGATCAAAAATTACTATTTCAACGATTGATGGCCTCTCCCAGTGTATTTTAACATGCCATTTCCAATTACATATCTGAGTGCTACCGAAAAACTCACTTGCCTGAGAAAAATTGAGTTTAATTGGGTTTATTTCCTTCGGCTTTGCACAAAATACGATACATGGTCTTCAAAATTCAATATTGAACTCATAGTGGTATTGTCTTCGACAAATACCACAAAAACTATTATCTTTTTCAAAACAAAACAGTGTTTTAAAAAAGTTACTCTTTCAACAGGTTTTGCTATTAATGGCTGTCACTTGACTGTGTCAGTGAAAGAGGTTTAAGGTTAGTCTGATTTCAAAATGCTGCTTTATTCCGACTCCCTGCGAGTATACCTGCATAACGAAATGGCTGCTCTGCGGATGCATGGGATGTGTCATGCTCACTGAAATAATATTGTGAATATTTGAAAAAAAAAAAAGGATGTCTTGTGTACTGGAAGACCGTTAATTGACTAACACATACAGATAGGTATGTAGTTTAACAAACACCCAGGCTTAATATTGCAGCTGTTGGTGTGACGAGGGTATTAATGTTTAAAAGCTGCCTCAATACTTGTCATCCCTAATTTTTATCAAAGCATGCGCTGACTGAGTGGGTCAGTGGTTAGAGCATTTACTCAGTGAAAGGTCGCAGGCTTAGGTCCTGTCACAGCCATTCTTTTTCCTCTCTGGGAATTACCACAGAACCACCTTAAAAAACTTTAGTAGTTTTACCTTCCAGAGTGCCCCATCATCTCTAAAAGAGACCTTTAAAGAATTTGTTGGTAAATCCGTACTTATATCAATCATAGACATACTATGATACAATCATCCTCATAGTAGAGTCGACCCAGCTAATTCTGTACATGCAGCAAATTCCATACACATAAAGAAATGATGTCTTTCACACATAACTGTATCCCCTCGTTCAAAATATAACCCTCTATTGACGAAGCTATCCTTTCGGAAAATCCTTCTCGGAAAAAATAACTTTATACATTGACGCAATCTTTTTTCTGGATGCTGATTGGACGCAGCACTGTACCGAACTAACCTCAGTGATTCATTTACCTGTGCGCCCTGTGGGAATGGCGCATAAAAATCGCCGAGGGCGCAGATTTTTAAAAGATGTGCATCTCTTGGGTGCATATGTTTGTCGGTCGGTGCGACTGTGCTTTGGATTTTAAGAGCGACTGCCTTCCGGGTTTATCTTTTAGAATATTCTACTACGGGCATTATCTAACTCGCCAATACAACTTGAAAGAAAATTTTTCTGTATCAGTCTAGTACCGTGTGTAGAGCATAATCGTGTATACGGACTACTTCTTAGTTCTGTGTATTGACGTTCGAGTCTTATCGCCAAATTCCTAACACATTCGGCCTGCATGACGAAGCACAAAACCCCCCATTTTCAGTGTATTCATAGCCATTTCATCTTTCACTTCTTTTTTTTTTAAATTGTTTCTATGCAGAACTTAATTTTGTCCGATATCAATGCCCACTACATAAACATGTGTTGCTTCGAAAGGGTATTTCCATATGCTACTGTTCGATACACTCGTGAACTTAAGAATCGCTATTCATAATCACAAGCTTGACATGCTTCCTGCGTAAAAACGAAAGGAAATGTATTATTTTTGACAGTGACAGTGATATAACAACCACTGACTACCTTTTCAGTGTTTAAGAAATAATTTTTTTTAGCCACAGTTGTTGTCTTTTTTTCTCGTAGCGGCTCGGAGCAAGCGCCATTTTTAAATGCATACTGATCTATGCAGACTTACCGTTATTTATCTAGATCTATATTCATCAGCCATTCATATATATTGTACATATATGCACAAATAAATGTAGTTCTCAGAACTTTTGGTTATTTGTAATTGATTTTGCGATGTTTCTTTACAGTTATTGTGGTGAGGTATATAATAAAAGGAATATTACATCAGTCTGCATTTCTGTGTGGTCGGATCATGTCTCGTTGCGTGTGTAAAGAGGTGAATATCGGATTCGACCTTCGGTCTCATCCGATATGCACCTCTCAGTGTTCCCACTCACGCAAACTATTGCTTAAATCACGTTACAGAATTGAAATTCACGTAACAAATTTTGGTTATACGCAAGACCTCACGTAAGAGAAAAACGTAAAAAAAAATTATCCCATTAACTTTTGTAAAATGACAGGATTTGAAGTTACTTGCTACCCTTGTTGATATATTATTGTCAAATCACATGGAAATACCTATGCATAAATCAACACAGATGAAACTAGAGCTGTCACTGAATGCGACTTAATAGCCCCCGCCAGCACTTTGACAGAAACAGGCAATTATAATATTTGTACACAGGCGGACACACAGACAGACACACAGACGGACAGACAGGCTGATTCCAGTATACCCCCGAAAACATTCATTTTGCGGGGGTATAAAAATGCTGGATGCAAAAAACACGGAAACCCATGACACAACAAAATGTTCCTTTTGACATTGTCTGATCAAAGTCACTTCAGATTGTCTTTTCAGCTTTTTAATGACTTTAAGCAGTAAATTTCCACAGATATCTTAATATAACAGACTTTTGTGCTGCAAATCATCAATATTGATTGCTTTACCTCCAGTTGAGACCCATTATTGCCATACCCTCTAACATGAAGTCTTACAGCTTAGGGGTAGCCTTGCGGTTCACTGGTTCACTGAAAGAAAATCCACCTTGACCTTCACCACTGTCCCGCTGCTATTTTGAAACTGGTTCATGTTACTTCGATGGTTATCATAAAAAAATCGTAGCAACTTGTTATATTTGGCACCAGTTTGCAGTCACATAATTTGAAAATGTTGCCACATGACCTAGCAGATGATCTAAATATGTCAACATGTATGATTTTTGGTAAAACTGTCTGTAATGAAAGATTTTAGAGTGTGGTATACATGGTGTTAAGCATGTAGGTGCTGATGACATCATTTTCACTTCCAGTATATTTTTCTTCCATTTTAAACTTTTTATTTTGAAATTTGAAGATGGCTGAGGTAAAGAAATGTCTGAGTCAAGGTATTTACACTCAAAATAGAGACCAGACAAGTGCTAGCGGGCGCTGACTTTTGTTAAAAGAGAAAAATACTGATTACCTCGAAGCAATATGTATCGTGAACCTACATGTCGTGACTGTAAGTGTGCCCTTAAAATAAAAAGCTAGTGGGAACAGTGAGTGAGTCATCTTTACACAGGCAACTCGACATGATCACGCAGAAATGCAGACTATTCCATATGTAACACTGGCTACAGTTTGCGAGGGTAAGGCCGATTTTGATTGGTCAGTTCAAATTAGCGGTGTTCTAACAATACAATCCGACAAGTGTGGCTTCCCATGGAAAACAAAAATAATATTTGTCGCAGTTTGGGTAGTGACTTGTGGGTTTTCTCAGCTTCGTCATGTCATCGAAGGAATACATAAAGCTGAACGCGAAATAAAAAGGTATTGAGGTTGTAGTTTATTGATTTATTTTGTAATGAGCACCCGACTTGACAAACGCAACGATTTTAACAAATTTTGATAAGACAAAAAGGGGCGCATAATTTCACAGATGTCCCATACTCTTCCAGGATAGTGCGCCCTTTGTCCCACTGTTTCAAATTTGTAAAAATGTCACTGTAACCTTGAAATAATATCCTCAACAAGATAAACACAAAAGGTCACTCGGTTGCAACTGATGCACCTGCATTATGAATTTATCCAGGCTCGATTAAAAATGATTACTAGAATTTAATGGATGTAAAGAATTGTTATTGAATTTTACAATTTCTTTGTTGTTTTAGTTTTAGAAAATATTGTAAAGTAGTTATTTTATTTCTTTTTAACTGTACAGATTTAGCCACAAGTAAAAACAGTGGCTTGTTTCGGATGCGGGTAATTCCGTACTTGTATAAAACTGTCAAAGCAGGTTATCGTACAGATCTTCATGTATCAATATTGTGTATGAATGTCTTTGAGTTTTTCATTAATACAATTTTTCTGTACAAAAATTGATAATTTATTGATCTTAACACAGTCTGCATGCCTAATACAAAAGTGAGTGTTCCCAGTGGCGTAACTTATACATCATCAGGAGGCCTGGGTGGAGGATGTGCTTTGTGAACTCTGGTTTCAAAACCATTTTCTGATATTTTGTGGAGAAAAAGACCCCAACTTGTAAAAAGACCCCAACTTGTCATTCTCGACTCCTTTTTCTGGACATAAACAAACATACATTTTTGGTAAAACCGTAATACACGTTCTGAGAGGTGATTAAAACAAGCATACGGAATTACCCGAAGGTGTCTACAGATTTACCCACGAGGTGTACGGAATAAGCCAACCTCACCATCTATCCATTATTCCCGCCCCTGTTATGACAACCTATCAAATCAACATATTCTAGTGACGGTATTCGAAAAAAGGAAGTTTGATTTTCATGATAACTACATTTTCATGATCACTGCTATAAAGCTGACGATGCAAATTTCAACTTTGTCCGAAGGTGTACGGAATTACCCGGATCGACTCTATGTGGTCTATGCTAGGCATAACAAGAGAAATTAACTCTTTACCACACAAACCCGAGTTTGAACAACTCTAACATAGAAGACGTTTGAAAACATTGTGGGAAAAGGAGAAAATGCTGGTAACCACCACTGTCTCCATTTCCCACAATGTTTTCTACCTTAGGAGAAACAAATTTCATGTTTTGCGTAAGATTAAATTTGTCGTCTGCAAATGCTTTGAATTTGGACCAGCCTGGTAAAGAGTTAAGAAAGTATTAAAGAAGTATTTTAAGCTGCAACTTGTAAGCCAGAAGTCAAATTCAATATGGACATTTCTTTAAAATACAGGAAATCTTGACTAAGTAACAAACTTGCCAATTCTTGGCAATTTAAAGTCAATGAGTGCACTACCCCACCCATCAAATTTACTAACAGTGCTTCCTTTGTTTTGATGAATTTGACAGCTGACTTCCGTAGTTACGTTGGAGTTTGGGACGAAGCTTTCTAAGCAATCAAGTGTCCTGAAACGTAGAAATAATGCTATAAGGAAAAAGTTACTAACTATACTTGAGAACGTAAATGTATAAAGAATGTAAATTACCCTTAGCCGAGACAAGTCTATGTCATCGAGGCTAACGTTCACACTTGGGGTAGCCATTTTCATTTAAAACATCGATAAGTACACTCTTCCTGTTTCGAAAAACTTAAAATTCCACCATAAACAGGCGTATCGGGTTCAAAAACGTAATTCGGCTGCACCCTCGAAAGTCATATCTACAATCCTATACCCATAAATACAAAGCATATTTGTCATAAATATGTAGTTTTGTGCACCGAATATCCGATAGACCTCGTCTTATTTACACATGCAGGGCAGCCGACCGTGTCGTTTGAATTGTGGGAGTCAGTAAGGGAGATAACTCGCACATTCTCTGACTCAGCAACCAGACGCGCCATGACAAGAGCACGTGCAATGGAGATTGAAGTTGGGTGTGTTTAATGCCGCTTTTAACAATATGTCATCATCTCCGACGACATTTAACTTATCTGCGCATTCTTTGACATCTACTTCATGAAAGACACGGATATTCCGCAGGGCTGCGTGTCCCAGTGGTTCACTTCTAAATAAATGAAATGAAACTTTCAAACCGATAGTAAAAACCCAAAAATGTTGCTATTTCAAAGGTATATAGCTCTATATTTTTTTTGGGGGTGGGGGTGGGGGGGTACTTTGTATCGGATAGTGTAGATCAAAGATCCGACTGCACGTTTTTTGCAGTCTGATCTTGATCTAAAGTGTCCTCAAAAGGTCCATGACTGGGTCCCGCTTAGCAGCCGTTCAGGGTTAGGGCGTCGGGTAAGATCCTTGCATGGAAGCAGTGAGTTTTTTCCCCGGGAGTGTCGGGGGCAAAGCACCTAAGAAATCCAAGCCCAATGCTGATTAAACCGCCGAAAAGACAAGTCATTATGACATAAACGGTTGGCTTGTGGCCCTGGTATTGCGGACGGAAATATGTTGATAGCGGTGTTGGCACAATTAAGATATGTTAACAGCTCACTCAATCCAGGGATCTTATATACATGTGTATATACGATCCCTGCTCAATCAGAGAGAGAGAGAGAGACACTTTCGAAGACACATGTATATGGGGATATTTCTAGGTACGCACCTTTACGGATAAAAAAAAAAAAATCTGCGAGCTCCTTAGTCGAAGGTTTTACGAACAATGTCCGTAACAAAGAAACAAATGAACAGATGCATAGCAGAAATACAGGGGCCGGGCAGGATGCGAACCTAGAGCGCCCGCACGAAAGGCCCATACTATAACCACTGAGCTACAGAGATAGATATTGTATTTAAATCTGGATGAAGCCATGCATGAAGGAGTGGTCTCCCGTAACAAAGGACACATTCCAATCATTCGTTGACCACCTCAAGTAGAGATCAGCGTTCAGGACATGTGGTATTCTTATCCCCTTTTAGGGGTCCTGCGTGGCTCAATGGAAAAGTGTAGGACTCGTAACCTGGGGGCCCTAGGTTCGAGCCGCACTGGATCCACTGGGCTTTTTGTGGGAGTGTCCATGGGCAAGACACTTCAGAGCCTTAGCCTAGTACTGGTAAAACTCAGGAAACATGAATATGTGAACTGTCGCAGTGATATGACTGATCTTACAAATAATGTCCGTAACAAAGAAACAAATGAACAAATGCATAGCAGAAATAAAGGGACCGGGCAGGATTCGAACCCTGAACGCCCGGACGAAAGGCCAACACCATAACCACTAAGCTAAAGAGAATTCTCCCTAACGCAGTTGTTAGGTATTGTATTTAAATCGGGATGAAACCATGCATGAAGTAGTGGTCTCCCGTAACACTGAAATAATGTTGAAAGCGCCGTAAAACACTAATCAATCAATCAATCAATCAATCAATCAATCAGTCTTCTCCCTTTATCACACAGCCCCGAGTTTTAACGACTCTTACAGAGAAACTTTTTTAAAACATTGTGGGAAAAGGTAAAAATGCTCGTTACGAGCATTTTTTCCTGTTCCCACAATGTTTTCCACCCCATCAAAGACCAGATACATCATTTCAGCCATCTTTAATTTGTCGTCTGCAAATGCTCTGAAATCGGACTTACCTAAAATTTTGTCGTCTGGTAATGAGTTAACCCTTTACCACACAATTCCGAGTTTTAAAGACCCCAGAAAAGACGGCTTTTCAAAACATTGTAGCAAAAGGAGGAAATGGTGGTTTCCCTTTTAAAAACAATCTTCACTATTTGAGCTTAATTTAATTTGTCGGCTGACTTGACAATAAAATATGTTTAAAGGAATATAACAGCTCTCTTTTGACGGACATTGGTGTAAAAGTGGTGTCTTCGGTTGGTCTTGGCTCGTTTTAGATATACATATTTACAATAACTTAGATTGATAGATTGACAAAGAGTTGATTTTTTTTCATGATATAACAAGGGATGATTGATTGATTGAATGGTATTTTACGCTGCTTTCAACATTATTTCAGTCATATCACTGCGGCAGCTCACATATTCATGTATTTCCTTGGTTACACCATACTGGGCTAGGGCTCTAAAGTGTCATGCCCAAGGACACTGCCAGTGGATCCAGCGAGGCTCAGGCCTGGGGCCTCCAGATCACGAGTCCCACACTTTACCACTAGGCCACGCAGAACCCAAACAAGGGATAAATATTTACATGCGATTATTCCAAGACTTTTTCAGTGACTGTCATGTTTGCACAATATCATTCGCTATCCCACGTGTACTGAGTATACGTGTGGGTTTACATGTTATTGGGTCATCTGTGCCTTAGACTTACTAGTTTGTGATAAAGCCTGTACAAGATAACTGATTTTTTTTTAAAAATGTGAAATTTAAGATGAACCATGTTCTGTGAAAAGGGAGCATAATGCATCTGCGAAAAGTATCGACGGTGCAGTCCGCACAGCTGACCTGGGCCGAAACTTTTCGCTATTGGTAATTTCTTTTGTTAGTCGAAGGACCAGTCTACCTCATGATTAAGTCGGTTGTTAGACAAATTAGACTTGCTGGAATCCTGATTATGTGATGACTCGCTTGGTATCACGGAGATACATAAAGCCTTTCTTTCGCCAGAACCTGTATATTATACATTGTACATGTATCAACTCGATCTCGACCTATCGCTTTCTAATTTGAAATAATTTTGACTACAAGAAAACGGCAAATTTGAATATACGATTCAAAAGGCGGGCGACACATTCTATATTTGGAAAGTACGTCATGTAACGTTACTGAGTTTAGTGAACGTTAATCAATAACGTCATTGGTTTCAACGTCAAAGTTACAACGTCGCCGTGAGCGACGAACGCTCTCATTTTAACGATTATTTGACATTTTTACAAACCTTCAAGATGAACGATGTTTCCTAAAATGGCGCTCGAACCTGATGTAAAACGGCTGAAAATGGAACCACACGTGAGTGGCGATGATATTTCACAGGAAACCGCGACCGTGAGCGGTGTTTTCACGTCTAAAACCTTTAATAGAGCACCAACAGGGTCGCCTAGCGGTGACTTCGGAGATACCAATACACACGAGTATGTAACTTTTCTGGGAAGTATTGAAAAAGGAACTTCGACCACTTCGAATGACTCGGTAGAAACCGTTAAACAGACATGTGACCTCGGTGACACTTGGGTACATAAGTACCCATATCCTCTTAGTAAGATACGCCAAAGACCTGTACGTACAGGAAACCTTTACTACGACCGTATAATCACCGACATCGAAATGCTTGGTTATAGACCGCTACAGGTCATAGCTAAGGGCAGATCCAGCACTTTATTGATGGCGCAAAACCTTACTACTATGCACGAGTACATGGAATATGAATCACTTCCGGTGGTTCTAAAACTAAACAGCGGAAAGTCTAACCGGAAACATTCGGGATCCAAAACGGATATGACAGACGAGCTGGAAATTCATAGTCGTCTGCGACATCCAAACATTGTCCGATGGATAAACAACATCGTTTACCAAGGTCGGCTTGCCACAGTTATGGAGTTTTGCTCAAGCGGAACGCTGGAACAGCTCATAAAACAACAGGTTTGTAACTTCTTTTTACGGCACGAATTGACCTCGACAATAACAGATTGACATCTTCACAATAATTTCAATACTTTTAAAAGGTATGATTCAAACGAGTTTTAACACCCGCTTTGTTTACTTTTTGGCCACTTTTGGGACTTTAATGGATTTAACACATTTTTTCAGAAGCAGTAGATTCAAATATTTTCGTTGATTTGTTTATCTCATAATTTTGTACAGAACATGACCCTAGTGTAAAAAGAAATCTCAAGAAATAATCCATGCCCTGGGAAAAGGGTGTTGAATGTATCTCCGTAATGCATTATACCAAGGTATAAATCACACATTTATGGACCCGTAAAATACATAGTCTGACAAATGACTGGATATGGAGGTAGAATGTTTCTTGGACATCTACGTGGATCGAACCTTTTTGTAGATGGCATTAAGGCCCTCCCCTTCACAGAAGATAGATCAAATGTAAATAAGCTCATCTTTGAAGTAGCCTACACAGAATTGACGAGGGTTGCTAATATTAATAGAAGTAGGTATTTAAGGATAGGGCACCCTAATGGGATTCGTGTAACATCGCCTTTCATCGCCAAAGTATCGTACGGATTCGGCTAAGACTATGGTAATCCGTAATCGATGCGGAGAACCAGCGTCTATCGGCCGATCGTTGATAGAATATCCGGGTATTCGCCGAATCCGTATGTTTTTCGACGATGAAAGGCGATGTTACACAAATCCAATGAGGGTGCCCTATCCTTAAGTCGAACTTGGAAAGGTGAGATAAAGTGGGTTTTCCACCACCCCTGCTTTTAGTTTAGTTCAGTTTAAACATATTTCATATGTAAATTAGAAATGGTGTTGTACCACAAGTTCTTCAAACTTAGGGCCGGTCCGTCCCTCACACCATTTAAAAAATCATGACCCGTGGGAGTTTACTGCAACTACAAACGGTTTTGACCCATATCAGCCTGCGCAGTCCGCGCAGGCTGACATGGGTAGAAACTTTTTGCTATTTGTTAATTTTACTCATGTCCAGGGACCATTCTTACCCATGATTCAGTCGATTTGTTAGACAAAATGGATTTTATATATCCATAATTATGTGAAAACTTGCTTTGTATAATGTATCGCAGAGATGCATTGAATCTGCCTTTACCAGAGCAGACTGTACAGGCTGACCTGAATCGATACTTTTGTCAGATGTATTAAGGTTTACGGCCTCTAACTCATCGGTAAACATCGACGTTTTCGTAAAAGGCTGTTCGGCCAATCTCGGCAGCTTCCGTCATTTAATATGAGACTTAAAGGCCGTAGACTCACTAACTGATCGGTAAATATCGCGTAACATCAACGTTTTCGTAAAGGCTATTTGGCCAACCTCGGCAGCTTCAAATATGAGATCTAAGGGTCGTAGACCTTAAACCAGCTTTCTACAGAACTTGGCAAAATTTTAACTTGACTGCTCTTTACTCTGTCCTCCATTGTTTTTTTTTTAGGATCGAAGGTTTCTAACAGAGAGTATCTGTAGACGATACTATAGACAGATTTTGTCAGCTGTCTCGTACCTTCATCGTTTGGGCTATGCTCATCGGGACATTTGTCTGCAGAACATCCTTGTGTCACATGACAATACAGCCAAACTGAGTGATTTTGGACATGCCGTGGCTTTCACCGACACGGATCCCCCATGTGATGACGAATGTGGCTCTATTGGTAGGTAGCTGTTCATCTCCTAGTGTGCCTCTCACCTGATAACCCTGTATTCCTGCCTTTTATTGGCTGCAAACACCGCATACATCCGTCCGTGCGTCCGTCCGCCTGTCTGCCCTCCCATCAGCCCGTCTGTCCACCCGTATATCAATTCCCTCCATCCCATTCCATCCCATCCTATCCAATCCCAAATCCTATCCCATACCATCCAATCGCGTTCCATCACATCCCGTCCGGTCCCGTACCATCCCATCGCATCCCATCTTATCCCACATCCCGTCCCACATTCGATCCCACATCCCATCCCACATTCCATCCCATCCATCCATCTATCCATCTGTCCATCCATCCATCCATCCATCCATCCATCCCATCCAATCCCACTCCATCCCATCCCATCCCATTCATCGATCGATCGATCCATCGATCCATCCACCCATCCATGTCCAAGTATGTGAGTTATGTTTTCGTTACAACACGTGCATTCAAACAGGTTCTGAAAAAGGGAGATTCAGCTTTCTCTTGCTTAAAATAGGGATTGAAGTAACAGTAGCCGCCAAAAGTAATCAAAGCGGATATTAAAATGCACCTGAATTTAATTCATACAATTTAAAAGTTTGGAAATTATTGTCAAGATAACAAATCTGTTATTGTACGGTCAGTCCAAGTGTTACTCTCTGACAGAGGAAAATTATTTTAAAACTAGGTTAAAACCTTCCAGGTCACCCTATATTTTGTTTACTTTTTGCCCGATTAGTCATGTCCCCTGCAAAAAACCTCGACCTATGTCAGGCTGCACAGGGATCCTACATATACATAATAATAATTATATGTGTATATACGATCCCTGGGCTGCACAGTTTGCACACGCCGAGATGGTCGAAACTATATTTTTTTTGGTATTTGTCAACATTTTTGCATTTCAAAGGACCAACCTACCTCATGATTTCTTTCGGTTATTAGACAAATGGATTTTATGGATCGATAATCATGTAATGTCTTGCTTGGTACAGTGCATCACGGAAATGCATCAAAATTCTTTTTGCCAGAGTGCTGCTTGTATACATGTATATTAATTTGGGAAACTTTATAAAGTAACTTAACTTGAAAGGCACCAGCTTGGTCCGTATTCACCAGCCATTCTTGATAACATTCTAGTCTTACTCTCCAGAATTTTCTAAATTTGAAAGCAACACAACTTCTGATTGGCTAAACCAAACGGTTTAGCCAATCAGAAGTTGTGTTACTTTAAAATTTAGAAAATCTTGGGAAATACGACTAGGAATGTCCTTCTTGTCCTTCCAATGGTTGGTGAATATGGACCCAGAAGTGTCTTATGATGCTATAGGTGAATACTATTGTAGCATGTAATTCATTCTATAAATAGGTTATCAGGCACCGGAAGTCCTAAATAAAGCCCCGTATAACCCGAAGTTAGCGGATATTTGGTCCCTTGGAGCTGTACTGTTTTCGATGTGCACCGGACGCTTGCCTTGGGGCGTTATAAGGACTAACATCATTGAGAATGCGTCTAAAAACATTAGATTCCCGGATAACAAGCAACTTCCGCTTTCAAATGAGCTTAAATCTCTCATTTCCGGCCAGCTGGCCTACATACCACCAACAAGGTAAAGTATTCCGAAATTTTTCATCGCAGGTTTATCGATTGTTTATTTTTGTCCACGAACTTAGCATAGCAAAGAGAAAATTTGACACTCTACGAAAAGTTTCGAACGTTTTTCAGGCGCACTGAAGAAGAAGATTGGTCATACAAAGGCTGTAAAAGATAATTGACAAGTATTTTTTTTTTTAGGCTTACGTAATGGCATAAATGTGTGTAGCTTTATTACTAGCCCACACAGTATCTGTTTATTTGCAGTGTTTGTACGAAGTCATCCTGTGATCCATGTTGTGACCATTATCTTCCGCATGTAAGCTATTTATAAAACCATTTATAAAAAAAAAAAAACAGCCCTCAGCTATAGACTTGGGACATAGCTTCGGTATAAGCCCAGACATTTCGTGTTGAGAACTCTGTGGAAAAACCCTTCACAAATCCTAGTTTCCCAAAAATCTATATTAATGTCTCCCCCCGTCAGGGTCGGGAGACATATTGCTTTTCCCCGTGCGACTGTCTGTCCGTCTGTATGTCTGTCTGTCTGTCCGTCACAAATCGTATCCGCGCTATAACTGAAAAACCTTTGAAGATATTTTGATAAAACTTCACACATTTGTAAAGCACCATTAGACGAAGTGTCGTGCACAAG
Organism: Hippopus hippopus; assembly: GCA_946811185.2. Classification (NCBI taxonomy): domain Eukaryota; kingdom Metazoa; phylum Mollusca; class Bivalvia; order Cardiida; family Cardiidae; genus Hippopus; species Hippopus hippopus. The sequence continues at coordinate 43,633,780 of OX328110.1, forward strand.
AACCATAACTCTGGCTTTTGTATTTTTCGACTTATTTCCCTTTGATTATTTTCCGTCACAAATCGTGTCCGCTCTATAACTCGAAAACCTTTTAAGATATTTTGATAAAACTTCACACATTTGTAAAGCACCATAAGACGAAGTGTCATGCACAAGAACCATAACTCTGGCTTTTGTATTTTTCGACTTATTTCCCTTTGATTATTTTCCGTCACAAATCGTGTCCGCTCTATAACTCGAAAACCTTTTAAGATATTTTGATAAAACTTCACACATTTGTAAAGCACCATAAGACGAAGCGTCATGCACAAAAACCATAACTGTAGCTTGTATATTTTTCTAGTTATTTCCCTTTGATTATTTTCCTTACTCATTTTACGTACAATTTCGCGTCCGCTCTATAACTCGAGAACCCTTAGAGAAAAATGACCATTATTACAGTTAGAAATTGCCTTGGTCACATATCAATCCTTCTGACACCAAAAAGAGGGGAGACATATGTTTTTTTGTAGAAAAACAAGTTCTAGTTAAATACTGTAATCAAAGATGAGCAGTAAAACAATAGTATTTGTAAAAAATATTTTTCCTGTTTGAAATAATTAAATTTTCAAAAAATCTGGAGCGAAACACAGGCTAGATTTTTCATAGATGTCATGTATGTAGCCGTTTTCTCCAGTATTAATATTTATCCTGTACAGGATAGTGATGTGTCATAGCAGACATGTCAAATTTTCGAAGAATATGATATGCGCAGACAACGAAGTTGTGACGCTTACACAAGAAGCCAAGCATTGTTTCTAAATGAAATAAAAAGTTTCTAACTCTACCGATCTTCCCTCTGACGCCCTTTAAAAAAGACATGTCCAGTCATTTCATCCACATGTTTCAAATTTGTCGTCTGCAAATACTTTCATTATGGTCGAGTCTTAAATATACCGGGAGTATATCTTGCATAGTGTACAGTCAAAAGCTACAAACAAATAAACAAAAAAGTAATACAGATACACATAAGAAAAGACAAACACAACTTTCATTTTTAACGGACCACAAAATTTTAGACGTCGAATTTTAAAGCATTTGTTCATAACAAACTGTAGTGGCTATAGTTGATACAGTAGAAAATATTGTATTTTGGGAAAAGGAAAAACAGCTGTTCACCTCCGTTTTCGCCTTTTCCTCAATGCTTTCAAAAGCGCTGTCTCACAGGGTCGTTAAAAGTCGGGATTGTTTACTTAATAGAGTCCCTTGCACGAGTGTTTATGAATTATCAATTTTATCAAACGGAACTTATATAAATTTCAGTCAGCGAGTTTGAAAAAAAAAAAGGCAGACAAATAAGTATCCTGCTTCGATAATTTCAGCCTATATATCGTTCACGGTCCGTGTTAACAGATGTAGTTCGGTTTGAAATGTTAACATACACAAGAAGATAGCTCTGTGACATTTATATCGAAAGTGGAGTGAAACAATATATAGAGGGAGTAAACCGAAATATTTCAACAAATTTGTTAACTTGTGGTGACTTCATTATTGTTATTAAACATGAAAATCATAACATTTCCAGCATGTCTTAGCAACAACGGGGTCATCTTCCCGCGAAATGGCGGAGTAGTACAAATTTCAGCACATGCTAAGGTCGGTTTCACCGGCTTCACGCGCCCATAACTACTAAAATAACAAGAGCAGGGACCCAAGAAACGATTAAACACTAGTGTTTTATCAAAAATAAGTCGTGGGTTTAATACACTGCTGGAAGAGGCTTTATGTGATAAAGGGCTAATAAAAATGTATAACTAGAGGCGCTTGAGCGCCTGTATCGCTCCACAGGCCTGATATTTCTATAATGGCGAAAGGAAGTTTTTAACAATTATCATTCAATCCTGTATTTTAGCTCACTGAAGAAACAATTTGGTAGACAACCACCATAGGAACTTACCTGCAAAACAACAATGAAATCCAATGAATAGTTTTAGAGAAGAAATTTTTCAAAGATTTTACTTTATACCATAAAAGGAAAATGAGTCTCCCATAAAAGCCATGTTTTTTTACAGATCTTTTTTTTTTTAAGGAATTCTGTAAACCTGTATCTAAGGAACATTCCTGCAAAATAATAATGCTATCCAAATAGCGGTTTGGGAGGAGAAGATTTTTAAAGGTTTTTTACTTTGGTTGCCATGGCAACCAGAATTCTTCATGGAACACAATTATTTGAAGGAATTTGAAAGAGGACCACCAAAGGAACATTCCTGTGAAATTTGGTAAAAATCCAGTCAATAGTTTCTGAGGAGAAGTTTTTTAAAGAAAAAGTTTACGGACGCACGGACGGACGGACGCACGGACGGACGGACGGACGGACGGACGGACGCACGACGGACACAACGCCATGACAATAGCTCTCTGGCCTTCGGCCAGTGGAGCTAAAAACAGTTGGTAAGTTATGTGACAATACATTTATTCAGCACAATTACATAGATTGTTATATTATACTTCTACAGATATACTTTGACCCACGCCTCACATCATGATTGGGTTGTTAAATCAGACGATAAAATTATGATTGGCAACTTCTACCTGACCAGGCAACCTCAAAAGACAGGGACGGGAACTATGGAAACCAGACTGAAACGGGAATTTGAAATTTGATCGCATATCGTTTCATTTCTTTTTTTACCTTTTTTTCCCAAACTTTAACGGAGATTTAGCTGATTACAGAGTTATTTCTTAATATATATATATATATTTTTTTTCTAAATCCACGTCTGAAGTCATTTTACAATGATCGTGATAACCTGTTCTAAGTGCCTTGTAAAATAGAAAAGTAACTTTCTACTTTAACAGTTACTGTCTTTTATCAAGATGCGAATTTGATAGAAAAGATAGTCATTATTAGTTATAATAATTTCTCAGAGCAGTATACTTTAACAGTTTTTCGTTCGGCTATAATTTCCTTTTTGTCCGCTTCAAATTAAGTATTTATGTATAATGTTCGTCATTTTGCTCGTTCATGATTAAAATCTCTCACTGAAATTATTTGTAATAATGAAGTGTTTTCTTGTTGATTTTACACTTTGTTAAACAAATACAGCTTAAAGATATTCCGGAATTTAGCTCAGCTGTTTTCGAAGAGGTATTGTCATAGCCCTGGTGTCGTCTGCGTCTTCGTGCAAGAACTTGGGCATTTTCACACACTGTGACGTTTTATAACATCTCTTTCATTACTGAATATATGTACTTCAAATTTGGAATAGTTGTTAGCTATCAAAAGGGGAACCCATACAACAGGGGCAGGTAACCATAATAATATTTTTACGGTTAAAAAGCAGCAATAACATAATAGCTGTTTTAATAATATAGTTTTCAAGTTTCTCATTTTTTTTCGATGCACCATTCTCAGAGTTTCCACCTGGCGACGAGGATTGCCGTCCACCTCGCTGTTTTTTTTTCAGTACTGTCAGTGCTTTGATTTGATTAATAATTTTCATGAAAAGCAACTGCATCCGAACGTTGCGGTGCTCTTTTTCTAGGCTTGAGTTAAACAAGCTTATGAAAAGTTTACCAAACGACAAAGTTTTAGCCATGTACATATTGACAGCATTTGCAGACGACGAATTGAAGGTGACTCAAATGAATAGTTTATCTTTAAAAGGGCATTTAAATTGTGGGAAAAGGAGCGAATACTTTTTTAACAGACGCTTTTCTTTTTTTGGTCGATTTTAAAATTGTCGCAATCAGTCACTTTTTATTTTTCAATAGAGGAACTCTTGAAGTTAATCCTTCACCTGCTGAACCAATTAAATGAAACTTCCAAGCCGATAGTAAGAACCAAAATTTTGCTATTTTTCATAGATTTTTTTTTTGGAAAAATATCTTTCTATCGGACAGTGTAGATCTAAGATCAGACTGCACGTTCTGTGCAGTCTGATCTTGATCTACACTGTCCGCAAAAGGTCTTTGAGTCGCGCTTAGCAGCCTAAGGGTTAAAGAAGCGTTTAGATTCAATACCGGGACCACAAGTAAACAATAATAAATGCCAACTTACAAAACAAGAAATGTGAATTAGAAAGATAGACGGTGTAAATTTGTCCACCAATACCGGTACGTCTGCAGGGGCCCCCAGAATATACATTCTGTATTTTTGACCAATCGCAAATTTCTATTTATTCATTCGAACAGTATACCAAAAAGTAGGTCAAAAGAAACGCCCTCACGCCGAAAAACAAACAATCGAATGCTGCTAATGGTGGCATTTTTCATCGCGACGCAATATGTATTAATCCTTAGAGGGCTGTATAAACCCAACATTTTCTGTTTAGAAATAAAACCCAAATAATTCCAACTTCGTTGTTTCTTTTGTCTTTGGGTTTCAGTAAAGCGGACAGTGTTAATCAAAGATCAGTCTGCTCATTGGGTACAGTCCGATCCTGATCCACACTGGCCGCGAAGGCAAGCTGTAAAAGGTACTTTAGGGGTTAAGTATATTCAGGCCTTTATTTCGTTATTCTCGTTATGGGTTTATCAAAGTTCTGTCAACGTTACGGGCATCGTGTTTGTCCTGATAATATCGCTTCTCGCGAGACTTTGTCATTTTCTTACCAAATACTAGTATGCAAAAGAGAGTTCCGAGTCAAAGACGGATAACTGTATTGGAGTGGCGATAATGAGGAGCTTTTGGATTAACCTTAAAGGCTGCTAAGCGCGACTCACTGACCTTTCGCAGGTAGTGTAGGTCAAGATCAGACTACACAGAACGTGTAGTCTGAACTTGAATCTACACTGTCCGATAAGGAGTTATCTTTCCTATATTTGAGTTTTTACTAACGGCTAGAAAGTTTCATTTCTGTTATTTGGCAGGATAAGAATTTAACATTAGATCTACTTCTTTTCTTTTTGAGGCTGACTTTCGCCTTTGGGCATTAAGTATAATGACGGCAGTACATAGTTGTTTTCGTCGATAGCTTCTTTCCCGTTTCCCTTCTTCTCTAGACTGCCTGTAATTCTCAGTGAGTCAGGGTGGGGGAAATATCGCGTGGTCATTTATAATATCAGTGTAATGTCTGTCCATATCTAAATAACCGGAAGGAGTCAACACAAGCTGTTGACTTTTAACCCTATTGTTTTGTCTTTTTGGAACTTCCGGTTCAGAGGGGTTTCCGTCTACGGATGTTGAACGGCCCATATGCTCGTGCGGACGACAATTTTCTAGCTTCAGGCACGTGCTGTTTTGACCAGTCGTTTGAGAATTAGAAGTTTCTATGGGTCTATCGTAGAAATAGAGCTGTGAATATTGTCCTTGAAGAGACTGAATGACTGGCGGTGTGTTCATTCGTGGTCTTTCAGCAATGTTCGCACCATTATCACTACAGGAAGTTCCTGACAGTACCGTGCATACCTGTTTGTTTTGTGTGAGTTCTGCGGTGTCTGTGTACACACTGGTCAAAGTAGGATTCTTCTTCCGCCTGTATGTAACAAATATTCGATCTTTTATCAGACAGAACAATGATTTTACGACCCTGGGGGTAGAAGGCTTTTGAAAACGTGCTGGTAACCCCGTTACCTACAATGTTATATACTCTTTTAAAGACAGATTCCATAACTTGATCCATTTTTCATGAGTGGTCTGCAAATGATTTGAATTCGGACCAGTCTACCATTTTGTAGTTTTGGAAAAACTTGATTTACTAAAATCCATTATAACTTTTCACGCACATGTCAAAGAATGCTTTTGAAAACATTATGGAAAATGGAGCAAGTGTTTAGTACTGGCAAGAGAGAGTTTTATAGGCACTGGACAAGTTATAATTCGTGCACTGGGTGTTGGCCTTGTACCAGGCTAAGCTCTGATAGCACAGTCGGTAGCGTACAGGACTTGAAAACATGGGGTCGCTGGTTCGATCCCCGGTTCGGCCAATTTCTTTCCGAGGATCGATGATAGTCATTTCGACAGGATTCATTTCTCTGTCACTGCTGACCACGAAATCAATCGATCAACTTTTTACCAGACTATCACGTGTATTACCGACCTTCAGTGAGGAAAGTTGCATTTGAAAAAAAAAAAAAATGTGAGAAAAGCACTTAAATAATGGCTTATACTATGGAACGCCATAGCTGTCATAAGTTAACACAATTTGAGTTGTTTTGTTGGTATGAAATTTCATTTTGTCGAACAGATACCTTAATATGTCTACCTGGCATGTGATCTGCTCAATATATAACGTTATCGGGTTGAAAATCAATGTTGAGTTATTATACCGTTGTATTATTATGTCTACATATGTTGTTGTTATGTTAAGGAGACAGGATGACTTGTCGATTCTTTCTGTTGTTTGGTCAGAAAAGAATGGTGACTTGTCATACAACTGAACTATTATGTTTACACGTTATAATATTGCATACATTAGCAATGCTGACTGGTCGGTTCTTTGTGTTGGACGGTTAAAAAACAATGTTGGTTTGTCAAATGGTTTTATTACTATATCTACACTGCATTTTATTGTGTTCATTGGACATGTAGCCTGGTTGACTCTCTGTGTTGTTGGCTTATAAAACAAAGTTAAGTTATCAAACGGTCATGTCACCAAATCTACTCGAGTCACATGTTATTGTGTTCGTTGGAAAGGTTGTATGGTCAACTGTTTGTGTTGTTGTACTGAAATACAAGTTATTATGTCTGCATGCTACGTTACTGTTTACATTGGACATGTTGGTTGGTCGATTCTTATTGTTGTTGGTGTTAAAAACAGAGTAAGCTTGTTATACAGCTGTATTATTACGTCTACAAGCCGTGTTATTGCTTTGGTACACCATGTTGACTGGTTGACTATTTGTGTTGTTTGGTTGAAAAATAAAGGTATTATGTCTACGTACTACGTTATTGTGTTCACTGGACACGTTGACTGGTCACTAGTTGTGTTTTTGTGTTACAAAACTAAGCTGGTATGCCTACATGCTACGCTATTATGATTATATCCTATTGACACGATGACATGTCTTGTAGACATAAAAATACAACTATTTCACAGCCCAGCATTGCTTTAAACAAATCAATACAGAAAGTCCACCAGTCAACTTGTCGAGTGAACACAATAACATGGCACGTAGACGTAATAATACATCTGTTTGCCATTTTAACTTTGTTGTTTAACCACACAACACTAACAGTCGACCAGTCAACATGTCAAATGAACACAATAAAACGCCATGTTAACATAGCAATATAATCATTTGACAACCCAACATTGTTTTTTAAGCCAACAACATAAAGACTAGACCACTCAGCATGGCTAATGAACACAATAATATGGCGTATAGACATAGTAATTTAACTCTCTGACATGCTAACTTTGTATTTTAACCAAACAACACAAAGAGTCCACCAGTTAACATGTCTCATAAACACAATAACGTAGCATGCAGACATAACTCAATTTTTTAACACAACAACACAAATAGTCGACCAGTGAGTATGTCAAATGAACACAATAAGGCAGCATGCAGACATAACAACTTTGATTTTTAACCCGACAACAGAAGGACTCGACCATTCAAGATGTCGAATAAAGACAATAAATTGACGTGTAGACATCACGATACAACTGTCTGATGAACCAACATCGTTCATAGACCAACCAACACAAAGAATCAACCAGTTAACTTGTCTTTTGAACGCAATAGGATGACATGTAGATATAATGATCTAACAGTTGACAACTTAACTTTGTTTTTTAACCTAACAACACAAAGGCACGACCGGTCAACATGCTCGATCAACACAGCAATACAGCATTTCAACAACCCATTATTATCTTTTAACCCAACAGCACAAATAATCTACCGATCAACATGTTCTATAAACACAACAACATGGTGTATAGACATAATGACACAACTGGTTGACAAGCTAACCGTGTTTTTTCAACCCAACGACCTGAATAGTCGACCAGTCAACGTAGTATATGCACAAACTGAAGTAGCATGCAAACATAATACCTTTGCTTTTTAACCCAACAAAACAAATAGTTGACCAATAAACATGGCCTATGAACAGATCAACATGGCGTTTAATATAACTCTTGGACACGTTAACTTTGTTCTTTAGCCTAACACCACAAAGAATCGACCAGTCAATATATCCCATAAACACAATAAAGTAGCATTCAGACTTAACATACAACAACTTGACAAGTCAACATTATCGTTTAAGAGAACAACACAAAAGATCGACCATTTAACTCATCTTATTAATACAACAACATTTTAAAAGACACATTTATAAAAAAAACTTAAAGAAGTTAAAAGAGTTCATTAACCTCTACATGACAAAAATTGACAGATTAAAGTACCAGACTAACGCAACAACACGTCCGATTGACGTAATAAAAAATTTCGTGTGTCGGACACAATAACACAGCGCATAGACCTAACAGTAACACCATTTGACAAATCAACTGTCTTTCAACATAACAACGCAAAGAATCAAGCAGGTCTCTTATTTCATTAACATAGTAAGATAGTGTTAAGTTGAGAGTTCGTCAACTGAACATTCATTTATAACATAACAAATTCATGTATTGAGAAAAGCACTATCTTAACTGACGAAATAATGCATTATTTGACATAATAAAGTAAACACGAAAACTCGAAATGTATTAACATATGACAGCTACGGCATTCCGTATTATACCTCTTCACGATTAAAATGACGGTCCCGGCGACTGAAATGAAAAGGAGGACAGCAAGAACGAAAATCACTATGACCGGTGTCCTTGACTTTCTAGATTTTTCAGGTAGACTCGTTTGACTTAAAGTTTGTTGCGTAGAGGACGTTTGCATCAATGGCGTCGTAGTGATGGTATACATTTCTGTAAGGAATAAATGTTGAAAGTAAGGAGAGTCGGGTACAGAGAATTATCGTAGAAAAAGTAAAATTTACCTAATAAGTGAACTTTGTACACGGTAATTTTGTAATTATTGAAAAAAAGCATATTGCGCGTGGAAGATCTGATACCAAATTTCAATGGTCAACACAATCACGTGAACACTTCTAAAAATAGGTACTGTTTAATATGCAGTAGCGCTTGTTATTGGTTTTTAGCTGTAGACCTGCAGCGAGTGCAGTGTCGAATATCCTACAATGAAGACCTTCATATACTAAGAAGAGATATAATGAATTTTGATAGTCCAAAGACGGACAAAATTATGAAGAAACGAGGTAAGAAAGACAGATGGGAAGATTAAACCTTACGTTTATTTTTACAAACAAAAGGCAGCTTCCTATCACAATAGTAATCGTTCAGCAGTCCTCGATATCCGGATTCTGTGTTCATCTGTAGACAGTTTTCTCCATTCGTTTGTAGACCGAAGATTGCATGACCGTTATCAGGATTATCTTTAGGATATTTATATTAGTTTTATTAGCCACCATGAGCATACATACATACATACATACATACATACATAAACGTATACACACATGTACAGTATTATTATTGCCTGTATATTATTAGTTGTACGGTCAGGTGGCAGGGGAATTGGAAACTTGTTCACGGCTGTGGCGAGTAATGTCGCCACCTCGCCAAAGGCGCGCCTTTGGCGAGGTGGCGACATTACTCGCCACAGCCGTGAACAAGTTTCCAATTCCCCTGCCACCTTGGCGAGGTGGCGACACTATTCGCCAGAGCCGTGAACAAGTTTCCAAGTCCCCTGCCACCTGACCGTACAACGAATTTATTATACTTTAAAGTTTTACCCTTCCAACGTGTGTTTAGCGAAATTTCGCTGTTTTATAGTTTCAAAAATTGAGTAAGCTTACGAAATAAATTTTCCCCTTTGAGTGCCCCAATTCAACGAAAACGTACGTCACTGGGAACTGACGTCACTGAAACCTTAGTAAAACGTGCAGTGTGGTTTATAATCTTGATGATATCACTGCGATAGACAGTTGTCGTATTTTAAACATGGATTTAAATGACTTCAAGGTAAGTAACTAGATCTATGAATTTTAATGATTTGCTGATAACAGTAAACTGTACCATTAGTTGCCTCAAACGACCATTAAATTATCCTTTTAACCTTATGCACAATGTATGAGTTTCGACACTTCACAATTTGCTCACCTGACGAAGGGATGGCTCCTTTTAACGCCCCCCCCCCCCCCCCCCCGTGTATTTGTTTTAGAATGACATCAAACGATAATACATGTAAAGCTATATATTCATTTATTTTTAAAAATAATCAATTCTTAGTGACAGCCATAAAGGAAAACTAGTTTTTTAATATGGTGCAGGCTACTCGGGGAAACAGAGATAAATACGAATGAGCGTTTTAAGCACTCCGATCTTAATCTACATCATCGTCTCAAGCAAGTAAGGTTCATGGTAAGCAATACTAAATACCCTCGTGAAACAACACTTACCTGCACGCCACAAGAAATGGTGGATGTTCATTTTATTGTCAGTGACCCATTGCCAATCGTTATTCTCCCCATGTTTAGGCCCATCTGTGGCTCCCAACCATACACCGTAGTCGATGTGAACGTCTTTCAGTACAGATTCTTTCGAATAGAAACCAAGAAATATCTTTTTATTCTTTACCAAAGGACAAAATTTTAGACTGGTCCAAATTGAAAGCTTTGCAGACGACAAAATCAATGTGGCTCAAATGATTGGATTTGTCTTTGAGAGGGTTGAAAACCTTGTGGGAAAAGGAGAAAATGCTGGTTACCATAATGCCTTTGAAAGACTTTTTTCATATTCGTTATAATCCCGTGTGGTTAAGAGTTAACACGTAGGCTGTTAAGCGCGACTCACTGAGCTCTTGCGGATAGTGTAGATCGAGATCAGATTGCACAAAACGTGCTGTCTGATGTTGGTTCTACACTGTCCGATAGGGAGATATTATTCCCTGAAACATAAGTTTGAAATAGCAATATGTGGGTTTTTATCATCGAATTGAAAATTTAATTTCAGTTATTTAGCAGGATGAGAGTGAAAGATATAGAAAATATAAAAAGATATGAAATATGAATATTGAAAACTGAAATATGAATATTGAAACTCACTGTGGGTCAATACATAGGGGTCCGCAGTTTGACTCCTGTCACCCATACACTACATATTATAAACAAGGGATTTAACTGTATGCAGCCCGTTACTCGCCCCCGATTACAAAAATCAGTGTATCTTTTCTACGCTAATAGCTATTCTCCTTATTCTTTCGACAACTGAGAGCTAAATCATTTGTCTACCAGAAAAACACGAATGTTTATCATTGGCTAATGCAGTCTGGCTGCTACAGTCCTTCGAACTTGCAAACTCGCTGAAAAATCTTCGCCATTGACAAGGGTTCGTACATTCGATACTGACGGTCGCGTATATAAACCAATGAAATTTCTCGTTCCAAACAGTGTCACGTGACAAAAGGTGTGAGCAGTTGTACGAAATTTCATTGGTTGAATGCATGACTGTCAGTACATATCAACCAATGAAATTTCTCGTTCCAAACAGTGTCACATGACAGAAGATGGCTGCGGCTGTTCGAAATTTGCTCCTGGATCACAAAGTCAACGAATTCTGAGGCGTTTCGTCGTTATTAAAGACAAAGACTATAGGTCAGTAGTATTTTGAAACATGTTTAAAGGGTGTGTGCCGCTAATGCTGTGGTTCATTGGATCTAAAGTGCATTTTATATCTTGAAAACGGATGTACGAACCCGTGTCAATGGTGCTGATTTTTGAGGGAGTAAACAAGTTCGAGCGAATGTAGCAGCCAGACTGCATCAGCCACTGACAAATAGTTGTGTTTTTCTGGTAGAAAAATGTTTTAGCTCTCAGTTGTCGAAAGAATAATGAGAATAACTGATGGGGGTAGAAAAGATATGTTGTTTTTTTGTAATCGGGAGCAAGTAACGGGCTGCATACAGTTAAATCCCTTGTTTATAATACATAGTCTATGGGTGCCAGGAGTCAAACTACGGACCCCTATGGGTCAATATGACGAAAAGGTAATGAAAATTCTAACATGACACGTGAATTCGGCTCTTTAAACAGTGCAACGAAAGCGTGGTAAAATCTACGTCATTCTATGTAGACACTCGGTCGTTTCCATCAGGGATCTTATATACAGGGATAGGAAACGCGGTATAACTTCCGGTTATTCACCGTCTTCTTTCGAATTGACCGCAAAGGAAAAAACGGCGGCCATCTTAAATTTCGGCATACGACACTGTTTTAATCAACGTTTTGCTTGGTTATCCCATACGTCCTTCTCAACAGGTAAGTTTCCGAATATTTACATGCTTAGAATATATGTAACATCAATTTTTTCGGAGATTTTGTTTTATACGCTTATTTTGGCGTTAAAAATTCATGACCTAATCATGTTTGCCCCGTAGGGGATGTTCGGCCGGAGGATTTAGTGACGTGCAAAAGAAATACTTTTTAACTACATAAAGTAGCGTCCAAATAGCAACATGTTGGTAAAAATCACGAGATAGAGTACATCTTCTTGTATTAAAGCCAATTTTGTGCTGACTTTCGATTCCTAAATTAGATAATTATGGGCTCAAAACTGGGCTATTTTCGGTATTTTATCACAAAATGGCGGACCAATGTGGTGAATTTGGCGGGACCCTAGTGATAGTTGTAGCATTCTCAATTTATTTTTAGAAATAAATTTGTTCAGATTTTGACATATTTATAAGCAGTAAGTATTTCTTTTTGTTTTTAAATCAAATCTAGTGATTTTCGATGCCAAGGTTAGATAACTGTGGGCTCAAAAACTTGGCTATTTTCGGTCTTAATTGCAAGATGGCGGCCCAATATGGTGAATTTGCTGAGACCCTGGTGATAAATGTAGCAATCTGATTCCATCTTTTGAATTAATTGTGTTCAGATATTACCATATTTATAAGCAATAAGTATTTCGTTTTGCACTAAAATCAAATATAAGCTGTTTATCGAATCCTAGGTAAATAAAAGTGCAGCCTAAAAAGGAGTTATTTCAGTAAAGGTGGAAGCGCAGTACCGCACATTAGTCAAAAATGATTGGATCTCTGATAGTTGGCCATATCCTGAACAAATTCTCATTATAGTCTAACCATGTGAAAATAAAACCATACTTTACAACGTAACTGAAGAATTAAAATGTTACGTTTTGTAAAAAGGAGAAATTTGAAATTCAGTTGGTTCTAAATTTTTTTTCCAGATATGTATTGTGAGAGCACAAACACTTCAAAACATGGTTTCAAGAGCTGTCAACATACTGTTGTGATGCATCCTGTGAACAGAAGAATGACATTGAAGATGGTTTTGTAATTTTGCATAAAGTGTGCTAGTATAAAACTGAAGCTGGGCTTGAAAAACTTGGAATATTAAAGACCAAATCAGCTGTGAACTGTACAAACCTACAAGAAAAATGCTAAAGTGAAATTAACGTATTTGAATATGAAAGCTGTGAGCTTCTTCTACCACCAAAGTATATTTAGTATGTACACTGTATAGCTCAATAAGCCACTAGAAGTATGGAGTTATTTAATTATCTGTGACAAATGCTAGTATTCCTGAATCCTAAGTTTTCACTAACCTGGGGAATATCCATACTTCCGAAAACATTGTGAACAAAGAAGAAACTACCGGTAAGTACATGTCACATTTTCTCATTTCCCCAGGAAAAACAAGTCTCCTCATTTCAGTTGCATTTCATTTGTCGTCTGCAAATGCTTTCGAATTAGACATGTCCAAAATTTTGTAATCTGGCAAAAAGTTAAGGATGGAACCTTGCTCAATTTGCAATGTTTCACAACATTTTAGTTGTATCATAGCAGCCATTATACTTATCTATTTGTTTTTTGAATTTGCACAACTGTCTGCACAAGCTACGTGTTGCTTTTCATCAACAATTTTTTGAGGGAGAGAAGTATGTATCTGTGTTGTGCAAAATTCTCTGAGAATCATGATGTTAATTTCCCACTACTCACACTATTGTCATAAAACACTAAAAGTACATGTATTAAATTTGACATACTTTTGGTTTCTTCAAACAACACAGTACATTCAGTATCTACAGTCTTATAAGCCACTTGTGGTAAGGAGTTATCTAATGATCTGTGACAGATGCCAGTATTCCTGAATCCTAAGTTTTTACTACCATGGGAAATATTTACACATCTGAAAACATTGTGGGAAAAGAAGAAAATGTTGGCAAGCATGTTCTCATTTTCTCAGCAAAGACACAAGTGACACATTTCATTTCTTGTCTGCAAATAATTTCAAATCAGACAAGTCTCAAATTTTGTTGTCTGGCAAAGTGTTCCTGAAGGTTGGTTGCTTTCAACATTTTGTAATTTTATCACAGCAAACAATGCAGCTATCCATATTCCATGTATTACTAGAGTTGGGAATGTTTCTACTTGAAAATCTCTGTTAAGGGAGAGAAGTATATTTTAGGCGTTTGTGTGACATACACCAGGATTATAATGATAGTTTAATATACCAATAATATCTCATATACACAATACTTTTACCATCATCATTAACTGCAACTTGCCACAGTGAAAAAGTTTTAGGAGATAAAAGTCTACATTCAATGAAAAAAGCATTTGCGGAAGCAACCAACCATTTGCATGTTACATTTTATCGCAAAAAGATTGGTCCTTGTGTCAAACTGTTTTCCAAAGATTTCTACAGTGGATTTATGTAAAATCAAATTTATTAGGCATTAAGTTAAAACTTGCTAAAGGAACACATTTTTCAGCACCATTTAATTTTGTAACACACATGTAGCTCAATATTCATGGCTGCCTTGATGTTTTTAGTGAGAAATTTTAAAATACATGTATCAATTTCAACATAAACTTTCTGTGTACAGTTTGAATTTTTTTGAAAATTTAAAAAATGAAAACATTTGAAGGAAAGGCAAAAACATAATATTTTTAATAGCACAGAAATCATTTTGAAAAGAATTGATCACTGGCTGCAACTGGTCTTTTACAAATGTTTTCCAATGCTGTCCACTGTATGAGGAGCGAAAAGTCAAATTTGTACAAAGTCCTACACAACTTATACTGTTTTCAAATTGGTCCAAAATCAAAGCATTCAAAGTTATTAGTTAACCTTAAGTTCTCTGACACAGAATAAAAAAACATTATTAAAGAAGAAAAAATTGCTTGTCAAAAGCAACTTTTACTTTGCCACACTGTTAACTCTTTTTGAAACAACACAGAAGTAGACTTGTACGAAGTGAGAGCATTTACAGACAACAATTGAAATGCGACTCAAATTATGGAATTTGTCAATGATATAATTGAAAGCATTTGGGGAAAAGGAGAGAATGTTGGTAACCAGCATTTTCTCCTTTTCCTGCAATGTTTCCAAAAGGCTTCTTTCTCTTGGTCATCAGAACTCGGGGTTGTGTGGCAAAGGGATAATTGCAGATTTGTCTTTTTTTTTTTCTAATAATTATGCTACTGACTATTTTTTACCAAAGAACAATTTTTTGGGGGCCTTTGGAATCCCCAATTGAAAGTATTAGCAAACGACAACTGAAAGTAAATTCAAACAATTGGATTTTTTTTGCATGGTATTGAACATTGCGGATAAAAATGCTGAAAACAGGTACATGTGCTAGGCTAGCATTTTGCTCTTTTCCCACAATATTTTCAAAAAGCTTTAAATATTCCGAAGTCATCAAACACACAAGGTTGTAAGGTACACAGGTTAATTCGAAATGATGCAATTGTGAAGGCCACTGGTGTATGTAATTGATTCCAATGTATAAAAGTAGGAACAGAGTTGCAGACAGGTCCTCACACTTCACCAGCCTCCTTTTTCAGAAAGTTCACTAATTCTTTCCATTTTGCAGGAAATTCTCCTTTTTTTTCTGTCAAAGACAGTGATTTAAGAGTAGCTGCAAGCTGAACTGAAAATGTACTGGAAGGTCCATTTAATGGGCAGTGAAGGCAATTTTCTGGTTCTATATGCCCATTGTGTAGTTTGCTATTGAAAAATGGGTATATAACTATTAACAGATCTCTGTGTTTACCGGCCTAATACATTGTACTACATACAAGTGAAATGTTTGTCACTCCTGATAACATGAGAAGCTTTTGACCTGACCAAATTGAAACATTTGGAGAAGAAAATCAGAAAATAAATATTTAATTTCAATGATGCGTATTGTCTATAAACAGAAGAGGACACTACTGACAGTAGATGTGTCATGACAGATACACAACTTGATATATCCCACTTGTGATCATGTCAAATACAGGGAGTGGACAAAAGCAGCCCACTTCCGAAACGTTAGACAGACTTAATCCTTCAACAGGCGATGTGTGCTTTTCCCGAATTGTTTGCAATAGATATCCACTGCAGAAATATTAAAATATTTTAAGTTACTACGAAAAAGAGGGTTGTTTCGGTAATGGGTCGTTTTGGCACCGGGCCGTTTTGATTTCCATTCACAATTTACACTTCGTGTGAAATCAAGACTGACAACATGACCGGTATATCTGAAACGCCCAATTAGTCGACACTTTAAATTTTCCAGATAAAGATTGAAACGCATTTCATACTAAACGCTTCTTTGGCGGATATAAAAATTGTCGGAATCGGCAAGGAATTATATTTTCTGAAAGGAAGATAATAACTCGCAAGGAACGACAACGGATTATTGGACGCCGTACAGGTAAGTCAGTGAAAAATCGATAATTGGTCTTAACTCCAGTTCACTCGTCACAACTCGGCCGATTCCGTACCTACATCTAACCTCGTCCGTATAACGGTCGCTTCCATTTGAACTGCGAATCACGTGATCTTATACATGGCGCGCCACTGTCAGTCGTTTAGCAACGACATAAACAACCTCGATGAAGTTATTCACATCTGTTTATCTGTCGGTAAAAACTTTGATCGGAATTGATGAATAATGAATGTACGAACCGTTTACCAACTCAACTGAAACATAGTTAGAAAGATTTCGATAGAAAATTGAAACTCAAGTTTTCTGTTTTTAAGAGGAGCCTTACAATTTTCAGAACGGTAAACCGGCGTATTTCTGGATATGTATCGATCTGATGCATATTAATCCACCAGATACAGCCGAGGGATATGATGGCTCCCATCACCCGAGGTATGCCGAATGAACTCCAGTTGCGTTGCCTATCCCTGTGTGTATACGATCCCTGTTTCCATTTGAACTGCGAATCACGTGATCTTACATACATGGTGCGCCACTGTCAGTCGTTTAGCAACGACATAAACAGCCTCGATGAAATTATTCACATCTGTTTATCTGTCGGTGAAAACTTCAATCAGAACTGATAAACCATGTTAAATAATGAATTTACGAACTGTTTGTCAACTCAAATGAAACATAGAAAGATTTCGATAGAAAATTGGAACTCAAGTTTTCTTTTTTAAGAGGAGCGTTACAATTTTCAGAACGGTAAACCGGCGTATTTCCGGGTATGTACCGATCTGGTGCATATCAATCCACCAGATACAGCCGAGGGATTTGATGGCTCCCATCACCCGAGGTATGCCGAATGTCTATGTAGAATGACGTCATTTTGTATAAAGTAAGTAGGTTATTCAATGGAATGTAATCTGTATCCGCGTTTTTACTCTAAGTATGGACTTGTTTTCCTTTCATGTTGGTCATGTTAGAATGCATCCTCGGAACCCAGGTTTGAAGCATTACGTTACTCTCCATGCATTTACCCCTGGGATAATTGACTAGCAATTCGTCGTTTCTTATGAATATTCATATGGTCGGGAAGTACCCTAATAGCCAATCGAAAGATCGATAACATTATGATACTCTCTTGTAGAGAGGGTAATTTCATTTCTTCCGTTATAAAAAATAACCCCACTATGGAAAAAACCCGAGGTTGTCAACAAATATGGCCCGTCGGCGTGCTTGTCTCCTGTGAGATATGCCATTCTGCAATACAGGGACGACACTGTCGATCTTCGTGTACGCCGAAAATCTCTTTTTTAAAAACGCTTCTCGAATGTGGTGTTGATGGGCGACGCCAGATTTAAAGTATCGCTAAGCTTGATTTGCAACGAATGATGTGATTAGATATCGACAAGTTAAAAATAGAAATGACGACGTATTTGTGATAAAAGTAGTTTAAATTTTCTCAAGGAAAAACTGAGATCACCAATCAAAATGCTTCATGAATAATTCATGAGAACGAGGAAACGCCAGCGAAATAACCCAGGGTCGATTACAGAATGAATCGAAATTTGGTCAACGAGGATGGTTAGAATGGAAACAGTCTTCTATTGTGATTTAGCGTTCAATAAACCACGTTGTGAGTTATGAGGCGCAATGAATAAACCACTCGGGCTATCGCCCTCGTGGATTATTTATCGTGCCTCATAAATCACAACCGTGGTTTATTGAACGATAAATCACGATAGAAAGAAGATTATTTCTGACGTAACCTCGCTGGCAACTGCTTCTCTTTCTTTGTTTTTTCGGGTATTGTTGAAAAATTATTTTTTAATTAGATATGTTTTTCAACGTAAGATGTTTATCCAAATGGCTTGCTACATGCGAAAAGAGGCATTCGGACATTTGAGTAAAGTGTCGTCTCGGATCAGCCTGCGCATTCCGCGCAGGCTAATCCGAGACTGCACTTTACGACTACATTAGATTTTAAGCTTCAGTACACTTGCACAAAACAGAAAATTGCATAAAAACGTAAAGTGTCGTTTCGAATCAGCCTGCGCGGACTGCACAGGCTGATCCGAGACGACACTTTACGCACATGTCCGAATGCCCCTTTTCGCGTGTTGCAGATCAAATGATCATTTGAAAAGGAGCGGTTTGTGCTAGAAATGATTTGCCTGAAACAAAACAAAACAAACAAAAAAATGGACATACAGATATAGGTTATAGGGTAACGGTTGAAAACATAAAATTACCAAGTATTACAAGAAAATGATTTTCACCTGTCATAGTCAACTGCTACGATGCGCACCATCGTCCCGGGATATCGACTAGCGGTAGCAACGCTTGTATATTGGGGTCATAAATTTGCCCGCAAGGGCCCGCAGAATAATATGTCCTCATTTATGACCAATCGCTAATTAAACCATGGTATTGTAGTCCCCGAAATACTGAACATAGCTAGAAATCAGTGATTACAAGTGCCCAATGTATTTGAAAGCCATCGTCTTGCGAGGTGAAGCGTACAGGTAGAAAAAATGTAATAAACTATAAAAGCAACAATAATGACAATAATGATGTATCTACTTCTACTATTACTACTACTACTACTTCTACACTAGTCTAAACACAATAAATTTAACATCCATCTAGTTCAAACGATATTTAAAGAGGGGTATTACAGGTGAGCTACCTATGCTTGTACAACCATCATCATTACTACTACTACTACTTCTACTACTACTACTACTCCTATAGCTACTACTACTACAACTACCACTGCTACTACTACCATTAAAATATTAATAATAATAATAATAAGAAGAAGACGAACAACAACAACAACAACAACAGCAGCAGCAACAACAACAGCAGCAGCATCAGCAGCAGCAGCAGCAGCAGCAGCAACAACAACAACAACAACAACAACAACAACAACAACAACAACAACAACATACCGTTGATAAATTTTTGTTCCGTCGTGTCGTACATGTCCGTCAGATAAGCTGCTATCCCAGCACAGTACGATTTTGCATCTTCCCAGTCACGTTTTACATCGTTGCAGAGTTTGAAGCAGGCCTTCGCCCGAGGGTACGGTGTCCAACCATTCTCGCAGGCACTCACAAGTTCTACAAATACGGGTACATTTGAGTCACGCTCCCGCAAAAGGGGGCTTAATGCATCTCCTTGATGCAAAATAACAAGCAAGTCATCATGTGCTCACGGATCCATAAACCCCATTTTGTCTTACAACCGACTTAATCATGAGGTAGATTGGTCCTTTGACATATAGAAAATTGACCAATAGCGAAAAGTTTCGGCCCAGGTCAGACTGCGCGGATTGCGCAGGCTGACCTGGGTCGATACTTTTCGCAGATGCATTCAGCCCCCTTTCTTACAGAGCATGGTACATTTTGAGGTCATGTTCTGGCAAAATGGGGCTTAATGCAACTTCGTGATGCGTTGAACCAAGCAAGTCATAACATAATTATGGATCCATAAAATCTATTTTGTGTAACAACAGACTAAAATATGAGGTAGGTTGGTCCTTTGACATACAGGTTAATTGATGGATTATCAGGTGTTTAACACCGTCTTCAACATATCAGCTTTATCGCG
The DNA here is from genome assembly GCA_946811185.2 of Hippopus hippopus. NCBI lineage: Eukaryota > Metazoa > Mollusca > Bivalvia > Cardiida > Cardiidae > Hippopus > Hippopus hippopus. The sequence continues at coordinate 43,654,071 of OX328110.1, forward strand.
GCTGCCAGTGCACATATCTATACTTTTCTGGAGTTTCTTTTACCAGTACTCAGCACAAAATTCTTTCCGAGCCACTGGCTGCTTTCCCACATAACCATCGTCGAAAAAAATGGTCAGTGGTAAGAGAGAAATGAATCCTGTCGCAATGGCTGAATCAGGAATCCAACCAGCGACCCTGTTCTCAAACCCTCTACGCTACCGACTGAGCTCGGCCGACATGTAGGATATTCAAGAATAGCAAAAATTATCGGCCCTGGTCAGCCTGCGCGGACTGCGTAGGCTGACCCGGTTCGATATTTTTTGCTGATGCATTAAACACCCTTTTCACAGAGCATGGTACATCTGTAAAATTAAAGTTGATTTACATATTGTTAGTTACATAAAGCTTTCTTAGTATTGCTGCATAAAACCCCCAAATCTTTATCAGATGACGAAATTTTAGATACGGCTATATTGTAAACTTTTGCAGACGACAAAAAAATCGGCTCATATAGTAGACTTTTTTATAAAAAGGTATGAAATGTTCTTGGAAAAGGAGAAAAGGCTGGTTACCAGCATTTTCTTCTTTTCTCTCAATTTTTTAAAAAGCCTTTTATCTAAGGATTGTTATACCACGTGATTGTGTGGTGAAGGGTTAAAAACATTATCAAGTTATCCTTGTATCCTTTTGCCACAATCTTTTTACGTGTAAAATGTATCATCTATTCAAACCTTATTCCCTGTTGATTTTCCAAAATATCCTGCGTGTAATGAACGTAAAACTTTTTCTCGTCCTCCGCTCAGTTGACCATAAAATTTCAAAGTTACCCTACGTTTACATCATGTTCCCGGCAGCCATGGCAGCTCGTTTGTCCGAAACGTGATGTGCCGTGAGATTTTGTTCGGTTTTTTTCCCCATTACCAAGTCTAGTTGGGTCCCTTTATGGTCACTGTATCTTTGACAAGCCGTGGAGGGAACCCTACGTTTACACTATGTTCCCGGCAGCCACGGGGTCGACGTAATACAACGCAGAGGAACGGGATAAGCAAACTTGTCAGACCGTGATCGCCGGGGTTGCCGTGCCAGATTGTTTTGACTGTCAAAAAATTTGCCACTGCAGTCCTGGTGCTGATGGGAAACCTAACAGACCGTAGCGGAAAGGGTTGATCGTGGCGTTCTACTACGGCCTGATCAGTACCGGTAAAAAATGGGCTTCCACGTCCAAACACGGATCGTCTCTGAGTCTTGTTATGGCCTGTTACGTGCTGGTAAGTTCTGATGCGATCAAGTTTGCATATCCCGTTCCTCTGTGTTGTATTACGCCAATTTCCGTTTTGTCTACGGTTGTCAGAAACGGGCCTGCCGTGGCTACCGGGAACATAGTGTAAACGCAGGGTCACATATACAATTAAATTCTGATAAAACTAACGGCGTAAATCCTTATCTTTTACAAAAAGTTCTTTCTTCCTCTCCATAGATTCATGTTTATTTATCAAGTTTTCTCGTTGTTTGGTGCACCCGATGAAATTTAAAGTTGCGCACGAACTAAGCTGAGCCTGAACTTAAGCTTTAATAACATCCCCTACTGTACATTTTTTAGTCAACTTCAACTTTGTTTCAGAAGATGTTGATATTGGGCTGCCTTGGCCAAAGTACTAGTATTTCGCAACAAATCGGACAGTGAAGATCCAAGATCAGACTGCAAAAAGATCTTTCCAGTTAGTTTGTTCATTTGATATCCATTAAAAAGGGGAGGTAAGCCGAATGAAGTTAAAAAGAGGTAGGCAGAGAGAGAGAGAGAGAGAGAGAGAGAGAGAGACAGAGACAGACAGACAGGCAGGCAGAAAGACAGACAGACAGACAGATAGAAAAGAGAATGAAGAGAGAGAAAGACAGACAGACACAGAGATAGACAGACAGAGGGACGGGGTAGGAAGAGAGGGAGGATAGGACAGAGGGACACACTGAAAGATGTTTGAATATAATAAAATATTGGAAAGAGCGGAAAGAGGCGAAAGTAGAAAGAGTGAACACAGACTTACGATCTTGTAATAAAATCGCCAAATGTATCAAATGCGCAATGTGAATTCCCATGTTAAATATTGTGTTCAGCCGGGGAGAGTACTAATAGTTCACATGAAATGACAAAATTTATATCAAGGATCTATCTTGGGATGGGACCCGGTAATAGAAGAAGTATCTATCAAGCAGTCTCATAAAATATGACCAAACCTTCCTTATTTCGTAGTATTGTTTCATATAGATTAAAGCCATGTTCTGCGAAAAAGGGGTTTGACTGCAACTGCAAAAAGTTTCGACCCACGTCAGCCTGCGCATTCCGCGCAGGCTGACATGGGTTAAAACTTTTTGCTCTTTATGAATTTTCTGCGTGTCCAAGGACCATTCTACCTCATGATTCGGTCGGTTGTTAGACAAAATAGATTTTATGGATCCGTAATTATGTGATGATTTGGTTTGTATAATGCATCGAGGAGATGCATTAAGCCCCCTTTTTTCCCAGAACCATGCTCGTTTTGTGGTTTGAAGTTGATTAGAATGTTATCTAGTAAATGTAGACGACTTTTTCTACATACAGCAGACTGCTTATGAAAATATTGCGGCTAAAGTAGACTGTTTATTTGTATGATGCTTATCGCCGTTTCAGCATTATCTCAGTCATATCGCGGCGGCCAGTCCACTTATCCATGCTTTCCTGGAGTTTCTTTTTACAAGTACTTTTCAGTTTCATGCGAATTGGCTAGGACCCACCTATATCCGATAATGGAAATCAAGTAGTAGCTTATGGTTTCGCTTTATTAGTCATCCTGTCGACAGGTTAAATAAACGTAGAGCACTCTAGGCCCAGACTAAAGCTAGATCTGGCTGTCAAAACAGACTGGTTTTACTATATCAAAGAAAAAAAAATCTAGTTTAAAGATACATCTCTATATCTAGAGAGAGAGAGAGAAAAAAAAAAAACAATGTTAAAATTTTAAAGTGTGTAAAATGATTGAAATATTCGTCAGTTATGTAAACATAGGAAAATAATCGATAAAAATGGTGTATGGGATAAAGAAACTCAAGGGATTTGTCCTCCTGAAAACCGGAAACGACAACAGCGATAGCTTGGAAGGCCTCCAAAGCATGAAATGCATTTTCTATCCGTCGTAATCTGTGCAACCTTGCAACCGTCAAGGGCAACATTTGGCATGAAGACACAAGAATCATAAAATAAGAGTGAAATGGGTTTAAAACTGTCTGAAAACTGGCTGAAAACGAGTAAAGATGTTTATTATACACTTGAAAGTTTTCCGGAGAAAATACATGCGTCGCACGCGGATATAATATCACACATGACAGAAAAAAAATCCGTATCTACACGCTGTGAAATAAGGTTCCAAATATGGTATAATGACGTAACAATGACGTAACTCACGAGCGGAATACATATGTATCTATTTGGAATTTGATTGGCCAAAATTTTACGCTGTAATATTCATCCCGCCATTTATAAAAACGAAGTTACTGGCTACTTCACCATTATTTGTTTTATTTTGCATACCGTTTTCAGATAACATGTCAACAATTGCAATTTTTTTTCGTTGAAAGGTATATAATAAAAGGAATATTATGCTGCAGTAACTTTCCTGGCGCTTCGGCCCTCCGCGATATCAAATTTTCTCACGTGGCGCGAATCAAGTACATGCACCAGGCATAGGCCTCTGAAACTCCATTGGTCTATCAAGGGATAACGAAATTTTCATTATCGGACACTGTTACTATAAATAGCACATTGGGGATTCCCTCTGTATCGTATATAGTAAGACAAGGTGTGCAACGAAATCGAAGAAAATTTGACCCCGTCCCTTTTCAGAGATGATATTTAAACGAAAACGGATAAATGAACCTAGTTACCGGTGCAGATGAGTTCATTAATGATTTTTCTTCTGTACTCTGACCTTCGAAAGTTCCAAACGGCTCTTGCCATCAAGCAATAGCTCTCATATCAAAAAATGTAAAAAGCTTCCACATTTTACGGATCGCCATGCGCTGACGTCACACGATTTGTATCCTGCAGCGAATAAGAATTAAATTCTTTTTTTCAAACATAGATCGTAATTTTTTATTTTTTGGTGTATTGATGAAATTATTAAATTAATATGTCATCTGATATAATTTATCCTTTCATCTAATCCAGTTTCACGATTTTCATCTTCCATTTCGCATATTTTCAGATGCATTTTTACCGTTCATTGGTCAAAAGCTTTGGCGCGTCTTTTGATAGCAAATTCACGTGAGTTATGATTCGCTGCGTCATAACGAATTGTGTGACGTCAGCGCATGGCGATCCGGAAAATGTGGAAGCTTTTTGATTTTTTTTGATATGAGAGCTACTGCTTTATGGCAAGAGCCGTTTGGAACTTTCGAGGGTCATGGTACAGAAGAACAAGAGGGCCATGATGGCCCTGTATCGCTCCACTGGCTAATATGTAAAATCACTACATGCCAAACATTACAATACTTGGCCAATTGGTTTTGAACATAAGACCCCTGAAACAGGACTAAAATTGGTAGCCCTAGTTCATATGGTTAGTAACAAGAAGATTTCTAAAGATTTCACTATATAAGCCCATGTAAAACTTCTGACCCCTCGGGGTGAATCAAATTCCCCCCTAGGGCTATAATTTACGCACTCTTGGTGAAGGGCCTTTAGATATAGCTACATGCGAAATTTGGTAGCCCTACGCTTTATGAATAAGTACAGGGAGATTTCTTAAGTTTTTTCTACATAAGCCCATGTAAAACTTGTGACCCCCGGGGCAGGGCCAATTTTGACCCCAGGGCTATAATTTAAGCACTCTTGGTAGAGACCCACTAGATAAAGCCACATGCAAAATTTGGTAGCCCTAGGCCTTACGGCTAGGTACAGGGAGATTTCTAAAGTTTTCCCTAAATAAGCCCATGTAAAACTTGTGACCCCCGGGGTGGGGTCAAATTTGACCCAAGGGCTATAATTTGGGCACTCTTGGTAGAGGCCCACTAGATAAAACCACATGCAAAATTTGGTAGCCCTAGGCCCCATGGCTAGGTCAAAGAAGAATTTTAAAGTTCTCCCTATATAAGCCCATGTAAAACTTGTTATATAAGCCCATGTAAAACTTGTTACCCCCGGGCAGGGCCTAATTTGACCCCAGGGCTATAATTTGAACAATCTTGGCAGAGGTCCACTAGATAAAGCTACATGCCAAATTTGGTAGCTCTAGGCCCTATGGCTAGGTAGAAGAGGAATTTTAAAGTTCTCCCTAAATAAGCCCATGTAAAACTTGTGACCCCCGGGGCGGGGCCAGTTTTGACCCCAGGGCTATAAATTGAAGAAACTTGGTAGAGGTCCACTAGATAAAGCTACATGCCAAATTTGGTAGCCCTTGGCCTTACGGTTTCAGACAAGAAGATTTTCAAAGATTTTCAAAATTTTTCAGTTTTGTTGCCATGGCAACCAGAGTTTTTGAAGGAATTAAATTCTTTCAAGAAATTCTGAAGAGGACCATGGCAGGATCATTTCTGTGAAGTTTCATCAAAATTGGATGGGTAGTTTCAGAGAAGAAGATGTTTTAAAAAAAAGTTAACGCACGGACGGACAGACGGACGCACGGACGGACGGACGGACGGACGGACGGACGCACGACGGACAACAGGCCATGACATAAGCCCGCTGGCCTTCGGCCAGTGGAGCTAAAAATCATTAAAGAACCCATCTGCACCGGTAACTAGGTTTAGTTTTCCATTTTCTGTTATATATTACCTCTGAAAGGGGACGGGGTCATTTCTTTTTTTTTCGATTTCGTTGCACACCTTGTCTTACTGTGTACGATATAGAGGGAGTTGCTAATGTGCTATTTATAGAAACGGTGTCAATGAAAATTTGAGTATATATTCCGTGATACATGTATATAGGCGATCCACCAATGTTCTGTAAGTGTTCGATGATCGACCAAGGACAATTTTAGTGTTCCGTGATATTCAATAGAGCTTCAAAAGCCTGTGCACCAGGAAAGTCACTACAGCATATTTCGTATATGTTTAATAGATCAATTGTTTACTGATATTAATAACTGCATATTTACGCGGAAATTATTTATACTATTAAACCTAAACTCATGGCTGAGTTCTTATATATATGGAGAAAAATGGAAACCCTCTATTACAAGGGTTAAACCTTTTTCCCAAAATACCGAGAATAGGCTTTTGAAAAATTGTGGTAAAGGAGAAAATGCTAGTAATCAGCATTTTCTCCTTTTCTCACAATGTCTTCTACCATATTAAAGACAGAAGGCATCATTTAAGCTACATTTATCGTCTACAAATGCTTTGACTTTGGTCCAAAGTTTTGTCTTTTGGAAACGAGTTAATGGTAAAAAAATGTTGTAATAAACTCAGGTTCCACTGATTGTTTCAATCGACCTTTGAAGTTCATTAATACTGTAAAATGATTTTTACCTTTTCCTCATAGATCTGCATTTAGCAAGTTTAGATGTGGCGTGGCATCATTAAAAACTGAAACTAGCCGCTATAATGATTTTAAAGATAAAGGCTAACAGCCTGAGAATGAAAATAAAGAGCGCTGTTTGAACTTGATAGCTTGTAGAATGGTTCAGAATATAGTCAGCTATGTAAACATAGATAAATAGGTAAATTACCAATATAAGGTGTAAAGGAAAGGGAAACTGAAGGGATTCGTCTTCGATTTAATACGGGGAATGACAACAGCAGTTTCATTGATGGCCACCAGAAATTGAAATGTGTTTTCTTTTAGTTGTAATCTGTGCAACCTTGCAAGCGTAAGGTGCAACATTTGACATGAAGATACAATAATGATAACAGTTTTATAAAATAAAGATGAAATGGGTTAAAAACTGACTGAAAACGAGTATATATGCATCTTTAATAGAAAAAGCATATTTTGCAATGAAGGGGAGGATGAATGTCATGTTCTTCTTCATTGCCATATTTATCAGGAACTTAGGCTCGAGCTATTGATAAGGTACTAGAAATCTGTGCAAATTCTATATTACTGCATGACCGGGGGAAATATGTACAAGTGTTTTCCAATCCCATTTTCATAAGGATATCCGCCAAAACCTGCTTTTACGTAAATCATGTGAAAATTTTGAGCTTGTACTAATGTCTCCTTTTATATTTAACTCGTACTTATTATCCCCCGCGGAGGCGGAGGGATATACATGTAGTTTTTGCGTTGTCCGTCAGTCCGTCCGGTTTTTCGTCCGTCCGTTTTTACAATCCTTGACGAAAATTGATGAAACTTCGTACATGTGTTCTTCATGATAGTCCGCCGATATAGTTTTTTTGAAAAAGGGCGCTTAATGTATAATTTCATTGTGGACCAGTAACAAAAAGGCCATGTTCTGACGAAAAACGTCCGTAACAAAGAAACTAATGAACAAATGCATCGCAGAAATACAGGGACCGGGCAGGATTCGAACCTAGAACGCCCGGACGACAGTCCAACACCATAACCACTGAGCCAAAGAGAATTCTCTCCCTAACGCTATTATTAGGTATTGTATTTAAATCGGGATGAAGCCATGCAAAACACAATACCTCTTACATCTTTTTATCTAAAAAAAGTATTTGTCGATGGGGGATATCTTTTCAAGCATATAGCTTGTTTACTTTTTTTTAAGTTTTAGTAGCATATGCTCAGCAAGCACAGGAATGATGCTTGCCCCCTCTCTCTCTCTCTCTCTCTCTCTCTCTCGCTCTCTCTCTATATATATGTGTGTGTGTGTGTGTGTGTGTGTGTGTGTGTGTGTGCCCTAACGCCTTGACTTTATGATAAATTAACCCATATCCTGCTAAATAACTAAAATGATTTTTTCATTTCGATAGTAAAAACTTAAATATTGCTTTTGCAAAGGTATGTTGGGGAATAATATCTCCTTCTCGGACAGTGTAGATCCAAGATCGGACTGCACGTTCTGTGCAGTCTGATCTTGATCTACGCTGTCCACAAAAGGTCAGTGAGTTGCACTTAGCGGCCTAGGGGTTAATACATACAACGGTACAGCTGCTTTCATGAGCGATGCGCATGTCTATTGATCCGTAGGAACTGCGCAGGGATCGGTCATTGGCACTAGTCTCTGTGCGTTTGTCCGCACGTGAGTGTGGTCATGGGAGCGGAAGTGTGTGTGTTTGACGGTGTGTGAGTGTGTGTGTGTGAGGTGTGTGTGTGTGTGTTTGACGGTGTGTGTGTGTGTGTGTGTAAGGTGTGTGTTAGTTTGACGGTGTGTGAGGGTGTGTGAGGTGTGTGTTCTGTAAACAGTGCTGTTCGTGTCTGGCTAATAACTTCAGGTGCATGGTCCGATTCTAAAATAATTTGGCACAAATGATCACTATAGATAGACGACCTGTCACGTGCAACAACTGTGTCGCAGCCTAAAAGGTCAAGGTCGCAGTGCGGGGACATCCGTGTTGGTAATACATTTCTAGTTTTTAAAATGTTTTAAAAGCTGTCTCGGGTACGACGGGGGCGTTAAAAGTCACGTTTAGGTGGTTAGGAATTGTAAATAAAACTAACAAACACACTTCAAAGAATTTAGGCTTGTTATTCAACTGATCACTGAATGATAACAAAACAGGCACTTGTGTAGATACATCCATAATTAGAACTGTCGTAAAGCTGACATATACCCCCCACCCACCAACACCTTGTCACTGAAGCAGCACAATCAGAGAACGGAAATGGTTTTCAAAACAAAGATCACCTTTAACCTTTACCTTCGACCTTTACCTTTGACCCGTGTGACCCAAAAAGAATAGGGCACCTCCTTTGGTCATGAGCAATACATGTACTTTTATAAAGTTTCAGGGTCCTAGGTCAAACAGCTACTGCGTTAGCGCACAGAAACGATTTTCAAACGAAGTTCACCTGTGACCTTGACCTTTGGCCCATGTGACCGAAAAACAAAAAGGCACCTCTTTGGATCATGAGGAACACTTTTATAAAGTTTCAGGGTCCTAGGTCAAATGGCTTTTGAGTTAGAGCACGGAAACGAAAACAAGACGGATGGACGGACAGACATGATGAAACCAGTATACCCACCTCTACTTCGTAGGTAGGGGGTATAATTAACTCATAGGCTGCTATGCGCGACTAAAGGAACTTTTGCGGACAGTGTAGATAAAGATCAGACTGCACAGAAGGTGCAGTCTGATCTTAGATCCACACTGTCCGATGAAGAGATATTTTTCCCCGATAGAACAACTTTGAAATAGGAAAATTTGAGGTTTTTACCATTGGCTTGAAAGTTTCATTTCACTAATTAAGCGGGATAAGGGTTAACACTAACAGCACCATGGGCTAAAACAGGGGTTATTGAGGGTGGCATAGATCAAGATCAGACTGCAAAGATCTGTGCAGTCTGATCTATGATCTATACCTAGTATATAAAGCTTCTTAGATAAAAATCTTTCTAGGTTGCAGAGGTTGTCTTTACAAAGGTCGAGTATATATTTATGGGCCTGGCTCTGGCGAGAAGGGGTTTAATGAATCTCGGTGATGCATGATACCAAGCTAGTCATCACATAATTATGGATCTACAAAATCAGGTTTGGTTAACAACGGACTGAATCTGGAGGTAGACCGGTACTTGGACATGCAGAAAATCTACAGATACATGTCAAAAAGTTTCGATCCATGTCAGCCTGCGCGGATTGCGCAGGCTGACATTGATCGAAACTTTTTGCAGATGCATTAATCCCCCTTTTCTCAGAGCACGGCATATATCTATCTTGGCACGAAAAGAAAAGTGTGCCCTTGGTTAAAGGTGTGCACTTCTTTAAAGGCAAAATTGTTAATACTTATGGCAGCAAAATATAGGCAACTTTTGTGTTAAAGACATATCTATACTTGTTTGTACACGCTGTCACCTTTTTCAGATGTCAAAATTATCATTGAGTTTAATCAGGGATCGTATATACAGGGATAGGAAACGCGGTATAACTTCCGGTTATTCACTGTCTTCTTTCGAATTGACCGCAAAGGAAAAAACGGCGGCCATCTTAAATTTCGGCATACGACGGTCACTGTTTTAATCAACGTTTTGCTTGGTTATCCCATACGTCCTTCTCAACAGGTAAGTTACCGAATATTTACATGCTGAGAATATATGTAACATCAATTTTTTTCGGAGATTTTGTTTTATATGCTTATTTTGGCGTTAAAAAATCATGACCTAATCATGTTTGCCCCATAGGGGATGTTCGGCAGGAGGACTTAGTGACGTGCAAAAGTACTTTTTAAGTACATAAAGTACCGTCCAAATAGCAACATGTTGGTAAAAATCACGAGATAGAGTACATCTCCTTGTATTAAAGCCAATTTTGTGCTGATTTTCGATTCCTAAATTAGATAATTATGGGCTCAAAACTGGGCTATTTTCGGTATTTCATCACAAAATGGCGGACCAATGTGGTGAATTTGGCGGGACCCTAGTGATAGTTGTAGCATTCTCAATTTATTTTTAGAAATAAATTTGTTCAGGTTTTGACATATTTATAAGCAGTAAGTATTTCTTTTTGTTTTTAAATCAAATCTAGTGATTTTCGATGCCAAGGTTGGATAACTGGGGACTCAAAAACTTGGCTATTTTCGGTCTTAATTGCAAGATGGCAGCCTAAAAAGGGGTTATTTCAGTAAAGGTGGAAGCGCAGTACCGCACATTACTCAAAAATGATTGGATCTCTGATAGTTGGCCATATCCTGAACAAATTCTCATTATAGTCTAACCATGTGAAAATAAAACCATATTTTGCAACGTAACTGAAGAATTAAAATGTTACGTTTTGTAAAAAGGAGAAATTTGAAATTCAGTTGGTTCTAAATTTTTTTTCCAGATATGTATTGTGAGAGAACAAACACTTCAAAACATGGTTTCAAGAGCTGTCAACATACTGTTGTGATGCATCCTGTGAACAGAAGAATGACATTGAAGATGGTTTTGTAATTCTGCATAAAGTGTGCTAGTATAAAACTGAAGCTGGGCTTGAAAACTTGGAATATTAAAGACCAAATCAGCTGTGAACTGTACAAACCTGCAAGAAAAATGCTAAAGTGAAATTAATGTATTTGAATATGAAAGCTGTGAGCTTCTTCTACCACCAAAGTATATTTAGTATGTATAGCTCAATAAGCCACTAGAAGTATGGAGTTATTTAATTATCTGTGACAAATGCTAGTATTCCTGAATCCTAAGTTTTCACTAACCTGGGGAATATCCATACTTCCGGAAACATTGTGAACAAAGAAGAAACTACAGGTAAGTACATGTCACATTGTCTCATTTCCCCAGGAAAAACAAGTCTCCTCATTTCAGTTGCATTTCATTTGTCGTCTGCAAATGCTTTCAAATTAGACATGTCCAAAATTTTGTAATCTGGCAAAAAGTTAAGGATGGAACCTTGCTCAATTTGCAATGTTTCACAACATTTTAGTTGTATCATAGCAGCCATTATACTTATCTATTTGTTTTTTGAATTTGCACAACTGTCTGCACAAGCTGCGTGTTGCTTTTCCTCATCAACATATTTTTTGAGGGAGAGAAGTATGTATCTGTGTTGTGCAAAGTCCTACACAACTTATACTGTTTTCAAATTGGTCCAAAATCAAAGCTTTCAAAGTTATTAGATAACCTTAAGTTCTCTGACACAGAATAAAAAACCATTATTAAAGAAGGAAAAATTGCTTGTCAAAAGCAACTTTTACTTTGCCAACACAGAAGTAGACTTGTACAAAGTGAGAGCACTTACAGACAGCAATTGAAATGCAACTCAAATTATGGAATTTGTCAATGATATAACTGAAAGCATTTGGGGAAAAGGAGAGAATGTTGGTAACCAGCATTTTCTCCTTTTCCTGCAATGTTTCCAAAAGGCTTCTTTCTCTTAGTCATCAGAACTCGGGGTTGTGTGGCAAAGGGATAATTGCAGATTTGTCTTTTTTTTTTTTTTTTTTAATAATTATGCTACTGACTATTTTTTACCAAAGAACAATTTTTTGGGGGCCTTTGGAATCCCCAATTGAAAGTATTAGCAAACGACAACTGAAAGTAGATTCAAACGATTGGATTTTTTTTGCATGGTATTGGACATTGCGGATAAAAATGCTGAAAACAGGTACATGTGCTAGGATAGCATTTTGTTCTTTTCCCACAATATTTTCAAAAAGCTTTAAATATTCCGAAGTCATCAAACACACAAGGTTGTAAGGTACACAGGTTAATTCGAAATGATGCAATTGTGAAGGCCACTGGTGTATGCAATTGATTCCAAAGTATAAAAGTAGGAACAGAGTTGCAGACAGGTCCTCACACTTCACCAGTCTGTGTATATACGATCCCTGGTTTAATGGACAAAATCATTAAAATACAGTTTGAAATTCTTCAAGTATTTTTTCTCTAATGGTTTTTGCAAAAATAAGCAGATAGTATGAAGAAATCCCCCCCCCCTCGAATTTTTAGATAGATGATTTTGACCCAAACGTTAGTTTTTGTACCAACCATATGGACTATAATAGCGTACGGAGATTACCGAATATGCACGGAGGACACGTCCAACTTTCACTCGTCACAACTCGGCCGATTCCGTACCTACATCTAACCTCGTCCGTATAACGGTCATTTCCATTTGAACTGCGAATCACGTGATCTTATACATGGCGCGCCACTGTCAGTCGTTTAGCAACGACATAAACAACCTCGATGAAGTTATTCACATCTGTTTATCTGTCGGTGAAAACTTTAATCGGAATTGATAAATAATGAATGTACGAACTGTTTGCCAACTCATCTGAAATATAGTTAGAAAGGTTTCGATAGAAAATTGAAACTCAAGTTTTCTTTTTTAAGAGGAGCCTTACAATTTTCGGAACGGTAAACCGGCGTATTTCCGGGTATGTACCGATCTCGTGCATTTCAATCCACCAGATACAGCCGAGGGATTTGATGGCTCCCATCACCCGAGGTATGCGGAATGGTCCAACTTGTCTCATAATACCATTTTAACCCTTATCCTGCTAATTAGCTAAAATAAAATTTTCAATTCGATAGTGAAAACCCAAATATTGAAGTTTCAAAGTTATGTTTTGGGGAATAATATCTCCTTCTCGGACAGTGTAGATTCAAGATCAGACTGCACGTTCTGTGCAGTCTGATCTTGATCTACACTGTCCGAAAAAGGTCACTGAGTCGCGCTTAGCAGTCTAACGGTTAAATAGCGAAGCTGAATGTACTGGCTTTTGACCTATTTTTGGTACTGATAACTTATGAATAAATAGAAATTTGTGATTGGTCAACAATATAGACATGTTTATTTTAAGGGTGCTTGCCTATTTGCAGACAAATTTACGCCTTCTATCTTTTTTTTTTTAAGCTATTTCTTGTTCTTCTTTCTAATTCTTTTCTTTTCGTGCGAGTATATTAGAGTTAATAGCAGCATTTCAAATTTTTTTCCGTCTCTGTCTTTTCCATTGAAAAAGAATGTCGTCAAGAAAGCTGTAATTAAAAAATGAAAGAAAAATTTATTAAATATTTTCACCTGCAGATTAAATTTTTTTGTTGTTGTTGCTGTTGTTGCGTGTTGGTTTATTGTCCTGTAGCTGATGGCTTTCCAAGATACTGTGGCAGAAGGAGAGCTGTTACTATTTCATGCTTTTCGGTAGTTTATCGAGAAATAAGGGATTGAATATTGTTCGGTATTTCATGCTTACGACCTGTGAAAAATACCGATTTTATTTGCTAACTCTTCAACTGAAGGCGGAAACAGTAGTTCCCGCGCACTAGTTACCTAGGTAAACAGCGCGTGCCATTCAATTGATTGAATTTGCATTTATTTATCGTCGCCACCGGTTGCCCATATGGGCGACGCCCCCTGAAGGCTGTTAGTATTGTTACGGGGAATAGTGCAGATACAGGACGCAACCCATCTTAAGTTACGCCTGGTTCTTTTACGTGCTCGGTGTATAGCACCGTCACACAGGACCTCGGTTTAACGTCTCATCCGAAAGACTATTATTATTTTTAGATGGCCAGCCATGGGGATCGAACCCACACCCTCAAGTGACTCGAAACATCACGTTCACGAGTCCTACGCTCTACCTATTGAGCTATGCGAGTTGGTCTGTGCCATTCAACCAGATAGAAATATGACGTAATTCAACTTCCATTTCTCGTGCTTTACGTAATATTGCAATGCGTTCTTATGCGGAGGAGGTACGCCACGGGGAATGACCGAAAACAACTACTGGATTTTGATGTAAGTCCCTCCGAAAAAGGGTTAGAAGCATAAAATAAATAAAATAATTGGTTTTTTTTTTCGGTGAAAGATCTAATTTTGTTTCATCGAGTGAACATCAACTGTCGATGATGTTCACACGATGAAATAAATTTCGATCTTTCATGCTTCTAACCCCTTTTAGGTACGGACTTTCATCAAAATCCAGAACAGTTGTTTTCGGTTATTCCCCATGGTGAACTCCGGTCACATAACAACGCATTACATTTTTACGTAAGCGCAAGAAGTATAGGGTAAATGCGCGTAAATTACGTCATATTTCCGTCTGGTTAAATGGCACGCACTGTTTTCCTAGGGAACTAGTGCGCGGGAACTACTATTTCCGCTTTCATTTGAAGAGTTATGGAAACATTTACGGTAGATTTGACTGGTTTTAACCATGAATTATCAAACTTAATAATCCACCATTTTTCCCGATAAATTACCGAAAGGCATGACTTAATATGCTTCAACCATCTACTAAAAGAAGTACTTGCCCTAATTCAAAGCATTTGTAGACAACAATTTAATTGTTGTTAAGATGATGGCATTTGTTTTTTAGAAGCGTAGAAAACACAGTGGAAAAAGGAGGACACGCTGGTTATCAACATTTTCTCCTTTTCCTACTACATGTATGTGTTCAAAAGTCTTCTTTCTAAGCTTAAGCTCAGGATTGTGAAAAATTGATAAAAAAATAAACTCCAAAATATATCACATAAGTGTTTGAAGATGACATATTGAATGGGGCTTATAAAAAATCGGGTTTGTCTTTGGATGGAAAAACATTGTGGAAAAAAACATTGTGGAGAAAGGAGGAAATGCTGGTTACCAGCATTTCCTCCTTTTCCCACAGTGTGTTTTTTTTAAATCCATCTTCCACAGGGTCGATAAAAGAAGGGGTCGTTTGCTGTAGAATATATGAACTATTATGGAATATTATGTTGTAGTAACTTTCTCGGTCCTTGTATTTGATTCGAGCAGCGTGAGAAAATTTGAAATTACGCGAGACCGAAGATCGAGCGAGATGTCAAAATTTTCTTACCGAGCGAGAAGTAAATACAAGCACCAAGAAAGTTACTACATCATAATATTTCTTTTATTATATACCTACAATTTTCAACTACAAAATATTGAAATGATTGACATTTTATTCGAAACTGGCAAACAAAATCAAACAAATACTGGATTCGTCGGGAGTAACATCATACTTATGAATGGCGGATGAATATCAAAACAATGACAATAAAAATAACTTTATTATGCACACAGGTATACATACTCGTTGTACAATCAATACATTGTTGAATCGTTTGAAATCGTGGTCCAGAAACAGTGTTACAAAAGGCTGAGTGAGAGTGTAATACTGTAACATGAACTGGTTTCTTTTTTAAAAGGCGTATTTACAAAAAAGGACAAGATCTGTCAAAGTTTCCTTGTGGCCTGAATGAAGTAGTTTCGTAAATTTGAATACACTTGGTTTCATTCTATAGTATATATCTTTGAAATGTTGTCTTAAATCATGAAAAAAAGGGCAAATTATGATAAAATGATATTCATCTTCGATTAATAAACAGTAGTTTGAACCATTTTCTGCGTAGGCCTTGTACAAACCTAGTGTAAGACTTCTAATGTAAATTTCAAGAGCTATTCTAAACCTTTGATCAGCAGCGACGTAAAAAGTTTTATATTCACAGTAATAGGTTCTGTAATAAATTTAACCCTTCGACTACACAACGAAATAAATACACTGAGTAAGGAAAACAAACATGATTTTCTTTTATGTTTACGAAATATCTTATAGAATATTAAAAAAATATTACACGGGCTATGTGCTGTCTGATCGTCATCTATTTCCGTCATTTTCGAGCAGCTTCAACGCTTAGGGCACCAGGCACCACCATGATAATTACTTTAGTTAATGTACATCACGATCCATACGTCATGTTTCAAGCAGGCCTGGTATCAAGGGTTCTGTAGATCAGGATCATACCGTACAGCACGTACAGTCTGATCATAACAGCTTAGACACACAATACAGTAAATGCTAATTTATGCAGGTCTCATAAGGTAGATGTAATGAATGAATGTTGTTTTATGGCGCATCGACAGCTTTGGTCATTTAGCGCACACATCTGTGTTAAAAGATAGTAAAAGTGGGATTTTAAACTGAAAAAGGTTTGAATACATTTATAATAGTAAAAGAGTTGAATTAAGAAGAATTATGTGTGATCTTAATAAGTATAAAGGACATTATTGAGTGACAGGGCAATCCCTATCAACTCAAAAGGTTTAAATGACAGAGTTAAGAATGTGATAAAAAGTTTTGAACTAAATGTTGGATTGATAGTGAGAAGTTTTTAAATGAAGGAGAAATATGTGTCATTTATAATGTGCATAAAATATGATATTGAGTGGCTGGGCATTCCCTGCCTACTCAAAGGTTTTAGATTAAAGGGTAAGACTAAGAATATTTCTTTTCCTTGGAAATGAGTGTTAAAACTGGTAAAGATTGGAGCCTCCAATGGGATCAGTATACTCCCATTAAAGAGGTCCTGTATCCAATGAGATAAGATGCCCCCAAGGGGGCTAATCCTCCCATTAAGGAGATGTAAACTGAATATAAAAGCAGTGGTAGAAACTCAAAAGTTTTAGATTAAAAAAGGTAAGACTATGAATCAGCTGACAAGATATCTAATATAAAGGCGTATAAAGAATGTAAAAAGATGGGTAAGAGACTCAACAGTAAATATCACAGTTTATTGTAAATGCCAATCTCCTTTATGAAAGCGATAATAGATTCAACGCTGACAGAATCAAAAAGATTCTTTAAACTATCGACGTTGAAATATTTTGAACGAACTGGCTGAAAGTCAATGCAATCTAGTAGGATATGTTTTATAGAAAAAGATGTATTGCATGGAATACATTCAGGGGCATCGTCTCTGGTCAAGAGCCAGGAATGTGTGATGCGTGAATGGCCAATTCGAAGTCGTGCAATTATCACTTCTTCTCGACGAACAGACCTGTAAACGGGGTACCATTCACCAAGGGATGGTTTAACTGAATGCAGTTTATTGAAAACATCAGCATCCCACTGGGATTGCCAAGAAGATTGGATATGTGTTAAAACAGAGGATTTAAAATCAGTGTGTGGAACTTTAAAATCTGAAATGGGAAGGTTAAGTGCAGATTTGGCAGACCTATCGGCATTTTCATTGCCTTTGATGCCTACATGACTTGGAAGCCAGCAGAACACCAATCTATTCAAAGAAGAAATTTGTGAGATCCTTTCGAGTAAACTACAGATTAAGGGATTCTCAAGGCGTTGATTTGAAAGGGCTTGTAATGTTGATAAAGAGTCCGAAAAGATAATGAAACGGTTGGAATTAGAACTTTCAGCTAGATTAAGGGCAAGATCAATTGCTTTAATTTCAGCAGAGAAAATAGAGGAGTTGTTTGGAAGGCGGCACTTTAAGCTCCTTTTTCCATAAACAGCGGCAGCTGCTACAGAATTTCCTTCTTTGGATCCATCTGTATAGATTGGTTTGAAGGAAAAATAATGCTCCTTTATCTCGTTGTATCTAGCATGAAACACAGTTCTATCCGTGACAGACTTTTTGTCAGATGCAAGGTCAAATCTGAAT
This sequence comes from Hippopus hippopus, assembly GCA_946811185.2. Lineage (NCBI taxonomy): Eukaryota > Metazoa > Mollusca > Bivalvia > Cardiida > Cardiidae > Hippopus > Hippopus hippopus. The sequence continues at coordinate 43,672,041 of OX328110.1, forward strand.
TCTGCACTATTTAGTGTCCATGGAGGGATTTCAGAGATTTTATAGTCGGCAATAGACTCAGTGTCTATGCCAAGGTTATCTACAATGGGCTCCATGCGGATACCAAATGGAGGAATATCATTTGGTTTCCTTTCAAAAAGATGTTTATATTGAGGTTTAAAAACAATGTTATGAGTTGGATTAAAACGATTGGACTTCAGCTTTAAAAGATATTGAAGCGAGAGTTTTTCCCTCCTGTAAGAAAGAGAAGGTTCATTAGCCTCAACATAGAGACTATTGACGGGAGAAGTTCTGAAAGCTCCAAGTACAAGACGAAGACCTTCGTGGTGTATAGAATCGAGAATTTTCAGGTAAGATTTACGGGCAGATCCATATACAATAGATCCATAGTCTAATTTGGAGCGAACTAAAGACCGATAAAGCCGCAAGAGGACTTTACGGTCTGCTCCCCATTCAGAATGGGCCACAACCTTAAGAAGATTAAGAGCCTTCTTGCACTTCTTTTTAAGTGCAGTGATGTGAGGAAGGAAGGAAAGCTTTCTGTCAAAGATGACTCCAAGAAATTTAAACTCAGAAACGACTTTAATTTTAGTTTTGTCCAAATACAGTTCAGGGTCTGGATGAACACCTCGTAGATTACAGAGGTGCATGCACTTAGTTTTGGACTTTGAGAATTTGAAGCCATTTTCATCAGACCACGTTTGGAGCTTGTTGAGACACTGTTGAAGTTGTCTCTCAATAATATTCATATTTCGAGATCTGAAGCATATAACGAAGTCATCAACATAAAGGGAACAGTCTACACCAGGACAGATAGCTTTAACTATACTGTTTATTTTCACACTGAAAAGTGTAACAGACAGAATACATCCTTGGGGTACACCCATCTCCTGTTCACGGGCTCCCGAGACATAAGGTAGATGTTTCGTGCAACAAAAATCCATTGGGCTAATGTGTAGACGAAGGGAAGAAAAAAGGGTTATCTTTTCGCAAGTATTCTATAAATAGCTGATGTAGAAGCCTCTTGTGTAGGGAGGTAACCAGTCTATACCTTGATCAAAGGTTAACCGCCGTTTTATCCTTTACAAATTAAGATTGGACGAAAAACTTGTACATAAAATTGCTTCTGATTATCATATTCTAAGATGCTCTCTATATCATAATCATCATTATTTTGTTTTGTAAAAAAGTAGACAAATGCGAAAACCATTGAGAGATGGGAAAGCTTGAGATAAACGGAAAGCATAACAACTTCGTTTGGGAAAATAGAAGGAATCCTATATGTTTGAAAACTTTGGGGGACTAGTCAATTAAAGGATGTTTGTCTTTCTGTATTTTTTATTGTTATTTGGGAATGAACTATATATTGCAAGAAAACCAGGTTTGAATTTCATGTAGGTCTGTTGGAATACTTAAGAAAGAGTCATGTGGAGTAATTCTGTCACAACAACACAACATTATTAGAAGTTTTACAAAAATTATGACCTATCGAATAATTACTGATCATCTACATGGTAAATAGTTTAGGTACATTCCTACTGGAAGCCGCTTTCGAGCGGCTTCCAATAAAGCGGGTCAACTTGATACTGTCTGTTCTCTGAAAAAAGATTAAAACATCGTGTTTCAGTTGTGTTTTTAATTTAAGGTAACAAAAGATTTTCAGCTTAAATAAAACAAGACACCTGTTCATCATCTGACACATTTATACAACAACATATCTCGTTGCTATAGAACTCGGGCCGTGGTGAACTCGTACCCTAATATCAGTGGTAAGGGTTCTCTGGAGAATTTTCCGTTTTGATTTACATCAGTTTACGAGGAAAAATAATCATAGAACACACAAATTAGTAGCATGCATTCGGAGCCAGAAGAGAAATCCGCTGCCTTCAGTGCGTTAGCGCTTTGATTCCCCTTGTTTTGGATGTTCCGTTTGAATTAATTAAAAAAGCCTTACACGAAGATGAAAGATCCAATGGCTACAGCGGTCCTTGGTCCGAATCTGCGGTCCAGTATACCACCCAGCGTCATCCCGACACATCGACCCAGGAGACCGGAAGTGGCCACCCACGAAATGTCGACATTGCGCACTGAAACATCGTCCGTTCTCTTACGTATGTAAGAAATTATGTAAGGGGAGAAACTGGCTGAAACAAAATGAGAGGCACTTTGGGAAAAGGAGGTTAAATGCATCTTCGTAATGCAAGTTTAATACTATGGACCCATATATTCTCTAACTCTTTACATACTGTAGACGACACCAGAAGCTTTTTGGACAGTGTAGATCAAGATTAGACTGCATAGAATGTGCAGTCTGATCCCTGATCTACACTGTCCACTGCTTTATTCTAGATTATGACCGAACTGTCTCTTGATCTTGCAGGGGAAATTTAGTTTTAGCCTTTGAGAAAATGCCATTTATTTATTCAGTAGTGAAAGAGTTAACCATAAACACATATCAATGATGTTATTGAGCCAAGCTCTGTGAAAAAGGGTTTTAATGCAGATCGCAAAGGTTGACCTGAGTCGAAACTTTTTGCTTTTTGTAATTTTCTTGCTTGTAAAAGGACCATTCTACCTCAGATTTCAGTCGGTTGTTACACAAAACGGACTCCATGGATCCATAATTATAAAAGAGCCATGCTCTGTGAAAAGGGGGCTTATTGCATCTGCGAAAAGTATCGACCCAGGCCAGCCTGCGCAGTCCGCGCAGGCTGACCTGGGCCGAGACTTTTCGCTATTGATCAATTTTCTGTATGCCCAAGAACCAGGCTATCTATTGATTTATTTGGTTGTTTAAAAAAAGTGGATATTATGAATCCATAAGTATGTAATGGCCTACTTAGTACCATGGATCACAGAGATGCATTAAGACCCCTTTTATCAGAGCATGGCTCAAATTATATTGACTTACTTGGTGTTATACATTACGTAGATGCATAAAACTCTGTTTTGCCAGAGAAAATAGAATTAGGAAAATCGAAAATTAGGATACTTTAAATTAAATAGTTTGTTTAAGAAATAATCTTCTTTCTATCGTGATTTATCGTTCGATAACCCACAGTTGTGAGTTATGAAGCACAATGAATAATCCACAAGGGCGATACCCCGAGTGGTTTATTCATTGCGCCTCATAACTCACAACGTGGTTTATTGAACGATAAACCACGATAGACAGAAGATTATTTCGATTGTAACATGACCAACTCTTAATCAAAGGAAAACAAGTTCATACTTAGACTAAGAACGCGGATGCAGATTATGTTCCATTGAATAAGTTACTTACTTTATACAGAATGACGTCACTCTACATAGAATGACGTCATTCTATATAGAACGACGTCACTATACACAGAATGACGTCACTCTACACAGAATGACGTCATTCCATATAGAATGACGTCACTTTATATAGAAGAACGTAGATTTTACCACGCTTTCGTTACACTGTGTTTGTAGAGCCGAATTCACGTGTCATTTTAGAATTCACAATATCTCAACCATTGCATTTCAAGAGTTTTAACCGTCAACCCATTACCAAATAATCCCGTGCGTTAATGGTCATGAAAAAAGAAAGGCTTTAGAAAATGTCGTAACCAGCATTTTTTCCCTTTTCCACAATCTTTTCTGCCCTTTTGAAGGATATATTCTGCCAATGTTTTCATGCTGCACAAGTCCTCCTTTTTCCGCAATGTTATCAAAAGCCATCTTTCTTAACTGTTTGGTAAAAGGTTAAATCATAGCATTTTGTTCATTCTCTGCGGAATTTTCAGAACAATTGAGCAAAGCTCTGTGAAAATGGAGCTTAACACTTCTACGCATGTATTGTACAGAGCGATTCATCACATAATTAAAGATCCGTAAATTCCAGTTTACCCAAAAACCGCCAGAATCATCAGGTAGAGTGGTCCTTTGACGTGCAGAAAATTGACCATAAGCAAAAAAGGTTCAGCCCAGGTCAGACTGCGCAGGCTAACCTAGGTCGATTTTTTGCAGATGCATGAAGCCCCCTTTTCACAGGGGATGGTTCAATTACAATAGCCAAGCCGTGGTAGCTCAGAGAACAGAAGGTTGCTGGTTCGATCCCAAGCTAGGCCAATTTCTTTCCGAGGATTGATGATAGTCATTGCGACAGGATTCACTCTGTCTCTAATCAATGACCATTGTTTCGACGATGGTTATAAGGAAAAGCAGCAAGTAGCTTGGAAAAAATATTGAGGGGAGTACTGGTAACAGAAACTCCAGGAAAGCATGGATAGGTGCACTGGCGGCTGCGATGTAACTGACATAATGTTGGAAACAGCGTTAAACATCAATTCTAACATGACACGTGATTTCGGCGCTATAAACACAGTGCAACGAAAGCGTGTTACAATCTACGTCATACTACTATATAGAGTGACGTCATTCTATATAGTGACGTCATTCTGTATAAAGTAAGTTACTCAATGGAATGTAATCTGCATCCGCCTTTTTTACTCGAAGTATGAACTTGTTTTCCTCTCATTTAGAGTTGGTCATGTTAGAATCGAAATAATCTTCTTTCTATCGTGGTTTATCGTTCAGTAAACCACGTTGTGAGTAATGAGGCGAAATGAATAAACTACTTGGGCTATCGCCCTCGTGGATTATTTATTGTGCCTCATAACTCACAACTGTGGTTTATTGAACGATAAACCATGATAGAAAGAATATTATTTCTTAAACAATCAATTAATCAATGATAACAGGTACTTACTCAACGTGTAACGACTCCCTAAAGTTAGTTGTATAAGCATACAACCAAATATAACTAAACACTTTTTAACTAGTTGCCAGTTAATTATCATTTTCTGTTCCATTTGTCCCAGTGTAAAGTTACCTATATATCCGAACTTCATTAGAAAAATAACATGACCCGTTATCAAAAATTACTCCTTCATACATCGTCACCGACATTTTACAAACGTGTTTTTTTTTTACGTCTTGGGATAGACTAGTTTGAAAAACATTCATGACAAAGGGAACATTGCTCCTGAGAGGCCATGTATATTTTTACATATTTTTTTTTCGCTACATGTATTTGTGTTGATTTTTTAAAATGTTTTTATTAAACAGCCTTTAATTTTGATAATCCATATTTCTTTTACATCTTTTTTCTCAGGTAGGTCTGCTGTTAAACTCCGTTAACTCTTTACCAGACGACAAAATTTTCGACCTGTCCAAATTGAACAGAATGGCAGACGACAAATTAAATGAGGCTCCAAAGCTTTAATTTTTCTTCGAAAGGACAGAAAACATTGTGGAAAAAAGAGAAAATGTTAGTTACTGGCATTTTCTCCTTTTGCCCTCAATTTTTTCAAAATGCATCTTCTATAGGTCCTCAAAATTCAGGGTTATTTGTAAATAGTGTTAGTATGGCTTGCAACACGCGAAAAGGGGCATTCGGATATTTGTGATTATCTGTCTCACGCAAGTCTACAAAATGTAATGTTGACGTAACGTAGGGTCAATCCGCGTAAATACGGACGATTTTTACACAGCTCACTTTCGTTAGTCAATACTCTTACAGTTTGAAAGCCATGACCCCCGAAACCTATTTGTTAACATTTCACGACTTTCCTCTTTGATATTTTCGCTATACTGTACAGTTTACTTCGCCCAAGATACTGCGAAAATGCAGATGAAGTTACTTTTAGAGGGAAAAATACGGCATCGCTCGGTACAAGCTATTTCTTCTTTCCCTATAATGTTTTAAAAAGAATAGTACTGCCATAACCTAATAAAATAATGGATTGGGTGTGGCCTAAATGGATAATAATAGTAATAGATTTAACACGACCTACACAGACACAGGATAATAGTTACAAAATGCAGTGAAATGAAAGATCATTTCGCTCCATGTGTTTATTTTCGGAATAGTATCGCATTCTAATTTATTATCCGAATCACCCTACTCTAGATCGTGTCCGACTCGAGCTATCAATTTACCATATAGATATCCTACTTTTCAAATATTTGACAAAGAAGAATTCTGTAGCACAGAAGAAATATTTTTTGTGAGTGTCCGTAATTTTACAGTGTGTTCAAACGACTGGTTTAATACGGACACTTGTCTTTTTCTTCGTTATTTCTGCTAATGTGTATTTTGCCATTATTCTGATGATTTATTACGTTTCTTCAATAACTTGTCTTAGTTTTTAACATTATTAGGGCTTAGTGTAAAATTTCTATAATTTATGAAAACGTTCAAGTACCTGTCTGAGTTGAAGCATAAATCTTTGAATTCAAGCACGATTGAGAAAGGGCGAGTCACGTGTGACGTTAAATGTGCTTGCATCATCACATAAACTTAATCGTCATCAAAAATAGCACATTGACACAGAAATAAGATGGGGGTGCTTTAAATAGACAGTAGCAAGGATATTTGGAGTTAAAAATAGGCTCAGGGATTTTCCGAAATGTAGCTTGTGTCCGTAATTATACCTCTGTCCGTATTTACCCGGATTGACCCTACCCATCTGTGATAAGACTGCGGACTGAGCAGGCTGATCCCGGACGACACTTTACGCGAATGTCCGAATGCCCCTTTCCTCGTGTTGCAGGTCATTTATAATACTGCGTTCTATATTTCGGGCGTTAGGTTATCAATTAGTGCATTGAAATTTGGGAAAAAAAATGGTTTGATAATGTGTTCTAGACCAATGTGCGACAATGTGTCCCGCAAGAGACCACTTAAAGTAACAATAAAGCCCAAAAGTAAACAAAGCGGATGTTTAAATGCATTTTAATTTATATCATACTATTTAAAAGTATGAAATTATTGTGAAGATGACAATCTGTCATTGTAAGGTCGGTCCAAGTGTTACTTGCTGACAGAGAAATTAATTTCTAACTAGCTTAAAACCTGCCAGGTAGACTTTTTGTTTACTTTTTTGCCTGATTTTATTTTTTTTTCTCTGCCAGCGACGAACATATGGCCCGACCACAAGATAACAGATTGTCATCTCCACAATATTTTTCATATTTTCACATGGTATGATTTAAATTTAGATATAATATCACACATGCTTTGTTGTTTTTTTTTCTTTACTGGCTTTACTGGGCCTTTAAAAAATGAGGCAAAAGTAGTAAAAACAAACGCCAATGTCGACTTCAATGCTAGCCCTAGCGTCGACTTCATTTTCAACTCCCAACGTCGACTTCAGTGCCAACGCCAAACGTCGACTTAAATTCTAACGCCAGCGTCGACTCCAGGCTTTACGCTTACCTCGGCTTCAATGCTGACGCTAACTTTAACTTCAATGCTTACGTCAAGACCGACTTCAATACTTACGCAAACGTCGACTTCAATGCTTACGCCAATGTCGACTTCAATACTGACGCAAACGTCAACTTCTATGCTTACGCAAATCGCGATCTAAATGCTCACGCCAACGCCAACGCAAATGTCGACTTTATTGCTTGCGGTTACGTCGACTTCAATACTTACGCCGACTTCAATATTTACGCAAATGACGACTTCAATAATTATTCCAACGTCAAATCAACTACTTATGCAAACGTTGACTTCAATGCTAACGCCAACGTCGACTTCAATACTTAGGTAAACGTCGATATCATCGCTTACGCCAAAGTCGACTAAAATGCTTTCGCCAACGTCAAATTCATTGGTAACGCCAACGTCGACTTCAATGGTAACGCCCACGCCGACTTCAGTGCTTACATCAACCTCGTCTTCAATGCTAACGCCAGTGTCGACTTCAATTTTCCCAAACGCCGACTTCAATACTTACGCCAGTGCCGCCGACTTGAAGCTTACGCCAACGTTTACTTCAATGCCGTCAACATCGGCTTCAATGCTAACACCAACCTCGACTTCAATGCTTACGTCAACGTCGACTTCAATAATTACGCCAACGTCGACTTCAATGCTGACGTCAACGTCGACGATAGTCCAATAGCTCCCTTCCTTGACCTCGCTCAAACGAGCTTAAGAAGTGAGCCATGCTCTGGCAAAGAGTGGTTTAACAAATCTCTTCAATCTATTAAACCAAGCAAGTCATCACATAACTGTGGATCCACTGAATATTTTTTTGCATAACAAGCGGATGAATCCTGGGGCAGACTTATCCTTAGACATGCGAATAATTTACCAAAAGCAAGAAGTTTCGACCAAGGTCAGCCTGCGCGGACTGCGCAGGCTGACCTGGGTCGATACTTTTTGCAGTTGTATTAAAGCCCCTTTTAACAGGACATGACTCAAGTAAAAATTCAACAAATAACATTTCAACGCAACCATGTAAAAGAGACGCGTACCTATTTACGCCTCTTTAATTATTATCATCATAACTTCATCAGCTCGTTATCAAGTGATCACGTTTTTTTTTTTCTAATTGAGGATGGTCTTTGAAAGCATTGATGGGAGAGGAAAAAATGCTTGTATAAAGTAGGCTATTTTTTCCTTCTTTCACAATGCTATTACTCGTTTAAAGAACAATCCCACTATCATTGCCATGTTTGAATTGTTGTCTGAGAAAATACTACCAAAATGGACAATTGACTGACTGTGTTTGAGTTTAACGCCGTTTTAAAATCATAGGTCATATAACAGGGGTCAGTGACCCTACGCGTGTCTTTCCTGGCTTTCTCACACAAGTGCTGACAACTCTCTTTCCAAATGACTGGCTGCTTTTCTCACATTCATCAGAGCTGATAAACAAAAAATTGCCGGAAAGAAACATTACCTCAACCGAGTATCGAACTCACAAACACCAGGTCACGAGTTGGATACGCTAACCACTGAACTACCCGGCCGGGCTCCGAAAATATGGCCCCCAACACGCGAAAAGGGGCATTCGGACATTTGCGTAAAGTGTCGTTCCGGATCAGCCTGCACGGACTGCGCAGACCGATCCGAGACGACACTTTCAGATGGTGTGTGATTTTCTGTTTCACGCAAGTCCACTGTAGGACAAAATCTAATGTTGACGTAAACTGCCGTCTCGGATTAGCCTGCGCGGAATGCGCCAATGTCAGAATGTCCCTTTTCGCGTGTTGTAGACCATATGGACAAATGTTTGTAAATTGTGGAAAATCAACTTGAATATAGGCTTAAAAAGGTGTAGGCGAAATGTGAAAACATTGTCAAAAAAGGACAAAAGACAAACCACTCATCATCGGGAATTCTTGTTTTCTGAAAGTAGTCTGTTCCGAGACGAAAAAATAAAACACCAAAACGTCTGCAGGTCATAATTTATTAAAGTCCCAAAAGCGGCCAAAAGTAAACAAAGGGGGTGTAGTAGAATATATATATGAGCCATGCTCTGTGAAAAGGGGGCTTAATGCATCTGCGAAAAGTATCGACCCAGGTCAGCCTGCGCAGTCTGCGCAGGCTGACCTGGGCCGAAACTTTTCGCTAGTGGTCAATTTTCTGTATGTCCAAGGACCAGTCTACCCCATGATTGAGTTGGTTGTTAAAAAAAGTGGCTGTTATGGATCCATAAGTATGTGATGGCCTACTTGTTATGGTGAATTACGGAGATGCATTAAGCCCGCTTTTGTCAGAGCATGGCTCATATATATAGTGAAGAGGACAATCTGTCATTGTACGGCCGGTCCAAGTGTTAGTCATTGGCAGAAATATAAATTTTAAAACCAGGTCAAAAGTTGCCACGTCGCTCTATCTTTTGTTTACTTTTAAGCCCAGCTTGATCGATTTCTTTCCGATGATTTATGAAAGGATTCATTCTTCTTTCGAAGCAGAGCATTGTTTCAACAATGATTAAGTGGGAAAGCAGCCTCTGGCTTGGGAAGAATATTGTGCGGAGTACTGGTAAAAGAAACTGCAAGAAAGCATGGATACGCGTACTGGCCACCACGATATAAATGAAATAATGTTGAAACGGCGATAACACCATACATTCAATTAATCTCCCTTAGCCACAATATTTTTGAAAGCGGACTGCTATAATAACTATGTAGCAAAAGTAGTCTAAAGGTAAGCTAACATACTTATCCACTTACAATTGAGCGGCACTTTGGAAAAAGGGGGCTTAGTGCATCTCCGTGATACAATATACCAAGCAAGTCATCGTGTAATAACGGATCCGTAAAACCCATTTTGTCCAACAACCAACTTAATCATGAGGTAGAAAATTCCTTGGACAAGCAGAATATTTACAAATAGCAAAAAGCTTCGAGCCATGCCAGCCTGCGCGGATAGCGCAGGCTGGCATGGCTCGAAACTTTTTGCAAATGCATCAAACCCCCTATTCACAGCCCATGGGTCAATCGTATATGAAACAATATGATATAAAAAGTAATCTATAGTCAGCTTGTACGTGATTGACTAATTGGTACTTCATGTATTTCCGGATCTCATCCGTGTATTGAAAAGAGAGAGATCCTTCATCATAGGCGTAGCCAGGATTAAAATATTTATACGAACGAAGTACCGATGGGGGAGGGACACTCGTCACAACTCGGCCGATTCCGTACCTACATCTAACCTCGTCCGTATAACGGTCGTTTCCATTTGAACTACGAATCACGTGATCTTATACATGGTGCACCAATGTCAGTCGTTTACCAACGACTTAAACAACCTCGATGAAGTTATTTCTATCTGTCTTTCTGTTGGTGAAAACTTCAATCGGAATTGATAAACCACGTTAAAAAATAAATGTTCGAACTGTTTGTCAACTGAAATATAGTTAGAAAGATTTCGATAGAAAATTGAAACTCAAGTTTTCTTTTGTAAGAGGAGCCTTACAATTTTCTGAACGGTAAACCGGCGTATTTCCGGGCGATGAATGTACCGATCTGCTGCATATCAATCCACCAGATACAGCCGAGGGATTTGATGGCTCCCATCACCCGAGGTGTGCCGAATGGGGGGAGGGAGTGGGGGGGTAGTTGGTATTTATTGTAAAGCCTAGAGGAATTTCCTAGTCATCGGTGCATCAATTTAACCAATCTATTTATTTGTAAAGACGCACAGATCAGAGAAAAAAATTATTATATGATATGGTGGTTTACAGCTTTGGTCGCGCATTTTTTATATACGCACGTGCGTATTGAGCGTAGAGGGCGCTACGCACTTGTTAATGTTTTCTTTTAGCGAAATTTTATCATCTAATGGTAACTAACAGTGCTCGCATTGAATGACCCCCACAAAATATGGACATTGGCATTTCACATTTTATATCAACGGCAATACATTTGGCGTTTTTGTTACAATATCGTGAGTATGGGTTGCTTCTTTTAATTTTCGCCACTTCTTTTCGATCAATTTGGAGTATTCTTTTTTTTAAATAATAGCTGAACATCTACCACTGTGCTTTTTCGTTCTCTCTCTCTCTCTCCCTCTCTCGCAGCCTTGCATTTTTTTTTTTTTTTATAAATATACATCATGTACTAACAAAACGCGATAATTGTGGCCTTTGTTTACAAACACTGGATCAGTTCAAAACATTCAAATAGGGAATACCAGGGACATAGCAGTTATTTATTGGTAAATTTTAACCTAAACGTGCAAATAGAGCTATGGTGCAGTGGTCATAGCGACTCTGCTACCACCCATGCGGTTCGAGTTCGAGTCACAGGAGTTTTTTCTTTAATCAAGCAATTGTTTTTTAAGGTAAGTCAATGATTACATTATTTTTTTATGATATGATAGTGAATATTTATACTTGTAATTAGTAGTCTCATTCATATTTAATTGACATCACACGAGATTGCTCATTCATCCTTCTGAAATTTGGGAAAAACGAACCAAGACATTTCTTGTAGAGGAATTGATGCCAGAAATAGCTTATTGTTTTAGACTTCTACGATGACTTAAGCCACAAATTTTTGGTTATTAGTTTTCTGTTTTTCATGGCTTTGACGGGAAAGACATGTCTACTCACTTTTCCCTACAGTTGGGAACTTAAGCATCTCGGAAGGTTGTCTGGACAAGGATTTAATTTGAAGCACCAGTGGAACGGAACGGCTTGAGAACTAAAACAATCTGATTGGAAAAGTTACTGCAGACGTACGCTCTTAGAAGAATGAATATTTCTTTAAAGCCGACATTGCAGTTCAAGAAGCCTGTGAGCAGTGAATAATTGCGGTCAGCGACGAGGAAACTTGGTATTGTGAGGTAAAGGGTTAACTCTTTACCACACAACAAAATGTTGGACTTACTTTTGCAGACATCAAATTAAATGTAGCTAAAAAGATGGCTTCTGTCTTCGGCAAGGTAGAAAACATGGTGGGAAAAGGAGAAAATGCAGGGTCCAAAAAATTTCAGAATTCTTACTTGTCCTCCTGCCATTTTGCACTCGTCCTACAGTTAGACAAAGAAGGATAATCCACTTGCCCTCACCAAATTTTTACTAGTAAGGACGAGCGGATGAGTGGATTTTTTGGACCCTGAAATGCTGGTTACCAGTATTTTCTCCTTTTCCCACAATGTTTTAAAAAGCCATCCTCCCAAAGATTGTTCAAAGATCTCCCAAAGATCCTCTCAAAGATCTATTCACTGTGAGAAAACTCCCATAGGTCAAAAGTGTTTTGATTCGTCCAAATAGAAAGCAACTGCAAACGACAAAACAGATGTTCCTTTAATTTTAAAACTTGTTTCTCGAAGGGTAGGACAAGGTAGAAAACATGGTGGTTACCAGCATTTTCTCCTTTTCCCACAAAGTTTTCAAAAGCCATCTTCCCACAGATTGTTCAAACATGAGATTATGTGATCAAACATTGAACCAAAGAGCACCAAGCACAAGCCTCAGTTGTTTAACCGCGGCATCAAGGAGATGCATTAAAGGTGGCCCTTCAGATTTTGGGACGAAAATTGCACAAAAATACAAAAAAAAAAAACATCCCTATACTCCCAAAGCCTTTTAATTTTCATTCATAACACCCAGTAGTCGAAAATCATCCGACAACAAGAGAAATTAGAGATTTACTACGGCCCAGGTCGACCGACGGGAAACACGGTCTATTTTTACATGAACAACTCGCTCATTTACATACCGCAAATACACAGACAAAGTTTCAAACACAGCTTCCGAAGAAGACAGTATGGAAAATAATTACATGTTTGTTATGTTATGGAATTCAAGCGTCATTAGTCACGTGCCAGTCACTTGGCATTCCCACAATGCTTTTTTTTTTTTTTTATTTCTGGCGCGAAATCTAAAAATACCTTAAGAGGCTACGTAGCCTTTTAAGGGAACACCATTTTTTTTTGTAAATTTATTATTCTTAATTATTGATGATTTGTATTGTTTTTTCATATAAATTTCAGTGTTTTATATATATATATGGGCCGTGCTCTGTGAAAAGGGGGCTTAATGACACTGAAATGACGTCGAGAAAATCGCGTTTAAAGTGACGTCATTATTTTTGTTGTTTACATGTGGTTTTCAAGAGAGCGGTTCATTACAAAATATTATCACCTATTTTGACGAGACCTTAGATCTGTTTTACAGTACGTGTACTGGGGAACTGTCATACTATGTCTGTATTTTAATCCTCAGTTTTCAATCGAGGATAGACGGTGAAATTGAGGTTAGTAGATTTGTTGGTACAGATCTATTTTTAACCAGCTACCCGCCGTTTATAAATATCGGAATACTGAGCGCCATTTTTGCAGTTAGATCTATGGACATCCCTCTGATTTTGGATCTAAAAACAGTATCCAGTATTTGTTACCGTGTGTTACACTGGGGTTTTTTTAAGGGCCATAGCAAGATTTAAAAAAAAAAGGTTCATTTTTCAAACCGTTTATCCAACACCCCCACCCCCCTCTCCCGCGTCCGAAAAAACATGTATAAAAATACATTAATTATTATAAAATCCCCTCAAGATAACAATTGGCGTGTAAAGTATTGGTGACTAGGGCGTGGACACCGAGTCCACATATTTTGCCTTGCCTGAGATTGAGTCACCACGGTCACTCTTACTTTTTTTCTCCATCAATCACGGCGATGGTCGATTGTTAAAATTGTAAGTAGATCTTTGTACAGTTTAGTCAGCCTGCGTAGACCATATAGGCGCATATGCATTTTTAAAAACAATTTATTTTCTGTTCATACTAAAGGTCTAGTATATATTCATGTCAATATTTAGTAGATTTTATTTGCTGTTTTCAACATTCTGTTAGTTATGTCACTGTGGCCAGAGAACTTTTCCATGCGTTTTTGTAGTTTCGCTTATTCTGAGTACTTCGCACAATATTCACCCCAAGCCACCAACTGCTTTCCCACAAAACCGCAATAAAAAGGTCGGCGGTGAAGAGGAATGAATCCTATCGCAATGACTTTCATCAATCCTTGGAAAGAAACTCGCCGAGCTTAGGATTCGAGCCAGAGGCCACCTGGTATCAAGTCCTGTTCGCTTCCGACTGCGCTACCGGACTCTGCGAATTCTATTTTAAGAAGAACCCAGTTGCTAAACATCGTTACCGAGTGTTTTCAAACGGAACTGATAAATGTCCTGTTATTCATTTATTTATTCTTTGCAAATCAACAAATTAAAAGTAAAACGTTTCTTTTTTTTTTTCCACTTCTCTCACTATTTTTCATTATCAACTGGAGCTGGAGAATCCGTTTTCAGGCCACTTAAAGGGGTCTTTTTAACATACACATCATCTGTCTCACAGGGTGCTGATTGCTAAAACCTCCAAGATGATCAAACTGATATGCAAAATGATGATGTTGAAGGTGATATTTTTATGGCAGAGGGGATTTAAAGGTTAAGGAACGAGTGCAAAGATTCGTAGAGCCCGACCGGGTAGCTCAGTTGTTAGTGTTGCCATATCTGACTCATGACCTGATGGTTGCGGGTTCTATAACCGGTTGTGGCAAACTTTCTGGCGATTTTTGGCTTCTCTCCTCTGATGCACGTAAGAAAATGAGTCAGTGGCTTGAAAAGAAAGTTGTGTCAGTACTGGTATGAAAAAGCCAGGAAACACATGCGTAGGTGCTCTGACCGCCGTGATTTGACATGAGCCGTTAAAATAACTTAAGAGTCCAATACAAACAAACAAACAAACAAACAAAGCAGAATTCTTTAAACGATAATGATGAGGAAATAGAAGACGATACGATAAATGACTATAATTTGGTGAAAATCTAAAACTTAAGATGTAATGGTCGCAGACACCATGATTCAAAATGCACTGAACAATTTTCAAAAGAGACTCTATACGAGAATATTTTAGAAATTAGACAAATGAAACGGTCACGTCGCGATGTGTATTATGAAACATATCAAATACAGTTAAGATCCAGGGGCAACTAAGAGAGTAAAGAAAAGATCATGTATGTTGGTGATAAATGTATAGATAAAATAACATTCATGGTTGCATGTGACATTGGCAGAAAAGCTTTGGCAAACTTGTTGCAACACATGAACGGTACCAAGAACACATGGAAAACATCCGAGTCACAGCTTCAGATTTGACGAAATGAAATTTGTGGTTCAGTATTTATAAAATTTTTCAGAGGAATTCCAGTTGCTACAGCCAGCTTCCCCTAGAGGTTGTGACAATATACTACCCATATATTTACCTAGTGATAATACAAAAAAGTATGTCCAGGAGAATTACATAACCTGCTGTATATTGACAAACATTCACAATGTCAAGTATTCGATATTTTGAAAACTTTGGGATGCCTGTTTACCCCAAGTAAAAATTGCGACTCCCAGAAATGATGTGCGTGCTACTTGTGAAAAGTTGACAAAAGTAATGATGGATCAAGTCTATTATCACAAAACCCTTTAAATGATATTTAAATCAAATGAAAATTTCCAACCATTGGCTAAAACCCCAAACAATCATTTCTGCAGAATATCTCAACGTAACAGTGTAAATCTAATACCAGACAGTACATTGAGTGCAGTCTGGTACTGCATTGTCCACAAAAGAGCACTGAGTCGCGCTAAAAATCTTCGGACTCGACCTTCAGTGAGCTGTTGATTAATACTCTCATTCACTTTCATTTGCCAGTCCGGGTAGCTCGGAAATTAGCGTATCGGACTCGTGTCCTGGTGAATGCGAGTTCGATACTCGGTTGCGGCAAACTTTCTTTTCGTCGATTTATCGCCTTTCACCATTGATGTATGTGAGTTTGTAGTCAGTGGCTTGGAGAGAAGGTTGTGTCAGTACTGGTGTGAGAAAGCCAGGAATCACATGCGTAGGTGCATTGGCGGCCGTGATATGACCTAAGCTGTTGAAACAGCGTTAAACTCCAATACAAGCACTTTCATTTAGTCTACAGGCAGTAAAAGTACTCCAGATTTTCATCTGCTGAACCAGGCGTGATGATAGAAAGTGATGTGACGAGGAGAAGAGTTGTATAAATATTCTGCGGTAACGTTACAAGGGATACACATTCTGTGAGACTTTTCCCGATGAAATTCGACCACGGGAACTATCAAAGGAAAGTATGGATAATTTGTTCAGAATGGTTCGGCCCTTCGTGCGCCCTCTTGCCAGGATATCACCTGTCCACAGCCACAGAATAGTTCAAGTGCATCGTAAATGTGTCAACTACAT